>OX419744.1:10005000-12505000 GCA_948477245.1 Thumatha senex
AATGGTAACAATAGTACAATTAACAATTACAAACCACTGGGAACTAAAAGGAATAAACCATTGTTGCATGTAAACCCAAATTGTTTATGCTTAAACAACAAAGATAATCATTTTTCTTTGACCATTCAAATAAAATATCCTCTTGTATCCCAAGGTCATGTTTCAATGCCAATTTGGTGTACAGGTCTGTGCCACCACTCAAGGTTAAGCAAATTATTACAACACTTTTCACGTTCTGGGTGGAAGTTACGGTAGGCGCGGGACAAATACAAGAGGCGTCGGGTGGAGGTGAGGCACGGGCGTAGCGCATAACAGGTGCGTCATAAAGGTTAAGCGCATGGCGAACTCAGGGATGCATTTTTCAATGTAGTGTTTGGATTTATCACAAATCAGATGAAGACGATCTGCAAGCTGTCGGGCATGCCACTGCTAACTGCAGGTTTGCCGAGGCGACGATGCGGCGCCCGCATCCCGCCCGCGCCGCACCCGCTTTTAGCCGTTCCAGTATGTCTTTCGCCGCAACTCTTCTATACATTTTGTATGAGATGTCACAGAAGTGGCGTTGCGCCCGCACTGCACCCGCGCCAAACCTTCGCCCGACGCCTCTTGTATTTGTCCAGCGCCGTAGATCAACGTAGTCTACATTACGTGACCAAATAAGGACATCAAGCGTGACAACACGCAAAGTTTCGCAAAAATGTCTTGCTAAGTCTTACGCTCGATTTGCTGAGATAAAAAATAAAGGAAATGAATTTTATAATGGTTTGAAAAGAAGTCGGTAACAATTATTATGTGATTTAGGGTCGAAAACGCGGTTGTAATATAAAAAAAATATTGTGGGATATTTTTTAAAGTGCCTAGACATTTAGGTACATTTTATACCAGACCGCACTACAGTTTCTGTTTAAATAAATGAATATTATGGGACGTTTTTTTCTACACAGTACCGTTTAGCCCAAACTATGGTATAGGCTTGTACTATAGGATCTAGACAACTTATATACATACTTATATATTTCTAAATACATACATATTAAACATTGGAAAAACCCAAACTCTGAAACCACCATTTGTGGATCACACAAATATTTGTTTCGACCCGGGAATCAAAACCTCATGCGCGACAGTCGCCACTACCACTGCGCCACCGAGGCAGTCAAATATATTATGTATATAATAAATATATTATTATAATATTATGTTAATGGGATCATTCCCACACACGTCCAACGAATGAGTGAGGAACGATTGACGAAGAATATATATTGTTCAAAAGTAGAGGGTAGAAGGAGTCAGGGTAGGCCGAGACTTACATATGAAGACCACGCGAGCAGATTGCTCAAAAACGGAAAGGTCAAAAGTACTCGGATACCCAGACGTGCGTGTATGAAGCGATTGATGAATCTCGAAGAAGCGAAAGAAGTATGCATGGATCGCGAAGCCTGGCGATCTGTCCTCTCTGACTACCCCGTCAGGGATACAGCGTGAAGATAGTTAGTTAGTTAGTTATTCCCACACACTCTACTATGGGTAGACTTTCTGACTGCCAAAGTTACCCTTTGTGTAAACTCTGAATGTCAGATATGCTCAGACGTGAGATGTTATAACGTACAAGAGCAAATTTTATATAAAATAAATATACCTACCTACTGCAATGGCCATTATCTCACAAACCACGCAACATTTTCTTGAGTAGTCAAAAATGTAATAAATTCACTTAACGTTTTTGGCAAGCAGACTCAAAGAAATGATCAAATATAATCACATTATGTCATAATAAAATTGTTGTTTTGCTTTATACAAAATTACACCAATCGTTCGTAATTTTGCGTAAAACCACAGCAATAGCAATAAAAAACTGGTACAGCAATTAATTAATTGAAGAAAAACCATCAAAAGCCCCGTAGATATTTTTTGTTGGGCTTGGTAAAGTTTTTTTCACCATAAATATGATTATTGAACACAATTCTATTCCATACAAAATATTTCTTATGAACTACGAGATACGAGACCTTGAACTTGGCGTTTCTATGGTACATTGTATCTACTTTTCTAAAACCACAGCTTTTTCAGTTCTATTTTAGTAAATAACGCACTTGTTTGCTAAAATAAACGTCTATCAAAAAGTAGGTATTGAAAGTATTATCACCGTATGTAATATGAGGTTACATCATTATAATCAATTATTATATTTCCATCGATTAATTCTATTGTGAATAATGATGATCAAAGATCTTTCTAGAAGCTCATAACGCACATACTGTTTGGTGGAGTCATGTTTACGAGGCAAAGGGGAAATCCAGATGATTGTTCAATAGCTGCTACAAAGACAAAAAAGGCTTTGTACGTAATAATATACGTCGCGAATAAGACCCGAAATATCATAAATACTTTAAGACAAAAAATTTCTTTCAATGACTAAGAGATAGGATTATCTTTGTGGAATATTGTAGGACTAGTTTTCAAAGAGCTTTATAGCCCAAATTTCCACTATATTAAAGCTTTGAAAGTAGTAACAAGTTAGTGTTTTCATGACCGCTTTGTAGCGTTCCTAGTGGTTGCAGATACAGTTAGGTGCATTTACCTTGGCGGATCAAACGTCTAGGCAGCGATTGCTTTAACGGTAGAAGACTTGAGATTAGTCTAAATTACTAAACTATCACTAATCTCATTGTGTACATTTAGCTCCTGGATATGAATTACTTAATGTGTTTGTCTGGCTTTATTCGTTCCCTACATTTTTTTGCATATAATTCGCTTTAGACCGTGTACGTGTGGAGTTAATATTATGACTTCAATCACGTGAAGTTACCTTAGACTGCATTAGAAATATAACTAACTAACTATCATCACGCTGTATCCCTGACGAGGTAGTCAGACAGGACAGATCGCCAAGCTTCGCGATCCATGCATACTTCTTTCGCTTCTTGAAGATTCATCAATCGCTTCATACACGCACGTCTGGGTACCCGAGTACTTATGACTTTTCCGTTTTTGAGCAATCTGCTCACGTGGTCTTCATATGTAAGTCTCGGCCTACCCTGACTCCTTCTACCCTCTACTTTCGCACAATATATATTCTAAGAAAATGAGAAAAGAAGAAATATGGTCTAAGTTATTTCTTTTAACATCAGCTTCGTGCCAGTGAAAGAATCATTTTCATTAGTTTTTTGGATATTATCATACATAGGTAGATACTGGTCCTACAACTTTATTTATGCGTGTCTTAATGTATTAGACTAGAGAACCACATCTATGAAGCGCTCGCTACCCCGCTGACTCAGTGTTCTGTAAACGATCACTGCGTTAAGCAACATTCGCTATAGATGGTCCTTGGATGGGTGACCACTTAGTGGAATTTACATTTGCGAGCGTTTCCGTGCTTCGGAAGGCACGTTAAGCCGTTGGTCCCGGTTGCCAGTAAAATGGCAGCCTGGTTGAAGTCCTTAAGGGAACATACATACATACATGTTGTCAGGCCTTTATCCCCGGAGGGCCTTATGGGTGACTTGAAAATTTTCAACAGCAGGTCGCCTGAGCCTGTCTATTTCAACACGGCAATGGGCTCACCACTAGTTACGTAGGACAAAAATGAATACGGTGAAATGTGGGCGTTTAGTATGCCTCTGCCTACCCTTTCGGGGATAAAGGCGTGACGACATGTATATATGTATGTACTAAATCTATATGTAATAATTTGATATTGAGTGCAGTAATTAACAAAATGACTAATAGTAAAGCGCTATGTTCTGTAAATATTTATTATTATACGTCTGCTTAGCGGCGTCGGATGTCGTTCGTATGGGTGAACGGAAGGTCAGTGCTGTGATGGACAAGTGCCATCTTACAGTATTTGCTGAGTTTCATACAATTTGTAGGCACAGCGTGCTTATAATTTCACATTTACACGTGCTGCCACGTAGTAATTTTTAAAAATTTGAAATTAATAGGCCGGATAAATGTGGCAAAATTTGGAACATGGTTGATGTCAAAGACACTGTTGTTGTTGTTATTTGTCTTCGACCACTTTGGGCAGGCATATGAAACTAAGTCCATCCAGCCTTGTTGTCAGAAAGAATTTTATTTATTATAATTTATTTTTTTATAATTTATTAATTATTTAAAGTACGTTGTGCTATTGGCAATAAATTATTTTTCTATCTTCTTTCTTTCATAATACTTACTGAGCATAAGTTGTATACTTCTTAGCAAATACTTAGTTGCAAATGTTATGCTGACTTTAAACTGACATTTATGTTAGAAGAGGTCGTGATGTCGCCCAACAGGGCTAAAAGCATGACCTTTACGTAAGATACGCTAAGGCCACGCTTCCGAATTTCCTTTCCCTCGCAAATACGTTGAAACGAAAGAGACCCATAAAACTAACACTATTGCGGCATCTTCCATGGCACTATATTCACCTTGACTTACTGGCATACATAACTACAATTGAATATACTACATACTGATGCACTCACACAATAATAACATTTAGAACATTATATAAAGTACGTCAATATTTTTGACTCGGTGTAAAACAGGTAATATCAAGTAGTACCAAACAGGCATCAAGTACCTATCTGACTAAATTTCTGTCGGGTTTTATGAAAAGAATCAACCTAAGAAACATGTAGTAGAATACAAACAATTGAAAAGCATACCCTGGTGTCCGAAGCAACGCCGTTCGATGCAAAAGGAAATTATAATAAGACATGATTATTTAATTGCAGGGAGCAATCTAAAGACTGCTTCTGTGACGCGGTGGGAGTGTATCTGACTGCTACGCAAGAGGTCGTGGGTTCGATTGCCACCCAGGATAAAACTTTGTGTGATGAGCACGATGGTTTATTGTGTGTCTGGGTGTTATTTATCTATAACATGTATGTATTTAGAAATATATAAGTATGTTTATCAGATATCTGGTTACCATAGTACAAGCTCTGCTTAGTTTGGAATCAGATGGCGTTGTGTGAGTTGTCCCATCAATATTTATTAAAGTGTTTACGATGACATTATAAATAACTTTTTTACGATGAAGCACACGAATTCGATAATTTCGTATCTTTATGAGTTAATAGAAATTGAAAAATTGACATTGGATATCAAATTAAATACTTCGACAGCCACGTCAAAATTAAAGACATTTTTCACTTCAACTTCTCACTTGAAAAGTAAACGCTATTTACTACCAACATTATAGGTAAATGAGATAGTTTGAATGTATTATGCTAACTTATAGATTGATCGAGATGAAATTTGGTGTATGTACTAAAAAAGCTCTTGGAAAATTAAGAAGAATTTCATATTCCACAAGTAACCTATACATACGTGCATGTGACTATTAAACTACCAAATTAAATGTTTCAACGGTGACGTCGGAATCTAAATTGACCAATTTTCGTTCGGCGTATAACTTAAAAAGTAAACCTACTAAGTAATATCACAGATAAATGCGTATGTTTGGATGTGTGTGTGTAACGTGTAGAATTATTAGGTAAGCTAAAATTGGATATACAAATAAAACTTGAGAACAGATAAATCTTTATCGTACTAACATTCATCACAAAAAAATAAATATCGACTATTTTTATATTACTATCGAATGTTGTAGTACACGCAAGTAAAAACTATAAGAACATACTGCAAGTAAGTACTGTAAAAGTACGTACTGCATTACAAAACATTTTAAATGTTTTTGAATGAACATTATATTATGTATTTTATGTATGTAACCAGAGTCCACATAACATTTGATCTGTTCTCAACATCTCTTTCAAGCTACTGAATTTCTGTAGAAATGCGTAAGTCCTTGAAAAATATTTTATATTGACGCAGAAGAATGTATTTGAGCATGTCATCGCCCTAATGCGAAATAGAACGACTTGTTGGAGACTCTTTCAGTCCTGTAAAGTGGACTGGACTACCCGCTATATCACCAAATCGTAGGATAGTCCAGACATGAAATTACAGGGACTTGGCAATGGGCCGTCTGAAATAAGTCTTCTCGAGAGGTTGTGTACAATATTACCTACATCTCGATATTTCAACTTTAATTTATTTATTTGTGTACATACATAGGGTTTACTTATTTCTATATAGAAATGTCTTCTAACAGATCCAAGAGAGGAATTTAATATCATTTTTGTATAAATCTAATCAATAATAATTAAAATTTTAAATTTCTTCTACGAAAAGAATCCTGACAGAAAACATTGCTATAGCCATGGAGCAAACTCTATAATCTGATTTAATACATCATCGGTAACCGGAGCACGTATATGTAGCTACTTACAGAACAGAATAACGTTTTATCTGTGGTTCAATATCCTCCTACAGCTATGGTACATACGACTACTGGTCATACTTGTTACTTATATCAAGGCATTTTAGAAGCCTTTAGCCTAGCGATTTTGTCCTTTTTCATCTATTGTATTTGTATATACTTCTAAATCTTACTTGGATGTTCGAGTTCGGGGTTCGCTTTTATTAGTATTTTGATTTTTGTTATTGTTGGGAGCGACTGTGACGTCTTACCTCCCAACTGTGCCGTTGCATCGTAACTTTCCCTATGTGAATTGAATAGTCTGCTTCCGTCAGGAGATTAGTGTTTTGTATTCAGTACATCCTGACAGACGACAACACGAACATATTCATACTGTGAAAGTCAAAGTAATATGGGATAATATTGATTTTAGAGATTGTAGTATCCCCGGGGCCGAGTCTACTATTGACAAGCCGTAGAATAGAACCAGAGTCGCTATTATTAGCTGTCAAAATGTTAGTAGACTATCAAAAATGCAACTTACTAGCGGACACTGGCGCGGTACACGTTAGTAGAATTCTATAGACCGACCAATAGAAGTCTATTGGCGATTGTAATGGTAGACTACGAAAAACTGTCAAAATTGTACCGGTTGCTTTCTATTGAGCGACGATTTTGATTCTATTTCGACACGATTGAAATAGCAGACTCGGCCCCTGATCTAACTTTCCTACTGGGATACGGGGAAGGTTTATAAAGACACTTATTCCCTACGTATTCAAGTGGTTATTTAAGCCCGTATCAGAACCGTCTGCAGTGTCACAAACAGAGACAGAGTCATTAGGTATACAGCCATTTATCATTAGTTCTGTTTATCCCCCGTAATAGGTGGTGAGCCTATTGCAGTGTTCAAATATACAGGACCAAGTTCTACCTACTGTTGTAATTTTTCAAGCAGCGCAATAAGACCTTCAATGTTGCCGAACGACTATCACACTGGCAGCTGAGACCAAGGATTTAATATACCTTCCGAAGTACGAAAACGCTGCGCATATGCCAAGACAAACTGTGTATAAAAATGTTTACACAGAACACTGAGCAGGCGCATAGTTTGAAGGTATTTAAAAAAAACTAACAAAGTAAAGTAATGGTTCCAGAAGAAGACTTACATCATTATACATGCGGCGGCAGTCACTTCAAAGACATTTAAATTAATATTTTGAAGTTTATGCGTCATTGTTACACATAATGAGCTGTAGAGGTCAACTTAAATGTGGCTATAACATAATAGAGTTCAATGATTATTGTCTAAGTGTCTACAGCGCAGCTACAGTACTTAAGATCATTACGTATGATGTTAAATGACGTTGAACAAAACCATCTATCTTCCCAGTGACTCATAAACCTCTAATGATTATCTTACTACTTCATATTCATACAATAATACATACATACATACATATTGTTACGCCTTTATTCCCGAAGAGGTTGGCAGAGGCATATTAAACGCCCACGTTTTACCGTATGCATTTTTGCCCCAAGTAACAGGTGGTGAGCCTATTGCCGTATCGAAATGGCTGTATCGTCCTGCTGTTGAAATTTTTTTAAGCCGCCTCCTAAGGTCTTCAACTTGGCTTAACGACTGCATTTTATTAGCAACCGGGACCAACGGCTTAACGTGCCTTCCGTAGCACGGAACTGGGGTGGGTCTAAAGGGCCGAATAAATATAATAAAATAAAATGTGTCTATTTTAGATGTTAAATTTGAAAGAAATTTTGAACCCGTTGCCTTTTTAGTGAGGTGGTAACAAAAAGGCAAAAAGGTCTTATGTACTAGACATTAATTAGCACGACCAATTAAAGTCCTGGCAGTCTCGGTCAGTAGTAGTATACAATAATAGAGTAATTATTATTAATCATAGACTAATACTTATACCAAATCTGTAGATCCAGCGAATCAGATATAAATCTTCAGTAATAAGGAAATTGTTTTCAACAAGGCCAACCAGATATTGAACACAAATTTTTTTTTTTGGATCGAATATCCACACACACATATCACAAGTCAACCTAGGACGATTTAACCACTGTGGTTAAAATCGTCCTAGAAGTCAGCTGATGGTTTTGGAATTTATTTTGGAACATTATGGGACATTGTTTTTTCACAGCGCTATCTAGCTTAAAGTAAGCTAATATAAGCTTGTGATATGGGATCTAGACAACTGACAAACATATATTTTAGACTAGTTGACGCCCGCGGCTTCGCCCGCGTAGAGAAGTTTTTTTCGTTCCCGTTTCCCACAGGAACTTGTGCCCGGGATAAAAATTAGCCTATATGTTATTCTGATGTATAAGCTACATTGTTTTAAAGTTTAATTAAAATCCGTTCAGTAGTTTTTACGTGAAAGAGTAACAAACATCCATACAAACTCTCACATTTATAATATTATTAAGATATACATAGGCAACACCCAATCTCCGAAATAATATTTTATGGATCATACAAATATTAGATCCGACCCGGTAATCGATCCCTGGACCGCAGATCGGTCGCATACAGTACCACTGTGCCATTGAGGCAGTCAAGTAATAATTATAAGTACTCGCTGCCCCCTTGCTTTTGTTGCGTGTAGAAATCTCATGGACACTGTCCAAATCTGTTGGACTTCTACCGACTAAAATCACACAGGACCCTTCCATAAGCCTTTAGCCGAGTGTCTCACGTGAGCCCTATGACGGATAAGTCCAAGGCCTCGCCTCTAGGAGTTGGGAGGTCCTGCTTCTTCGGAGATTCGCGTATTGTTTGTATATCTATATATCTACTATGTATATCTACGCGTGTGGCGCGGAGGGAGTGCATTCGACTGCTACGCAAGAGGTCGTGTGTTCGATTCCCGCCCAGGATAAAACGTTGTGTGATGAGCACGATGGTTTATTCTGTGTCTGGGTGTTATTTATCTATAATATGTATGTATTTAGAAATATATAAGTAAGTTTATCAGTTATCTGGTTACTATAGTACAAGCTCTGCTTAGTTTGGAATCAGATGGCATTGTGTGAGTTGTCCCAACGATATTTATTTATATATTTATCTACGTTTGAGGGTAAAGGAACTGTGATTCTGTAAGAACGGCAAGCAGCCCACCCGCCGTCTCCAAGTCCCCGTGTTATATTTGGCTTGTGTGAGCATATTGAAATACAAATCCACATCCTTAAAATCTTTTATTCATTCAATCATCAATCATTCCTTCAAATTTAATTGTATGGTCAGAAAAACATGTTATTTTATGACGATATCCAACATATTATTTGTTATGTTTACATACAACTAGTTTTCGCCAACTCAGGAAATAACAGCATCTTAAGAGCACACATTTTATATACATCTATAGTATATAATACAGCTCACGTAATTTCATTTGAATTTCGTGACCAATCTTCTTTTCCTATTAGAATAGATTCATCAAAAGTACCTAATGAAGTAAACAACAAATAGGTACCTCTGCTCAAGGTCCTGAATGTATTTCGCAGTGGTAATGTATGCGACTACCGTTGATGATTTCCCGGGTTCAAATATTGGGTCGGTCGCAACAAATATTTGTTTGTGCAAATGTTTGTTTTGGAGTTTAGATATTTTACATTTATGTATGTGTATCTAGATTATATGTATATGTATTCGTGCTTCGGAAGGCACATTAATCCGTTGGTCCCGGTTTCCATGGCAGTCGTTAAGCCAATTTGAAGGTCTTTTCAGCAGCATGAAAACTTTAATAGCTGGTCGCCACAACCTGCGTCTGTCTATTTCAATACGCCAATAGCTCACCACCTATTACGTGGGACAGAGATGCACAAGGTGGGTCTATAATATGCCTCTGCCATCCTTCTCTTCTTGAGGATGAACGCGTGACTGATAAAAAATATATTTATCAGCCTATTATTATTTATATTTATAAGTATATTGAGAACCCATAACACAAGCTCATATTAGCTTAATTTGGGCCAGATCATTTGCAGAGAATTCGCAATGAAGAAAATTATTTAACTGTAAACCGTAAACTAATATACATATATTTCGACACGACTCGCCCCCTATTTATCTTGTTGGCATTGATTACTCAAATCAACAAGATAAAAAGGGGGCGAGTCTGCTATTTCAATCGTGTCGAAATAGAATCGAAATCGTCCCTCAATAGAAAGTCACCGGTACAAAATTGACAGTTATTCGTAGTCTACTATTACAATCGTACTCCAATAGACTTCTATCGCTCGGCCGCTAGAATTCTACTTACACGTACCTACCGCGCTATTGGCCGCTATTTAGTTGCATTTTGATAGTCTACTAAAATTTTGACAGGTAAATACAGCGATTTTGGTTCTATTCTACGGCTTGTCAATAGTATCATACAGTTCATAAACTCGCAAACACTAGCTGAATTGCTGCAACATTCATATTTCGCCACGATAGATACGTCAGTGCAGTAGGTAAACTTGTTCGAGACGTACATGACCTTACCTCCTTTCGAGTGTACGCTGCGCATTGAGAAATGCCGGTAAATTTCACGGATGCAGTTTGGTTTTTTTCATCTGTCTGTTAAATGATTTATGTAGGGCAAAGTGTTGTAGTGGCCCTGTAATCGTACCTGTAGTAATCGGTGGAGAAACCTTGTGTTGCGTTAGTATAATAAGAAGGTTTAGTGAAATTGTAGTTATTTTATACAAGCTGATGAAGGAGTGAAGATTTATTGTTGCCGTTTCTCACAGAAACATGTTCCCGGTATGCCGGCGGATGCATTTCCCTCCTCTTACAATCCTGGATCCTTTCAATTATGGGTCGTCGTCCCTGCTTACCAAGCCAAATGTAAAAAAAAAATGTATAATAATTTTAGTGACGTCGAATTTAGAATGTTACTGAATATATTTCATTGTATTGACGTAAGAAACTAGTAATAATTTACAAAATTTATCAATTACGCCTTATCCCCCAAGGTGCGGCAGAAGCAAACACTAGCTGAAAATACGCCACCCGTGTGTGTTAGTATCCCCGTAATAGATGGTAAACCAAGTGCCGTGTTGAAATAAATAACGCAGGTTATGACTACCTGCTGTTGAATTTTATCAAGCCATGTTACTGCAACCGGGAACAACGGTTTAACTTGCCTTCTAAAGCGCTTCATCTATATATATAAAAGAAAGTCGTGTTAGTTACACTATTTATAACTCAACAACGGCTGTACCGATTTGGCTGAAAATTGGTGGGGAGTTAGCTTAGAGCCAGGAGACGGACATAGGCTACTTTTTATCCCGGGAACAAGTTCCTGTAGGAAACGGGAACGGGAAAACTTCTCAACGCAGGCGAAGCCGCGGGCGTCAACTAGTACTTATATATAACGCAATAACAATGGCACTTCAAATGAACTTGTTCCGCATACCTTCTGGCACGTAAAGGTGCCCATGACATAGACATGACTGCCTCTCTGAATTAATTCTCATCTTCTGAGCCAGGAATCATCGGGAGCGATTGAATTGAATAAGTTTAGTTTTTAAACAAGTATACACTGTTTTTAAACAATTGATATACATACACGCATTCATTAAAAATCCTTTCTGTGACTTTTGAGACTGACTATACATAACTATTTAAATTTAGAATTACTATAATAATTGAAACAATAATAACTAATAAAAAAAGAGAATCCCAAATTAAATTTCAATTGCACGGTAACTGAGCATTATAATAAAAATAAATAAAGTTTTGCATGCCGATAATATTTTGCAACATCTTAAATAAGAAAAATTCTGATTATTAAATTTAAAACAATATGAATATTCAAATCCTAAGAATAGACGAGTAAAATACTATTTTAAAACAGACAACTTATTCGTAATTCGAAAAATTATTAAACCTTACGATATAGATACATCACACAATAATAATATTAACATAACCAAAATAACTATAAACATTTATCTATAATATGTATGTATTTAGAAATATATAAGTATGTTTATCAGTTATCTAGATCACATAACACAAGCTAATATTAGCTTACTTTGGGCTAGATGGCGGTGTGTGAAAAGTATCCCACAATATTGATTTATTTATTATTAATAATTCAAAAGTAACACTAAACAAAACTATTTAGTTTGCAAGCAACAAAACAACAATAAATTATTAAAAAAAAAATCCTAAAGCTGCTAAAGCAGCTGACTTTTTTTGTACTGACCTATTTTCAAAACCTTTTTAAACAATGTTGTCTTTGGTTTGAATGAATATATTTTATACCATTAGAATCGTGGATAAAAAGCCCGTGTATTAGAGGTTTAATATCTACATGTCACAATATCAAAATTCAAAGGGACATTTGGCGGGAAGAGTGACAAGTGCGGACGCTTGCTTTATATTATTTTCTAAAACTAGTGCATTTATCTTGTTTTATGTGCGGGAGTGGTGGTTTCTTGGACATAAAAGTTGTGTTAACGTGCTATAGTGAAAGACAATGATATATATGCAATGAAATGCTATTTTCTCTCTTGCCGCGAAACGTCCACTGACAACCTTAGTATAAGAATCACCATTATACTGAGGGCAAGGACCAGGACGTAGCCTGAGGACACGAAATCGACTGGACAGGACTAATTAGAATATAAGATTGAAGAAATATGATATAAAAAATAAGATTTGGCTAAAAGGTCTTAGAAACCAGGCCATTAAATAATTATTAACAAAAAATCAAAATTCAAAGTAAACGCGATATAAAAATTGCCGGCGGCCATTTTCCCGCCATTTTTTTAGTTTTGGATTAATATTTAATGGGTTAACATTTTTTTAGTTTTGGTTAGAATAATTATAAGTTATTAGTGTCATATATCGTTTTAATCGTTATAATTCCAGGAACTTATTTATGTAAAAAAAAAGTGTTTTATATTAGTTTTTCGTGTAAGTGGCTAATTTCTGAAAAATAACATTTATTTATTTTTTTACCGACTATTTCGTGTTTATACCAATATATCAGTTAATTATGATTAAAATTCCAAATTATTATAGCTATTAGTTTTATCTTTATATATTTTACGATTTTTCAGTAGTTTAAATTTTTTGTCTAGATATTATAGTTTCCAAGATATCAATTAGGTCATAGGTTAATTGAACGTTGAGCGGACGTTGCAGTGGGTATTTATGATTAATTTATTAATTTCGGATTATTTATTGTTTTTTTGATGCAAAATAACATTTTGTAGTTCATTTTTATCTTTAACCATCTTGCAACACCACTAATTGAAACGTTTTACTTATGCAAACTACATAATGTTAGTATTCACTGCAAAACGAACTATTTTCTTAAGTGTACCTACTTAACCAAACACAAATTATTGACAGACACACACAAGCTAGATGTGACATTAAATAGTATAAACGTCATCAAATTGACTTATGTTACACAAGTCATTATCACGTGATTGATTTTTGAAGTGAAACTTCTTTATCGACGATGACAAAAATTTTATAGGTGTAAAAAAATCATCACGTTTTTCGTTTACGCGCCATGTTGTTTTGAATTTAAACTCCTTTATTATAAGTGAAACTTCTTTATCGACGTATGAGAGAAATTTTATAACTGTAAAGAAGTTTCACTTCTTACCTGTGTACTCTGGTACACACACATATTTTTTTGCAACTGAATAACATTTACTTCTGGATCTTTTCTCATGTATTTATCAGTCACGCCTTTATCCCCGAAAGGTAGGTAGTGGCATTCTTATGCGCTCATATCACCCTATGAATTTTTGTAATGGCCTGTGAAATAGACAAGAGCATGTTGTGGGGACCTGCTTTTGAAATTTTACAAATCTTCTAGTTAAATTGGCCTTCAACGTTACATGACGACTGCCTTGTTACTGGCAACCGGAAGTACGGAAACGCAAATAAATGGTAATGCCATGAAGTAGTGATCGTTTACAGAACAGTGATTTAGCAGGGCAACGAGCACTTCACTGCATTCCTGGAAGAGAATTGCACTAAGAAAAAGAACAGTAGAATCTCATGTCGAAATAAATAAATAAATATTGTTGCAACAACTCACACAACACCATCTGATTCCACACTAAGCAGAGCTTGTACTATGGTAACCAGATAACTGATAAACATACTTATATATTTCTAAATACGTACATATTATAGATAAATAACAACCAGACACAGAATAAACCAATCACACAAAGTTTTATCGTGGGTGGGAATCGAACCCACGACCTCTTGCGTAGCAGTCGGATAGACTCCGGCCACAGAGGCAGTCAACTGTGTATCTGTTTAATAAGTTTTATTTTCATTGCAGAATAAAATGAAGCTGAAACAGGAGATCCTGGAACAGCCGGCAGGTGAATTATGGAAGAGTATCCGCGTTGAACTGAAAGAGGACGTTGCGACTCGTGATAGTGATCTTGCTGCTATTAGAGAATGGCTGAAGAAACAACCGCACCTTCCAGATGACTGGGGTACGTTTTTACTTAACTGTTACTAGGTTACAACCACGGAGTAGAGAATAATAAATTCTTTCTGTCCTCCGTGGTCACAACTGACACCATAGACACACATCGGAGTTATTTTTTTATATGTAGTTCATTAACGGTTCTAGTTCCCTCTCCCGTGGGAATACCCGGATAAAATGTAGCCTAAGTTATCGTTTATAACATTATTTATATGCCCGGGAAAGTCCAGTTAAAAACGGACCAGCCATTTCTGGGATTAGTCGTAACATTGAAACAGACAGACTGATAGACAAAATAATAATGTTTTTTTATGTTTATAGGAAAGTACCGTACATACTTTTATGCATTTTGTGTAAAGCTGTTAATTTGGAATTAAAAACAGACTCTTCATTTTTATTTATACGTTTATATGTATTTAGATTTGACAAAATTTTGACGGCAAAACAATATTTTAGCAAAAATACGATATTTATAAAATAAAATTAGCCTATTACTGTCATAGATATCTTAACCAATGATACTATATCTTGAAAGCATACAAAAAAAGTAAGTGATTTTGTTTATAGTGTTGTAGGACTGCGTAAATAATATACATTGTGATCTATTTCGATTACAATCGAAATCGGTACATCCATTTCAGAAGTGCGAATCCACAGACACACACATACACATCGACATCAAACTTATAAAACCCCTCTTTTTCGTCAAAGTTTTAAGAAAAGAATAAAAAAGCTCTTAAATATTGTTCTTTGCTGAACTATCAACATACGAAAGATATTGCATAAGATCGCCAGTGTTTTTGAGACCTGACCTTTAAGTTTGAGTGCAAGAACGACACTACACATAAAATATTATTATATAGATATAGATTAGGCCTTAAAGAGGCATGTTGAAGTTAATTACTTAGGTACTCTATTTCGACTGATTGTGACTCAGATCAGTATAGGTAAGATTTATGTATCATTGGTGGGTTTTTATTATTCTGCACACGATGTAATATAAAATTATAATACGCCCAAACAGTCTATTGTTCGATGACTGCTAGAACCGTACCAATCTCCCTTCTTGTACTATAGTATATATGTAATATGCGCAAAAGCTAAAAGGAACTGGAGAGACTATCCCCCTGAAATTTCGTAAAAAACGCACTACACCGGATTTCGCTGACTTTCCTTCATAATTTATAAGTAGTCCCTTTCTAATCCCTTTCTAACATGAATATCCTTTACGATGTGAAGACCAGGGGGCCGAGTCTGCTATTTCAATCATGTCGGAATAGAATCGAAATCGTCGATCAATAGATAGCCAAAGGTATAACTTTGACAGTTTTCTTTGTCCACTATTACAATCGCACTCCAAAAGTCTTCTATCGGTCGGTCGATAGAATTCTACTAACAAGTGACGCGCTAATACTCGTAGCTACTAGTCCGTTGAATTTTTATTAGTCTACTAGCGTTTTGACAGCGATTCTGGTTCTATTCTACGACTTGGCAATAGTAGACTACAGGGGGCCTGTATCTAATTCAATTATTGATACGTGAAGCGAAAACTTTGTACTCCTTTTTAATAAAATTGCACAAACGGATAAGCGTGAATATTGACACAGTTAATGTGAAGAAGATGTGCATAAGGCATGTTTTTTTAATTTGGTCAAATTTTACCAATGGCTGACCACTAGTAATAATAAATAACCGGTAGGTACCTCTTATTACAGAAGTTCAGCCACTCATGACCTTTCTGCGTGGCAGTAGCTTCTCGTTAGAGAAGTGTAAGAGAAAGTTGGATATGTACTTCACCATGCGAGCTGCCTGTCCTGAGTTTTTTACACAGCGAGATGCAACTAAACCAGATCTAAATGAAATATTGACCAATAAGGTGTAAGTTTCTTTTCGATTAGAATATTTAAAAGAACTAGCTTATTTTCTTTCTGTAGTTTCCAAACACTACCTATACTTGGAGTCTGAGGTCTACTTTGAATTTGACTGCCTCGATGGTGCAATGATAGTGTATGCGACTGTCGCGACTTCTGTTCCGGGTTCGATTCCTGGGTCTGAAAAAATATTTGTGTGATCCACAAATATTTTTTTCGTGGTTTTCGCAGTTTGGGTGTTTGCTATGTATAATATCATATAATCATAAGATCCCATAACACAAGGTTATATAAGCTTACTTTGGGCACACGGCGGAATGTAACAAAAATGTCCCACAATGTTCCACAATTGGCTGCTAGGAGCAGATATTGTTTGGCTTTTGGTTTTCTGCTTTATTGGAAGTGACTTCTGACTGACTTCCTAGCCCCGTAAGGGCATTGCGTCATTGCTTAGTTTGTAAGATAACAGGGGGCCGAGTCTACTATTTTTCGATAGAAAGCCGTTCTAGTTCTATTCTATAGCGGTTCTATTGCTATTAGTATAAAACTAGGTAGTCTACTAAAACTTCACGCTGTATCCCTGACGGGGATACAAAAAAAAATATTTCTACTAAAACAATTATATATTTCACGATCACACTTCTCAAGCTACAGAATAGAGACAAAATAGCCGTTTTTAGCTATCAAACTATTAATATAGACTACCAAAAATGCAAAGTAAGAGCTACTTCAGGCGCAACACGTGTTAATAACATTCTATCGGCCGGCCGATATGTTATTGGAGCGCAATTGTAATAGTAGACTACGAAAACTGTAATTTTTTTCTGTTGGCTCTCTATTGAGCGACGATTTCTATTCTTTTTTGACGCGATAGAATTAGTAGATTTGGCCCCCAGTTACACCGCTAGCAGATGATGTCGCTTGGGCCCCGGGGCCCCGGTGATCATAGTGGCTTTGATACAGAAAGTTCTATATTTTAATATGCTATATTATAAATCGAGTTCTTTCACTTTTTTGGTACTTTTAAGCCGGGGAAACACAAGTTTGTAGCCGCAACATTTGTGTACTACTGACTTGAGTCAGCCATATTGTCATTATGTGTATGTGCCGCTTTTTAGCGTTTTATATTTCCTTGAATTCATATTGGAATTGGAAACTTTTCAGAGAAGGTCCACCATTACCGGGTTTAACACCAAACGGCAGAAGGGTCACAATTTGTAGAGGTAAGTAAAGCAGTTTGAATATTAGATCCCTATACAAAATCACTTTAAAACTTAACCTAACCATAGCCTTCACTTATTATAGGAAGTAGAACTATGATCCAGAACGACCCCGTTTTAAATTATAGTATTTTGGGTTTCACTCGCATAGTGTTCCCGTGGGAATACGGGGATAAAATGTAGCCTAAGTTACTTCTTGAACTTCAGCTGATTAGCCGGGGCGACAAACAAACGGACAGACAGATAACATATTTAAGATTTGATTTTTCATGTAAATTCCGTATATACTTTCATAATATGCATTTGATAAGAAGGACTTAATTTGTAAATACACTGAACACAGGACACAAACAGACACTTTAATATATTTATAGATATATAGATAAAATTTAAGTATAGTTTATTATTTATTTTGTTTAATGGCTTCGGTAACCACCTAAATTTGCATCAGGTGCTTACGTATGTATGTATGGTATGCTTACGTGCTACCTCAGTAGTATAAAACGATTATAAATGTGTTCAATTACGCGATAATTGATTAAGTTTTAATTTTGGCAAAACCTGATGCATCTGCGGCTACGTGATATAATATACACAATTCATTATCCTTTGAAAACTTTTAAGACATCTAAGAATTTTGTTTTGTTTTGTTTTAGAATTTGTTTTAATTATTTTTTGAGTACTTAATTAGCAATGTCTTTCTATTTTTTTACGGTGCTTAACGAGACTTTTGTAAGTAAATGTTTTCGTAACGTTTATGTACGAAAACATTGGATGTTTAATAAGTTCTAAAAGTGAATAAATTGATAAATATATTAATACTAGCTGACCCGCGCAACTTTCTTAGCGCCACATAAGAGAAATAGACAAAAAAGATACATTAGTTAAAGAGGGTGGCGCGTAGTCTATTCTTATAAATCAACTTCTGTTAAGAAGTGTAAGACATTTCCTGAATTAATACATAGGGTACCTGCATTACATCCCGGGAATATATATTTTTCCCGCTAGAAAACCTTTTTGTGCACTAACGACTTCACGTGAGCGGAGCCGCAGGCATCAACTTTCTGGAAATGTTCTACCTTTATGCCGATTTTCATCAAAATGTGATTAAATAACAAACGTCCGAATAATATAGAAATCTTTACAAACTTTGACATTTTAACTATTAGTAATATTACATTTCCGTGGGAATACATACAATAAAGTATACATTCACCAAATTTCAAGTTTCCATGTTTAACGTTTAGGCTGTGCGTGGTTTACTGACATAGTTTCGGTTCCCGTGGGAACACCGAACTCGCTGGTAATACTGGCCTTAGAAGATTCTTCTAAAACAGGTTTAGGTACGTAAGTACATGTTACTAACTGTGAAATGTCATTTTTCCATACAACCGTTTATCACTTATTTACGTCCCTATGGGTAAAAATTCGCAAAACACCTTCATAAAGGGATTACCCCTACGTGTTAAAAGGAACCCCAATGCGAAGTTTGGACTTCATAGCGCCGTTAGCTACATGGATTTCGTGATTAATGAGTCACTTAATACAAACTCAGTTTAACCTCCTTATAGGTAAACTTTTGCCAAACCGCGATACACGTACCCATTTATTTGTAACTAAAAACAGGTGTACATAAATTCATGTTTCTAACTTTTAAAATGACGAACTTCCATACAACCGTTTATCGCTTATTTACTTCCCTGGGGGTAGAATTTCGCAAAACCATTCTTAGCGGAAACCTACGTATTAAAAAGAATCTGCATACGAAGTATGAACTTCATAGCATTGGTAGTTTCAGAGATTTCGTGCTCAATGAGTCAGTCAGTGATTTTGCCTTTTATATATATAGATAAAAAACAAGTCTTAATTAATTTAATTTCGCTACTTTATACTTAATTACTTTTTTTCTGCAAATAAGTTACATTTTAACATGTAAAATGTTCACATTTTTCAATATAAAATGTAAATAATATAATATAACAGACCCTTGAGCCACATAAACATTACTTTTTAATTAATGTCTTTTAAATTAATGTATGATTACATTATCACAGCGTATCGTGATACATATACCTATTGCTATTAAACTGTTTTGATACTGCACCGGGTTCTCCCACATTCAACCGGTTTTCTATTTTCAACCTTAATTAAGATTCTAAGTAGGTAGATATTAGAATAAAAGGTAGGGCAAGTAGTTTGTCCAAACAAATAACAAATATATATTAACATGTAGTACCTAAATAAATTAGTGTCTGTATGGGTAGTGCCATACTATTGTTGCTTATATCAATGTGTTTTATTGTATTGTGGGACACTTTTCACACAGCGCCATCTAGCCCAAGGTAAGCTAATATAAGCTTGTGTTATGGGATCTAGATAACTGATACACTCACAGGTAGCAGTCGGATGCACTTCCACCGCGCCACGGAGGCAGTCTCAATCAATCATTAGTCTATTTATTATACCTATTGCTTTCTAAGTTGCCGGTTGAACGTAAAACAGTGTGTTATAACCGGTAGAAACCCCTGCTAGTAAAATTATCAGTTGAAAGTAGAAGGACCCGCTAAATAATATTAATAAATATTTCGGGACATTTTCTTTAGTATTGGGCATGAACGCTCGTGGCGCCGCCGATGAATCAGTGTTCTGTAACGATCACTGCGTTAAGCAACTTTCGCTATAGCTGGTTACGGATAGGTGACGGCATAGTAGTATTTCTATTTACGAGCGTTTCCGTACTTCGTAAGGCACGTTAAGCCGTTAATCCCGGTTGCCAGTAACATGGCAGTCGTTAGACCAAGTTGAAGACCTTAGAATAGAATAGAATAGAATAGAATAAACTTTATTGCACACCATTATAAAAGTAAATCATACAAAGAGAGAACAATTTTATAAATGTACAGAGGGCGGCCTTATCGCTAAAAAGCAATCTCTTACAGGCAACCTTTGGATGGAGAAAATTGTTAAATACCACGTAAGAAAAATGGGTAGTCAATTACAGTTAAATATTGAACAGGATTTAGGAAATACACGTTATAAATTTCCCTAAACGTTCAAAGTCATCAAAACATACCTACATGACGATAAATACATACATACATAAACATATACATACATAAATAGATACATACATAAATATATACATATATATATATCCATACACACATATATAAGTAAATACATATACACACACATATTCATACAAATCAAGTGCATTCACAAATATTATGATGCCAAATAGTGCTCTTTGACTAGCCTCTTAAATGTATGTACAGACTGAGCACGCCTTATGTTTACAGGTAGGGCATTCCACAATCGTACCGCTAGTACAGTAAAGGATTTGTCATAAAAGGATGTGGAATGTCTAGGAACTTCTAATTCGAGTGAACCTGATGACCTCAGAGATCTTAAATTTGTGTCATTAAGGAACATAAAACGTTCTTTTAAATAATTGGGAGTAGTGGGATTGAACAAAGTGCTGTAAAGTAAAGAAAGAATGTGAGCATTCCGACGAAGGCAAATTGGGAGCCACTTGAGCAATTTGCGATATTCTGATACGTGATCATATTTGCGTAACCCAAATATAAATCTAATGCAGAAATTTTGAAGTCGCTCAAGTTTATCAAGTTGCTCCTCAGTGACATCGAGATAGCTGACATCTGCATAGACGAGTACAGGAAGAAGAAGGGTTTCTGCAAGCGTAGCAAACCGCAAACATTATAGGCAGCTCAAAAGGTTTCAACAGCAGGAACCCACAACCTGCGTCTGTCTATTTCAACACGGCAATGGGCTTACTACCTATTACGTGGGACACTAATTCATACGGTGAAATATGAGCGTAAATATCCCCTTCGGTCTTCAAGTCTAGTCTATCAAGTCCAAATTAAGTTAACATAAGCTTGTGGTATGGGATCTAGACAACTGATAAACATACTATATATCTAAATACATTTACATAATTATACATAGGAAACACCCAAACCTCGAAACAAACATTTTAGGATCACATTTTTTTAACTACTAATATTAATCAATTCTATTATTGATACCGAATTCAAAATCTTTCGCTCCAAAACGACTATAAATTCAACGAGTATATTGACTTTTTACAGGAATCCATCCCGACATCGATGGTCAACAAATCACGGATACGTTGAAAATCGCGATGATGATCGGCGATGTACGACTCATTGAGGAAAAAGAAGGTGTAGCTGGGGACATCTACGTGTTGGACGCTGCTATTCTTGGACCCAGCATGCTGACCAAATTGTCTGCCACTACGATCAAAAAGTTCATGATTTGTGTTCAGGTGAGAGAAAATTCAGAATCTGTCCTATTTTGCAATGTACTTCCTTTTGATACGGTAATCAATATATATAAAAATCAATGCCACTTTTCTTTGATATATATATATATATATATCAAGAACGGGCTCACCTATGTTATTTTTAAACTTTCGCGGTGTATACTCATTTTTTATATACCATTCGGGACTTCACGCGAAACAAAATTCTACTTACATTCACCGACGTTTCGAACGTGTTGCAGCGTCTGTGCTCGCGGCTTATGGGTGGAAAGGCCTAAAAAAAAAGGCTTAAAAAATGTCGATTGCCTGCGTCTGTCTATTTCAGCATGGGCTCACCACCTACGAGTATTACGTGGGACAGGAATACACATGGTAAAAAGTGGGCATACAGAATGTATGCCTCTGTCAACCCTTTGGGGATAAATAAAATAAATATCCAACACGCCTTATCCCCGAAGGGGTGGCAGAGGCATATAATATGCCCACTTTTCACCGTGTGGATTCCTGTCCCACGTAATAGGTGGTGAGCCCATTGCCGTGTTGAAATAGACAGACGCAGGTTGTGGCTACCTGCTGTTGAAATTTTTTAAGCCGCCTATAAGGCTTTCAACCAGGCTTAACGACTGCCATTTTACTGGCAACGGCTTAACGTGCCTTGCGAAGCACGGAAACGCTCGCAAATGTAAATGCCACAAAGTGGTCACCCATCCGACGACCAGCCATAGTGAAAGTTGCGTACCTCAGTGATCGTTTACCGAACACTGAGACCGCGGGGCTACGAGCGATATAAGGCGATATAAGTCGATATAAGGCGGGATAAGGCGTGATAAATAAATAAACTAGTGGTTCTGTGAACCGTAGACTTCAGAGATTTTTTTTTTTATTTTTTTCTTTATTTTGCTTCTTTATATATCGGTTTAAAAAAATTTCAACATTGCTTTTTTTCGTTTTACTACTACGGGACCATATCCCCTGCCTCCATTTCCCCCCCGATCGAAAAACCCCTTCGCTAAAAGTTGTTGGCTATATCAAGAATTGTCCATGCAAAGTTGCATGCAAATCCGATAAAAAATGCGACCTGTAGACTGAATGGACGGACGGATGGACATCAATAGCATTTTTCCCGTACCAGTGGAGTTAAAACGGAGACTTTCGTCGGCTCGCCTCCTCAGTCAATAAAAATTCGCGACGTATATTTTTAAGTACAAAGCCTACCTTATACTTATATATAATATATATAATAAGACCTAAAATATCATATTAATATTAATAGTGAAAATCCCGAACGCTTAAAAACGTTTATGTACCAATTTTAATAGTTTATTGTATATCTTTGTTATTCTTATAAAATTCAATTTCTTTTATTATTACTAAACACTAGTACATAATTAGGTGCATGGTTTTGGGTTCACAAGAAGTAATACGCCTATGGTCGGCCTCAAAGGCATGCAATGTTTGATAACACATTGCACATAATTGCGACGTCAATGCACGTACAAGGACGATGTGCTAGCCACTTGTTTACTGATCAGAAATGCCGAAGGTCAAACAGAAGAGGAAACAAAGAGACGCCCGCGGCTCTGCACGCGTGGTGAAGTTTCCCCGTTCCCGTTTCCCTCATGAACTTGTTCCCGGGAGAAAAAGTAGCATGTGTTATTCTGATGAAACTTTACAATAATATAGCTTATTATTGCAAGGTTTCATCGAAAGTCATTTAGTAGATTTTGCGTGAAAGAGTAACAAACATCCATTTTTACAAACTTTCCCGTTTATAATATTAGTAGGATGTCTGTAGATGTTATTTATTACGTTATTTGTAAATGTCATTATTTTAACCCAATAAATAATGTAATGCTTCGTGGAAATTAACCTTATAAATAAATTTATCGTTAATTATATTTTCAGCCGTTTGGCATTGAAGTTATGGATCCGTGGACAAAGCGGGCCTTCTTTCTTGCACAGAGAATAGACATTGCCATGTAATGCGAGAACCTTATCAGTTGACTTCCTTGAATATAATTTTTTAGACATCTAGACAGGGCTTCGACTGTCCGTACATTATTAAATATTTTGTTTATATTATTTTTTAACCTTAACCTAAAAAATAATACGAAAAATAAATAATACGATCAAAGCTAATCGGAAACATAAGTAATATGTAACGATATCATAAGAAGTAATGTCATTACCGCAGGGAAGGGAAGAAATAAGAATATCTACTATGGAACTAATATATAAAGGATTTCGTGGGTTGGCTTTCAGCGCTTTACTACAAGTAGAATGTAGTCTGAGGTGAACAATATTGATAAATCGTCGATACATAGAAATAGTGCTACTAAACTGATGACATCATGAGCCTACTTATATAAGTTATATCAGCCATAAGTCTATATAGACTTATGGCTGATATTGTCTAGTTGATAAACCAAACAGAGTTCATTGACGTCAATTGACTTACCATCTACCATAGGAACTACAAAGAACAGACAACAAGGACTATACATATATGTGTTGCCATGCGCATAGTTATCAATATAAAAAGAATATTTATTAGTGGCTGTGGTATAAGGTGTGATTGTTTGTATATTATGAAGTGACTTATTGAATTAGCCTTTTTCCTGCGAAGATTTAAAAAAGATCCGCTAGGGGCAGCACTGGTGGGGGTTCATTTTTTTTTTGGAATAAGAACTTATGATTGATTTCTTTACTTGTTTGCGTTTGGTAGGATAGCTAACAGTTAAAATATTGTATGGATTATTGCCAATTTTTTTGCCTTTATTCCATTCTTTTAATTTTGATGAGCACGTGAGTGCATCATAACCGTAACGTACAGTGTAATCCTCAAGTTTATAAAGTAAAGCAACAATGTGAGAACAGTTCTTTGAAGAAAATGCTGACATTGACACTGAGCATTTATAATTTTGTCACTATTTTTATCTAAAGCTATACTTATTTTGTACTTCACAGTGACTCGAAAAGAAGATTGTACATCTGCTCTTAAGTAATATGCTAAGTCATTCGCATTATCTTCCATATTTAACACAATGTCACTCAAACAATATTGTCTTCTTCTTTGAAGTGCTTTCGAGTTTCCACAATCCAAAATATCAATAGGACCGGTAGTAATATAATTATACATTATATTACCACCTATAATATATAATTATATATAGCATAGCAAAAAGGACGAGGGATAGCTTGGGATGGAAAATTTGTCCAGTTTGTAGTAGGAAAACTGCAGGATATTGAACTTGGTAGAGTTGGTTTGAGTAATTTCATGCGTTGCTGTTTATCCGCTAGACATTTACCACCATCAATTCCAATGAATTTTTTTTATCATTACCATTTGCAATGCATTCTTCAATTCTTAAATATACAAATAAAAAAACAACTTAGTTTATTTAAAATAATAAAATTTTCAACAACACAATGATAAAAACGAGAAAATTTATGAACCAACTACCTTTCAACTAGGACATTTTTATTACCTGACACGATTAAGCCACGACATGCAAGCCATCGTTTTAAATCCCGGACAAGATGATCTTGCACTGCTGCAAATTTCAATTTCGCTCCAGGTACATCATCTTCCGTTAATTCTATTATAATTCTATACGTTTGATGTTATTGTCAATAGAGAATTCAAAACACATGTACCCACCGGTGCTGCCCCTAGGATCTTTTTTAAATCTCCCAGGAAACAGGCTAATGACGATGTCAGCCAGAACGGCATGTTATAGTAACGATGGCAACAGAAATAATAAAATATTTGCTAGTTTTCTAGTGTCAATATAGAAGAATATTGACATTGTATATTTTATAAATAAGTTAAATAAAAATAAATAAATAAAAATCCATCACGCACGCCTTATCCCCGAAGGGGTGGCAGAGGCATATTATATGCCCACTTTTCACCGTGTGGATTCCTGTCCCACGTAATAAAAAAAATAATAGTTACGTACGCACGTAATAATAGAATAAGTTTATTTTTTAAATTTCTGGTACTAACAATGGAAAGACGTTGGAATATTAGATGCAATAGACTCGAATGTTAATATTCACACTATTGGCTAAAGAAAAAGAGGAACTATATAAGCCAAAGAGAGGAACTATAAAACCCTCTGTGAATGATAGACTAATTTTAATTAGTCTATCATTCACAGAGGGTTTAGGTATTACTTGGTCCAAATAGAGGTGATAATGTCAATATTTACCTGCTATCCATAATTAGTCTAAGTAACGCTAAAAGAATTGCTACACCAGATTTTCAACTCCCTCGGTAGACTTTTACGACTATCCTAGGATGAGGGGTTGCTGATATTGTAAATTTTACTTGAATTCAAAGATGCTCATAAATTTTATATTTATCATAGTCAATTTTAAACTAGAAGCTAGAAGCGCTCGTGACCTCGTGGACTCGGTGTTCTGTAGACGATCACCGCGTTAAGTAACTGTCGCTATGGCTGGTCACTGATGGGTGACCACTTTGTGGCATCTATTTGCCAGCGTTTCTATGCTTCGGAAGGCACGTTAAGGCGTCGGTCCCGGTTGCCAGTAACATGGCAATCGTTAAGCTAAGTTGAAGGATTTATGGGCGGCTTGAAAAATCTCAAGAGCAGGTAGCCTTCTGCGTCTGTCTATCTCAATACGGCTATGGGCTCCACCTATTATACGTGGGACAAGAATAAACATAGTCAAAAGTGGGTATAATATGCCTCAGGCCTCATAAGGCGTGATTCATAAACAGTAAACAATTTTAAACTGAGTGATTCAGTGGAAATTGGTTCTCAGTTGATATTATCTACTGCTGATATTAAAACAAAGTTTTATTATAAAATAATGAAAACTGATTTCAAATGTTTTATTTGCTTTTTTTAACAGGAAGCATACCCTATTAAGCTTAAAGAGGTGCATATCGTCAACACATCGCCGCTGGTTGAGCGATTTGTTAACTTCGTTAAACCTTTCCTCAAGGAGAAGATCAGAAAACGCGTAAGTATTTATAGAATTTATTACTTTGTACTAGGTATAATCGTATCTGACTGATCGAATAGCTCAAAGCGCTGATCGATTAGGCTAAATTCGGAATAATAGACAGTTATTACAACGTAAGCAACGACCAAATAAGATTATTTGTTTATTCAATCTGCTTCTTTTCTCAATGTTGCTTGCAAGTAGATATTTACCAAATATTGACTCTTCATTAATTTCACTGATGTCTACTGCATAGACCCTAACTTATTTCATCTATTTTATATCTAAACACGACAAAAAGTGACATTAATTTGTAAACTTTTTTTTTTAATAACACAGAGGTGGCAGACAAGCTTACGGCCCACCTGATGGAAAGTGGTCACCGTAGCCTATGGATGTTTGCAACACCAGAGGTGCAGCACTCGCACTGCTGACCCTTTGAAAACCTTCTAAGACCCCTTTTGAAGAACCCATACTGTAGACGTTCGGGCAAACCTAGGCAGGGAGCTCATTCCACAACCTAAGCGTACGCGAAATAAAGCCTCTATCGGACTTAACCGTATGTGAGCGCTCCTGATCTTTTAATTTTTTTTTGTCTTTCCTGGTTCAATTTCAAAATCCGAGGTTTTAAAAGTGTCAGCTAAAATTTATTGCTGTCTAACATTATACAGAAAGCAGGCATGCTACAACTATTCTTAATTACAATATGAGCTAAGATAAAGGCCTATTTTGGTACTCAGATTTTAATGTTGTTTTTTTTGTTTTTTTTTTACCTACTTCTACGTCTTTTTTGTAGGTATGTGTTATTATGTGTGCTTTAATGAAGGATCATTTATTCATTTAAATGTTTCAATTCCAGATCTACATTCATAGAGAAATAAAGGATTTGTATAAATTTATCCCTCAAGAAATGTTACCCGCTGAATATGGAGGTCAGTGTGGTACCATGGGACAATTACAAGGTACGTTAAAAAAGTAGCATAAACTTTATGATTTTTTATTAATTAAACATCAAATGAAGTCATGGTAAACAATTAAGTACAAAATTCAGAGACAGAAAGACAGATCTTTTTTCTTGACGTTGTTTAACAAGCGCCTCCCGTCTATTGATATCCGAATGCATGCGAATACACCCTTCGGGTGAGATTGAATTGGGTTTCGTAGATCTTGGTGGGACTCCGTACATTCAACATTGAAGGACACTATGAAACTACACGACACTATGAAAGTTAAATAACGGTCCTAAGCGACAACCTTGAGAGACACTTTTGACGTCCCGCTTATAGTCACCTAGTTTCTAAGATGAAAGAAACATATATATGATGAACAAGTATTCTACACTTTTATAATACCCGCAACATAGATAAATGTCATGATTAGGGGTGTAAATGTTATACCACTGTAAACTCTGCCTCCTCTGATGCTCTCAATAAATTGAAGATCTAGTACCTGCACTTTGTCATTTTGTTGTAAAAAAAATGTAACTTATGTTTCTCAATATTGTCTATAATTATTTGTACTCCACAGACCAATGGAAACTAAAACTTCAAGAGTACCGCGAATGGTTCAAGCGACAGGATGCTATCGTGGCGAATGAATCCTTGCGGCCAGGCAAACCTACCAATTATGATGAACTCTTTGGAATCGATGGATCCTTTAGGCAGCTTTCAATTGATTGATGTTTGTATGTCTTGTAGACACTAAGTAGAGACTAGAGCCTTTTGTTTGAAGTTATGTTGTGACTTAAGAATGTGTACAGAGAGATTATTTTAATACTTGCTTTTGTTGGGATATTTTAATTGTATTTATGCAAATTTAAAATCATCATTAAGTTTATAATCAGTCAAATGATCATTCAATCTAGTTAAAATTTATGAAATCAAATTTGTACATCAAATTTAATGGCAACGTGTTCATTTTATAGTAAGTTTTTTACTCTAGAAGATTACCACATTCTGTACTAAGTTTGAGGTTTGATCTTCTGTCTATGAAAATATGGTTTACTGAAAAAGGACTGACAAAATGTCTTAATATTGAATTTTAAAATAGGAATACAGTAATAGTTTTACAGTAATTCATGATTTTGTAGTAGAATCTAGATTCTACTCAAAGGAACCACTAGATTTGTAATAAATAATATAAATAGAATCCATAAAAAACAGACCATATGATTTGCATCAATACAAATTATGTAGATATGTGTCAAAAAGTGAACATTAAGAAATATGACCCCTCTATGACCACAATATTTTAACGGATACACAAATAGGGTCGATTGTTATGAGTAAGGTTTGATAAATATATTTATTTTCAAGAAAAAATATTATGGCTTGTCCAATTTTACAATGAAAGCTTAAGGAACTAATGAGAAGATGGGGAATATTATGTTTTAATTATTGATATATCATGTAAAACTCTTTTATATAAATCATTGCTAATAAGAAAATATAAAATGAATGAAAGTAGTGCTGGTTCAGTATTACAAAGACTCTCATGTTTATTTTTTAACTCAGCTTATGAGATGCAAGAATTTGTGAATTGATTTGTGAGATTTTAATACATCTCTTCGATATTGTTTGTTGCCTACCGTATTTTCATGAACATGTGTGAAGCTATAGAAAACATTTTGCATTCCTATATTTTCACACAATTTAGTTGCAAATACAAAACTCGTATGCGTAAATAGGTAGGTTGCATTGTAAATATATTACATAAATAAAAATATATCGGAAATAATTAATAAAGAATATATAATGTAATAATATATCCTGTTTATTTATTTCATGTTTAGGGTTCCATACCTGAAGAGGAAAAAGGCAAACCCCTTTTGGATACACTTTGCTAAGACCTAAGATCCTTAATTTCGGGAACACTTAGAGGTATCGAGTTGAAATTAATACCATATATTCAGGTCTATAGCCTTATAAAAAAGTAAATTTCGATACTCTCAAAGGAATCAAAATTTATAATTTCCCGTTGATCGAGACTAGACCCATGTTTGTTTATGTTTTTCATTTTCAGCAGATTTTTTTGTCTATAGTTATCTAAAGTAACAATATTATTAAGATGTATATGGATTTTGTTTGTGTGTGCTGAAGGTGTTACTTTACTTATTTGACTCCCATTATACTTATTTTTAGTTTTTCTGTGCTCTCATGGGCCGTTCCCTGATTCCATAGTTGATCTGATGTATAGCAGCTTATATATATATTTTTATAGAAACCCTTGTTCAAATCACTGCGATTTGGATTTTGGTCATCAAATCATGCTGATATAGTAAAAAACTGAGTGTGCTCGTAAGTCTCGTGACAAATCAGCGTTTGGCTTATATTACCATTATTTTAGCTACTTCAGTTTAAGTTTATCTATCAGGCCTTATCCGGGAAGGGTTGGCAGAGGCATATTATATACCACTTTTAACCATGTGTATTCCTGTCCCACGTAATAGGTGGCGAGTCCATTGCCGTGTTGAAATAGACAGACGCAGGTTGTGGTTACCAGCTATTGAAATTTTTTAAGCTGCCGATAAGGTCTTTATCTTGACTTAACGACTGCCATGTTACTGGCAACTGGGACCAACGGCTCAAAGTGCCTTCCGAAGCACGGAAACGCTCGCAAATGCAAATGCCACAAAATGGTCATCCATTCGTGACCAGCCGTAGCGAAAGTTGCTTAACGCAGTGAGCGTTTACAGAACACTGAGACCGAGAGATACAATGGACTATTATAGTGACACTATTACCAATACTTGAAGACCTTGCGAAGTGCAAACACAAAGGTAGAAAACAGGATGCCTGCTACGAAGCAAGGACACCGAATTCAAAAAAAAATATAAAAACCTATCCTCAACTCTAGCTTGACGTTGATTTTCTAAATCTGTATAATACAGAGCTTTGTCAATAAAATTACAACTGGTTCATTAAAAGTATTTAAATACAATTTAATGAAAGATTTTTACGAGTACGTACAATTTTAAAATAGCATCACTTGTGTTATTTTAAAATAAATAAATAAATAAATATCCATCACGCCTTATCCCCGAAGGGGTGGCAGAGGCATATTATATGCCCACTTTTCACCGTGTGGATTCCTGTCCCACGTAATAGGTGGTGAGCCCATTGCCGTGTTGAAATAGACAGACGCAGGTTGTGGCTACCTGCTGTTGAAATTTTTCAAGCCGCCCATAAGGCATTCAACCAGGCTTAACGACTGCCATTTTACTGGCAACCGGGACCAACGACTTAACGTGCCTTCCGATGCACGGAAACGCTCGCAAATGTAAATGCCACAAAGCGGTCACCCATCCGAGGACCAGCCATAGTGAAAGTTGCGTAACTCAGTGATCGTTTACAGAACACTGAGACGGCGGGGCCACCAGCGGTTCTGTGTTATTTTAAAATTGAATTAACTTTCCTTCACTGCCTCCTTGCTGTTGCGTGACTGCCTCGGTAGTGCATTGTTATGCGACTGCCACGCTGAGGTCCCGGGTTCGATTTCCGAATATTTAAGTGATTTTTTTCGGAATTTGGGTATTTCTCATGTTAAATAGGTATGTACTTTGAAATATATAAGTATGTCTATCAGTTGTCTAGATCCCAAACCACAAACTTATATTAGCTTACTTTGGGCTAGATGGCGCTGTGTAAAAAAATAAATATAAAATAAATATAAATATTTTGATAATTTTTTTTTAAAGCAATTATTTGCTAAATTTCCCATAAATTTTTAATAAAGTGGAAAAGGACAACCCGATTCGAGACAGGGATTGAACCTGTGACCTTTGCCTGGCAAAGGTCACAGGTTCAATCCCTGTCTACTGATAAACATACTTATATATTTCTAAATACATACATATTATATAGGAAACACCCAAACTCCGAAACACATTTGTGGATCACAAAAATTTTTCTTCCGACCCAGGAATCGAACCCGGGACCTCTCGCGTAGCAGTCGGATACACTCCCACCGCGCCACAGAGACAGTCAATAGTAAGTCTCACTTGTACTATTTCACAACATTTACTTGGCCTCATGGTATTCTGAAAGGTTGTTGTGTACCGCTGGACCTGGTAGGTGTACCTTTAAATGTTGTGGAACAATACAAGTGGTGTTATTTAATAGTGTAGCAAGATCCATCAAGTGCCAGCAATCAAAAGTATAAATAATTTTACAATTTTCTTGGAAAATTAAAAAAATTAGAACATAAATGTATTTTATTGGAACCTTACAAAACACACGTTTCTACTGAATTACAGCCGATGTTATTATAGCTGACCAAACTCCTACGGAGTCAACTTCATACTTATGCAACACTCGCGTAAACTTAGGTATAATTGTTTATTAATATATCGCTGCAACTGAATTACAGCCGATGTTATTATAGCTGACCAAACTCCTACGGAGTCAACTTCATACTTATGCAACACTCGCGTGAACTTAGGTATAATTGTTTATTAATATATCGCTGCAACTGAATTACAGCCGATGTTATTATAGCTGACCAAACTCCTACGGAGTCAACTTCATACTTATGCAACACTCGCGTGAACTTAGGTATAATTGTTTATTAATATATCGCTGCAACTGAATTACAGCCGATGTTATTTTAGCTGACCAAACTCCTACGGAGTCAACTTCATACTTATGCAACACTCGCGTGAACTTAGGTATAATTGTTTATTAATATATCGCTGCAACTGAATTACAGCCGAGGTTATTATAGCTGACCAAACTCCTACGGAGTCAACTTCATACTTATGCAACACTCGCGTGAACTTAGGTATAATTGTTTATTAATATATCGCTGCACGTTTCATCTTTTTTCTTCGAGGCACTTAATCGAAGACGCTCTTGTTCTGGTTGAAGCTACCAACAGTAGCAACTTCTTCATCCGTAAGTTGGAAGTCAAATACGTTGATGTTGTCCTGGATGCGGCGGGGGTTACTGGACTTTGGTATGGGGATCAGGTCTCGGTCAAGCTGTAAACATATAGTTTTTAATTAAATTTTCTTCTTATTGATTTCGAGGCGGGTTTTTAGACACTAACTTTTACAGGGACTTCACCAAGTTCGACCTCGGCGTACCGAAATAAAAAAAAGTTTATAAATAATTCAAAAAAAAACAGTGTAGAGTGACCAAAGGATAGAAGAATTGATTTTTTTCTGAAAATCATTTATATATTTTTATTAGGTTCAGAGCTATCGTAGCAGTAATATAAAAATAATGCTATATCAGTGGCACAATGAATGTTTTATAATGAATGCGAAAGTTACTTTGTCTGTCTGTTATGCTTTTACAGCTGAACCACTAAATAAATTCCGATGAAATTCGGTACGGCCTAAAACCAGACTAGAGCTTTGAAAACGACATAGGCTACTTTATTTAGTAAAAAAGACGTAAAAGGTTAGAAATGAGGAATGAAAGTTGTGATGTCATTGTCGAAGTATCTTTGACCATGAAATCACAACAAAAACAAAGTTAAACAAATTAAATTAAAAGCTGCCCAAAGTAACTATTTCGCGAGGTCAATTTCGTGGGCAATAGTAGTCAACATCCTACTAATATTATAAACGAGAAATTTTGTAAGAATCGATGTCTGTAACTCTTTTACGCAAATTCTACTGAATTGATCTTAATGAAACTCTACAATAATATAGCTTACACATCAGAATAACAAGTAGACTACTTTTTATCCCGGGAATAACTTCCTGTGGGAAACTGGAATGAGAAAACTTCACCACGCGTGCGGAGCCGCGGGCTTTAACTAGTTTAAAATAAATAAACTATTTAAACAAACTTACCAGATAGCGTAGAATAACTTGAGTAATACTCTTTCCATACTTGTTAGCAATGTTCGCTATCTTGGGATCGTTTTTGTTGACCACAGAATTACTCTCTCTAGATACAAAGAATCCGAAAGGACTGTATGCCACAACCACGATACCACGCTCGATACAGTCCGCAACTTCTTTCTCTTTTGTTAAAGAAGGGTGGATCTGTAAAATGGTTTAGTTTTTTGAGACAAGTGATCTTCTTTCATGTTTACAACACACTACAATACTAACACGTTAGGGGCGTGGACTAACAGTCAGGAAAAATATCCTACATATTTAACGCGACTAATGGATAAACTACCGCGACGAATCGATAACATATTAAAGTGTTAGCAAACACGAAAACACGTTACAAGCGCACCTTATACATATTGCTATAAACATCTCCTGTTACGGTGTTAGTTGCATTCCTCTGAAACTTGTCTATCGATTTTAATGAATTTTCTTTTTCTGTAGGTATACAATAGGTCGTAGATTTCGTCTATAATTATTGAAATGGGAGCGCATAGAATGTAAGGGCCCCACCAAGATCTCCGGAGCCCAAACGACATCACCTGCTAGTGGTGCACCTGGTGATTAAAGGACGAAGGAACAACATAGGTACCCTTGAAGTTTTAAAAATTAAAGGATAACGCTTCTAACGGTCAAATAATATTAAACCCCAGACTCTAAATCCAGGTAAACGATTAGGAATACTCTAAGATGAAGAAGAACGTGTATCGCTGTACATTGTTTCCTTTAATTAGTCCTACTTATAAGTTTTTGGGATTAGTTTAACATTTTTTACACGTTCATAATAAGTTTTCTTAAATTGTGGATTTGGTCTTATATTTTTGAAAACAAATAACGAAATCTAGGTTCTAAAATACCGCTCCGATTATAAAATACGAGTCTAACTTGTCGTGATATAGTTAAATAAACTCTTGAGTATTAAAAAAGTTGATTATAAATCAAGTCTTTTAAAGAACACAGGTTCTTTAAAAGACTTGATTTATAATCAACTACAAAGGATGGTTAGACAGGTCGTTGACTCTATAACCAAGCCAAAAAAAGTTGTTACTAAGCTAGTAAGTACCTATAGGTATATTGATTGCAATAAAAATAAAGAAGAGTCATTATGTAACAGTACATAATGACTCTATAACCAAGCCAAAAAAAGTTGTTACTAAGCTAGTAAGTACCTATAGGTATATTGATTGCAATAAAAATAAAGAAGAGTCATTATGTCTTCTTTATTTTTATTGCAATCAATATACCTATAGGTACTTACTAGCTTAGTAACAACTTTTTTTGGCTTGGTTATAGAGTCAACGACCTGTCTAACCATCCTTTTGCAAAGGTATATTCTTAGTTTGAATAAGTACTATCCTCAATGATCATAACTTGTTATTACAGTCTATATTTATCAGGTTCTTGAACCTCGGCTTCGCTAACATTTGTACCCATATTAGATTTACGATAATACGTCTACTATTTAATATATTTTTTAAGCTTTGTACGAGTATCTTAGGATACAAACAAAAAAATTTGAGTTTCTAAATTTACCTTTTCCGCGATTACATTACTTGAGAATACAGTTGACCGTGAAATCTTATAAGCTAAATTCAAACGTTTGATTATGGAAGGAATGGTAGGATTTTTTGAGTCACAAAATCACGCTGGACACAAATAACTACCCACTACATAAGTATATATAATTTTGATGGGAAGAAATTCTTCGATACTTAGTCACGGAATCATTGTCAGTCTTGTAATAATCCCTACACCCCTGTTTTTTTGTCGATTGCGGAGAAACGAAGACATACAGCAATTCTGAATGGATTAGGTATCTACTTATTGAAAATTCCACGCGTGAGAAGCTGTGAGTGTTCGCTAGTCAAAGAAATAATAATATAATAATATTTTTGGGACAACCCACACAACGCCATCTGATTCCAAACTAAGCAGAGCTTGTACTATGGTAACCAGATAACTGATAAACATACTTATATATTTCAAAATACATACATATTATAGATAAATAACACCCAGACACAGAATAAACCATCGTGCTCATCACACAAAGTTTTATCCTGGGTGGAAATCGAACCCACGACCTCTTGCGTAGCAGTCGGATGCACTCCCACCGCGCCACAGAGTTAAATAATACCAAAGTATAAAAGTGAGACTTTTTTTTTACACAGTTGCTTTCTAAGCTAATATAAGCTTGTGTTATGGGATCTAGACGACTAATAAACATACTTCTATATTTCTAAATACATACATATTTTACATAGTAAAAAACCCAAACTCCGAAACAAACATTTGTGGATCACACAAATATTTTTTCAACCCGGGACCTCAATCGCGGCAGTCGCAAACACTTACTACCACTGCGCCACCGAGGCAGTCAAAAGTTATCAATAATTTTTGCTCAAGTTAATACGTAGTCCCCAATTGAACAAGTTTTAACAAGAACAGTGAATGCTGAAAGTAAAAGCTAATTTAATTTTAAAAGCTTACCTCAATTTGGTTCACGGCGGGCACAATATTACTGTTGTGAATGATCCTGTCGACCTGTTCGGTATTGAAGTTCGACACGCCAATGGATCTGGTCAATCCCAGTCTCTTAGCTTCCTCCATGCCCTTCCATGTTTCCAAGAAGTCGATGTTCAGTGGATTGCCTTGAGCCTGCAGAATAGATAAATGATGAATAATAAAATATGTTTAATCATTTTTAATATTTTGTTTTGTGGGACTTTTTTTTTATACAGCGTTGTCTAGCCCAAAGTAAGTTAATATAAGCTTGTGTTATGGGATCTACACGACTGATAAACATAGTTATATATTTCTAAATACATACATATTATACATAGGAAACACCCAAACTCCGAAACAAACATTTGTGGATCACACAAATATTTTTTCTGACCTGGGAATCGAACCCTGGTCCTCAGTCATGGCAGTCGCATACACAGTTAAATGAAGAAAAAAATAATAAAATATTTATTTATTTTTTATTTATTGATTATTGTGCGAAAATAGAGGGTAGAAGGAGTCAGGGTAGACCGAGACATAAATACGGGGACCATGTGAGCAGATTGCTCAAAAAGGGAAAGGTCCAAAGTACTTAGATGGATACCCAGACGTGCATGTATGAAGCGATTAATTAATCCACAGGAAGTGAAAGAAGTATACATAGATCGCGAAGCCTGGCGATCTGTCCTCCGTGGGTAGTCACACAGTCCGGAATACAGTGTGAAAATATTGAGTTAGTTATGTACTAAATTTTAAAACGGTTTTACTTAATACCCTAGCACTATTCTGATACCTTTTACTCATAATACCCTTTACAAATAACTGACAGACCTAGTATGCGTTTACGCATACACCTGGACGTAACCCAAACTCCGAAACACACATTTGTAGATCACACACAATTTTTTTTTCGATTCGGGATTAGAACCTGAGACCATTTACGCAACCGAGGCAGTCGAGTAGAGATTGCTCTGATCATGAAAGATAGTGGGAAGAAAAATCACTTACATCGGTAGCGGCAGGTGAATGGATAAGATATAGGTTCACATAATCAAGTCCCAATTTCCTGAGAGACTCGCGGAGCGCCGGGACTACCTGGTTCTGAGCGTGGTTATCACTCCATAGCTAAAAAAAAATACCGTTTTACAACATAACTGTATGAAAAAAAAACAGTAGCAGTTTTAAATTACTAAAGCTTAGACTATTTTAGGCAAAGATATCGGATCTTTGCCTAAAGTAGTCTACACTTGAGTAAAGATGCGGGTAAGGTGTAAATCTCTTGTGAGTGGGCTGCGGATTAGCTTCAACATATTCTTAGGTTGCCTTGTAAGTAAATTGCATGTATGTGGGTCGCTGCTTCAGTTTTTATACCTCTATGGTAGGCCCTGTTTCGGAAACTCGTTTGCTCAATTAGTATTATTGGAACGAAGTTCCTTAACGCGGCTTAATTCGTAAAATTTTAGGTTCAATAACCAACGATAGATAGAAATATTTACCTACGACATTGAACTATCTGTCACTAAAGTTAAAAATTCAACTGTTTATCTCTGTAGTAGCGATCTATGAGAATATTGAAAAACGCCATTAGTAGAAATTGTAACGTAACCAAATGCCATAATACTGTGTGTACGCGTATGTGTATCGAGCCTACTACAAGCAAATGAACACGAGCAAGTGTGTGCGCAGTCGAGTGTGCATTCTCTCTCTCTCTTTCTCTCTCTCTATTTCCTAGTCTCTTTATCATAATTACTTTTTATAATTTAATTTCATTTATTGTTTTAATGTAAGCAACTTCGTAAATGACAGAGGTCCTGCGACTGTACAATTTTATAGTTATCATTATTCATTCTATCCTTTTAAAAAAATCCCCGGGTTATAATCTTATTACAGAGAATTCCTGCAATATTTCCCACGAAAAGCGTTGGTAAAATTGGAGAATCTAATAAATGCAGCATTGAGATTAAAGTATGCTCCTGCTGTCTGGAAGGTAGCTGAAGTCATCACGATTGCCAAGCCAGGCAAGCCTCCCCAGGAATCGACATCGTATAGGCCGATCTCTCTGCTGCCTATCATATCTATGATATTGCTAGATTAAAATAAAAAGCTTAATCAAAAAGCTTCAACCACCAATTTGGGCTTAGAGAGAAACACTCTACAATAGACCAAGTACACAGAAATATAAAAATCATAGAAAATGGATTAGAAGAGAAAAATGTATGCTCCACAGTGTTCCTGGATGTCAAGCAGGCATTTGACAAAGTAAGGCATGAAGGCCTTATATACACAAACTAAGCTTGATGCTTTCTAGACAGTTTGTAACAATCTTAAAATCGTATATCTCTTCCAGGATGTTTAGGGTAAAGCAGGAAAATTCTTATTCAGAACTAACGGAAATAAAAACTGGAATTCCGCAAGAAAGTGTGTTAGGGCCGGTCCTGTGCCTACTATACACTTGTGATATTCCAGAATTAGAAAGGGTCCGGTCCTGTACCTACTATACACTTGTGATATTCCAAAATTAGAAAGGGCCCGTATTGTGTTGCATAAATTTAAGAGGCATAACTTAAAACTGCATAACGTTTTTTGGCATACTCTTCGTGTCGCATAACGTTCAGACAGAATAAATCATTAGGCATACTTTATTTTGCCATAACTTCTTTATAATAATTATATACCCGCATAAAATGTTTACGCATAATTTTTTTTATAACGATTACTAATCATAACATTTATTGGTATCTCACTCTATGGCATAAAGATTACAAATCATACATATAAAATACCATAATGTTAACGAGCATATATTTTTATATCTAAGCTTGAACTGTCTAAGAATGCAATGCCCACTGAAGAAAAATGTCGATAGTCACTTTACTGAAGTTCAAAATGTCAACACATATATAGAATATGTAAATAAAATACAAGAAGAAATAGGTAGATTAAATCGAGCGATTGAGTTCTGGCGCATCGCCGGCCGCTGCCGCGGCACTGCGGCAATTCTGCATTTTGTATTTTATGATAAATTATCTTTAGGCGTATAACAATTATACCCTTTACATGTATGCTGATTAAAATTATGAAAAAAATATTACAGTAAGTTAAAGTTATGCCAATAAAACCATTATGCGTTTATACACTTTGCTTATCATAATTTATGCGAGAAAACTTTATGCTGAAACTGTTATGCCAAACTACGTTATGCTGAAAAAGATTATGCGAAAGAAAGGGCTCCCAATTAGAAAACAGCACCATTGCAACCTTTGCCGATGACATCGCCATAATGTCAACGGGAAACACTCACAAGGAAGCAGTGCAAAATGAGCAAAAAACAGTCACAAAAGTTTTTGAATGGGCTCAAAAGTAGCGTATCTACCTAAATGCCAAACCTAATGAATCGAAATCGGTTCATATCGATTTTACCAACAAAGCACCCCAATACTTTTATATCCTTTTATTTCCCCAATACTTACGCATATATATCAACAATAAGATTGTTCCATATGCAAACACAGCAATATATCTCGGTATGACACTTGATGCGAAGCTGCGCTGGAATGCTCACAATAAGAAAAAGCGAGAAGAGCTAGCTATATACGATATAAAGACATATTTTGGCTGCTTGGAAAAAACTCTAGTTTGTCAATATCCAATAAACTTCTTATCTACAAACAAGTCCTCGTGCCAGTGTGGACGTATGGTGTACAGTTATGGGGCTACACGAACCGGACCAACAAAAATATAATTCAGCGGTTTCAAAATAAAGTATTTAGGGGTATTGTCAATGAACCTTGGTACATTCGAAACAATGAACACCGGGACCTACAAGTGGAGAGCCTGTAGACAAAACGAAAAAAAACTTAATTATCATGTCAATCCTGAGGCTATCCACCTCCTCGATTGGTCAGACCTAAAAAGAAGACTTAAAAGAACTAAACCTTTTGAATTAGTGTAGTGATAAGTGAAAACAATAAGTGTCAAAGTGCTTTGACATTAGAACACAAGAACAAAGTGTAATAAGTTTTCAGACTAAGAAAAATCAATGGATTATTTTCTTAGAATAAGTATTTTAGAAGTTTAAGTCAACATAAAATTACCTATTAGATCATTAGCTAGATCGTAATTGCTAAAGTGCATCTACATAAAGCAGCATCCACTTTACATAAAAAAAATCATTAATTATATTTTTGTTATCTTTAGTTAAAGAATTTTGTGAACTTACACAATTTTTAGTTAAATTATATTAGTAACATAACCAGTCTAATTATATTTAAATAAATTAATTAATTATCATATTATGCTGATGTATTTTTTGTCATTTTTCTAAACTGTGCTAGTGACTCACTAAGAACCTAGGCACGAGTGACGCTATCTTGCTGGCATGATTGTGTTTAACCTTGAAGATCCTAAAGTACACTGTTGAAACCAGAACTAAGTTCATAGTACTTACTTATTTTTGTTCCAAATTTAAGCACAACTGAAACAATTGCATTTCAACTGTAGTTTTAATCTTATAGTTCTAAGTTCAAAAGTGACGTACCACAGTCGTGGGCGTTTACAGTCGATTTCCCAATCACAGTTGGCTTTGATAGTCATTCAAAATGGACCAGATATAAAAGTCACGTCTTCATGAGGCAACTCTGCCACTCCTTTGGGTATATAGGCGTGATTGATAAAGATGTAAAATTATGAGGCAAAAGGTAAAAAATTGAGAGATTTTAAATAACTAATTAAATCAGGCGTTACATGGCGGAAATCCATTTTAAAAAACTATAGTAGTTTTAAATGTTATTTTTGCAAGCATGGCATGGCAGCATCTGCCAAACAGTCTTGATAATGCCTCGTTTGTAGGCAAAATACGTGTCGACATCGTACGACAATTTAAAAAGCGGAATATAGGAAAAATAACAGTTAAAACAAAATGATTATGGTTTTTTTGGAGATTTCTTTTAGAAAAAACTTTTCTACTTAAGTAGGTACTTACCATGAAAGCAGTTCCACTCACCTTAGTAGTGATATACAGGTCTTCTCTCTTGACTAAGCCTTGATTGATAACATCTGCAATACCCTTACCAATCTCTTCCTCATTTCCATACAGAGCTGCAGTGTCAATGTGTCTGTACCCAGCTTGAACTGCATCCCAGACTGCTTGGCGCGTTTTAGCAATACCATTCTGAAAATCATTTATTCTATTGAAGTTATTTCTAAAAATTATAATCATTTCAAGGTTGCCTATATAATATTTTAAATTTCATATCAACTAAATTTTGGTGGAGTTATCGTCCATGACATTTAGAAGATATTATATTATGTAATAAACAAGTAAATTATGAGTCGGGTTATCATTGATGACATTTAAGAATGTAAATAATCTTCAATGAGAAAATTTTATATGACAATATACATAAGTAAATATATCATATAGAATTTTCTCATCGAAGATTATTTACGTAATATTTGGAAAATACGTTAGTTAGGTTACACTTTTAATGAAGGCCTTTAACTTGGCTCAAAACTACCAAGTTGAACAACCTGAAGCAAGGCATAAGAGCGCCATGTGGTTTTAGTCGGTAAGAATCCGACATGCCCATCCCTTCTAAAACAAGGTGAAGTCCATGAGGATTTCCACAGGATAATAAAAAACAGCGATGCCGTAGCGCCGAAACGCACGAAAATTGTATCTTTCAATATACTGTACAATGAATTTTTAACGGGGTTGTGTCATGTCCACCTGGCTGTTTATAGTGTATCTGGACAGTTGCTTGCAGAATTTGAAAGATTGTGATATGGCTGGGAATTTGGGTAAATTAACTTTGACCACATCCAAGGAATGAGTGAGAAAGGATTGACAAAGAATATACTGTGCGAAAGTAGAGGGTAGAAGGAGTAAAAAACAGGGTAGACCGATACTTACATATGAAGACCACGTGAGCAGATTGCTCACGAACGGAACGGAAAAGTCAACAGTACTTGGATACCCAGACGTATGTATGAAGCAATTAATGAATCTGCAGGAAGCGAAAGAAGTATGCATAGATTGCCAAGCCTGGCAATCTGTCCTCTCTAACTACCCCGTAAGGGATACGGCGTGATAGAATAAATTTAATAAGGGTGTAAGGGGCCCATCAAGATATCCGGAGCCCTATCGGCCAAAACTTCTAGCGGTGAGACAACGACGCAGGCCAGACGCACTATTGCAGTTGGGAATTCAAAAAATCTAATACATAAGGAAGTTGCTGCCAGCAATGCGAAAAATCAACAGGCAAATGATAGCTGCTCCTAGAAGCCAAATAAAAGTGGACCCCAGACTCTAAATCCAGGTAGGATTTGAATTTTAAGATAAAGAAGAAGAATCTGAAGGTCTTATAGGCTTGAAAAGTTTCAACAGCAGGTAGCCAAAAACTTGCTTCTGTCTATTTCAACCCGGCAATAGACTTACCACTTATTACGTGGGACAGGAATGCACACGGTGAAATGTGGGACTACTCCTACACCTATACCTACGTACCTATAATATGCCACTGCCACCCCTTCGGGGATTGATAAACTAGGTGCACTTGCTGTCTCCAGTAAGTCTAAATGGAGCGAAGCGTCTTGCCGTTTTTCGAGTTATTTTATCGATGTCATTTTGCTTTCGGTGATTATTCCTGCATGGTACGTCCGATTTTCGATTAAATGTTTTCTAAACAATCTATAGCTAGATGTCGTATTATGGGTCAAATTTGATCAAAAAGTGTTGAGTGGTTTGAGAGGATTTCGCGGACAAAGCGGAAATCCGAATCGGGGAAGAATGGAGCTACGCTCCAACAAGCAAACAAAAAGAAGAAAATTTTGTATACTTATTGAACATTTTTAATAAGCAGGTTAGTGTGCAAGTTCCTTAGAGCTTATTACAACACCTACATTCTGAATATGGTATGATTTCAATGATAATGTGCTGCTATAACATCTACGGTTCCATTGCAATGTCATAGTGGTCACGACAGAAAATCAATGCAATTAAAGAGACCTGGTGTTTGTTTAAAATTGGATTTGTGTGTAGAATTGCTCCATTTATTTATTCATTTTTTGTACATACAATCTAACACAGTGAAAAAGTAAAAGAAAAGAAGTACAAAGGGTCTGCTTATTTCTAAATAGAAATCTCTTCCAACAGACCCAAGAGAGGAGAAAGTTGTAAGTAGAAATAGAATAACAAAAGGTAACAAAACAAAACTTGCGTAAGAAGGCCAATAGAGACATCAGACATATAACATACGTACGTACATATTATTGCAAGATTATAGAATACATAAACAAAAACATATACACAAACATATACATAAACATACATATATACATATAAAGATATATATAAACACATAATCAAATGAACGTTAAAATAAATAAACATATGAATATAAAAAGAAATATAAACAAGTAAATAGCCAAAAGCAAGAATAGATAAATGAGTCAACTGCAAGGTAAGGAAAGATAATAGAGTCTGAGTTTGTGTTTAAAACTGTTGATGGATTTGCAGTCTCTAATCACAGCTGGAAGTGAGTTCCAGAGCCTTACTGCATGGACGGAAAAGGAGTAGGAATAGAAGTCAGTTTTATGATTTTGAAATTGGAGTAAGGTACGTAGATGAGACCTGCAGGGCTCATCCGGACAACGAGCGAAAGAAAATCGCTCCCGCAGGTAAGATGGAGAGGAAGGATTGTATAGAATGTTGAATAAAAGGCGCAGTACCCGAGTGTTCCTGCGAAGGCGGATTGGGAGCCACTTGAGTTCTTTATATCCATATTCTTTTTAAGTCTTCAAAATCTATGAACACATAAATACAGCAAGCACTTGCTTATTTAGGATACAGAAAACCAAGATAAAAGTAAAACAGCGGCAATTTGATGATTCCATTGACGTAAAGTTGTTATTACATGTGCCGCAAGTTGTATTGAATGTTGCCTATCGCTGCTGTTGAAATGATAAACAGATTTATTGCATTACCACAAAGTTGAAATTACACGATCGTTTTAATATTTACCTATGTCTTGTCCAAGGATACAAAAGAGTGGACGTGGTCAGATTGTTGTCAAATAAATGATAAAAACGCATGGAAGTAAGTCGCTCTAAGTCAACACACATAAATTTAACATAACATAAACATAACTTAAATTTACAAATAGAAAAAATAATAATAATGAAACCTAATAAATATAATGTAATAGACAATACTGTTTTAAATAAACAAAAGAAAAGATGTTCATTTTAATTATGTAAGCGAACACTAATGTAATTGCTGGCGATTTAAAGAGAGTGGCCATGAGTTTTATTGCCAGGATCTTTCTTAGGCTCTACCTATTGCTTTGCAATCTGGCAGTAAATATAAATGTAGAAACAATAATCTGGACGTTCATAAGTGTTGCTTTGTGACCTACATGAATAATGATATTTTCATTTTAATTTTCACTGATCTAACAATGCAATCTAACCACAAATACACAACTCTTTTCTCGTAGTACTGTGAAGTAATACCTATTGTAAATTTATTTCTTGTGGAAAAAGACTTCTTTTATACGGGACTTGAGATCGTGAAATGACAGGGAGCCGGAGACCCTTAAGAAAGTGTCCCCAGGGGAACAAGTATAAGATGTGTGTACTTATGTACACGCGTTAGAAGTTATACTGCTTTAGTCTAATAAGATTTCATTATATATACCAGAACTCTTTGTTTGTAACAGGAATAATAAATTAGGAAGAAAAAAAAACATCAAAAGAATGAAAACTAGGTACTTTGAATGTAGTTATAAGTTGTCATGGAAACACTTATCAGTTAACTTTAAGGTGTTTATAAGTTGTCATGGAAACACTTATCAGCTAACTTCATGGTGTCGGTTTTTTGTGATGGTTTACGCGCGCATCGTAAAAATTTACTATCACCATTTTTCCTTAACACGCCAAAAGAAGTATAACTTCAAAAAATATTAAGATAAAGACCCTCACAATCGTCTAGATGTTGTTGACATAGAAATATTCTCCTTAACGTCGAGTCCCATAGAGTCAAGAATTTTTTCTCGATTCTTTTACCCCCTGTTCATATTTCTGATTTCTGTCATGTTTCATACTCAGTAATTTTTCTATGTTGACATTTTTATATTTTGTCATTATTCCATGTTGACATTTTTATACTTTGTCATTATTCTTTTAATTTTTTGTGGACATTATTACCATTTGGAAATTTTAATTTTAGATCTAGGTCGTTTCTACTCCCTAACGTTCATGTTCCATTTTCCAGCTTCTACCTTCCTTTACGTTGAGTTTAATAAGTATATCATATTTTGAATTACCGTCAGGTTCGTGTATGTTATTGTAAACTTTCGATACTACTAAATTACTAATAACACAATAATCTAAAAAAAAATTACACTAGATTGTAATATAAATACAAATATTGTACAACAGCAAGACTCGGGCCGTATTCCAGAACGTTTATCAACACTCAAGAAACACTTAAGAGTAGATTTTATAAGGCAAAATCTAGTCTCAAGCGTTGATCGAGTATTGAGAAACGTTCTGGAATACGGACCTCAGACTCGACATCGTCAAATCTAAAAATTTAAGTATATATTTAATAATACTTACCAAACCGTATGAGCCTAGGCCAAGTGTCGGAATATGGTTGCCATCGTTGAGCTGTTTCGTTGGTGCTTTCCCCAGACCAGCTGATGCCATCTGCAATTTGTTCAAATATTATTTGTGGTCAATTGTAGTTTGCTGATTAATCATGACATTATAAGTTAATGGCCCTTGAAACTACACTCTGCTACGCTTTGCTTATTTATTTTGGTAGGCTAAGCTGCTTACTCGACCAAGACATTATAGAGGTTAAAACGCATTTTATTGTTAGTTTATTCATTCAGAGATGGCGCTATTACTATAAATAATGCACTCGTATTCAATTGATAATATTAGATTTATTGCATGAAAAATAAAAAAACTAACTATCTTCACGCTGTATCCCTGACGGGGAAATAAAATATTTAAATCTAATAAGGGAAATTAAAAATGTATAAAAATGTAATTAATGTATAATATTTTAATATTATCTTCTGTAAACTTTGAAATGTAAGTTAATATCATGATATAACTAGTTGTCCCATCAAACTTTCCCGTCACATTTATTTTCTTATAAAAACATTCACTTAATTTGAAGGAATATACAACGAAAAATAATGATTAAATTTGGTGACGTCGTTCTTAAGTTACAGAATGATATACATATTGTCACGCCTTTATCCCCGGATCTTTACGCCCACATTACACCGTTTGCGTTTTTTTGTCCCACGTAACGGGTGGTGTGCTCATTGCCGTGTAGAAATAGACAGGCTGCAGGCTGCGACCTGCTGTTGAAATTTTTCAAGCCGCCCATACGACCTTCAACCAGGCATAACGACTGCCATTTTACTGCAACCGCAACCAACGTCTTAACGTGCCTTCCGAAGCACGGAAATTGAAATTTAATAAAATGTGTAAATTTTAGATATTAAATTTTAAAAAAATTTTGAACCCGTTGCCTTTTTAGTGAGGTGGTAACAAAAAGGCTAAAAGGTCTTATGTGCGAGACACTAATAAGCACGACCAATTAAAGTCCTGGTAGTCTCGGACTCGCCTGGTATTCTCGGACTCACAAGTTACAGAATGACGAAGGAAATATTGATTCATTTTTATATTTAACGATTTTCTATTTTAAGATCTAGAGAACAATTTGTAGTTTAAATATTGTAGTTCTCGTATTTATTTTTATTTATTCTCTTTTGTTGTTATTGTTCTCTCATTTCTTTATATTATTAAATATCATAATTAAAATCTTACCGAGATGACCCCGAATGCCGCGACAATCACCAACAGTAGTTTCATGTTGCTTGCTCAATAGACACTACAAGACTGAGTGGAACGTGTAAAATAAGTTATATAACCGCCAAGTTCAAGATTTAAGCTTGGCTCTTTTAACAGATCACAACAATAAAGGCTTAAGAACTTACGACAGGAGGACGATACGATTTTTATCACAAGTGACGCGCCCTTTACTATGGTAGCAAAGGGATACTATAACTTCTAAACCTTGAAGCGCTCGTGGCCTCGCGGTATCAGTGTTCGGTAAACGATCACTGAGGTACGCAACTTTCACTATGGCTGGTCGTCGGATGGGTGACCACTTTGTGGCATTTACATTTGCGAGCGTTTCCGTGCTTCGGAAGGCACGTTAAGCTGTTGGTCCCGGTTGCCAGTAAAATGGCAGTCGTTAAGCCTGGTTGAAGGCCTTATAGGCGGCTTAAAAAAAATTTCAACAGCAGGTAGCCACAGCCTGCATCTGTCTATTTCAACACGGCAATGGGCTCACCACCTATTACGTGGGACAGGAATCCACACGGTGAAAAGTGGGCATATAATATGCCTCTGCCACCCCTTCGGGGATAAGGCGTGATGGATATTTATTTTATTTATTTTATAACTTCTAAACCGAGACCAGTTTCAAAACCGGGAATGGTAGAAACTCCAAAATCGCCTATGCACGTATTCATGGTGTCCTGAATCGAATGCCGCCGTTTGTCTCTAACTTATATGGTTCCTTAGAAATAGATCTGTACAGACGGACGGACGTACTAACAGACAGACTGGGCCGTTTTATAAAGACTTTTCTAAACCTATAACCCTACGGCTCAGAGTATAAAAAATTACGAATCTGGCAGTTTCATTCGAATTCTTTTCTGGCTGGTTTGAATTCCAGGCAGCCGTATACCGTTCAGTCCAGCCTAAATTCAGTGGTTTCGTGTATAGTATTGTCATTCTGCCTGGTTTAGAAGAGACGCTGTAATGAAAGAGAACGAGATTGAAAACGTTAATTGTAAAAGCCTTGCAATGACATTATTGTGTTTTTGCAAATGACGCGAGCTTAGATTTGAGAACTGCGTAAATTCTCTAAAAAAAATAAAGTAGTATGTGTAGGTATGTATTTTTTTTGTACTTTAATATACGCCTGATATATGCCTCTTTCCTCAAAGGTGTAGGCAGTGATATTTTACCATTTATATTTTTTTAGTCCCATGTATAGAAGAAGCAATAGGACAGCGGACAGTGGCCATCGCGAGACGCAAATGGGACAGATACTCGTATGGTGGTTTGATTATGAGTAAGTATTCTTGTTGAAATGGACAAAGGTAGGTTGTGACTACCTGATGCTATTTTCAAAGTGCCTATATGACTTCTAAGTTGTCTTAAATATGTCACTATGCCTTCCGATCTCGGAAACGGACCGTCATTCATCTCAAAACGATTACAGCGTAAGTTTCTTAACGCAGTGATCGTTTACTGAACATCGATCGTAGCGAGACTACGAGTATATTTAATCTAGTTAAAAATATTTAAGACCGAACCTGGCTATGTGATTTTTTTTTCGTGTGGAATTCCCCTCTGATGTCATGCCGGATTCAAACCGGCTAAAACCACACGGTCCCTTCCTAACTACCTATTCCTGGACGCCCGGGTAACTCCTCGGAAAGATATCTAAGAGCTCCCGGCTGACTTTGGCTACTACCGCGGCTTCGCCTAAAGGTTCAGCGTGTTATCCCGCTTTTTTGGGGGTTGGTTCGGGTACTATCCCGCTTCGTGGGGCGTGAGGCGTACGTTGATTTTCACGTCATGCCGCCGTCTTGGGTCTGCTTAGCCACTAAACACATCCTGAGGACGGCAGGTGGGCTGCCACCTGCCGTCCTCAGAAGGTGTTTAGTGGCTAATACCCGCGGTCAACCGCCAGGTGAAGTTTTTTATTCACTACGTGTAAACTATTCTAGATAGACATACGTCATCACCGTCGTGGAATTGTCTGTAGACCTATAAAAAAAGAGATCATATTATTGTACTTTTTTTTTATATATCTCGGGTTTTGCCAGTGCTCTCAATGAAAACCCTTAATAGCCTTGATTTTTTCTGACATCTCGAACAATTATAGTTATATTTTAATAAATTTTTACAATTCCTTGATAAATTTAAAATCTAAACTTGCGTCATGAGTTGCAGTTTGGTAAAACTCGCTTATTAATACGTTCAATAGTTTTAAGTTTATCGCGAACTGACGCAACGGAAGACTTTGTTTTATTATATGTAAGGATTTGAGAGTTTCAAAGATATAATCAGGCCTTTTCTCCGAAGGCGTAGACAGTTCTTTACGTCCAAATTTTTCCTCTGTATTTTGTCCCAACTCCCATATGTAGGCAGTTATCATAAATCAGGTCCACAAGTCTCAGCCATAGATCTCGGGTATAGTTAGCATATCGTTTTTAATTAAAGAATTACCAAAATAAAGACAGTTTTAATTTCATTTATATAACCGGTCGTCTGTCGGACGTCAACCCGCCTTGTCAAACTAGTATTTAGTGGAATTAGTATTAATCAGAGTATTAATCATATCATAGGGTAAGAACCTAATCTATATCTGCTTGAATATATTACCACAAATTCTATTGAAAGTTATATTTTCCTCAATAAATCGTTGGTAAAGTAATTAAATAAAATAATTTATATTTATTTGAAAAGAGCAGAGATTGTAATCTAAGTTAAGCCATACCACATATACATACCATACCATAGCCACAGAACATATTTTTTGTTTACTAACAAAATAACAAATAGGTACCTTGTACCTATTATTATAATATAATAGGTACCTTTATAATTTGATTTGGTCGAGCGGACGGACCAGGTTAAATACCCGGCATCTGTTTTTCACACGTCCAGTGACATCGATTGCGATGTCAAGTCACGCATTGCTGCCGCGTGGGCCAAATGGCGGGAGATGACCGGTGTCATTTGTGATCCTAAAATGCCGATCCGGTTGAAGGGAAAGGTCTACAAAACCATCATTAGACCTGTCCTTTTACATGGCAGTGAGACGTGGCCAATATTGGAGCGACACAAGCAGGAGCTGCATGTTACGGAAATGAAGATGCTGCGGTGGATGTGTGGAGTCACGCGGATGGATCGCGTGAGGAACTCTCGCATCCGTGGCAGCCTTCATGTCCGTGACATTGCAGACAAGTTGCAAGAGTGTCGCCTTCGTTGGTATGGTCACGTCTTGCGGCAACCGCCGGGCTACGTAGGAAACAAATGTCTGGCCATGTCAGCCCCGCCGGGTCCCGGTAAGAGGGGCAGACCCAAGAAGTGCTGGCTTGACGTCGTAAGGGATGACATGCGTGCCAATGGTCTCACTACAGGCGATGTCGACGACCGTGTGAAGTGGAGGAGAAAATGTAGGAAAGCGGACCCCGGGCGTCGCGAGACGCAACTGGGACAGACGCTCGGATGATGATGATGATGTACCTTTATAATAATAGGTACTAGGTATTTTGTAAGGATTTCAGAGTTTCATATATATAATCTGGCCTTTTCTCCGAACGCGTAGGCAGAGGCATACTTTACGTCCAAATTTTCCCACTGTAGCTACACTAGGTACCTATTATTATAAAGGTACATCATCATCATCATCCGAGCGTCTGTCCCAGTTGCGTCTCGCGACGCCCGGGGTTATGTTATGTGAGCCTAGTGGAGAACTTGGGCAATTGTAATTTTTTAACAAGGTTTTAGGTAGTCACAACCTATTCGGTTGACAGCGCAATACATCTAGTTTTAATAAACAAACAAATCTAATATCTGCCACGTAGCTATCAGATTATTACGACCTAAAACTAAATGCTGTTTTAGTTTTAATAATAAACAGTACATTGCTGATTCATTTTTGAAAAATTTTATCTATTCCTGGATTCGTATAATCAGAGAACGATACATTATTGCGAGACTTACATAATAACATATCACCTGAGCAGATTGCTCAATACCGGAAATACACGATAAACGATCTGCAATTTTGAATCGCGAATCCTGGCGAACTGGGGGCGGATTCTGCTATTTCAAACGTGTCGAAATCATCGCTCAACAGAAAGCCACCGGTACAATTTTGACAGTTTTTCGTAGTCTACTATTACAATCGTACTCCAATAGACTTTTATCGTTTGGCCGGTAGAATTCTACTAACACTTAGCGCGCCAGTGGCCGCTTGTCAGTTGTATTTTTGATAGTCTACTAACATTTTGACAGCTTAAAACAGCGATTCTAGTTCTATTTTACGGCTTGTCTATAGTAGAATCGGCCCCATGTCCTCTTTGACTACCTTGTCGGGGTACAGCGTCAAGATAAATTGTTAATTTAGATTCATTCCAGATCAACTGGACTGTGATTCATTATCACAACAATAACTTAAGATACACCGACATGATACCACATAATGAATTTACTAGTAATACAAACAATTGTTGTGTAAGTATGTGCAGCTATTATCTAGCAATTATTTATAATGACGGGCGAATCATACTTATGATGACTATCAGAACTTGTGTTTGTTAACTTTGATCAATAATCCTTCCTATTGTAGTAGGAAAGGACTGATAGCTTGTTAGCGCGAGCGACTGTCATTCCTTATCATTTACCCCCTTATCCTTGAAGGGGTGGCAGAAGCATATTGTACGCTCACATCACAGTAAACATTTTTGTACCATGTAACAGGTGGTAACTGGTGAGCCGTGTTGCCGTGTTGAAATGGATAGGCGTAGGTTGTATTGACTTGCAATCACGCCTTATCCCCGAAGGGTGCCAGAGGTATATTATACGCCCTCTTTTCACCATGTCCCACATAATAGTTCAATTTCAGAATCACTGTCATTCCACATTCATTCCTCCAGTAACATGGCAGTAGTTGAGATAAGTTAAAAAAAAAGCCATACGTTATTCATAATTTTATCGCAATACTAATATTTTAATAAAATTATATTTTATTATAAAAAACGTTCCGAACCGGTGGTCACTTTAAATATATTAAATTTTCTCTAGTTTTTGTGTATGACATTTCGTAAGCGCCGTTAAAATGGTCTTATGGCCTCTTCTGATAAAGATATTGTGGATTCTGTAGAGTCAGATCATCGTGGCCAATGGATAAAGTTTCCTAAAAGTAGTATCAAAGTCTGCAAAAAGCAAATTAAATATGTACCAATTAACCAAAGTCGTTTGAATAATTAAAAAAAAAAGGTATTAAAGAGATTACCATATCTACCTAACTTGAACAATAGAATACAGAGGGTCGATATTAATGGTACACGTATTGTAGGATCCATGGTTACAATGGGTGCACGCAAGGCTCGATACTTGGGCCATTCTTGTTTCTCGTTTATATTAATGATTTACCATTTTATGTAGGCGACAGAAATATGATTGTTTTGTTTGCAGATGATACCTCATTAATTTTTAAAATTAAAAGACTATTAGATAACTATGACGATTGAGTTCATTGGTTCAGCTCAAATAATCATTGCCTTAATAAAAATAAAACTAAATGTATAAAATTTACTCTACCAAATGTAAAACAAGTTGCGGCCAATGTTTAACTGAATGGACAGGTGTTAGAGTCTGTGGGATCAACTGTGTTCCTTGGTATAACTATTGATGCCAATTTGCAGTGGGGCCCACACATAGAAAATACTAGCCTATAGGTTAAGTTCGGCTGCATACGGTGTAAAAAAGATCGGCCTCTAACCGATGTAGATACTGCTAACATGGTTTACTTCAGCTATTTTCATAGTATTATGTCTTACGGTATTCTCCTTTGTTGGATGCCGCAGATTTAAATATTATTTTTGTTCTACAAAAGCGGGCTGTACGCGTTATTTATAATTTGGGCCCCAGAGTTTCTCTCTGAGAAAAATTCAAAGAAGTAAATATTCTAACCATCACAATACATTTTTGCCAATCTTATGTATGTCCAGAAAAATCTATATTTAAACACTAGATATAAAAATAATCTTTTATTCCACCACAGTCAACTACATAAGATTGGCGATTGTTTCCAGGGTAACTGTATACGCTTTTACAACAAGCTTTGCTGTGACCTGAGAAATTTACCATTAAATAAATTTTAAATGTTAATAAAAAAAAGCTTTGTTAAAAAGGTTATTACTCCGTTAAAGACTATTTGCAGGATTGGGTCGCCTGGAAATGATCTGCTGGCAAAGTGAAATAATATTAAATTGTAAATAGACTGTGTGAAAGTAAGGGTCTTCGCTTGAATGCAAGTAAAATTAAGGTACTAGTATTTGAAAGAGGTGACGTAAGAACTAAATGCGAGATTAGGGTAAACCAGGAACTTCTAGAGCAAGTGAATGAAATTGTGTATTTAGGAACTATGTTTAGCGCGGATGGAAGATATGATTCGGATGTAGAACGGCGAGTAGCTGGCGGAAACAAAGTTAACGGTGCTTTTTCCCAGTTAGTAAAGCGACAAAGCATCGTAAAAGAAGCACGAATGGCGATTCATAACGCAGTGCTAGTGCCAACTTTGCTTTACGGTAGTGAAACCTGGGTATGTCAGCAGATACAAGAAAGTAAATTGAATGCTGTGGAGATGCGATCACTTCGAAAATTGTGCGGCGTTACCTTGGCCGACCGAATACGTAACGAAGTGATACGCAATATGGCAGTTTTGAATGAAAGTGTCAGCGTTAAGCTGGAAAAGGGCGTGCTCCGTTGGTTTGGACACGTCCAACGAATGAGTGAGGAACGATTGGCGAAGAATATATATTGTTCAAAGGTAGAGGGTAGAAGGAGTCAGGGTAGGCCGAGACTTACATATGAAGACCACGTGAGCAGATTGCTCAAAAACGGAAAGGTCAAAAGTGCGTGTATGAAGCGATTGATGAATCTCGAAGAAGCGAAAGAAGTATGTATTGATCGCGAACCCTGGCGATCTGTCCTCTCTGACTACCCCGTCAGGGATACAGCGTGAAGATAGTTTAGTTTTAGTTTTAGTAAATAGACCATCAAAAAAAAGCCTTCCTAACTTTCTTGCCGGTTCTTCTCAGATGGGCCGCGTTCCGAACCGGTGGTGACTTTAAATATTTTAAATAGTGTATGACATATTGTAAGCGCTGTTAAATTAAATTTTATAGATATAATTACAATTTCAAGTACGCAAAACTAGATTCACCTCGAGGTCTTGAAATGTAATTAAATTATCTCATAAATAACAAAGAAAATTGTTGCTGATTTAAATTGGTCATCATTTTTTTTAAAGTAGTAAAATTAATGGTTATTTTATGATCTTGTCGAATGTTATTAAAATATGTAAATAACTAGCGACCCGACCCGGCTTTGCGCTATATTAGTGAAATAATTTTTCAATAAAGACCGATAATTTTTTTTTCGGTTTTGAATCGCTCGTAGCCCCGCTAACTCAGTGTTCTGTAAACGATCGCTAAGTTAAGCAACTTTCGCTGTGGCTGGTCCTTGGATGGGTGAAACCTTTATGGTATTTACATTTGCGAGCGTTTCCGTGCTTCGGAAGGCACGTTAAGCCGTTGGTTCCGGTTGCTAGTAAAAAGGGCAGTCGTTAAGCCCAGTTGAAGGTCCTTATGGGTAGCTTGAAAAATAACAACATGGGAGAAAGGCGTGTTTAAAAGAAAAAAAAATACATGTCCCGAAAAAAATTAAATACATATAGTACTCGTATTTAATTTTTTTCGGTCCAGTAATTTTTCTAGTTTATTCATTACAAACAAAAATACAAACATTAAAACACAAATTTTCTTTGTTTATAAAAATGGATAATTAGTTAAGCAGAAATAGAAGAGATAATAATAAAACAAAATCACCAATTCTAGTCATCGTGACTGCGTTATAAAATTAAAGCAACACGTAGATTTATTTCAATTAAGGAAAACCGTCTCAAGAATTTTGAATAAATTACTTTATATAAAAAAGTGACACTTAAGTTTAGGTGCTTCAGTTTTTTTTTTAAATTTATTCCATAGGTATATAGTTAAATATTAAACGGTATGTACCTTGTTATGTAAATTTACAGAGCAAGAAATCCAAGTCAGACACGGCTCCTGTAAAATGTAGGATTGACATGTTTTCTGACGCGTGTGAGGGGCCCCATCAGGATCTCCTCTGCCCGAGTGACCTTACTTGCTAGCAGTGCATCTGCTAACAGGAGAGGCAACATCGCCCTTACGGGGTTGGAAGGTCAGGCAACAGCTGCTCCCAACAAATTGAAACAAAAAAGTTACGAGTGTGCCGACAGAAGTGAAAACTAAATGAATTAATAATTTATTTATCTAGACGCGTTCGCGGTCTGCTATATGTACATGGATATTTGCACACACTATTGCTGCTTCTCATAACGATGTCGCGAATTCTGAGATTTTATCTCATCTAAAAAATGCGCACCGCAATAAAAGATGTTTTTTTTTTCACTTCAAAATATGTGTGTTTGTACCTGAGTACATGGGTAAGAATTGAAACTTCTTTACGGCATATCATTTTTTGTCTCCGTTTTAAGTCCACTGGTACGGGAAAATGCTATCGATGTCCGACCGTTCGTCCGTTCGTCCGTCCATTCGTTCATTTTTCATTGTCATTCAGTCATTGCATGCAACTTGGCATGGACATTCCTTGATATAGCCAAAAGCTTTTAGCGAGGGGGTTTTTCGATCGGGGGGGAAATGGAGGCAGGGGAGGGGAAATGGTCCCGTAATGGTTGGCAAGAGCGCTCAAAACGGTATGGGCTGATATAGGCTTGAAGTGTGCTGCTGAACTTTTTTTATTTTTATTATAAAACCATCAAAACAAATGTACATGAAAAGTCATGCATGCTCTCTACTAATAATAATTAACACATTAACTAAAAAAATGTTTAGCCTTTTTCCTCAATTTACTCCGAAGTCTACGGTTCACAGAACCACTAGTCTACTATTTACAACTTTACGAAAATTGCATAGATAAGGCTTACGCATACGTCGATAAAGAAGTTTCACTTACCTCAATAAATAAGTTTCACTTCAAAACAACATGGCGTTAACCGAAAAACGTGGCGATTTTTTTAAAGTTATAAAATTTCTCTCATACGTCTATAAAGAAGTTTCACATCAAAAAGACATATAGCTATTCCATACGATGTAGTGTAAATGAGAATAGCTAATGAGTATAGCTGCAGTAAAGTTTATGCACAAAAAAAGGTGCAACGTGTTAAGGGAATATTGCGTTATGACAGTAGATGTAGTGACTTACCATAGAAAAGAGGATGCTTAGATGGTTTGGACACTTGACAGGATGTATGAAAGTAGACTGAGAAAACAGATTATTGTGGCGAGAGGGAATCAGCAAACTGGTACAACTCGACCTCGGCGTACGCATGTCGATCAAATCAAAGATCATTTAACAAAAGGCCATGTTAACAGTAACTTTAACCGGTGAGCGTGTATGAAACCCTTATAAAAGTACAAACCAATATTGTTTGCTAGGATCGTAGCAAGTGAAAAGTTATAGTCTCTGCCTGCCTTGGGAGGTAGGTGTGATATTATGGAAGTTTTTATAACTATTCCTACCACTAATAAAAATTAACCATAGGCTTGAAATCTAGGTAGGATTTAAAAGTTATTGAAAACATAGTAATATGATGAAAAAGAAATGTCATCCTTTTGGCCGTGTTAACTAATGTCACGCCTTTATCCCCGAAGGGGTAGGCAGAGGCATACTACACGCCCACATTTCACCGTATACATTTTTGTCTCACGTAACAGGTGGTGAGCCCATTGCCGTTCTATATGCCCATTGCGGCCATATCATCCATAATGATAATTCTCTAAATAACTTTATTCCAAAGAAATTTAATAAAGTCCATGCGGAAGTTGAGCGTACCAGCGTACCCTATTACAAAAAAGTAATGTATGCACATTTACGTTGTTTTTGTTTAAAATATCGTGACTGAGACAGTGAATACGTGTCAACACGCGTTCCCGAAGGTTAGACTGAGACATGCTATTTCTATTACCTTATTATATAGACTTTCATGGACAATAGAGTTATCTACTTCTTCATCTTCATTTTTAGTGGTCGCCATGGTCGCAATGAGAATTGACTGATATGATCAGGTAACAGGACAAAGTCTATAGGATTCTGTGGTCTTCTTTCCCATCCGTGCAAATTGTATTGTCCCATTAGACGCTACCGACATTGTTAGTAAAACTGACGCCTTCTAAGCTTAGACTACCATGGTACTGGTAGCCAGGACCAATAGCTTAACGTGATATCCATTCAGTAGTTTATTGTTCAACATAATATACTCGTATCTCAATTACTTCCGAAACCTACTTAAATATGGAGCCTGAAATTTGGGCGTGTAGTATTACTAGCTGCCCTATCCCTTTAGATAAAGACGTGATAATATGTACCTATGTATGTTTCCTCTATTTTAGGTATAAACTGTGTGTGTGTGTGTGTTTGCAATGGGGCCATCCTTAAATAATGGCACTACTAAAATTAAATATGTTTCGCAGTAATTTCCAATGCCCTTAATAATAAGACTCACAAAATAAAACACAAAATTATTTCTTATTTATAATTATATTAAATTAATAAGCAACGTTTGGATAGTTCGGATAATCCTTCCAATGAGATATGTCAATCACTCGTTTGTTCTTGTTGAATCTGCTGATGGCTGCCACTTCCTCGGCATTTAGCTCGAAGTCAAATAAGTCAATATTCTCTGCTATTCTGTTCTTGTTTGTTGATTTCGGGATAGGAATACATCCTCGATCAATCTGTGTAAAAAAAAAGTCTGAGATATATTTTAGTTCAATGCAGACTGGTAACACTATTGATTGATGGCACTTGGTGGAACTTGCTACACATCTTAAAAAAAACACTTGTACTGTTTCACTTATTTATTATTTAAACCTGACCGGTTTCGCCTTACGGCATTTTCAAAATGCTTGCTTGCTTTGAAAATGCCGTAAGTCGAAACCGGTTAGATTGATGAGGGATGAGTTCAATGCAGCTTTGAACATTAAACGCATTAAACTCTTCAGATAGTTTTGTTTTGTATGTACGAGTATTAATATTTGGGCATTTCGGTAATCTGCTACGGGGGCAGCAGGAGGGTTTACCTGATAAACCATCACGGTTCAGACTAAGGAGGCAGGACAGAGGTTAAGTCACTGTTACTCGGTAAAGTCGTCCTTACGGGGTTGAGAGATGGCCATCCCTTTAAACAATGCCGAAAAATTCCGAAATATTCAATATCGAAAAAAATAAATCAAAGGATAGTTGCTCCTAAGAGCTTCATTAAAGCAGACAGGCACCAAATCTAGGTAGGCTTTAAGCAGGGAATACTCGTAGGGAATAAAGTAGAATATGATTAATTAGAAATTAAATACATGTCTAATACAGATATTATGGGACATCTTTTTTTTTCACAGCGCCGACCAGCCCAAAGCAAGCCAACATAAGCTTGTGTTATGGGATCTCGACAACTGATAAACATACTTATATATTTCTAAATACATACTTATTATACATAGAAAACACCCAAACTCCGAAACAAAGATTTGTGGTTTACATAAATATTTTTTTCTCCCTCAGTCGCGGCAATCGCATAGACTAACACTGCGCCACCGAGCAGTCAAAACAATGAAGTCAAAGGATGGTTGCTCCTAACAGGTTATTTAAAGTGAAACCCAGGCACCAAATCTAGGTAGGGTTTGGTAGCAGGGAATACACTTAGATGAAGTAGAATATGATGTATTATTTAAATTAGATACATGTTTAATACAGATCAACACAGACTGTTTGCTATGAACTCTAGCTTGAACTTGACATTATGAGAACAGGTAATGATAATATTTACCTCGAATCAGGGTCATTGCCTGACTTTGTAAATATAAAACTATTCACATAATTAAAATAGAAATGTCTGTTTGTAATTCTAAAATTAACAGCTTTTCACTGTATGTATGACTTAAGGAAAAAAAAATTTAGGAGTACTTAAGACCGCATGGCAGAACTAAAAACTTCATTGGCAATCATAATTACCAATATTTCATAATACTTAATAATTTACGTATGATATTCAATGCAGCACAACAGCGAAGAGCAGCTGAGGGCCGTATTTTAAAACGTTACTCAATACTCAAGAAACACTTGAGAGTAGTATGTTTATGGCAAAACTACCTCAAGCGTTTCTTGAGTATTGAGTAACGTTCTAAAATACGGCCCTTACTGTATCTTTCTCGCTCGGGTACACTCGGCGTTCCCGAAAACTGGGTGCGGTACGCCAAAAGAAGTATTCACCTCAAAAATATTTTTAATATTTTCGCTGTCTGTCTGTTTGTTTGGCTGGACCGATTTTAACGAGACTTTCACTGGAAAGCTGATGTTGTTAGTAACTTAGCCTATATATTATCCCCTAATTCTTACGGGACCGGCTACTATGCGGGAGAAACCGTGGGGTGTCCGCTAGTTACTTACATTTGAATACAAAGAAACGATAGATTACGATTACTATACTAGCGGCACGCTATGGTGGCCGTTTTGACGTAGAACAATAGTGTTGATATTTTACTTGTTTTACATAAGGACTCGGTTCTCTACCGTCGTATAAACACCCTCTAATGTGGTCGACTATTCACATATTTCTAAAAATAAAATGTAATTAAAATTAATACGAAACTTCATTAAAGGACAAACGTCAAAACGGCAATCATAGCGTGCCGCTAGTATAGATAATCTTTATCTGAGAAGCTGCATAAGTTATGAAGTTTTTGGCCCGTATTCCAGACCGTTTCTCAATGCTGAATCAACGCTTGAGGCTAGATTTTGCCTTATAAAATCTACTCTCAAGCGTCGATTGAACATTGGTAAACGTTCTGGAATACGGGCCTTTGTTTCTGAACTTAGATTTAGCTATCGCTGCTGGTTATATTTTCTTATTCATCTTAGTATATTTCCAGATGACGAATTTACTATTGTTAGCTTCTGATTTTTGGCACTGTTGGAGCGACTGCAGTCCTACTTATGGAATTGTCCCATAAGAGCACAGGCGTCGATTGCCTCTTTCTTTAGTCTACAAGTGGACCGCCAGCAGGTAAGGTCAGGTCACTAGAGACCCGGGGATTTTATCGGGGTTTATTCCTAAACCCTAACTGACTGAGGTCCCGGTTTCGATTCCCGGGTCGTAAAAAATATTTTTGTGATCAACAAATGTTTGCTTCGCAGTTTGGGTGTTTGCTATGTATAATATGTATGTATTTAGAAATATTTATATTAATAATATAAATAGAAATATATATATAGTTTATCAGTCGTCTAATCATCACAAGACAAAAATGTCCCCCAATATTTATTTAAAACGTGTACTCAATATAACTTACCAAATATCTAAGTACAATCTGTCCAGGACTCTTTCCATATTTCTGGGACAAGGACACCAGTAAGGGGTCATTGTACTTCGGTGGAGGTGCATCTGGATCTTTTCTGGAGACCACATAACCAAATGGAGAGTACGCCATCACAGCTATGCCAAGCTGCTGGCAATGATACACCAAGTCTTCTTGAGTATTCGTTGGGTTGACCTGAAAAAATTCAGGGATTGAAAAATTGGACATAATCATTTTCTTAGTGTACCGTGTAATATATTTTAAAATGTGTTACCAATGCCTAAAACTGCTAACATATTTTTAAACTTTTGCGATTTTCTCTGATATTTATATAAGGTAGGCTTTGTACTTAATTATATACGTCGCGAATAAGACCCAAAATATCATAAATATGCTAACAAACTCTTGTTCAAAAATAATTTTAAGTGAATAGATCTCCTTTTTATTAAAATAATTAATGTTTCTAAGCTTTTGTATATGTTATATACTAAGGAATGAGACTTATAGTCTTGTATTTTAGGCTTTATAGGATTAGTTAGCAATCATTGACGCATGCCCAAATAAGAGAAACTTTATCAAAAAGGTCTAGTTAAATAAATAAAAAAACTTTAATAGTCTATTATAATGATAAATATACAACATCATATCAACTTAACTTAACTTAATATTAACATTAAATATAACCTTAAAAATATGATACATAACTAAACTATATTATTAAAAGAGGTCCCTTTAGGCAAGGTTCCGAAGATACTGGCAACTTTAAAAAAAAATTGAAAAATTTTAAATAAATAAGAATTAGACCCAAATACCATAAATATGAGTGATAATCACGAAAGTTTAAAAACATTAATGTTGTGAAAATTAGTTAAAAAATTAATGAAATTTAATTTTATTAATTAATTAAATTATTTTATAAAGATAGTTAAAGACTATTTGCAGTACAGGGACTCCTATAAAATAATCTACTGGGCTGCGTGAAATAATATTAATATGTAAGTTGGCCACAAAAAAGGTCTTCCTAGTTTTTTGCCGGTTCTTCTCAGAGGAGCCACGTTCCGAACTGTTGGTCAAAAGTAATATAATACTTGATCTTTAATTAATGTATGACATTTAGTAACCGCTGTTAAATGGTCTGTGCAAAATAAAGACATACATTTATTTATTTAAACTTGTATCGAGAATTAGTAATTTGGTTGAATCTCTAGTATTCATAAATCATCTTTGTTATTGTTTTTAATTATATTTTTTATTTTGTGGTATTGAAATATAATCAATTATTGTGGATGTGTGTACTGGATTGAAGATTACTACACTATCGCTTTGGGGGTTTTTCTTTCTCTGTAATGGTAGCTGTATGTAAGAAAATAAATAAATAAATAAATCTTTGTGAGAACCAAGTGTGACACTCGGTGTGGTGTCTTGGAATCCGCATTGAATATATTCAGACTGCAAGGAAAGGTATCCAGAACGTACTCTTCAAGCTTTTTATGAAATTATTATCTAACCTCAATTTCATTGATAACTGGTCTGACTCTCCCATAAGCCACCAGTCGATCTACTTGTGTAGCGTTGAAGTTGGACACGCCGATTGATCGCGCGAGGCCAGCCTCTCTTGCATCCTCCATACCTTGCCAGGTTTCCAAGTAATCGATGTTGTCTGGTCCACCATCCTCCTGTGGTGTTAAAACGAAGGTTAAGTTAGTTAAATGGCAGTCGTTAAGCCTTATTTAAGGGCTTTAGTGGGGTTTGAAAAATTTCATAAACAAGTCGCCACAGCCTGCGCCTGTCCAATTCAACACAGCAATGGAGTCACCACCTGTTACGTGGTACAAAAATGCATACGGTGAAATGTTGGCGTATAGTATGCCTCTGCCTATCCCTTCGGGGATAAAGACGTGACAATATGTATGTATGTAAGTAAGATTATTGTGATTTTCTAGACATTCATCTTTTATTGGAATGGTACTTTGGTAGAATAACTGAGAATAACTGAAGTACACAGAAAGTCACATTTCGACTGTAGGTATCTATATTTCTATACTAATATATGAAGGTGAAGAGTTTGTTTGTTTGGTTGGTTGAACGCGCCTATCTCAGGAATGGTCGGATTTGAAAAATTCTCTATGTGTTGGATAGCCCGTTTATCGAGGAAGGCTATAGGTTATATACCATCACACTACTGCCCTGGAAAGAAGAGCAGAAATCATAAATGTCGACAAATCGGGCAATTTTTTAAACATTATTGGAGAATTTATAAACGACGGGACTAAATAGTTGTGACAGGAATTCGAAATATGTCACGGCTGAAGCCGTGGAGACTACCTAGTACCTTATAATTAACAGAACTATTGGAAAATTTCAGGAACAAAGATGAAAATAGTTCTATCAAAGCTCTAACTACCAAGAATATTATTCTCAATTATCATAACAAATTTATTATTATTTTTCCCCGAAGTAATAAAAGGCATTTTATGCGTCATCTTTACCATCTGTATTTAGTCTCTCTTGGCAGGGTAGTGGTAGTGTCCCATTGCTATGACAAATCGAACAGAGTCAGATTGTGTGGGTATCTGCAATTTTAAATACTCTGGGTGGAACTAATCCACAGAACTAGAAGAAGTAGAGAACTAATTATACTCCGGACTTGAATCTAACATCTACTATTGATTTGAATCTAATATCTAACACCCAACATTAGTGTAATTATAAAGCTTACACAATTTCTCAAAGGGGGAACGCTGCCAGTATCTTCGGAACCTTGCCTAAAGGTACTCCTTATATTAATATATTATAAATTATCATATTTTAAGGTTATTTAATAATTTGTTGTAAATACAAGCATCATTTGTTTTTTGTAGTAATAAATGCATTTCTGGAGTAAATGTACTTTATTTCTCAAAAATGTGTATGGATTCCGCCAACACACGATCGGAGGCTCCTAAAGTTTTTATTGTGTTTAGAATATTATTACATGGCAATGGGCTCACCACCAGTTACGTGGGACAATACTGCATAAAGTAGGTAAATGTAAAAGTAAAAAACTCTGTATTGTCCACCAGGAAACACAATATGAACATGAGGTAAAATGTGGCCTCTGCCTACTGCCTTCGGGGATAAAGGCGTGACAATATGTATGTATGTATGTGTTTAGTATCAAATTTTTACCTTCATAGATATAGGATAGTGTATCAAGTAGAGATCGATATAATCAAGTCCAAGCCTGTAGAGAGACTCCTGCAGTGCTGGTATCACTTGATCACGAGCATGACGGTCATTCCAAAGCTGTAATACGTAACAAATAATAAATCAAATCAGTCTACACAACAGTATAACACACATTGTATTTAGATTCGTCTTTATCAACATCTATTCAAGTTTCAAACCTTTTTTCCTCGTTATGGAAGATGGTATCAATGTACACGTAATAATCATAATCATCCAAGTTTTAATGTATAATAAATATAGCATACCTTGCTTTGACCTTGGCCCTAATATGGATCCCTGAGGTACTCCGCTTTATTGTTTATTAGACTTGATTCTACTATTACATCCGCTAGGGTTTCCAGGATTAGCTTTATTGGTAGTTATTTAACTTTTATTATTGCATTTTAGTCTTAATGTTCTTAAATTGGTATGAATGACTATGTATCTGTGTACCTTCAAACGTACGATAAATTACCCAATGTCAAACTATTTCACTTTTTATCTTTTTATCTCATCATTTATTCTATTCCCCAGTCGTATGGTATTACCTTAATAAATTTAAAAAAGTCCCATCGCTTATTACGTCAATTGTGATATTTACCTTAGTAGTAACGAAGAGTTGGTCTCTGGTTACAAGACCTTGAGATATCGCTGCTGCAATACCTTGTCCTACTTCTTCCTCGTCTTCGTAAATTGCTGCAGTATCTATATGCCGGTAACCAGCCTCTATGGCCCAATAGACCGAGTCACGAATGAGGTCATTTGTATCACCCTGTAACGATAATATTACTTGTAATGTTTTAGTAGCTGACGCACCAAATAGAGGGACTTCTTTTATTTGACTTAAGTGACCTTATATTACCTTGCCTCGCCGTTTCTATTACTATAAAAACGGCGAGAAGCACACCTAAACGAACGCCATCTGCCTACCCTTATGGAAGTGGGATAAACGGCGAGGCGAACACCCTGAGGCCAGGTAGCGCTTGCGGTAAAAGATTGTCGGGCGCACCGGAGTTATCCTTTAGAGAGGTCACTTAGGCCCGGCCATAGGCAGGTGGAAGGGCACCATGTGGTTTTAGTCAGTAGGAGCACAGTACATATATAAACTGTTCTCCACATATCTCGTCTATTTTAAACTTAAAACCAAGAAAACAGATTGTTTTCCACGGATCTGACTATACATATCCTCAGTTTTTACTACAAATAAAAAATTCCGCTACGCTAGTTTGTAACATGGTTAAGCAAAAATGAATGGTGCTTTTGTTAATTGTTTACGCTCACAAAGCGTCAACAATGATGCAATACTTTATTACCAGACCAGCTGGTTAGACCTTGATTGATAACTCTCTGCCACGATTTTTCAAACGTTATCAGCATTCAAGAAAACTTATTGACATATGGAGACGAGTGACTGTAAGATTTCTTGCCAGATTCATTCCTGTCTATTTGAGAATCTGGCAGTAAATTTAAATGTGTAATCATTCCGAATAACTTTCATTGGTTACTATGTGACCTAAATGCATAAATGTTAGGATTTTTTTGTTTTACCTAGAAGGTTTTCAAGAGTAGCTTCAGAAGGCTTTAACAGGTTCGGTAACACAAGCTTTTCATATCTTTTTTGCTAATGTCCTTATGCTTCGATGACCTATTTTCATGAAGTTAGTCTTGTTTATGCTTGTTTGCCTTTGTTATATAAAATATGTTTTTTTTTGCTATTACCGTAATAGATACGAGAAAATGTTTTTGTTTTTTTTTATTTTCGATTAATATGATAATGACAATCTCTTACCGAAATAAACTACAGTACTTTTAGTTGCCGAGCGCTTAGAGTAACTTCTTTGTTATACGGCTATAAGATTAGATTACAGATGATTTACAAACCTCTTTAGCAGTCGATTTTCCAGTACCCAGTGCTACCACAGGTACTTTGTTGCCATCGTTCAGCTCAATACATGGTACTGATAACTCAGCCGATGCTACCTGAAACAACAAATTAAATATACCTATTAATACTTGGATTTTTTTAATAAACAAGTGCCATAAACATAATTAAAATCAAGTTCTTTAATTTGGAAAGCATAAATAACTTAACCAGCATCTTTAGTAGTCGGCCATATTGGATTAATATTGACGTTACTTTATTTTGGAGTAATTCTTAGCAAGTACTTTCATTTAATACCCATATTGTAGCAGCGCATTAAAAATAAATACCCGCCATCTTGAATTGAACTGATTTTGCTTTGCTGGAAATAGAACTCAGGCTTTGGAAAGTTAAATCCTACGACCTAACGTGGGTTTTGAAAGAGGCCTACATCACGCTATACCGTGTCTACGTCTAGCAGTGGCTGACTTGAATAAATAATATAAAACGAGTACAAAATGTCCGTATTAAAAGTTCCTGTGATTCTTATGATATCGCGCTGACCGATTCCCGTTCACTTAATGAACTACCTACTTGCCTGAAGAATACGTTGTGAAGTAGGAGTTGGAGTAGGAGATAGCAGGGGTCTCTAGAGTCATATAAATAATATAGACAGAAAAATAGAATACAGATTGAATACAACCATATATGCGCCAGTTCATCCAAAATCTTGTATTAACTCTACCTGCTTTCAGGGGCCCAAGTCTGCTATTTTAAAAGCGTCGAAATAGAATAGAAAACATCGCTTAATAGAAACACACCTGTACAATTTTGACAGTTCTTCGTAGACTACTATTACAATCGTACTCTACTAGACTTCTATCGGTCGCCTGATAGAATTATACTAGCACGTACCGCGCCAGTGGCCGCTATTCAGTGACATTTTTGATAGTCCACTAACATTTTGACTGCTAAACAGCGTTTCTGATGTTATTCTACGGCTTCTCAATAGTAGACTCGCCCCTCAGGTGTTTTGCACATCATGCATGCAGGCAGACAACACAACTCACTAGATGCATTTGTCTCTTGAGCCAAAAGCTGTTTTGAAAACGACAGGCGCAGATTGTGACTAACTGATGTTACACGCTTTCAAGCACCCTAATTGTCCTAAAGTTGACATAACGACTACTTATTTACAGAAGCGCTCGTGGCCCGCTGACTCAGTGATCTGTAAACGATCACTGCGTTAAGCAACATTCGCTATAGGTGTACTTGGATGAGTGACCACTTTGTGGAATTTGCCTTCCAAAGTACGGAAGTAAGTAGAAATAAACATTAACTAGTCACTCATCTGAGGACTGAACATAGCAAAAGATCGTTGACGCAGTGATTGTTTAAAGAATTGTTAATATTTAATATCTATATAAATTAAAATTAATCGCAAAATATGTTGCTAGGCCCTAATTTTAGAAACTACTGGCCTGAATTGAAGAAATCTATATCCCAAAAGCTATATACCATCACGCTACTACCCAGGAGAGCAGAGCAGTAATTATAGATGTCAGCAAATCGGGCAAACTTACCTACCTACATTCTTTGTAAAAGTAATATGCGACGCGATTAAACGAGTACGACGGGGGTTAGAGGCTTTGCCCGTGACATATCACGGGCAAAGCCGCGGGGGTCAGATAGTTTTAGAATAATGTTTTCGTAAGCGTTGTTGATTAATACTAACTAAACGGTTTTATTCACGTGTAAATTTCGGGAGCCTGACTAGTTTCGGACGTAACGGAGTAACAATAAATTTGTGATGGACCTAATAGGAAAAACGAAATGAAAGAATCGTGGACCTCTGGGAATTTCCCGCAATTTACTATAAGTGTAACGTATACTTCATAGTGTAACAAAAAAGCATACCCAACCACAACATGACTAATAAGGCGTCGTGATAAACGATAACCCCAAAGTACCAAGTCTAAACCTGTTTGGCTTTTATACCAAAAAGATTTTTAAGGTATTAGATTTAAGAAGGATTATTTTTAATAACAATATATCCACTTTAGCAATCTTACCTTGTTACTATCTTAATAATATTATAAACTAGTTGACGTCAACCAGTAATAATATAAAAATAAAATAAATAAATATTGTGGGACACTTTTCACACAGCGTCATATAGCCCACAGTAAGCTAATATAAGCTTGTGGTATGAATTCGAGATAACTGATAGAAATATATATTTTTTAATCACGCCTTTATCCCTGAAGGGGTGGCAGAGGCATATTAAGAGCCCACCTTTCACAGTTTGCATTTATGTCCCATCTCCCATCATCCCACAGGTTTTCAATCCGGGCTGATTGAATAAAAATTCTAGACGTAAGTAAGTAGTAAGACTTTCAACTTGTCTTAACGACGGCCATAATACTGGCAACCGGTTAACGTTCCTTACAAAGCACGGAAACGCTCGTAAATGGATATTTTACAAAGCGGTCACCCATGCGTGACCAGCCTTAGCGAAAGTTGCTTAACGCAGTGATCGTTTACAGAACACTGAGTCAGCGGTTATTCTAGATCATAATTTATTAGTTCACTAGAAAACTCCCAGTCCGCTTTTAGCGCTCAAAATGTTTAGTGGGGTATAAAATGTTAAGCCTTAAGCAATTTTCAGGTCTACACAAGTACGTATTTTTCCATTACAAAAATCAGGTCGGTTTTTGTTTCCTTACAATTTTAAAAAAGGAGGAACTAAGTACAAGTATATCAAAATCATAGAAGTCAAAGATTGCCTCCCCATTGAATTCGACTGGAAAGGATATCTTAAGCTAAATCAGAATAACATTGATATAATTTTAGTAATGGAAATAATTGAAGGTGTAAAGAGTGTTAGTGCTTCTTGGCTACTTTTTATTTAATAAAGCTATTTAGTGGAGCTATTTCACAGTAGAGGGGCATTGGCATCTTCGAGTACTAGTTAGAGAGTACGTATATTCTTTTGATAATAATAATAAGAGGACAGTCGTTATCTTTTATAGGATTAACGCAACCCTATGAGGGCACAGTAGATTCGCTTTTTGAGTTATCCACTTTCTGATACCAACAAAAAAATGTATCAGTAAGTTATTGAAAAGCTCACATTCGCAGGGCAGCTTGTGGCGAGCTGAATGTGCGCGGCTACACATTGGTCCCGATTCCTCAGAGTTTTGTTGCCCTTCTGCACCGGTTAGGATTTAATGGCCTAACAGGAGAGCAGTGAGAGTGCTACTCCCAGGAGTGCAGCAAATCTCAACTCTGGCTTGCCTCAATTGGCCGGTCAGAGGGAGGGAGCCAGAGCTATATGCTCGTGGGTGGGAGTGTCATTTTCAAGGGCATAACTACGGGGAAGCCCGCTCCGGGTCTGTCCCGCGAAGGTGAAACCGGCGCCGCACCGCTCGACACCCCAAGCCGCTCACATCGGTGTTGCCCTCTGTCGCCTTCCAGGCTTATCATGCCTATGGCGATTGTATAGGGGGCCCATCTAGTGAGTTGGCAAGTCACCGTCTGCCTATATTTTGATAATAATATATTAAAATGGCAGACGCGGTCTTCATCCATAGTTTTAGTTACATACTCCATTTAACCTTCAACTCAATAGCCCATTTAGTAGTTAGCATATTGTACAAAAGTTTAACTCCCATTGAAGATGGTCCACTATCGTTCTACTACATAAGGCGGGCATGAACTGTCTGTAGTGGGAGTCCCATTACCTTTTAGATTAAAATTCTCAAAGGGCCTCTGCGTGTTGGACCAGTATGTCCCCATGTACGCCTACCAAAAGCCCGGGTATCTTCATAAAAAAAAAAGAAGATACCCGTGAAAAGAAGAAACATAATAAGAGTAGACATAATAAGGGTAACTTGTTGTTAGTTGTGATAATTCTTAACTTAGCACATGGCATTATGTTAATATCTAAGGCTGAAGAATTTATTTGTTTGTTTGGTTGAACACGCTAATTAAACTCAGGAACCACTGATTCGGATTGAAAATATATATTTGTGTTGGATAGCCCATTTATCGAAGAAGGCTATACGTCATCTCGCTATTTGCCAAGAGAGCGGAGCAGTAATCATAAATATCAACAAATCGGGGAATTTATTTTACGTTGTTGTAAAATTAATGAACAACTGTATTAAATGGGTGCCACGGGGGTTTGAAGCCGCGGAACTTAGCTTATCTTAATAATATTATAAATTCGAAAGCTTGTGTGAATGTTTGTTACTCTTTCACCCAAAATCTACTGAATGGATTTTGATGAAACTTTACTATAATATAGCTAATACATCAGAATAACGCATGTACTACTTTTCATCCCGGGAACAAGTTCCTGTGGGAAACAGGAAAACTTCACCACGCGTGCGAAGCCGCGGGCGTCTACTAGTATTTCATATAACTAAGCGTGTTATAGGCACTCATGGGGCGTCATTCTTTACTCATAATATAACACTAAATACTACAAACGAATGGCAGCAAACTGACAGGCCGCGTATTTGATTTTCGCCTACAGCATGATGTTAACTTGTCATGCGGTATTAATAAATACTTTCGTCTCTATAACGGCGCGAGCAAGAGGTTACCAGCAATATTCCTTGTTTTGTGATGACGTTCAAAAACTGATCTTCAATCGTAAGCTGATAAACCACATTTCTGGCTGACTGTACTTGTGTACTTACATTCTACTCTAAATATCAATAGTTAAGTAATCCATTATTTGATCTTTCGTGTCTCAATCGATTTCACAACCACCCTGTCAGCCTTACTAGCATAGAACCAGAACTTTCTACATATTATACGATGACATAATCACAGTTTATACCCGTTTGTATTTATATTAAAATGTCAAGGTAATGATAGACTAAGATTTTAATTGATTGGCAACAATGAGCTTATCGTCAAATCTGTCTACATATCCATAGACAACGTACTCAAATAAATACTCAATATAAATTAGAAATTAAAATTAAAAATTCATATTTAAAAAAAAGTGTGAGTGTACTTATATAGTTACGGGTTAGAAGTTTGGCGATACAAGATAAAAATCTTATTAAAAATTTTATCTTTCACCTTATTCTACGTTTGTAGAAAAATCTAAAATGTTGACTATAGCTAACTTCAGGGTGTTTGAAAACTATTTTGAATGCCATTGTAAATTGTCATGGAAACACTTATCAGCAAACTTCAGGGTGTCGGTTTTTCGTGACAGTCTGCGCATCGTAAAAATTGACTCTCATCATTATTCCCTAACGCGCCAAAAGACGTAAAACTTTAAAGAAAACGAAATATTTGTGTAGATTTAAACAAAGATTTAGTAAAATAATACTAACGAAATTAAATGAACTCATAATGTATGTACATCAATCATCCTCTTGCCCTTGTCCCAATTTACTTGGGGTCGGCGCAGTATGACTAAGGGCCGTATTTTAGAACGTTACTCAATACTCAAGAAACGCTTGAGGCTAGTTTTTGCTTTAAAATACTACTCTCAAGTGTTTCTTGAGTATTGAGTAACGTTCTAAAATATGGCCCTTAATTCCATACTGCAAAATGTTTTGGCTTGGTTTTTATGGTCGGCCGCCAGCCTGACACCAACCCTCCTTGGGAATGCTATATTTATATTATGTACATAATGTATATAATATAAATTTTAAATAAAAATAGGTTATAAGTATTAAAACGCAAATTAATATGAAATATAATTATATTCTATACAGATTAAAAAAAATTAAGTGTTTGTAACTCCAAATTAACAGCTTTTCACTAAATACTTGAAAGTTGTATTTATATAAATAAATCAATTTAATTTCTGTCTGTGTATCAGTTTTACTGACAAATGTTATAAAGAGTAACTTGGCTATATATTATCCCCATAATCCCACGAGAACGGACATTACGCAAGTGAAACCATAGGGCGTCGCCTAGTTAAGAATAAAATTAAAATCACTATTACATTTTAAAGTTAAATCAATTAAGTTTTGCAACACACCTAAACTCATACAAAATCTAAAATTACACTTTATAAATGTGTATTATGCGTAATTTATAAAAAAATTCAAACTGCAATAACTGAAGAAACTTTAGACATTAATGTATTTTTTTAATTAACATTTAGCTTACGTTATTTTTGTAGTGAAATAACATCTAACTTTGTTTACGACTTAAATTTTAAATTAATGGCGTCAGCTAACGATTTGAAATGTCAGAAAATCGAAAGTATATGTCAAGATTTGTCAAATTATAATAAAATTTAGTAAACAAGTCACACTTATTTTCCGTATACTTTGAACTTGTAAATCTTATACCCGGGCAAGATTTTCAAAATACCTAAGTCCTTCCGTTACAAATGCCTCTGCTACTAATCGTTATTTATTCAACATATGATTCTTCTTATATTTATCTATCACGCCTTATCCCCGAAGGTGTAGCAGAGGCATATTATATGCCCACTTTTCACCATGTGTATTCCTATCCCACGTAATAGGTGAGCCCTTTGCGATTCCGATTTCTTAAGATATATTTCATAGTTTGTTTAAAATAGGACGACGGCATCATGCTAACTGAGGGTCACTTTGAAAGTCCTTTAGACTATTAACAAAAGCCCTCAAGTTAATGGCCCAATGATGTGCCCCTTCACTAAACCAAATCATATATTTAGTCTAGTGTCGCCCATCCAGTGGGTTGCCGTGTTCGTCTATCTACCAACTAACCCTACAAAATTCTAATAACCAACACTTCGTTTTATGGTCGCCTTTCAAGTACAATTCAGAGGCCTAACTTTAAAATTTCAACCGCAGGTAGGCACAACCTGTTTCTGTCTGACCCTCTTTGCCTGTCTGCGTCAATTTTTCGTCTCACAATCATAATCAATTCTTTATCAGATTCTAAATCAAAATAATGAACATGGTTTTCCCCAAACCAATTATCGTTAATTATATAGCTAGCCTTTTTTTGCCTGTATAATGTATTGAGACACATTACCGCCCTATTTATAGGATATAAGGCGGATTTGTGGATTCTCAGCCCTGGAAAACTCCGACCACACACTGGATCATCTGGTAGTTTTTCGCCTCGCTTGTACCAATTCAAGAGATAGACCAGAGATTTAGTCACTACAACTCGGTAAAAGGGATACCCCGAAACCAATTCCGGGGTATCCCTTTGCCGAGGGGATCAGTAGTTTTATCGGATTAAGAGATTAGTAGAGGAGAGCCTCGGGGTCAGATAAGTGAAACCTATGAAAGGCAAGATCTTCCACCCGTATCCATAAGCATGCAAAGGCGCTCCCTGAATATTACAAACTAAATAATGGTTATAATGCCTATTAGACATTACTATGAATGATCTTCATTCGTTGCTTTATTAACTGACGTCAACAAAACAAAGTTGAAATAAACCTGATCACTTTTATCTTGTAAAAATAAACACATTTTTTTACTTAAATATATATCTAAGAATCACTTAGTCATTCATTAGTAAGTAAGTTCATTGATATTTTGAGAAAAACAAACAGACTTGTGGACTTGTTCAACTAATAGTTAAGACAAACTTCAATCTAATAGCTAACAATAAACTTGAACTTGTCATGTTGTACGGCCTGCAGTGATTAACAATGAGTGGGTAAATAAGTAAGTAAGTAATAATACTTTATTGTATCCCAAGATTACAGTTTAACAGACTTAGGTAGGTAGGTATTGACTGGACGTGGCTTCACTTATTTCGAAATACATGCATGTATTTCAAAACACCAATTGGCTAAATACCAATAATTCATTCACAAAAGCTATAAACATAAGTAAACGGTTAATCTAAAAAAAAAATAAGATCAATACGGAAAGGTTAGTGGCCAAAATCGGTCGGGAATTCTGGGAGTTACCCGGAACGAAGAGAGAGAGACCCGGGACACCTGGCGATAGATGTATAGGAAGGGTTGTTTAAGTCGGTTCGAGTCTGTCATTTGTGGGGATTGCTACACGTAAAAAAAAACGCTTTTAAAAATTAATTAGATCACAAAAAATTTACACACAGAAGCTCTCAAGTACAGAAGCGCTTGTGGAAGCACAGAAGCGTTTTTTAGCCCACTAGCTCTAGAGTATTCTGTAAAAGATCACTGCGTTAAGCTACTTTCACTATGATGGCCCTCGGATGGGTGATCGCTTTGTATTATGTATCCATTTAAGGCGTTACAGTACTTTGGAAGGCACGATAAGCCGTTGGTCTAGGTTGCCAGTAACACGGCACTTGTTTAAAAAAAGCGAAAGTCTTATTGAGGTTTGAAATATTTGCAGATCGCCACAACCCTCATCTGTTCATTTTCAACACGGTAATGGGATCATCACCTGTTACGTTGGACAAAATGCTTTCCGTGAAATGTGCCCACATTTATAGTTCGCCACTGCCACTTACAGACACTTTGGGGATAAAGACGTGACTGATATATGGTGAAAAAATCAGTCAGATACTTTATTTGATACTTTGACTGCCTCTGTAACGCTGTAGGAGTGCATCTGACCGCTACGCATGAGGTCGTAGGTTAGGTTCCCACCCAGGATAAAACTTTGTGTGATGAGCACTATGGTTTATTTTGTGTCTGGGTGTTATTTATCTATAATATGTATGTATTTTGAAATATATAAGTATGTTTATCAGTTATCTGGTTACCATAGTACAAGCTCTGCTTAGTTTGGAATCAGATGGCGTTGTGTGAGTTGTCCTAACGATATTTATGTATTTATTTCAGCATATGAATTAATGAATTTACATTCAGTAATGTCATTAATTTATGACATTATATTCTAGTAATGTCATTAGAATTACCAATTGTGTAGATTTTGTCCCAAAGGATGAAAAAATAACATAAATAATGTCATAATTACTTACAGCGCCTAGCCTACTATACCGACACGACATGCGTTCTGTATGGTAAGGGGATATTAGTAATTGTGATAATTTCGTCACAAAAAAAATCGAGAGCAGTTTCATCAATGCTAATTAAAATTTTATGTAGAAGTGTAATTTCGTCATATGCTTAAAGTATAGTTCGCAATATATATCGGTATGGGAAGTATATTGCATAAGATTATCGGGTCTGTCCATGTTCCGGAGTAAGAGGATTATTACGACACCCATTTTGTTTTGAGATGATGTAATTGTACGAATACCATGAGCACAAGCATTGCTGTCGTGTGGGCCAAGTGGAGGGAGATTACTAGTGTCTCAAAATGCCGATCAGGTTGAATAGACAGATCTATAAAACCATTATTGTCTTTATACATAGCAGTGAGACGTGGCCAATATTCATAGACACATGGCTGCGTGTCACGAAATCACGTGTCATGTGTGGAGTCATTGGATAGACTGCGTGAGGACCTCTAGCATCTGAAGTAGCCTTCCCACCCATGACATTGCAGATAAGTTGCAATGGTATGGTGATATCGTGCGGCAACCGGCAGTCTACGTAAAGAATAAATGTCTGACTATGTCAGCCCCGCTGGGTCCCGATTAAAAGTGCTGACTTTAGGTCGTAACGGATGAAATGCGTGCTAATGGTCTCACTACATAGGATTTCGATGACCGTGCAAAGTGAAGAACAAGGTCGTCGCGACGCGCAACTGGGATAGACGCTCATACGATGATGATGATTGTGTGCACAAGTCTGACTAAATACGCTGTAGATACAGCACAATAATCCATAAAAAAAAATTTAAGGGGTGGATCTGTGACAAACTGGGAATAAAACTGACAATAGCTATAGATGATGCTCCTTAAATGTATGTGATTAAACAACCATAATATACTATAGACAAGAGATCCAAGGGACGGAGAACAGCTTTGACCATCTGAAGACACTACCAGTTTTATGAAGGTAACTTTTCCCTTATTCCTATATAGAAAGGCACCAGCAGACACTGCTACCCTGCCTGACTACTTCTGCTAGGGTAGTAATGAGCACCAGCATGCCAGGTTTTATCCCTAACATTGTTCTGATTATTCAAAATTGCAAAAAAAAATATGCTTAAATATCTATCAAGAGACTACACAAGATAGGATATAATTTTGCCAATTATCAAACAACGCTCAAAATTTTTCTATTACCGTAACTTGGAACTGAGCTTTGAGTTAATAAATAAAGCCCATCTCTCTCCTCTTTCTGAAGCTCCTGTATACCAGGAGATCAAGCTACTACCAAGACCATAAAAATACATCGAACTCGAGTTCGACAACCTTCCAGGAAAAGTTACAATTTCTGGAAAAAATTTAATACTTGTAAAAAAATTATATCTTTCCAGTTCTCTTTTTGCAAAGCAAGGCAAGAAAAGCAACTGCATCAAATCCAATATCTACATTTGATTCCAGTGTATTACAGGAAATATGTGTTGAAAATATTTCACCTCAAATGATTTGAGATCCACATAAATAGTGAAATCATTAGGAGGTACACCGTGAAACTGGTACTAATAACAAGTTGCACTATTAATCAACTAGCGGACGCCCGACTATTTCACCCGCATTGTGCCCAGTCCCGTGAGAAAACAGCTATACAATTAATCTATTAAAAACAGTCCAACATTTTCAGACATTTTCCGAAACACACAGACAGAGAAATTTACTGATATTTTCAAATTCATGTAGTGAAAAGCTGTTAATTTGAAATTACAAACTAGCACTTAAATTTTATTTAACTGTAAGTATAAGAAAACTGATAGTTTTAACAAATAAATGTAATTTAAAAAAAAACGATCAAGAACTTGAAATCAAATCTAAACTTAGCAAACTTTATACTGCCTAAATTATTATAAGTGTTCGACATAATACGGTCAAATATTAATCAAATTGTTGCCATTTCATGAAATCGTCCAGATCAACATATGAATACAGACGATTCAAGTAAACCACAAATAATTATAAGTGAGGGGACCAATACTATAAGTATAATGACATAAATACGCAAAGGCTTTCAGTATTACCTAATGACAATAATTGAATTTACGATCTGACGATCATTAATACTGACAAACCGGTCCGCTATATATATTGATATACTTACATGAAATCCAAAATAAAACAACAAAAACACAAGCATGTTTCTCAGCGTAAAGTCGTAACCACACTGGCCTAAGCGCATAGATGTCGAAGCTGTTATACTTACGATACCATATAAGTCGCATCATAAGGCCAATTGACTTGAACTATACAGGATGATAATTAAGCTCTGTTAATGGCCAGAATTTGATAAAAATTACATCGTGATATTTTTTTATTACTAGCGCACGTTTCGTTTTTCCTTATGTATCACTTCACAGCTTCTAGGTAGATACATAGCTTACGATATTTATTTGAAGCAATGTTGAATTATATTGTAATAATTAACAAAAAAAAATCGGGACAACTCACACAATACCATCTGGTTCCAAACTAAGCAGAACTTGTACTATGGTAACCAGACAACTGATAAATATACTTATATATTCCTAAATACATACATATTATTGATAAATAACACCCAGACACAGAATAAACCATCGTGCTTATCACACAAAGCTTTATCCTGATCGAACCCACGACCTCTTGCGTAGCAGTCGGATACGCTCCCACCGCGTCACAGAGGCAGTCAAATTATAAGATTTAACATCAGTTAGAAAACAAATAAACGACTTTCTAATCCGGAGCCCAAGTTAAAAAAAATATGAAAAATAAAAAGTGTTTATTCACATTTGCAATTTATGAAGGTGGTAATCTGTACTTCTACCAAACTACAAAGCAGTTTGTTGATAGATGTAGCTCCCAGAGTATTTATAGCTTGCATGCATACTAAATAAACATTACACTCTTTATATAATTTACACAATTCATATTATTTATTAATTATACTTTAAATTTACATTATATTCATTCTATGATTTATAATATGACAACAACAGTGACACTGGCGGTGCCAGCTGACTAACGGACGGGACAGCAAGAGTTGTGAGATCAGACGGTTCTTAATAATGTCGAAAATGGAAAGCCAAACGACTACTAATCCTAGCAGCCAAATAACTTTCAGTGCTTCGGAAGACCCCAGTAACATGGCAATCAAAATCCTAGTTGCCAGTAACATGGCAGTCGTTAAGCTAAGTTGAAGGCCTTTAGAGCGGCCAGAAATTTTTCAACAGCACATAGTGTCTGTCTATTTCAACAGAGCAATGGGCTCATCACCTATTATGTGGTACATGAATGCATACGGTGAATTTTGGGCGTATAATATGCCTCTGCCACCCCCTCGGGAATAAGGCGTGATTGATGAACAAGAGCCAAATAAAAATTGATCGTGGACTCCGAATCCAGGTAGAGTTTGAAAGCAACGAAAATACACTAAATTGAAAAAGAGATAAATAATTACTTACGACTACTGGAAAATCAGTTTAATGAAAGGTTCATATACTTCACTTCGTTTGTTGTGAGCTGCTACTTTCAATATTCACATCATATCGATCCTCACTTACACCATCTTCGTCACGTCCTGCAGTCTAGGGCGGGTCAAAGAATAATCATAGGCGCTGATGTCAATGCCTCTTCTACATTATGGTATGGCAAACTACGTGTATTCGATAGGGACCGGCGCTGTGCCGTCGAAGAATTCATTGCAGAAATGAATTTATCTATACACAATTGTCCCAATGCACCACCTACTTTTTGCGGCCCTATGGGTGAGTCTTCTATTGACGTGACGCTTTCACGCGGCGACGTCTCGATATCCGAATGGCGTGTCCTCCCGGATGCGTCCTGTAGTGACCATCGTCTAATCGTTTACAAGCTCTTACCCGGTGATGCACGAGAGGCGCAAAGTACTACTTGTAATTTCAAATATAAAAGTAGGGGCGCAAACTGGGAGCTCTTTGATTCTCTGTTTGCGGCTCACGCTAAAGATTTTGGTCGTGGTAACCTGTCTGTCGAAGAGAGTGCTTCGTTAATGTCAGAAACTTTTACCTACTGTGCCGACATGGCCATTGGCCGTGGATCTATTAACAACATTCGGAGATGCGATTGGTGGAGTGATCGTTTAGCTGAGCTTCGAAGGCGTTTCCGGAGAGCTCGTAGAAAATTAAATTATTTTAAAAAGCATAAAATTAGTGACGGTGCGGAATACAATAGCGCTTTACTTGCTCTTAGAGTTGCCAGGTGCCAATACATGGCGGCTGTTGCAAAATCAAAGGGTAATTTGCTACGTAAACTAGTGCATGGGCTGGAAGCTGAGGGTCCGTGGTCGCCTATATACCATGAGTTTAGGGCTAACCGTTCTGTTGATCTTGTCTATGTACGTAATATCAAAATTAACAACTCGCATATTATAGGTCTGACGGAAACCGCGGATTACCTCTTGGATTCTCTTATACCCGACGACTGCTCGGAGAACGATATTGATTATCAACGACAGATACGACAGTGGGCTCTTGAGCCACCATGCTCACCCCAGTCAGACCTACCAACTTCTGATGAGTTCCTCGAAATTGTTAGGTCGTTGTCCATGGGTAAGGCGTCGGGTGACGATAAAATATTTAACAAATTGTTAAAGGAGGCTTGCAAGCTGTCGGGTGAAGTAATATTAAATGTTTTTAACTGGTGAATTTACGAGGGAGTGTTCCCCCGTATTTGGCGATGTGGCTATATTCGGATTATTCCTAAAAAAGGCGACAAGCCGCCAGATGACCCTAAGTCGTACCGATCGATCACATTGTTGCCCTCCTTGGGAAAGTTTTTAGAGCGTCTCATAGTACCCCGGCTCCTGCCGGGCGGTATTAAATTTCACGAAAATCAATTTGGATTTACAGTGGAAAATCTACTATTGACGCAGCGATATCAGTGCGAAAGACTGTCACTTCATCGGTTTCTCAATATGTGCTGGCCATCTTCCTAGATATTTCCAGGGCTTTCGATAACGCTTGGTGGCCAATGCTATTATAGCTGTTATAGCAATTATTACAAATAAAACTATTTATATTTAAGGCAAATTAAGTTCAGTCGACTGTTTTCACGTAACTCCAAAGGAGCAATGTAAGTTTAATATTGTAAGCCATACCTGCATTTTAAAATAGCAGCCATTTAGTTTCTTGCCGGAGTCTTCCTTATAAGGGTGGGAAACTGGCAACTAGAAACGCTCTCATTTTGATTTGATTTGGTTTCTTTTGTAAAGACTCATTACTATATAATTTGTTCAAATATCATGTAAATAAAACTAATGTAATTACTGGCAGTTAGAAAAGAGTGGCCATGAGTTTTATTGCCAGGTTCTTCCTCAGGCTCTACCTATTGCGTTGCGAATCTGGCAGTAAATGTAAATGTAGAAGCAATAATCTTGACGTTTATAAGTGTTACTTTGTGACCTACATGAATAAAGATTTTTCACTTTTCACTATTAATGAAATTAAAGTCTCGCGTTTGCTATAGAAATATTTATTCTCTTATTTATTTATATTTTTCACAAGGTACAACAACTTTAAAATTAGGTAATTATTCTGCTACCAAAACGTTAACAAAAGGCTGTCCTCAGGGGTCTGTGCTAGGCTCACACTTGTGGAACTTTGGATTTGATGACTTTTTCAGTTTACCATTACCGGAGGGCTGTTCAATGACAGTATACGCCGATATGTTGCTCGTTCAGTCGAATACTCGTGCGGGACTCGAGAGCTTGGCACACACGTGTTTGCGCGTCGTTGCGGAGTGGGGCGTACGAAACAGGTTATTTTTGCACTAAACAAAACATTTCAGTTGCTTTTGAAAGGAAGTTTGAAAGTACCACCGCGCATTAAATTCAATAACGTTTACATTAAAAATAAAACTTCGGTTTGCTATTTAGGATTGATTTTAGAGAGAAATTTTGCATTCGTTGAGCACATAAAAACTGTAAGTGAAAAGGCTAAAAATAGCTTTTATGCGGTGTCGAGAATATCAACTGCTACATGGGGACTTTCGTTCAAAACACTGAAGGTCGTTTACGGGGTAACTTATCTAGGCTGTATGTGTTACGGGGCGCCGGTATGGGCCGATAAGGCTACTATTGGTGCTGCACGTTAAAAGTCAACGCCTTGCATTGATATTTTTATGCAAGGCCTACAGGACGGTTAGCACGGAGGCTCTGCCGGTGATGGCATGGGTCCTCACGTTTGATCTCGAAATTCTGAGACGCGCGGCTTTATACTATTCGGCTAAGGATGGCATGGATGATAGGTTTTTGTTAGAATGAGATCGCCATAGAATTGCCAGACTGTATCGTGATAATGTACGTGAAGAACTTTTAGACGAATGGCAGCTGCGTTGGAACACTTCCATCAAAGGAAAGGAAAAACTGGTAGAGGTGGCCTCTACCAGTTTTTCCCTGTCCTGGCTGGAGGTTGATCACTGTATTGCTGAATTTCTTACGGGACATGGTAACTTTAGGAGCAAATTACATTCGTTTAAGCTGGTTGAGTCAACGTTCTGTCAGTGTTCAACTGCTGACGCCAAATATGATCAGACCGCCCTTTGGGAGTGTAGCATTTGGCAAAATGAGCGATATAATATGCTTAATTGTTCACAAGTAACATCGGGAGTAGTATACTATGCGGATCTCGTGGCATCGAGGGTAAATTTTCGTGCTTTTAAACGTTTCTGCCATACATATTACTGGAATCAAACATAGCTCACATAGGACCCGTAATATACTATTACCGTGGTGCTTCCCTATTTCTATAGGATTTACACCTAGTTGCTTTCCAGGTATCCCGCTTTGCAAAGGAGGGAAGAGGCATTACGTTCTTTTCTTACCTCCTCCATTATCTTCTGATTAATTTCGTTGCGGGTTCCAAGACATGCTAACTTCTCCTGGGACATCACCGAGATCGAGCTCGGTGTAACTTTTCTGGTGTTTTGGTCATTGCTGTAGATCCTGGTTTACAGGAGTCACAATAATGGGAATGTGGGTGGGATTAGTCCCAATTAAAAGGTTCATGTACTTCAAAGTATTGTTTGAAATATTCTATTTTAAAAAGTTATAGAAGATTCTTCTAGGAGTAGTATCTTCAATAACGTCAAAATTACGTGGGTCCTGGTGCTTCATAAAAGTCAATAAAAACAACATAAAGCCGTCGTTTTCCTTTACAATACTTATTTATTTATTTATCTATTACCCCTTATCCCCGAAGGGGCCCCATAGGCATATATATGCTCACTTTTCACCATGTACAATATTTACACACATAAAATGAAAAGAGTCCATAACCAATATTTTTGCTACCCAAATTAAATATACGTGATACAATTTTTTTAGTCTTCATCAAATTAATTATTCTACTTTCTATACAATAGTTGAAAGTTTTGACTCTACGTTTCTTACTTCTTTACGCTCAAACGGCTGAACAAATTTGGACAAAATTTGGTGTGGTGATAGCTGATACCCTAAATCAACACATTGGCCATTTATTATCCCAAGAGCAGGTTTAAGAGTGGGAAATTGATACGATAAAACTTCACCATAATGTCGGAGCCGCGGGCGTTCTCTATTCATAAAATAAAAATTCTATCATCAGTTATTAGATGATTATGTGGCATTGAATGACCGAGTAACAAGTGACTCTGCTAATTCGTTAGGTGACCTCAACTTACGTCAAATTTACTGATATATTAACCTGAGTTCCTGTCCTCAATCGACAGTAAAGATATATTATCTCGACTAATTCTTGTACCTAAACTAATTGACTCGAAATCTTGTGTATGATCGATGCCAGGTGATATAGGAAAATTGACTGTTTAAATTTTAATTTGATGAAATATTTACTCACAAGAGTTTGCAATGAAATTTTAGCTAACATATGGAAACTAGTAGACGCCCGCGGCTTTGCCCGCGTAGAGAAGTTTTCCCGTTCCCGTTTCCCACTGGCACTTGTTCCCGGGATAAAAAATAGCCTATGTGTTATTCTGATGTATAAGCTATATTGTTGTAAAGTTTCGTTAAAATCCATTCAGTTCTTTTTACGTGAAAGAGTAACAAACATCCATTCTTACAAACTTTCGCATTTATAATATTAGTAGGATGTTTTAAAACTAATAAACTAACTTACTAACTATGTTCACGCTGTCTATCTGACGGGGTAATCTAACAGGTCAGAGCCGCAGGCTCGCGATCCATGCAGACTTCTTTCGCTTCCTGCAGATTCAATATTAATCGCTTCATACATGCACATCTGGGTATTCAAATACTTTAGACTTTTCCGTTTTTGAGCAATTTCCTCAAGTGGTCCTCATATGTAAGTCTTGGCCTACCCTGACTTCTTGTAACCTCTACTTTCGCACAATATATATTTTTCATCAATCGTTCCTTGTTTCAAAATTCTAAATCTAAAAAAAAACTATCTTCACGCTGTATCCCTGATGGAGTAGAAAGAGAGGACAGGACAGCACCTTTCTGTTTCAAAATTCCTCATTTTAAATCTTCCTTCACCTTCGTATTTTCCTCAATTGCTTACAACCCTTATCTGGATTTGGAACCTGAGGTTTACTTTTGTTTAGTTGCTGGAAGCAGCTATCATTTGACTTTTGATCCATCTGTTGACAGCGAGTGCCATATGACTCAGTACGGACCCAGAAATGGCACCTCCGTCGCTGCCTTATCCATTGGTCAGCAGGTACCCCGCTTGCAGGTAAGAGCACTTGGACGCCATAGAATTTGGTGGGGCCCTTTTACTCGAGCACCAAAATTCTCGGTGCTTTAATTCATTTAACAGCAACCGATAATTTTAAATCAATCTCGAATCTGTAAAACTCATAACGCGAACTCAAAAGAAATTGGTTTTGAAATATAACTTAGTTTAAAAAAAAACTTTCTTTTAACTTTATGTAGGTACTTCACGAACCGTGCTCTACTTTCCAAAACCAAACACATAAGGTTGAGTTTAGCTGTGGTTGCGTCATACATAACTTGCATGTAAGGGTTTTAGTAGAGGTGAAATGGATATACGGCAACTATCCGGTATCCGCCCTATCCGGCCTGAGTAAATGAACGAGTATCCGGCCGTATATCAGATTAGAATAAAAACGTATGATGATAAAACTTTATTTTATCCACATCTAAGTACTAAATGTGTAAAAAAAAAGTTTCCACGTCAGTACTAAATGTGAAAAAAATGTTTGCTAGAGTGTATGTTTACTTTTACTTCTACATTCTCAAACGGCTGGAGTAATTTGGATAATTTTTAGTGTGGATGTAACTAACATCCTGTATTAACACGTAAGCTACTTTTTATCCCGGGAACAAGTTTCTGTGGGAAACGGGTAAGCTTCACTACGCAGCTGCAAGCGTCCTCTAGTAACAGTATCATCATTTTATTATGCAACAAAGATAAAATAATTTAAATACTGCACTAAGAGTAATGATAATTAAATAACTAATCAGGCGGAAATCCATTAAAAAACTATAATTATTTTTGTTATTAAATGTTATTTTTGCAATATTCCGCTTTTTTAAGAATGTTGTACGATGTCGACACGTGTTTCGCCTACACAAGAGGCATTATCAAGACTGTTTGGCAGCAAAAGTACTTATGCGTTCACCTCAACCTTTTGTAGTTCGAACGCAACGAAACGATACCGCGATGTAGACTTCTAGTTGTTTTGTCTATTTTTAACTAAGCAAAAACTAAGCAAAACCGAAGTGTGGAAGTCTGTTTGTTCGTTCAGCAAAGTACAACCGTCCCGTTTTATAATTTCTAACTGCTCTAATACGGACATTTTTAGACTCTTTTCACATAAATGTAAAAATAAATAAAATAAATATCCATCACGCCTTATCTCCGAAGGGGTGGCAGAGGCATATTATATGCCCACTTTTCACCGTGTGGATTCCTATCCCACGTAATAGGTGGTGTGCCCATTGCCGTGTTGAAATAGACAGCCGCAGGTTGTGGCTACCTACTGTTGAAAATTTTCAAGCCGCCCATAAGGCCTTCAACCAGGCTTAACGACTGCCATTTTACTAGCAACCGGGACCAACGGCTTAACGTTCCTTCCGAAGCACGGAAACGCTCGCAAATATAAATGCCACAAAGTGGTCACTCATCCGAGGATCAACCATAGTGAAAGTTTCTTAACGCAGTGATCGTTTACAGAACACTACGTCTGCGGGGCCACGAGCGCTTCAATGTAAAATTTCAAAACTGTTGTTATCATTCAAAATATGCCCGGTGTCTGTGTGACCGTTTCGGAATGCTCCTAAGTGTTCCTTATTTCTGGTATCAAATGAACGACCTGTTTGGCCTATATAAATATTCCTACAACCATCACATTTTAACTTAAATACCGGATTTTTTGCTATTACTAATAGTATCTTTACCATTACATAATGTTTTTAAGGTATTTTGAGGTCTATAGGCCGAGAAAACAATTTATTCCTTAAGTACCCTCGCCACACGATATGTGATACGCCCAAAGTATGGGAGACCAGAAGTATACTTTTTACTTTCTTTAGTTGATGTGATCTTTAGTTGGTACAAAATGAGTTTAACCATATTATTTTGCTTTTTTAATAAAAGTGAGTGTATTAATTTTGAGCTATAGCTGTTAGATTGTGCAATGCAACAAATAATATTCAGTGTCGACATCGTACGACATTCTAAAAAAGCGGAATATTGCAAAAATAACATTTAAAAACCAAAATAATTATAGTATTTTTTTGTAATGATAATTGTTAAAATAATTGTCTGCATTATGAGGTAGCAAAATGTCATGCATTGTACTCTTAAAGCTGTTACATTAACTGACCACCAAATAAACAATAAAAAAGGTTTTTAAAGGGTCGGCAGAGCGAGTGCTGCACCTCTAGTGTTGCAAACGTCCATAGGCTACTATGACCACTTTCCATCAGGTAGGCCGTATGCTTGTGTGCCACCTCAGTGGTATAAAAAAATTTAAAATTAAAATCATTGGATAAATCATTCGATCACTGACAAAAAAGTTGTCATTATATCCAATAGTAGATAGGTATACTTAGTATAATATATTTAATAAATATTTACTCCTTTTTGATTTATTTAATTTTGGCCGTTTACACAACAATTTTTCTTTCTTTACATTCATTTATAGATAGTGCCAACGCAGGCGTCTCGCCGTGAGTGGAGTTTTCACTTTATCCACTTTATTTGGGTTACCAAAAACCTGCTCGTTTCGTTGCTCATACACATTGAAATACCTTCAGCTACGTCGGAAATTTTGCCATTTAATTGGTCCATCATATATAATTTTAAGCCAAAGCCACTCGGCCTGATATAGGGCTATCCGGTTACGAAATGAGCTGGCTATTCGGTATCTGGCAAAACTGCTATCGGTTTCATCTCTAGATTTTTGGTCCCAACCCCGTAAATACGATTTAAGACGATGCCTGTGTATGTTGGGTATTTATTTCTTATTTTTTCTAGTGGTTATTCTTATCAATGCTATGCCGGACTCCTACCGACTAAAACCACATGTTGCCCTTCCATCTGCTGTTTTTCTGTCTACTATAAAAGTTCATAAATGAAGCCACTCACTATTTAAAATCGTGTCATTGCCTTAATGTAAATCACACAACCTTCGCGGATTTTGTCAAATGAAATGTAACCACTTTTAAGCATCAATATATTATTGGTAAATTTGATTAACATAATATTTGTATGAATAAATATGCACGCGGATTTCTCATCTCGTATGACATCCGTCAATGGCAGCTCTACAGACACTGAGGCGACGATTTTCGAGTGTTGTGATATTATAAAGCTAAAGAATTTGTTTGTTTGTTTGATTAAACGCGCTAATCTCAGGAACTACTGATCGGATTTGAAAAAATATTTTTGTGTTATATAGCCCTTTTATCGAGAAAGGTTATGGGTTATATATCATCACGCTACTACCCTGAAGAGCGGAGCAGTAGTCATAAATGTCGACAAATCGGGCAATTTTTTATGCATTATTGTAGAATTTATAAGCGACGGGATTAAATAGGTGCGACGGGAGTTCGAAGTATGTCACGGGCGAAGCCGGGTTACCTTTATTGAATAACCGAACAAGTTGTACGCATCAGCTTCGCCTGTGACATACTTCTATAAACTTACCGCCTATTTTACCAGGGTGGTGTTTTGGAGATCAAGTAAAGTTTTCAGCTGGAAGTTGAAAGGTGAGTGAATCAATGAATAAATGTGTTAATAAAGATTACCCTTGGCATGGTTTGGACTACATAGCGACTACGTTAGTCGTTTATAGCCTATAGAGCCTGCGAAGCATACATTTGGAACAAAGGTAGTTGGTATAAAATAATTTTTAGACTACCGTCCCAGTTACGTCCAAACTTTATCATTTATTGGGTATTCAAGATCCAATCAATCAAATCAACCTATAGTAGTACACCAAGTTGAATATTTCTATTACAGCAATAGCCAAAACTGGTGAACAGTTGTTATCAACTAACACCAACACATCAATAAGATTAGTAAGTAGTTGCAGGAATAAATTAAAAAAATACATAAAACTCAATAATTTTATTTCCAAATCACAAAAAGACATCAAAAAGCTTAGAATAGGAACAAACAAATATCTTAGGACTTGTAAATCAAATATACAATTTAAAAAAGTAATAGAAACAAGTAAAAAACAGTTAAACAGCCAAACAGAGCAATATGAAATGGATATACATCAATTACAGACAGAAATTATGTGTTTAAATGATTCCTTAGAGTCAATATCTTTAAAATACAAAACATCACAGAAAGAAATTGGGGAGTACATTAAGGCATTGGAGTGCCTCTGTGGCGCGGTGGGAGTGCATCCGACTGTTACGCAAGAGGTCGTGGGTTCGATTCCCACCCAGGATAAAACTTTGTGTGATGAGCACGATGGTTTATTCTGTGTCTGGGTGTTATTTATCTATAATATGTATGTATTTAGAAATATATAAGTATGTTTATCAGTTATCTGGTTACCATAGTACAAGCTCTGCTTAGTTTGGAATCAGATGGCGTTGTGTGGGTTGTCCCAAAAATATTAATATTAATAAAAAAAAATAAAAAATAACTCGGTGGAGTCTTGACACAGCAATGAACAAAGGTTCTATTCACTTGAAAATTTATATGATCAAACACCTGACAGTGAAAAATCCCTACCATGTTCTTCCTTGTCAATAACACCCCAGGCCGAGTCAACTTCTTCAATGGCTGACTCTGTGGGCAGTATATGTGACAATATTGTAAACACAAATAACACTTGCTGTAATAGCCTTGTAACAACAATCACACAACCTTTAAACGTTGGAAAGACTGTTGTTTATTGTGATGAAATAGGCAAGAGTTTAGGTTATCATTTAGTTCAACATCTGGGTAATTCGGTCATGACCCTTTTATTTCCTGGGACATCCTACTCTCAAATAATTAATAAGGTATTAACCAGTACACATTGCCCACAAACAACAATAGTGATACTTATTGGCAGAAGAGATAATTTAAAAAATAAAGTTTAATGTTTTAAAATGTGAGAGATGAAACCAATAGCAGTTTTGCCAGATACCGAATAGCCAGCTCATTTCGTAATCGGATAGCCCTATATCAGGCCGAGTGGCTTTGGCATAAAATTATATATGATGGACCAATTAAAATGGCAAAATTTCCGATGTAGCTGAAGGTATTTCAATGTGTATGAGCAACGAAACGAGCAGGTTTTGGTAACCCAAATAAAGTGGATAAAGTAGAAACTCCACTCACGGCGAGACGCCTGCGTTGGCACTATCTATAAATGAATGTAAAGAAAGAGAAATTGTTGTGTAAACGGTCTAAATTAAATAAATCAAAAAGGAGCAAATATTCATTAAATATATTATACTAAGTATACCTATCTACTATTGGATAAAATGACAACTTCTTTGTCAGTGATCGAATGATTTATCCAATGATTTTAATATTTTTTATACCACTGAGTTATAAAAAAAATTAAAATCACCACCACACACAAGCATACGCCCTACCTGATGGAAAGTGGTCATAGTAGCCTATGGACGTTTGCAACACTAGAGGTGCAGCACTCGCTCTGCCGACCCTTTAAAAACCTTTTTGATTGTTTATTTGGTGGTCAGTTAATGTTACAGCTTTAAGAGTGCAATACATTTTGTTACCTCATAATGCAGACAATTATTTTAACAATTATCATTACAAAAAAATACTATAATTATTTTTGTTTTAAATGTTATTTTTGCAATATTCCGCTTTTTTAGAATGTCGTACGATGTCGACACTGAATATTATTTGTTGCATTGCACAATCTAACGGCTATAGCTCAAAATTATGCACAAACTTTTAACAACTATTTTATAGACATACCCGCGAAAACAACTAGCTCCTTAAATTCATGTCCAATAAAAGCTCAACGTATGCTTGGGGGCAGCGTGGATCAGTGTAGTGTCTTATTTAGCTTTAAATATTTAAACCCCCAACGATATCATTAAATTATTCAAGTCACTTAACTCAAAAAAAACAGCTGACTTGTGGGGTATTTCTGTAAAATTAATACAGTCTATTATTGTTAATATATCATCACCTAGCTGAAATATTTAAAAAGTGTGTTGATAACGTAGTGTTTCCGGATTTAATGAAACACATTAAAGTAATACCTTTATTTAACTCTGGATCCAAAACAGACCCTGGTGATTTCAGACCAATTTCAATATTACCTGCCATTAGCAAAATTTTTGAAAAAATTATATTGCAACAATTACAAGCTCATTTTAATTCAAATATGCTATTACATAAAGAACAGTATGGGTTCACAAGGGGCTGTTCTACCATTCATGCAGGTGTGACACTTCTAAATCATATATATATAGCGCCTGGGAGAATAGACAAGATGCTATTGGTGTATTCTGCGATCTCGCCAAAGCATTTGATTGCGTTGACCATAAAACACTATTGCGAAAACTATTTTATTATGGTATCATACACTCTGCACTGGACCTTATTGCCTCCTACCTAAACGATCGAATACAACATGTTGATGTCAATGGAATTAGCTCCTCTGGAGCATCTGTAGCTATGGGCGTACCGCAGGGATCATTTCTAGGTCCGTTTCTATTTTTAATTTATATTAACGATCTGCCATTCTATATACAGAAATTGTGCGACATTGTTCTATTTGCTGATGATACGTCACTTATTTTTAAAGTTGGTCTCACGCTTACAGATTTTAACGGCGTAAATAGCCCAAATTGTAGATTGGTTTACGACCAATAATTTGCTACTAAACGATAAGAAGACAAAATGTATCAGATTCAGCATGCCTAATGTCAGGAATTGCGGTACAAATATAACATTGAACGGTGATACACTTAATCTTGTAGAATCAACTGTATTTTTGGGGATCACTTTAGATAGCAAACTGCAGTGGAACGCCCTAATAACGTGTATTGCAAGTAAACTCAGCTCGGCAGCCTTTGCCGTGGGAAAAGTCAGGCAGCTCACTGATGTAGAAACTGCCAGGCTAGTATACTTTAGTTATTTTCATAGTGGCATGTCTTACGGCATTTTGCTGTGGGGCAAAGCAGCACATATACAAGTAATTTTTGTAATCCAGAAAAGAGCTATGCGTGCAATATATAAATTGAGTGCTAGAGTGTCTCTTAGAGAGAATTTTAAAGAAATTGGCATTTTAACGGTTGCATCACAGTATATATTTGCAAATATCATGTTAGTTAAACAGAACATACATTTATACAATAGACAGTGACAAACATTCGATAAATACTAGAAATAAGCATAAATTAATTGGAACGCATCATCGTTTACAAAAGGTTCATGACTCTTTTGCAGGAATTGGCGTACGCCTATATAATAAAATTCCTTTAGACATTATGAACCTGCCGTTACATAATTTAAAGCGGAAATTAAGACGCACCTCTTGAAAAGGGCTTATTACAGAATTAATGATTATTTAAATATAAAAATAAATAGAAATGAGTTGCTTGCTCTTCGCTCGAGCTATTTAGGATTCGAATGAATCTTGTGTTATTTTGTACTTGTCTTGAAGCTGCATATATGTTGTATTTCTACACTGTGAATAATTTGAAACGTCAGACAACTAAAGGTTTCTAAATTGGCTGCGTTTAGTTCCGGTAATAATAAACAAATATGTAATTTGAGTTTGTTATTGTGTGAGCACCAAGTAGACTTATTTATTATTTTGAAATTGACAGGATAGTTGCTGTGCAGTTTTTGGGTATGTCATGCTCGCCGAAGTGTCCTGGCAGTGGTGGCGTATGTATCGGGTCGCCTTATTCCCTATAATACGGTTGAGTAGGGCGATGGCTGATATATACGTCATACCCGTGAACGGGTGCCGTCTGTTGGGACTGGTCAGCTCATAGCTGTTATAGCCATTATTACAAATAATATTATTTAAATTTAAGGAAAATTAAGTTTAGTTGACTGTTCCCACATAAATCTAAAGGAACAATGTAAGTGTAATTTTAATGTTGTAAGTCACACATACATTTTAAAAGAGCATCCATTACTTTCTTGCCAGATTCTTCTTAAAGTGTAGGCTGCCCTTAGAACTGGCAACTAGAATAGCTCTAATTTTGAAATGATTTTAAACATAACATTGATTTTGTTTTTGTTTTGTATAAATTCATTACTATATGATTGGTCAAACATCATGTCATCATCAAACTAATGTAATTACTGGCGGTTAAAAAAGAGTGGCCATGAGTTTTATTGCCAAGTTCTTCCTCAGGCTCTACCTATTGCTTTGCGAATCTGGCAGTAAATGTAATTGTAGAAGCAATAATCTTGACGTTCATAAGTGTTACTTTGTGACCTACATGAATAAAGATATTTCATTCATTCATTTCATTCATTCATTCATTTCACTGGACGTAGGCCTCTCCTAATACACACGATCCTGTGCCTTCTGCATCCAGTCCTTCTGTCTAGCTGCGACCTTTTCCAGGTCGTTAGTCTATCTGGCGGGGCTCGTTCTACCGTACGCTTGCCGAGCCGCGGTCTTCACACCAGGGTGCCGAGTCTACTATTGACAAGCCATAGAATAGAAGCTGAATCGCTGTTTTTAGCTGTCAAAATGTTAGTAGACTATCAAAAATGCAACAGACTAGCGGCCACTGGTGCGGTACCTATTAGTAGAATTCTATCGGCCTACCGATAGAAGTGTATTGGAGTACGATTGTAATAGTAGACTACGAAAAACTGACAAAATTGTACCCGTGGCTTTCTATTGAGTGACGATTTCGATTCTATTTCGACACGGTTGAAATAGCAGACTCGGCCCCCAGAACTTGTTTGCTCCATCGGCCTTCGGTTCTTCTACAGATTTGGTCAGCCCATTGCCACTTTCACGTGCTTACTCTGCGAGCTATGTCGACCACTCTGGGTTTTCTGACTTAACCTCGTTTCGGAGTTTATCCCTCAAAGACACTTTAGATCCGCAATAGTATTTTATTGCTGCAATAATAGAGCTCAAAGTTCTATTAAAGACTTCAATAGTTCAATTCCAAAGTCAAATATTTTATTTTTATCGTAAAAGCTATTGAGAATAGATCGCGTCTATCCAGTCCAGCCCAGAGTCCGGTTTTAGCCATCACACCGCGGTTGTTGACTTGATAAGTACTAGTATTAATACTTACTTAGTATTATATTCTTGATCTTTCTGGACAAACTAGTATAATAGATATAAAAAAGTAGATTTTAGACTTTATTAAAGTTATTTTTACAGCTAAACTAGTGGACATCCCGCGCATACAACCGCGTTTCTCGTGGAAATACGGGGATAAAATGTAGTCTAAGTTACTCTTTATAACCTAGCTATCTACTAGTGAAAGTACCGCTAGAATATGTCTAGCCATTCCAGAAAATTGCCGGAACGAACATACAGACAGAAAAATATAATAATTGTTACATTTCGAATTTCGAACTTAAATATACAAATTCTCACACATCTCTTTCTAAACGTCTTTCACAAAGTCTTGTTAACATTCACTTTCATTCCTTTGCTTTTTAGCGCATCATGCATAATGTTAACCATCAACTGCAATTCCTCCGCCGATACTTGATCATCAGCGTATAGGACGCATTTAACAGTCAGTTCATTCATTTTTAAACCATACGCACTCTCCTGACGTTCATTCAAGCAACTGTCCATGTATAGGTAAACAGCGACGGCGACGCTACACAACCCTGCCTCACACCTTTTTCAATGTGAAAAAAGTCTGTACAAGCTCCGTTGATCCTGACACAAGCACTGGAGCCCTCATAGAGAGATTTCAGTGCTCGTATCAAGTGACTGCTTATTTCATTCTTGGCCAGTATGGTCCATAGTGTAATGTATTTTATTTACCTTTTGATTTTTTTAAAATTAAATCATGCCCATTGCCATATCTGTAGCCTTTATATTTCATCACCATGCATGGCCATTATCTGTAGCCTTATATTTCGAAATATTTAGATTTTCTAGTGCTCTCTTAATGTTTGTTTACCTTTTGTAATGTCAGATAATTTAGCTAAAAAAGAAGCTTCTCTTGATATATTTACTCCTAAGATAGCAGCATACATTGAACAGCTCAAAGGTGTCCTTTATTCCACGCCCAGTAGTTAGATTTATTAGTTACATTTTCATTTACGTTTTATATTATTTTTATTATAGAATAAAAATTAGTAATTATCACGTGAATCCCCAAGGCAGTGTTGCCATTTTGCTCTCGTTTTTATTTATGTAGGGGTTTATTATGAAGTTCTTAAAGAACACAAATGTTTGGATTACGATTCCAGATCTGCACCATGTGATTTTATATTGTGTATTGTAATAGTTGTAATCTGTATTGTGTTTAATAAAATAAAATAAAAATAAAATAAAATAATGACTAGCCTTGGTTTTATTTTTAATTTATTGATAGAGCTGCCAGTAGGTTAGGTTGTATAGGTATTAGACCTTGTTATTAATTATTATTCTTATTTTATGTTCTAGAATCACATTGTTAAAATTTTGAAATGTCAACCAATCTTTAAAAGGAAGGGAGCCGGGGCCGTGAAGACAGTCTACTTTTGGTGTTCGCCTTGGCAGGAAGTCCTGAATAATAGCGCTGAGTGAGAGGGCTGTGCCCACTGAAATAATAACGTCGTGGTCTGTAGTGACTTGTGATGCCGACGGCTGGTGACTTTCAGCCCTCTGCCTGCCCTCACTACCACGACCTACTCCTCTGAGGTCGGCGACGTGGAGGCCTGACTTGAGGCCCCTTCTTGGCGACGTGGAGGCCTGACTCGAGGCCCCTTCTTGGCGAGGCCTAACCGATAACCTGCGAGCCTCTTTTAAAGAAATCTGGATCTTCAACTCTACCCCCGGTTTCCCTGGCCTTATACTTATATTTTAACATCTATTAAATTAATTTTACCTTTTCCTTTTTCTTTTTCTTTTAAGCCGGAACCCCTCCAGTCATGGTGATAGTTTTCTCCTTGACCTAATATTTTTCCCTTCCCGGAAAATTGTAACGTTACAGTTTGGCGCACAACTTTTTACTAACCCCCCCTCTTTAAATTTTTTCAGTGTTTTTTATTTGGTAAGCTTATATTTTCATCACCTCATCCACCTCAACCTTTACAATACTTCTTTATACTCTAATAATACCTCACTAAACTGCATCCCACACACTTGCACACCACAACTATTACCCAATCAATGGTGTCATCCATTCTTCGCTTGCAAGTGAACACTTGCAAGCGAAGAACTTAAAGCCATTCGTGGTCACTTACAAGTTGGGGTTTGGATTACTCTACGACGTACTATAGGACAATATCCTATAGTCGTTATCACCTAGGCACATTATAACTCTCTACTAATACATCACTAAACTGCATCCCACACACTTGCACACCACTGCGGTTACCCTCTGGTAATCGTACCCAGTCTTCGCTAGTGAGTGTTCTTAAAACCATTCGTGGTCTCTTACTAGTTGGGGGCTGGTACACTTCACGACGGCTGCAGGACAATATCCTGTGGTGGTTTATACAAAACTTAACATAAATCAACACTTACTTCATTTAGTTTGATTTGTTTCCACGTCTAGTGCAACCTGTATGAAGATTACTTGAAAATTTAAATAAACCTAGACTAAAGTAATAAACTCGTTTAATATTTTAAAATCTTAAACATGGAGAAACCAATAAAAAATATATTTAATCCTTCTGGGAGATTAGCACGTTGGACTCTTCGTTTATCATGCTTTGATTTTGATCTGAAATATAAGAGAAACTGTCACCACTTATTTTCATTTTGGAGGATCAGAACGGCTTAAGAGGAAAATGGCACGTTAAACATTTTAAAGTGTAGTTTTCTATCTGCTGTGTTTTTGTATAAAATTGTTTTATCTTAATAATAATCTTAATAATAATCTTAATTTTAATCTTTGTTTTATCTTTATAATGTCTTGTAATATATTAAATATATAAGTATGTTTATCAGTTATCTAGATCCCATAACACAAGCTAATATTAGCTTACTTTGGGCTAGATGGCGCTGTGTGAAAACTGTCCCACAATATTTATTTATTTATTTATTATGCCCAAAAGTTTTTTTTTTTTTAATCTTTATTTTTTAAACTACTATTAGTGGTTATTTTATTTTTTAAACTTGAATGTCTTAACGTTCGCTTTTTTCCTTGATGTCTCTAGAAATAATTTTTACTTATCATTTAACATTAAGTTCATTATAAATACTTCACAAGTTTTACTTTGTCCAAAAACTTTTGGCATTTTTAGTCCACCTTTTTTTTGTAGAGCGGTACACAACTCTTTAAATAAGGCATTGTGTCGAGCGGTCGCATAACTCGTAAAATAAAGCCTTAGTGTCGAGCGGTACATAACTCGTTAAATAAGCCTTGGGGTGTCGATACCTATTTTTTTTAATCCTTGATCTACATGAAACTTGAAGGCTTTTCTTAAGCAATTATGCTTTCAAACCTTGACAGCTTTTCTTAGCTGGGAAAGCTTTGTTAATATTTCTTTTAATTTTAACGGATTTTAAAAAAGGTGCGGATTACGACACCTAATTTAAATAAATAAGCCTTCGTATTTAAAAAAAAATCCTTTTGGAGTATGAGTCATAGAATGTGAACCATATCCCCTAAGTATGTTAGTAATGTATGATTGAGGGGCATGAAATGTGGGTTGATGAAAGGTGTACGAAAGAGCAAGGCTTTTCTTTTATCGAATTTTTTTTTCAGTTGTTCATGTTCTGGGGTTATCGGGTAACGTAATTTTTATCTTTTCTAAAACTTTCTGTACCACTGTAAATAGTCATATAGGTTAATTTTAGCTGGTCAATGCCTTATCTTAGTTAACAACAAATTTTTTTCATTATAATCAAAAAATTTCCGGGGTTGTCGGGGTAATGTAATGATAAAAAACTTTTAGCTTTTTTTTTAGTTAAATCTTTTATTATTCGTTCTCTCCAAATATCTGCATGGCCATTATCAATGTTTGTTTACCTTTTGTAATGTCAGATAATGACAAGCCTTGGTTTTATTTTTAATTTATTGATAGAGCTGCCAGTAGGTTAGGTTGTATAAGTATTAGACCTTGTTATAAATTATTATTCTTATTTTATGTTCTAGAATCACATTGTTAAAATTTTGAAATGTCAACCAATCTATAAAAGGAAGGGAGCCGGGGCTGTGAACACAGTCTACTTTTGGTGTTCGCCTTGGCAGGAAGTCCTGAATAATAGCGCTGAGTGAGAGGGTTGTGCCCTCTGAAATAATAACGTCGTGGTCTGCAGTAGCTTGTGATGCCGATGGCTGGTGGCTTTCAGCCCTCTGTCTGCCCTCACTACCACGACCTACTCCTCTGAGGTCGGCGACGTGGAGGCCTGACTTGAGGCCCCTTCTTGGCGACGTGGAGGCCTGACTTGAGGCCCCTTCTTGGCGACGTGGAGGCCTGACTCGCGGCCTAACCGATAACCTGCGAGCCTCTTTTAAAGAAATCTGGATCTTCAACTTTACCCCCGGTTTCTCTGGCCTTATACTTATATTTTAACATCTATTAAATTAATTTTACCTTTTTCTTTTACTTTTTCTTTTAAGCCGGATCTCCTCCAGACCTGTGATAGTTTTCTCCTTGACCTTAAATTTTTCTCCTCCCGGAAAATTGTAACGTTACAATAGTTAATGCCTCACCACTCTGTCAGAAGCCTTTTCCAAGTCTACAAATATGCAATAGACCTTTTGACGTTTCGCCAAAAATTTCGGCTTTGCATCGTAAGACCTGATCTTAGCATCCTCTTCCCTTCATAAATCCTGCTTCCCACATTTTCCCAAGTTTCATTCATCACTCTTTTTCTCAAAACTTTTGCATACAATTGGCAAACGAAGCTGAGCAAGCTAATGCCGCGGTACTTTTTGCACTCTTGCTGTGACCCTTTTCCTTTGTAAAGCGCAGCAATGACAGCCTTACACCAATCTCCTGGCACGCTGCTACTCCTCCAACAAAGGTTAAAAGGTGGTACAGCTGGCAATCTACCACACCTTGTCCCGCTTTCGGCATCTTTACAGAAATCCTATCAAATCCAGCAGCCTTACCCAATTTCATACTATTCAACGCTTCCACAATTTCTTCTATACTTATGATGCTTACGTTGCCAAGTTCTTTCCTTTCTCAGGAACTAGGTTGTGCTTGCATATCGTCTTTTTCAAAATACTTCTTCCATCGCACACATTCTTCTCCTCTCATAAAACTGCCATCCTAGTTTCTGATAATACTGAGTTTCAATGATGTTTGTTGACCCCTCACAGATTTTATAGATTTAAAAAAGAATGTAATATGCTGCTGAATATTATCAGATAACCTATTATTAAATTCATCCACATTATTCTCCTTCTCTCTTTTTATAATCTTTTTTGCAACTCGTTTAATACTTATCTTATATTCATTCTTTGAAATTTTTTAAACCTCATCCTTCTGCATTCGTTGATAGACCTTTATAGTCAGCCGGTGGAACCATGCTTTCTTCTTATCGGACAACGGTTTTATGACTTCTGCGCACATTCTCTTTACCTTACATCCGTGGCTCCTTAAACGTTTTCCATAATTCTTCAATCTACGTCAAAATTTTTAAATTTCTTGCTCATATTACTCACGAATCCTTCTTTTATGCTTATCTCTTGCAAATTGTCGACTTTTATGCACTCTAGTACACTAACCAGTTTACACACACGATGCCGCCACCATTGAAACAGACCTCTTACTCGGCTGATAACCAAAAAGTCATTTGTGTCAACCAGGAAGTGATCTGTGTAACTAAAAGTGTGTGTTGTTATTTTTATCGTTTTATTACCGTTTTTATTTTTTTAGTTTTTCATATGCATTTAGTAAAAACTTTTGATTTGAAATTACAAACAGACACTTCTATATTATTGAACTGTATAGATAATAGCATAATAGGTGTAGGTACTCGTATTTGAAGAGGTTGTAGCCCCCGCTAGCTCAGTAGGCAATCTGTAAATGATAACTGTGTTAAACATGTTATTCTTCTGTCGGTTCTGAGGTGGGTGACCTTTTGTAACATTTGTGTTTACATGGTAATAGTTAAGTCAAATTGAAGGACTTATGGGCAACTTGAAAATGTTTAAGCAGTAAGTAACACATACCTGCATACACACAACCTGCCCCTGTCTGTTTCAACCCGATTATTGGGTGTGCAGCAGTGATGTTACACATCTGGTGTGTCACACAGTCCAGGCTGCTAAAATCACTTTTAATAAATAAAAAGCTTTGTAAAATAGGTTATTACGCTGTTAATGAATATTTGCAGGACAGGGACGCCTGAAAATGATCTGTTGGCAAAGTGAAATAGTATTAAATTGTAAATAGGCCATAAAAAAATCATTCCTAAGTTTCCTGCCAGTTTTTCTCAGGGAGGTCGCGTTCTGAACCGGTGGTTACTTAAATTTTTGTTAGCGCCGCTAAAATGGCCTAAATAAAGGTCAGAGTGCAGTGCTCCCAACAATCCCGAAAACTAAAAGTCAAACGATAGTGGCTCCTAGCAGCCAAATAAAAGTGAACCTCAGGCTCCAAATCCAGGAGAGTTTTGTAGCAACTGAGAAAACATTTAGACGGAGAAGAGAGCGATTCATGAGATTTTGTCACTTTGTCAAGGTTGGTTGTTATGTAAATTGGTTGAAATATGACGATTATTGTTCATGGTGTCGGAATAGATCAAGCCGACTAAAGGCTTTCATCGAAAACGCTGAGATATACTATAAAATAGTTATTGTAAAACGAGATTATTTCTTTTTCTAGAGTTACAGAAAAGTTTTGATGACATTGGTGCTAATTCTGTTAAAACCAATAAACTAAATTTCTCTAAAATTTTCTTATTTTTATTAAGAGATTGCCAAATGCTATTCTGTTATTACGTCGAACTAAACTTGGTAATATCATAAACAGCACTAAATTTGTATCTGACATCACTAAAATTCCTTTTATGTGATAAAATTCAACTAAACATGTATTTAGACGCCGACTAACTTAGTGATTGAACTGTCTATGTCCATTTTTCACTTTTTGTTAAATTATTTCATCACATAAAATGAATTTTAGTAAAGTCAGGTACAAATTTAACGTCACACTAAATTTAGGTGCGTGAGTGTGGAGGTGCGTTTGAAACGTGAAAACGTGTAAAACGTTGTAATGTGAAAAATGTACATAGGCAGTTCAATCACCAAGTTAGTCTGCATGTAGTTGTCTATGTACATTTTTCACGTCTTGTTCAATTTTATCACATAAATGAATTTTAGTGATATCAGATACAAATTAAGTGTTATTTATGATATCACCAACTTTAGTTCTACTAAATAACAGAATAGCATTTAGCATACTCTTAATAAAAATTAGAAAATTTCAGAGAAATTTAGTTTAGTGGTCTCAACAACCGAATTAGCACCATTGTCTATGTTTAAAGGATAACTAACTAATACTCTGTGAGAAAAGGGTACAGAAGAACTTCACTACGCGGGCGATGCTGCAGGCATCAGCTAGTGATATATAACTTACTAGGTGAACCACCTGGCTTCGTCCGTGACATACTTCGAACCCCGTGGCACCCATTTAATCCCGATAAAGATTTAAGCATACATAGAGACAGACGGCGGAAAGCTACTTTGTTTTATAATATGTAGTGATGATGATGATGATAACTAAACTAATAAATTGTTGAATAACAGCAAAAAAATTGTTTAAATTGATTTACACCAAACATACAAACATCAATTTTAAAATATTATGGGATCATTTGGCTAATATAATTATGAGCAACAATATAATATCAATTATTTTTTGCTTTTAAGCACAGATTTGGTGATTTCAACATATATTTATACGTCTACTTATAAATTTAAAGCACAAAAAGCTATGCATTAGCACCAATAAGGAAACACTTTATTTAAACCTTTACATTGTTATGATTTTACATCCAATGAATATTTTTTTACTTTGGTATATACAAATTTAGAACTTTGGAATTCTGAACAAATGAGAACCCTGTAATTAATTTATTTGATTATTTTCCGTTTTTGAGCAGATTGCTCAAAAACTGAAAAGTCAAAAGTACTCGGATACCCAAACGCGGGCCAGACGTGCATGTATGAAGTGATTAATGAATCTGCAGGAAGCGAAAAAAGTATGCATAGTCCGCGCCTGGCAATCTGTACTCTCTGACTATTCCGTAAGGGATACAGCGTGAAGATAGATAGATAAGACCTAAAATGCTACCTTGTGGAATTCCTCAGTCTCCCACAAAACATATTCAATACTTTAAATAAAATACGATCGAGATGATGGTAAGCGGCCCGTCGACGGGATGTCATTAGTACCCTGGAGAAAGGGACGTGCACTAGTATGGGATGCCACTTGCACCGATACTCTTGAAACATCATACCTCCCGGCTACTAGGAACAAAGCTAGTGCTGCGGCAAATATTCGCGAGCGGCTGAAGATTGGCAAGTAAAGTTTTCTCGGTACCCAATATGAGTTTCTTCCATTTGGTGTCGAACTCGAGACATTGGGTCCATGGGGTCGTGGCGCACATGATCTTTTCACGCTATTAAGGAAAAGCCTCTGAGGAAAAAAAACTGGCGATCATCGTGCAGGTAGTTTACTCGCGCAAAGTCTTTCGATAGCTATTCAGCGTCGAAATGCTGCCTGCATATTGGGTACCCTACTATATATACTGTTAGGAAAAGTACATGCTGTAAAGATATCAGTTCTGGTATTGCTCGCAAAATAGATTCAGTTATCTACTGTAACCTTTTTTAAACAATTTTCTATAATAAACTTACAGGTTAAAAGCGACAATTAAAAAGGCCCCGTGCCCATTGTACAATCACTGCGTTAAGCAAATATCAAGGAATGTTGCTTGCTCCCTCTCACTCTCCCCTAATAGAGACGAAAGTACCGCGTGCTAAGTTCACATCGAACTGTATGCGAAAATCGCTTGCGCAATCTGTCAGTTGCCTATTATTCGTCTGTAGTAATTGGTAAAAGAGTGACGCGTCCTGACACGCTTGGTTATACGCAACTAGGTGACCGCCACGGCTTCGCCCGTAAAATAGGTACTTTGAATCGAACTCCCGTTGCACCTATTTAATCCCGTGGTTTATAAATTCTACAATAATGATTAAAATTTGCCCGATTTGTCGACATTTATGATTACTGCTCCGCTCTCTAGGGTATTAGCGTGATGATATATAGCCTATAGCCTTCCTCGATTAACGGGCTATCCAACACAAAAATAATTTTTCAAATCCGACCAGTAACACAGGTACTACTGGTCGGATTTGGAATTGAAATCTCAGGAGATTAGCTCGTTCAAACAAACTCTTCAGCATTACACATATTATTAGCATAGATCTACGTTTCCCAAAGTGGGCGATAACGCCCCCTTGTAGGCGCTGCAGGCCTAAAGGGGGGCGGTAAGAGACCCAGAAAAAAATGGGGGCGTTGTGTAGGCTTCGGGGGGCGATTTGTAATTTCATCTAGCTAGGAGGACTCTTAGACACCGACAGAGTTCTCGAATCTCGGGTACAACTTGTGAACATCAACTAATATTAATTAAGAGATTGCTGAAACTCGGTTCGATATTTCTCTCCGCGTAGTTCATGTATCTGTCCTGTTTTATTCAATAAATAGAAGAAAAATCATGTCAATCGGTCGCTCCGTTTCGAAATGAAAGTGACGAGACGAGACGAACAAACAAATAAAAAGGCAATAGACACACTTTCGCATTTTAATAGTTATTAGTATACCTAGATAGGTAATTTTCGTAGATAATAGACCGCGGGCAATCATGTTATAACAAGTTTTTGTTAAATAACCCGATTTGTGCATTCCTGTATCAATCGGCTGATTCATAGAATACTTGTTCTTACTTGTTGAGTACAATTGAGCGTCGAATGAGATAAACGACTTATGTAGTAGAGTAATGCATGTTTGTCTTAATCCTGTCGGTGCGTGCTGCTTATGCAATCCTATAAAAACAACGGAATATTTATTTTATTTTCATTTGCGGTTTCGCGCGTAATAGATAAGCAGTACTTAAGTTCAACACTTACTTACGTATTTCTTAAAACAAAACAATGTTGGAAGTAAAAAAGAAGAGACGGCAATTCTCTGTGGAATATATTAAATTCGGATTCATTGAAAATCCCACAAACCCATCATCGCCTCAGTGCCTTCTATGTCTAAAAACTTTTTCGAATGAAGCAATGAAGCCTTCAAGACTGCAAGATCATTTGAATTAAATGCATCCAGATAAGAAAGACAAGAATATAGCATATTTTTAAGACCTAGAGATGAAGCATAATACTCAGCCAAGTGTAGCAAAACTATTTTCGGCAGCTGCTAAGCAAGATGACGACGGACTTCGAGCTTCGTACAATATCTCTTTGTTAATTGCTCAAAAAGGCAAACCACACAACATCGGAGAAGGGTCAATTTTGCCAGCAATAAAGGAAGTAATAACTACTGTGCTTCATAAACCGGCCGCAGATATTATCTGAAAAATTCCTTTGAGTAATAATTCTGTGCAAAGACGAATTGATGAAATTGCTGAAAACATTGAAGGATCATTGTGCAATCATCTGAAGACTAGTCATTTCTCAATTAAGCTCGATGAGACCACTTTACCTACTAATGAAGCATTGTTGCTGTCTTACGTGAGGCTTATTAAACATGAGAAAATATGTGAAGAACTATTGTATAGAAATTTAGAGACCGATACAAAAGGCGAAACCATATTCAATACATTGGAACAGTTTTGTGATGAGAAAGAGATTTCCTTGAAAAATATTATATCAGTTGCTACGGATGGCGCTCCGGCTATGACAGGGTGCTATAAAGGATTCATAGCGTACTTAAAAAATAAAATTCCAGATGTACTTGCTGTACATTGCGTTATTCATAGACAACATTTGGTTGCTAGAAACTTAAGTGAACGACTATTTCAATCACTGCAATATGTCATCAAAGCAGTCAATAAAATCCTAGCTTACATGACAGACCTGTATAAATTGTTCAATGACATGAATCTCCAACTGCAAGGCGATGAACTAAATTTAATTAAAACAAAAAATGTCGCTGCTGCTTTCGCAGCCAAACTGCTTCTACACAAAAAGAATATGGGCAGACGTGAGTTTCACAATTTTCCGAATTTATCAGTATCCTGCAGTAACGACGACTTGTTTACCTACTGCCAACATTTTGAAAACCTACACATTGACTTCACCGAACGATACCAGGACATTTTGAACTTGGAAATACCAGGCTAGGTGTTAGATCCGTTTTCAAATGTCAACACAGCAATCTCACCTCAGCTGGAAGAAGAACTTATAGAATTGACAACAAACGAGGAAATAAAAATCAAGTTCAAAAATGGCTTTCAAGAATTTTGGCAAAAACCGATCCCGCAATTGTACCCTGGATTGTGGTCAATCGTTCAACGATTCTTGATAGCATTCCCATCGTCATATTTGTGTGAACGTGGATTTAGTGCTGTGGCAACGCTGCTTACTAAAAAGAGAAATCGTTTGCATGTTACCGAACGTGGCGACTTGCGGCTGTTCTTGAGTAAATTGGAACCTGATATCAACAAACTTATTAAACAGCATCAGATTCATCCTTCACATTAGTTTTTATATAAGAATCGATTATGTTTGTTTTATTTTGAATAAAAGATACTCTGTCTGAATACTATAAAGTTGCGTTTCAATAATCATTCTCATTGGCAGGTGTAGCCCGTAAGAGTTAACTTGAGACCTGAGCGTCGTTATGTACTACGAGTACCTACTGTGCTCAGGTCTCAAGTTAGCTCTTGCGGATTATAGTAAAAGTCTATTTTAGAATGAATGTTTAATCTCCGCTAATATAGCTCACAACAATTAATTAATTTAATTTGAAGTTATAGTGGTTTTTAAGTAGGTGAAAAAATGGGGGCGCTAAAAATTTATTTAGTATTAAAGTGGGCAGTAGAAAAAATAAGTTTGGGAACCTCTGGTATAGATATATACAGGGTCATTTGTAAAACACCAGCAACCTGCGAGGACTGGATAACTAAGGTCATAACCAACAACGTTTGTTCTACCACTTTTGGCAATTCGTTACAAAACAGGTAGTATAAATACATTGAACCCTCAAGCTGCGTCATAGGTTGTCGCTCTTGGATTCCCTTAAGAGAACATCTGGGTAACTCTTTCGTCACATACCTACTACATATCTCAATGAACGATGGACGTGCGCGCATACTTGCGGTTGACAAAGGTCAAGGGCAAAGGAGCTATCACCGGCCCACCCTCATCCCCTGTGATTTTCACGAGTTGCGTAGTACTGTAAGTCAATCAATACATGAAATAAAAATAAAATTTGAAAATATTTTATTTTTCAGAAATTTCGAAAATAAAACATTCAAAAATTTGAAAAAATATGAATGAAGCGCTCGTGGCCCCGCGGTCTCAGTATTCTGTAAACGATCACTGATTTACGCAACTTTTACTATGGCTGGTCCTCGGATGAGTGACCACTTTGTGGCACGTTAAGCCGTTGGTCCCGGTTGCCAGTAAAATGGCAGTCGTTAAGCCTGGTTGAAGGCCTTATGGGCGGCTTGAAAAATTTCAACAGCAGGTAGCCACAACCTGCGTCTGTCTATTTCAACACGACAATGGGCTCACCACCTATTACGTGGGACAGGAATCCACACGGTGAAAAGTGGGCATATAATATGCCTCTGCCACCCCTTCGGGGATAAGGCGTGATAATTATTAAAAAAAATATCGTAGTACCTTTTTTTATGATGTTAGCTACCTAATCCTAGCAGGTTGCTGGTGTTTTACAAATGACCCTGTTTAAAGTAAGAGCTCTAGTGAATCGTGCCAGAGTAACATTGATTTTTGGCTGCTCTGTGACGTTTAATCTTACGTTACCTACTCTCGATCCCGTGATGGGTGATAGTTTTTGGCATTATCTATAGCGTGTAGAAGGTACGTTAAGCCACTGGTCCCTGCTACTACTAAATAAATAAGTAAATAAATATTGTGGGACACTTCACACAGCACTGTCTAGCCCAAACTAAGCTTTTAGCTTGTGCTAAAGGTTCTTGACAAGTGATAAACATACCAACTTATAAAATTCTAAATACATACATATTATACATAGAAAACACCCAAACTCCGAAGTAAACATTTGTGGATCGCACAAATATTTATTCCGATCCGGGAATCGAACACGGGACCTCAACGCGACAGTAGCATACAATACTACCGCGCCATTGAGGCAGTCTAATATGTGATATGATGGTCGTAAAATCAAATGTCCATAAGACGTTAGTACTTTTGCTTCTAAGGTATGTGCTAGAAAGTTCGCAAACTATTGCTATCCCTCCTGGTGCTATCTCCTCCACATTGCTCTCGAACATTCTCCGCCTAGCTGTCAAATAGCTCTAGTATGTTCTGAGTGTGTTCATGGTATGTTCTGTCTCTAACTATTAGTGCTATCCCTTTCACCACTCCTTCTAGGAATTTCGCCATATACTGAAGATGACTTCAAAGAAATGATCCTGAAAATGTCTGAAAAATAGTTTCCGGCTACGGTGACATGTGATAGGGGGAGGCCTGAAATTTTCTACAACTTTAGAAGAGGCCTGACACGGCTTCAGTGTTTTAAAGAGCTAACATCTGTATTCAGTGATGAAGCCCCATGTCTGCGGACTGTCGAACGCTGGTATTTAGAATTCCAGCGTAGACATACTGTTAGTGTTAGTGACAAATCTTGCGAAGGATGCCCAAAATCCGCCTTCACTGAAGATAACATCATTGGTGTGAAAAAACTAATTCTTGAAGATCGTCATGCGACGTATCGAGAAAAATAGGCTCTATTAGGCATCTCAGGGACAAATCACAACCTTTTAGAAGATCTTGCTTGAAGTGCTTGGTGTAAAATAAAAATAAAATAAAAATATCTTTATTTTGCATAAACCATTTTAACGGCTCTTACAAAATGTCATACACTATTTAAAATATTTAAAGCGACCACCGGTTCGGAACGCGGCCCACCTGAGAAGAACCGGCAAGAAACTTAGGAAGGCTTTTTTTTGTTGGCCTATTTACAATTTAATATTATTTCACTTTGCCAGCAGATCATTTCCAGGCGTCCCTTTCCTGCAAATAGTCTGTAACGGAGTAAAAACCTTTTTCACAAAGCTTGTTTTTAATAAACTTTTTAAATTTATTTAATGGTAAATTTCTCAGGTCACAGGGAAGCTTGTTGTAAAAGCGTATACAGTTACCCTGGAAAGAATCTCCAATCTTATGTAGTCGACTGTGGTGGACTGAAAGATTATTTTTATTTCTAGTGTTTATATTATGTTTATCACAGAGTTTAGAAAACTGTGATAGATTTTTCTAGACACACATAAGTTTGGCAAAAATGTATTGTGATGGTACGGTTAGAATATTTACTTCTTTGAATTTTTCTCGGAGAGAAACTCTGGGACCCAAATTATAAATAGCGCGTACAGCCCGCTTTTGTAGAACAAAAATAATATTTAAATCTGCAGCACTCCCCCAAAGGAGAATACCGTAAGATATAATACTATGAAAATAGCTGAAGTAAACCATTCTAGCCGTATCCACATCTGTTAGAGTCCTGATCTTTTTTACAGCGTATGCAGCCGAACTTAATCTAGAGGCTGTCTTTTCTATGTGTGGGCCCCACTGCAAATTGGCATCAATAGTTATACCGAGGAACACAGTTGATTCTACAAACACTTGTCCATTCAGTTGAACATTGGCCGCAACTTGTTTTACATTTGGTAGAGTAAATTTTATACATTTAGTTTTATTTTCATTAAGGCAAAGATTATTTGAGCTGAACCAATGAACTACTCTTGCAATTGCATTGTTTACGTCGTCATAGTTATCTATATGTCTTTTAATTTTAAAAATTAATGAGGTGTCATCTGCAAACAAAACAATCCTATTCCTGTCCCCTACATAAAATGGTAAATCATTAATATAAATGAGGAACAAGAATGGCCCAAGTATCGAGCCTTGCGGCACACCCATTGTAACCATGGATCCTACAGAACGTGTACAATTAATATCGACCCTCTGTATTCTATTGTTCAAATATGAAGACAGAAGGTCGAGAGCTTTGCCTCTTATTCCATAGTGGTGTAATTTTTTGCAATGCGTTTCATGTTGAACGCAATCAAAAGCCTTTGATAGATCGCAAAATATACCTAATGCATCGTGCTTGTCTTCCCAAGCTTCATGAATACATTTTAATAAGTCAACACCAGCATCGGAAGTTGAGCGCCCTTTCGTAAACCCAAATTGATTCGCATGAAGTATTTTATGACAATTAAAATGGGATAGCATTTAATTCAAGATTATTTTTTCAAATACTTTGCTCAAAGTTGGCAGCACTGACACTGGTCGGAAATTAGACGGCTCTGTAGCGCTGCCAGACTTGAACAAGGGAACGACTTTGCTGTGTTTCATTAAATCAGGAAATGTACCACTAGAAACACAGTCATTAAACACAGTTGCTAGATGGGGCGCAATTACCTCAATTATACATGATGCAGTTTTGACCGATAATCCCCAAAGGTCCGCGGTTTTCTTATTTAATTAGGTTTAATATCAGTAAAAATATTATCAATACATTTTGCACTGGTGGCTGTAATACGAGTGGGTTCTAAGAATGTACTATGCAGATTAAAGGATTTAAATAAATTTTTCATTTTATTTCTCTCTGATGGAGTTAATGATGTATCTAATATATCAACATTAAAATCTCCACAAACTATTATAGATTTCTTAGAACATTGGCATTTGAACAGTGCTTCTTCAAGCTTTTCTTCAAATTCAATGTAAGAAGCATCAGAGGGACTGTATACGCTCAACAAGATGAAATGCTCAAATTCAATACTGGCAATCTCAATAACTCGCTCAATGGAGAGGGCTACTAAGTCTTTACGTTCTTTAAATTTTAAGTTTATATTAATTAAATAAATAAATATCCCCCCGAAGGGGTGGTAGAGGCATATTATATGCCCACTTTTCACCGTGTGGATTCATGATCTTTTGATGATCTTTTAACCAGTGCTCTGTAGCACAAAAAATATTAATAGAATTTGCATTAATGTATAGCTCTAACTCTAAATCTTTACCATTTATTAAACCTCTAACATTATGGTGCACCAGGTTTATAAAAACAATATTTTTACTAAGATTATTCTCAGGGGCCAAAGTCAACTGGCCAGATTTATTATCTGTTGTCCTATAAACTAGTTTTTTAGAATTTCATTTTCCAAATGTGAAGTATCAAAACTATCCTGCTCAATAAAAGCAGTTGTACTTGCCAATAATTTGGCTTGAAAAATTAAAAAATTAGATAGCAACAGAGCTACCTTTCGTTGTAAAAATTTTGATAGAAAATATCTATCTAATGTCAACAAACTATAATTATTGAAAATTATGTTCCAACCGAACAATTCAATTTTTTTGGAATATGATACCATGGTATGTAGTTTCATATTTAATTTGTATCTTAAGTGATTTTCCTTGTGGCTCATAGCAGTGCTGTATGGCAAGGTGGACAAAATTACTTGTTTTACTTGCAGACTTGATAAATTATCAAACATTTTTAAACGTTTGTCACTATTAATATTGCCTCTTCTGCCAACCAGCACCACTATAGTAGACTGCATGCAGTGTGTACCAGTCAATATAAAATCTATAATTTGAGAGTATGAAGCTCCTGGATATGTATGATTTATTACAGAATGACTTAACTGTGATAAATAATGTCCAAAATTTTTACCTATTTCATCGCAATAGACTATGGTCTTGGTGTAAGAAAGCTAGTTTACCGTTGGATACCGCATCTGCTTTCCGCAGATCACAAGGCGGCCCCGGGCCCACGTCAGATGGTGTAAGAAAACTCTACAAAGGTTCAACCGAGTAGAGTCAAATCACGTCTACGACATCATCAGTGGTGATGAATCTTGGATCTATGCCTACGATCCTGATTCCAAACAACATTTTAAATTCTGGGTCTTTCAAGACGAGCCCAAGCCGACTAAAGTTGTTCGTGTTATACCACAGTACCTCTCCCTCTCCCTCTCCCTCTCCCTCTCCCTCTCCCTCTCCCTCTCCCTCTCCCTCTCCCTCTCCCTCTCCCTCTCCCTCTCCCTCTCCCTCTCCCTCTCCCTCTCCCTCTCCCTCTCCCTCTCCCTCTCCCTCTCCCTCTCCCTCTCCCTCTCCCTCTCCCTCTCCCTCTCCCTCTCCCTCTCCCTCTCCCTCTCCCTCTCCCTCTCCCTCTCCCTCTCCCTCTCCCTCTCCCTCTCCCTCTCCCTCTCCCTCTCCCTCTCCCTCTCCCTCTCCCTCTCTCTCTCCCACTCCCTCTCCCTCTCCCTCTCCCTCTCCCTCTCCCTCTCCCTCTCCCTCTCCCTCTCCCTCTCCCTCTCCCTCTCCCTCTCCCTCTCCCTCTCCCTCTCCCTCTCCCTCTCCCTCTCCCTCTCCCTCTCCCTCTCCCTCTCCCTCTCCCTCTCCCTCTCCCTCTCCCTCTCCCTCTCCCTCTCCCTCTCCCTCTCCCTCTCCCTCTCCCTCTCCCTCTCCCTCTCCCTCTCCCTCTCCCTCTCCCTCTCCCTCTCCCTCTCCCTTCCAATATAATACTTCGTTCCAATATAATACTTGTAATATGTGTCTCTCCCCTTCGGGGATATAGGCATGGCTATATGTATTAATGAATACAAAAAAGTGTCGTGACAACTTTTCGTAAGAATTTTTTTCCGTCTAGCCCCCTTTCACAACGCGCGATAAGGAACTTCGTTCCAACAATAAAAAATACTATAAGGTTCTAGTTGTGTTTTTTTCTTTAAACGACAAAACCTAAACGGTACGTAATTATTCTGTGCCATAAGGCGGAGGCGCTCGTGGCTCCGCTAACTCAGTTTTCTGTAAAGGATCACTGCGTTAAGCAACTTTCGCTATAGCTGATCCTTGGATGGCATTTACATTTGCGAGAGTTGTTGGTCCCGGTTGTCAGTAAAATGGCAGTCGTTAAGCTTAGAAAATTTTCAAGACGGCTATGGGCTCACCACCTGTTACGTGGGAAAAAAATGTATGCGGTGAAATGTGCATGGGCGTATAGTATGCCTTTGCCTAGAGAGATAAAGGCGTGACAATATTGTTACGCCGGCGGACTAGTGAACAACTTTAAACGTCATTTTCTGGACCTTGGGAACGTTTTCAGCAGGCTGAAAAGCGGTTTCAGGCCGTTTCCGAGGAAGCTCTATCACATACCAAATTATCCAAATTTCACCCCAGTTGCCGTTGTTTTCAGGCGCCTGAAACATGTTTTCAGTTCGTTTCAGGCCACCCCCTATCGCATGCCATCATAACCTGAAAACCCTTTTTCAGGCGTTTTCAGGACCCCTTATGGGCCTTTGAAGCCCACTTCAGTAAATAGCGTAATTTCATGAAAGTGTGACAAGGATAGCAGTATTAGAAAGAGAGAGCTACATTCAGAATATTCCAGAGCTATTAGACAGGGATAGCACTATTAAAAAGAGATAGCTACACTAAGATCATTCTAGAACTATGTGATAGAGATAGCACCAGAAAGGACAGCAATAGGTCGAGAACCTTACGGCACATACCGAAGGAGCAACTAGTATCGTGTGGAACATTCTAGAGATGTACCCGATTGTAGGTATCGAACGAATTCTCCCGAATATTCCAGAACATTACTAGGCGTATATAAAGGGCCGAGCTCGCGGCTACAGGACAGTCTCCTTTGAGGAAGCGAACAGTGCGAATCGAAGTGATCAAAGCTAAATAGTGCGATACTATTACAGTGCGATTATCTAAGCGAAGAATTTGAGTTTAGTGTGTTTAGTGGCGATTATTAAATGTGGTTTATTGTTTTTATTTAGAGTAATTAAAGTGTTTCTTTTAAATACGTGGTATTAGTGCAGTTCCTATTAGTACCCACCCTACGAACTTAACGTTTGGTGTCAGAAGTGGGATAGGAAATGCCGATTATGCCACGTGAAACCGAGCCCAGGGGGGTTCAAACCCGAAGCCAAACGGGAGCCAGTGGGGAATCTACGCCTGTTGCTGGAACATCGGAGCCGCGGACCACTCCCAAGCAAGAAGTGGACTTGAGCAGCGTTCTAGTCCTGTTAAAGGAACTCGCTAGAAAACAGGATGAACAATCTCGAAAACATGAAGAGCAATCTGGAATGCTGCGCGGGGTTCTCGAAAATACCGCAGCGTGGAAGAAGGAAATGCTAGAGGTCCAGGGGAAACTTACCGATATGGATGTCAGGATACACGACGTGAATGAAAAGGTGGAGACTCATGAAAACCGCCTGCAGAAGTTGGAGACCAAGGCACCAACAGTTAACAGTTCCTGTGTGCATGAGACTACCACGTTGGGAGGTGGAAGATTCAAAGCACCTCCCTTTGATGGTACGTCGTCATGGACTGCATATAAGCTGCAGTTCGAGTCCGTTTCCCATGCTAACGGCTGGAGTAAGGAGCAAGCTAAGACGGCATTAACGTTAGCCCTACGTGATGAGGCCCTCACCATCTTGGAGGCCCTGGGAGACGACAGGACATACGACCGTCTTCTTGAAGCTCTGGAGGCGCGTTACGGCGATGGTCACCTGGAGCACGTGTATCGAGCACAACTGAAGGACCGAAGCCAGGGGCGTAATGAGTCCTTACAACAGTGGGCCTTAGAAATAGAGAAATTGGTCAGGAAGGCTTATCAACGAGCTTCAGCGTCTCTGGTGGACAGCATGCTGGTGCAAGCCTTTATTGACGGGATACGGGACCTTGAAATAAGAGCCGCAGTGCGATTGGGGCACCACGGAAGTCTTAAAGATGCAGTTGCCCATGCACTGGAAGTAGAGGCTGTACGGCAGGATTCTTCGAGGCCTTACAGGGTGCGGGAAGTATCTGCTAGGGAGCCAATTGCACCTCGCCGTGAGTTTGGACCACGATGCTACAATTGTGGCGAACGAGGGCACATACAGTCCGGTTGCCCCAAGAAGAAGATAGATGGTCGCGACCCAGCCCCGATGACAAGGACGTCATGCTCAGCCCCTGCGCCGCAGCAGGGAAACGAATAAAAGCCAGGACTACGGGACGAGTGCTGGCTGGTGGTCGAAATGTCCCATGTGTTATGATCTCACAGGCGAACGACGGGAATAGTCTGGTTGTTACAGGAGACATTGGTGGAATACCATGTCACCTCACCATCGACACCGGAGCTTCTCGGACAGTGATCAGTTCTCGGCTACTGAAGTACCTACCCAGAGATCATCTAGTCCGACCTAAGCAACTCCAGCTGCTAACAGCTACCGGCCAGCATATTCCCATCCAAGGTGAGCGGGAGGTGGTGTTTGGAATTGGTGAAAAGAACTACCGGCATAAAGTCATCGTAGCTGACATTGTGGACGACTGCATTGTTGGACTAGATTTCATGAGAGGTTACGGCTGCAAGATCGACTTGAAAGTTGGAGTTCTGAAATTCGGATCCGACGAGGTGCCTATGGAAGGCGGAATTAATGGGAATGTGTACTGTGCACGAAGGACCATTCTCCAACCGAAGTCTCAAGGGCTGGTTCCAGTAAGTTTGCCATATCACGCAGAGCGCGGGGCCCACCGTTGTGTGTTGGTAGAGAAGATAAACGACGGAAGACCTTGGATCGTCGCTCGTACGATGGTAACGACATCACCTACCGCATTTGTAATGGTTCTAAATCCAAGCAGTACTAAACGTGTCCTCGGGAAAGGAACTCTTATTGGGTCGTGTGAGGAGATCTCTTGGATACGGAGCTGTCAAGGAGCGGACGAAATCGAGAAACCTGATGGTGCTGTACCGTCTGTGGATGTCGAGAGACTACTGGACGATTCCAAGAACGAGCTCACCCTGGAAGAACTTTCTAAGGCGCACAAGTTACTACTGAGATACAAAGATGTCTTTTCTACACATGACAGTGACATTGGCAGAACTAGAGTAGTACAGCATGAAATCAATACTGGTGAAATAATGCCCATCCGACAGCGACCTCGGCGAGTTCCAATAGCTCGGGAGAAAGATGTAGACGATATGGTCGAAGAGATGAGAAGCAGTGGCGTTATTGAGCCATCAACTAGCCCATGGTGTTCTCCCGTAGTATTAGTTAAGAAGAAGGACGGAACCATGAGATTCTGCGTTGATTATCGTCGACTTAATGATGTGACCAAGAAGGACAGTTACCCTTTGCCACGAATTGACGATACTTTGGACACTTTAAATGGAATGAAGTGGTTTTCTACTTTGGATTTAAAAAGTGGGTATTGGCAAGTGGAAATCAAGGATAAAGATAAGGAGAAAACGGCCTTTTCGACTGGAAAGGGATTCTGGCAGTTTAATGTGATGCCGTTTGGTTTATGTAATGCACCGGCCACATTCGAGAGACTAATGGAACAAATACTTGCTGGTCTACTTGGCGACACTTGCTTGGTCTATTTGGATGACATCATTATCGTTGGGAGAGACTTTGACGAGCACCTCAGAAAACTGGAGCAGGTCTTATCTAAGTTACGAGATGCAAATCTTAAATTGAGTCCGAAAAAATGCTCGCTATTCAAACGCAAAGTGAATTATCTAGGTCACGTGATCTCGGAGAACGGTATACAGACAGACCCTGAGAAAATAAGTGCCGTTAAGGACTGGCCTATACCGAGGGACAAGACTGCAGTACGCGCCTTTTTAGGACTTTGCTCATACTACAGACGATTTGTGAAGAATTTCTCTGATATAGCAAAGCCCTTGCATCAGCTAACGGAAGAAAAAAGAAAATTCGATTGGAACGAACAGTGTGCTGCAGCGTTCGAAGATCTTAAAAGAAGGCTTTGTGAAACACCCATTTTGGGTTATCCAGACCCGGAACTTGATTTTGTTGTGGACACGGATGCCAGCAATACTGGTATAGGTGGAGTCTTGTCACAAAAGAAGGGAGATCAGGAAGTCGTGATCGCATACTTTAGTAAGTCGCTATTAAAACCAGAAAGAAATTATTGCGTCACTCGAAGAGAATTACTGGCAGTTGTCAAGACGTTGCAGCACTTCAGTAAATATCTGCTCGGGCGAAGATTCCGTATCAGAACGGACCATGCTGCCTTGAAGTGGTTGTTGGAGTTTAAGAACCCCGAAGGACAGGTGGCACGGTGGATCGAACAGCTGCAGGAGTATAACTTCGTCATCGAACACCGTAGCGGGAAGTCACATGGAAATGCAGACGCTCTCTCTCGAAGACCTTGTCCTGACGACTGCAAACATTGCCTAAGGCAAGAAGACAAGGAATGTGTGAGAATTTTAAGAACCGACACCGTGAGCGAAGAGTGGAGCGATGAAGTCATGAAACAAGCGCAGCAAGAGGACCTAGATATCCAACCCATTTTCAATTGGATTAACGCAGGAATACCCAAACCGAGATGGTGTGAAGTAGCCCCGATGAGCACAGTAACAAAAAGCTATTGGGCACAATGGGATAGCTTGGTCATGCATAATGGCGTACTGTGCAGGAAATGGGAGTCTACGAATGGGAAAGATGCTCACCTGCAGGTTGTTGTTCCAAAGATAAGAGTGAGAGATGTTTTGAAGTGTTTTCATGACGGAACTTCCGGCGGACATCTTGGAATGAAAAGGACGCTAATGAAAATTCGCCAGCGGTTTTACTGGATTCACTGCCGTGAAGACGTTGAAGACTGGTGTAAAAAGTGTACTAGCTGTTCATCAGTCAAGGGTCCACATACCCGCAGTAGAGGAGCACTGAAGTTGTACAACGTTGGAGTACCTTGGGAAAGAATTGCTTTGGATGTTGCGGGCCCGTTTCCAACATCAGACTCCGGGAATAAGTACATTTTGGTGGTGATGGATTACTTCACCAAATTGCCTGAGGTATTTGCTATTCCCAACCAGGAAGCGACCACCATAGCGGAAAAATTAGTAAATGAGGTATTCTGTCGGTTTGGAGTGCCACTTGAAATTCATAGCGACCAGGGCAGGAACTTTGAGTCTACGGTCTTTCAAGAAACTTGCCGGATAATGGGTTTGCATAAAACGAGAACGACGGCATATCACCCACAATCGGATGGAATGGTCGAAAGATTTAACCAGACACTGGAAAGACACTTGGCCAAAGTTGTCGAGAGTCACCAGAAAGATTGGGACCGACACATTCCGCTCTTTTTGATGTCGTATAGGTCCGCAACTCATGAAAGCACAGCTGTTACCCCAGCATACGTGAATTTTGGGAGAGAACTTCGTCTACCTGCAGATCTTTTAACTGGGCGTCCTCCAGACTCACCTAGATCCATCACCGAGTACGCGAGCGAGTTGCGGGATCGGATCGACGATGTTCACAAACTTGTTCGTGAACACGGGCTTCAAGCTAGTGAGAGGATGAAAACTCGATATGATCGGAGATCAAACCAAGTTGGGTTTGATGAAGGCTCATTGGTGTGGTTACATAATCCTTTGCGGCGGAAAGGGAAGTCCCCAAAGCTATCCCCTAACTGGGAAGGACCGTATAGAGTGGTTACTAGAATCAATGACGTCACGTATCGAATACAGCGGAGTCCTCGTAGTCCCTGCAAGATAGTTCACGTTGACCGACTTGCCAGATATCATGGAGACAACGATGCTCGGGACGAGCATGTCTTAGGAGGGGGTAGTGTTACGCCGGCGGACTAGTGAACAACTTTAAACGTCATTTTCTGGACCTTGGGAACGTTTTCAGCAGGCTGAAAAGCGGTTTCAGGCCGTTTCCGAGGAAGCTCTATCACATACCAAATTATCCAAATTTCACCCCAGTTGCCGTTGTTTTCAGGCGCCTGAAACATGTTTTCAGTTCGTTTCAGGCCACCCCCTATCGCATGCCATCATAACCTGAAAACCCTTTTTCAGGCGTTTTCAGGACCCCTTATGGGCCTTTGAAGCCCACTTCAGTAAATAGCGTAATTTCATGAAAGTGTGACAAGGATAGCAGTATTAGAAAGAGAGAGCTACATTCAGAATATTCCAGAGCTATTAGACAGGGATAGCACTATTAAAAAGAGATAGCTACACTAAGATCATTCTAGAACTATGTGATAGAGATAGCACCAGAAAGGACAGCAATAGGTCGAGAACCTTACGGCACATACCGAAGGAGCAACTAGTATCGTGTGGAACATTCTAGAGATGTACCCGATTGTAGGTATCGAACGAATTCTCCCGAATATTCCAGAACATTACTAGGCGTATATAAAGGGCCGAGCTCGCGGCTACAGGACAGTCTCCTTTGAGGAAGCGAACAGTGCGAATCGAAGTGATCAAAGCTAAATAGTGCGATACTATTACAGTGCGATTATCTAAGCGAAGAATTTGAGTTTAGTGTGTTTAGTGGCGATTATTAAATGTGGTTTATTGTTTTTATTTAGAGTAATTAAAGTGTTTCTTTTCAATACGTGGTATTAGTGCAGTTCCTATTAGTACCCACCCTACGAACGTAACAATATGTATGTATGTATATACATACCTAAGTATGTATGCATAAGGCTTAAAAATTTTCAATAGTAGGATACCTGCTGTTGATATTGTTTGCAACAACCTGCCTCTGCCCATTTCAACACAATAGGCTCTAAATTTATTGAGTGGGACTAATATACAACTGTGGCAATGAGGGCCTATAGTATGCCTCTATCTACCCCTTCGGGGAGAAAGGTGTGTCGCAACCTACGGCAACAAGCAACATTTAAGCTTATTCTTCTTTGTTCATTCAATACCTAAGTATTTTCAACAAAATATCTCAGTAGTGAAGATTTTGTTCATTTAACTTGACTAGGCATGATCAGGTTTAAAAAGTTACAAAGTTACTACAGCTTTCTCTCATCATTCATCACCATTACACACAAGCGCCTTTACAAAATACAAAGGCAATCTTTAACAAATCATCGAAAGTGTACATTAGAAAAAAAAGCACGTAGAAATAAATACAAATTAATAAATGTCCATACCTATCCCACATAATAAATAATAATATAAGAAGGTTTAATGTCAAGTATTATAAACATGTCAAAATAATGAACGTTGTAGGTACTGACTATTCTAGAGGTAAATACAAAGACGTGAGTCGATTATTCATTTTCTTGGAAAGAAAGTATTCCACGTCCGTTGCGATGCGTGAAAAACTATTAATCTTTTTGTTGCTAATAGATGACATAGAAAACAAAATAGTTTCTATGTAGAATAATCTATACTAATATATAAAGCTGATGTTTGTTTGTTTGTTTGGTTGAACGCGCTAATTTCAGGAACTTCTGTCCTGAATTGGAAAATTCGTTTAGTCTTGTATAGCCCATTTACCGAGGAAGGCTATTGGCTAATATAATCACGCTACAAACCTGAAGACCAGGGTAGTAATCATAATTGTCAACAAATCGCAACTTTTTATCCGTATAAGTAATAAACTACGGAATCAAATGAGTCTTACTAAGGGGGTTCGAAAGCACGAATGTCACGACCGAAACCGCGGGAGTGGTCTAGATAGATCCCATAACACAAGTTTATATGTATTAGCTTACTTTAGGCTAGAAACGCTGTGTAGAAAAAATATTTATTTATTTATAACTAAACTAACTATCTTCACGCTGTATCCCTGACGGGGTAGTCAGAGAGGACAGATTATTATATATATAGATATTTATTTATAGCTTAGGTAAATTAGACCACGGGTGGTGCTACCCAGTCGAAACATCAAGTTAATTTAAGGTAAATAACCATGATCGCGTTAATACCTGTGTTTTATATTAATTTCAATCATAATGCCAGAATAATAATAATAATAGGTTTAACGATGTCTTACAAGACAGCAGCCCTGAAATAAAAAGAAAAAAAAAACATAGACAGAATCTATTTCAGTCAAATTCCTTTTCCTTATCCATACTTTAATGTTGTGCCAAATCGGACTAAGGCGTTGTCGACACAAACAATAAAACTACTTTCACCAGAGTGACAAATACACTTGCACATCCTAATCGAGACCTGAATGCACCAATTAGAAACCTAGTAGATGGGCAGGTACTCCTTTTTAGACGACTATTGTAATTATTAATGGTTGATGTTTGGATGTTTGCATACTTACAACCAAAATTAATTTTAAGTAGGTATTTTAAACGATTACATCTATACTATTATAAAGCTAAAGAGTTTGTTTGTTTGGTTGAACGCGCTAATCTCTGAAAGTACTGGTCGGATTAGAAAAAATATGTTTGTGTTAAATAGCCCTTTTATCAAGGAAGGCTATAGGCTTCAGGCTACTACTCTAGAGATACACAATACTCTAGAGATAACAGTAGTCATAAATGATAACAAATAGGGATTTTTTTATGCATTATTGTAGAATTTATAAGCGACGGGTTTAAATAGGTGCGACGGGAGTTCGAAGTATGTCACGGGCGAAGCCGGGGGGGGGGTCACCTTGTTTAATATATATAGGTACAACCTACGTCTGTTTATTACAACACTGCAACGGGCTCACAACCATTTACGTGTAAGAATACACACGGTGAAATATGGGTGTAGAATATGGTCTGCGGGGTTAGGTGTGATTGACAAACAAATATACTTTCTATTAATTTTATTAAAACTCACGCACATTGTAACTGATTAAAACAAAAACAGCGTATTGAGTTTTTAAGTAAAATCACTTACGGGTTGTCGATGTCGATCGACAATTGTTTCGGCTTCATCCGGAACCCTTCATCAGGATCATAAGTGCGGGGCGCTCGCCGTCGTGTCCCCGGCCTTTGCCGCCTTTTTAGCCGCTTTTTTGGCGGCTTTCGCCTTCTTTTTCCCTCCCGCTACCTCCCAGCTCCCCTCTCTGGAGGGATTCAGGGGTGCAACGGAGGGGGCGGCTGTATCAGGGGGTGCCGGAATGCCGCTCTTCCCGGGTGCTGACTTCGCAGGGGTGGGGGGAGCGGAGGCCTTCCGCTTGGAACCGGGAGCCCCTTTGGTGGCAGTCACCGCCGCATACGACATAGGGGTCGTCGTCACGCTCGGGCATAATTTCTATTGGTACTGGATATATTTCTTTCTTGCTTTCGCGTTTTTTGTATCATAAAGTTTGTTCGTTTGTTTGTATGATGAAAGAAAAGACCTCAAAATTTGTACTCATTTCCTACTTCGTCGGTGATTTGATTAGATCTTATAACGGTAAGAGTAAGGGACTAGAAGAAGCAGTCTCCATATTTGCTCATATATCTGATGATGATCATATGATGATGAAATAAAGCGCTAATCATATACAAATCAGAAAATTAGAATAAGTGGCATGGGCAGGTATTTCCACGTGTCACCGCAATATACTCAACCATCAAGTAGGTACGTCTGAAGTACAACAAAAACAATCACTAGTCCTGGAATCACGTACCTAGATATACGTACGTAGATATTATCCATAGCTTGCGAAGGTTATAAATTTAGTTTTGACATGAAATCGCTGTATTTTAATCAAACCTCACGGTGCAGATCATAAGAATAAGAATAGCCGTTTGCTAATAATCTTGAGCACGCTGAGTATGTCACAGCGACACACGAGCGTCTCCGCATACCATTTCTCCTGTTTTACGATTTCTATGGGGCTAACAGGCTTGGACAACAGGAGGTTGGTACAAAATGTAAATGCTGAAGACCTGTGAACTCTTCACGTAGTTCAGGCTCACCAACCAGTTTAAATACTAAGGCTAATAACCCCCGGGATGTTGTGTGGGGTAGCACATCCCGGCCCCCCGCGGAGAGCCTCATATTGCGGCATCCCCCTAGCCGGGCCGCGGTGAATAGCCTCAGGTCTATCCTGCGATCCGGTTGGGAAGTAGGCGGAACACCGCGGGGTGTAGCGGGTAGGACGGCCCCCAAGGGCCACAAGGGACACACGCGTAAACACAACCCAAGGTCAAAAAAATACCAATATTAACTTGTGCTATATAATTGATAAGGATCTAGATAATTGATAAACATACTTACTTATATATTTTAAATACATTAAACTCAGACATAAAACAAATCAACGTGCTTATCACACAGAGATTTATCCTGTGTGGGTTTTGAACGTAGTCAGGTACCTACTTTAATCACTACCTAAATTAAGAGGTCAGAGTTCTGTATCACTTCGTTAAGCAACTTTCATTATGGATGGTCACGGGTGGTCGGGAGGGGAGGCACGTTTAGCCGTTGGTCCCGGTTGACAGTAACATGGTAGTCATTAAGCCAAGTTGAATGCCTTAAGGGCGGCTTAAAAAGTTTCAACAGCAGGCAGTCACAACTGGCGTCTGTCTATTACCACACGGCTAAGGGCTATCACCACTTATTACGTGGGACAAAAATACACATGGTGAAATGTGGGCGTATAGATAATATGCTTCTGATACACTGCACAAGGCGTGATTGATAAATTATATGTACCTAAGTAAATATTTCGCATCTATAGATAAAATTAATTTATGAGTATAGAATAAGCGATCATCCAACATGGAAATTGTCTTGTTCCACTCTGTCACGTTTAAAATGCGTGAAGTAGGTAGGTACCTATGAATCTAGGCATCGTGGTGTTCTTAGCCGGGTCATGATCTCTACCACATTCCGGCACTGTTAAATCCTAAGTACCTAGGCAGGTATGAGTGAGCGAAACTTCGTGATTACGCGTCATGGTTCCTACTTAGTATTATTGGAAGTCTAACTTATGTTAAACAAACTATATACCTATGATAATTCCGTGTCTACAATAATGCAGCGTACTATTTGAAACACTAGAAAACCATTATTTAATCTACGAAACTTTTACCGCGGTCTTTTAAGATTCAAATAAGAGAGACTAAGGTCCGTATTCCAGAACGTTTCTCAATCAACGCTTGAGGCTACTTTTTGCCTTATAAAATCTACTCTCAAGTGTTTCTTGAGTATTGATAACGTTCTGGAATACGGCCCTAAGAGTTCCAAAACATCGAACCTATTGTGTTAATGAAACGAACCCCCTGCACATCGTCTACGACGTGATGGTCCAAGTGTAACCCCTTGATACCTGGTGCATACTAATTACCTATATGGCCTAGGCACAGAATCTTCTCCTCGCGTTTGGCGGGTCAGGTCCGAGACTCTCCCACGGAGTAGAGAATAACAGGACCCTCCCGACCTAAAATGTGCAAAAAAATAGATGGAATCGGATCGGAGCTACAATGCAACAAATGTAATCTTTGGTTGGACGCGACCGGCATGAATTATGATAAAAATGCATTAAGTATATAGATGCAAGATGCGTAAAAATTTAGGTGCCTAACCAACCCACCTACAGATTTAAGACGTATATTTATCGAAAGAGAAATCTTCCACGCCGTGTCCATCATACATAATTGTAACTTTACCATTAACGCAAATAATTCGAAATCAGATTCCTTTTCACTGGCCAACCAAATAGGCTAACTGTAAACGCTTCATTGCGACCATACACTTACTCATTGGCATGACATACAACAGTGCTATCGGCAACACACCACTGATTTCATTCTCCGGTGCGCCAGCATTCCGTTAGTTGCCTCTTCACTTTTCAACACACAAGTCGGCCAAATAACACGACAACATTCAAATTAAATAAAAAAAAGTGTAAAATTTTGACAGAAAAGTCGGCGCGGATAAAATTATGCGTGTGTATTTTGTGATTCTTGCTATGTTTCTGTTGCTGTCGCCGTGTGAAATGAAGGCAGCGAAGACGAAGGACTATCCGACAGATAAACAACTTATATTGCAGAGGAAAGAAACCACTCCTGTGGATTTTACTAGACTTGTAGTGATGAGAATTGTGTACGGCTTGGCAAAAGTTATGGGTTTTCAAGAGCCTATTAGTGAAGTGCTGAACGGTGCGTTTGTTCCTCCCGGTGTTGACGATGATGATTTTGATGACGACGGTGATGATTTATTTGATGATTATTAGTGTGATGAGTTTTATGGATACTTTAATACCAAAAAATGTGCATTTATATTGTATTATTTAATTATAGTGTAGGTATATGTAAAATAGATAGGTATTGTAAGTAGAGTGTGTATATAAGTACTTAGTAATATACTTAAATAATATGAAAGAAAGAGGAGATATAGGCAAGTCGGAATCGTATCAACTAAAACCCACACGATGCGCTTTCACAGCTGTTTTTAGTCAGGGAACCTGTGGTGGGCCCATACGTGCGCGCAGAATACGTCGCGTAACCCACCCTAGCCTACTCTCATGGAAGACAGAGAATCTCCTGCGCCCAGTGCATCTTCTGCGGCATGGGAGAGCCTCAGTTTCCTTTCCACCGCCTCTTTCGTTACGGCTAAAGGTACTGACATAGATAACTTCTTAGTAGCGTGCCAGGAAAAATAAGCACTAAGTATAAAAAACGAAAACAAATTATTTTTTCCCAGAATTGACAAGACAGCAAGATTTTTTTCTTTTCGATATTAGCGCAAGTGTATTCCTCCTCTTACATTTTTACAATAGGTACCTCATTTTTACTGTATTTAAATTATATTCAAAAAGTGGACTGAATCATAGTATTAACACAGTTACATTAAGTTAAATAAGATAGCAATAAAAATTTTAACATTTGTACAGACCTACTTTTTTTAATTAAATGAACGTACCTAGTTGTCAATACCTATCGATGTGTAGATATTTGGGAATAATGCTGTTTATGTATACCTACGTATACGTAAATATTTCATTTCTATATTTAGGTAGGTATTTGGTTTTCTCATTTCTATCTTTCGGACTCATTCAATTTATTCTTCTGTTTTTTACCCCCGGCCTCGACGCAAAAACGACGGGGTTTTATAAGTATGACGTGTCTGTCTGTGGCATCGTAGCTCCCGAACGGGTGAACCGATTTTGTTATTTTTTTGTTTGGAAGGTGAATTAGTCAGGAGTGTTCTTAGCTATGTTTGATGAAAATCGGTGAAGCCGTTTAAAAGTTGTGGGGGGTGAAAGTGGGGCATATTAACCGAATGTTTGCAAAATATACTCGAGTGGGGTCTAAAATGAATGTCGAAAATTCAATGAAAATCGGTTGAGCTGTGAAAAAGCTCTAGGGGGAAAGGTCGGGAAAATACCCAATGTCAGCAAATACGAGTATGTGGGGTAAGGAGAAAATTTTTAAAAAGAAGCTATGTATTTACAACTTAACAAAATCTATATTATAATAAGTATACACCTATAAAAAAATGTGCATTTATATTGTATTATGTACCTATAAAAGTATAAAATAAAATAAAAAAATTCAAAAATATATCACGTTGGGGGACCGCTGTAAACCTAACAATTTAATTACAAATAGGCTAACCTAACTAAGCAACATAGGCTAGCGACGACGTGCTCAATACATGCGCGCCTTCGAATAGTGTCTGGCCGTGGACGGAAGGTCGGGGGACCCCACCCAACTGGCCACTTGGCGAAGGGCACCCTTTCTGTGTTCCAGGGGGTGCCCACTTAGCGCACGCCCGTACCAGCCGCTCTCACCTACTCTAAGCAGCTCGAGCGGTGGAGGTGCGGCCTAGATTCTACAGCTCCTTAGGGAGCTCCAGGGTGGTCGCTTTTTCGGCCACCCCGAGACGGACCCCTTTACTTGCCGGCTCGCAGTGATTAAAACTCAGGCCTACCCTGCGAGTCGGTTTAAGGTGAGGCGGAACACCGCGGGGTTTAGTGGGTAGGACGGCCCCACACACTGCGCGGGGGCAGAAGGGATGAGGGAGCGTTAAGGCATTCGCCGCGTTAACAAAAAAATAAAATAAAAAAAAAGCAACGGGCTAATGTTATTCACGTGATGAGTTATACAAATCATCTTATAAGGAGAGCGATTTGTAGCGAGATATAAAAATTACTACTTAGTTGTGGATGCAGAAACTCATGCGCAGTTATGCGTTAAAGCAGCGAGAGTGTGTTGCGCGTCGTAATTATTGACTCGTACTCGTATTGATTCTGATGGATACAAAATATTTAGACGGTATGGTTTTGTCATTGATTACTGTCACTCAAGAATAATGACATGAAATAAATAAGTTGTCATTATGTTCATGTTTCTTGGCAAATCATGCAAATTGACTGAACGATGTTCAAATAAAGAGCAAGTGCTATTCAGACTCTAAATTCACTGCACTTTGTTTAGTAGGTACTGTGTGTGTGCCCTGGGGCTATCCTTCCGAGGGCTCATCCGGGACTCCTGGCTATAGACAGATGAAGGGAAACGTGTGGTTTTAGTCGGTAGGAGTCCGGCATAGCATCCATGTGTGTGTGGTACAATGAAAAAGAAATTCATAATCATATTAATTAAACAATATAATAAATATCGTCATAACTCATCATTACAATCTGAGAACCAAGATGGATAGTCATCATCCTTCTCCCGAGCTTCTCTGTCACTAGATTCCTCGTCATCTTGCGTACATTCTTCTCCATCAGGTTGGGCACATCCTTTCATTTTCCTTATCAAGTCTCCCCATTTTAACTTTGTATTGCAGAAAGGGCAGAAGCCTTCAATGGGTACATAGTCTCCCGGTGATAAAAACATGTCTGCTAAACAAGTAATGTGGCATAAAAGTTCACAATTTGAATTCAAACACGTTAGTTTTGAGTGGCTGTTTGTGATACAGCTCGAACATAAAAGGCATTCTTCATTTATGTCATTCTCGGAGGAAACCTTTCGTTTTAAGTTTTTGCTTTTGACTGACCCTTGGCAAAACATCATATGATCTGGCGGTTTCCGTTCAGGCTGGAATTTGTAAAGTCAAGTCAAAGATCAGTTGAAAAAAGTAATGGTTCTACTTTCAAACCTTTCCTACTGAATTGTAAAAAAAGTGAAAGCTAACCAGGGTTTTTACGTCAAAACCATCAATCAATGTTCAGAGATTAGACGGAAACATGCTATTAAAATTAAACAGATAGAATTCACATGGTTACTTATAGAAGTCATTCAGTGGCCCCGAATAATTATACACTTCACAAATAGAGCCAACGCATGGCTACAGAGTACACAGCCTAGATCATATAGTCCGCGATATAAGTATACATAACTTGCTTAGATATTTGTAGTGTAAGGGGCCCACCAAGATCTTTGGGACCAAAATGACCTGGAGGCCGAGTCTACTATTGACAAGCCGTACAATAGAACCAGAATCGCTGTTTTTAGCTGTAATAATGTTAGTAGACTAAAAAAAATGCAACTGACTAACGCCACTGGCGCGGTACGTGTTAGTAGAATTCTATCGGCCGACCGATAGAAGTCGAGTACGATTGTAATAATAGACTACGAAAAGCTGTCAAAATTGTACCGGTGGATTTCTATTGAGCGATGATTTCTATTCTATTTCGACACGATTGAAATAGCATACTCAGCTTGCAGTGCAACTGCTGACTAATAGACGAGCAAGCACGCAGACGACCTTCAGGGGATCCTGTCGTCTTTTAGTAGCTCAGAAAAAAAGCTGAAAATGGAAATTTAAACGATAGCTGCTCCTAACAGCTCAATAAAAGTGATCCACAGGATCCAAATTCAGGTAAGGTGTGAAAGCAACTGGGAATACACAAGCCGAAGAACTCGGTTAGATCCTTGCTTAGTGGAAGGACACTACCGTCTGACCTTCCAACCTTAATGTGTATCAGAGCCTATTCTGATAGCTTGCACAGGCCTTGCTAGTAATCAGGGGGCCAAGTCTACTAGGTCTACAATCGCGTCGGAAGAATAGAAATCGTCGCTCAGTAGAGAGCTGAAAGAAAAAAGTGTCTGCTTTCGTAGTCTACTATGTACTACAAGTCTACTACACGTGTAGCGCCTGTAAATAGCCTTAATTTGTATTTTTGGCAATCTATATTAATATTTTTATAGCTACAATCAGCTATTTGTCTCTATTCTGCAGCTTGAGAAGTGTGATTGTAAAATATATAATAGTTTTAGTAGACTAGGTACCTAGTTTTAAACTGATCGTAATAGAACCGCTATAGAATAGAACTAGAACTATATATATAACTATCAATTGGAAAAAACTAGACTCGGCCCCCAGATGTGGAGTTACGATTGGAAACAAAGATTCTCTAAAATAAAAAGATATCTAGAAGTTCTGCAATACTGCCTGTATGTTAAAACCAGGAAAAAGACCTACAGGGGAAAGTTGATATGTAAGGCTTCATACCGGGAAATCTTCTCTATATTCATCCTCAAGCCATCTTATCGTTAATGGTAATCTACACCACGGGCCTACGCGGAGCATCTCACTCAGAACTCGTAACTTAAACTTGAACTCAGTCTCTTTTCTTGGTAACTTTTTGAGGTTCAAATGCTTCAATCGAACTGTTGAATTTGGATTCTGCCAGGCCCATTCAAACTAAAATGATAAATAATTAATCTATACTAATATTATAAAGCTGAAGAGTTTGTTTGTTTTGTTTGAACGCGTTAATTTCAGGAACTACTGGTCGGATATGAAACAAATATTTTTGTGTTAGTTAGTCCATTTATTTAGGAAGGCTATAGGCTATATATCATCACGATACTACCCTGGAGAGTGGAGCAGTAGTCATAAATGTCGACAAATCGGGCAATTTTTTATTGTAGATCTCATAAGGACGGGAGTTCGAAGTATGACACGGGCGAAGCCGGGGGGGCGTCACCTAGTTACCGTATAACGTAGGAAAAGCATACTGTATTGCTTTTCCTACGTGAGAAACAAATGTCTGGCCAAATCAGCCCCGCCGGGTCCCGGTAAGAGAGGAAGACCCAAGAAGTGCTGGCTTGACGTCGTAAGGGATGACATGCGTGCCAATGATTTCACTACAGGCGATGGTGGCGAGTGTGAGAAGTGGATGAGAAAATGTAGGAAACCGGACCCCGAACATCGCGAGTCGCAACTGGGACAGACGCTCGGATGATGATGGCTGTTTTCTGTGATATTGTTTCTGTTATTACCTACAGAGTTTATCCCAAGTTGAAGTGTAAATGACTTTAAAAAAGGTTTTTAAACAATTTAAGAATTTTAATCACTTACTATGATGATTCAACTGTAGGCTATTTAAACGCCCTAGTGCCAGAGGGCCTCACCACAAACCAGCTGATATCAGACCCGATACCCAGTACCTACATATACATCATCAATGAATAATCCAAAAATTTTTATATATGAGCATCCAATGATTCTGATTGGGCAGTGTGATGAAGAAATCAGCTTTCTTGTTAACAGTTTGTCCTATGTATCAGATAAAAAATTCAAGACAAGTGCAAGTCAGACTTGCCTTCTATACCATACTAATTTGTGGGTATGTTTTTTTTTAATTCTGAGGTACAGAACCCTAAACAAAATAACTATAATACTATTATATCTATAATCTATTTTAATATTGATTACATGATGTTTAGAGTTGATGTCTTTATGATTAATAACATACATACATATTGTCACACCTTTATCCCGGAAGGGGTAGGCAGAGGAATACTATATGCCTACATTTCACCATACGCATTTGTTGTCCCACGTAACAGGTGGCAAGCCCATTGCCGTGTTGAAATGGACAGGCGACCCACTGTTGAAATTTTTCAAGCTGCCAATAAGGCCTTCAACGAGGCTTAACAACGGCCATTTTACTGGCAACAGAGACCACTCACACAGAAACACTCGCAAATGTAAATATCACAGAGGTCACCCATCCAAGGACCACCTATAGCCAATGTTGCTTAACACAGTGATTGTTTACAGAACACTGAGTCAGTGGGGCCACAAGCGCTTCTGTTGATTTATTGTCCCTCTTATTTGTTACTTTGTAGTCTGCTAAAAGGAAATATAGGAAAATACATGGGTACTTACTCTAAGAGCAGATATATTATTTGGATATCCATGTATAATCATCACCATTTTCCTAAACAGAAATCATTTTATTTTGACTAATTTGAATCAGTACAAAATTATAAAGGGGAATGTTTGTGAGTATGAGTTCATCCTTTTGAGCGTGCAAAAATAATTCTTCACACTCAAAAGGTTAAACTAATTTGGACATTTTGATGTGCATGTAGACTGAACAGGCTACATTTTATATAGGTACCGCCAAACAGGTTCCTGTGGGAAACAGCTAGGTACAGAAAAACTTCATACAGTACTCTAATAGAATAGCAGTAATATTATAAACACTAGAGTTTGTGTATGTGTGTGTATTCGTTACTTGTTCACGCTCAAAAGGTTGGACCTATTTGGATAGAATCTGGTGTGGAGATAGCTGACACCTTGGATTACCACATAGACAACTTTTTTGGAAATTTTCACCACCCGGACGGAGCTGCGGGCGTCCTCTAGTACTGTATGTTGGAAAATGTGAGATCAGTTACCAAGGGCCTTTATTATTGGTTCTATGCGCTCCACCAGCCCAAGTTCCTCTGTTATGTTGCATTATTCTCCTGTTTGGATCTCTAGTGTAACCGATGTATGTACGGCCTTTATATTTCGGGTTCAGGCAGTACAGCAGATAAACACCAAAGAAATCCTCCACAATTTCTGGCTCCGACATATTATTTAATTTCAATTCAATTTAAATTTATTTTGCTTTTTTTATTGTTGTAATTTTTTTTTAAATGTTTCGATCATCTTGGGCAGGCAAAGGAAACTTAGTCCATACAGCCTAGTCATCAGTATTTATTATTTTCTTGTTTTAGTCCTGTCTAGTCGTTGGTCGATGTCAAGTCCTCAGTCCTTGGTCGTAGTCCGTGCTCCAATAAGGCAGTGGATCCCTTATTGCAGCTCTCTATGGAAATTTGGCACTAACACAAACAACACCGCTATTCATTGCAATATATCACTTTCTTTAACTATTGCACTTCCGAACTCATTATGTATAATATTCCACCATTATTAAACACAAAAACACGAATTTTACACTAGTTTTTGAAAATAATATACGACATACGTGCGTCACTGCTCATCATCACGCCAAAAGTCCTTTTTTTTTTGTTCTTGTGGTGTGTGCGTGTTTGTTTTAATTGTTGTTGTTTTCATTTTATTCATCCTAAAGGCAGGCGAAGGTATTAAAGACCACACTACCTACTCTTGCATTCAATATTCGTCCGGTCGTCCAGTCCCAACCCCAGCTAATTCTTCCTTTGTCTACTTCTATGAAAGCGATTGTAACTTTACTGCAGCCTCCTATAGAGATTTGGGACTTGCTGTGCACTGCAACTATGTAGGCATCTAAAATTCAACAAAAAAACAACTCAGCTGTTTTTACCGGTTTCTACTTTGTTATGCTGTAAGGTTGGTATTGGTACTTTGTCTAGGCTGTATGTAAGTTATTTTATAGTCAAAGCTTTGTAGAAATAAAAAACAAAAAAAGCAATTCAGCTGTTTAGAGGTGTGAGAGTTTTGGCGGGAGAGTGACAAGTGCGGACGCTTGCTGTATATTATTTTCTAAAACTAGTGCTTTATCTTGTTTTATGTGTGGGAGTGGTGGTTTCTTGTACATAAAAGTTGTGTTAACGTGCTATAGTGATAGACAATGATATATATGCAGTGAAATGCTATTTTCTCTCTTGACGCGAAAAGTCCACTGAAAACCTCAGTATAAGAATCACCATTATACTGAGGGCAAGGACAAGGACCTAGGACTGAGGACTCGACATCGACAAAGACTGGACAGGACTATATACTAAGAAAATATAAATTCCGACGACTAGGCTGTATGGACAAAGTTTCCTTTGCCTGCCCAATATGGGCGAAGACTACAAAAAAAAATGTTTAGAGGTGTTTTTGTAATGATATGCTTTGCGCCGCTTTACTGCAAAAAGTAATAATATTTGTATTATTATCCCTTCTCCAAGTTAATAGAATACTATATTTTATTAATTTTACATAATACTGTATAAAATGTCAGAAGAAAAACCTTCTAAAATCAACCAAAATATCTGTGGGCTGTAAGTACAGAAACTCATTTCTTCCTATATAACGCTTGATTCCATACGACTTTTGAGACCCGATTTACAGAAGTTATAGTACGCATGGGCAGTTATTATTCAATAAAATGACAATATGTATTTGAGATAAAAGAGCATGATAGTACTACCAGGGACTTTAATTAGTCGTGCTAATTAGTGTCTAGCACACAAGACCTTTTAGCCTTTTTGTTACCACCTCACTAAAAAGGCAACGGGTTCAAAATGTATTTCAAATGTAACTTCTTTTCGTATCGCTAACAAACCTAAATTGTTTCGGCCCAAAACTTAGCTACAAGAACAGCATTTTCAGTAGCATTCATTAGGTCCTCCTGTGTGCAGTTGGAAGGGCATGCAGAACAAGACATCAGATGTTTCATTGTCTGGGGGACAGCCCCACATATGCACTCCAGATTCAAGCCATCCGAGAAGACCCACCTAAACAGGTTCTCCTTACTCCGGCCGATCTGTGTTCGGAGTCTATTTAAAGACTTCCAGATCGGCCATGGTAAATCATGTCCAGGTGGTAGGCTCTCAGATAATGGAACAAACGGGCTGGGAAGGGCGGAACCCTCTCGCCACAGTCTACATCTCTCCCTTGACCGGTTATCATCACAGAGAGGAGGCACACATTTCACAAAGTTGTTTCGACTTTTCAGTCTTTGTGGAACAGGATCATGGTAAAAAAGAGGGTGCAGTGTGTCCTCCAGCATTCTGGATCTCTCGGAAGAGTCAGTCACCGCTCTGCGAACCCCCGGAGGCGAGATACCAGCTAGCGGGTACAACATTTTTATAGGGGTTGGCTTGAGGCATCCAGTAATGATCCAAAATATTAATCTTTTATTTCAAATTTAACATCTAAAATAGACACATTTTATTTTATTAAATTAATTCGGCCCTTGAGACTCACCCCAGTTCCGTGCTTCGGAAGGCACGTTAAGCCTTTGGTCCCGGTTGTCAATAAAATGGCAGTTGTTAAGCCAAGTTGAAGCCCATTGGGCGGCTTAAAAAATTTCAACAGCAGGTGCCACAGCCTGCGCCTGTCCATTTCAACATGGCAATGGGCTCACCACCTGTTACGTGGGACAAAGATGCATACGGTGAAGTGTGGGCGTTTAATATGCCTCTGCCTACCCCTTCGGGGATAAAGGCGTGACAATATGTATGTATGTATGTATGTATGTAGTGTTTTTAAACTTTCGCTATTTTCACTCATATATATGATATTTCGGGTCTTATTCGCGACGTATATTATTAGGTACAAAGCCTACCTTAAACTTCCCAAGGTCTCGACCTGATTACACTAGCCGTGGTCACAGGGTGACTGGATCGAAAGTATAAGGTAGGCCTTGTACCTAATTATATTCGTCGCCAATAAGACCCGAATTATCATAAATATTACGAGCACATTATTGTGAGACTCGCTCCAATCCAACTCAGATAGGTTAGGTCATATGTAAGGAAAGACAGAGCCCAGTGAACAAACAATATTTAGTAAAAATATGAACCTAATGCCATATTTTTTTCAATATCCCTAATTTTTAACCCCCAACACAAAAAAAATGAGGTTTTATGTGGTATCAGCTAGCTAGCTCCAAAACAGTTAAACCAATTATAATTTTGTTTTTTGTCAATAAAAATAGATGTTATGCTTTAAAAAAGTACTAAAAATTTTCCACACGTATTATCTCTTAATCTAAAGTGTTACTGCAAAATTTCAGTTGCAATGAAAAGCAAAGCAAGTATTGCTGTCCACGCTGTGAAGTATTCTACTGTTCCCTTGATTGTTATAAGTCAGAAAGGCATTCTCAATGTTCTGAAGGTTTCTATAGAGATTGTGTTGGCAATGAGCTTATGTCACATAATACAGACGATGAATCAAGAAGCAAAATGATAGACATCCTAAAACGAATGCAAGATGATGACAATATTGATATTGAAGATTTAATAGAATATGACAATTCTGTGGACTCTGATGATGAAGTAGGTGTAGATCTGGAGGATCGTCTCAAAGGTTTAAACCTCGACGATCCTGATGCTGTATGGAACGCATTGACAGCAGATGAACGGAATGAATTTGAAGCTTTATTAAATCAAGGAGATGTGGGCTCTATATTGCCACAATGGGAACCATGGTGGATGTATTATAAAGAAAGAAAAATGGTTGAGGAACTTGACCAAGATGATGGTGAAATAGATGCATTAAAGAAATGTCCCGAGTTAAAAAAAGTACAAATTTTTGAGACTTTAACTGTAAGTAAAACTTATATTTGTTCATTTTTATTTGATCGAATTTCAAACTCTGCAAGCAATCATGCATGCTAGTATACATATTACCTCTGTAAGGAATACATATTTATCAAGACAGTACTCATGATGTCTGTCCTGAATATGAATATCACATAACAATATTTCAAAATTCCACTGAAATATCCAAAGCAGAGAGAATTGAAGTGTCCTAGCTCTAAGGTCCCTAGATAAAATTGACAGAAATTTATGAATTTTATGTCAAGTAGGTACTTATGAAAACCTTATATATCTAAAAGATTTCAAGTACCCACATTATTCATACACAACAATGAAGAAATAAATGAAATGAAGATGAATGAATGAATGACTCTGATAAGTATGAAAGGTTGTTTTAAGTTTAGCTCAGTTCTTTTAGTTTATGTGTGGTGCATGTTAGATTTGCATTCACTATTTAGAGTATTAGTAATATATTTTACCTATGAGCTATGCAAAATCCCTATGAACCGTATTCAATAGTAATTCATACTATAATAATATATCTTTTTCCTTTTTCAACTTCTCAGACAGTTAAACCATCACCTACAATAAAGAATAATATCATCAATGTTGTAGCCTCTTATGCTTTCATAATGCGATATTTCAATGGTGACATAGATCCAGTTGAGGGGAGCACATATATACTTAACGTTTGTGGAAATCTGGATGGGAATACAAATTTTGAAGACACAGCTATTGCAGTGGAATCTGTTGCTCAGAAATGTCTACAGGTATAACTTTAGTGATACTTTTCTTTAACAAATCTTGCAATCTGCTCTGTCTGGGCATTTAGCTTGTTGTAAAGAATAATCCCAATAAGAACGCACATCCATTTAGTTATGGAATATATAGTGCTGCAAGATGAGATCCTGGGGCTCTCCTTTTTATTAAGATGCCCTTTGTCTTCACCAGTTCATGTGTAAGCTTATTGGGATGTTCTTCCATACAACTAGTGTATGACTTTACCTTTTTTTTATTTTCCTTATTCAGCAAGGGCATTTTCAAATCTTGATGCAGCTGGATATTGGAGATTAACCATGGGGTGTTGGTTATAATGTTGGGTTTTGGAAATTCTGAATAATGTCACTGAACTATGATCAAATCCATGATCATGGCTCGAAAGGCTTTACCTCAATGTACCTACTAATAAAGAGCCACATCATATCTACTAATAACGTCTTTAGATTATGATAGATGATAAATTATTAGATAGATTTAGCTTTCTCTCTTCTCTTGATTTCTTCAAATTTGTTTTTTTATTCAGAGCGATATTGTACAAACTGATGAAGCAAGTCTCAGTATGATGAAAAATGACATATTTCTCTTATTACGTGGTCCAAGTGAAGAAAACTGCAAATATTATTGTAAAGCAGCTCTATCACATTTACATCACATACTTACCGAAGCTAAAACATTTAAGAAAACATTAAACGGTGACAGTAGTAACCTAAAAAACAAAACTGCTTTTTCTAGAAAGTTCCCTGAACATGGAAAGACACATTTACCGGATTTAGACGGAAGCAAGGTTAAGAAATGCATCAAGAAAATGGAGTACTATTTATCGTATATTGAAAGTTTTGATATAGATTTCAAATAAATAAGATATAATATGAAATTATTTCATTTTCACCCTACTTACAACAGCCTTCTAGTTACACACTATATTGTGTTTTCAAGTATAGCTTGAAAAGATAGCGTAGATAGAGAGGACCAGATCGCCAGACCTCGCGATGCTTGCATAGTTCTTTCGCTTCCTACAGATTTGTTAATCATTTTATCCATGCTCGTCCGAGGGTCTAGGTACCTACTTTGACCTTTCTGAGAGAAAGAGCAATCTGCTTATGTACCCACCTAAGTCTTACTCAACAGAGTAAATAATGTTTCCGGCTTCCTCTCTCTCGCGCCTAATAGAAACGAAAGTAATAATACCACGTGCTTAATTTGTCACAATGTACGTTAAAATTTCATTATTTGATTCCTTGATTTTCGTAAATTTTATGTCATCAATTTAAATTTTAAAGGTAATAGTATTTTATGAGTGAGGAACGATTGACGAAGAATATATATTGTTCAAAAGTAGAGGGTAGAAGGAGTCAGGGAAGGCCGAGACTTACATATGAAGACCACGTGAGCAGATTGCTCAAAAACGGAAAGGTCAAAAGTACTCGGATACCCAGACGTCCGTGTATGAAGCGATTGATGAATCTCGAAGAAGCGAAAGAAGTATGCATGGATCGCGAAGCCTGGCGATCTGTCCTCTCTGACTACCCCGTCAGGGATACAGCGTGAAGATAGTTAGTATTTTAAAATAATAAGGAAAAAATTTTCACTCGTAGCCATTAAAATGCCAATAGTGGAGATGGTTGGTGCAGCACAATGGAGCTAGGGTGGGTGTTCCGACAGGGCGGGTTGGTTACAAAGCATCTGCAAGGCGTGCAGCAGCCAGGTCAGACGGCACGTGGGCGCGCTCGAGCTGGACTCGAACCAGCGTTACTAACTACACCACCGAGACCTACTCGAAACTGATGAATTAATCCACCTCTACGCACATTATCACAATTAATTCACCTTTACGTCTTACGGCGACGTAAGGCGCCATCGACCGGCACTCAGCAAAGTTGCACGGTACGAATGTATAGAATTGCATCTATAATCATTCGATTTGTAATGACACCTGCCTAAACATTAGAAACAATTTCGAAAAGCAATTAGTATGCTAACTTTTTTAAATTAAAAATATAAACAGAATTTTTTTCAGTGTCGTACCCAAACCATCGTCTTCTGGTTCAATGCACCAGACGCGTTTACCAACTACACCGCTGAGACTTACTCGAAACTGACGAAATAATCCACCTCTTTATGTCTTAAGGCGCCATCGACCGGCACTTAGCAAAGTGGCATATTTCATGTCTTACACTGTTTGGAAAATAAGTTTACATAGGAGGAGAGGGTGGAAAGAGAAAAATAAAATGCATCAGACACCTTAACCAGATATATTCGTTTTAACAATATGAATAATCCAGAGGAATGTCAGAAATGTACCATCAACAATAATATAGGTTAATTACAGATGCCACAACTATTGATTTTCCCGAATAACGAATACTCAATAGGTAGTGTAGTGAATTACAAAGGCAATAGGAGTGTTGTAAATATTTAAAAAAAAGTACGGTTGTGAACCCTAACCTTATTCGGGAGTCGTTCAGAAAAATAATGAAGAATTAAGAAGAAGAGAAGATAAAACCTTTTGGTATTAGAAACAAGAAAAAAATGTGCAATAGAAACTATTTGGTATCACTGGTTCTCATAACTGATATATATTCGAATATTGAAAAAAATACTTTCGGTTACCGAATACTGCATTGCAGTTTATTATTAGTGGCATCTCTACAATAATATAACATAATTTATCTACCTAATAAGATATTATGTTTAACACAACACATAACACCATGACTCACGAAGACATTGGGTACAGACCACACAATTAGGTAATATAATTTATAACAAGTTATAATTTACATCCATTTTTTTCTATAGGACGATAAGTTTCAGATAATATTTAATAATCTCCAAATACAAAAAGAAAACTTCCACGATTTATAAAAATAGAATAAATATAAAGCAATGTTTAAAAAATTACATTTTCATACTAGTTTTACACTCTTGCGCGAGCCACGAGAGGAGCTGCGAGACGAGCCGCGAGTGTAAACGCAGTATCAGAATTAATTTTCTAAACTGACGTTTTCATAGATCAAAGCTTTGATTCAGTACACAAAAAAAACACTATTTTTTTATAATTAGTCAAAATGACGCCGCTTGCCTGCCGCCTGATGGAACAGACACCTAGTAAATTGAGAAGACCAGTAAACAAGACTATTGACAGCCCAATGATGTACCTTTTGACCCGGAGTAAAAAGACTACACTCTACATATTTACACAGTGGAAATTCTTTAATAGTATTTAGAGACTAGGAGACGTTTTGAGAAAGGGACTTTTTACGCTTAGGGAAAATTTTAAATATGCATTTTTTTTAATATACAATTCAGAGAAGAATAAAGATCAGTGGGTAAAGGCAGCATTACGGTTTTAGTCAAAGGCTGACACTGATAACATACAGATTTTACCTGTAGGTCTGTACCCAAATTACATCAACAAGTAATCTAAACAATTGGCCTAAAAATCATCTAAGTACGCACGTACAATAAATAGGATTTATTTCTTACATATAGGCAGGTAAATATTGAAAAAAAAAAGCGTATTCCTAAAAATAGAATAGTTATGTATATATTTTTTTCATGTATTACATCTATGGTAACATAAAATATGATTAAGTTAATTTATATATGTTCAAAGTGCACAGCTAAAGAGGTTGTATTATAATACACAAATGTTTTTATAATATAAAATCATTATTATGGCAAGGAAATAGTAAACCCCAATGTATTTGTAAAATTTAGATAGTTGTTTTAATAAACGCCAATGGGATTTGATTAGTTCGGCGTTCGCCAAATTAATTAGTCGCGCCATTTTGCCCTAGGACTATTTAACCCACTATACAATATAGAGACATATATATAACATAACTCTTTAATAACCTTATTCACCCATATATCATCCACCTTAAGACCCGTATTTACCTCCAAATACTCGTCTATGTAAATGATACTCATCTTTAGATCACAATTCACCTTATGATAGATATGTAACCATTACATAACCCATATCCATAATACTAATTGTAAACAAAAATAATCAACTCGATATTCGTTATTGACGCCTCAAAATGGCAATAAGTCGATATATACGAATCTAAACGAAGCGTCTATCCAAAATTAACCTTAGCAAAATCACCCTCATCTCCAAAACATAAAAATGCACATAAATTCTTCTGAAATGAAAATGCGTATATTCATTCATTTTATTTCAAAATAAATTGTGTATTATGTCTGTCCGCCTGGTCTTAGTAAAAGCTGAAGACCTAAGAGGTGTTGCTTTACTTCACTTCACAGGATACTGAAGATCTTGCGAAGTGGAGAGAAAATGTAAGAAAGAGGACCCCTGGTATTACGAGATGCAACTGGGACAAACGCGCGGATGATGATTATGTTTTTTATAGTATGGAGATAAGGTTTAAATTGCTAGCTTATCTATTAGATTAACGCTTTGATTCGCTTGGAATCGATATTTACGCCTCATTTACACTCTCGCCCGAGCCACGAATGTAATCGCAGTATTATGGTACATTTATATACGCGGCTCGACCTAGTGGTTCCCGCGAAAGTGTAAATGAGGTATTACAATTTCACTTTTCCCAAATTTCACATACCACATATAGTTTTAGATAATCTAACAAAATGTTGCTAGAGTATTAAAGTTCGAATTTTGTTTAACACCAAAATATTTAGTTTTAAGTAATTTGGGTTAAAAATGTGTGTCAAATTATAATTATAAATCGCATTTGGCCGAGAAATTACACTCACCTTATCACTTAGTTTGTAATGTAAAAAAAAACATCTAAATATTATTACTAGAAGACGCCCTAGTGAAAAACCTTTGCCCGTGGGAATAAAACATATCCAGGATTAAAAGTTGCCTATGGCACTCTCCAGACCTACAAAAAACTCACAATCTAATGATTTCATACCTTGTGTATTTTTAAATTGTAAATTTTTATAGTAGATGGAATATAAATGACTCTGTTTTTAATTTTAATAAATAATCTCGTTTCATTTAATACAACATGGCCAATTATCTATACTAATATATAAAGCTGAAGAGTTTGTTTGGTTGAACGCGCTAATCTCAGGAACTACTAGTTCGAATAGAAATATTATTTTTGTGCGATAGTCCATTTTTCGAGGAAGGTATATATCTCATTCACAGATTTAGAAGAGTAAGCCGATCAAACATATTCCGTTGTTTATGGTGTAATACTTCATGCTTTTCACTCTTTTTATTTGTTGTATAACGCTATCTTTTTTTGTCATGTGTAGCAACATGTAACTCACACATAGACAGCGAACAGCGCGTAGCCTCATTTTCTACATAATGTCAACTATCTGCGCCATTTTTGAATCAAGAATTTGTTAGTGTTTTGTGCCGAAGGGGAAAGTATTGTGTACATATATTTAAATAAAGATTATAAAAGTATTAAAAAACATGATAAAGTGTTGTGTAAAATGTTGTGATAGTAATTTTTCTTGAGTCACAAGAAATCACCAGGCATATCTTTTCACAGGTTGGGATGTTTTAGTTACGACTATGTGTTATTATTCTAAGATTTTTTTTAAAAAATGGTGATTCTTCTAGACGAACACTTGACAAGTTGTTAATATATGGTTCATATCATCTTTTCTATAAATCGTTTGGTCGCTATCGTCATCTATATCTAATATTTTTGTTAATTTACATACATTTTGTACTGTTACGGCATGTCAACTACACAGGGACGAATGCAGTTCAGCAAATTGTTTGAAATGTCAATATCCAAAGTCAAGCTAAATGTAGTGCACGATTCAATTAATTATGTTAATATTGTTTTAGGTTTCATAAGGATACTATTAAACAAGATGGTTGGTTAATTAACATAAATTATGAAAGATATTAAAATTATATGATAGCTGAATGCGACCCTGGATTAAGCTACCTGTCTATATGTGTGAAATAGGCTACGCTATTTTTCGCAAACGTTTGATCTGCTTACTCTTATATATCTGTGATCTCATTACGCTACTACCTTGGGCAGGTAAAGGAAACTCATTCCATGTAGCCTTGCCTTCATTATTTAAATTTTTATCATAATTTGGTCATGTAAGATCCTTTGTCGATGACAAGTCCGGTCCTATTCTAAGTTTAGCATCCTTGCCCCAGTCAAGCAGTGTAACATTTACTGGAGTTTTTTTTTTATAGAGATTTGACATTAATACAAAGAACACAGCTGTTCACTGCAACATTTCACTTATGCACATTTTCATCACTGTTTTTTCAACCACGATTATTAAATACAAAATCACGAAAAATGATATAGGTACGGCCACCGTGCGTCATGTTCGATAATTGGCGCCAAAAACTTGTATTTATTACTCTATTCGTTTTACAAAACGAGGTGGACTACGGCTATTATTTGGAAAAAAAATTGGTTCAGAGAAGATATTTTCATTCGCAAATTTAAAAAAAGGAAATACTTAGTACAAAGACAAAATAAGTCGAAGGGACTTTTCTTTCTTATTTGATATTTGAAAAAATAAAAGTAATAATAATAATAAATAATAAATATTGTGGGACACTTTTCACACAGCGCCATCTAGCCCAAAGTAAGCTAATATTAGCTTGTGTTATGGGATCTAGATAACTGATAAACATACTTATATATTTCTAAATACATACATATTATAGATAAATAACACCCAGACACAGAATAAACCATCGTGCTCATCACACAAAGTTTTATCCTGGGTGGGAATCGAACCCACGACCTCTTGCGTAGCAGTCGGATGCACTCCCACCGCGCCACAGAGGCAGTCAAGAAACATGTATGTAAAAAGTGAAGAACACATGTATTTGACTTGCAATAGATGCAATGTTTAGAAGTTTTGTCTATTGTCTATTATATCCATACCTATTAATAGTGAGTTTATACTAATATATAAGGACTTGCGCGGGATCTTGGTAAATGGCGGACACTTGTTGTATATTATTTTCCAAAACTTATCCATTTACCTTATTTTATGAGTAAAAATGGTAGTTTTTTAGATAAGTTGTGTAAACGTACAGTAAAAGCTATTTTACAACTTGTCATGTAAATACCACTGAAAGCCTCAATAACGCTCTACCACGTTAATGGGGCAAGGACACAGGACCTATGGCTGGACTTGACATCGACAAAGGACTGGACAGGACTAAATTAGAAAAAATAAGATTTGGGTATAAGGTCTTCGTAACCAGGCCATAAAATAATTATTTAAAAAAAACCAGATAATTGAAAAAAGAAAGAAGTAAAAAACACGTGTATTTGACTTGCAATGGATGCAATGTTTAGAAGGTATTAGTCTATGGTCATACCATCCCTATTAATTGTGAGTAAACTAATATATAACCCTGTACCAAAACCGTCTAGCGTGGTACAGTCAGGTCAATTATCCTCCCAAAATAAAGAGAAAGGCCTACGTCTAGTAGTAGACTATTATTGACTGATTTGAATGAAACTTTTAAATGTACTGATATATCAACAAGCCTCGAAATGTCAAATAGATACAATAATATCTAAATAGCCTAGATATCGTAACTGCGGTCCAAAGGGGTTCCAGAGGTCTATATTGACACTATCCGGGACATGTACTGTGACTCCGACTCAATGGTTCGGACTGCTGTTGGCGACACGAAACCCTTCCCCATCACCGTCGGGGTACACCAGGGTTCTGTCCTTAGTCCGCTTCTGTTCAGTGTAATATTAGACGAATTGTCGGACAGCATCAGAAACCCGCATGAGCAGCCTCCATGGTTGCTCATGTATGCTGACGATATTGCGCTGGCAGACGCGGACAGGGGCAGATTGGTGCGACGTGTAAAGGCGTGGAAGGAGACGCTTGAGAACGGCGGTCTGAAACTAAATGTGGCGAAGACCGAGTACTTGGCACTAAACTCGACAGATCCCACATCCGTCCGCATAGGCGGTGATTTGGTCGAGCGCACGGACCAGGTTAAATACTTGGGATCTGTTTTTCACACGTCCAGTGACATCGATTGCGATGTCAAGTCACGCATTGCTGCCGCGTGGGCCAAATGGCGGGAGATGACCGGTGTCATTTGTGACCCTAAAATGCCGATCCGGTTGAAGGGACAGGTCTACAAAACCATTATTAGACCTGTCCTTTTACATGGCAGTGAGACGTGGCCGATATTGGAGCGACACAAGCAGGAGCTGCGTGTCACGGAAATGAAGATGCTGCGGTGGATGTGTGGAGTCACGCGGATGGACCGCGTGAGGAACTCTCGCATCCGCGGCAGCCTTCACGTCCGTGACATTGCAGACAAGTTGCAAGAGTGTCGCCTTCGTTGGTATGGTCACGTCTTGCGGCAACCGCCGGGCTACGTAGGTAACAAATGTCTGGCCATGTCAGCCCCGCCGGGTCCCGGTAAGAGGGGAAGACCCAAGAAGTGCTGGCTTGACGTCGTAAGGGATGACATGCGTGCCAATGGTCTCACCACAGGGGATGCCGACGACCGTGCGAAGTGGAGGAGAAAATGTAGGAAAGCGGACCCCGGGCGTCGCGAGACGCAACTGGGACAGACGCTCGGATGATGATGAGCCTAGATATCGTAAATAATTGTATAACTTAACTGACCTCCATAATAGTCTTTCTTCATCAACTAATCTTCTTTCATAGTACTCTGTACTATTTTCTAAGAAAACGACAATTGTTTTTTTTTGTCGAATCAAAGCGCCATTACCAGCGTCACAGGTACTAAAATTGGCTATTGAATGCACTTCTATATTAATACTTTAGACGCTTACTATCAATTTTCAATAACAATCAGCAATAAAAAGGCCAAAATTCCATTCGGCCATTCGATGGTATAAAGTCCCTCTTTATTATATTATGGAAGTCAACGTAAAACTGAGACTAAACGTATCTGTAATTTAACCAATCATTTATTACAATTTGACCAGAACGTACTTACGTATAAGCTTACGAATTTTTTTCTTGTTTGAAACAAAATAGAAGAAAATAATATAAAATGTTAAAACAGAAAATATTAACACTTTCAACCTTATTGCATTGAAGTAAAGAGATTTTGACAGTTTTGTATATAACACGAACTGTCAAAATGAGTATACAGATTATAAATGTATGTAGTGTTATTTTGTTTTCATCTAAGTTCTTTTTATTACATATTTTTATCATAGCTAATATTTAATTATTTTAGGTTTTGAAGATGTAGTATACTCTTTTCCGAAATGAAGTTTTTATAAAATTTACTATTTAAGCTTGCTATGTTTTATTGATTTAGAATTTATGTTTGTATTTTTGTGTTCTGTGATTCATGCGTGGAGACCTATAATTGGCTTCCAGATATTTATAAGTCTATTGGTGTTGTTGTTGACCAACAGCTAATAGCTGTTGGTCTTCCAAAATTAAATAAATAAATACCTTGAAATTGAAGTGAGATTAATAAGGTATTTGGTTCTGATAATACTGAATCATATCATATGTCCTAGTTCTAAAGTTGAGGAAGGAATTCCTGATGACAGATAGCATGTAAGCCGCGGCTTCCTTCTCTGTGGAATTCGGGGCGAATCGGGAGCGAAGTTGGCGAATTGTCGCCCCTCGGAAGCAGGGGAGGCCGGTGTCCAACATTAGTGACACCATTGATATTATTGCTTCTTGATAAGGTCTGCAAAAGAATATAGTACTGAAATGATAAGGCCATTGTACATTTCAAAACCTGTATTCCATATACCTGCAAATTTTAATAATTGGTGTACAATAAAGTATATTTCTATTTTATAATAACCTTTTTTTTTAAACTTAAGGTCGCAGCTCCGCCAGCGTAATGAAGATTTCCCGTTCCCGGCTCTCACAAGAACTTGTTTTTTAGGATAAGTGAGTTAGCTTATGTCCTATTCTGATAAGCTATATTACTGTATAGTTCACTAAAATCCATTCAGTATTTTTTGCTTGGAAGTGTAACAAATATTCATAAAATTTTCACAATTTATAACATTATTTGGATGACCGCGAACAGAATCAAGCGGCAACAAATTTCAATCGTAAAAGTTAACCTCAAAATTGTATGCTTATATCTATAGCATAACATACATATTCCTTCTGAGTTTAACGAAGATCTAATCAATATCTATATATATATAAATCAATGCCCCTTTCCGTTGTAGTTTTATAACTCAAGAACGGGCTCACCTATCCAAACCAAATGTTTAGGCTTTGTTCGGATTATTTACTAGGTGGTTTATGTGAAAATTGCACAAAATCGGTCGAGCGGTTTTTCATTTATCACATTTTTGGTGGCGCTAACGAAGTTGCGCGGGTCAGCTAGTGATTTATAAAACTTAATTATCTAAGTGTTACATATATTTTCTTCAAAAACGACATTTTACGCAGAAATAATACACTAAATTATTTCAAATATGCTAATAACTTTTGGTGTAAGTCTTTCAACACCTATTTATTAATCAAAATTTATGTTGGAACTATCAGTCTGAAATTTTCAGTAACTCACCTGACTGCCAAGAACGCTTGAACGCACAGCTCACAGAACCACCGGAATGGCGGCGCTTCCATCTTGCCCCCCATAACCATCACCATCTCGTCGGTAAGCTTGATGTCCGGCTCGAAACCCAAGTTGCCCCCGGGAGACGAGTCGAACATAAAACCAAAATCTGTAAGCATTAATGCAAATTTCACTACACTTACTGAATGGTCACTTTAAATATATTAAACTAGATGACCCCCACGGCTTCACCCGTGGCATAGTTCTAACTCCTGTCGCACCTATTTAAAATAAATTCTACAATAATGCATAAAAATTTGCCCGATTTGTTGACACTTATGACCACTGCTTCGCTCTCCAGGGTAGTAGCGTGATGATATATACCCTATCGTTCAAGTTGGATCAAACTGCACACGGTGAGCAAATTTGTTTCAAATCGGTTAAGTAGTTTACGAGTCCATCACGAATAAACAACGTGACACGTAATTTATATAGATTTGTAAGCGCCTATGCAAAATAAAGACATTTTTAGAATAAAGAGTCTCTTGATTAACCGTGCGTTTTGGCGAGACTGCTTACGTTGCCGAAAGTATCTGATGTCTAGAAGCATTTTTTTATACCACCGAGGTGGCAGACTAGCATTTGGCCTTCTAAGACCTCTTTTGAAGAACCCCATACTGTAGACGTTCGGGAAAACCCAGGCAGGGAGCTCATTCCACAACCTAAGCGTGCGCAGAATTAAGCCTCTATCGCAGCTAACCGCCGCATGCCTTTACGAAACGAATAAATAAATTTTGGAGTCAATTTATCCTTCCGCAAATTGATAAGTTTCAATTCGATCTGGTTTACACAAATCTGCTCCGATTCGACCGCGTAGCCATATACTCAAAGTCCAAAAGAAATTACATATTTCAATACACACGTTGAAAACCGCAGATTTTACGCCGGTGCCCTTTAAAACATGTTCTCAACTTTTCTTATTCTTATAATTAGTACGTTGGTCTCGGCTGCCTGTAAAATGGCAGTCGTTAGCCCAGTTGAAGGCCTTATGGGCGGCTTGAATAATTTCAACAGCTGGTCGCTACAGCCTGCGCCTCTCCATTTTAACACGGCAATGTGCTTACCACCTGTTACGTGGGACAAAAATGCATACGGTGAAATGTGGGCGTATAGTATGCCTCTGTCTACCTCTTCGGGATAAAGGCGTGACAATATAGTATGTATTATTAGAATAGTTAATCTAGTACAGAGACATACCTATATGAATTATATGTCCATCTGTGTCCAACATAATGTTACCGTTGTGCCTGTCTTTGATTTGCAGCAAGAATCCTATTACGCTGTATGCGGCCATCGATGTCACGAAACACCTTCGTGCAGCCTGGAAAAGGAATAGAGTGTATCTTGTTTATAAAATCACAGGGCGGAACAAAGTATGGATGGACTGCCTCGCTGTCATTTTAGTTATTATATCCATCCACCCTATCCATTATACATCATTGCACATCATATTTTCTGTCTACTTTTGTAACATTTTACAATAATTTTATGTAATATATTCACATCGACACATAAATCTTTGATTTAAAGATAATAGCTGCGGTTGTCATCACAAGTTTGTTAGTTGTAGTAGAAAAATTGGTTACGCGCTGTTCGCTGTCAAAGTGTGAGTTATATGTAGCTACACAGGAATAAAAAAGTTTGAGAAAGAAATGGCAAGAGTGAAAACGATGAAGTATTGCTCCTTATGTAAAGGAATATGTTTGGTCTCCTTACTCTTTTTTTTATCTTTATTTATTTATTTATGTACACACAAGAATACAGTAATAACAGAACGAGGAGTCATAGTCATGCCAGCAGACCGGCGAGAGGAAAATGTGAATAAGTAGGAAAGAACAAATAAAAGTGTGTAAATAAAAAGTAGACAAGAACTAAATCAACACACATTCAAAATAACTCAAAATAGACAAAATAATATTATTAACTATAAGGATATATACTAATACGTGTAATGAAAGAATAAAAATAATAAGGTTTACAGAGTAGAAAGGTAGTGCTCACGGACTTTCCTTTTAAAAGTAGTAATAGATTTACTGTCTCTAATAACAGGCGGAAGAGAATTCCACAGTCTAACTCTTGTACATCTGTGGTACTTCCATACCTGAAACTCCCTGCTGGTGTCGTCGCCGTACTTTTTGGTGAAATACTCATACATGCCTATGTCCGTCTGTCTTCCGAGCTGGTCGCGCGACTTCGCGTTCGGCACACATTCTATTACACCACACTGTAATTGAGTACAATAACTAAATTATACATGCTGGCCAATTTGAAAAGGGCAATAGATAATTTTTTTCAAAGATTTTTTTTATACCACTGAGGTGGCAGACAAGTATAGATGGCCCACCTGATGGAAAGTGGTCACCGAAGCCTATGGACGTTTGCAACACATGCATTCCACAATCTAAGCGTTCGCGGAATAAAGCCTCTATCGGATAGTGTGTTAACTTTCACTCAATTTTTTATTAAAGTGAAAAAAAGACAACATTGTCCGAGACGGGGATTAAACCCGTGACTTTTGCCTAACCCGGGCAATGTTCTAGCCACAGAACTACCCGAACCGTGCCGAAACAAGTTGAAATTCATCTCTATTTTTTATTATCATTAAAAAAAATTAAGCGCTCGAGGTCCCGCCGAATCAGCGTTCTGTAAACGATCACTGAGTTACTCAACTTTAACTATGTCTGGTCCTCGGTTGGGTGACCACCTTGTGGCATTTACATTTGCGAGCGTTTTCGTGCTTCGGAAGGCACGTTAAGTCGTTGGTCCCGGTTGCCAGTAACATGGCAGTCGTGAAGTCAAGTTGAAGGCCTTATGTTGAGGGCGGCTTGAAAAATTTCAACAGCAGGTAGCCACAACCTGCGTCTATTTTAACACGGCAATGGGCTCACCACCTATTACGTGGGACAGAATACACATGGTGAAAAGTGGGCATATAATATTTGCCGGAAGTGAACTGATGATCTTAAAAAAATATAGATATGAACCATCTATATCACATTGGCTTTTGTACAAAAAAATCCACATCAAAATTGGTCTATCCATTCGGGATCTATAATGTCTAAGACATTTACACAGATTAAACTTATATTAACACCTCTCGTTTTCCGTCAGAAGCTAAAAAACATCAAGGTATACTCACGCCAGGTGCCGTAGCGACGACTTTATAAGGGAACAGGTAGAGATCAAGTCCCACTTGCTGGAAGATATTCTTGAACAGTGATATCACTTGTAGAGCGAGCATATCTTGTCGAACGTCGTCTCCCACTTTAAATATGGCCGCTTGCCACGTCTCAGCAGCAATGCCCGTGTATCGGTCCTTGCCTTCTTCCTGTTAGGTTTAAAACATTCAAATAACTAAATATATAAATATCGTTAGCACAACTCACACAACGCCGTCTGATTCCAAACTAAGTAGAGCTATACTATGGTAACCATATAACTGATAAACATACTTACATATTTCTAAATACATACGTATTGTAAATAAATAACACCCAGACACAGAATAAACCATTGTGCGCTACACACAATGTTTTATCCTGGGTGGGAATCGAACCCACGACCTATTGCATAGCAGTCGGATACACTCCCACCGCGCCACAGAGGCAGCCTAAGGTTTACTTATATACTTAACGTTATGATAAATAAGATTAAACAGAAAAGGGTGTACTTCGTTGGTTCGGACACTTTTAACGTATTAGTGGGGAAGAACTGACGAAAAATCTATATTGTGCGAAAGTTGAGGATAGAAAGAAGAGGTAGGAAGACCGAGATATAATACTTTGAGGAGATTGTTCAAAAAAATGCTACAAATTCCACTGAATCTCCCGTTAACGCTTCTACCACGTTAATGGGAACTTTGAACAAACAACATGAATACGCTGCTATCCACAAGAATAATTTGCTTCTTTTGAACGAAGAAGATTCATATTATTTACTTGAAAATGGTCACTTTTGAAGAAAAATGTAATACATATGGAAGATCAATAAATTTTATTGTTGGCAATCGCGTTACCGTGCGTGGTCAGAATTATAAAGAAAAATAAATCTGTTAAGGCAACGACGGAGGTGACCTTACTGAGTAGGGAGGTCAGACGGCAGTAGCTCACCACAATGGCGATAATTAAAAGTGAAATTATAGCTCCTCATAGGTGCCAATTAAAAGTAGACTTCAGGCTCAGATCCAGGTAGGGATTGGATGCAACTACAAAATCAGTTAAGATAAAGAAGAATAGGCGCTCGTGGTCCCGCGGACTAAGTGTTCTGTAAACGATCACTGCGTTAAGAAACTATCGCTATAGCTTGTCACGGATAGGCGACCGCTTTGTGGCATTTACATATGCGAGCGTTTACGTGCTTCGAAAGGCACGTTAAGGCTTTGGTCCCGGTTGCCAGTAACATAGCAGTCGTTAAGTCAAGTTGAAGGCCTTATGGGCGGCTTGAAATATTTCAACAGCAGGTAGCCACAACCTGCGTCTGTCTATTTCAACGGCAATGGGCTCACCCCCTATTACGTGGGACAGGAATACACATGGTAAAAAGTGGGTGTAATATGCCTCTGCCACCACTTCGGGGATAAGGCGTGATAGATAAATAAATGAAGAAGAAAATTAATCTAAATATTACTAGCAAGCTTGAATGAAATGCTGGAATCTTTTTCTGAACACCGAATAGGCGTTTTCAATTTACAAACATGCAAAATAAGTTTCATTTGACAAGTACTTACAATGGGTGGTTCTTCTCCTGAAGCTATAGCCATAGCGACATGTTCCATCTCGGATATGCCATACTTACGTACCCTGAACCTTGCTAAATACGGGGCTTTCGCAGCACTCTGCATAGGTGTCCCTAAAACATAAATGTTAGTGATTTAGCGCTTGCAGTTCATTGGCTATTATTATGTTTATTTGAATAATATGCTACTAGTGAATGAGAAACAACTAACTAAATATCTTCACGCTGTACCCCTAACGAGGTAGTCAGAGAGGATAGATCGCCATGCTTTACGATCCATGCATCCTTCTTTCGGTTCTTGCAGATTCATTAATCGCTTCATACATGCACGTCTGGGTATCCGAGAACTTTTGACATTTCCGTTTTTAAACACACGAGTGCTCACGTGGTCTTCTTATGTAAGTCTCGGCCTACCCTGACTCCTTCTACCTTCTACTTCCTATTTTAAAGTCGGTTAAAAGGCTTTAACTAACCGCTCTTGTAGTCGATGTCTATAACCATTGAATCTGGATTCGACGGTAGGTAACATCCCGGCTGAACCTGTTTTTTACAGAAATATTTTGTTAGAAATTCCACTAATCAATATAGAAGAGTTAGAGAAGAAGAGAGAACTCCGAGAATGAGTTAAAGATTTTCTATGTTACTAACTTACCCTCGCGGCTTCGTCCGTGACTTATTTCGAACCCCAGTGGCACCCAATTTAATCCCATCGTTTATTAATTTTAAACAATACTAGTTGACGCCCTCGGCTCCGCACGCGTGGTGAAGATTTCCCGTTCCCGTCTCCCGCATGAACTTGTTCCCGGGATCAATGGTAGCCTATGTGTTATTCTGATGTGTAAGCTATGTTGTTGTAGTTTAATCAAAATCCATTCAGTAGATTTTTCGTGAAAGCGTCATAAACACCCGTACTTACAAACTTTCGCGTTTATAATATTAGTTGGACTGTATGAATTTTTTTCTAATATGTTGACATTTATGATTACATCTGCTGTAGTAGCTGAATTAGCGAAACTAAGCAAACTCGTCAGCTTGAAGAAGAGGTAGACACCAGGCATACGATACGCCTACATTTCACTTTTGTCCCACGTAACAGGTGGTGAACGCATTGCCGTGTTGTAAATGGACAGGCGCAGGTTGTTGCGACCTACAATTAAAAATTTTCAAGCCGTCCATAAGGTTTTTTAAATGGTTTAACCACTGCCATGTTACACAACTGGGACTAACGGATAACAAGCCTTATGAAGCACGAAAACGCTCATAAATAAAACTGCCACAAAACAGTATACCCATCGTTTACAGAACACTGAGTCAGCGGGGCAACAAGCGCTTAGTCGATAATATTAGTTTAGATAATACTATATACCTTAATATTCTTGAGCGCTTCTAAACACGCCCGCTTTCGCTCGGCTCCCTTCGGGTACGGTCGGATAATTCCGGAGATGTTCGTGATCTGGCTAAAGAAGTCGAATTCTCTTTCGTAGAACGCCTTCGCGGGACCGGATAGCGCGTCTACGATGTTTTTTATCAACGATTCCAACACGTCAAACAATACTGCACAAGAGGAAAAATGAAAATGTATAGATTAACTAGTTAACGCCTGCGGCTCCGCACGCGTGGTAAAATTTTCTCGTTCCCGGGATAAAAAATAGCCTATGTGTTAATCTGATGTGTTAGCTATATTATTGTAAAGTTTAATCAAAATCCATTCAATAGATTTTGCGTGAATGAGTATCAAACATCCATATTTATAAACTTTCGTGTTTATAATATTAGTAAATATCCATCACGCCTTATCCCCGGAGGGGTGGCAGAGGCATATTATATGCCCACTTTTCACCGTGTGGATTCCTGTCCCACGTAATAGGTGGTGAGCCCATTGCCGTGTTGAAATAGACAGACGCAGGTTGTGGCTACCTGCTGTTAAATTTTTTTTAAGCCGCCTATAAGGCCTTCAACCAGGCTTAACGACTGCCATTTTACTGGCAACCGGGACCAACGGCTTAACGTGCCTTCCGAAGCACGGAAACGCTCGCAAATGTAAATGCCACAAAGTGCCAGCCATAGTGAAAGTTGCGCACCTCAGTGATCGTTTACCGAACACTGAGACCGCGGGGCCACGAGCGCTTCTCGTATAATATTAGTAGAATAAGATATATAGACAGATAGACGCAAAGGATTAAACAATCTCATTTTGAGAGGTATGTTTGTTTCTACTGTACTTTATTAACGTCGCAGACGCCTTTACTGTGTTTAGACAGCAGTTGCTTCTCAACAATGCAGAAAATCAAAAGCCATAAGATATTTACTCCTAGTAGCCTAATAAAAGTAGTCTCCAGGCTCCAAATCACTGCATGGTTTGGAAGCAATTTGGAATGCACTAAGTGAAAGAGATGTTTGTCTTTGCTGTACCACGTTGGCCTAACTGGTTGAGATATGACGGACACAGTAAAATATTTTTTGAGCTTTCAAGGCTAGTAGCACAGACGTACAAGAGTGAGCAGACCAAACATATTCCTTTGCTTATGAAGCAATACTTCATCCTTTTCACTTTTGCCATTTGTTGTATAAAGTTATCTTTGTTATCCATACTATTTTTTTATTATATTGGGATTTTTTGATGGGTAGTCACTACAAATATACAACATTTTTGAGCTCTCGTAAATTTATTCAATTTTAAAGTTATATTCTTAGGCCTTAGACTAATAATAACCCAATAGGCAGTCAGGGCTTCAGTGTCAAGCTGCAAACTGACGTTTGATGTTGACGGTTAGTTTTTTTTTCTAATTACCTACCTTCTGCCTGATTATCGGGCGGGCAATTGCGTCTTTATTATACAGCCTAGTACCTTCACTTATGTTTACTTCTATTTTTTACTAAAATTGTTTAATGTTTTAATTGTATTATATAATGTTGTTATATTGTTTGGTTACTACCTATTTATTATATAATAGTGAATAGGTATTAATTAAATGGCAAGAAGTGCCTGGTGTCTTGAGTATAATTGAATCACATAATAATATTGTTTTGTGAATATTCTTCCACTTTTTAATTATTCAGCACAACTGGCGGGTGGACAGAACTAAATTTTAGGTTTTTTTTTTATTATTTTTTTATTATTATCTTTATAATATTTATTTTTTATCTATTTATTGTATATTATTCACTCTTGTTTTCTTGTTTTATTTTCTTTTCTTTTTTTCTTTTTTTATTATTATTTATATAATATACGTACATATTTAAAAAACAATATTAATTTATCTACTATATGATGTTAGATGCAAACTTCAGCGATGATGACGATAGCTTTATTACAGCTGGCAGCCAAAATGATAGCTTTACAAGTCTACCATCTTTGGCTCAAACTATTGAGACCCAGTTTTCAGATGTACCCAAGAATTTTAATGTAGTCCATATCAATGCTCAGAGTATTCCCGCCCATTTCTCAGAGATGTTGACTACTTTTGGTTGCAAAAATATCCACGCAATTCTTGTCTCAGAAACATGGCTGAATCCCTGTCTCCCCTCTGCCCCGTATACTTTGCCACACTTTCACCTAATACGTAACGATCGTCTTACTAGAGGTGGTGGTGTGGCCATTTATTGGCGTGAAAATATCAATTATAATATCTTGGAAAAGTCACCTCCGCCACTGCCTTCGAATGCTGGGGAATCAATATTCATCGAAGTGGAGCTTTACCATACCAAGGTACTGCTTGGTGTGTATTATTCTTCATCATCTGAAATTAATTTCTTTTCAACCTTTGAAAATATAATTTAACGTCTTTCCCCCTTATACAGCCATACTATTGTTATGGGCGACTTTAACACTTGCCTTCAAAAAAATGATTCTCACTCGGTTGCTCGCTCTTCTACTTTCTCTAGTATTGTCCACTCCTGCAACTTGTCTATCCTACCTTTAGATGCCACTCACCATTTTCCAAATTGTGCTCCATCCCTCTTAGACCTTATCCTTGTTTCTTCTACTGAATTTGTTGTTAGGTACGGACATTGCGCAGCTGATGAATTTTCGTACCACGATTTAATTTATCTTTCATATAACCTTCGCCCCCCTAAACCTAAACCCAAAATTCTAATGCAGCGCAATTTTGGTGGCATGAATCTTGGTAAGCTACGTGAGGATGCCTCTAATATTGACTGGGCTTCACTCATAACTACACATTGCATTGATGAGAAAATTAGCATTCTAACTAACAAGTTAATTGAGCTTTACGATGTACATGCTCCAATTCGTGCAGTAAAGGTGAGACACTTGCCGTCTCCTTGGCTTACAGCTGATATCAAATCAACCATTGCTAAAAAAGCGGCAGCGAAATGTAAGTATAAGCGCCGGCCTACACCCGAGAACCGCGAAAAATATTTAACGTTGCGAAATATCTGCAGCGAGGTGTGCAGGAAAGCTCAACGCCAACATATCCATAAATCGGTCCAGAACGGGGACCCTGCGAAGGTCTGGAGGTTTCTTAAAACTCTAGGGGTTGGAAAGCCTAAACAACAGGACATTCCTGGAAAAATTGATATTGATTCGCTAAATCAACACTTCTGCTCGTCTTCAAGTTATGATCAATCTAGCAAATCAAATACTTTACAATATCTTTCATCACTTCCAACTCCTCCCTTTCCACCGTTTGTTTTCGAACAATTATCTGCTTGTGATGTTAAGAGGTGCATAATGTCGCTGAGTTCCAACGCGGTTGGCACTGATTGCTTGAGTCGAAACATGGTCGTGCCTATTCTGGATGAAATCCTTCCCATTTTGTGTCATGTCTTGAACCATTCATTATCTTGTAGTGTATTTCCGAAAATGTGGAAAGAGGCACAAATTATACCAATTCCCAAGAAATCTAACCCTATATCCTTTGCTGAGTATCGTCCTATATCCATTTTACCGTTCCTTTCAAAAGTCCTTGAACGACTTGTACACAGCCAACTAAACCCATTTCTTACTCGAAACCTCCTCCTTAACCCTTTCCAGTCAGGCTTTCGACCAGGGTATAGTACGACTAGTGCGTTGATCAACATTACTGATGACATTAGGCTGGGTATGGAGAATGGAAATCTTATCATATCTCCAACAGTTATTGATTGGTTTCACAGTTACCTGTTCGGACGGCGTCAGCGTGTACGAATTGAAGAACCTTTTTCTTCTTGGTGTTACACGACTGTCGGCGTTCCTCAGGGTGGCGTTTTATCCCCATTACTTTTCTCTATTTTTATAAACTCCATCTCTAAATCTTTACTGTCTTCCTACCACCTTTATGCAGATGATCTCAAGATCTATATGCAAGCTCCAGTCCATGAAATCACCGAAGCTATTTCAATAATAAATTCTGATTTAAGACGAATATGTAGGTGGAGCAAGCAATATGGACTTAGCGTTAACCCCTCCAAAATTCAGGTAGCTATTATCGGCAGTTCCAACATGGTGTCACGCATTGACTGGACACAATTGCCGGATATAATGTTTAACGGTGTTGCGTAACCCATAAGTACAACAGAAAAAAATCTGGGCATTTTGGTTGATGGCACGCTTTCCTGGCGACCCCAACTACAAGAAGTCAGCCGAAAACTGTTCGCATCTGCAGGTTCTTTGCGCCGTCTGCGTAATTTTCTACCAACGGCCACTAAAATTGCGCTGGCACAGTCTATCCTTTGCTAGATTATGCCGATGTCAGTTATCTCGATATCACTGAAGAGCAACTTGATAAGCTTGAGCGCCTTCAAAACTTCTGCATAAGATTCATATTTGGGTTACGCAAATTTGATCATGTAACTGAATACCGCAACTTGCTCGAGTGGCTTCCAATTCGCCTTAGACGGAATACTCATATCCTTTCTGTGCTTTACAATGTACTCATCATCATCCGAGCGTCTGTCCCAGTTGCGTCTCGCGACGCCCGGGGTCCGCTTTCCTACATTTTCTCCTCCACTTCGCACGGTCTTCGGCATCCCCTGTAGTGAGACCATTGGCACGAATGTCATCCCTTACGACGTCAAGCCAGCACTTCTTGGGTCTTCCCCTCTTACCGGGACCCGGCGGGGCTGACATGGCCAGACATTTGTTACCTACGTAGCCCGGCGGTTGCCGCAAGACGTGACCATACCAACGAAGGCGACACTCTTGCAACTTGTCTGCAATGTCACGGACGTGAAGGCTGCCGCGGATGCGAGAGTTTCTCACGCGGTCCATCCGCGTGACCCCACACATCCACCGCAGCATCTTCATTTCCGTGACACGCAGCTCCTGCTTGTGTCGCTCCAATATCGGCCACGTCTCACTGCCATGTAAAAGGACAGGTCTAATAATGGTTTTGTAGACCTGTCCCTTCAACCGGATCGGCATTTTAGGGTCACAAATGACACCGGTCATCTCCCGCCATTTGGCCCACGCGGCAGCAATGCGTGACTTGACATCGCAATCGATGTCACTGGACGTGTGAAAAACAGATCCCAGGTATTTAACCTGGTCCGTGCGCTCGACCAAATCACCGCCTATGCGGACGGATGTGGGATCTGTCGAGTTTAGTGCCAGGTACTCTTGCTTTACAATGTACTATTCAATCCATATTCCCCAACATATCTCAAAGAACGATTCATGTTCCTAAATGACACACATACAGGATCCTTGAGGTCGTCTGAATCTTTGGAATTGGCAGTACCTACTCATTCAACTAGCTTTTACGATAAATCGTTCACCGTACAGGCTGTGCGGTTATGGAATGCACTGCCTATACCAATTAGACGGGCCCAGTCTCTGGTTGTATTTAAGCGTATGGTAAAGGAGCATTACTTGACTAAGTAGTGTTTGTATGTTTGCATGTATGTATGTATGTTTGTATGTATTTATGTATGTATTTATTGTATGATTATATGTTTTGTATTTATTTTATTATGTAGCTTCATATACACCAAATCTACCCATCTTTTGTACAACTATTATCATTTTCTTTCCATCTCAAGGTTGCCTGGAAGAAATTGCTTTTAAGCGATAAGGCCGCCCTTTGTACAATATCTTGCAAATATCTTTGTAATATAGATTTAATTTGGTGTACAAATTCTATTCTATGACAGCGAACAGCGCGTAGCCAATTTTTCTACTACAACTAAGCTACTAACTTGTAATAACAACCGCCGCTGTCATCTTTAAATCAAAGATTTATGGGTCGAAATGAAAATATTTAATTATTGTAAAATGTTACAAAAGTAGACAAAAAATATACAAAAAGGTGTTGTGCATAGAGTGATGAAGTTTCATTTTCAAGAAATCACCAGAAATAACTAAGCTAAGCTACCTGTCTATGTGTGTGTAATGGCCTACGCTATTTTTCGCTAACGTTGAGTCTGCTTACTGTCTTATATATCTATGGCTAGAACCAATATCTCAGCTTTAGAAGCCATGCTAGTTAGTGGCTTTCATGTACTAAAGTTAAAGAGTCACTTCAAAAAGTTAAACATAAATGAAAAAGTGCATTGAAAATAAGGTTAAAGTGCTCACCGTCTTTATTATGCATTTCTTCGTCAGTATACATATTTGTGTGCATGTTCCAAATGAGTTGGTGTGCTACAACTTGTGACTTCTTTGCTAAAGATTTGATCAGCTCTGCGACGTAGCCCATCTGTAAAAGAGTAACATTGTTTTTTGAAGTGAAACGCTCGTAAATGTACATACCACAAAGTGGTCACCCATCCAGGGACCAGCTATAGCGAATCTTGCTTAACGCGGTGATCGTTTTCAGAACACTGAGTCAGCGGGACCACGAGCGCTTAAATAAAATTAATAAATAAATATTGTAGGACACTTTTCACACAGCGTCATCTAGCCAAAACTAGGCTTTAAGCTTGTGCTATGGGATCTTGAAAACTGATAAACATCTATCTTCACGCTGTACCCTTGACGGGGTAGTCAGAGAGGACAGATCGCCAGGCATCACGATCGATGCATACTTCTTACGCTTTCTGTAGATTCAATAATTGCTTTATAGACGCACGTCTGGGTATCCGAGTACTTTTGACGTTTCCGTTTTTGTGCAATCTGCTCACGTGATCTTCTTATGTAAGTCTCGGCCTACCCTGACTACTTTCGCACAATATATATTTTTCGTCAATCGCTCCCACTCATTCATTGAACATGTCCAAACCAACGGAGCACGCCCTTTTCCAGCTTAACGCTGACACTTTCATTCAGACCTACCATATTGCGTATCACTTCATTACGTATTCGGTCGGCCACGGTTAACATACTTATTTATTTTTAAATACATGTAAAACACCCAAACTCCGAAACATATAATAAAGAGTTATGTATAACTCACCGTATCGTGCCTGAGAGCTTGTACAAGCTGTGGTATGTACACCAATAGTGCCGATGACGGGTATGACGTCAGAGTGTTGACCGCAGCTTGAGCAGACAGTGGATGAGGGGGATACTGTCGGCTGAAATACGAGAGAGCTTCCACTGGGGTAACACGCGCCCATGTCACCATGTGCACTAGCTGTGGACGAACAATTGATTGAACAATTAAAGTAGTGGTTCTGTGAACCGTAGACTTCGGAATAAATTGAAGAACAAGGCCAAACATTTTTTTTGACTATCAATCATGATGTAATTAATTAATTAATGTAATTGTAACCTTTTTTTAATTAATTAACTAATTAGCGCTCTTGCCAACCACTACGGAACCAATTCCTCTCCCCTGCCTCCATTTTACCATTATCCATTGCTTTATTGGGATACAGGACCGGGCATAATTAATTTTAATACTAATGACTAGGCAGCATGGTAATTTACCTTAGCCATGTTCCATATGGAACGAAAAAAAAACTTTAATGATCCATAGGCGCTCAATGTCCTTTATAAAGAAAGAGTAAACAGCGTTCGTCTACTGATAATATGAAGTCCAGGGCATTTGTATAACAATTAGCAGGCTATTGTATTTTGGCAAAAAAAAACCCGACTCAAAAACTATAAGAAAATAGAAAGAAGAATGGAGTACACTGAGGGGTCCAAATATTACTGTCAAATACAGCAAAAATTGGAGCGTAGCTCATGTACATTACATTAGTTTTTATTTCACTCCAATACATGCAGTACTTTCGAAGTAATAAAGACAAGAAGTTTTAGTCAGTTTTTGTGACGTTTTTAAGACGTCACAGCCTCGCACAGACTGCGACAAGGCGCGGCGCGGCATTCGGGTGCGAACGAAAGCGCGACTGTTGAATGAGCAAGGTTGTGACGTTGCGGTCACCCGCGTTATACGCACTTTGAACGTAAATTTTTGCCATTTTTGAAATGTAAAAAAATCGTATTTTATTTGGCATTTAAATTAAAATACGTTTGTCAGACCCATTAAGTTACCTCATGAGCATCATTGAGTAACGTTTCCGTGGTTACGAGATATTTGAGTGCTTGGGGAACATGTGATACAGCCGTGGGTTGAGCTTGCACTTTGCGTCGTATCTCTTGTATGATGCCCTCGTTCTTCAGTCTGAAAAATATATTTTTTTTAAATGAAATACCTTTAATAAACAATGTTTAAATCAAATCAATGTTTAAAAATAGTTGTAACACTGTTCATGCGTATCAGAGTTGTTAAGTAGGTCGCTAGATGGCTCTGGTCATATCTTAAATTTTGATTCGACGATTAAAATATAGTGAAGAATTTCAACTTGCATCGGTACGGTACGGGTAGTTCAGTGGCTAGAACATTGCTTTGGTTAGACAATGGTCACGGGTTCAGTCCTCGTCTTGTACCAAGTTGTCTTTTTTCACTTTAATAAAAAAAAATATAAAAGTAAGCAAACTAATTGCTTTAAAAATTTTTTACACAGATATTGTGTTAAAATTGGAATGCACTGACGACCGCATGAAATGGGCAAAGTCGCGGGGTTTAGTTACTATTAGATTGTCTACAGACAGGGTAGACCGAGACATAAATATGAGGACCACGTGAGCAGATTGCTCAAAAACGAAAAAGTCATAAGTACTTGGATACCCAGAAGTACATGTATGAAGTGATTAATGAATCTGTAGGAAGAGAAATCAGCATGCATGGATCGCGAGGCCTGGCGATCTGTCTTCTCTGACTAGCCCGTCAAGGATACAGCTTGAAAGTAGATAGGTTGAAAACTTTGTTACGTCATAGGATGAGGTACTATTCGCGTCTTGCTTCAAACTGCCATGGCTTAACAACAAGTATTAAATAGAAAAGACATACTAACTTAAAAATAATAAATAAATATCATATTATATGCCCACTTTTCACCGTGTGGATTCCTGTCCCACGTAATAGGTGGTGAGCCCATTGCCGTGTTTAAATAGACAGACGCAGGTTGTGGCGACCTGCTGTTGAAGGTTTTCTAGCCGCCCATCAGGCCTTCAACCAGGCATAACGACTGCCATTTTACTGGCAACCGGGACCAACGGTTTAACGTGCCTTCCGAAGCACGGAAAAGCTCGCAAATATAAATGCCACAAAGTGGTCACCCATCCAAGGACCAGCCATAGTGAAAGTTGCGTAACTCAGTGATCGTTTACAGAACACCGAGACCGCGGGGCCGCGAGCGCTTCCCTACATTCTAACTTCTCCTGGGACTTCACCGAGAACGAGCTCAGTGTAACTTTTGTTGTCGCGATCATTGCTGTAGTTCTTGGTTTAGAAGAGTCACAGTAATGGGAATGCAGGTGGGATTAGTCCAAATAAATAAAAAAAACAAGAATCTAACGTAAACCACACACCTTTCAGGCAGAAACACAGCTAGAGTAGGACTGATGTCCCAGGCAAGTTTGGCATAATCCCGCCAGTGTCGGTCCGTGTTGGGTTTGGATCGCCAAGTCGCTATATTGTCTTCACCCGGCACCGCCTGCTCAATGCGACCGTGTGGGTTGTGCCACGTTACTAGGAACTCTATTTCTACAGCCTGTAAAAATTTTAATAAAAAAATTAAAGAATCTTTGAACCAAGAACTACATCTACTCGATCCCTGTACAAGTATCATAGCACAACTAAAATCATAAATAGCTAGAATAGTTAAGGAGCCCCCGCAATGACTCTCTGCCTTTTTATGAGATAATAGTAAGGGAACAATATTCTGCATCTCTACATTTTTATATATAAGTATGTTAAACTGTATTCTTGGGGTACAGTAAAGTATTACTTAATGTTCGTTGAGACCGTTATAATAAGATCAAACATAATACAATACTCTAATTTTCTGAAGAGTTGGGTATCCCGCAGAATACTCTATGCAGCAGCAAGTTCTAGGTTACCATATCGTGAAAGTCTCATCAAAGTAACAGTATGTCAATTTTCAGATCAACCGGACTTATGGATTTTAATGAGACCACTTCATCACCTAGAAGGGATCTGATGATCTTCAAAATAAATGTATATCATGGATGTAAGCGAAAGAAGTATGTATAGTCTAGTCTAGCGCTCTGTTCTCTCTGTCTATCCTATCAGGTATTCAGCGTGAAGATAGTTAGTTTAGTTACTGATAACAGATACAGGCCGTCGAAATGAAATTGTAAAGCATGCTTACCATCAGTTCTAGGATGAGGTTTCTCTTCTTGACATAATCCTTGACGTATGTGTCTTGCGGCTTGACCGGCGGTTTCACGCTGCGGTTGGAACGCTTGCCTACCACGCTGCCTGCCCCACTACTTAGAGTAGTGGTCGACATTGGTACCTTGTAACAGGATAATATTTTTATAGTTTGTAGTTAGTAAAACGTTGGTCGTTGTTAAGATTCGAACCTGAGACCTTAGCAATGGCAGTCGTATACACTAGATACTATTGCACCACCGAAGCAGTTTTTGTCATTTACACTATAAATATAAAAGTAAATGATTGGTTGTTCTGGTTTCGCTATACTAATATCTAAACTCACAAACTTTACCTCTGTATAGATAAAGTTTGTGAGGTTGTAGAGGGTAATCTCTGGATTTTAAGCATTGGTGTACACCACTCGGCCCATCTATATCCTACTAATATTATAAACTAAGTAGTTTAAACGAAACTTTGTAAGTATGGATGGATGTTTGTTATTCTTTCAAGCAAAATCTTTTAAATGGATTTTTATGAAATCATACAATAATATAGCTACACATCAGAATAACACATGGCTACTTTTTACACTGGGAACAAGTTCCTGTGGAAAACAGGAACGGAAAAACTTCACCACGCGTGCTTAGCCGCGGGCGCTAACTACTCTACATAATAAAATAGTAAAAAATAAATAGACTGATTAATCAACTTATAGCTTTCTAGTGTATAGGTACTTATATTTTTTGGAGGGTTGTAGAGGGATATCGAAATTGTTGCGAGCGAATCCGCGGGGAACATCATCTTTGTTTTCATCTTCAGTGTTTTTCCAATTGCTTCCATACCATTCAGAACCTGGGGTCGGTTGTTGGGATATTTGGTATTTCTTTTTTATATGTCGCACGTCAAAATGGCGAGTCAGTCCGAGACTACCAGGACTTTAATTGGTCGTGCTAATTATTGTCTAGCACATAAGACCTTTTAGCCTTTTTGTTACCACCTCACTAAAAAGGCAACGGGTTCAAAATTTCTTCCAAATTTAACATCTAAAATAGACACATTTTATAAAGTTCATTTGGCCCTTTAGACCCACCCCAGTTCCGTGCTTCGGTAGGGCACGTTAAGTCGTTGGTCCCGGTAGCCAATAAAATGGCATTCGTTAAGCCAAGTTGAAAGCCTTATAGGTGGCTTAAAAATTTTCAACAGCAGGTCGCCGCAGCCTGAGCCTCACAGAACACGGCAATGGGTAAATACGCCCATTCACGGGTATATATATACGCTATACGCCCACATTTCACCGTATGCATTTTTGTCCCACGTAACAGGTGGTGAGCCCATTGCCGTGTTGAAATGGACAGGCGCAGGCTGTGGCGACCTGCTGTTGAAACTTTTCAAGGCTTTCAACCAGGCGGGACACATGTAAATATTAATTTTTAATTACCGTATTGATCCAGCCCGTAGTCTGCCGATTTCCTATATCGCTGCTGTTGACTGATGACCGATTGTCTGTCGGCGAGTTGGATGTGTATATGCTTTGTTGACTGTTTGGGCCGATCAGTTCAAATTCACCTGTAAAAATAATATCGACATCACAGGAGACCGAAGAGCTGGCAGCTACCTCGGCCAAAGAATTAGTTTAGCTATTCAAAGGGAGAACGCTGCCAGTATCTTCGGAACCTTGCCTAAAGGGACTCCTTATATTAATATATTTTAAATTTTCATATTTTAAGGTTATTTAAAAATAATTACATATTTATTGCTGTTCATAACTCGTTTCATCTAGATGCGGAAGTACTGACTAAAGCTATTATTATTTTCACACTCACTACCAATGTCACTGCTCTTCAAGTACTTCTTGTCAGAATGCATAAGTTGCCAGAATTTGATCAGCGATATGATGTCTTCTCTTAATGTGCCGGAACTTTTCGCTGGACACTGAAGTCCCCGACAGAAGTAGTCCAAGCAAGCTGAATACACCCTCTCACGAAGTATGTTCCGAGCCAATGAACGAGGGAGTATGTCCCCTTGCAGGAGGGATAGACCACAGGATAAGAGCCTGTAAAATATATTCAGATTTTTCAAGGCCCGTTGTATTTTTAATATGTTATAAATTAAAAACCAAATAAAAAATGATGAAGGATTATTTTTTATTTCTCTTTCTTATTTTATATATTCAGCAAAATGTGAACAACCTTAATTTAACCTTTAAATGACGTCATTATTGGCATTACGGCAGTAACACCTTTGACTTGGAATGGAAACAAAAATAGCACAATTTCATATTGTTCTGTAAAGAAGCGCTCGTGGCCCCGCGGTCTCAGTGTTCTGTAAACGATCACTGAGTTACGCAACTTTGACTATGGCTGGTCCTCGGATGGGTGACCACTTTGTGGCATTTACATTTGCGAGCGTTTCCGTGCTTCGGAAGGCACGTTAAGCCGTTGGTCCCGGTTGTCAGTAAAATGGCAGTCGTTAAGCCTGGTTGAAGGCCTTATGGGCGGCTTGAAAAATTTCAACAGCAGGTAGCCACAACCTGCGTCTGTCCATTTTCAACACGGCAATGGGCTCACCACCTATTACGTGGGACAGGAATCCACACGGTGAAAAGTGGGCATATAATATGCCTCTGCCACCCCTTCGGGGATAAGGCGTGATGGATATTTATTTATTTATTTATTTATTACAATTTCATATAATTATTTGAGTAGACCTTAGGCCCAACGATTTCATGCCACTGATTACGTCATTGTGAATGAACCCTTTTAAATATTTCATTAAAAAATAAATACGATATAACACAAATATTAGATACATATTTTCAAAATCTACAATAAAAATCAAGGAAATTAAATAAGGGCTCATGACCCCGTGGACTCAGTTTTCTGTAATCGATCATTACGTTAAGTAACTTTCGCCATGGCTGGTCACCCACTATGTGGCGGTTTGAAAAATTTCAACAGCAGGTAGCCACAACCTGCGTCTGTCTATTTCAACACGGCAAAGGGTTCACCACTTATTACATGGGACAGGAATACACACGGTGAAAAGTGGTCGTATAATATGCCTTGCAATCCCTTCGGGGATAAGGCGTGATTGATATAAAATAAGGGTATTAAATTTTGGTCAACCCAATCCCCATTGATAAAAGAATCTATAACTTCACACTGCAGCAACTTGTCCTTTAGGTTCATGATATTGCAATAAGCTTGCAGAAGATGGCCTTCCTTGATAGGGTTAGATGACCAGCCGAATACATCCTACTAATATTATAAACGCGAAAGTTTGTAATAATGGATGTTTGTCACTCTTTCAAGTAAAAACTACTGAATGAATTTTAATGAAACTTTTCAATAATACAGCTTATACGTCAGAATAACACATAGGCTACTTTGAATCCCGGGGACAAGTTCCTGTGGGAAAAAGGGAACGGGAAAACTTCTCTCATCATCAAACGTCAATTAGTTAGTAATAAAGTAAAGGATTACGTCTCACCTGAAACGAACTCCAACAGCCTCGACATGCCTATTGATATGGTCCCTCACATCGCCAACGGTGATAGGCAGAGATCTATGAAGTAAGCTTGCCAACATTTCTACCTTCTCCAAGCTGTTATACTTGGCCGTCTCTGCCACTTCGCTCAGGTATCGCACCCAAACAGCGTGTGGGGCTACGAATGGCGGACGTGGCTCTAATTTGGCTCCTAGAATGATTCATATTATATAGAATGGACACACAAAGTAATTAATACTAAAAGTCGTTGATATCTGCTAATCAGCGCTGTGAAACATTAAGCAGAGTTGAGAGTTGACCGAGTACGCATCGATGTGGTATTGTATTCTAATTTCATTTATTTCTTTTTAATTTGGGAATTTACCCCAATATTAGATAAATATAATTTTAAGACTATAAGTTAGTAAGTCAAAAATACAGACACTGTCTTCAATTTTATATTTTATTTCTTTTAATCTGTCTATTTCAACACAGCAATAGGGTCACCACATATTACGTGGGAAGGAATTACACACGGTGAAAATGGGCGTATAATATACCTCACCCACCCCATCGTAGATAAGGCGTGATTGATTATTAATCTTGAGTTTTGTAGGGGCCGCTTTTTCTGAATTTATTTTAGAATGTTGTTCAGTCTTCTTTAATTTATAAAATTAAATAAAATATCTTACTTTTGGAATAAGTGTTCACAAAAATCTTCCTAACCTAGCTTTAAAATTGACTAGAAATATATTAAGAATAATTGAATAATTTAAAACTCCACCTACCCTCATGGGCCGCCAAAGGACTGGTCTCCTCATGTTGTTTGGAGAACAATCCCATCTTCCTATCGACGGTACTCTGCCACGCCGCAAAGATTTCTTGCAGTAGTCGTATCTCCAAATCTGGACGAGCCGTCGTGAGCCATTGCCAACATTCCACCGCTGATGTAACTGCGTCTTCCGTGAAGATCTCCACTTGTGACCAGGCTACAACAAAATATAGTTTTACTAGATGACCCCCACAGCTTCGCCCGTGGAATATTTCGACGTCCCGTCGCACCTATTTAATCCCGTCGCTTAAAAATACTACAATGATGCATAAAAATTTGCCCGATTTGTCGACATTTATGACTACTGCTCTGCTTCCCAGTGTAGTAGCGTAATGATATATAGCCTTTAGCCTTCTTCGATAAATGGGCTATCCAACACAAAAAGAATTTTAGCGAAGAAAGAACTCGCTAATCTCAGGAACTACTGGTCAGTAGTTCCTGAGATTAGCGCGTTCAACCAAACAAACAAACAAACTCTTCAGCTTTATAATATTAGTATAGATAACCAGAAAGCGAGTCGTTGTCGTAATAGATCACAACAGTAATCCTCAATAGCATAAGCATTGGCGCGATATTCGCATCACTCAGTCTCAAGATGATAGCTGTGTTCGCCCGAATGTAAAAACAGTGATCACGCGAATATTTTACAAACAATTCAATCGAATGATTGAATCGCTAGCGTCATCTCCGAGTCAAAAATAATACTAAATGAACAACTCAATACGCAGGAGGGTAAAGCGAGGTGTAGGTTAAAGCGCCGCCATTTTGAGGTAATTTTGACCACTTTACACTCCACCACGTGCGATGTGTCACTGTCCTTTCTTAGCGTAATAAAGATACCGGTTTTTTTTTGTTATTTGTCTCATGAAAGGAATTTAAAAGACGTATTCACATAAAAACGTTATGAAATTTATAAGTGCGGACCACGAAAGCTTACCTACGGAATGCAGCAACCCTCTTGCTGTAGGCGAAGTATGCGCATTCGCATGTTGTAAATGATGGCGAGCGTGTACCAACAACGCAGTCGCACGCCATAAGGCCGCTCGGTGCGCTGTCTCACTCCTACTAGTGCACGCTTCACGTAATGCCGTATTAAGTCTCGCTCCCACACGCCATATGGCTGCCTCGCCTCCACCCTCGGCACTCACCCATCCAGATATCTATGTGGAAAGAATATGAAGGATGGAATAACACTCATGTTATTTTTTTTTTAAAGGAATGAATTTATCGAAGTTAATTTGAAAGTTGTACTGACGGGGTAGTCAGAGAGGAAAGATCGCCAGGCTTCGCGATCCATGCATACTTCTTTCGCTTCTTGAAGATTCATCAAAAGTAAGGATTCTAATTGCTTTAAAAAATTATTCATAGAGTGGAGTCCATCGCAACAATGTTTAAAAATGGTTATAACACTGTTCATTGGAATCAGAGTTGTTAAGTAACTCGATACATGGCTCTGGTAAGTTTTAAATGATTATTAGAACATAGTGAAGAATTTCAACTTGTTTCGGTACAGTTCGGGTAGTTCAGTCACTAGAACATTGCCCTGGTTAGACAAAGGTCACGAGTTTAATCCCCGTCTCGAAACAAGTTGTCTTTTTTTACTTTATAAAAAAAATATGTGAAAGTTAGCATACTAATAGCTTTAAAAAAATTAACACTCATATTGTAAAAGCTTAATAAGACAAGTGTCAATATAATATAACATTTATTTATTTTTATGTCAGAAGTTTCAAATCAACAATTTATAGTAACTTATAAATATAAATAAATTTAATTAAATTTTCAGCCAGAATGGAGAACACAAAAGGGTCAAAATATTACTGTCAAATACAGCTAAAATTGGAGCGTACCTCATGTACATTACATTAGTATTTATTTCACCTTAATACATGCAGTATTTCCGAAGATAATACGACGAGAAGTTTTAGTTTTTTGAATTTCCGAGATTCGGCACGCCCATTATGAAGTCACAGCCTCGCACTGACTGCGACAAGGCGCGGCGCAGTGTTCGAGTGCGACAGAGAGCGCGACTGTAGAATGAGCAAGGTTGTGATGTATGCGGTCACCGGCGTTATACGCACTTTGATCGTAAATATTTCAGCCATTTTTACTCGTATTTTATTTGTAGATTTATTTGGCATTTATAGTAAAAAAACATTTGTCAGACTCATTATGGAACAAAAGTATGTGGCGACAAGTACTGTCTATCAAAAAGCAATGTGAGCAAATGATTAGTTTATTTGAACTAATCATTCATTCAATACAACTACTACGTAAAATACTTAACCTGGTTATATATCAAATCTTATTTCCCAGTAGCTGATCCCCACGGTTTCGCCCGTGACATACTTCGAACTCCCTTTTGTCGACATATATGATTACTGCTCCGCTCTCCTGTGTAGTAGCGTAATTATATAAAGCCTATAGCCTTCCTCGATAAATAGGCTATCTAACACTACACAAGATTCGAACCAGTAGTTCCTGAGATTAGTATGTTCAAACAAACAAACTCTTCAGATTAATATATTAGTATAAATTTTATATATTTACTAGCTGACAGGCCCGGCTTCGCCCGCGATATACTTCGAACCCCGTGGCACCCATTTAATCCCGTCATTCGTTATTTTCACAATAATGAATAAGCATTTTCCAAATTCGTTGACAACTTCTCCGCTCTTAAGTACCTACGTCCGCGCCCGCACGGCCTGTCGAATTATGTTTACACGAAATTAATTTCTTTGCGTATTTTTTTGATATTGCCATATCTCCTAAGATATTCATTTAATTTGGAAAGTGTAAAGGGACAAAATAATCTTTATGAAATGCTGAAGTCAACTAACGAAGTCAAAATTATAAGGATTGAAGGATGATAATTAATAGCATATTTGTGTAAATAGCTCTCAAATTACCGCTATATAATTTTTTTAAGTATTAAAATGGGTATAGTATGTTATCTTTAAGAGATAGACATATACCATTGCCGACTTTTTTGTAGACCTATATTAGATACACAATTCCACGATACATTATTTTGTTATATCTCACAGATTTTAGGCAGCGTTTTCGATAAAAGCTCCCAGACGGTTTATTTTTTCCGACACCCTCAACATATATCGTTATAATTAAGTTAATGTATACAAAAAAAAAAACATAAAAACCTTCCCTATGAATCACCCTATCTATTTAAAAAAACTGCATCGCAATTCGTTGCGCAGTTTTAAAGATCTAAGCATACATAGGGACAGACAGCGAGAAACGACTTTGTTTTATAATATGTAGTGATTAAACATAATACTCACTTCGCCCGCATATCGGCTCCTCTGCGACACTACCGCCAACAAAGCAGCAGAATCCTGAGTGACACAAGGCGGCCGTTTGTCGAGGGCGGATCGAGGCAATGGCGCTGACATTCGGTTCAGTCCAGCGGCGCCTAATAGCGCTCCTGTGGCAAGAGCCAAGCCGCAGTGGTGCCAAAGGGTCGAGTTTGGTACCTAGGTATATAAAACAGTAGTCTCATTAGAAGCGCTCGCGGCCCCGCGGACTTAGTGTTATGTAAACGATCACTGAGTTACGCAACTTTCACTATGGCTGGTCCTCGGATGGGTGACCACTTTGTGGCATTTACATTTGCGAGCGTTTCCGTGCTTCGGAAGGCACGTTAAACCGTCCCGGTTGGTAGTAACATGTCTTGAAAAATTTAAACAGCAGGTAGCCACAACCTGCGTCTGTCTATTTCAACACGGCAATGGGCTCTCCATCTATTACCTGGGACAGGAATACACATGGTGAAATGTGGGCAATTAATATGCCTCTGCCACCCCTTCGGGGATAAGGCGTGATAGATAAATAAGTCTCATTGAATAGTTTTCATTATTGCTGACAGAAATCAATGCAATCTTACGCAATATGCATTGTATTAGTCTTTGGATTCTCATAATATTGAGCAACTCGATTACATAAGTACACATTGCATCCAAAACTTTTTTCTATGTCACCCATTGTGCAAATAAAAAATAAACAAACATGAATATCGTCGGGACAATTCACACAACTCCATCTGATTCCAAACTAAGCAGAGCTTGTACTGTGGTAACCACATAACTGATAAACATGCTTATATATTTCTAAATACAAACCAAGTATGTATAGATAAATAACACCCAGACACAGAATAAGCCAGCTTCGACCTTTTGACTCGATAGAAGGGCGTGCTATGAGAATTGTCAACGATCCTCTGCTAGCAGGCAGTGTTGAACCCCTTCGTGATAAGAGAGACTTCGCCTCCTTATGTGTGTTCTATCGCCTGTACAACGGTCTGTGCTCTGAGGAATTGTTTGACATGATGACTACGGCTACCTTCTAACATCGCACCGCTCGCCATAGACAGGGTGTTCACCCTCACACTTTGCGTCCGGATTGCTCACATACGGTTAGGTCCGATAGAGGCTTTATTACGCGTACGCTTAGATTGTGGAATGAGCTCCCTGACTGGGTTTTCCCGAACGTCTACAGTATGGGGTTCTTCAAAAGAGGTCTTAGAAGGTTTTTAAAGGGTCGGCAGCGCGAGTGCTGCATCTCTGGTGTTGACGTCCATAGGCTACGGTGACCACTTTCCATCAGGTGGGCCGTACGCCTGTCAGTCACATCAGTGGTATTAAAAAAAAAAACATCGTGTGTGCGAGTCAGTTTGTAGTAAACATGACCGAGTGGGGTTAATGTCAATCTGAGTAGGCGCCTAGTAAGCACTTGGCTTCAGCTACAAGTACGATAGCGGACCGGATAGATCTCGTTCAGAACGCTGCGGCGACGATATATTCATTAAAATCTTACATTTCAGAATAGATGCGATAGAGACATAATTATTTTCCTCTTACAATACAGACTTTTATTACTGATTTATGATTATGATGACTGCCTCGGTGGCGCAGTGGTAGTGTATGCGACTGCCGTGACTGAGGTCCCGGGTTCGATTTGTGAGATCCACAAAAGTTTGTTTTGGAGTTTGGGTGTTTCCTATGTAGGTATAATATGTATGTATTTAGAAATATATAAGTATGTTTATGAGTCGTCTAGATCCCATAACACAAGCTTATGTTGGCTTAGTTTGGGCTAGACGGCGCTGTATTAAAAAAAATGTCCCACAATATTTATTATTATTATTTATTTATTACCTACATTTTCTGTGGTACGAGTAAGATAACCTGTTAAACAAAAAAAAACTATGGATTTATTTATTTATTTATCTATTTATTTATTTAACCAACTTACTAACTGATTAAGATACCTACTACTAACCTGATTAAGATATTCTTGTAGATGCGATCGAGTGGATTGTGGCGCCCATTTCATTGCCTCTTGCACTATACCGTGACAACGATCGGCGAAATCTTTTACAATACACTGTCAACAATAAAAAGTTGTCAAACCAGACGTTCACATTTGTTTAGATTCCTCGCGAAGGACTATAACATTTAACACTGAACTTCAAATCTATACTAATATTATAAAAGCCGGGGGGGTCACCTAGTACAAGATATACTGGGGTGAGAAATTTGGTGTTCTAAAAGATTTTGTTGGTGGATGCCATCCCCACCAAGATCTCCGGGGCCCAAGCGACCTTATCTGCTAACAGTGCAACTGCTGATCAACGGACGAAGCAACAACGCATGCCAAATCAAAATCTAAACGATAGCTGCTCCTAGCAGCGAAATAAAGCCTAAGCAACAAATGCAGATAGGTTTAGAGCGCAACTGTTACATGAAGTAGAGAGAGTATATGCCTCAGTGGCAATTTATAAAATCTATGTATTAATGCCAAACTCAATATTTGAATTGTGCGTTGATGAATCAATCGGTCAGATTCAAACCAAGGAATTCTACTTCCTGCTTATAATTGTAGTATTTTACCAGTTACTGCCCAATTCTATTTGAATCCTGGGGTATATTTTTATTGACTGCTAGGTGTAGATGGATTAGAATTTTTACATAAGATATTCTTATGAGCGACTGCCGTCAACTTCCCAATCAGTTAGCATGCATCAGAACCTTCAGAACCACTGACATACAGCAGGTGCACCAGTTGCAGATGAGGAAGGCTCCGACGATTTTGTTGGGGCGCCAGTACAATAAATAATTAAAAAAAAACTATCCTCACGCTGTATCCCTGACGGGGTAGTCATAGAGGACAGATCGTCAGGCTTTCCGATCCATGCATACTTCTTTCGCTTCTTCAAGATTCATCAACCGCTTCATACACGCACGTCTGGGTATTCGAGTACTTTTGACTTTTCCGTTTTTGAGCAATCTGCTCACGTGGTCTTCATATGGAAGTCTCGGCCTACCCTGACTCCTACCCTCTACTTTCGCACAATAAATAATAATAATGAAATTGGTCGTATTGTACCTCCCTTCCTTCTAGTGTATCCTGCAGTTGCATCGTGAAGTCAGTTCCAGGGACTTTCAGCAGTGGTGTTTCTTGATTCGCGTCTAGTTCCAAACTGAAGCTTAGTACTTGAAGAATGTCTAACATAGACCAAAGTACCTAGAAATTTACATACACATTTATTCTACTCCATATTCAAAGTTTCTCTAATATTTTTTAAACATCATACGAGACCTTTGATGGGTGACCGTTTGTGGGAATGCCGATTACCTATTTAGGCCATTAACGAGTGTTTCTGTGCTTCATAAGGCACGTTAAACAGTTGGTCTCGTCGTCTGCAGTAACATGGTGGCCGCTAAACCAAGTTGAATGAAGAAGGAAGGTTTGTAAAATTCTTGGTTGGCCTCTACAAGATCACACTGAGCATACTTATCAAATACTGTTTATTCGCCACAAGCCACGTCAAAACTACTGAATAGATTTAATGAAACTACAATAATATAGCTTATACATCAGAATAACACATAGGCTACTTTTTATCCTGGAAACAAGTTCCTGTGGGAAGCGGGAACGAGAAAACTTCTCTACGCGGACGAAGCCGCGGGCGTCAACTAGTTTGTTTCCTTTTTCCAAACAGCAAAACAAGAGACAAAAGACATTTCACCAGTAAATTTACGTCCACGCTTTCAAGTCTACTTTACATAAGCAGTAATGTTACTGACTCACTCGACAATTCCAAAGTAGATGCGGGAACCTATCTACAAGGCCAGCCAACCATTTATCCGCAACTCTTCTGATCTGTTTGTGTATATGATTGAAGTTCACCAAAAGAAACTGGGCGTGACCTTCAAGTTCTCTCTCGCGGAACTCATCCTTCACCTTGTCCGACATCACATCGAGGAATTTCTGGAATACTTTGTCACCGACGCTGAGAAATCAAGAGTAAAAAGAATTAGTTCTAATTTCCCGTGGCATTCTGAATATATATTTCCCGATTTATTTATTTTGGTTGTCTAGGACTATTGCCTTTTGACCTCGTCCGTAGATGCTACGCTCAACGATCAACTACATAATAATGAAAATAAAATATAGGACGTTATCTATATACTATTATAAAATTGTAAAATTGGCTGTGACGTACATTTAAAATAAATAATATATATGTCTGAAACTGTGATTTATTTTTTTCGTGTCTGTTTGTTTGTTTGTTTGTTCGGGGTTGGAGCAAAATCCAGACGGTTGATCACAACTCTGCTAAAAGAATATTGTGGTTAATTTTCCAGCTTAAAGACTGCGCTATATTTTATCACAATCGGTTCAGCAGAAGTGATAATACAGCCTGAACTACATCTTACTAGACGAACTATACAAAGAACAGGTCAAAGTATTATGGTTTTTGGTTAGGCTTTAATTAAGACATCTATTTTCACATGCCCACTGATTTTCAGTGATGCAAATACTCGTCATTAAATAAATTGGAAGTCGTTTAAGCGTAACATAAAAGTATCTTACTCGTGACAAATTATCTCAAATTCTTGCTCGTTATTATTCCGAACTATATATTATACTTTTTAATACAAAAGAATATGAACTATCTATGAAAAATTGTACATACCTGGCAACACATTGCCACATACCCGTCTTGTCTTTTTGCAACGCTGAATCACTCAAATACTCTATAATTGGTTGTAAACTAGGCTCCGGGGAGTTAGATACCCTAAAAAGCAAATATAAGCTTATTGTCTGAAGAACAGGTTATAGTTAAACTCTTAGGCAAGAGAATGGTTGTGGCAAAGATCAGTTCTAATAATATTGAGTACCTCAGGTTTCTGTGTCAAAACAAATGTATCTACCCATTAGTCGTGACATTATGATGTATATTAATATATTGAAGCTGACAAGTCATTGGCAGTGTTTTCATAACAACTTAATTTTTTTAAATAAAGTGGAAAAAGACAATTTGATTCAATCCCCGTCTCTAATCGAATTGTCTTTTTATATTTTATTAAAAAAAATTATGAGACATTTAGCAAAATAATTGCTTTAAAAATTTATCCATAGACTTAGTGGAGTCCATTGCATCAATGTTTAAAAATGGTTGTAATACTGTTCATTGATATCGAGTTGTTCATTAGCTCGATAGATGGCTCTGGTCATACTCTTAAAATGATGTTTAAAATATGGTGGAGAATTTCAACTTGATTCGATACTGTTCGGGTAGTTTAGGTGGCTAGAACATTGCCCTGGTTAGGCATAGGTCACGGGTTCAATCCCCGTTTCGAATCGAATTGTCTTTTTCCACTTTATTAAAAAATTATGGATATAGTATGTTATTCTTAAGAGATAAACTGTCGCGGACTTTTTTGTAGACCTATATTAGATACACAATTCAACAATACATTATTTTGTTATATCTGAAAGGGTTTAGGCAGCGTTTTCGTTGAAAGCTTCCAGACGGTATTTATTTAAGACACCCCCTATGACTATCGTTATAATTTAGTCAATTTATACAAAAACTTAACAAATTATACATAAAATCCTTCCTTATGAATCTATCTTTTTAAAAAAAACCGTATCGAAATTCGTTGCATAGTTTTAAAGATCTAAGCGTATATCCAGCGGGAAGCGACTAGTTTTATAATATGTGTGTGTGATTGTGTGAGTGATTCGTGCAAATTCGAACTTTGACTTACTGAAATTGACAGTATTTCACAAACGCATAGTACAAAAAGAACTTGCCTCAAAGTCTCCAGCCAATATACGCTGAGCAGATACATACAAGGGGCGAAAGTCAGTTTGTTTACGATAACAGTGACATCTGGTTGGTGATCTAGAAGGTTCGAAATCTGTGTTTTGAGCTCTTGAAGTTCATTCATAGAAACAGAATCATTTCGTACAGCGGATGTGTATTGTAGCTCGCGCATTTCCGATCGCAGCGATGTTTGCGAAACGAGGAAAGGAGATTTGACTGCTATCTCTTTTACACCCGTGTACCACTCCTGTGGCCATAAACCTGTGAATATATAGATTTTTTTTGTCACTATTTGCCTTAGTTAGATATTACGAGAATGGAAATATTACTATTAAAATATATAGTTTATACATACTCTATAGACACTCATATAACAAAATGGCAGGGTATAAAAAGTATCAAAACCCACTCAAAAATGTAGGGATTGTTTTATAAATGTTTATGGAGAAATCTCACACGACGAAATACACAAGAGCTTCAAAAACCACTCTATTTCACCATCACTCATAAAAGCATCCTCTAAATACATATCGACAAAAAATAAACTAATATTGCGTTTACTAATTTTCCTAGAAGCACACTCGTTGAAATACAAATTACACACACTAACTTTACTAAAATAATAATCTATGAACTGAACTCGTTAAATATTTTGTTATACTTAAAACAATTCTTGATGATGCTATATTCACGTTTAATTAATTTATTTTTTTATCATCTATTTCCACAAAAGATGGCTCAAATAAAAATAACTTTATAACCAACAAAAGGAGCCAACAAAACCATACATTAACAAGTGTTAAATTAAAATAACTGAGATTAAGAGTTACTAGCTTCGCCCCCGTGGTGAAGTTTAGGTTCCGCACGAAATCTCAAATAGAAAATATTCAAGATTTCTTACGGACCCCTAAACTTTATGAAAATCCAATATAGCCTATGTTACTCACGAAGAATGTGGCTTTCTAATAATGAAAGAATTTTTTAATTCGGTCCAGTAGTTTCTGAGCCTATTTATTACAAACAAACTTACAAATCTTTCCTCTTTATATTATTTGTATAGATAAAGGATAATAAAAACAGAGCTGGCGAGTTAAATTCTGCCAGTATTTTGATAATAAGATATTTAAATGGATGAAAACCACAAGTTTTAACATTCGATAGCAGGCAGGATCACAACACAAGGCTGAAAACAGTGGTACGAATTATCAACAAAACGAACATTTAAAGTACATATCTCCAAACAAGTATTACCTATATACACAGAAAAGGAAAGTTTGATAAATATTAAACCCCCAGACCATGTGAGTTAGGCAAAAATTCGAATTCAGATATATTTATTTAAAAAAAATTGTACCTACCTAAACATTACAGTATTTACAAAGCAACTACAACACCAACAATCTAGCAGAACTCTAATGAATCTAATTCTCAAATAATATGTATCGATGAATATAGCATCATTTTCAAACAAAAACCAATTTACCACATACATCTAAACTCTAAAAGCATGGTTACTCACGCTTTCGCATAGCTAAAGGCGTTGCCATAGAAGAAGAGATAATAAGTTTGGTAAATACATCTATATTAACATAGATTATATATATATTTGAAAGAGCAGTGCTACGATTAAAATGTTTAAATTTGTTGATATATTGCGTGTGCAGGTTTGGATACGTATACGCACAACAAGAAAACTAACATACAGATACGTGTAATACAATATGTACGTTTATCAGTTATCTGGTTACCATAGTACAAGCTCTGCTTAGTTTGGATTCAGATTGCGTTTTGTAAGAATAGAATAGAATTATTCTTTATTGTACACCAATTATTAACATAAGTAAGTTATCCCAAAGATATTTATATATTTAATGTTTAGTCCCGAGTTTAAAGATACATACTTAGGTGAGGTGAAATATCAATTTGCATTATTATAAATTACCTAGACCTAACCAGTGGTGTTTTGTTAGAATAGAAGATTCTTGTTGAGCACGGCAATAGGCTTAACACCTATTACGTGGGACTAAATACAGCAGGAGAAATGTGGGTGGGGATAAACCCCTTAGGACAGGGACTTTATGTATGTTTGTTCTTGGGGAGATGATCCGGTAAAATATAGGTATAACGAATGACACCTTATGAAACTATTCCGTGATAGTTGTATGTATTAAAATAATCCTGTTATTTTTTGCAAAAGTAAATCGCATTTACAGATTTTAAAGTCTCCGAGTATAACTGAATAAAGACATAAAAGCGTATATATGTCAACCATCAGACGTAATGGTGCTAAGCTTTGATATTACTAACTTAAATTAATTCAAATATCATGTAAATAAAACTAATGTAATTATTCGCGGTAAGAAAAGAGTGGCCATGAGTTTTATTGCCAGATTCTTTCTCAGATTAAACCTATTGCTTTCCGAATCTGGTAGTAAATGTGGAGGCAATAATCTTCAAGATAATAAGTGTTACTTTGTGACCTATATGAATACAGATTTTTATTTGATTTCCTTTCACATAGTATCATCGAAATGTTGTCGTTTAAAAATATACGTTCCATACCCGCTCATCGCGACCCCATACAAAATTTTAGTTGACATATGTTAATATGTGGTTAGATTGAAATAATTTAAATATTAAATGGATAACAATACAATTTATTATAATACAAATAAACACAGTGATAATTACCTGAGTCAGCTGCAGTAAATCCCATGACAACGCAATACAGCCAGAAGTCTTTGAAAAGCTTGTGTAAACGAGGTTTTGGGTTTTTGATTGGTGGTAACCTTTTTACAAGGACCTGTTTCACAAAATTAGAGCAAGATGAGGTTACTTTTTGAGCTCACAACAAGCAAATAAGACAACTGTACTGCTTATACTCGTCAATATCACATGGAAAAACGAGACAACTTTTTAGTTTTTTTTTAATTGTGCATTTTACAATTTACGCTCGAGACCCCGCAGACTCAGTGTTCTGTAAACTGCGTTAAGCAACTTTCACTATGGCTGGTCCTGGGAGACCACTTTGTGGTACTTAAATTTGCAAGCGTTTCCGTGCTTCGGAAGGCACGTTACGCCGTTGGTCCCGGTTGCCAGTAACATGGCAGCCGTTAAGCCAGGTTGAACCACCTCACCACCTGTTACGTGGGACAAAAGTGCATACGGTGAAATGTGGGCGAATAGTATGCATCTGCCTACCCCTTCGGGGATATAGGCGTGACAATATGTCCATGTCAATTTGCAACGGGAAGGCGGGGTTATTGATTATCGGCATTGTTGGGAGCGCTTGCCGTCTGACCTCAATACTCTGTCTGCGTTGTTGCCTCGTTTTTTATCAGCATGTGCACCACTAGCAGGTAAGGCTTGGGTCTTTGGGTCTTGGTGAAACCCTTTACACCCTAAGACGAAAACTTATTTATTATTGATTAACTAGCTGACCCCCGCTTCTAGGCCCGTGACGTATTTCGAACCTGGAGCACCCATATAATCCCGTCATTTATAAATTTACCCGATTTATTGACATTTATGGTAAATGCTCCACGCTCCTGGGTAACGATACGTGACGTATACGTAGCGTGACGATATACAGGGTAAAGTTTTCAAGTGGGCCTTCAGGGCCAAATCCTAAACTATAAGGAATATCGAAAAATGCTCAAACGAGTCGCGAGCCCGATTTTGATGAAAACTGCATCATTGTATCTTTAAAAAATCAATTATCTTAGCCAGGAATCGAACCCAATGATTTGAAAGGAAAACACAGCCTGTATTATTACACCATTTGTCCAATACACCATCGATCCTTATTAACTATTAGTTAATAAGGATCGATCTTTTCCAGAAGTATAGCACAGTACATCCTGTATAGCCTATAGCCTTCTTCGATAAATAGGATAGCCAATAGAAAACGAATTTTTCCACTCGTGCCAGTAGTTTCTGAGATTAAAGCGTTCAACCAAGACCAACCAAACAAACTCTTCAGCTTTATATATTAGTATAGATACAAGTGTTAGTATACTCACAGCAATAACAGGTATAAGCACGCCCAAGTTCCCCGCACTACCAGACGCTTTAAGCACGGGTGCGGGAGATCGATCCGTTGCTCGTTCTCCACCTAACCCGAGTTGAACGAACAGCTCTAGAAGTCGGGTCAACAGTTCCAGTCGGGCGCCAGTGCCTCGCACGTTCGCAGCTATGTTGGCTAGCGCGTTGAGAACCGCACCAGATACGTGCCTAATCAGAAATATAGATAGATAAATTTAATATCATAACATAAACATATTGTCAATAAGGCCTACAACTGGGCTTAACGACTGCTATGTTACTGGCAACCGGGACCAACGGCTTAACGTGCCTTCCGAAGCACGGTAACGCTCGCAAATGTATATGCCACAAAGTGGTCACCCATCTGAGACGACCAGCCATAGTGAAAGTTGCTTAAAGCAGTGATCGTTTACAGAACACAGTCCGCGGGGCCACGAGAGCTTCGAATTTTAAGTAATCAATTAAAAGATATTACAAGGAGATTGGATGTTTGTTACTCAATCACAATTACCCCTAAACCGATTTGGCTGAAACTTTGTATTCGTATAACTGACACCCTGGTATCCTCCGGCAGTATATATTTATGACGGAAACAAGTTTTGTGGAAACTTGGTACGGTAAAACTTCATAACCAGAGCCGCGGGCATAAATTTTAACCTCTATATACGCTAATAGCAACCAGCGCCACCTATCGAATACGTATAGAATAGCTGCCGAACATCTATGATACATGAAATCATGAATCGCGCTAGTCAAGTTCTCACGCTGTACGAAGATAAATAGAATTCAAAAGCAGGCCAATACTACTTTTAAATCGGAGATATAACTAACCAAGAAGCAGCCTACATGACGATCGCTTTGACTGGTTCGAGAATCTTCAGTTCAGAGTCTTTAGTCAGAGGAATATCTCATCGTACCATTATAACATTGTCGATTCATGTATAGAAATTTTAAATACAGAAGAAATGCAAAAACGCGTGCAAGTGTCACCGCAACATACTCAACGTACTCAGAATCGCAAATGGCGCGTTGGAGATAAAGCTGTTCTTTTTATTTCCACTGCGAAGTTTGCTTAAAATACTTTATGTTAAAACTAAACTAAAACCCTTAGATAAAGTCGATGGTACGCGATTTAAGGACCAGCGAAGATTTTAATACTACTTGATTGATGGTCACGACATGTGACGATCTCCAAATGCATGCCCTTTCTCCTATTTTTACAAATTCTATGGATTCATATTTAAAAAAAAAAAAAGAAAAAAGCACTTGTTCTTTTCCACAAAATTTACTTTTTAACCTGTCCGGTTTCGCCTTACGGCAATTTTATAAGGCGAAACCGGTCAGGTTAAAAAGAAAATTTTGTGGAAAAGTAAGTGTTTTTATTCAAAATGTGTAGCAAGTTTCACCAAGTGCCATCAATCAACAGTATAAACAGTTTCTATGGATTCATGTTTTCGATGTTAAACTGACTGAGTGTATTTTAAGAACGAAGAAATATCAACATTCACCCTTCGGTTTACCTTCGGGTTACCCTTCGGCCTCATCCATCGGTACTTCTACAAGCAATCAGCCCTGCCTGAAATACCTCGTCTAGAAATAAATACCTGTATTGCTTCCTATCGTCAGTATGGTGATAAGCAGCGCTAGCAGCCTCTACGGTGATGACGGTGAACATCCTCATAATCTCGTCGTGTGCAGGACCCTCGGGGCTCGCAAGCGCCATGCAGCCGAGTTGGTCAACTATCAGAGTGTCCAGTGATGATGGGGCACGGCATAACCTTAATAAAAAAAATAAAAAAATCTATACTAATGTATAAAGCTGAAGAGTTTGTATGTTTGTTTGCTTTGTTGAACGCGCCAATCTTAAGAACTACAGGTCCGAATTGAAAAAATATTTTTGTGTTGGATAATCCATTTATCGAGGAGGCCTATAGGCTATATAACATAACGCTACTACCATTTTTTTTTAACGTGTGGTAATGCTCGTGGATGCTATGCCGGACTCTTACCGACTAAAACCACACGGTGCCCTTCCATTTGTCTATGGCCAGGAGTCACGGATAAGCCCTTCGGGAGGATAGCCCCAGGGCTCCTAGCAGACGCTACTGCCCTTGGAAGCGATTTCCCTCGATCTACTCTTAATAGACCGACGTCAAATAATGGGATAAATAAATAAATAAAAATCGTTGGGACAACTCACACAACGCCATCTGATTCGAAACTAAGCAGAGCTTGTAATATAGGAACCAGATAACTGATAAACATACTTATATATTTCTAAATACATACATATTATAGATTAATAACACCCAGACACAGAATAAACCATCGTGCTCATCACACAGTTTTATCCTGAGTGGGAATCGAACCCACGACCTCTTGCGTAGCAGTCGGATACACTACCATCGCGCCACAGAAGCAGTCATAGGTACCCATAGACAATGGGTATCCCATTATTTGATGTCCCTCGGCCTACTCTTAATAGACCGACGTCAAATAATGGGATGAAGGCGAAGAGAGAAATATGCACTCATACCTTTGTTGGAAAAATTGTAAGATTGTGTCCGTCGTCTTGGGCGTATCCTTCAATGCGACGGCGACGTGGCCCAACATTATCACTATATTCATGCTTATTAGAGACGATTCACTACAAAGGAAAACCAAATACACTATTAATTATATGCTAATGTGTGCATATGTAGTCACACTTTTTCTCGAAAAGGGTAGGCTATCGTACTACAAGAATACATTTTACCAGTTGTAGCCCCTCGTAATATATGGTTGGTAGGATTAAATATTATTTAGAACATTTTACTAATATTATAAATGCGAATGTTTGTAATAATGTATGTTTGACAGGTTAACACTACTGAATGGATTTTGATGAAACTTTACAATACTATAAGCTCACACATCAGAATAACACATGGGTTGCTTTTTAACCCGAAAATGAGTTCCTGTAGTAAACATAACAGAAACAGGAATACTTTACCACGTCAACTAGTTTTCATTTTAAAAAAATGCGTATTTTGTGTAATTTGCCATCAAAAAATAAGTTGAAAAGTATAAATAATAAAAAAAACTCACCTGTCGCTAGTCTCTGCCGTAAACAGTCTATTACTGACGGAACCTACTAACGCTGGCACGCAGTATGGATCTACAGTAAGGGCCGCCTCTAGAGCAACACACAAATTCTCGATAGCTGCGTCTCGAAGCTTCTCGAACGGTGTAGATTTCACAGGCACTCCAGACTCTGTCAGACCTTGCAGTTCCTTTCCTTGCACTGTAGATTATATAGTAAATTTAGTAACGCATAAATGATGGAGTTTTGTAAGTTTGACGTGTTTGAGTGTGTTCCTGTCTGTGGTATCGTCGCTCCAGAACGAATGAACCGATTTTGTTTTGCTTCTTTGGTTGGAAAGGTGAATTAGCCCAGAGTACTTTTAGATATGTTTGCATGAAATCGGGAAGGAAAGGAAATCATTTGTATGAAAGTCGGTCCAAAAAAAAATAGATCTGAACGTAATTTAAATGTTGTGTTTTCATAAATTACTTTATGTTGACTTTAGCTAACTTAAATCTTACAAGCTTATTAAAAAAAAATAAACCACATTTTTAGAACGGTCAATAATTTACATCTTTTTTTTTTCACATTTTCTTGTCACTCACTTCTAAGCTATGTATAATCCAAATCTATATTCAGGAGCTCATTACATCAATCAATCACAAAATTCCACCCAGACAGACATACAAGAAATCTATTTATATAAAAATGAAACCCGTTTTCCGTTGTCACGACATAGCATGATAACGGCTTGACCGATTTCAAAAATTCTTTTTGTATTGGATAGCCCATTTATTGAGGAAGGTTCTTAGCTGTATATCATCACGCTACTACACAGGAGAGCGGAGCAGTAATCATAAATATCAACAAATCGGGGAAACTTTCATACATTTTTATAAAAGTAATAAGCGACGGGATTAAATGGGTGCCACGGGGTTGGAAGTATGTCCCGGACGAAGCCGGGCAGGTCAGCTTGTAATTAATAAAATCATACTAAAATATATGCATGTTTGAGAAAACCTCTATACATTGCCAGGGTCTGTGATGCATCGGCTGCATACTTGTGGGCTACACGTGACAATGTACTTTAACACTTACGCGTCACTTTCATATGTTCCTTGCCAGTCTTTTCTAGCTCCAGCTTGTGTAGTTTGAATAATATCGGCGAGGGCGTTACCAAAAAATCTCGCAGGCAATAGATGGACGTGTTTGCTATCGATGGGAATTTTGTTGCTAGTTTGCCAAGACCCTGTAAAATAAAATAGCTTTCACAAAGTTTCTACATCAAACGCTACTAACTACATTTCAAGCTTCAAGTAAGCTAATATAAGCTCGTGTTGTGTGATCTAGACGACTGATAAATATACTTATATATTTCTAAATACATACATATTATATATGGGAAAGACCCAAACTCCGAAAAAAACGTTAGTGGATCACACAAATATTTTTTCCGACCCGGGTATATAAACTTGAAACAAAATCATGTACCAACCCGTAAGGCCAGCGTGGTACAGTGCGGTCAAACTTTCCGAAATTTGAAGTGATTTCAGCCCCGCAGTGGACTGCGATAGGCCAATTTGATAGATTGATATGTGTGTGATGTGTGTATAAGGAGAAATATAGCTTACCTCAAGACAGACCATCAATAGCGGCATATGTGCTAATATCAACTTGTGGTTATGATTTGAGTTTATCTTTTCTGTTAACCGTCCACACAACGAGTCAGCACCTGAGATTTTATATATATTTACTATAATTGTATTCATAAATAATTTAAGACACAACAGCCCGGCTACTTAGAGAATGCGTTTAAAAAAATACTAAAACGAACTTTCAATATACTTCCAGAAAGGTTTTAACGATGTCAACTGTGCAAATAACATTCTCTCGGAGGCCGAGCTTCAATCATGGTATGCTTGTGCAAGACACTTAAGTCTTTGTAAAGTTTTTGACTGTACAACAAAACTTATATCTGGTAGCGCTCAGTTTATTTGGCAACATAATCCTTCTGTGCATGAGAATTCAGCATAGAGTATTTTATATAATTAATGCTAAAATCACATTGAATTGGAATGTTAGTATTTAATAATTTACATATCTATACAAACTGGCAAAATTCAATCATACCAAATAACATGAAATAAAAAATGTAAGGAAGTATACAATAGTGTCTCTATTAGAAAATATATATAATGCATAAGTTAGACAAAAAATACGATAAATTACATAAATAAACTATGATTTTAATACAAATGCGTTAGGAATCGGTTAGTGAATGGGGTCACTCAATCGCCACACTAGTCGATACCTATTAATATAGTTAGAGCATTTATAAGAGCTGGCACGGTATAGTCTGCGTCAACTGCAACACCAATACAATACATACGTTATATAATAGGATATACGAATTTGTAAAGTTTTTTTTATTAAAATTATCGACCGACCCTAAATGTGGGTAGTATGGTATTTCGAAACAGAAATTGTAGAGCTATCGGAGAAAGATTACTTAATATGTAAAAACTGCCTTCTTAATATAAACTCGTTATAATTATATTATAAATAAATAAATAAATATCCATCACGCCTTATCCCCGAAGGGGTGGCAGAGGCACATTATATGCCCACTTTTCCCATTTTGGATTCCTGTCCCACGTAATAGGTGGTGAGCCCATTGCCGTGTTGAAATAGACAGACGCAGGTTGTGGCTATCTGCTGTTGAAATTTTTCATGCCGCCCATAAGGCATTCAACCAGGCTTAACGACTGCCATTTTACTGGCAACCGCGACCTTATTTTTTTATCGCGAGGCCACTTTATATTTTTTAGAATGGATAAGAGTCGTGTGATAGAAAGAGAGATATCTTGTTGGTAGTTCTTCGCTGTAAATTGCGTTCACACATGAGTTGTTGTGCAACAGGGTCAATCAGGGACATCTATTAATTATGTCCCCTGAGTGTTTGTACTATTACGTATTCTGTAGTATGGTTTGATACATGGAACAGTGAGATTTGCCGTCTAGGGCTTTATTGCTTTGTGGCCTAACTAGGATTAACAAATTCAAGAGGTTTCTCACCAAATGTCTCAATCGGAACTAAATGTAAGGGCCAGCGACTTAGGAGGACATGGAACCACAAGTATATTGCGTACCTAGGCTAGACACTAGTATCAGTCAATAAGTGTTGATAATCAGATCTCGTTTAGTAGTAGTAGACCTGGGTTGCGACGCTTTTATAATGGCGTTTTTTACCAAGAATTTGTTCGCAGTTTAAGACCAGCTCAAAATACTGACACACTGGAGAACAAAAGTTTCAATAACGACAGTAAGTTATACGTACAAAACCAATTTTTAATACAATATTTATTCATTCATTTCATTGACTGCCTCTGCGGCGCGATCGGAGTGTAACCGACTGCTACGCTAGAGGTCGTGGGTTCGATTCCCACCCAGGATAAAAAACTTTGTGTGATGAGCGATGGTTTGTTCTGTGTCTAATATGTATGTTTTTAGAAATATATAAGTAGCTATGTTTAACAGTTATCTGGTTACCATAGTGCAAGCACTGCTTAGTTTGGAATCAGATGGCGTTGTGTGATTTGTCCCAACGATATTTAACGATATTTATACGTATATTTATATTAGTTATATTTAGACGTATATTAAATAATCACCTGTTTCGTCACCAATCGCCCATACAAGTAGATCGACGCACGCAGAATTAGCCATAACATTGACTTTGAATTTGTTTACTGTAGCAAAATTGCTTTCTCTGTCTTCTCGTTCTGATGCATCGTGATGGCGACTCTGCAGTTCGGTCTGTCCACTTAAGAACAAACATTTTACAAATTCCTGAAATGACAAATATAATTGAATCATAGCCTCTGCTCGCTACTCCGAGTTTATCGCAGATAAAGCAAGGTGCACAGAGTATCATTAAAACAGCAATTTGTAAACTCAATATCGTACAAAGTTAGACTTTTTACGTCGGAGCATAACTTTTTTATTTTGCTTGCCAAAAAGACGCCGCCTGCCTCAGGATAGTAAAAGGAAAAAAAAACACGTGCACTGGTACGCGTTCCAGGTTTAAATAGTTCGACGGAGGAACGTTCTTTTAAATTGTTCCGTTCTGGCGACAATTCAAATTGTTTTCCGCTAAGACTGCTTTTCCGATATTTTTTCTTAATATAAATAATAACAATATTGTAAAATGTTAATTTTTTCAAAATTTTACCATTAGTAATATTAGTATGATGTAAAAGTTTTAATGAATGTTTGGATGGATGTTTATTACTCTTTCACGTAAAAACTGCTGAATAGATTTTTATGAATTTATACATCAGAATGGGTCATAAGCTACTATTTATCCCGGGTACATGTTCCTGAGGTAAACGGGAACAAGAAAACTTCAACATGCGGGCGGAGGGGAAAATCACGGACGAAATATCATGATATACTTAGAAAAAAAAAAGAATTTCTTAAATCGGTTTATGCATCTTCGAGTAATCCGTGAACATACCTAAAAAATCGTTGAATTGAGGACATCCTTCTGTTTTGAAATCTGTCATAATATCCATATTCGTAACAATGGATCACACAAATATTTATTCCGACCCGGGAATCGAAGTTAAGACTTATCATACATTACCATCATTGTATGATACGTTACCTGATTTTCCTAAGATATTTTAGGTATACGAAATTAAATTAAATGAAAATATGTTTATTCATTTAGATCACAAAGTAACACTTATGAACGTCAAGATTATTTCTTCTACATTTACTGTCAAACTCGCAAAGTAATAGGTAGAGCCTGAGGAAGAACCTAGCAGTGAAACACATTGGCACTCTTTTCTACTCACGTTATATATTTTGACTATTTTCTGCTGGATATGATTAACTAGATCAGATCTTGATAAGGAAATAATGACATAATGTTGTGTACTTACCTGAACATCTTTAGTGAAAGGGCCTGGTAAATCTTTCTGGTACTGTAGTAATTCTCTCAGCAATGTTACCATTACTAGGTTCAAAGTTTCTGAGAACGACTTATATGGAAATACCTGCAACACCGATAGTAATACTTTAGGTAATACTTAATGCTTTTGACCCTCGGGGATCAGGGGTTATACTTTACTTCACCATGAGGTTAACGCAACACCCTGAGGGCATAGTGAAATTAGCTTCTTCAGTTGTCGTGCCGGAGGAGGATCACGGGGTGGACCCAGTCACTGCATTAGGGGGGGACCGGGGGCCTTTCCGCCCGCCGTGCCAGCCAGCCGTATTACCTTTACGTTGGAGAGTTAGAGCCTCGCTTAGTCTCCTGCGTCACCGGTAAACAGGCACCCCTTCACATTTCCCTTTATAACCCTCCTTTATAAAAACATGGCTCGAAAGAAAAATAAAATGGTAACCACAGCGGCATCTTCGTCTACACTACATGTGAACTTTTGCAACATCATAGGAACGCACACCAACATCAACGCAGTCCACCACCACCTCGAGACAGCGCAGCCGACCCTATTTTTCTTAACGGAGATGAAGATATAATGCCTGGCCGGTACATCTTACTTGAAGTACCCTGGCTACAAGCTGGAGTACAACTTCAGGCGACAAGCCTGTATGCAAGTATGTATGTACGTCCGGGATGATATCTGCTGTCGCCGTCTTAAGAGTCTCGAAGACAGGGACCTGTCTACACTATGGGTGCGCGTGGATCACGGGGGCCACACCCGAATCTACGCGTGCATTTACAGTTCGCACAGCGGTGACGCGGACACAGTTAGCCTCTTTGACCACCTGCAAAACACGACTGACAAAGTCATTGACCAGTATCCCTCTGCAGAGATAGTGATGCTGGGGGACTTCAACGGTCACCATGTTGATTGGTTGGGTTCTCTGCGCACTGACTTTGCAGGGAGAGCTGCTCACGAATTTGCCCTGACCTACGGGTTCTCCCAACTGGTCAATTCTCACACGAGGATACCAGATAAGGAGAACGAGCGGAGTGCTTTGCTGGACCTCTTGCTGACTACGCGTCCTGACGGATACACCGTCTCAGTGGATGCGCCGCTTGGCACATCAGGCCACTGCCTCGTCCGGACGCAAGTGCTTTACGCTAGGCCTGAACCACTCCGGCCAAAGGAGCGGCGGCATGTATGGCACTATAAGTCGGCAGACTGGGATGGACTGCGAGAATTCTTCGCGTCATATCAGTGAAAACGGCTTTGCTTCACTTCAGATGATGTGAACTCCTGCACTGCAGCAGTTGCTGAGGGGATCTTGGCGGGCATGGAATCTTATATTCCTCACCGCTGGATTCCCGCAAGGGGCCAAAAAGCAACCGTAGTTTAATCGGCTTTGTAGAGAAACCAAACGGTGACAGGTTGTGGCTAAGTATCTACTGGTAAAATATTTTAAACCCTTAACAAGGCTTAACGACTACTATGTTTTAGCAGCAGGCACCAACGGCTTAACGTGCCTTCCATCTTGAAAACTCTGGTAAAAGTAAGATGATTGAAGTGATCGTTTACAGAACACTAAATCAGCGCAGTCTTGTAAACGATCATGAGTAATTCATTATAGGATTCAGCAGAATGAATTAATGTGTATTTTATTTTACCTGAATTTGTCCTGAAGCATAAATATCTTCCGCCTCTTCGTCTAAAAATCCCAGTAAATCTTTGGTGAGCAGCTTTTTAGCAAGTGAAAGAATTGACTGTAAGTACGTAACATAAAACTGGACATTTATCCTCTTTTCGGGTGATTCCGAAAACCTCATATATGGGAACTGGTTGAAGCTTGATCCAAACTTGTGAAAGAAATATGTCGTAGGATCATAAGGAACTGAATTATAACTGTGAAAAGATCCACGTTTTAAAGTGCCTCCGGTACTGTCAACAGTATCACTGCCATTCTCCAGAATCTTCTCATTATTTGGATTTAAATTCACCGATAAAGACCTTGGAATAATCGGGCGAAACTGGTTAAACTTTCTTTTCTTATCAAGGGTAGAATATTCGAAGTTCGGCTCAGGCTCTTTATTTTTTACAGGGCTCGGTGGCTGCGGAAACAATCGGCATAGAAGGGGAGGATCTACTGAAGAATATCGGCCCATAGATCGAGCCAGGCCTATCATAACGGGAATCGTGCTTTTGCATAGCTGGAGCTTGGATATAGTATTGCTGTAATCGCGACTTTCGTGGCATGATATAATAAGCTTTGTAAGATTGGACATAAGCTCAATTTGAGCCGTGATAATGTCCTCCCTGAGAGCCTGCTGCTTTGTTGCAACATCAGAGAGCAATGTGTTAAGGCAGAAGCTGAACTTCTCTGCCATTGGTATACCTGAAACGAAAACCATAAATATATGTAATAACTATTTATGAGACACTTGTCACCATTAGCTGTTGACACTTTCGCATGTCGGTAGAAGTATGACCATTAGGGGAGAGAGCAGTACCCTCTAGCTTCCCAACCGCCATTCAGGGGTCGCAGTGGTCGCCTTACACATTATAAGATGGAGTGAGGTGGAGTTGCATCCCACCCGAGATTCAATCACTCCGGGACGTGCTCCAGTCTATATCCAGGTATGCCTGTACCGGCTTCTGGAGTTCTCTCTGCCTGACTTCCTCTCACCGAAGGAAGCTTCGGGATTTAGTGGGTAGTTAAATATGCAACCTTGGTGCTCATAACTCCTGCCATAATGCATTTGTTGTTGTTGTTGGAACATTAAATGTATTATTATAGTCATATAAACAGTAAGTTAATTGAATGCTGTGGAGATGCGATCACTTCGAAAATTGTGCGGCGTTACCTTGGCCGACCGAATACGTAACGAAGTGATACGCAATATGGCAGGTTTAAATGAAAGTGTCAGCGTTAAGCTGGAAAAGGGCGTGCTCCATTGGTTTGGACACGTCCAACGAATGAGTGAGGAACGATTGACGGAGAATATATATTGTTCAAAAGTAGAGGGTAGAAGGAGTCAGGGAAGGCCGAGACTTACATATGAAGACCACGTGAGCAGATTGCTCAAAAACGGAAAGGTCAAAAGTACTCGGATACCCAGACGTGCGTGTATGAAGCGATTGATGAATCTCGAAGAAGCGAAAGAAGTATGCATGGATCGCGAAGCCTGGCGATCTGTCCTCTCTGACTACCTCGTCAGGGATACAGCGTGAAGATAGTTAGTTAGTTAGTGATATAAACAGTAAAAAAATGCATTTAGCAGATCACAACAGAGTTAATCTTTGTTGAACCTTGTACGTGGAGGTCAAAATTACCTAAATGGGGCCGATTGTAGTACGAGTCTATTATATATATTTACCAACGTTGTAAATATTTTGACACAAAATTTTCCTAAACTATCGGAAGTGTCATCTTGTTTATTTTATGCAACAAATTATTATTTAAATGCTGGGTAATATAATAATCATACTTAATTTGTTAGTAGTTCTCAAGTAACAAGACTACAAATTAAAACTGGAGATCACGATATCTGTTTTATCGCAGCCCACTGCATCCTTTCGTATTTGTATTTATTAGAGAGATAATGAGAGCAAAATTTTTTACCAATTTCAAGTAAACCTATTTTTTTAGGTCTAACTGTTTTTGAGATATAGCGCACAGTGTAGAGCGCTCAGAAATTCGTACCTTTACAAGGTAAATCCTGAATCTCAATCAATTATACTGTTTTTTTACTTAGTAATTTATTAAATATTACTTATATTAAAAAAAATACCTAGTATAGAAGCTACGCATGCTTTACATTATATGCCATAGTTAAGTGGTTTGGAAAATTAGCAAAGCTTTTAAGCTTTATAACGTCTTTTTAAGGTTGACCCCGTTTTAGATTAACATGACTGTACTACAAGCGATTGTTCTATGACCATAAGGCATACTACCTCACTTATTTTACAATTATAATAGTACTACCTACATAATAACAACATTACATGGTATAACGTGCAACATCCTCACTTTAGGTTTATACCTATCCTTCCTTGTCTAAAGATAGTTACAGCGCGTAAATTACACGACATTTATTTATAACTATAAATAGATTCTGCATAGTTTTGTGACAGTACAAACAAGATAAGTGTAACTTCGCACACAGTCAACTTTAAAGTTCAATGTCTTGTCGAGAAAAGAATTTTACTCTGATATTATTTTTAAAGCAGAGAAAGCCCTCTTTAAATGCACCTTGAAATAGACACCTCCACTAATACTTTTACTAAAGTTACCAGTCCAACCATTAGGGTACATGAGAGGGAGAGAGCGAACCGTGAATTGGCCAATCACTGTGCTCAAAATCAACACGGTCAAGATTTTTGCCACTGTGCCATCCTTGTAACTTAGTCACAAAGTGCTATGCCGTTTTTATTAGATAGTAAATAGATTATTTTCGACTTAAACTGGATAACATATGAATTCTAGTTTTGTTGGACAGCATATGATAAAAACAACTTAAAGTGTATTGCATTTCATAACATAATTATAACGCCATCATAATTACGCTGTAATCACCGGGACACTATTACATCTGTAAACTTCTTTGCTATTATTATAGTTCGTATAAAAGCAAGCGCTTTACATCAAATACGCATAACTTATTGAAGATTCATTGCAGTACCTACGTAATAAATAACTTAAAATGTTTAAACAATTATTTGTAATGTTACTAGTTGTGTCAATGTTTGCATATGTGAGTAGAAGATTTATCAAACGAACATTTTAGCTTGTATTATTATTTGTCAAAAACTAGAATGCGATGGCATGGTAACGTTTTAAAGCGACCACTCAGATACCTGGGATTGCCTGGCTGTCTATGTCCCTCCCCAGATCACGCCAACTGGGGTGGACTAATAAGGATGTGGCTAAATATTGTAAAAGATTGCATGCTCCTAATGGTCTCACGATCAGTGATGCTGACGACTGCAAGAAGTGGAAACGATGGACAACGGACCCCAGGCTCAAATTCAAAGGCTATGGGTGAAACAGAGAAAAACGTTCGAATGATGAAACGCAACAGCGGAGCTTCCTCTATTTCCATCTCATACAAACTCCCATTCGCTTCGCTGCCACGCTAGGCGAATTTTTGTTAACAAACGCAGTCATATTATTTAAAAGAGCCTTACCACGTGCCCAGTAATTCATATAATTTACTATTTTTTTTTATTATTCATTAATTTTTATTTCAAAAACAGTTTTATAAATTAATGTTTTCATTTCAGTGTATGCAACAGAACCCAGGAGGAGGTAATTTCACCTTTTATTACTAAACTAAGGTTTCTTATTAATTATTGATATTGATTAATTTGCACCTAACTTATATAATTAATGATCTAGGTATAACTAGTTAAAACAGTACCATTTTTAGGTGCGGAAGCAAATTCTGGAGCTGGATTTAGTGTAGGAGGTGGTTTTGCAGGTAATGGTGAGTCTAATTTTATTTTTATATACAAATTAAGTCACTCACATGGTGTACTCAGAGACCAACATGAAAAAAGAGTCGGACGTGAATGTCCCCGTTACATTATCATTTGGCAGCTTTCTTGGGGTAAAACATGTTAACAGTTCAAGATGTTAACACACACGGTAAAAAATTCAGTACTTAATTCTTTTTACAGATATGTGTGTGTTATGACGTACAAATAGTTAGGACAAATCTTAGAAGTTTTTGTCCAAACCGCAATGCTGTAAGGATTAAGTGCCCAACTTAATTATATTTCAGTATAACCTAAATTAAAAAAAAAAAAAACAATCAAACACATAACCTCCTCGTTTTTGGAAGTCGGTTAAAAATAAGCAATGTACAGTGGGATAAAGTGTTCACAGAGAAATTATTAAGATTTAAACTCATTTAAACTTTTTGAATATTGTAATAAAGTAGTGTCTGTAAACTCTTGATATTAAAAAAAAATGATAACTCGATAAGTTTTATATTGACGGTTATAACTCCTCAACTTTTAATTTGATTGTTCTATTTGATAAGTTTTTTTATTTATTATTACAAATCTCTTTGTCTGGTTTATAAATATGCATACGTTTGATTGCAATTGCACTGGACTGAAGATATGACTTAAAACATAGAATAATGATTAGGATGGGTACGATGGGGCCTCTACTGTTATCTTTGGACTTTGGTCCTAAAGATCTCGGTAGGGCCTCACCTGCAAGAGGCGAAGCAAGGAAAATTTGAAACAAACTCGTCTGGTCAGTGTGGTAGCTACAGTAAAGGTCAATAAACCTCTCAGAATCAAATTGGTAGAGTCCTGATTGGCTGATTTGATTGACGTTACTGATAAAACTTGTCAACAAGATGAAATATATTTCACGTACCACGCAGGGATACCGTAAGCGGGCATTTGGTGTTTATAAACATAGTGAAATGCGGTTTCTGTTTATTATATATATACATATCTAGTATATAATCGTGACGTACTTATCTACATACATAATTCCTATGTTGTAAAGGTGGTGCTTCAGGCTCTGATTCGAGCGGAACCGGAGTTGGAGCGCAGGCTGGTTTTGGAATGAATGCCGGTATGAGTGCTGGCGGAAATGCTGGCGCTTCAGGCAAATAAAGTAATTATCAATTGCTTTTAATAATTTCGAATAAATTTATACTACTAATAAAGTTGAAGAGTTTGTTTTTTTGGTTTTAGGTCGAATTGAAAAATTATTTTTGTCTTAATTATTATATATATATATATATATATATATATATATATATATATTAGTAAAAAACTATTAGTGTTATGAATATCAGCCGGTATCAAATTCCTTGTGAAAATTAACGCTACCTCCCCTACTACATACTATATCCAAGATTTATAAACGACGGGATTAAATAGGTGCTATGGGCATTCGAAGTATGTCACGGGCGAATCTTTGGAGGTCAGCTAGTTCACCTATATGTTTTGAATATCTGACCTACTAACTCTAATTCAAGAAAAAATTTTGTTCGTTACTATCAGGTATGTTTAGGTATAGACAATGATATATCTGTCATGGGCATAGATAGTTTAAATTATTTATAGAAGAAACCTTTACCCGCTGGTTCACACCCCGTATGTGTTTTAATGCTCTATTAAGAGCATAGGTTTCCAAATACCGCGTGGATGCAGACAGATCACACACTGTTTTGCCTTTTGCAAGTGCTAACTAACACGTACCGCGTGTGTGATACGAAAGCCATTCATTATGAAAATATTATTACCTACGTGGTTTATGTTGAGTCGCTATTATAACTGATACATTAAAATTCAGTCAATTGCGTGGCTAGCCTCGCACACTGTACTGGTTCGTGGCTGCCTCCTTAACTGTTTACTTCGAAAAATAAAAAGTTTGAGTTGGTCGACTGTTACTTGAAAACTTGTTAAACCTTCTTATATAAACTACTGTACTATGAATTCACTCACAGGCCTATTTCTACTAGCTGTGCTGGGAGACTTCGATCGACTTTGATAAATTTTAGCCCTCTATTTTACCACTTAGGCGCTTAGTTACTTACTTAGGAAATTTGAAAAATCCTATCTCAGTGGGTGCCTAAATGAGGCACAGGTAAGGGTAGCTTACCCTAAAAATTTTAAGTTTCAAGCTCGAAGGGTGGGCTTTGATAGGCGAGGGAGTCGAGTCACCCGGTAATATATTATCCTTTATAGATTAAGTTTTTGCTAAAATACTGTTTTTATGACAAATGTAAAATGGTTCTTTAATATATATCCTCTATGTCTTGTATTTATAGTACCTATCTGACTAAAATGTTCAAAACTTATTTTATGGCACTAAGACATTTTATGATTGTTCCAGCTTGCGATGACAACACACGAGAATTAATTAATGTGACATAATATTTTAAAAATTAAACATTGCCCAATTAACATTGTTTTTTCTTTTCCATATAATTACCTAAGTTTTGCTCGCCAACACTTTTGAGTGTTTTGAATTTAATGGTACAAATGCATTGGATCCAGAAACTAACCTCGATTATCAAAAAAAGGAAAATAATTTTCTTTTCCTAAGGATAATTATTATCCTTAGGAGTGACCTTTGGCAATGGACCCCCATCTCATTACTCTCACACCCCTCTTGGGAACGTAACTTTTACTAGGGTGACATTTTTTTTATGCATTTTTAGACTATCTTCCCCAATTTTGTTCACAACCATAGATTTAAATGTATGTTAATGTAAAATTGGTTTTGAATACACCTAGTGTTCGATATGGCGAGAGCTATAGGATATTATTAAGCCCTTTTCTCAATTGCAAAAGTTGAATGTATTTAAAGCATGTCATAGCTCTGAACAAAAAGCCTTAAAATGTAACTAATATTTTTACGTGCTTACGAGATTGGTAAAATGCAGTTAAAATGTAACACACACAACTCACGAAGTACCTACAAAAACACAAAACAAACACTAAATATATGTAAGTAAAACTTTGCTACATCACACTATGAAATTGAATGTTACAGAAAAACTATGCTTTACTTTCTAGCGCCTCTCTTCCTCAATGTTCTGTAAACAATCACTGCGTTAAGCATCTTATGATACAGTTAAGCCTGGGGTAGGTGACAGTTGACATCATCCATTTAAAAGCGTTTCCGTGCTACAAACGTTAAACCGTTTTGTCCAAAGTGCAGTAACATGGTTTTTTTACCAATGAGGTGGCAGACAAGTTTACGGCCTACCTGATGGAAAGTGTTCACCGTAGCCTATGGACGTTTGCAACACCAGACGTGCAGCACTCGGGCTGCCGACACTTTAAAAACCTTCTAAGACCCCCTTTGAAGAATCCCACACTGTAGACGTTCGGGAAAACCCAAGCAGGGAGCTCATTCCACAACCTAAGCGTACGCGAAATAAAGCCTCCATCGGACCTAACCATATGTGAGCGCTCCGCACGCAAAGTGTGGGGGTGAACACCCTGTCTATGGCGAGCGGTACGATGATAGAAGGTAGCCGTGGGCATCATATCAAACAATTGCTCAGAGCACAGACCGTTGTACAGGCGAAAGAACACACATATGGTATTCGTTAAGCCAAGTTGAAGGCGTTATGGGGGGGAGCTTCACTTGTCAATTTCAAGCTTTCAACACTGCAATAAGTCGGCAGCGCGGGAATAACACCTTTCATGTTGCAAACACGTTAGTGGTATTAAGATTACACGCGATTAGACTGTCAATAGATTTCTTTGGCTAAAACTGGATAGCATATGAATTCTAGATTTATTGGCCAGCATTACATTTCTTTCTGTGAAAGTGTACTATGTAATTATATAGACGTAAATTATTTTATTAAAATCTCCAGCATCCGCCCCATCAGTCATCGGAAACGTCAGCGATGGTTTGGTCACTGGTTGTAAAAATAGCCAATGAGCTAGCTTCCTGTGATTCATTGGCGGTCTATGCTTCTTCTGCTAGTTCACGCAAATGAAGTGGACCCATACGGTTGTGCAGTAACGTCGTGAAAGATGACATGGTATGTATGCTTAATGGTCTCACGATCAGGGTTGCTGAAGACTGAAAGAAGTGAAAATGTAGCAGTGGAAAATGGACTCTGGGGTCAAAAGCTAGAGGGAGGATGCAACCGCGACTAACACTCGAATGATATAGTATTGAATGAAAGCGGATGACAGGTTGTCGTCCTATTTTCGGGATAATGCCAAGCTCTTCTGGAAAGAGGCATTCAAGGCTCGGAGTTGTCCAACAACCTGCAGTGTGAATAAAGTGCTTAGTGTTGACAACGATGTCCTAACAGACAAAACTGATGTCCTACAGAGACCAATATATCACATCTAGAAGTGGAGCTCATTTCAACTCCCCGGACTCTGATGTCATTAAAGAGATATTCAACAAGCGATAAAAGTGCTGTGCTGACATGGCCAGACATTTGTTTTCAACGTAGCCCGGCGGTTGCCGCAAGACGTGACCATACCAACGAAGGCGGCACTCTTGCAACTTGTCTGCAATGTCACGGACGTGAAGGCTGCCGCCGATGCGATAGTTCCTAACGCGGCCATCCGCGTAACTCCACACATCCACCTCAGCATCTTTATTTCTGTGACACGCAGCTTCTACTTATGTCGCTTCAATATTGGCCACGTCTCACTGCCATGTAAAAGGACAGGTCTAATGATGGTATTGTAGACCTGTCCCTTCGACGGGATCGCCATTTTTGGGTAACAATAACACCGGTCATCTCCCGCCATTTGGCCCACGCGGCAGCAATGCGTGACTTGACATCGCAATCGATGTCACTGGACGTGTGAAAAACAGGTCCCAGGTATTTAGCCTGGTTCGTGCGCTCGACCAAATTACCGCCTATGGATGTGGGATCTGTCGAGCTTAGTGCCAAGTACTCGGTTTTAGCCACATTTAGTTTCAGACCACCGTTCTTAACCGTCTCCGTAAAGGGTAGACGGAGCCAAGGTAGTCCGAGACTTAAATATGAAGACCACGTTAGCAGATTACTCAAAAACGGAAGGGTATTTTTTTTATATCATCCCTTGGATTCCAGACTTGAATGTACGAAACGTTTAATGATTCTGCAGGAAAAGAAACAAGTATGCATGGATCGCTAAGCTTGGCGATCTTTCCTCGCTGACTACCTCGTCAGGAACACAGCGTGAAGATAGTTAAATAGACCACGCGGGATTACTATTGGAGCATGAAATTGTGCATGGATCGCAAGCACAGTTCCATGCTCTATCCATTCCTGACTACCGCGACAGTGATACAGCGTGAAGATAGATAGATAGACAGAGGCAGTAATTATTAAAAATCAACTGCAACTGCAAAGTGTTTGTTGTGTTTTTTGCCAATCTTATGTATGTCTAGAAAAATCTATCATAGTTTACTAAACTCTGTGATATACATAATATAAACACTAGACATAAAAACAATCTTTTAGTTCACCACAGTCGGCTGCATAAGATTGGCGATTCTTTCCAGGGTAACTGTATACGCTTTTACAGCAGGCTTCCCTGTGACCTGAGAAATTTACCATTAAATAAATTTAAAAAGTTTATTAAAAGAAAGCTTTGTGAAAAAGGTTATTACTCTATTCAAGACTATTTACAGGACAGGGATGCCTGGAAATGATCTGCTGGCAAATAAAATATTATAGTCATAATATATTAAATTGTAAATAGGCCATCAAAAATAAGCCTTTCTAAGTTTCTTGCCGGTTCTTCTCAGGTGGGCCGCGTTCCGAACCGGTGGTCACTTTAAATATACAACTTTTTTCTTTAGTTTTAGTGTATGACATTTTGTAAGCGCCGTTGAAATGGTCTATGCAAAATAAAGACATTTTTTTTTTAGTATGTAAGTTAGTAAGTTATGTAAGTACCCCATTTAACAGGCGTAACATCCTACTAATATTATAAACACGAAAGTTTGTAAGTATGGATGTTGGTTACACTTTCACGTAAAATCTACTGAATGTATTTTGATACAATTTTACAATAATATAGCTTACACATCAGAATAACACATAGGCTACTTTTATCTTGGGAACAAGTTCCTGTGGGAAACGGGAACGGGAAAACATCACCACGCGTGCGGAGCCGCGGGCGTCAACTAATAATGATGATAATGGGTTAGTGTCGTCCAGATCCAATTAGCGGCATCTATATATCTAATATCTAATAAGATAATATTGAATGTTTTGTTATATTAACAAGATGTTTTTGATATTAAGCTACAATGTACTAGATACTACAATACTACTACACTAGTAATATTAGCTCAATGGTTTTTGATGAAATATTTCTTAGTCAGTTTTCACAAAGAACCTTGTTGCATAGTTTTTTGTTTTTATATAATTTTATGTGATCCCTTATGATACATGAATATCAGATAAAATGCACCATATTGCCTAAATGATACTCTTACTGTATATAATACTTGGCAATAGTGTAAGTTATGGATGTAATACATGGCAATATTTTAACTTTAAGGGAGTAAAACAGGTTGTAGGTTTAAATGGCAAAATTTTAATTTTCAAAGTTACTACACATCATTTTGTATACCCGCTTCTGGTCACAAATAAATAAACATGTATTTCTGGATTTCGCGAAATTCTACTCTTAAGGGTGTTAAATAGGGGATCAAGTTTGTATGAAAGTATTTGAATACCTATAAGGGGCATGGGTCAAATGTGTAAGGTGACAACAGGTGTTCAAAGAACGACACAAGCAAAGCCGGGTAACAGCTAGATTAAGTATAAAACAATTAGTTCAATTTTATGGCAGTAGTTTACAAACATTGTTTTATTACATAAGAAAACAAAGCATGTTAAAATGAATTCCTTTACAATGGCTATCAAAGCATACACTACTACTACACGCGGGTGTAAGGGGCCCCACCTAGATCTTCGGAGCCCAAATCAACCTCCCGTGCTAATGCGTGCACCTGCTGATTAACGGACGAGGCTCTGGCGCTGGCTTTCCCGTCTGGGGTTGGGAGGTCTGAGGACGTCGCTCCCATAAAAGCCACCTGCCAAAACTATAATGGAAAGACACAATAGGATTGCCGCCGCAAAACGGCGCGCAGGAGCCCCGCCCGACTCCTGTGGCAAGTGGGCTAGGGCTGCCGTGTGTCGGGCCAGCACGGCTAAAGAAGTTAGCCCCAACCCGTATCCGCTTCGCATCGTGGAATATTGGCACGCAGACTGGGCGTAAGGTAGAGTTGGCCGAAGTACTCTCCAGGCGGAGGGTGGGCGTGGCGTTCCTGCAGGAGACTCGGAGAAGGGCAACAGAGCCCGGCCTCTGCAGAAAGGCTACAAACTGTATTACACGGGTGCGCCTGGTGGGGAGAACGGGGTGGCCGTGGTGCTCTCCGAGGGGCTGCAGCGGCATCTTGGAGGTAAAACGTTGTAGCGACCGACTTATGATCGTGAGGGTGCTTATCGATGGGATCATTACCCACCTGATGAGTGCCTACGCGCCACAGGCTGGTTGTAGCGACGCCGATAAGATGTCGTTTTGGGGCCAACTCGAGGGAGTGCTTTTGGAGCATTCCGTTGTCACAGGGAATCGTTTTGGGCGGCGACCTAAACGGTCATGTGGGTGAGAGGTGTGAGGAGTTTGAGCGTGTTGGTTTGGATATGGCACCCGCAACGCTGCAGGAGAAACTATCCTCAGAACGTGAGCGGCTGCCGATCTGGCCATTGTGAACACGTATAACTCAGATCGATTTCCTACTCACTAGGCTACACACAGCATTGGCAAGGTGGCCAACTGCAAGGTCATACTCGGAGAGAGTCTTACTGCACAACACCGTCTCCTTGTCATGGACCTCTGGGTGAAGCCCAAAGGCAAACGCATCGAGTGGTTGCTTGATGAAACTAGGTCCCAGGAGTTCGTCTCAGCTAACGGTGACAAGTGCACCGACACTGAAGGCGAACCAGTTCGAGATTACTGGGACCAAGTTCGGGCGGCCATCCTTGGAGCGGCGAAGGTGGTGCTCGGTGAGTCTAAGGGTGTGTGACAAGGAAACTTGGTGGTGGAACGACGGAGTCCAGAGGGAGACTAGGGAGAAGAATGCCCTCTTTAAAAAGTGGCAAGCGACCGGATCTTCCGAAGACCGCGACGCGTACAGGGCTGCCAAGCGCGCAACAAAGAGAGCTGTAGCCAGAGCCAGACGAGACCACTTAGAACCTCTGTATGATAAGCTGGAATCGTCTGAGGGGCAGAAGCTCATCTATAAGTTGGCGCGCTCCAGGGTCAAAGCGGCACAGGATATATCCAAGTGTCGCTGTGTAAAAGATCCTGAGGGCAACCTGTTAAGCGAAGACGTCGCTGTAAAAGGAGAGATGGCGCTCGTATTTTCACGAACTGCTTAATAAACAGCATAAAGAGGTGCAGCCTCCGGACCTCCCTCCGAATCAGAGACTAGTGCCACCGGTAACGCCTGAAGAAGTCCTGACTGCGCTTCGCCGCATGAAGAATCGGAAAGCTGTCGGTCCCGATGGAGTCCCCATCGAGGCCTGAAGGCGATGGGTCCTAGCGGTGTAATCGGTGTAATCTTAGTAAACCCATAACCGCATACTCCTCAGCGGGCAGATCCCAAACCAATGCAGACTGAGTATTATTACTCCAGTCTTCATAGGTAAGGGGTCAGTGCAGGAGTGCGGGAGCTACCGCGGTATAAAGGTGATGTCCTACACCATGAAGATCTTCGAGAGGATTATAGACTCTCGGATCCGGCAGGAGTGTACTCTCTCGGAGTGTCAATATGGGTTTCACCCTGGTCATGGGACCCCAGACTCTGTTTTTGCCCTGAGGGTTGTCGCAGAGAAATACAGGTCGAAGAACACGCCTCTGCACTGGATGTTTCTAGACATGCAGAAGGCCTTCGACTGTGTTTCTCGTGCGATGATCTGGTGGGCACTGCGGTCCAAAAGGGTTCCCGAGGTCTATATTGACACTATCCGGGACATGTACTGTGACTCCGATTCCGTGGTTCGGACTGCTGTTGGCGATACGAAACCCTTTCCCATCACCGTCGGGGTACACCAGGGTTCGGTCCTTAGTCCGCTTCTGTTCAGTGTAATATTAGACGAATTGTCGGACAGCATCAGGAACTCGCATGAGCAGACTCCATGGTTGCTCATGTATGCTGACGATATTGCGCTGGCAGACGCGGACAGGGGCAAATTGGTGCGACGTGTAAAGGCGTGGACTCCTTCCACGCTTGAGAACGGCGGTCTGAAACTAAATGTGGCGAAGACCGAGTACTTGGCACTAAACTCGACAGATCCCACATTCGTCCGCATAGGCGGTGATTTGGTCGAGCGCACGGACCAGGTTTCTGGTCCCTGGGTCCCTGGTCACTTGGGATCTGGTTTTCACTCGTCCAGTGACATCGAATTCGATGTCAAGTCACGCATTGCTGCCGCGTGGGTCAAATGGCGGGAGATGACCGGTGTCATTTGTGACCCTAAAATGCCGATCCGGTTGTAGGGACAGGTCTACAAAACCATCATTAGACCTGTCCTTTTACATGGCAGTGAGACGTGGCCAATATTGAAGCGACACAAGCAGGAGCTGCGTGTCACGGAAATAAAGATGCTGCGGTGGATGTGTGGAGTCACGCGGATGGACCGCGTGAAGAACTCTCGCATCCGCGGCAGCCTTCACGTCCGTGAACAGACAAGTTGCAAGAGTGTCGCCTTCGTTATATAGTCGGTTCGTGTATGGTCACGTCTTGCGGCAACCGCCGGGCTACATAGGTAACAAATGTCTGGCCATGTCAGCCCCGCCGGGTCCCGGTAAGAGGGGAAGACCCAAGAAGTGCTGGCTTGACGTCGTAAGGGATGACATGCGTGCCAATGGTCTCACTACAGGGGCTACCGACGACCGTGCGAAGTGGAGGAGAAAATGTAGGAAAGCGGACCCCGGGCGTCGCGAGACTCTACTGGGACAGACGCTCGGATGATGATGATGATCAAAGCATACACTAACAAACTATGGTAGATACTTACGATCTCCATTTCTAATCCTGGACACAGGTTCTTCAAACTGTGCATTTGTAAGACATTTTAATACTTTTAGGAAATATGGCAGGAGCTTCTCTTGATGCTGCAAACCACTTTGGAGGAAGTAAAGGCCTAGTGCAATGGATGATTCCAGGCTTTGTGGTGTTACAACAAAGGAGGAGCTGGCTTGTGGGCACAGCATGAACAGTGTATTGACCTGAAATTGATGACAAATTAGTAAAAATAACAAGAATCATTTTATATTACTTATAAAAAAAATATTGTTAAGTATGTGTTTTCTTTAAATAAGAAACAATTTCTAGACATATACATTACTACCACTGTAGAGTATGAATGTTCAGAGGTTTTTTATGATGCCCTAATAAAATATGATCTGATGCAGGATATCATCAAACAAAAGCTTTATAGGGAACTAGCAAAGAAGATTCATCAATACATTTCCATAGTGAAATCTCAACATCAGAATCCCAGTGAAGAGGAGCTTGGGGTGTATAATATGTAAGCAGCTATGTGTGATCAGGGAGAGGCTAAGTAAACGGATGGTTAGGAGTTTTGCAAACCACAATACAAAGTTAATGATATAAAATCAGTATTTTTATAGACTCTTATTAACCACACATTTTTCCATGCTTCATACAGCACTTGGCTGCAATATGTATAGAAAGAATAGGATACTTAAAAAGTTAATAAATATTTCTCAATATGTTTACTACTCAAAAATTGTGTACATATACCAGAACGTTACTCAATACTCGATCAACGCTTGAGACTAGATTTTTGCTTTAAAATCTACTTTCAAGTGTTTCTTGAGTGTTGATAAACATTCTGGAATATGGACCTTAATGTCTTAAGCTGCATAGATAATACTGATGTGGCAATCAGTGCCATATCAAATAAAAGAGTAAAGTCAATGGCTAGCCAACTGTTGGTATAGGTCTCTCCCAACTTAGACTACAACTCAAGGTCTATTAAATTTTAACATTGTGAGACATTTGACACAGTGCTACCAAGCCCAAGTAAGCTAATATAAGCTTGTGGTATGAGATCTAGACAACTGATGTACTTATGTTTTTCAAATACATATTATATATAGGAAACACCACAACAAAACTCATAATCTCTGAAACAAAACAAGTGCAAATTTTTTGGCGTCCAGACCTTAGGTTGTCTGACAGTTCAAATAATATAATAGATTTTATAAAGTTCAGATAAAATTTATAATTACACTGTGGGAATAAATATCATTACCACATAAGATAATTTAAAAGAATAGAACACTATGTTCAAGGTAAACAAATAATTAGTCTGAAAGATCATAATTGTTTAATGTAATTATAGTATGAAGTTTGTTAAAACTAGTAGATACAGCGACTTTGTATGAATCATCGCCCTTTTCGGCACTTTGATAGTGTTAAGAGGCAATTTGGCTAAGTGAAGTCATTCTATTGTTTTCACATTTATAGTAATATTAAAAAAACATAATGGTTAAAATCGCTTTCATAAGAAAGTGATAAAGCTTTGTAACACAGTGTTGATATGTAAATACACGAATGATTACACATAATCAATAGTTTCAAAATTAACAAGGTTGCAAATACGTGACGTTATTTTACCTTCTCCCATGGCGTTGGGTTTAATTGAGACAAACATCGCGCTAGATGTTGAACAGTCTGTGTGAAGAATTCGTGTTCGTCCATATTTCAGTTTATATTACATTGATAAACACATTAATTTAATTTAAACAATATTTCTCTGTAATCGCCACTATCACTTCAGACACTTTTGACAATCTGTCAAAATTATTATGTCAATGTCAAAATTGTATAAATAAGAAATACTACGTATAATGGAGCGTCACGGTAGTCACGGCCCAACAAACAATTTGGCTGCAAATAGAGCTTACCATATAACCTTAAGTGTTATGAAGGTAGAGTAGTAGCTGCAATTATAGCTTGCGACGGCAAAAAAGAGTTAGTGATAATATATTACGCTTACAGTGATAAAGCAAGTCTATAAGAGCAATTTTTTTTAATAATAATATTTTTTTTTAATATTGTGGGACACTTTTCACACAGCGCCATCTAGCCCAAAGTAAGCTAATATTAGCTTGTGTTATGGGATCTAGATAACTGATAAACATACTTATATATTTTTAAATACATACATATTATAGATAAATAACACCCAGACACAGAATAAACCACCGTGCTCATCACACAAAGTTTTATCCTGGGTGGGAATCGAACCCACGACCTCTTGCGTAGCAGTCGGATACACTCCCACCGCGCCACAGAGGCAGTCAATTTGTAAAGGTTAAACGCGTAGTGCAGCGATTATTATCCCTACAATACAGACCAAAGCTCTGTGTTATAGCTTTGAGAGACTTACTACTATAAGATCTATATTAGAAATTAACATTTATTATTGACTTCTAAAGTTCTAAGCAAGCTACCATAAACTCTTTTAGGGCACTTATAGTTGCACAATAGGAGCAATCAACGCTACTAGCTCTACAATGGTGTTTTATAAATCTTTTACAGCACTTAACTCTTAAAGAGATACAAAGGTCCCTTGTATAGTTTAGGGCTGAATAGTAGGGATATTTCTCCCTATAAATAGAACGTATAGTGGCAAGTATAGCCTCTATATTATTTAAGGTTGAATTATTGAGTTCGTTACCACCTTAGTACCCCTAATTGGTCATGTAAGCGTTCATGAAAACATAAAATGGCGCCGCAACAGAGCTCCTTTCAAAATTTTCCAAGATGATGGTTCCGTATGTAATGGAATGAAATCGCAACTGCAAGTCTTGATATTTCTGAAGGAGACAGTTATTACTCATTGAGTAGTGATGATGTGAATAATACCAGTGACTATATTAAAAATCTTTCATTTTAGTGAAAATTTGAGGACATGAGCTATTAAGAATATTAAACAAACTGCTATGAAAGATTTGATGTTGATCTTAAATGATCTGATGATGATGAGATTTGGATTCTAACAAAAGATCCTCGAACTATTTTACAAACATCAAAAAATGCAAGCATTATGTGTTTTTAAAATTAGATCATTATTTGTACGCTCCACAATCGATTTACAAACAAAATTATTACATCACGATCGATTAATATCCGCGTGCAATGCAGTGGCTGTATTGTCCTTTCTCTAATGTTCTTATTATTTTGAACGGCATTCTGAAATTGAAATATAATTGTAACAGAATCAAATAAAATATAGTAGCGTTTATGTCGTCTTGTACTCCTATTTATTTTAGCAACCCTATTACAATTTATTTAGGATATTATTTAGTGTATTATTAAGCGCTCGTGGCCCCGCGGTCTCAGTGTTCTGTTAACGATCACTGAGTTACGCTACTTTCACTATGGCTGGTCCTCGAATGGGTGACCACTTTGTAGCATTTATAATTGCGAGCGTTTCCGTGTTTCGGAAGGCACGTTAAGCCGTTGGTCCCGGTTGCCAGTAAAATGGCAGTCGTTAAGCCTGGTTGAAGGCTTGACAATATTTCAACAGCAGGTAGCCGCAACTTGGGTCTATCTATTTCAGCACGGCAATGGGCTCACCACCTATTACGTGGGACAGGAATCCACACGGTGAAAAGTGGGCATATAATATGCCACTGCCACCCCTTCGGGGAAAAGGCGTGATGGATATTGATTTATTTTATTTTATATTATTTAGCGCTAATTTACAGAGTGACACTTTTAAAACAGCGTAATCAAAGCTACTTACGTGAACAAAGGTACGAGTATAGCAGTAGGTACATATTTTTACGCGGTGGCCGACCACAGCGTCAAAAACAACAAATGTCACGTCGAACTTAGTGGAGGGCAGAGACTGAATGGTTGATACTTATTTTATTTGCGCCCGGGCTTGCTATCGCTGCGTAGGTACAAAAAAGCTAATTAGTATCACATGCAAAGTTTACACAATTGACGAGTCGTTTATGAACGTAAGGAGTTTATGCTGGAAATAAAGTCAAACTTCCATTAAAAAAATAACATTTCATTGCTATAAATATTCAAAGGCTTTAACTGGCAGTATGTTACAGCATGTAATTTTGTAGACAGAAATATGTAGGTATTTAATTCCAAATCTTTTCAATTTTGGCAAATCAAACAATAAAAACAATTAAGCACTCGTGCAACTAGGAGATACCTACGTGTAAAAGTCGTGCGTAGGCTAGGTAGTGGTTTTGAAAACTTACTACGGATCTCCAAATTCATGGGTCCACCATTTTTAAATTATGAAGTTAATAAAAATCAGTGAAACGGACTAAAAAGTAACATAATACAATGAAGCTATTTATTTTTATAGCATTCTAATAACAGGGTCACGACTCTTTAAGTCAATAGGCAAAGTTTTGTTACAAATTTACTAAAAATAATGTTTTGCTCCATGTGAAGCAAAATATTTTTTAGGTAAATACACCGCAAAGAGTGGGCGCTTCAATTATTTGCTAATAATATTTACACATATTCACAGTTTACTTACCTTCGCAATGAAAATTCCGCTTCATTTTGCACTAAAAATCAGTTATAAGTTTTGCACTCAACTCCGCCATTTATTTTCGTAAACACAACGCATTACACTATGTTTATTTGATCCCTTTGAAAAGGGAATATCTTTCTTAATTCATTTAACAAATTATAAGAAATAACTAAGGAAAAATATATCCTTAGACGCTGTAATTTCCTATTGTAGATCCATACTGCAACTCAAGGCGTTACAATTTACCTTATTACCACCCTCTAACCGCTAAAACCGTAAGCAAGTTACATCATAGATCTACTATACCCCTCCCGGAGTTTATATTCATTAATTTACTCTCTTTATAACGCTCAAAGAGTCAGTAAGCTGCACGTAGCTCTACCATACCGCTTAAGGAGTTAATGGTCACCAAAATACTACTCTTACAGCGCTTTAGGTCTCAGTTAGCGCTACCGTTCCTCCACAATTGCTCTTCTATACCTCTTAAATTCATTCTATAATTCCACTACATTGCCATAGTGGAACCTAAGATCATAAGAATTTGTGCCCAATCCGGGGGTATAGTAGAGTTATAGCTTGCTATAACTCCTATGTGATAGCACTTATTGATGACCTTGGGATTTCTTTGGCTCTTTTATATATCTGTTCTAACTCTTATAGTAGCGCCTAATGTTAGTTGGGGGTTCACGGACACTCCGTGAACCCCCAACACGAAATTGCCGCAGTTGAAATCACTGCTATGAAACAATTCATTTCTTCACACGATAAACAATATCTCAGAGTAGCAATCAACTGTTATGATTGTTATGAATGCGAGGGATTAAATGTATAGCTAAAATTTTTGAATTTTGTAATACTGCCCTAGTGTTGCAGTATACCCACAACTGAAATGTGTTAAAATATTCTTCTCCTTCATACATATTGTCTCGCCTTTATCCCCAAAGCGTTAGGGGGCAGGCGTTGTCTAGTATACAAATATATAGGCAGTATATGTAGGCATAGGCATATTATACAAGTATATTTCACCGTATGCATTTTTGCCCCATGTTAGAGGTGGCGATACATTGCCGTGTTGAAATGGACAGGCGCAGGCAGTGAATTGTAAAAAGTGAACCTGCTGTTAAAATTTTTCAAGCCTTCAGCTGGGATTAACGACTGCCATTTTACTAGCAACCGTGACCAACGGCTTAACGTGCCTTCCGAAGCACGGAAACGCTCGCAAATGTAAATTCCACAAAGAGGTCACCCATCCAAGGACCAGCCATAGCCAAAGTTGCTTAACGCAGTGATCGTTTACAGAGCACTGAGTCAGCGAGGCTACGAGCACTTCTCTAGTATAGCTACCATATTTATCATTCACGGCTTTATGCTCGAAGCGGTGGCAAAGGCATAATATATGCTCACATTCCACTGTATGCATTTTTGTGCCACGTAATAGGTGGTGTGCCCATTGCCGTTCCGCAAAATAGACAGTTGTAGACCTGCAAATTTTTTTCCAGCCATCCATAAGGTTTTTAACTTGCCTTAAATATTGCCATATTACTGGCTACTGGGACGTAAGGTGCATTCTGAAGAAAGTAAATTTTATAAATTTATATGCCACAAAGCGATCCCTCATCAGAGGACCAGCCATAGTGAAAGTTGCTTAACGCAGTGATCGTTTACAGAACACAGAGTTAGCGTTTTATTATAAGTGTTTTCTTAGTTGCTTACAAATCCTACTCGGAACCTCAGGCTCTAAGCCTAAGGTTCATTTTATTTAACTGCTAGTAGCGGCTATAGTTTGGCTTTTAATGTTCGGCTTCGTTGGGAGCGACTGCCATCTGACCTCCCAACCCCGTAAGGGCGCCTGCGTCTTTGTCTAATCCATTATTCAGCAGGTGCACCGCTAATAGGTAACTTGTGCCCCTGAGATCTATATCGAGACCCTGAAACGGGTACCTAACAATGAGTAAAAAAGGCGACATTAAAATATAAAACGAGAAGGCGCGGTCCTGCTACATTACATAGTTGTCGCATAGCTTGCTGTTGTTCGCGCAACGCTTCTCACTGCTTGCGATAAAAAGTTTACTTCTAAAATCTAGGCAACCATGGATTTCGGCTACTTTTTAACATGGTGACCTAATACGGTTCGATTAGGAAATAAAGCTATTTTAGCTTTAATTTGATATATTAAATCGTAAAATAACTGATTAAAGTATTTTAATGACACTTACCTGTTTATACCGGGCAACTGCAAAGTTGCGCACTGGTGGATGTAGGAGGTTGCGCGGGTATTTCTCGGATGGCGGACTCTTGCTATATCCATGTTATGTTTTAGGTGCAAAAATGACTTACAAGTTGTGTCAACGGGCTAGAGTGAAAAAGTGATATTTCGCAGTGAATTGCGATTTTACATCTGACCGCGCAAATTTCACTGAACAGTAACGCTTCTACCACGTTATTGCTATGCATAACCGAGACGGAAAGACAAAGATATTTGGCAATAAGATTAAGATTTAGCAAAAGGTCTTAGTAACAGGCCATAAAACAATTATTAACCAGTGGAAGGGAAGTAGGCAAACTTGTTTTTACAATACTATTGGATTCTTACGAGTCTTCTAAGCTCTTGCTTCTAGCTCGCTTCTATGAGTGCAGATAAGAGAATACACGATAAAAAACGGGAGCAGTTAATTAAAAATACTTTAAAAATTTGTGCGGTATGTGGACTCCCGTCGGTAACGAGGCTACTGACGTTTTTTTTTAAAAAAAGTGTATTTACATTTATAAATACATAATAAATTTAATAAAAAAAAAGAAAGAAATTAAATATACGTGGTTGTATGATAAAATGAAACGGGCACCTGACTCTCACTCACTCGCTAGTGTGTTCATTCGCTTGCTTTTCTTTTTTTTTCATTAGACATAGTAGGTATTATTGGCGACGTGTCGATGCGTGGGTGGAGAATTTGATGAAAATTTACAATATAGAAACTTACACCTCAGAATAACACATAAGTTACATTTTATTTCGGGATCAAGGACCTGTAGGAAACGGGAAAACTTATCTACGCGGGCGTAGCCACGGGCGTCAACTATTTTTACAAACGCGAAAGTTACAAATGGAATTTGATGAAACTGCCTCATACATTTTTATTAAAGTGTAAAAGACAACCTGGTTCGAGACGGGGATTGAACCCGTGACCTTTGCCTTACCAGCGCAATGTTCTAGCCACTGAACTAGCCAAACCTACCATTTTAATAAAAAAATATGTGACAGTTAGCATACTAATTGCTTTAAAAAGAATTATCCAAAACTTTACAATAATATAGCTTACATATCAGAATAACACAGACTACTTTATATCCCGGGAACAAGTTCCTGTGGAAAACGGTAACGGGAAAACTTTTCACGCAGAGCGGGCAGAGCTATAATATAATTTAATGTCAAATAGAACTTAAGTTTTGTCAAATTTAAACAAAATAAATTTAATACAAAACCTTTATTAAAAACTAACAACATTGAACATTATAAATTAATTGAAAACAATATTAATTATTAAAATTTTATGACTTGCACCTGTAGGTAAGTAGTCAGGTAGGTATAATATTTAAATATTATAAGTTTAGGATATAGTAAACAGAAATATTTTAAAGACACGATAATTATATTGTTTACTTATAATCTAATACAAATAACGATGCGTAAAAGTTAATCTACAATTAATAGTACACAAATATCTAAACGTTTATGAAACGTTTATATTTGAAGCGCTCGTGGCCCCGCGGTCTCAGTGTTCGGTAAACGATCACTGAGGTACGCAACTTTCACTATGGCTGGTCGTCGGATGGGTGACCACTTTGTGGCATTTACATTTGCGAGCGTTTCCGTGCTTCGGAAGGCACGTTAAGCCGTTGGTCCCGGTTGCCAGTAAAATGGCAGTCGTTAAGCCTGGTTGAAGGCCTTATAGGCGGCTTAAAAAATTTCAACAGCAGGTAGCCACAGCCTGCGTCTGTCTATTTCAACACGGCAATGGGCTCACCACCTATTACGTGGGACAGGAATCCACACGGTGAAAAGTGGGCATATAATATGCCTCTGCCACCCCTTCGGGGATAAGGCGTGATGGATATTTATTTAAATATCTAAACGATTCCTCAGTGTTTAAATTTATTAAATATGTCCATTGGAAAACTATTTTTGAAGTGAAAACTTCTTTAGCGGCGTTGGGTATAAAATCTTAAACTCGCGTCAGGACACGTGTCCTGATCGAAAAAGCGTAAGATTTTATCATCATCATCTTTACGTCGATCCCGGTCAATTTTTGAAGGAAAAACTTCTTTTAGCGCGGTACGCATATTTTTAGATGCGATAAAATCTCTGGACTCGCGACCATAATCATCATCATCATCTAACGTTGATTCCGGTCATCTACAGGTCTTATTAAATAATGCTGTGTAATCAATTAGGACTCTTTCAGTGTAGAATTATTTTTTATCATCATCATCTTTACGTCGATCCCGGTCAATTTTTGAAGGAAAAACTTCTTTTAGCGCGGTACGCATATTTTTAGATGAGATAAAATCTCTGGACTCGCGACCATAATCATCATCATCATCAAACGTTGATTCCGGTCATCTACAGGTCTTATTAAATAATGCTGTGTAATCAATTAGGACTCTTTCAGTGTAGAATTATTTTTTATCATCATCATCTTTACGTCGATCCCGGTCAATTTTTGAAGGAAAAACTTCTTTTAGCGCGGTACGCATATTTTTAGATGAGATAAAATCTCTGGACTCGCGACCATAATCATCATCATCATCTAACGTTGATTCCGGTCATCTACAGGTCTTATTAAATAATGCTGTGTAATCAATTAGGACTCTTTCAGTGTAGAATTATTTTTTATCATCATCATCTTTACGTCGATCCCGGTCAATTTTTGAAGGAAAAACTTCTTTTAGCGCGGTACGCATATTTTTAGATGAGATAAAATCTCTGGACTCGCGACCATAATCATCATCATCATCAAACGTTGATTCCGGTCATCTACAGGTCTTATTAAATAATGCTGTGTAATCAATTAGGACTCTTTCAGTGTAGAATTATTTTTTATCATCATCATCTTTACGTCGATCCCGGTCAATTTTTGAAGAAAAAACTTCTTTTAGCGCGGTACGCATATTTTTAGATGATATAAAATCTCTGGACTCGCTACCATAATCATCATCATCATCTAACGTTGATTCCGGTCATCTACAGGTCTTATTAAATAATGCTGTGTAATCAATTAGGACTCTTTCAGTGTAGATTTATTTTTCATCATCATCATCTTTACGTCGATCCCGGTCAATTTTTGAAGGAAAAACTTCTTTTAGCGCGGTACGCTATTTTTTAGATGAGATAAATTTGGACTCGCTACTCCCCGTTACGATACGCAGCTATAGTGTGTGCTATGCATGTACCAACGCGACTAGATAAATAAATTATTAATAAATTGAGTTTTCACTTCTGTCGGCACTCCCGGAGTGGTTAGGTTATTATATTGACTTTTAGAGAACCAGTTTACGCACTGGAGAAGAAAAAAAAATAGCTACTCATATACATATACATTTACAATTATTATGAAGCGCTCGTGGCCCCGCGGTCTGTGTTCTGTAAACGATCACTGAGTTACGCAACTTTCACTATGCCTGGTCCTCGGATGGGTGACCACTTTGTGGCATTTACATTTGCGAGCGTTGCCGTGCTTCGGAAGGCACGTTAAGCCGTTGGTCCCGGTTGCCAGTAAAATGGCAGTCGTTAAGCCTGGTTCAATGCCTTATGGGCGGCATAAAAAATTTCAACAGCAGGTAGCCACAACCTGAGTCTGTCTATTTCAACACGGCAATGGGCTCACCACCTATTACGTGGGACAGAAATCCACACGGTGAAAAGTGGGCATATAATATGCCTCTGCCACCCCTTCGGGGATAAGGCGTGATGGATATTTATTTATTTATATTTACACAGGTGAAAACATCAAGTTTAATGGATTTGGATCAAAACTTTGTATTTTTTAAAAAGCTGCTAATGTCTCTTCAAAGTCTCTTCAGATCTTGAAAGTAAGTGCTCTTTGAACTCAATTAACTGATATCGATTTCAATAATAATCGAGGTTGGTATATCGTACCTACTTTCTTCCTCTCATACATTCTGTATGACGTTGTAATAATAATATATAATGGAATTTGTAAGTACGTTTATGTATGTACCTATATAATGAAATAATATTTGCATATTTTTGCAGCTTCGCCCGTCGAATATTACGACCTTCCGTCGCACCTATTTAATCCCATCGCTTATAAATTCTACAATGATGCAAAAAAAATTGCCAGATTTGTCGACATTTATGACTACTGCTCTGCTCCTCAGTTTAGTAGCGTAATGATATATAGCCTACAGCCTTCCTCGATAAATGGGCTATCTAACACAAAAACAATTTTTCATATCCGACCAGTAGTTCCTGAGATTAGCGCGTTCCACTAAACAAGCAAACAAACAAACTCTTCAGCTTTATAATATTAGTATAGATATCAATTTGTTTGTAGTTAAACATTGTGTTCGTAAAAAATCTTATACAGTAAAAGCTCATTTTTCAAGCTTCCTTTACAAGTAGCGTTTTTATTTCGAACTCGAGACCTCAGCGCAGCAGTCGCATACAATGATTATAATCCCATCCAAATTACTAATCCGAATTCACGTTTTCTGTATTCGCGGCATATTTACGTAAGTCAATTCGCGGACTATTCGCGCGAATAAAGTGCTTTTACTGTGTGCATATATTATTATTGTTTCGCCGGCGGACTAGTGAACAACTTTAAACGTCATTTTCTGGGCCTTGGGAATGGTTTCAGGCCATTTCCGAGGAGGCTCTATCACATACCAAATTATCCGAATTTCACCCCAATTGCCGTCGTTTTCAGGCGCCTGAAACATGTTTTCAGTTCGTTTCAGGCCAGCCTCTATCACATGCTATCAATAACCTGAAAACCCTTTTTCAGGCGTTTACAGGACCCCTTATGGGCCTTTGAAGCCCACTTCAGTATATAGCATACTGTAAAGAGTTAAACACTGTCTCTGTAGAATTGCGGATTTATGATGGCGACAAACATTGCGAAAACTACGTTGGGGTGGAAGGTAGAGGATCAGAAGATCTGCCGTAGGAAATGCACTAGGCCTTGGTGAAGAAAGGAGGGATGTGATCGATATGGCCTTCACTACGGTAGAGTGGGAGAATAATAAGATCAGGGATGCCGTAGCATATATCGGGTTTGATGCCAAGAAGATAGTGGAGCAGTTCTTCAATAAGGCAGATGAAGACCCAAGGCCAGAGGATGCTGTGGCTCTAGATGTGGGAGGGTTCACTCTCTACGAGAAGAATGATGCAAAGACGGACCTAATGTTCTTCCTGAACGTATTCTTGGAGAGGGGGAACAACCTCCAGAAGGCACTTCTTAGATGTGACGATAAGGTGGCACCAGTGCTTCGAAGGAAGGCTAATGCATACGGGATTGTGATGGAGAAAACTCAGAACAGATCAATTTTGGGAACCAAGCACCTCACCTTGGCAAGGCTGGCTCAGGCCTTCGCACACTGCACAGCTGTTCTGATCATAAAGGACAACATTAAGAGCAAGTTGTCCTCAAGATTATTCCCAGGGGGTCCAAACATTTTGACACATACTATCTTCCCTGCTCTCATCCCTGTCGACCGCCAGGGGATCTCTGACACAAGAAGGAGTGACAAGGATAGCACTATTAAAAAGAGATAGCAACACTAAGAACATTCTAGAACTATGTGATAGAGATAGCACCAGAAGGGACAGCAATAGATCGAGAACCTTCCGGCACATACAGAAGGAGCAACTAGCATTGTGTGGAACATTCTAGAGATGTACCCGATTGTAGGTACCGAACGAATTCTCCCGAATATTCCAGGACAGTACTAGGCGTATGTAAAGGGCCGAGCTCGCGGCTACTGGAAAGTCTCCTTTGAGGAAGCGAACAGTGCGAATCAAAGCGAATCGAAGTGATGGAAGCTAAATAGTGCAATACTGTTACAGTGAGATTATCTAAGCAAAGAGTTTGTGTTTAGAGTGTTTAGTAGAGATTATTTATTGTGGTGTTATTGTTTTTATTTTCAGTAATTAAAGTGTTTTCTTTCTAATTTGTGGTATTAGTGCAATTCCTCTTAGTACCCACCCTACGAATGTAATTAAAACGTAAGGAAAACGTATTATAATACAATGAATGGAAATTATAGACCTATTTAAGGTGCGATATGGCAAATTTATCTGTTCTGTAAGAGTATATTCAACTACTAGGTGGCTTAATAAGTAAATTGCCAATAATATTTCTTCAATAATATTAATACTCTTAGTAGTAGCTAAAATGATTCTAATGTCAGTCTCACAATATGTGTTGATTACGCTTGCTCCGTCAAGTCATCAAATAAAAAAAAACTTTGTTTAGAGTTATAGAAATTTATCTAAATCAAAAATTATTTGGCATATGTAGAAATTAAAAGGTTTAACGTAGGCCGCGCGAACTTAACGTAGAGGATCAAGTCATGGAGATCTCAGCAACTGGGTTAGAGACTTAATTATTTTTGTCAGTTTAAGATTGTATTTCTCTTTTCAATAATTTGTTAAATAAAATCTTAGGTTAGAGACCTAAGATTTTATTTTTATTAACTAAGGAGTTGCGGAGATCTACTTTCTGTATTTCTACTTTGACCAACGTCTATTAGTATTGATTGTCTCTCTCCATCTCTAATAGTATTGGGATCCTTGGTGTTTAGATCTCTAGTGACGTCCAATATCGTAGTCGTTCAGAGGATAAGGCGAAGCTGGCGTCCAAAATACTCGGTCCCCTTTGGGCTGGTGCACCTGAAGAACAGCTTCGGCCTTTCGACTGGGTAGAAGGGCGTGCTATGAGAATTGAAAACGATCTTCTACTCTGCTAGCTGTTGTTACATGATGTGCCTAAAGCTGAGACACAAGTCTAGCAACACCAAAATGACACTTGCTCTCTTGCTCATTGGACGCGACCGTGATCGAATATACTTAAGACTGTGAGTTTATATTAGCAATTTGTATCAATGCATTTATTAAAATATGAACCCGTAATTCAGCTTTGTTTCTTATAATTGAACCTGACATGGTGTCAAAATAAAATCGGATATGTATCTAAAAAGAAAAAGGTCGCCGAAATCGTGCCGCACGCCTCCCAATTGCCGTTGTCGCCATTTTAATATATTGTGTCAAATTGAGTGTAGAACGCAAATAGTACGCCGCCGAATAAAACAGCAGAAATAAAAAGATATCTTCGTTGACTTCTACGAGCCAACAAGATGCCGGATGCCAAAACGACTAAAGAAAAGAAGGCCGCGTGCGTCAGCGCGAACAAAGTAATATTCCTTTAAATATATACACGCGGTGTATATATTAGACTTGTCAGCCCCAGACGTGCCGCGAATGTGGAGGAACTTCACAACACAATTAAAAATCTATCTACGACCCAGTGACATGGATGGAGAGCCAGTCACCGGAAAAGTCGCTATTCTACTTAAATATTATAGGTGCTAAAGCGCTTCACATTTTCTACTCTTCCAATGTGGACATGGATACAATCCCTTCAGTGACCTGCAAAAGAAATTCGAGTAGTACTTCTTACCACAGGTAAACACGACCATGAGCGACATAAATTATTCAATCGCCGCCAGTAAGAAGACGAAGACATAACGGCATACATGTGTTACTGATATACAAAATGTAGGCTTGCAATGTGACTTTGACAAGTTGCATGGCTCATTGATGTATTTTCATGGAACCTACACAGCAAGAATACTTTCATTAAAGAAAAACCGAAGACGTTTGCAGAGGCACTAATATCTGCAAAACGTTAGGAAACTAGCAAAATCCACGCCAGACAACTGAGCAAAGATACACAGCCAGAGACAGTCATAGCCAAAATTAATTTCAACAATAGGAATAATTCAACGCCAAATACTCCTAGCAATGGTAATAGATAATCCACATGTACAAAGTATGGATTGATACATCGTGTCCGGTGTCCAACAAGAGGTCTTATATGCAACAAATGCGAGAAGCAGAATCACTGTGCATCCATATGTCGGTCAGTGACCAAAATAAACAGCATCGAAGAAACAGGAGAAAATGTAAGTAAAGTTATACAGCTGTCACCAGAACCATATTTTTTGAGTAGTCTACACTTGCACACAGTAAAAAATAACAGTAGTTCTGAAAACATATGATCGAATTACATATCAATGATACACCCGTACAATTTCGGCTTGATACGGGTGCTGACACAAATGTACTCTTCTCGTATACTTTTAAGAAATTTAATTTGTCGCCTGATACCGTTATAAAAAGTATGCATAAACTTTCTACCTCCAGTAGAGAAGTACTTCCCACGTAAATTGAATATGTAATATTGGATTCCATATCATAGATTTGTCTTGTCAAAACATCATTGGTCGTGTGACCAGTGGTCAATTTAATTTGGTACAAAGAGTACATAATGTTAATATCCACAATAGCTCTACAACTCATGATATTATTGCAGAACATCAGAATCTCTTCACTGGAATCGGTTGCATAAAAAAATTCAAAGTACATCTAACTCTTAAGCCTGATGCTGTGCCATCAGTTCACACAATCATGTCGCCAAATTCTATCCCGGTTAGTAAGTGACCTCAATATTATAGGGTTGTAACCGAAGCATGATTCTTTGTAATCGTTGAGTACTATGAATCCGCTTAACTTTATTTATTTATTTTATTTGCATGAAATATGGTAAATTTGATCTCACAATATAATTTGTACAAGACATATTTCGCCAGTAACATAGGCATGCAATAGGTACATACAATTAGGTCATTATTACTAGTGAAAACGTGACATGATAAATGATATTTCAAAGTAATTCAACCAACGTTACTAAAATCAAAATTAATTAATTAACTAAGATAATAAAATTCAATAAATAAATACATGTCTAAACGTTACAGTTCATCGATACAATGTTAAATTAATAATAATACAATTGAAATTAATCAAAATTTAATAAAATACATGTCAAAAAACGTCGTTACGTCGTCAATAGAATTTAATTAAATATAATGCAATTGTAAATAATAAAAGATACATTCAAAATATTAATTCGTTACAAGGTGCACATACAAATTCTGAATATTATTAATTTTATAAATCAATAGTGACAGAAACGACAAGAGTTCTGTTTTAAAAAATCCTCAGTAGAATAGAAGCTCTTTTGTATTAACCACCTCCGCAATACGCCACAAAATCTTTTATTTGGTAATTCTACTATCGATCGGGGCAAGGAGTTAAAGATGAGAGGTGTCATATAGACACAACTTCTTCGAAGTAGTTCCAACTTAGGTATTGGCATTTTTAAAGGCAAGTGTGTGACTTGTCGCTTGCCTATATCTATATTATTTTCAAAGAGGTCCTTGTGAAATTTAACAAATTTTGCAACTTCATAAATGTAGATACAGGGGACGGTCAAAAGATTATTCATTGAAAATATTGACCTGCAAGATTCGGACCATTTCATATTAAACAAAGCTCGAATACATTTTTTCTGTCCTATAAATACTCTTGAGAGTTCAGAAGAGTTCCCCCATATAACAATACCATAACGTATTATGGAACAAATGTACGAATGATAAACCATAAGAGCAGTTTGTCTACATGTCACGTCTTTCACTTTTCGAATGGCAAAACTAAATCTATTTAATTTCATGCATACACTGTCAATATGTTCCTTCCATGTAAAATGTGCGTCTAATGTCAAACCTAAAAATTTTGCAGTAGTCACTTGTTGGACTAATATATTTTTGTATCTGATATTTAAGTCTATGCATTTACTCTGATAGGTTTTAAACGGTATAAGTTTCGTTTTATCCAGATTAATTTTTAGTTTGTTCGTATCAAGCCATTTAATAACATCCTTTAATGTATTATTTGTTTCCAATTCATATGTATCTACGTTTTTACAGTTTAGAATAATCGTTGTGTCGTCCGCAAACAAGACACAATTATGAGATAGTGCGCGTGGAAGGTCATTAACATATATTAAAAATAACAAGGGCCCTAGAATGCTTCCCTGGGGAGCGCCGAAATAATTAACTCTGCGCTCAGAGTCGAAGTCATCAACGCTGTTGGCTTCTCCATTGTATTTAGTAACCCTAGTAAACTGTTTTCTGTTGTTGAGGTATGATTGGAACCACAATAAAGCTAGACCTCTAATACCATACTTATCTAGCTTAGTGATCAGCTTTGAATGACTCACGTAGTCAAACGCCTTGCTTAGATCCAATAACAGGGCAGATGTTGGAATCTTAGAGTTAAGATTACTAATGAGCGATTTTACTAAAGTAAATGTTGCCAACTGCGTCGATATGAATCTCCGAAATCCAACTTGCTGGTCTGCCAAAATATTATTTTTATCCAAAAACTGAAGCACTCTTCGATACATACCCCTTTCAAAGACTTTGGACAATACGAGAGTCAGAGCAATGGGTCGATAGTTACTCAATTCAGATTTAGATTCTTTCTTATGTAATGGCTTGATTATTGATAATTTCAATTTTTCGGGAAAACCACCTTGTTCGAAGGATAAGTTAATTAAATACGCTAAAGGCTGTGCTATGTAGCGTGCTATACTCTTTAATAGACCCGTATTAAGGTTGTCATACCCCGCAAACTTGGAATTTTTCAAGGACTGAATTATATTAAATATTTCATCTGAACTCACTGGGGTCAAGAAAATGCTACAGATATTATTATCAAGATGATATTCGCCTCGGTCTAATCCATTATCAAAGCCATGATTTTTTACACTATTTATGAAAAAAATATTAAATGAATTAGCTATGTCAGATCCATGTGTGAGTGTGCGACCATTCTCAACAATGCTGTCAGTGCACTTTCTAGCTGTGCCTGTGCCCACATAGCACCTGATAATGTCCCATATCGCTTTACCTTTATTATTAGAATTCACGATATGCTTTGAATTATAAAACGATCGTACACTATTTAAACATTTCTTGAAAACGTTAGAATACTTTTTATATTAAATTTTATTTTCATAAAATTTATTCTTATAATATTTAAATCTCAGCGAACGGTTAGTTTTACAACTTATTTTGAGGCCTTTTGTTATCCATTTTGGCTTACCAATACCACAGTTTAAGTTTATTCTTTTAAGTGGAAAACAGAGACTATAAAATAGTATTAATTCATTATGAAATAAATTGAATGCATCGTCTGTATTTAGAGTATAATAAACCTCCGAAAATGAAAGCTTACTTATACACTCTATGAACTTACTAACATTACTTGTACTAAGATCGTAATTTATTCTAAATTGATATTTATTTAAGACTTCTTTTTGTTGCTCTTCAAATTCGATAGCCTGAGCTGTGTTGTGGTCCGATAAACAGAAGTTGTGTACCGCGCCCCTTGCAGTTGGAATGTTACTAATAAAGTTATCGATACATCTACTTAACCTCGTAGGTTCTTTTATGTGCGTCTGCATACCGTAGTTCGATATAAGTTCCATAAATTGGGTACTGGTTTTATCCTTAATCAATATATTAATATTAAAGTCCCCACCAATAACCAATGTACGGTTTATAAACGCGAGCTTATTTAAAGTATAATTAAATTATTCAAAGAAGATATCAACATTTGAATCTGGTGTTCTATAAAGACATAGTATAATCAGTTTTAACTGAGGGACTTCTACACCGCAGACTTCGAAGTGCTTTTCAATACTCAACTTTTTTACCGTTTATTTCTGGTAATTCTATTCCCCGTAAGTCATTCCTTAACAAAATGCACGTCCCACCCCTGTGTTTCGTTTGTCGACAATAGACTGAGGTTATATGCATATTATGCAACGTTAAAAATTGTTCCTCACCCTGCATCATAAAATGCTCACTTAAACAAAAACCAATCATATTTTTATTTGAATTACATATTTCATTTAAAACTATGTCCAATTCCAGCATCTTAGATAAGGCACCAGCAATGTTTTGATGTACTATATTTAAACTACACATTCTATTTATATGGTTGCTAGCGAAAAAACAAATAATTGTCTGCGCTCAATACAGACGTCCGAGTAGGTAAACTTTTAGCTTTACTAGCTATTGGAAAATAATAAGGTATAGTGCCTTTACGGGGGTTTTAAATTTTGAGTTTATGGATGGGATGGTCTGAGTGGTCTCGCAGATGTTATATTTTAAATTGTCAAAAATAACCTCTAAACCATGGTTATTGAGAATTCCACAGTGCTTCATAAACATTCTAACATCATACGTGAGATTTAGATTAGAATCAAATAATACTGTACATTTGGAAATATAAGTATCGCGATATAATTAAAAGTTTCCACTCTGGAATTATACATTAAACTATGTCCATTAAATTTATAAGTAGGTATACATAAAATTATATTTGTGTGTTGAAGTTCCATATTGACATTACGAACATAAACAATTAAGTCATGATAGATGTAAGTGCTCTCAAAGTCCCTGTTTCCAATAAGAATTACACAATAATCAAACTTAGTAAAATTCTGCACTTTTTGGTCTAAATTGTGAAGTAATTGCTTAATTCCACAATTAGTTCGAATATAATGGCAGACATCGTAACATGGGAAACTATTCTGCGCCGTTGATAGAACAGTATTTATATGGTTACTACTAATTATACATAGTTTTCTTCTTTGGTGATGTACTACCTTCGTCTCAACTGGCTCGGAGGAACCAGTAGCGCCATCTAGTTGTGAATAGTCATCAACAACATTGGATGTTGATTTTGTATGGTTACAATATTGGTCCAAAATTTCACGATTAATAGTAGTGATAGCGGTGTCACCTTGTGGAACCCGTAATTCAGCCTTGTTTCTTATTATCGAACCTGACAGCTGTGTCGAGCCCTTTCGCTACAGGAGAGACTTTGCCTCCTTATGCGTGTTCTAGGGCCTGTACAACGGTCTGTGCTCAGAGGAATTGTTGGATACGATGTCCACAGCTACTTTCTATAATCGCACCGCTCGACATATACAGGATGCTCACCCTCACACTTTACGTCCGGAGCGCTCTCCGTTAGGTCCGATAGGGGCTTTATTCAGCGAAGGCTTAGATTGTGGAATGAACTCCCTGCCTGGGTTTTCCCGAACGTCTACAGTATGGGGTTCTTCAAAAGAGGTCTTAGAAGATTTTTACAGGGTCGGCAGCGCGAGTGCTGCGCCTCTGGTGTTGCATGCGTCCATAGGCTACGGTGACCGCTTTCCATCAAGTGGGCAGTATGCTTGTCTGCCATTTGCATTTAATATTAACAATTTTGTGATTTTCTGATAAGTATTTTTTTGTTTGATGACTTTTTATAATTATTTTTTTTAGTCAATTTTTGACTAATTGGTTCTCTAATTGACAGAATTAGGTCTCAAACACAATTCTTGTTGCATTTCATTTTGAAGAATTTTGACAATTTTTTTCTTGTAATATGACTTGCACATGTACACACCAATATATAACCTACATATATACCAATATACATCTATATAAAAGAGAAAATGTTAAGAAGCAAAATCCCATTTAGAATTTCTTGTCTTGTTTCAATTGCTAGTGACATGCTATTTTGTCAATAAATACATTAGTTAATTGATTACTGTTAATTATTTTGGTAAAGATTGCGGCCGTACTTAAACTAGTATGGAAAATAATTCAAATAATTGATAATACTATCATTTAAAAAGCAATTATCAGGCATTAAGGACTTTGTATCTAGTTGCCAATAAAATTTATAAAAAAAAGTAGTTATCAAATTCTAAAACCTAGTAAGCGACAGACATCAAGCACATCAAAGTATATATTAATTACAATTACATTATATCCGAAATTGCTGATTAATAAAGCCTTTGGCATACAGAACGAGAATGGAATTTGAGCAGAGCGTAAAGCATTGTAAGTATTGTACAGAAGTGCAGGTAACAAGCGCGGATCCACTATTGTGGGCACGATGGGCATGCCCACAACCCTATTGACCTATGATAACACACTTTATCTGTGTACTGCGACCTTTTCACCGAATTTGTCGGTTTCGAGTGGGTTTCGGTAGCTTATTTTGGTTAAAGCGTCTGACCCGGCAAGTCAACAGACGCTGGTTCGAGTCCAGCTCGAAGCTGAAATTTTTTCCACTTTAAATTAGGAATGCACTACATCGATAATGAGCGAGTTTATATCGACTCGTAGTTGGCTGATTTTCGGGTGGCTATGCCCACAACCTTTTTTAGGGGTTGGATCTGCGCCTGGCAGGTAACCTGGTATATGAGAGTATACAGCACGTGTGAATCACGCACTTAATGTCTTTATTTCACATGTCATTTTATTTTTCGTTTCACTCCACTCGCTGTAACGTTTGTGCGGTCTGCGCGCCAAACGTTTGCAGCAAGAAATAATATTGTGTGTAATGATAACGCCTTCCCACTGCTGGTTAGCTGCTGGGTGGTTGTGACTGCCATTTTACAAACAGTTTTGCCGATAGAATTTGGAAGCATCAATTGCCGCCCAACATGGTCTGAAAAATAACATCTATCATAAGCACTCACTTCAAATTATTTATTCTCGTTGTAATTAATTTTAGGCTTAAAATAACAAGTTTCTTTTCAATTTCAATATAAGATTGTCGAGACAAGGCAAGAAGCGTTCGTGGCCCCGCGGACTCAGTGTTCTGTAAACCATCACTGCGTTAAGCAACTTTCACTATGGCTGGTCCACACATAGGTAACCACTTTGTGGCATTTACATTTGCGAGCGTTTCCGTGCTTCGGAAGGCACGTTAAGCCGTTGGTCTCGGTTGCCAGTAACATGGCAGTCGCTAAGCCCAGTTGAAGGCCTTATGGGCGGCTTGAAAAATTTCAACAGCAGGTCCCCACAACCTGCGCCTGTCCATTGCAATACGGCAATGGGCTCACCACCTGTAACGTGGGACTAAAATGCATACGGTAAAATGTGGGCGTATAGTATGCCTATGCCTACCCCTTCGGGGATAAAGGCGTGACAATATGTATGTAACTGATGTCGACGATAGTACGACTGGTGTACGAAGTACCATTCTCTGGCGCGTTGCCTATAAAATCAAACATGACAAAAATCATAGCTACCTCTGATACCAATAAGACTCCTGGACCCGCAGATGATACCGGAACTTAACGCTTAAATTGAACTATATCACAATGGAAAATATTGTACAATGAAAAGAAAAGATTTGAATATTTAATTACCGTCAAAACTTCATCAATGCCAGTCATCCGTTTATTGGCATTCATAAATAAGTTCATGTGCTCCATCAAATTCTAAAACAATAAAAAACATTATCGATTGATAGTGTGAAATACCCCAATCGCTTGGTACTGGGCGAAATATGGTCACAGAGAGACTATAATACGACTATAATACCACAGACTATTAAGAACATACGACACTATTAAGAATATACGAAAATACTTAGAAATTATAAATTTTAAGCCTATAATTTCTAAGTATTTTAAAACTAAAAACGGAACTACAGTTCTCTTCAAAAAAATAGAAACAATACTACAAGTACTCAGAAAGCAGTGTTTATGTATAGTATTTTTCCATTCTTATTCGTCATTCTTCCACTCTTTTAAAAATATTGTTTGATCAACAAATGTTTGTTTCAGAATTTGGGTATTTCCTTTGTATAATATGTATGTATTTAGAAATCAATATTTAAGCAAGTTTATCAATTGTCTAGTAACCATAGCACAAGCTTATAGATTGGTCTAGGCTGGGCTAGATTGTGCTGTACGAAAAGTGTCCCAGTCCCAGAATATTTATTTGCTAAAATTTGTACGGAACAAAAGTGTGCGAGCCCGACGAGTATTGGTCCAGATTTTTATTTATGGTGAAATTGTAGTTGAATCGATACCTTATAATGTTCGTTAGCATTATTTATTTTATTTTTATGTGCAAAGTAAAAATTCTACTAGTATTATAAACGCGAAAGTACATAAGTGTGGAAGGAAGATTTTTACTCTTTCACGCAAAATCAACTGAATGGATTTTGATGAAACTTTACAATAATAAAGCTTACACATCAGAATGACACATAGGCTACTTTATCCCGGGAATGAGTTCCTGTGTGAAACAGGAACGGCTAGAAAAAGTCATCTAAAACCAAACTTCAGAGGTGTTTAAATTTTTCTTGACGAGATGAGTATATTTTAGGTACACGTCTGAGAGCATATCACAATATGCTATACACTATTCCAATGTTGGGTAGCCCAGCACAAAGCGCACCCTTGTATGTCTGCAAGCGACAGACACCTCCTCGAGATACCACACTGTTGAATATTTGTTCCTATTCGATTTCATAATATTCGGTGGGAAACACGAGTACGGGTGCGGGCGGTCTATTTCTAGGCCAGGGTAGAACCTGGAAGTAAATTTTGAAGGGTTGTAGTTATGGGAACGACGTATGCCATATTTTTTATAGTTTACATTTTTACGTCGTACATAACTTGTACACCATTTAGTTGCACAGTTAACCATTAAAATTGTACTTTAAGCACAAGATTTTATATGTTAATAGTTTTTAAAATGCACGTCTCTACTGGACATTGACTTGGTCAATAATACGAGTAGATCTGTGATCGCTAGCTTCTATATTCTTATTTTAGCTAAAACAAGTACGAGTTGCGCGCGTATAGTGCCCTGTAAGCGGTATCTTAAGGGAGTGATCTGAGCTGTAAGCTTAAATATAAATGGGTAAATAAGTGAAAAGCAGTATTTGTAATAATCTAAAGAGGATTTTGTTCACACTCCCACAATATTCGAGGTTAATTGGGGTCCTTCTATATTTTTTTTATAATATTATAAACGCGAAAGTTTGTATGGATGGTTGTTACTCTTTCACGTAAAAACTGCTGAATGGATTTTAATGAAACTTAACAATAATATAGCTTATACATCAGAATAACACATAGGCTACTTTTTATCCCGGGAACCAGTTCCTGTGGAAATAGGAGCGGGAAATCTTCTCTACGCGAGCGAAGTCGCGGGTGTCAACTATTATGATTATATATCGCGATATATCCTTGAGTAAAGAACAACACAAAGGCAAGTGGAAAAAATGTGAAAAGCAATTTACTAGAACACTTACCCTGTCTCTGTCATCTAAAGCGGAGCTTGTAGATGGTAGATCCGCCGTAGATGGAACCGTGGGTACAGTGGTTTGCTGTAAAGAAATATAGAAATAAATGTGCGATAATAATATTTAGTTATACCAGTAATCTGATCATCCATGTCCTACCGAAATCTTTAAGGCCCAAGCCTGCCTGGATTCCCACTTGTGTCCGGTTTCAAATTCGGAGACAGGGAACATAAAAATACTCAACTATCCCCTATATATTTGATATTTGAAGCGCTCGTGGCCCCGCGGTCTCAGTGTTCGGTAAACGATCACTGAGGTACGCAACTTTCACTATCGCTGGTCGTCGGATGGGTGACCACTTTGTGGCATTTACATTTGCGAGCGTTTCCGTGCTTCGGAAGGCACGTTAAGCCGTTGGTCCCGGTTGTCAGTAAAATGGCAGTCGTTAAGCCTGGTTGAAGGCCATATAGGCGGCTTAAAAAATTCAACAGCTGGTAGCCACAACCAGCGTCTGTCTATTTCAACACGGCAATGGGCTCACCACCTATTACGTGGGACAGGAATACACACGGTGAAAAGTGGGCATATAATATGCCTCTGCCACCCCTTCGGGGATAAGGCGTGATGGATATTCAACTATCCCCAATGAGGTACTCGGGTTTGGGTAATCGGGTGTATAGTGGGGGCTAGGATGATTTAACCAATGGTCGCGTAATGTACTCAATAAAGTATGAAATCACGTTCAACCCACTTTCGTGCGGAGTGGGGGGGGGGGGGGGGTGAAGCTACCCTCATATTGTTTTCTTACTCTTGCATGAAGTGTTGTCACTGTCTAACAACCAATAAAAATACAACTGCAAATAGAAAAAGGTAGGAATGCAATACAAATTTGACACAATATTATTAATTTAAGATGGTAACTCTTTGTATAATGTTTATGGAGAATGAAAGTATATTGAATATAGGCCGATTAAGTTTAATTGTTCGACCATAACTTTTACACCATTTCACAGCATATTTCGTCATTTTTTCTTTAATAATTACCCTCTAAACGTGTACGATAGACTGAGTCCGCGGAACAGCGACATAGCTAAAAATGCTTAGCAAATGGCTAGCGGGGTATAGGCGCAAACGGTAAGATAGCGCAGCGCGTCCATTGGTTAAATCGTCCTAGAGTGGCGGGATACACCATTCTTATGGCGTTGTCTATTTGAAACAAATTAATTTTACCCGTAGCAACTGGTGGAAACATCAATTCACTTTTAAATAACTAGCTGACCCCGCGGCTTCGCGCGTGACATACTTCGAACCCCCGTCGCACCCGTATAATTCGGTATAATACCGTCCTTTATTACTTTTATAATAATGTATGAAAACTTCCCGATTTGTTAACATTTATTATCACTTCTCTGCTCTCTAGGGTAGAAGTTGCATGAAATGAAGAAGCAATAGGTAGGTTTAAATATTAATTTATTTGTTCTATTGAACGCGATCTTTTTTGTAATATAATAAATTGTTGCAATATAATAAAAAATAAAACTATTACGAGAGGGATCTCGTGATTTAATAACAATCAAAAAACCACAGTTTGATAATAGGTATCATTATGTGCATAATTGCGGTGAGATTAGAGCCATATTATGAGTATTGAAAACGTTATTAATCTTTGAACTGTAAAACTGTCTAAATGTGTTTGTTGTCTTGCTTGTGTGTTACTTGGGCGCGATAGCAAGATATTAACCCTATTGTAGAATGAAGGTGATTTTTTTATTTATTATTACAATGACATAAGTGTGTGTATGTGTATGCTAGACTTACGGGTTTATAGAACATCTTGAGTACAGTGGAAAGACGATCAATTTCTCCATCCACACTGGCCATACTCTTATCTACCTCCTCATTAGCGCTCAATAAATTTTCGACCATGTTCTTGTGAAATTGGTAACTGAAATACATTCATAAAAGTTATATAAGCACTACATGGCCTGAATGTCCTGCTCAACGACCCCCTACTCCATCTAGCACTTACTAAGATGTCAGTAGTTGTACGAGGAGAGCCCTACTCTTTGTTTTAGTAGAGCTGAGTTAGGGAGGACCGTTGAATATCGACCGAGTAACGGACGGTCCGCGTAGTTACTAAAACGTTTACCATATGAGGTGTTTATTTTTATATTGTGGGGAGTGCCTGAAATGGAGCGCTTCTATGCCTGACACAGAAGCCAAGATCGTAGGAATGTGTAGCCATGAGTATTTGGATGCCGATCTACGAGTAGGATGCTACTATCCACTTCTGTGTAGAGGAGCTTCATTTCCAGCCGAAGCCTTTTGTAGCTGAAATACCTATGCAAATGCTTATTTATATGTGAAATGAACACTGAAAAGTATGAAGAACAGTAAGTTTGTTGGGTTCACATTACGGCAGAAGTTGACGTAAAGGCATCCAGAGAGACTGCGCTCAAAATGTTCGCGCAGGCCTAACGCACCGAGATATAACTAATGGAACTATTGAAAGGCGACCGGCTACTCCTCTTAGCGACCAAGTGGACTTGGCAAACAAAGTGATCAATTTACTCGACATTTGGCTATCGGAGATTGATAAACTGAATGCGGCGCAAAACGTCCATTTCAACGAGAAACTTATATGATGTCAACAGTAGTAAAGATATGAATGCTAGTATGATATTAGCCAAATTAATAAATAATTCAATCCTCGCCGGCCGGTGCACATATTAAAGAAGCAAGCTACAAAAACCAAAAGCGCACAGGCTCCTCTGAGCCTAACGGCTCAGAGGAGCCAAAGACAAAGTTGTAGTGGAAGTCCACAAGGGTTCAGCTGAGAACGAGGAAAATCAAAATTGTGGAAAACATACCTGAACTCATTAGTCTCACAATTTTCGCAGTTCTTTGGCGCCGATACATTAGGATCCATTTCGGCTTCTACATAGCTGGCTGTAAACAAAAGAGCTTTTGTTGTGACATACGATCGTTGTTCGTATTCACAGAAACTATTGAGGTGAGTCGCAAGCAGGTAAAACGCAGAGCAATAGTAAATTATAGTAGCAAAATGTAACCTGTAGGCAATCGTCTTTAATTTCGGAAATTGCCGTTTCCATTTAAGACAGTTTCCTGATTTGTCGGTGCGTTGGCAGCGCGGCATCGGTATGCTCTGTAGCTCTGTTGCCATACCAGTACAAAAATATCAGTATACTCTAGGTATAGAATCCTGCAGTACCGCTTGTGGCCTCGCGAAATAATGTCTCCAAGTGATGATGATATTTTGGTCTGTTATTTTTATTTGCGTTTACGTAAGAAAAGAAAACGTTATTCATCACCCGATATTGACGGTCGACTATTTGTTGCGGTTATAGAACTTTCGCATCACGATAAATTTGCTTATTTATATGCAGAATGTAAAAAAAAAACAAACATAATCGACAGCTTTTGAATATTATTGCACTAGCAATATCAATCGTTTTTTATGCAACTGTTGTATATGTGTGATACTATTATCACATGAGTGTTTCAATACCTAATTATCAATGCAGAGTACATGCGCGCCCCCGAATAGTGTCTGGCCGTGGGCAGGAGGTGCCCACTTAGCGCATGCCCGTACCGGCCGCTCTCTACCTCCTCTGCTTTCAGAGAGGCGCTCGAGAGTGGTGGAGGTGCGGGCTAGATCCTTCAGCTCCTTAGGGAGCTCCGGGGTGGTCGCATTTCGGCCGCCCCGAAACGGACCCCCCCACTTTGGGGTGCCCCTTGCCGGCTCGCAGTGATTTAACCTCAGGCCTACCCTGAGAGTCGGTTTTAAGGTGAGGCGGAACACCGCAGGGTTTAATGGGTAGGACGGCCCCTCTCTCGCGGGCCGGGAGCCCCACACACCGTCCCTGCTGCCCCCGCAGTAGGGATGACGGTGCGTAAAGGCATTCCCCGTGTTACCAAAAAAAAAAACCTAATCAAAAGTTGCATACAAGACTTTATCTACACCCATAATGAATGAATCCTCTTAAAAAGATTCTGAAACAGCTTACTGCTGTATTGAAGAAAAATATGGCGGGCTCAAAAGAAAAAAAAACGGTACCTTTACAGGACTTACCGTGAACTCAGAATCTTGAATTTGGTATGAAGTATAATGAAGTAAGGCCAAAAAGGCCAAAAAGAAGATGGAGGGATATATTTGCGGGGAGATGCGGTCGAGAGTGGATGAGAATGGCGAGGGTAAAGGACGTGTGAAGGAGAGATTTGGGGGAGGCCTACGCCATGGAGGCGACTGTTGCGGATGAAATATAAAACTAAGTGCTATTTGTATGTACGTATTAGAAATATAGGCTTTTTTTATTTTTATTTTTATCTTTTGGCACAGATAAAGGAAAAAAATCATATTATAAAAAGAGAGTTGAAAATTAAGGGGTGTCCCCATACATACATAAATCACCAATTAACATAAACCTCTGAGTTGTATGGGTGCTCATACAATTCGGAGGTCAAGCCTAATTTCGAATCTAGCTTTCAACTCGCGTGAATGGCAATATCCTTTTATTTAAGTTCATACAGATACCACCCCTGTATGTGGCCGTCACGTTGCTTCGTACCAAATTTCAAGATTCTGAGTTCATGGGAAGTATCCTGTAGGTTTAGATTTACAGTCGCAAGACTGTCGACAATTATCGTGGTTATCATTATAATTAGCACTTAGTAACTTAGGTCCGTATTCCAGAACGTTTCTTAATACTCGATCAACGCTTGAGACTAGATTTAGCCTTATAAAATCTACTCTCAAGTGTTTCTTGAGTGTTGATAAAAGTTCTGAAATACGGCCCTTAGTCATAAAGCATATGGACCTGTGAAGGTGACATTAAGGAGGAATTGGCTGAACTTGTATTAAAGAATTGACAGGAGAGTCACTTAACTGAGCAGGAGTGTCGATAGTCGATTTAGGGGAATAATCGTCACTTTACCATTGAGTATAACATAACGCTATATAGTAGATGTAGGCCGCAATGATTCTCTTAAAAAGTACTTCCATGGCAAAATAAACCATGTATTTAATAAAATAATACATACCGGAAAATTGTGTTTTATTAGATACCTACTACTACCTACAGGCCCTTTCTAGAATACTCCGGTAGTTAATAATTAAATACCACGGGACACTTTTTTTAATTACAATATTTCAGTTAAAAGAATGTCCGTCATTTAAAACCGCACCGACAAATCAAAAGATTGCCTTAATATTACAAAATAGCGATTGCCGCAACAATTTTTAATACAAGCGTATTCAGCTTAACAATAACTCGTTAAATAAAGTCTTAGGAATGACCTTCAGACTTTAACGGTATGATCGAGAAAATTCTTCAGAGGGTACAGTGAGATTCAGAAGTTTAGCTGCGGCGAGTGTTCTAAAGAACTCTTCCACTTGCTCCTTTCTCTTCCTGAACAAAACGGGGAGGCAGAGATTTCATCCTCACACTGTGGACACAATCGTGCCCAGAACTGAAAGATTTTCAGGTCCTTTTCTTATGTCGCACCATAAATGCATGGAACTCTCTGCCGGCGCATGTGTTTTCCTCCTTTAATCCTCCTTACAACACTGGGTCCTTCAATAGAATGTGAAAAGGCATATTTCAGGGCCGTCAACCTGAAGGTCGCTATCGAGGCTCTACCGGCTGGGACAGGGGCCCTCAATGATGAGTCGTCGTCTCTGCTTTCCAAAACGCGGGCAAAAATAGTTAAAACGATTCAAAGACGGATTTTTATTTTATATATCAAGGAGAGGTTAGTGTAAACCTAATTTCAAATTTGCGGAGTTGCAACCCTAGTCCCACGGCCGCCATCTTGATAACAGGGGTAGAAGTTTTAATGGTTTATCTGACAAGCTTTCACAAAAAAATATCACATTTTTGTTTCAAATAAAATCAAGTAACTTTAGCTCTAGACCCAAATGAAAAGTTTTAGTTTCCATTTGTTCCTTTCAACTCATTATTGTGACCATGGCAGAAAATGGGATTCAACATTCTGAGAAATCAACATTTTGGGAAATGATTATTCAACTTTATGGGGTTCAATATTCTGGGAAATGAACTTGCTAAGAATGCAACTTTATGCGAATTAAACTCAATGGTTCTAAAGGGAAAAAATATCAGACCATTTTTAAATAGATGTTTTTAAGCAATAAGGAGTTAGTGGAACAGCGTTGTCTCTCAATAAGAGAGCTGAATCTGCTTTGCTCACCTGTTATTGGTGAACCTCTTTTCACCATCACAATTTTCGCCTCGTTTCAACCGTTGCGCAATTTAGACCAGGGGTTAATTCACTGCAACCCGGCAAAAGTACGCCAAGCAATATGGCTCTTCTCGAGGGCCAGATGTGCGACCCTCACCTCAAGCTCTATTAGCTTCATTAGGAGCGACCCTTCTGAAAACAGATGGGTAGTAAGCGCTAAAAGGCACCCCCGGAAGACGATGGGGTGCCAACCGTCAGCGGACCTTCGGTGGGCGGCTTTTTATTTAAAAGGTATAACAAGCAAAGGTGTTATCAGAGTTCCTAGAATAAAAACTTATAGAAGGCTCGTCGGCAGTAGTAACAAATAGCGTCAATAGGGTCAGAAAATAAAATAAAATCAAAATAGGTACAACATGACGTTAATATTATTATTTTTACAGAGGGACTTCGATTATAACTAGGCCTATCTCTGTTTAGTACTCTCATTCTGTATCTGTATATCTTAATCAACTTTTTACTACCCACATGTTAAACTTTTTAATTTTATTTGCCGCATCGAACCGCCATCATCGTCTTTGTAGAGTTTACAAACATTTTAATTTGGACGGATGATAAATTTATTGACACTGAGAACTTATTTTGGCGCCAAATCTTAAAAACTTTTATAACTTTTGAAGTGTTTAGGATCTAAAAGCTATCCTGTTTTGTAGTCTTAATTGAATATAGTTAGTATAATAATTCGTAGCATAATTTAGTTTAATGGTAATATGATTTCAAAACGTTTCGATATAAGGACTGTTGACCCTGTTGATTGATGGCACTTGGTGGAACTTGCTACACATCTTGATCAAAAACACTTGTACTGTTCCACTTATTTAATTAAATAAATAAGTGGAACAGTACAAGTATTTTTGTTCAAGATGTTTCGATATAACGTTTTGAAATCGTAATTCCAGTATAACTACGGGTGAGTTAGATGCGGATAAATCCGAAATGTTTAATTACAGACAATCGCATAGGCAAAATATGATAGGCATATTTGCAAAAAAAAAGACGTGTGGCACTCGGAGACTGCTGCGGTAAAGCTATTGCATAGCATACCTTTGTTTTTCTTTGATATTAATTCAAGTTACACTAAAAAAAAACAAAAAATAAAAAAAAAACACTCACCCCACCCTCATTCTCACAGTCATCCTCACCCTCACACTCACTATCATCACGTCTCGATCCGTGCGAGCTTCGTACAATCGTACCATATAATATATGTACATTAGTGATGCGTCGTTCCGGACATAAATAGGTCCGGGAACTATGTCCTCTACTGGAACGATTTCGGTGCAATCCACAATGTCAATCAAAGTCGGTCCGCATGTCCGCGGTAATCGGTGCGAGTGCGAGCGAGTTAGGTAATAGTCTAAAGGAACTCTGTGTCGCATCACACACCGACCGTACCGAACCGACCGACGGCGATAGCCGATGACTCGCGAACCGAACCGACCGCTCTCTCTTTATCCTATTAGGCTCTTGCTATTTTGGAATAATGTGACTTATTCTATACGACTTAAAGTCGATTATATAATAATATGTAGTAAAATACACACTTGTTAGATGCAACAGCGTAACCCACGGCACGTATATGTATAAATATTTTTTAAACTATGTCTGTAAATACCTGTGTAATTTGTTAATATTTTTGAATGATGTAAATAATCAGTTGATTTATAAATACGCCAATCAAGTGCAAAAGTTCTTGTTTAGTAATATGTGACGTGTTTTATACAACGTAAATGTATCATATCATGTGCCAACTAAATATTTCATCTAGCTCTTGGTTGACAATCCTAAGCTTGAAAAGTATGAAGGTAAATCAACTGAACGTTTTGGTACCTAATAAAAGTTTTAAACTATAACGTCCATTCTTCATTTATTTTAGTCAACGAGACCTTATAAAGCCGTCTTTCATTCAATTTTCTTTCAGAAACAAAATCAAAATAATAATGTAAAAAATTGTACAATCATAATATTATGACATCTCCAATCACACGGACATGAAATCAAGAACCGAAAGGCCATATTTGAATCGGTGGAACTAAATAGTTCCGCGAACATGTTTCCTGAACATGGTTCCGAGAAGGAAAGGAATCGTTCCATGTCCGATCCTCTGTAGGACATGATTTGCGCACCTCTAATGTACATACACGTTAAGCCAATGCTCGGCCGTGCTCGGTGAACTTCGTGTGACCTCGGGTCTTAGGTTTTTAGTGTTACGGAATTTCTTGATTAAAGCCCACTCAAAGGCCGCGATATAAACTATGCAATAGCTTAAAAGTATAGATCATAGGTACTTACGTTCTTCAACCATTAGTGTATTACAATCTCTCTTTGGACCATCTCCAGACATAGTACTAGACGATGTATCAGCTGGGTACAACATAGATTCACCATTAGCTAACCCTGGCGATGGCAGCATATAGCCTAAAGTATCAACGCCAATGCCGGACGTGTCCCTAGAATATTGAAAGTATTCAGCTAGTAAGGAGTAATTTTGGAAAACAATACGAAGAGCGGACGCTTGCTGTATGATTATCTTTTCTAAAACTAGTGCATTTATCTTGTTTTATGTGTGAGGATGTTGGATTCTTGGACATAAAAATTGTGTCAACATGCTATAATAAATATTACTAATGGTTCTGTGAACCGTAGACTTTGGAATAAATTGAGGAAAAAGGCTTAACATTTTTTTGGTTAATGTGTTAATTATTATTAGTAGAGAGCATGCATGGCTTTCCTGTTGCGCACCCATGAGGTACCATGTACATTTTTTTCTAGGGGTTTTAAAATAAAAATAAAAAACTCAGCACACGTCAAGCCTACATCACCCCATACCGTTTTCGACAACCGCTACGGAACCATTTTCCCTCCATTGCCTTCTTCCCCCCCCCCCCATCGAATAACCCCCCCGCTAAAAGTTTTTGGCTATATCAAGGATTGTCCATGCCAAGTTGCATGCACATCCGATGAAAAATGCGACCTGTAGTCTGAATGGACGGACGAACGGTCGGACATCGATAGCATTTTTCCCGTACCAGTGGACTTAAAACGGATGTGGATTAAAATAATATTAGAATTAATATACAAACTAAGCTATAAGCTTGTGCTATAGGATATAGGAAATATACTTAAATGAATCTAAACATAGAACTCTATTATACATAGAAAGCACCCAACTGAAACAAACATTGGTTTATCCCACAAATTTTGGTCTGAATTGGGAATCGAAGCCTAGACGTCAGCGCGGTAATCGCTTACACTATTTTATTTCTTGCCACGTAAAATCCACTGAAGTGTGGGAACATACTTTCTTTTAGTATTTCCATCACGCCTTATCCCCGAAGGGGCGGCAGAGGCATATTATATGCCCACTTTTCACCGTATGGATTCCTGTCCCACGTAATAGGTGGTGAGCCCATTGCCGTGTTGAAATAGACAGACGCAGGTTGTGGCTACCTGCTGTTGAAATTTTCAAGCCGCCCATAAGGCCTTCAACCAGGCTTAACGACTGCCATTTTACTGGCAACCGGGACCAACGGCTTAACGTGCCTTCCGAAGCACGGAAACGCTCGCAAATGTAAATGCCACAAAGTGTTGACCCATCCGAGGACCAGCTATAGTGATAGTTGCGTAACTCAGTGATCGTTTACAGAACACTGAGACCGCGAGGCCACGAGCGCTTCGCTTCTTTTAGTAATTTAATAATTATCATTACAACTTGTCGAAGATTCTCAGTTATATCATAATTTTGCTGAAGGTAAGATGGAGCTCCAATATTAGAGGGAACATTGGAGCTCCATATATGAAATACGACGTGATCTAATTAAGGTAGGATTTTTTATCTTTTCGGTGCAAATAGACATAATATATCTCATACTAGCCTCAAAAAAAACTTACATAACGTCCGCAGTGGGTAGTATATAACATTGCTGCTGTGAGTCTTGAGATGTAGATTCTGAAAAATATATAATAATCAATAAAAGCCGTTAATAATAATAATTAAATGATAAGTGAAAAATTATACGAAATAATAAAAAATCCTAGGAGATGTTATGGTAGATATCTGTCGGGCATGTTATCGGCAGGAGATTTTTTAATTTCCGGCTGCTCTAGCCTTGCAATCGGCGAGTATTTGTATCGACACAACCACGATCATATACCAACAACTTAGATGTCAACATACTAATCATACTATATTTGGTATTACCTTACCACGAAATGTGCCTGACCCAAAATAGTTGTGTCATATTACGAGTATATAGGGATCAATCCAATATCACAGACAGGACTGTTGAGGTCAATACTCCTGACATTGTGGTCAAGAATTGAGTAATAGCCAAACCATAACTGATCCTAGCAGTCAATAAAAATGAACAACAGCTAGTCTATACTAAATTTAAAAGAAAAAAAATTATGTTACTTTGTAATAAATAGTCTTAGAAACTACTGGACCGTTTAAAAAAAAATAAACAAATAGTTTAGGGTTCCGTACGTAATCTAATATAAATCTCCAATAGGAAAATTTCCCCACGCGGGCGAAGCTGCGGGCATCAGCTAGTTAAGATATAAAATTTAACAACTAGATAAAAGCTGATTATCGAATGCAAAATATGATAATGAAAGATGTATTATATATATAGTGACTGTGTGCCTGAAACATACTATTTCCCATGTAACTAGTTACCTTATGAGAATCAGCCGTAAGAATATAACTTACCTTCCGGATGAGATTCCAGCGGTGGAGGGGGCGGAGGCGGCATGGCTTTCAAGTGTGCAATAGCATGTTGGGGAAGGTAACCTGTTCTGTAAAAGTATTCTTTTTCAAATACGGTGGCATGCACGAATTTGCACCTGGTAAGATTACATTGCCTATTTTGAAAATTTCTGCAAAACGTATACACCCCAGGTAACTGTGACAAGATCAGCTCATGCTTAAATATACAACTCAATCCTTTATTACAGGTCCCACGTACATAGTTTCTACACATAACAGGCTCTGATTTAGGATCACTGCTGGGTGGGTTTGGTTGCTGTGGCATCTCAACATCGGTGGTGTACTGAGCACATGTATCTGGATTGATCTGCAGATAAGATTCATCTTTAACTTCTTGTTTAATCTCCATGGTTGGACTTAATGGAGGAGGTGGATTGGGAGGTAACGGTGGTTGCACTGTTGAAGGTTGTTGCACTATCGAAGGTTGTTGCTGTATCGAAGGTTGTAGCACTATAGAAGGTTGTTGCAGTATCGAAGGTTGTTGCAGTATCGAAGGTTGTTGCACTATCAACGGTTGTTGCACTGTCGAAGATTGTTGCACTGTCGAAGGTTGATGCACTGTCGAAGATTGTTGCACTGTCGAAGATTGTTGCACTGCCGAAGGTTGTTGCACTGTCGAAGGTTGTTGCACTGTTGAAGGTTGTTGTACTGCCGCTGAAGCTGGCATTGTTAACTTGCATGTTTTAACTTTATCACATTTCTCCTCCTCACAGACATTTTCATTTTTGGCGACATTATTTTCTTGTTCATCATTATTGGCGACTTTTTTTTCGTGCTCATTATCGTTGGTCTTTTCATAGTCAAATTTGAATTTCATGTACTTCTTCATGTTTTTGAAGTTAGGCGATGGTCGAAATTTAATTGCTTCTTCATCACTATGAAGTGCAGACTGGTTTGCTGCAAAAAGAGTTTATCAGAGTTATAGATTTGAAAGATTCCTTACTAAATTGGTACCAAAAGCTTCAAAACAAAACTAACTCTCCCAAGATGAATTTAGTCAAATTAATTCTAAAACTGGTTATTAATACTTAAGCCCATTATTACATAATCGCTTTGTGATAACGACGCAGACGACGTTACGGGGTTGGGAGGTTGCAGTCGTTCCGAACTATTCCGAAAATCAAAGCCTAGCAATATCTGCTCCAGGCAGCTAAATAAAAGTTAACCTCATTTTCCAAATCCAGGTAAGGTTTGCAAGTAACTAGGAATACATTAAGATGAAGAGACCCTGTAATCTGTGACTTGACCCAGCACAAATTGCTTTCAGAATATTAGAAACCCTCTTGAACGAAAACTTTTGTACCGTGCCAATTATTTACTTTAAAACTTGACTGGTTTCACCTTACGGCATTTTGAAAAGTTAGCACGTTTTATTCATATCAGGTGTCATTGAGTTCAAGTGCAAGCAACTTCTAACATGCATAAAATATGTTTATGTATATGTATTAGTCGTTAAGTCAGGTTGAAGGCCTTATGGGCGGCTTAAAAAATTTCATCAGCAGGTCGCCACAGCCTGCGCCTGTCACGGCAATGGGCTCACCACCTGTTACGTGGGACAAAAATGCATACGGTGAAATGTGGGCGTTTAATATGCCACATTGACATTTGATATTTATCATTTGACTATCATAAAATAGCCGACTAATTGATTTTTTATTACTGTCCATATTTTACTGTCGAAATTGTTAATCAATCGCCATTAAATTAAATAACTGCTGAATATGTTCATCAACTGATCATAATAACATCTCGATAATAATGGGTACTGCCTCTGTCTTCATCCGAGTGTATTCCCAGTCGCGGTTTAAGGGATTGTCGTTGGTGTTTAGGATGTTAGACCATTATAATACATAATAATAGGTATTGCCTCGGTCTTCATCCGAGTGTATTCCCAGTTGCTATTTTGAAGGATTATCGTTGAGTTTTCGGGTTCTCTTCTGCCTGGATCCTCTTGTGTGTTTGTTACAGCGTCAGCATGTGATTGTATTGGTGACACTCATTATGAAAGCGTGAAGTATGAAATTATTGAAAGCGACGATATGTGATTGTATTATCAATCGCAAATGGCATGGTGACGAATGTATGAAAGATGTGTGAAAGTGTACGTTATTCCGGAATTATGCCTGCATAGTTTGTTTATTGAGGTAGTAGCTCCTTTTTTTTGAAGATGGTTAAAGGAATATTTTAGAAATAAATACCCATTTTATACGCACACCTAGAACTATAGTACCTGAATTTGATATTTTACATTGTTATTTTACAAAGAAGGGACTTCATGCTAAGATGAGTAATTACCATTTTATTACATTGTTTAGAGTAAATACATCGGGAAATATCATTAATTGTAGGGTTTTCGTCCGGGTAGTAATCATTTTATAATTGTTTGCTACCTTAGTATGCAACATGTAGGTATCTAGTAGTACAAAATATTAAAAAAAATATTTAAAAAAAAAATATTGTTTGTAAAATATATATCATATCAAATTGCCAAGCAAAGTCAAGGGAAACAGTAGTATAGTGTGGAAGGAATTTCTTATCAGAGTAGATCGTTATAGCATTTTTTAACTAACTAACTAACTATCTTCACGCTGCATCCCTGACGGGGTAGTCAGAGAGGACAGATCGCCAGGTTTCGCGATCCATGCATACTTATTTCGCTTCTTCGAGATTCATCAATCGCTTCATACACGCACGTCTGGGTATCCGAGTACTTTTGACCTTTCCGTTTTTGAGCAATCTGCTCACGTGGTATTCATATGTAAGTCTCGGCCTACCCTGACTCCTTCTACCCTCTACTTTTGAACAATATATATTCTTCGTCAATCGTTCCTCAATTATTCATTGGACGTGTCCAAACCAACGGAGCACGCCCTTTTCCAGCTTAACGCTGACAATTTCATTCAAACCTGCCATATTGCGTATCACTTCGTTACGTTTTCGGTCGGCCAAAGTTACGCCGCACAATTTTCGAAGTGATCGCATCTCCAAAGCATTCAATTTACTTTCATGCATCTGCTGACATACCCAGGTTTCACTACCGTAAAGCAAAGTTGGCACTAGCACTACGTTATGAATCGCCATTCGTGCTTCTTTTACGATGCTTTGTCGCTTTACTAACTGGGACAAAGCACCGTTAACTTTGTTTGCGGCAGCTACTCGCCGTTCTACATCCGAATCACATCTTCCATCCGCGCTAAACATTCTTCCTAAATACACAATTTCATTCACTTGCTCTAGACGTTCCTGGTGTACCCTAATCTCGCATTTAGTTCTTACGTCACCTCTTGACATGACACATCCCTGTTTGACGCCTGTGCAGACATTAAAAAGAGGTGACACAGCCCCTCCCCCCTCTCTACTCGCACGCAGGCCTTACAGTCCCTATAAAGCGACTGTATTGCCCGCAGTAGCGAGCCGTCCACACCATATCCGGGCAGCAAGTCCCACAGCGTTTCTCTCACAACGTTATCAAATGCATTCTCTAGATCCACAAATCATGCGCATCATCAACCTTTGCATACACCTGCCCTGCCCACACATTGCCCTGTAGCTGGAGCAGTTAAGGCGCGAGCCTTTCCCTTTGTAAACAGGTACTACAACTGCTACTCGCCAGTCATCCGGGACCTCACCCATCCGCCAGCACAAGCTGCATAACAAAGTTAGTGTGTCCCAGACACACGACCCACCGTACTTGATCATCTCAGCAGTAACTCTGTCTTTTCCCGCAGCCTTAACACATTTCATACTTCTTATCGCTTGTTCTATTTCTTTCATACTAATGACTTCAATGACATCGGGATCCGGAGCATCGAAGTGAGCTCCACTTCCCGATGTGGCATCTCTGTCTTTTCTTGCATACATCTTTCCATAATATTCACTCCATCTCTGTAGGACGTCAGTTTGGTCTGTTAGGACGTCATTGTTAACACTAAGCACTTTATTCATACTGCAGATTGCCGAACAACTCCGGGTCTTGCCTACCTCTTTCCAGAAGAGCTTGGCATTATCGACAACTTTTCATCCGCTTTCATTCTGCACCTTTCACGAGCTTTTTCTATCAGTGCCTTCGTGTTAACTTTCTGCAGCTTGTATCTCTCTTTCATATTAAAATCATTCCGCGAGGCTAAGTAGTCTAGCCATGCTTTCTTCTTCATTCGAACTGCTTCTTTCACTTCCTCATTCCACCATGCATCACGCTTATTACTACTGCCTCTTGTTTCTCCACACACTTCCACAGCGGCATTTATCATACTATCCCTAAGGTTCAGCCATACACTTTCCACATTCTCACTACTTACATTGACGTCGCCAAGCTTTTCGGCTACCCTTTCATTATATTTATCTCTAATGGATGCATCCTGCAGCTTCCAGCTTTAGATGCTATAAGTCGGCTCAGGTTCAGGACACTCGGTACGATGACGCCAACCCGCGAACAGACCCCTAATCCTAGTTATGACTAGATAGTGGTCTGATCCCAGCTCAGCGCCTCGATAAACCCTTGTGTCCATCACCTGTTTACGGAGCCGACTATCCATTAGGAATAGATCTATCATGCTTCTCTTTGACTTACATCTCCTCGTATACATATGAATTTGTTTGTGGTTGAACATTGTGTTCGCCACAAACAAATCCTTTTCCTTACAAAATGCCAGTATTAGCTTGCCAGCGTCGTTCACCCTTTTATCCCCATACTTCCCGAGTACCGACTCAAACCCATCGCGAGCGGTACCCACCCATCCATTCAAGTCTCCACATACTATAAGTCTTTCATTTCCTTCTATCACATTTAGAGTTTCTCTCATACTCTCCCAGAAGTCCTCTAGCTCACTCGCGTTCGACGAAGATACTGGCGCGTAAGCAGCTACCAGGAAAATCTTCGTCAAACCAAGTTTTACACGGATCCAGAGGATTCTAGGACCTACCAGTGTGTACTCATACATACCGGAGGCCAATCGCGAGGACAGCAAAATTCCAACCCCCCGAGTGCCATGCCCGCTCTCTGGTACTCTAGACAAAAGCGCGAGCATCCCACCCGGGAGCTCCAAGACTTCGCTGCCCTTGAGCTTGGTCTCTGTCAAGCACACTGCATCTAACTTTCTCTCATTCACAACATCCATCAACTCATTCATCTTATCTGTCATTTCTCCCCTAACATTCGACGCAGCTACCCTGCACTCCATCCTCCACTTCCCGCCGTGACGGGCCGCGCGTGTAGGGTGGCGGTCCCCTACGCCCGTCTGGCACACGCTTTTCGCACCAGCGGGGACGAACTGATGCGCGTCGCCTCGGGGGCACGCCCTAGCATTATTCGCCCTGGTGGCACTCGTGTTGGAGTAGAATTGCAGCCGTAGCTGGCAGGGAAGGCGACGTGCACGCTTCTACTCTTCATCCCCATTTTTTAACATTTCATATTAAGTAGGTAGTTCAGTAATTTTATTTCTTTTTCATCTTAAGGTAGTTAAAGTTTATAGAAAAGTTTATTGGTTGGGTGCGTTGCATAATTGTATTACTTAATAAATAAAGTGTAAATGACAGTGAATTTAAAAGAATATAAAGGTATATTACAATGAAAGTGTGATGGATTGTGATAGTGAAATATGTTTTGGATTGCAGTTAATTGTATTTTTGGGTATGTATTTTCTAGATATTTAAAGTAGGTTAACAGTGTGAAACTTGGATTGTTTTAGGGTTAATTGCACGAATTCTTTGGTTATAGTTTCCGTCAAAATTAACTTTAGCAGTAACAATAACGGTAGCAATAAAATTTAACAATGATGCGTTGCACAATCCTACTTTATGTTATAGTTAATGTTAATCGGTTGCAAATGTAAAGTTACTTGCTCTCCATCAAAATTGAAGGGGTAATTTTTTTTGTTATGGAAACACTTCGTTCAAGCGTCATAAAAAACTGTCAAAGATTAATTCAAACGTCAATTTTGCTGGCTGATCGTTGACTTGAACTAGTAATATAGTATCGCCACAAGAACAAACAAAAAATACTAGTAATAATTAGTTGAATAAAATAAGTATTTATTTTACTGAAAACATGGAAAGTGCCACAGGGTCAAGCTCAATTATTGGGTTGGATAAATACTGTATGAAGTAAGTTCACCATTACCATTCCGTCGCGTCGGTTATATATTCAGTGAAAAATTATGTACTTACATTTTATTAAAAAAAAAAAAACATGCATGCATGCATTCATGGTGATGAAAATTCGTCAGTTCAAAAGGAAAAAGACTGAAGAAATATTATTTAATTTTGACTGCAGTACACCTCATTCTTCATTGAGGAAACCGTTGGCACCACCACTAAAACGTAGGTGTTTTTGATAAATGAATTTATATCACACTAACTTCCGCTTGCGGCTCTGCGCACTTTAGTTAAAAACTATTGCATGGCTTTCTTCAAGACTCGAATCTACCTCCATACCAAATTTGATGAAATTTTGACAAACACTTTTGTTTTAATAATATAAGTATCTGATCTTTTCAAAAAGGCATACATATTGTCACGCCTTTATCCCCTAAGGGGAAGGCAGAGGCATACTAAACGCCCACAGTTCATTGTATGCATTTTTGTCCCACGTAACATGTGGTGAGCCCATTGCCCTGTTGCAATGGACAGGCGCAGGCTGTGGCGACCGGCTGTTGAATTTTTTCAAACCGGTCATAAGGCCTTCAACTAAGCTTAACGACTGCCATTTTACTGGCAACCGGGACCAACGGCTTAACGTGCCTTCCGAAGCACGGAAACGCTCGCAAATGTTAATGCCACAAAGTGGTCACCCATCCAAGGACCACATATACCTATAGCGATAGTTGCTTAACACAGTGATCGTTTACAGAACACTGAGTTAGTCCACGAGCGCTTCTTCAAAAAGAAGTTAGAGCGCTTCTTCAGAAAATATTAATTATCGTCCTCATTTTCAGGCATGATTAAGGGATACCAGGAAAACAATAGTAACAGTTTTATAATAAAATGAGCTTTGCGCGAAGTCTCCATGCCCTTAAACTGGAAAGAATTCAGCAAAGTATCAGGCAGCAAAAAGAACTACATGATCAAATCATGAGACAATGAAGAACGAAATAAACTAGAATTAATAAAACTTCAATTTCAAATTGACATATTATAAAATAAAAATACTATAATAATTAATAAATTGTTTTATTAAAGTATTTAATTGTCTGTTTATTTCTACATAAACCACAGAATAAACACTATTAATGTACTGCTATTAATGTAATCTTTACGCTGTATCCCTGACGGGGTATTCAGAGCGGGCCGATCGCCTGGCTTTGCAATCCATGCATACTTCTTTCGCTTCTTGCAGATTTATCAATCGCTTCATACATGCACGTCTGGCTATCTGAGTACTTTTGACTTTTTCATTTTTGAGCAATCTTCTCACATGATCTTCATATGTAAGTCTCGGCCCACCCTGGTTCCTTCTACCTTCTACTTTCGCTCAATATATATATTCTTCGTCAAACTCAATCGTTCCTCACTCATTAGTTGGACGACGCGACGACTGTATGTCTCGGCATTTATTCCACCTGAAGATTTGATATTTAAATGGGTACAGTATCAGAAGAACTAGATTCCTATAAAATATCACGCATAATGCCATCATACAATAACTTATGCACACGATTAAGCTTATTATATAGGAATATTTGATTATTGTTGGTTGTCAAGTTGACCGTAACGTCATTACGTCTGTTACTGTTACTATAACCGACGATATAACTTTAACCGCCAAGATTCAGCTTTTTATAGTTAGTGTCAGATGTGACGTCATTTTAACCATTGTAAGAATGGTGTCATTTTAACCATTGTAAGAAATTATTGGCCAGATATAACATTGAATTCTTCAATGTTATATCTGGCCAATAATTTTCTATGGATGTGAGGGGTGGACTTGCAAGGAACAAATTCGCCAAAACTGGAGGCCTTAGAAATGTGGCTTTACCGTCGTATGCTTCGAATAAGCTGGGTTCAAAAAGTCACGAACGAAGAAGTTCTACGACGTGTCAAAAAATCGCGAGAACTCATGACACTTGTTAAGAAAAGAAAGGTAGCTTATCTGGGACATAAATTGAGACATGAGCGCTACCATCTTCTTCAGACAATTATGAAGGGTAAGATTGAGGGGAAAAGACGCGTCGGAAGAAGAAATCTATCCTGGCTCCGCAACATCAGGCAATGGACCGGTATCACCAACGTAGAGGAACTTTTTCGCCTCGCGAGAGATAAGAAGCGATACGCAGAGCTGACGGCCAACCTCCAGTAGTGGAGAGGCACTCCAAGAAGAAGAAGAAGAAGAATGGTGCAATTCAAATAGTGTTTAACCAGAGATTTGACGGCTGGTTTGGCTTTGATTATTGTAATAGTAAGTTGATGCAAAAAACGAAATGCAAGAAACGTAAAACGATAGAAATAACCAATATCACATTAAGGGTGGACCCTTAATGATTCATAGATTCTTATGACAATAAAGTTTATTCAAAATGACCTCTGTGATTTTGAATACAGGCCTTCAATCTGCGCGGCCAGTCGTGTATCGCAGCACGAACGAGGTCCGTGTCAATATCGGCGGCTGCCTTAATCAAGGATGTCTTGAGTGACTCCAAATTGGGATGAGGCTTTGAGCACGCCTTTTCCTCCAAGTGTTGCCATATCTTGTAATCTAACTGACTCAAATCTGGACTGGAGGAGGGCCAGTCTTCGTGCCGGATGAAGTCGATTTCACGCGCCGCCAGCCAGTCTTGTGTGCTCTTCGCTCTATGAGCTGGCGCCGAATCTTGTTGGAATACCCAGTGCCTGTTATTGAATATGGTATGAGAAACAGGTTCCACAAGGTTCGTCAGGACTGTATTTTGATACACAACTGCATTCGTTTTTACACGTTTCTCACAAAAATGTACCTCTGTTAAGCCCCAATAAGAAACTCCCAACCATACCATGAGCGAGGGTGGAAAATGACCTCATTCGACACGCGGAATACGGTTGCTCGCTTCTTCACTACTGTGTGCGTACACCTTATCAATTTGTTTGTTGTAGCTCTCTTCTACGGTGAAAATGTTTTCATCCGAAAAAATAATTTCCCGATATTTTTTTCCCGCGTACCGCTTCAACAAAGCGCGGCATCTCTCCAGTCTCAGGTCCATTAGACGGGCATTTAAACGATGTCCTGTTTTTCTTCGATATGACCGAAGCCCTAAGTCTTCATTTAACACCCTTTTCACCGTGGTTCTGCTTAACCCCATCTGAAGGGCCAACAGTTTCTGCTTACGTTTGGGATTTCTTTGAATTTGCGCCTTCACGCTTTTATCACTGCTGGAGTCCTAACAGACCGAGGGCGACCACTTCTTGACCTGTCATCTACACTAGAGTCTTTATTGTATCGTTTGATGGTACGACAAACGAATCTTTTGGTTATATTCAAATTTATCATTATGTCAAAAATTTGAATTGGCGCGTAACCGCAACGATGCAACGCAATAACTGCAACACGGTCTTGTTGAATTGTAAAATTCTAAAAAGTATACATTTTTATTTTCATGAACAATTCGAAATTCGAATTCAATAAACTTTTTTGTGGCCAGCATTCTAAAAGAAAAGTTTTTACTGTGTGACAATACTTATGACCTGACTAGGTATTTAGAAATATATATGTATGTTTATCAGTTATCTGGTTACCATAGCACAAGCTCTGATTGTTTGGATGGCGTTGTATGAGTTGTCCCAACGATATTTATTATTATTACTACTCTGATTTTTCGTGTGCTAGGTGGTTAGTTGATTAGTTTTAAATTGTGTCTATGCAAATTCATGGAGTATTGAATGAGACATTTTAGAATGAATTAATTAAAGTCATGCAGTTTTATTCGGATTTTGCGTATATATGTGTATAGATACGCGACTTCGTTCATCTTAAATTGTTTGTTTGTGACGCACGAGAAAAAAGGTACGCTCTGGATCAGCAACAAATCGGATTTCACTCTGACTAGAAGTTTATAAACGACGTTTTAAAAACTTTGCGCTTTGCGTTGAATGACAGAAAATGTGAACTCGTCAAACTTGTCTTTAAAAGACAGCCTATGGCTCAAAGAGTATAATAAGTAACCAGATCATTGCGGCGAAGTCAGCATCACATTCTCTTTTATATGTTTTAACACATTAAACAGTGGAAACACCAATACCCAAAACTACATAAGTTTTTTGAGCACAATGGCGCTTGTTTAGTTTGTCACCTAATAACGTACCTATCGAATTAGTTTACGACAACATACTGCGGATCGATTTGGAGAGTTACTACCCGCTCCCTCACCCTAACACCGCCTCTTTCGCGAGCATGATGTGCTTGGTGCCGCAGTGCTATCGTCGTCCTAGAGCAAAAATAATAACTATCTTCACGCTATATCCCTGACGGGACAGTCAAAGAGGAAAGATCGCCAGGCTTAGCGATCCATGCATACTTCTTTCGCGTCTTCAAGATTCATCAATCGCTTCATGCATACACGTCTGGGCACGTCTTTTGACTTTTCCGTTGTTGCTCTGAATCTAATCTGCTCACGTGATCCTCATATGTAAGTCTCGGCCGACCCTGACTCCTTCTACCCTCTACTTTCGCACAATATATCTTCTTCGTCAATCGTTCCTCACTCATTCGTTGGACGTGTCCAAATCAACAGAGCCCTTTTCCAGCTTAACGCTGACACTTTCATTCAAACCTGCCAAATTGCTCATCACTTCGTTACGTATTCGGTCGGCCCTTCGGCCTACTCATTTTCGATAACTTCGAAAATTGGGTGTGGAAAATATCCAGGTTTCGCTACCGAAAAGCAAAGTTGGCACTAGCACTGCGTTATGAATAGCTAGTCGTGCTTCTTTAACAATACTTTGTCGCTTTACAAAGTGAGACAAAGCAACGTTAATTTTGTTTCCGGCAGTTACTTGCCGTTCTACATCTAAACACATCTTCCGTCCGCGCCAAACACACTCCCTAAATACATAATTTCATTCACTTGCTCAAGACGTTCCTGGTTTACCCAAATCTTGCATTTAGTTCTTACGTCATCTCTTTCAAATACTAGAACCTTAGTTTTATTTGCATTCGAGCGAAGATCTTTACTTTCACACTCCTCTTTCATATTAGTGACTAATGACTGAAGGTCGGCTTCTGATGAGGCCATCAGCGCACAACAGACAATTTACTGTTAAGTCACCCAAATTCATACCCATATCACAATCTTTCTACTTCTGCAGGCAACTGTTTAGATACACTATGAACAGTTAGGCGGACGTGACACAACCCTGTTTGACGCCTGTACCGACGTCAAAAAGGGGTGACACATTCCCCCCCCCTAATCGCATACAAGCCTTACAGTCCCTATAAAGCGACTGTATTTCCTTGAGTCCAGAAGACGCATAAAAGTGTAATTATTGCGGTGTAAATGAGAAGTCTGCGAAGTATAGCTGGAGTGAAGTTGATGGATAAAGAAAGGATCAGCGTGATAAGGGAACATTGCGGTATGACAGAAGATGTAGTGACTAAGATAGAAAAATGGATGCTTAGATGGTTCGGACATGTGGAGAGGATGAATGAGAATAGACTGACGAAGCAGATTTATGTGGTGGGGGTGTTTGGGCAAGCTGGTAGGGGTCGACCTCTGCGTACTGTAACGTTGTAAAACGTCACATTGGAACGTTATTGTTAGTCTTGGGATTTAGAGAGAGAAAAGAGTAGATTGTTGACTCTTTCTCCCTACTTGTCATCGAATTTATATAATTTACGTTTTGAGTAGGCAGAATGTTTTTGAATGTCTTAGCCTGTTCTTAGAACGAATGAATTAAAATAGTTCTGTCAATTGGTCAATGTCTTTTGACAGTGGTGACGGAACGTCATTCGCCTAGCTACAGCGCCGACAAAAAGATGTCGTCGTAAATATATTTTTTAAACTTCGCTAAAAAGAAGTAATCTTTTATAAATTGTAAATGGAAGTTCACGCCTGTGACTTCTTATCAATGTTTATATCAGGATGACTATGTATTTCGGTAAGATCTTTGGATTTTTGGAACCACATTTATAACCTCGATGACATGGTAGTATTTTGACGAAAGATTATGCGTTTGTTTACAGCTAATTACGAAGTTTACGAAGCTTGGGGAGGCGTTAATGGAATATTTGCCTGCTCTTCAAGATTTATTGAGTTTTCCTTAAAAAAGTGGTAAGTTCTCTTTATGTGTTCGAATCACTAACAAATATCCAATTGTTTTTCAAATCTAATGGAACTAATTTCTTTTCTTTGCAGCTGAAAAGCACTTTTTTTTATATATATTAATTCTATTGTTGGATAAAATTTGCCATGGATGCTGACCATGTGGTTACGGGCTCGCCATTCTAGTGGAGAACGACACCTGTCGCGGTCTGCAGATGTGATTTCGAATCCCGTGGTAATATAACCGCCTTCAGGTATTTAGTTTGAATTATTTTTGTGTAGATTAATCTAATAATGATGCACGACTCAATGATTAGGCCCATGTAACGACTTAATGATTTGGCTCATGTTTTGAATCAAGTTACGATATACTTTTGACTTATAAGCTGGCATTTTGCTGGATCTCACTATCCTAAATTTCACACCTCAACCCTGTGAATAGTTAATCTTTAGCTTACTAAATCACTTGAATAGGTTATACCATTAGTGATAAGGTATATAATGTGTATTCAATCAATTCGCCTACAAAAATATAGAAACTATCTTCTAGAGATATATTCTATTATTTTTGGTTCCTGCTCTTATTTTTTTTTTTTTTGATTATTGATGCTCTTATGATTAGAGGCTCAATCTCTATCCCTGATATCCGTGTGCATAAAGTTGGTAGGACTTATCCTCCTGGCGCCTGAAACGAGTTATATCTTTTGTTTGTTAGTTCAAGACTCATCGCCATTATTAAGTAACTTTTTTTAAATATTACAGTACCTATGTCAATCAAAACGAAGACCTTTTGGAAAAAGACCAGGTCAAGAGTACTCTTAACCGGCGAGCGTGTATGAAAACACTCATGAAAGTAGAAGAAGCGAAAGTGGTAAGTCAGGATCGTAGCAAGTGGAAAACCATACTCTCTGCCTACCCCGATGGGAAACAGGCGTGATAATATGTATTATATTTGACTGCCTCTGTGGCGCGGTGGGAGTGTATCCGACTGCTACGCAAGAGGTCCCGGGTTCGATTCCCGGGTCGGAACAAATATTAGCATGATCCACAAATGTGTGTTTCGGAGTTTGGGTGTTTCCTATGTATAATATGTATGTATTTAGAAATATATGAGTATGTTTATCAGTTATCTAGATCCCATAACACAAGCTAATATTAGCTTACTTTGGGCTAGATGGCACTGTGTGAAAAGTGTCCCACAATATTTATTTATTTATATTTATGTATGTATTTTTCCAACTGCACTGAATTTCGACATACGAATAAAAATGTTTTTAAACTTTCGCGATTTTCACTCATATATTAGCAGTACTTGTAATACTTCATCAGTTTCTTTTTGATATGCAACCAATTAAAATTCTGAAAAAAATAAATGTTGTTTAACACTCTTAACGGAGCTTTGTATGAAACAAAATTATATTTAAATTAGAGAAAAACAGAGAACAAAACAATTTATTGAACTTCCCAGACCTATCAATTTCAAGAAATGGCACAAAGCATAGTTTTAAAATATTCTGTAAACTAACTTACACAGATACTTCAACTCCTTTTAATTTGCAGGAGGCAAGTTCCAAGCGCCAACCTCGACGGACCCGGCAAACGTCGTTGTTGGTTGCCTTCTTGAGGGAATGGGCGTCACCCCTCTTGTGACGTTTTAAATCGTCCCTACTGGGGGGTAAGGTTGCTCACGTCCGTAGGACTTACCACCTTCTCCTAGGCCACCCCTACACGTGCCCCGGTGGTGGCAAATGAGCAACAACGCCGAGCAACAGGCGGCGGTTAATTAACCTGACCACTGGTTCACCACAAGCCAAGGAGGACTAAAACCCTCCTAAAAGTATGGCCATGTCGCATTGGGAAAGCGTCATGTGTATGACCCCTGAAACACCAGGCCTAACAAGCCGGAACCCGCTGGGGGTACAAAATTACCTCCACAACTCGCAACTCTGTGCATATACTTACTCACAGAATCGAGGGCCTTGGCTTAACCGCCCGGACCAAGAGGTAGAATACCTCTTTAAAAAGTCACCCTAATCCAAAAGGTGGGAGTACGTGCCGACGGAATGCATGGCTTGAAGGAGGCAAGTTCCAAGCGCCAACCTCGACGGACCCGGCAAACGTCGTTGTAAATTGCCTTCTTGAGGGAATGGGCGTCACCCCTCTTGTGACGTTTTAAATCGACCCTACTCGTGGGAACAAAATGAGCAATTCTAAAACCTTTGAAAATATATTAAATTTAGATAAGAGTAACCCCAAAACTATGACCCAGCAACTTTTCCATAAAGGAATGTTTATAAACCGGCCAAGATCAAGTTCTTTTAGCGGAACAACTAACCAAGACCAAGGAAACATTGAGCTAGAAGATAAAACAGATAAAGACTCCGAAGAACAACAGTTCACAGAAGTACACTATGGCAAGCGGCAAAGATCCAGTCCAGATGCAGTAATGCGTAGCCAAAAGCAATCAAAATTAAATTACTGGCTTGCAGCATCAGCTGTACCAACATGCAACAGCTTCTCAGGGCTCAAAGACACAGAGGAAACAGATAAACCTGAAATGCAAACACAGAAACCAATAAGACCCACTCCACTGTTTATTGACGGCGTCAAAAATATCCAACCTCTACTGAAATTATTAGAAGAAGTAGCAAAAGGAGAGCATGAAATTAAGGTATTACGAGGCGACAGAGTTAACATATAATCGAAATCAGCCCAATCATACTCGACTATTTACAAAGAACTGAAGGCAAAAGACACAGAATTCTTCAGCTACCTTCCTAAACAAGACCGAAGCTTTAGAGTGGTGCTTAAAAACCTACACCCATCTACAGATAGAGAGGAAATTAAAATAGCTATTGAGGAGCTTGACCATAAAGTAACAAATGTCTGGAACATCCAAAACTCAAGAACAAAACAGGCGCTACCAATGTGGAACATCGAACTAGAACCTCGTGAAAATAATAAAGACATATATAGCGTAAAATCTCTATTACACTGCCGCATATTGTTTGAAGCACCCAGACCATAGCGATCAATCCCACAATGCACTAATTGTCAAGACTATAATCACACACAAAAGTATTGCAATAGAAAACCCAGATGCGTCAAATGTACAGGTTCGCATCACACCTCAGCTTGCCCACGGAGAGAAAGATCAAACCAGGTTAAATGCATCCTTTGCGAGGGAAATCACCCAGCTAACTACAAAGGCTGCATAGTCTACAAAGAGCTTCTGAAGGTCCGATATCCTCCTCCAATCACTAAACAAAAAACAAAACCTGGATACACGAGAAAAGAACAAGAACCTACAAATAACGCAAGGAATTACGGAAAATCGTATGCCTCGGTCACAAAAAAGCTCCCCAAACAACCCACGACGCAGACACCCAACGTTGAAGGTGAACACCAAAAAACTAATGAACTCAAAGCCATCAGGGAAACACTTACTGCCCTAATGAACCAAATGTTAATTATGACCCAAACGTTAACCGTTCTAATTTCAAAAATGTCATCACATTCACAGCACTAAAACTGTGCGTATGGAACGCCAATGGCTTGTCAAATCACTCGGAAGAGTTAAAAATATTCATAAAAATCCACCAAATAGATGTTTTACTAATCTCAGAAACCCACTTTACGTCTAAAAGCTACTTCAGGATACCAGGTTACAATATGTACCACACTAACCATCCAGACAACAAAGCACATGGAGGATCGGCCGTTCTCATCAGGTCAAACATCAAGCACCACATACTACAAAATTACTGTAAAAACTACATTCAAGCAACAAACATCGTAATAACAGATTGGATCAGTGACATTACAGTATCAGCCCTCTACTGTCCACCGAGATTTGCTATTAACGAAACAGAGTTTAATGACTATTTTCAATCCCTCGGAGGCAGATTTATTGCAGGAGGTGACTATAATGCCAAGCATACGTTTTGGGGTTCGAGACTTGTCCTACCCAGAGGGCGAGAACTTTTTAAATGCATCCAAGCAGAAAACATGAACGTGATATCGTCTGGTGAACCGACTTATTGGCCAACAGACAATAGAAAAATCCCAGATGTTATCGATTTTTGTGTCAGCAAAGGAATCGCAAAATCGAATGTATCGTGCCGGAGCTGCTGGGATCTATCCTCAGACCACTCTCCAATCATTGTAGAACTACACACTACCGCCCAAGAAAGCGTCAAAAAATGCGTTCTACATACCAAAAGAACTAATTGGGCTCTATTTCAAGAGCTTATAGATAAAGCATTCGAGGTACCTGTTAGTCTAAAATCAAATGACGAAATAACAGAAGCGGTCCTATATTTCAATAAAAAGGTGCAAGATGCAGCCTGGTGTTCAACCCCACCGGTACCACATAGAAGTATAGACAACTATGTAGCGAAACACATAGTAGACAAAGTAACCCAAAAAAGGAATTTATGGAAACACTGGCAACAAACCAGAGACCCTATGACAGAAAAACGGCTCAATCACGCCACCAGACAGTTGAAGCACACTCTAGACAAGGACCGTAATAACGGATTTCACAGTTATATCACTGGCCTGGATGCTACTGCTTCCTCAGATTATTCCTTATGGAAAGCCACCAGAAAATTAAAACGGCCTATTAGTGTATCTCCCCCCTTAAGAAAGTCTGACGGTACATGGGCACAGTCAGACCAAGAGATAGCCGAAAAGTTCTCGGAACATCTTTCAAACTGTCTTTATTCCTCACCCATATGAAGGCTCTCCAGAAGATGCAGCAGAAATTACTGCCCATTTACACACCTCTTCAAACATGGAAGAAGTGCCCTTTAAATTTACAAAGGCTGAAGTTGTCCGAATTATAAAAAAATCGGACCCAAAAAAGTCACCAGGATACGACCTTATAACGAATCGTATACTACAAGAACTACCAGAATCTAGCATAACTTTCCTGACGTCACTTTTCAACGCCATGACTAGACTGCAGGTTTTTCCCCCGGAGTGGAAAGTCGCACAAATTATAATGCTGCTGAAACCAGATAAACAACCTGAAGAAGCAAAATCATATAGGCCCATAAGCCTGCTGCCTATTCCATCAAAAATTTACGAATCTACTGCTGCAACGAATCCTACCTATACTCAAAGAAAAAGAGTTAATCCCTGAACACCAGTTTGGGTTCCGCAGTAAACATGCCACTATCGACCAAGTGCACAGACTAACTAAAAGGATCATGGAATCACTGGAGGCAAAATATTACTGTACTAGTGCATTCCTGGACAAATCCCAAGCGTTCGACCGCATGTGACATGAAGGATTGCTTTTTAAATTAAAAATTGCTCTGCCGGACTGCCTGTATGGAATACTGAAATCATTTCTACGGCAGCGCCATTTCATAGTACAGAATGGGGAAGCACTGTCAGTACTGCGTCCAATAAAAGCAGGAGTTCCACAGGGTAGCGTACTGGACCCCGTGCTCTACTTAATGTTCACTGCAGATTTGCCGACATCTGAATCCTTAACTACTGGAACTTTTGCTGACGATACTGCCATACTAGCTGCGCATAGTGACCCAGAAATAGCCTCACAAACCCTCCAAAAAGGGCTAAATAGCATATCCAACTGGCTCAAAAAGTGGCAGATAAAAGCGAACGAAACAAAATCTGTCAATGTAACGTTTACTTTAAGAAGAGGATCTTGTCCTCCAGTTAAATTAAATAATATTGAAGTTCCTCAGGCAGATCATGTGAAATATCTTGGATTGCACTTAGACAAAAGACTAACCTGGCAAAAACATATTTTTACTAAGAGGAAGCAACTTGGTATCCAAACACGAAAACTTTACTGGCTTATTGGGCGAAAATCTCAACTTTCACTTGAGAACAAAATACTCCTGTACAAGGCAATACTAAAGCCCGTCTGGACGTATGGGATCCAATTATGGGGCACCGCATCTAACTCAAACATTGAAATCCTACAAAGGTTTCAAAATAAATCCCTGCGTATGATAACCAATGCACCCTGGTGTGTTCCTAACGAACTACTACATCGGGATCTAAGAATACCCACTGTAAAGCAAGAAATTGTCCGCCATACTGAGTCCTATAAAGAATGCATAAAAAAACATCCAAATGCTCTAGCTCGGCCATTAATGGAGAACCACTTCAAAGCGCAACGATTAAAGCGTAAAATACCACAAGATAATGCAGCCCAATTACAGTAAAACATACTGTCTAAACAATGAGGTTGTGACACAGGTCACAAACTGAGAGCGCCAGCAATAGCACCAACCAACATGCTGCTGAATGTCCCACCAATGAGACAGATTGTAGTAAAAAGAGAAACAAAAAAAAAAACCCATGGCAACACAAAATGGTGGCTTTCCATAGTATGATTCATAGGTCATTAAATGTTCCATTAAGCAGAGAGGTATTTGACAGGGAAGTGAATATTATTTTTTGCTTTGTGCTTTTATTAAAACAGCAAAACAATATGGTTAAACTCCTTTCGTACCCATCAACTAAAGAAACTAAAAGTATACTTTTAGGGTCGTATTATAGAACCTTACTCAAGCCTCAAGTATTACTTAGAACTAGTTTTAAGCTGAGCTTTTATTATAGAACCTTACTCGATTCGTGAAACGTCAATCTAGAATCACCTGAGAGCTGTCACAGTGAAATGACGTTTGATTCATATTATAGAACAGTGCTCAAGTGTCATTTCAGTAATCCTTTATTTTTAAACCATATTCAGCTCAGATTCGCTACTTGATTCGAGATTTGCGAGCAGTTTTCGTAAGTTTAGTCGACACCACGCTCAAGCAGAGATTTTAGTTAACAAAAATAAAAGATGGCCTCCTTTATCTTTCTAAAATTGATATTTTTGAAGATAAATAGACTATTACTTACTTATCATTCACGTGTTTATCCCCGAAAGGGTGGCAGAGCCATATTTACGCCCCTATTTCAGTGCCAGCACATTCTACCAAACAGCAGACCCGTACCAATCAATAACAATTACTTTACAAAGATATTAATTCAGTATTATATTAATACCGAAGACAGTGTGATCTTGTATTGTGTGGCAGTGTGGATATTGCTTCATTCTTTTATTTCAACTACCACACTTTTAATAGAAATGTGATAATAAAATAATACCTATGATAATAATGAGATATGTAGATATTAAAAAATAATGTCATTAATATGGTTGTGTTGTAGAGTCAATGTCGCTTACGAGTAGTGTAGCTATGTACCATCAAACACATAACACAAGATAATACCTTAAATGATGGAACATTTGTTAAAGCAATACCAGCGTGGACATCCTTTTTATGCCACAGCATCCTTTCAGGATAGTACTGTAGCTTGTGCTGTACTGCACTATTGTGCCTATTATATTAATATCCCTATTGACTTCCAATACACTTTACCCCCTAAGAGAGTACTCCATATAATAAGAACATGATCATTCAATATGTAGGAGGAATAGGAATAGATAAAGGAGAGGTTTGGATAAATTTTCAAAGCGATTTGTAGATGCTGACTTTCATATAATTTTTATTAAAGTGAAAAACATGACTTGGTTTAGGATGGGGTTTGACCCGTAACCTATGTCTAACCAGGGCAATGTTCTATGCCACTGAGGTATCATAACCATACCAAAATAAGTTGAAATTATTTACTATATTTTCATTGTCACTCGTTCAAGCCCCGTCTTGAACAGAGTTATCTTTATCACTGTAATAACATTTATTTGAATGAGAGGTGTGTACACTACAACTTATAACAACCATCATCAATAGATAAAATATTTATTTTAATGATTTTTTTATACTATATTAATTAAATATTCATATTCAACAATACAATTATATTTTATTTTATTTAAATAAAGAACCTAAAAATAATTAATCATTATTATTATTATTTCTTAAGATAATGATTTGATGACAGATTCTTTGGTACTTTCTTGTGGTGAATATTGTGCACGACAGGCTCGGCAAGTTTTTGGACGCTTGTGTCACAGTCGACTATCTCATTAATAACAAAAGGACAAGAGTTTCAACTTCTGTTCTCTGAGATACTATTATTTCCACAGTATCTGTTTCAGCTTATAATATCACTGTAACAAAAAAAAATCTTCAGGTATCTTACTGGCTCGGTGGTGTAGGTGATAGTGTATGTGACTGCTACTCATGTAAGGGTCCCAGATTGGAATAAATATTTGTGAGATCCCCAAATGTTTGTTTAGAAGTTTGGGTGTTTGCTCTATAACAATGTATATATTTAGATATACATAAGTATGTTTATCAGGTGAGTAGTTCCCATAACCCAAGCTTAAAGGGTTAGATGGCGCTGTGTGAAAAGTGTCCTACAATGTTTATTTATAAACTCATTACCTACATACAACTTTGATTCACGGTGTTAAAGCTTCTGTTCTACATGTAACTTTAAGCTCTATCTTTCTATCCTCTCAAGGTTGTTTATGACAGAGCCCCGAACCCTATGCAACCAATGTTACAAAGTGTACAAAACTCTATAATATTTTCAACAAATAATAGGTAATTACCCGGTATGTGTCAATAGTCTCTGGTATTTAAATTCAGTGCATATGTTACATTAGATATCTGGATCCATATCGGCATCAGGATAAAGACCTCAACAGGCAGTGGCTATATGGTACTGCCTTTCACACGTAAGTTCATCACGCTGTCTTGCTGCTCTGCTGATCTGAAACTGCTCTCCGGATGCCTAGAACAAAAATAGAATGAATCTTATTAAACAGTTATCATGAATTACTAGATGGTGTATATCTGCACAAATATATAAGACCATAAACATCCAACACTTACTGTTTCGATAGTTTTTGTAGTAAATATACTTTTCTGAAATATTGGCCCAAGACGTTGTATGGCATCGTTTTGTATTTTGTATACCTAATATTCTTGAAAGATTTCAATATTTCTAGTAATAGATTCCTTTGGACGATCGTAAAATACTTCTTTTTTCAGATATGTACAGAATTAGAAGAATTTCAATTAATTTACAATGAAAACATAACACTGGCACCATAATATCAAATGTCAGTCAAGCAAAGTTTATTAAACTCGCGAACCATTCAACGCAGAGAAAAGGTTCATTTCATGAGTCCGGGACTTCCTCTACAGCAGTTTTTTGTTTAGTATTTTGAAGTAAGGATACTTTAAAGCAATCACAGAGGTTATTAAACCATTTCAATGAAAAAAGTAAATCAAAAATAAGCTTTTGAAACATAAATATCAAAAAGTAAGCTGCGTGGAATGAAAACAAAATATGTAAGGAATAAAAATGTAATAGAAAACAGACTGTTTTTAGGCTTGCAACATTCCAATGCGTATTCTGGCGATTGGAGATTTGGATATTTACTCAAGGTTACTTTTCACCGATCTGAGTATGGGGATAGTTCTATAATAAACCACATGCTTATGTCTAGATTTAGCACTCAAGTGTCAATCTGCTAAATTCCGTTTATGTGTGACTTGAGTTAGTTTCTGTAATACGACCCTTAGTTTCCCCTACTTTGGGTGTATCACACAGCATGTGGCAAGGGTATTTAAGTAAAATAAACGTTTTCTGGGCCTATAGACCTCAAAATACCTTAAAACATTATGTAATGGTAAAGATAGGATTAGTAACAGCAAAAATCCGGTATTTATAGGTTGAAATGTGATGTTGTAGCATTGTATATAAAGGCCAAACAGGTCGTTCATTTGATACCAGATATTAGGAACACTTAGCAGCATTCTGAAATGGCCACACAGATAAGACACATTGCGCAAAGCATTTGCTGGACACTGGGCATTTTTGAATAATAACAAAAGATTTGAAATTTTTCATTTACGTGAAAAAGGGTCTTAAAATGTCTGTATTAGAGCAGCTAGAAATTATAAAACTGGACGGGTGTACTTTGCTGAACAAGCAAACAAATTTTCACACTTTGGCTTTGCTTAGTTTATTCACAAATAGACAAAACAACTAATAAGGGCCATATTTTAGAACGTTAAAGTTCGAACGCAATCAAACAATTGCGCGATGTAGACTTAGGTTTGTATTATAGAATATTACTCAATACTCAAGAAAGGCTTGAGGCTAGTTTTGCCATATAAATAATACTCTCAAGTGTTTCTTGAGTATTGAGTAACGTTCAAAAATACGACCGTAAGTCAACATCGCGCTATCGTTTGATTGCGTTCGAACTACAAAATGTTGAGGTGAATGTGTAAGCACTTTTGCTGCTAAACACTCCTAACAGTCTTGATAATGCCTCGTGTGTGGGCAAAACACATGTCGAAATCGTACATTTTAAAAAAGCGGAATATTGCAAATATAACATTTAAAACAAAATAATTATAGTTTTTAGTACCAGATATTTTCATAAATCTCTTTTTGCTAAATGACCGCAAAAGCGTGCTTAGATCACAAGCTGAGCATGTGTTGGTTGAATTTCATAGTAAAACTAAAGAGGGGTTTCGCGAGACCTGTGTCACAAATTGAACACGAAAAGGAAAATATTCTTTGCAACATAAATCAATACCTGTCAGAAGTACATAATACATCTGGCATTTGAGCATAGAAGTGAAAAAAATTAAAATGTGAATGTGCGACGTGATTAGGACATGCATTGAGACAAATAAATAATACAAATTGGATATTGTTAGTATTGTATTATCCTTCATCAAATGGTTCCTAGAGCGTTAGAGCACCTATCACTTAAGGAGATAATTAAAACAAAGGAACGTTTGTCATTTACCTGCCTGTGCGTCAGCGGTCTGCATTTAAACAGCCTTTTTTGTAGTTTGTGCACATTAACCAGCTGTCAGTTTTAGAACAAATTAATGAAACAATTTGTCTAAAAACTAAACGGATAAAATTCACATAACCGTAAACAATACCAGCCTAGCGCCTAGCGCAAACTTCATTTCTTTTTTTATTTAATTTAATTCCCAAATCTGGCTAGGCTACGCGCGTCGTACGGTGACGCGATTGCCAACAACAAAATTTATAAATTTTCCATTATGTATTAAATTTTTCTTCTAAAGTCATGCGCTCGTTGCCCCGCGGTCTCAGTGTTCTGTTAACGATCACTGAGTTACGCAACTTTCACTTTGGCTGGTACTCGGATGGGTGACCACTTTGTGGCATTTACATTTGCGAGCGTTTCCGTGCTTCGGAAGGCACGTTAAGCCGTTGGTCCCGGTTGCCAGTAAAATGGCAGTCGTTAAGCCTGGTTGAAGGGCTTATGGGCGGCTTAAAAAAAAATTTCAACAGCAGGTAGCCACAACCTGCGTCTGTCTATTTCAACACGGCAATGGGCTCACCACCTATTACGTGGGACAGGAATCCACACGGTGAAAAGTGGGCATATAATATGCCTCTGCCACCCCTTCGGGGATAAGGCGTGATGGATATTTATTTTTTTATTTAGTCATAATTTTCAAGTAGATTTATATTTATTGATAGCAGCGTATTCATGTATAGGTTTGTTCAAAGTTCTACTGCAGTGAAATGATGGTTAATTATACTGCAGTTATAAGTGGATTTTGAAAGGTAACAGAAAATACCGCGTTTCACCAAGTTATCCAATTTCACAACACATGTGCACGTTGTCGAAGTTTTTATGTTTAAAACACCATCATTTTTACACATAAACACCCGAAAATACACTAGCTTGAAAAATTAATAACGGATCGGCGACCGCGTCATTCGCTATTCCCCGCCAAAATCCAAACTTCATTTCATAGTGGTGTCTGTGAAATGAAGTTTGAATTTTGGCGGGGATGACTCGTCGATCTCAGTAAATACAAGTAAGCACTCGATACTTATGTTTTGATATCGAGTACTTTCTGTATCAAAATCATTTATTTCAATACCTACTCGGTATCGAAAGGAAAGTACTTGTATCGAATCGATTCGTCGCATATATCGCTACAGCGAGTTTTGTCTCCTAAATATTTACAACAATTGCTCTTTTTGGGAAAGGTATCAAAAGAGAACTTTTTTGTTTAACTAATTATTCATTAAATAAAACATAATAGAGTGTAATGTGGAAACCAGTTTTATTAAAATAACTCCCTAATTAAAACAATCTATTTGCATAGAAGCAGAAACTAACGGAGTCATCAATTAATGCACAGTTGAAACCCCTCGGTTTTAGAACCATAAAATTGTGCACAAATATTTCATAAGAGATGTCGGTGTGCACTAGGAAAGAATTTTTGAAAATTCAACCCCATAGGGGGGAAAAGGAGTTGCAAACTTGTATGAAATACCGTGTTTTTTTTTGTGGAATTTTTAATTAGTTTTAGAGGTAGTTGACACACTGGATTCACATATAGCCTACTTTTTATTCTGTAAATACTGCCTCCTTTTCACTCTTTTTATTTGTTATATAACGCTATCTTTTTTTGTCATATGTAGCAACATGTAACTCACACATTGAAAGCTAACACAGCGGGTAGTCTAAATTTCTACATAATACTATCGGCGCCATTTTTGAATCAGGAATTTGTTAGTGTTTAGTGCCGAAGAGTAAATATTATATATATTTATTTAAAAAAAAAGTTATAAAAGTATAAAAAACATGGTGAAAAGTTGTGTAAAATGTTGTGAATGCTCCAGTCACCAGAAATCACCAGGAATAACTTTTCATAGGTAATTGATCTTTTAGTTACGACTACGTGTTATTATTCTAAGATTTTTATCCAAATGGTGATTTTTCTAGACGAACACTAGACAAGTTATTAATATCTGTTCATAGCATCTGTTCCATAAACCGTTTGGTATCATGTAAAAATTATTGATATAAAAAATATTTAATAATATAAAAAGCCTTAATAATTTTATTTACAATATTAATGATGTATTTTGATACAAAATAATTTTAGTTGCTTCCATTAACTTGCGAAACACGCCATCTAGTCATTTGATTCGTAACTGATTATTTGTCCTTATGGATATGTTTAATGTGTATTCAGAAACGCAGTGACAGTTAACTAAAGTTTATCTATTTACATTATAAATGATGTTTTTGATATAAAAAAATTATAGATGTTGATTGAAACATTTTAATAATACTAATAAAATAATGATTTAAATAGAAACTGATGATCCGTCCGATAGATATACTTGAATCATATGCTATCCTATTTTAATATTCATAAAATATTTCATACGAAATAGTTTTGGTTTACGAAAGGGCGCTCAACATCTGATGGTGTTGTTGAGTTATTAAAATGTATTCTTTAAGCCTGGGAAGACAAGCAAGATGCATTAGGTAGATTCTGCGATCTATCATGTTAGCTTTATAAATAATTATGCTTAATTTTAATTAAATCATTATCATTCGAGGGTATTTTTACCTCACTATCCGATATTATATATATATTATATAGATTAGATATTTACCGATTTTTACGGAAGTCGAGATAAATAAGTTATTAATCGTTGTTTTATATACCAAAAAAATAGGTTGTTTTTACCTGTATTCTTACGAATATGTTTATCATTTTCATAGTTTCTTTAGATTTTTAATGCATATTAGCTCAACATAGACTTACGGCGAATACAAAAATAATGTGGGTAGTCTACAAGTTGGACAAGCAGATGTGAATTTTTCTTCAGCATTGCAATAAGCAAAAGGCAGGCAGTCTCCTTTGAGCTACTAAGCAGGTTGGTTATCAGCACCTGAAGTCTCGGTAACGAGATAAAGTGTTATATAGTTTATTAGCTTAAAGTGCAATAAAGTGATTGAGTGACGAAAATAGTTTTTGAATTTTAACGTAAGAAAAGTTTCACAAATCAGAAGTGGGATAGCAACAAGGAATATTGGTGATTTTCTACACCTTGGTGTGATCGTTCGCCCGTAAAAGGTACGTTCAATAATTATATTGTGCGATATTTTAATGCAATCGTGGCATCATAGAAAATCTACCTGTACTAATTCACATTGTATACATATGAACTTTTTTTTAAATAAATATCAATTCACTTATAATTATGCATTCCTGTATGAGATCATGTACCTAAAACAAAAAAATAAAGTCACTGTAAAATAATTTGTTACAAACATTTACAATGCATACCCTATTTCAATTTTTTTTTTAATGTTTATATGATATCTTTTATCTATACACGGCAATGGGCTCTCCACCTGTTGCGTGGGACGGGAATGCATACGGTGAAGTGTGGGCGTTTAATATGCCTCTGCCAACCCCTTCGGGGATAAAGGTGTGACAATATATATGTATGTTTTTTTTTTTGTCTATGAACGTAATCAATTACTGTCATAATTTTATGTTTAAAAGTATGCTACAATTTAACGATTATATTTAGCGATTAGAAAAAGAAATAGAAAAACATACATGCAGCAACTATTTTTTCTGCATACCTACCGCTATTAACGAACGCCATTTTAGGATATTCCAAATCGACTTAAGGATATTTAATTACTAATAAAACAAAATAATTATATTGGAACAGAATTGATTATTTCTTTTCTCTAAGTGTGGTACACATTTATACAAAATAGATACTCGTTGTATAAATATTTCAGGTCATTGGACATTGTACTAATTGTACAATCAAGTGAAGATGCCTAGTGACCGGTCAGAGAGCAGACAGAGGTCTACTAGAAGTCAACACAGCATGGTGCTGGGACGAGCTTCGAGACGCAGCCGATCCCCGGTTCGGGATTCGAGGCCTAGCCGCCGCTCGTCGGCAGTACCTTGCAGTGATTTACGTGACTCCGAGCGGCGTAGGTCCAGAATAACACCTCAGACTGCTGCGTCGCAAGCAAGGAGTCGTAGCAGGCGTAGCTCCGAGAGGCGCAGATCCAGAGAAACGCCTTCAAGGGTGCAGTCTCAGGCAACTCATCAGAGCAGGTCAGTGTTAACACCACCCTTGCTGCAACGTACTTTGCAGGATGATGAACCGGGAAATAGACTTATAGTTAGTAATCGTAATAGGCAAAGTAACGGTCACAGATTGCATACTCCTCATAGAGACGATAGATCGCGTAGTCCAGTACGCTCATGTGTAAATGAAAAATGTGAATCTGTGACCTTTCAGCCACTATCTGTAGACAATGTTAATACTGAAATACTGAAATGTATCAAAGAATCTTTGCAATCTATCTCAGTTATAAATCCACAAAGTAAAGAGAGATTTACAAACAATAATGTAGTTCCAGAGTTTGATCCTAAATTAAAAAACCAAATTATCATAGTTTGGTTAAATAAAGTGAAGGAATGCTCTGAGATCTATGGCTGGGATAGTAAACAGACTGCTCACTACGCACTTCCAAAATTAGTCGGTACTGCAAAAAAATGGTACGCAGGACAGCCTTCGGTCTTATTTACTTGGGATGAATGGGTTGAAAAACTTAAATCTGCTTTTCCGGCATATGAGAATTATGGTCATCTTCTCACAGAAATGTTAGCTAAAAGGGCGAAGTTTGGGGATGATTTAGAAGAATACTATTACGAAAAGTTGATAGCCTTGAATCGGTGTGGTATTACTGGTAGGCAAGCTATTGATTGCATTGTGTATGGAATTGACGACCAAACAGTTCGGTATGGAGCAGAGGCAGTAGGTTTTGAAGACGCTGATAAGCTGTTAGGCTACTTAAGGGGTGTTAAACATGAACGGTTAGATAGGTTTAACAAAAAACCAATGCGTTCTCTAAATGAAATTCCACGTAAACCTGGTAACATTGACTTGAATAGAGTTTTGAAGTGTTTCAATTGCCATGAAGTAGGTCATTTGTTGTCAAGTTGTAAAAAACCAATCGTAAAATGCAATAAATGCAACCACGTCGGTCATAATGACCCTAATTGCAATCGAAGCGTTTGGATAGATAAAGCGGAAGTGAAAACTTTGTGACTAGATAGTGACCTAGGAGTAAATGGCAAATTTATCAAACTTGTTAATGTTAACGATGTACAATTAACAGGGTATGTAGATTTTGGTAGTCAATGTACCTTGGTAAAAGAATCTGTTATCGAGATGATAGTTCCGCGTGAAAAATGGAAATTAAATGATTTACCAGTCCTCAAAGGTTTTGGTAATACATATGTTAGTGCAATAGGTAAAACTACAATATCATTGACTGTTGACAATGCAAAAATTTGTGTTGAAGCTGTTGTCGTTCCTGATAATTACCTAAACCATGATCTACTTATTGGTCAGACTGCTACTGAGCAATCTCACATATGGGTATTTAAGTCTGATAAATGTTTGACGATTAATGAGAAGCGAATTAAGGATGATATACGACTCGTTTTAAAAAACTGCAAGTCTGTTAAGGCTGATGGTTGTATTTCAGTAAAAGTGTATACCGAAACCAATTTCAGTGGCATTATTTCCGTTGAAAATGGTTATCGCTTAGATTACGGTATAGATGTTGGCACTTATAATCTTAAAGATGGTATTGGCTTTCTAACAATTCTAAACAATGAAAATAAGTCACTTCAATTTAAAGAGGGTCAAGTTTTAGCTCGAGCTTATACGTTACCTGTTAATAATATTAAAGATGTAAATAAGATAGTAGAGGTTCAGAACCGTGATAGGAAACCACCACTTATAATGGATGACCTTAATATTGATGCAAAATTAACTTACAGTCAAAAACTTAAATTACTTGGTACATTGAATCAATACCGCGACTTGTCTGAGCTAGATCACACAACGGTTGCTGAAATGGAAATTCAACTAAAAGATTCCAAACCAGTCGTTTACCGTCCTTATAGGTTAAGCCATACAGAACGGGAGGAACTTAGAACCATGGTCGAAGAACTCCTTAAATATGACATCATAAGAGAGTCTCAATCCCCATACGCAAGCCCTGTTTTGTTAGTTAAAAAAAAAAACCGGCGACAAAAGACTTTGTGTGGATTACCGTGCACTAAATAGAAAAACGGTTAAGCAGCATTACCCACTACCCCGCATTGAGGATCAAATTGATCGTTTAGCTGGAAACAAGTATTTTTGTGCTTTGGACTTGGCATCAGGCTACTACCAGATTCCATTGTCCAAGGAGAGCAGACACATGAGCTCTTTTGTGACACCTGATGGACAGTTTAAATTTAATAGGATGCCCTTTGGTATGGCTAACGCCCCAGCGGTCTTCCAGCGAACTATCAACTTAATTCTAGGCAATTTACGTTACAATATTGCGTCGGCTTATATGGACGACATATTGGTGCCGAGTGGAATCTTACTTCAGAGGTTTAGAGAGGCAGAAATAACCTTAAAACCACAAAATGTTTCTTTTTCCAAGATCATGTTGATTATCTGGGGTTTGAGGTGTCTAACGAGGGTGTAAAACCAGGCGCTAAGAAAATTGATAGTGTTAAAATCTTTCCTAAACCCAAAGATGTGCATAATGTTCGACAGTTTATTGGCCTAGCTAGTTTCTTCCGGCGTTTTATTAGGGGTTTTGGCGAGCTAGCCCGTCCCCTAACAAAATTACTAAAGAAAAGATCAACTTGGGTTTGGGCAGAAGCTCAAGAAGAAGCATTTGACAAATTGAAAAATGCACTTATTTCGAGACCTGTACTAGCATTGTATAATCCTAAACTTGAGACTCAAATACATATAGACGCCAGCAAACACGGCATAGGAAGCGTGTTATTGCAAAAGCAAATCGATGGAAATTATAAACCTGTAGCCTTTTACAGTAGACAGACTTCACCTGAAGAATCTCATTTTTCATCATATGAATTGGAAACTGTTGCAGTGATTGCCGCATTAGTAAAGTTTAGAACATACGTGCTTGGATTAACCTTCACCATTGTAACGGACTGTAACTCGCTTAGAGCAACGTTTTTGAAAAGAGATATGATTCTGAGAGTAGCGCGGTGGTGGAGTTTGATTCAGGAGTATGACTGTAACATAGTGTATAAATCTGGTAAAGGCATGATTCATGTTGACGCACTGAGTAGAAATCCAACTATGGAAAATACGGGAATAATACAGGCTATTGACACTTTTGACGTTATGACGATAACAGACGATTGGTTAACGACAGTACAGTTGGAAGATTCTGAGATACAACGTATTAAGACAATTCTTTCTGACAAAGAATTTGATGACTTGGTAGAGGTACGTAAGAACTTTGTACTAAAACGAGAGAGGGTGTATAGAATTACCGAGGATGGATTAAGGTGGGTGGTGCCAAAGGGCTGTAGATGGCAAATACTTCAGAAAAACCACGATGAAATAGGTCATTTTGCATTTGATAAGACGTTAGATAAAATAAAACAACATTATTGGTTTCCTCGTATGCGAAAGTTTGTCAAAAAGTATGTGAATTCATGTTTGGAGTGTGCTCATAATAAAATACCATCGGGAAAGAAACAAGGTTTCTTACATCCAATACCTAAGGACACTACACCCTTTCACACCATTCACATTGACCACGTTGGCCCATTTGTAAAGTCAAAAAGGAAGAACTGTTACATTCTAGTGATTGTAGAGTCTTTTACCAAATTTATTGTTTTAAAAGCGGTTAAAAATACAAAGTCCACATCCACCATCACCGTTCTAAGGGACTATTTTCGGACGTTTGGTTTACCGAAACGACTGATTAGTGATAGAGGCACGTCATTCACAAGTATAAAATTCAAAAGTTTTCTTAGTGAAATAGGAGTTCAACACATACAAAATGCAGTAGCATCACCCAGATCAAATGGCCAGGTAGAGCGATATAATCGAACAATATTGGATTCTTTAGCTTCTCAAAACTATGGTAAAGATGAAAGACTTTGGGATGATCGATTATTACAGGTACAATGGGGAATGAATAATACTATTAATAAAGGTACGGGGAAAGCCCCTTCTGAAATTCTGTTCGGGTTACGGCTTACGGGAATCAATGAAGGTACTTTAATTTCGGAAATAGACAATGATGTAGTTGAAAAAAATCCTGATGAATATGATGTAAACTCCTGTTACGATGGTTTACGTAAGGTAAGAATGGAAGTAGATGTACATACTAAAAGATCACAAGAACAGCAGAAGGAACGATTTGATAAAAAAAGAAAAAAAACCATTAAAATTTAATATTGGGGATTTAGTGAGGGTGGAAAGAACATCGCGTACTGTAGGTAAAAGTAGGAAATTATTACCGAAGTGTTCAGGACCATATAGAGTAACCAAAATATTGGATCACGATAGATATGAGGTAGAAGATACTCCTATCACAAAAAAGGGAGTATCAAAGTATAAGGGTGTATTTTCTATTGAAAAAATACATCCTTGGCTTTGTTTTAATAACGAAGGTAGTGAATCGTCAATAATAATAATAAATCTTTATTCATTTAGGTCACAAAGTAACACTTATGAACGTCAAGAATATTGCTTCTACATTTACATTTACTGCCAGATTCGCAAAGCAATAGGTAGAGCCTGGCAATAAAACTCATGGCCACTCTTTTCTAAACGCCATTACATTAGTTTGATTAACATGATATTTGACCAATTATATAGCAATGAATTTATACAAACAAAAAAAAACAAAATCAATGTTGTGTTTAAATCATATCAAAATTAGAGCGATTATAGTTGCCGGTTCCAAGGGCAGCCTACCCTTGAAGAAGAAGAATCTGGCAAGAAAGTCAATGGATGCCATTTTAAAATGTAGGAATGGCTTACAACATTAAAATTACACTTTCATTGTTCCTTTGGATTTATGTGAGAACAGTCGACTAAACTTAAGTTTACCTTAAATATAAATAAGATTATTTGTAATAATTGCGAGCTGACCAGTCCCAACAGACGGCACCTGTTCACGGGTATGACGCATTATATCAGCCATCGCCCTACTCAACCGTATTATAGGGAATAAGGTGACCCGATACATACGCCACCACTGCCAGGACACTTAGGCGAGCATGACATACTCAAAAACTGCACAGCAACTATCATGTCAATTTCAAAGAAATAAATAAGTCTACATGGTGCTCACACAATAACAAACTCAAATTACATTGTAAACCGGGACTAAACGCAGCCAATTTAGAAACCTTTAGTTGTCAGACGTTTCAAATTATTAATACTGTAGAGATGTAAAAATACAACATATATATGCAGATTCAAGGCATATCACAAGATTCATTCGAGTCCTAAATAGCTAAAGCGAAGAGCAAGCAACTCATTTCCATTTATTTTTATCGTTCAAATAATCATTAGTTGTGTAATAGGCCCTTTTTAAGAGGTGCGTCTTAATTTCCGCCTTAAATTTATGTAACGGCAGGTTCATAATGTTTAAAGGAATTTTATTATATAGTCGTACGCCAATTCCTGCAAAAGAGTCGTGAACCTTTTGTAAACGATGATGCGTTCCAATTAATTTATGCTTATTTCTAGTATTTATCGAATGTCTGTCACTGTGTCTATTGTATAAATGTATGTTCTGTTTAACTAACATAATATTTGCAAATATATACTGTGATGCAACCGTTAAAATTCCAATTTCTTTAAATTTTTTTCTAAGAGACACTCTAGCACTCAATCTATATATTGCACGTATAGCTCTCTTCTGGAGTACAAAAATTACTTGTAGGTCAGCTGCTTTGCCCCACAGCAAAATGCCGTAAGACATGACACTATGAAAATAACTAAAGTATACCAGCCTGGCAGTTGCCACATCAGTAAGCTGCCTGACTTTACTAACGGCAAAGGCTGCCGAGCTGAGTTTACCTGCAAGACACGTTATTTGGGCATTCCACTGCAGTTTGCTATTTAAAGTGATCCCCAAAAATACAGTTGATTCTACAAGATTAAGGGTATCACTGTTCAATGTTATATTTGTACCGCAATTCCTGACATTAGGCATGCTGAATCTGATACATTTTGTCTTCTTAGCGTTTAGTAGCAAATTATTGGTCGTAAACCAATCTACAACTTGGGCAAGTGAACTATTTACGCCGTTAAAATTACTAAGCGTGCGATCAACTTTAAAAATAAGCGACGTATCATCAGCAAATAGAACAATGTCGCACAAGTTCTGTATATAGAATGGCAGATCGTTAATATAAATTAAAAATAGAAACGGACCCAGAATTGATCCCTGCGGTACGCCCATAGCAACAGATGCTCCAGGGGAGCGAATTCCATTGACATCAACATGTTGTATTCGATCATTTAGGTAGGAGGCAACAAGGTTCAGTGCAGAGTCTTTGATACCATAATAAAAGAGTTTTCCCAATAGTGTTTTATGGTCAACGCAATCAAATGCTTTGGAGAGAGCGCAGAATACACCAATAGCATCTTGTCTATTCTCCCAGGCGTCATATATATGATTCAGAAGTGTCACACCTGCATGAATGGTAGAACGACCCCTTGTGAACCCATACTGCTCCTTATGTAATAGCATATTTAAATTAAAATGAGCTTGTAATTGTTGCAATATAATTTTTTCAAAAATTTTGCTAATGGCTGGTAATATTGAAATTGGTCTGAAATTACCAGGGTCGGTTTTGGATCCAGATTTAAATAGAGGTATTACTTTACTGTGTTTCATTAAATCTGGAAACACTCCTTTTCAACACATTTATTAAATATGTCAGCTAGATGTGGTGATATATTAACAATGATAGACTCAACCAATTTTACAGAAATACCCCACAAGTCAGCTGTTTTTTTTGAGTTAAGTGACTTGAATACTTTAATGATATCGTTGGGGTTTACATATTTGAAGCCAAATAAGACACTACACTGATCCACGCTGCCCCCAAGCATGCGTTGAGCTTTTATTGGACAAGAATTTAAAGAGCTAGTTGTTTTCGCGGGTATGTCTATAAAATAGTTGTTAAAAGTTTGTGCTATGTCTAATTTATTATTACACACTTCGTTATTTATAATTAACTCAACTTCGTTATTTATAATTAACTCAATCAACCAATGAAAGCGCAGATGAGTAATGTAAGAGGTATGTACTCGTTGTGATTTGGATGTTATTAGTATGATGTCATACTTTACTTATTCTTCCTTTGATGCATCTTAGTATTCAACGTGAGTTAGTAACTTTTGTGAATTACAGTACAAAATGTATAATTTTGTTGATATATTCTATTGTGAATAATAAAATTAAAACTACACTAGTATGAGCGTAAGTGTGGTTAACAGTTGAACTGTTAATTGCAAACATTATGTGTAAATTGTACGTTTCTAGCGCAAAGTGCGCATATCAAGCACAAAGTGCGCATATCAAGCGCAAAGTGCGCATATCAAGCGCAAAGTGCGCATGTCAAGCGCAAAGTGCGCATATCAAGCGCAAAGTGCGCAAATCAAGCGCAAAGTGCGCATAACACGTGCATAGTGTACATATCGAGCGCAAAGTGTGCATATTAAGTGCAAAGTGCACAGATCAACAAAATGTTGATTGATGTGTTGATTGTGAATATTGATGTGAGCAGACATGATCTTTTATGTGCAAAGTGCACAATAACTGAAATGGCGATAAAATGTAAAATATACCTACATATCAAGTATATATAAATGTATAACATTAGATTGGTGACCATTGTATTGAGAAGTTACGATTATTCTAGCTGATTATTTTGTATTATTCGTTGATTGATTTTGTATTAAGAGTAAGTTTGTAAGTAAGAATATAAATAAACAGATTAGTTGAATAAAAAAAAACAAAGTTTTTTTTTTAGTTTTTTTTGTTAGTACCTAATTTACTATGTGTAGCTTATATAAATTTCTCTAATAGTCGTTCACGGGGACGTGAACATTATCAGGATGGACAAATTTGTTAGCTTTATAAATAATTATGCTTAATTTTAATTAAATCATTATCATTCGAGGGTATTTTTACCTCACTAATATCGATTTTTACGGAAGTCGAGATAAATAAGTTATTAATCGTTGTTTTACATACCAAAAAAATAGGTTGTTTTTACCTGTATTCTTACGAATATGTTTATCATTTTCATAGTTTCTTTAGATTTTTAATGCATATTAGCTCAACATAGACTTACGGCGAATACAAAAATAATGTGGGTAGTCTACAAGTTGGACAAGCAGATGTATATTTTTCTTCAGCATTGCAATAAGCAAAAGGCAGGCAGTCTCCTTTGAGCTACTAAGCAGGTTGGTTATCAGCACCTGAAGTCTCGGTAACGAGATAAAGTGTTATATAGTTTATTAGCTTAAAGTGCAATAAAGTGATTGAGTGACGAAAATAGTTTTTGAATTTTAACGTAAGAAAAGTTTCACAATCAAAGGCTTTTGATTGCGTTCAGCATGAAACGCTGTGCAAAAAATTATATCATTATGGAACAAGAGGCAAAGCTTTCGACCTAATGTGTTCATTTTTGAACAATATAATATAGAGGGTTGATATTAATGATACGTTCTGTAGGATCCATGGTTACAATGGGTGTGCCGCAAAGTGACTTGCTTGAGCCATTCTTGTTAACTAACTATCTTCACGCTGTATCCCTGACGGGGTAGACAGAGAGGACAGATCGTCAGGCTTCGCGATCCATTCATACTTCTTTCGCTTCTTCAAGATTCATCAATCGCTTCATACACGCACTTCTGGGTATCCGCGTACTTTTGACCTTTCCGTTTTTGAGCAATCTGCTCACGTGGTCTTCATATGTAAGTCTCGATCTACCCTGACTTCTTCTACCCTCTACTTTCGCACAATATATATTCTTCGTCAATCGTTCATCACTCATTCGTTGGACCTGTCCAAACCAACGGAGACGGACATGCCGTTTCATCTATTGACATTTACGCTTTGACAATTTTGACATAAATTACATAAATTATTGGACTAAGTCAGGTTTTTTTATCCATTTCTCGTTAAAATGTATGAAGCTGATAAAAATACAATTTTATTTTGCCATTGTAAATTAAAATTGTTTTTTTTTTGTATTTTTTGATTAACAAAAAATAACATTTTTTCAGTATTATTTGTCTGTACTTTGTGGGCCAAAAATTGGCATTCTCCTTTCTATGCCTTATTCGGGGTAAGACATCTGACTCAGGACTCAGGCAGGATAGGACTTGACTTCGAGAAAGGACTGGACATGACTAATATTTAAAAAATAAGAAAATGCAAATATTAAAAAAAAGACTGTATGTATTTAGTTTCCTTTGCCCGACCAAGATGGGTGAAGCGAAGACAAATAACAATAACAACAACTCATTATTTTGTTTACCTTTTGCATTTGTTTGCAGAATAAACGACGACGTTCATTTATGATTATTAGTCGTACCTACAATGTCATTTATATTGTTAATAAATTTTAATTAATTATAAATAATTTTAATTAATAAAAAATTTTATATATTTTTTTTTTTATAAAAAAAAAAATTTCTCATCTCGACATCTCGATTACGCAGATAAGTGAACTAGGCCGATTGAAAATGTAAGTACCTTTATCTATAAAGTCAATCCGATTTAGTTAGGTTAAATTAGGTGATTCGGACCACCCAGCTCGATTTGATAACAAGTTGTATATATGGTGCAGGGTTTATATGTAAAAAATAACTTCAAATATTCGATGATTTCAAACATAAAAATACAACGGAACTGGGCAGATCTTCCTAAAGAAACTTGTAACTGCCCATCTAAAGTACCCCACTGTTTATGCATTTGTTATGCTTCTTGGTGCAGTCACACCCCAACACCAAAGTAGTGTGAGTAAAAGTTATGATACCTACATACTACGAATATTCGTTAATATTAAACCATACTGTTTAAACTGAACCGATTATCGGCACGTGTGTATCTTAAACAATACTTACAGCTGTCGGCACGTAAAAAAATGGAAGGTAATTTTTGTTTTGTATGTTAACTTTGCCGGTCACCACACCACATCAAGTTTTATACTAATGATTTTTATCATAATGATGAATTTAATTCATTCACCGAGAGAAGTATTTGGGCATTGATAAAAAAGACATGTAGCAAAGCGATTTATTCCCGCTTTTTATAAGACATGAATGCAAACCAAAATTTTGTTTGATTGTACAATTTTCATTTAATATAGTTTCTGTATAGTTATTTTAGTTCCCACATGTGCCATAGACCTTAGCCTATGGATGTTTGCAAAACCATACATGCAGCACTAGCACTGCAGACCCTGTAATAACCTAAGACATCTTTTGAAAAATCCCCATACTGTAAACATTCAGTAAAATCCAGGCAGGGAGTTCATTGCAAAATGTACATGTACTCAGAATAAAGCTCCTATCGAACCTAACTGTATGAGAGTGCTCTGGGGAAAATTTCTAACCATAGGGATCTTAAATATATAATTCTTTTCACATTTTTTTGCCAAACTTACTAAGTAATAAGCTGCAAGACGTTGCATAGGACAGCATGTATCTATTGTTCGAAGAATAATACAGATTTTATTCTTCTTTGTATTCCCAGTTGTAATGTCAACAATAATTTGAAGGTTAAATCATTTTGCCTGAATTACTAATAATCGTCATTATTTTCGATTTTAAGTAATGAGTAGTATCAGTAACAGTCAAGTAAAGTGCACAATACCCCTTACATTAGGTATTCTTGCATCTGTGGCAATCTTAATAGTAATGTCATTGCAGATTTATTAGTGGAGTTAACTTTGTTGATATGCTCATACTTTATACCAACCACACTGTTTTTAATGGTTGTCAGGTTCATACCAATCGAGAGACAAGACTATGTAAAATTTCCACTGCGACTATTAATTAATCGCCCTATACAACTACCCTATACTATATATTTTTTTTAATCTTTATTTTTTTTTGGAGTTTGTATCCTTCAGGGAAATGTCAACTCCATCGTGCCTTAATCTAGTAACCTATTCTATCTTGTAATGGTGACACTCATAGCTTACTAACTGAAACTATTGAATTTTACAGGGACTCATCTATGTTGGCTGTAGGCGAAAATGGCATTGAAATGTCTACATCTGTGCTACAAGAACCAAATTCAACTGGCAGTGATTCTATGCAATGTGTAGATGATCAGTCAGCCAGTACTGTCCTCTGTGAAGGAGTAAAACGACATAGGGCAGCTAACACAGATGAAGATGACTGTAAGTACCTACTAAAATAATAATAGTCATAAACATTTTAGGAGGAGGTAATCCACTACTCACCTGTAATTCGATGTATAGCTTTCCTTGATAAAATGGGCTTCACAACACAAAAAAAATAATTTCATATCCGGCCAGTAGGTCCTGAAATTGGCACGTTTAAACAAAACAAACAAACATTCTCTTCAGCTATACATATTACAAGGTCATACCTGGAGAGTTTGCACAACATCGTCTCGTCATGGACCACTGGGAAACCCTTCCCCATTACCGTCGGGGTACACCTAGGTTCGGTCCTTAGTCTGCTCCTGTTCAGTGTGATATAGACGTATTGTCAGACAGCATCAGGGTTTCACATGAGCAGCCTCCATGGTTGCTTATGTATGCTCCCGATATCGCGCTGGCAGACGCGTACTTAGGCAAATTAGTGCGACGTGTGAAGGCGTGGAAGAAGACACCTCAGAACGGCGTTCTGTAACTTAAATGTGGCAAAGACCGAGTACTTGGCACTAACCTCAACAGATCCCATATCCGTCTGCATAGACAGTGACTGGGTCGAGCGCACGGGCCATGTTAAATACCTAGGATCTGTATTTCACATGTCCAATGACATCTATTGCAATTGACATTGTAGTAGATGTCAGTCACGCAATTGCTGCCGATATGGGCCAAGTGGCGGAAGATGGTGTCATTTGTGACCCAAAAATGCTGATCCGGTTGAGGGGACATATTTCTAAAATCATCATTAGATTTGTCCTTACATGGCAGTGAGACGTGGCCAATATTAGAGCGTCATGCAGGTAGACCGCGTGAGGCACTCTCGCATCCGCGGCGGACTTCACGTCCGTAACATTACAGATAAGTCGCAAGTGTGCCGTCTTCGTTGGTATGGTCACGTCTTGCGGCAACCGCCAGGCTACGTGGGAAACGAATGTCTGACCATGTCAGCCCTGCCGGGTCCCGGTAAGATGGGAAGATCCAGGAAATGCTGGCGTCAAGCCAGTCGTAAGGGCTGACATGTGTGCCAATGTTCTCACTACAGGGGATGCCGACGACCGTGCGAAGTGGAGGAGAAAAGGTACGATGGTGGACCCCGGGCGTCGCGATACGCAGCTAGGACAGACGCTGAATTTGTTGTATTTAATAAAAACTAACTATCTTGATGGGTTAGACAGAGAGGACAGATCGCCAGGGTTCGCGATCCATGCATATTTCTTTCGCTTTCTGCAGATTCATTAATCGCTTCATACATGCATGTCTGGGTATCCGAGTACATTTGACATTTCCCGATTTTGAGCAATCAGCTCAAGTGTTCTTCATATGTAAGTCTCGGCTTGGAGGCTGCCACTGAAGAGCATAGGAATCAGTGGCAATCGACAATAGGCCAGAAACATGCAAAAATGTTTTCTGGGAGATATTAAGGCTGGATGGTCCAAGATGTGGACATACAGCAGGGAGCAGCTCCGGAGAATCACTCGAGCGCTCACAGGGCACTATGCTACAAGGCAGCAGCTCCACAAGATGGGACTCGCGGAAGATCCGACGAGTAGGACCTGTGAAGATGCTGACGAATCCATGCACCATCTACTGTGTGAATGCGTGGCACTTGGTGCAAGGAGAATGGGTCTTCTGGAAATGCCATATCCGACACCTTAAGACTACAGGCACATCCCTCCAAACGGCATACTGAGACTTATGAAGGTGCTGCATGAGCGCTGGGGATGTGTAATGGGTAAGGGGTATAGTACAAAAGACCCAATAGGGTAAAGCCAACTCCAAAAATAAGATAAGATAAGAAGATAAGTCTCAGCCTACCCTGACTCCTTCTACCCTACTTTCGCACAATATAATTATATTGTTCGTGAATCGTGCCTTACTCATTCGTTAGATGTGTCCAAACCAACGGAGCACACCCTTTTCCAGCTTAACGCTGACTCTTTCATTGTATTTAATGTTATAATTTAATCTATCTTCATTTCATGTTTACAGCTAGCAGTGAAGAAGACGAGCCACAGCTAAAGAAGTGTAAAAACTGTGATCATAATGAGCTTAGGTATGTTTCTACAGTGTTATTATTTTCCTCTCAAAAAATTTATTGTAAATTTTAATCAAAAAGTGAAACTGTTATTTAGTAGAACGATAAATGGATAAAGGAGGGGAGGAGGATCCCACCACACACCCTCGATTCGTCAAACAGCATATAATTTAATTTGTTATTTAGTGTTTATGCTGTCTTTTCTCTTCATCTTAAGTGCTTTCCCAGTTGCTTTCAAACCCTATCTGGATTTGGAACTCGAGCTCCACTTTTATATTTGAATTTTAAGAGCAGCTATGTTTAGACTTTTAATTTTTTACATTGTTTAGGGCAACCGCTGGCTGACACTTTAATGGTTGTGCTATAAATGATAAAAATCTCGATCTACTTCCAGCTGCCTCAATTATTTTGATGCTATTATCAGACATTCATCATCTTCTGTGTATTCATATCCATTTTCCATAAACTTTAATATGTTATTCAGAGGAATGAGTCTTTAGTCCTCCGGTGCTGTATATTGGACTTAGCAGCCCAATCTATTTGCTCCAAACGCCAAGCACTCGCTGAGCAGGTAGTGCATGGTTTGGCCAGCATCTTTACAGGATTTGCGCTTCGGGACTTCTCTGAGTCCCATTTTGTAGAGCTGCGGCCTTGTTGCCTAATGCCTTATGAGTGCTCCGGTGATTGTCTGATGCTGCTCTCTGCTGTATGTCCCTACCTTCCTGGACCAGCCTGCCCTGATGTTTCCCTTCGTATGTCAATGCCTGCTGTTGAGGGTTTCTGGTTTCCATGTTCACCGGCGGCAGCTTTTAGCTAGTTGTTTATTATATGTTAATTTCTTTTCAGATACCAATACTACGAAAATGAAGTTGAGAAATTGATAAGTGAAAATGAGGAACTTGATCAAAATATAGCCCAGCTCGATGCACAAAGTGTGTGGCTTGTCATGTTACTCCAGTATTTTTGCAAACCGGTAGACAAGCGCAGACACTTAGGTTAACCCCCTGATTTTACTAGACTGTTTCACTGGTTTAAGTACGAGATAGTGGCGAACACACGCGGGATACTTAGCTATTTTGTTGTCTGGGTTGTTCTATGTATTATAAGAGGCAAGTATTTAAAACCAAAAGTATTACGAGTATATAAGTATATTTAGTCCGTCCTCTAGTAACTATACCATAAAAGACTGCTTAGTATAAGATTATCATCCGAGCGTTAGTCCCGGTTGCATAGTGTGAAAAAGTGACAGGGTAAAAATTGTATGTAAGTAAATAAAAGATTTCGTAAAATAATCTAGCTTTCTTATTACTGTCTTCATTAATATGTATGACCAGCAACTATATTCACTGACATACCTCGGAAGGTGCTTTTTTCGGTATGACCAGAGCCATCTATCGAGCTTCTTAACAACTCTGATATCAATGAACAGTGTTACAGCCATTTTTAACCGTCGCACCAATCTTGAAAAATGGTTGTAACAGTGTTCATTGGTATCAGAGTTTTAAGAAACCCGATAGATGGCTCTGGTCATACTCTTAAAATGACAATCAAAATATAGTGAAGAATTTCAACTTGTTACGGTACGGTTCGGGTAGTTCAGTGGTTAGAACAGTGCCCTGGTTAGGCAACGGTCACGGGTTCAATCCCCGTCTTGAGCCAAGTTGTCTTTTTTCACTTTAATAGAATATTTATGTAAAAGTTAACATACTAATTGCTTTAAAAATTTATCCGTAACTTCGGGGGCCTTCGGGTTCCTCTACATAGCGTAAATATGGTTAAATAACTATGAACTAAATAAACAGTTAAGAACAGAGTAAATTATTGCGCAGGTCCGGGAATAGCCGAATTACGAGACGAATATAGTACCCAGATGAAGTCTCAATTGTCACGACTATTTATATATTGTCTTTCACGGGAAACATCTCTGAGACAACCGCAAAAGTGGCCACAACAAACTGTTAACCGATTTGACAGTCACAACACTTTCGGGAACACATACATTACACCAGTACACAAAAGTGGTTATAAACAAAACATATTGAAGCGCTCGTGGCCCCGCGGTCTCAGTGTTCGGTAAACGATCACTGAGGTACGCAACTTTCACTATGGCTGGTCGTCGGATGGGTGACCACTTTGTGGCATTTACATTTGCGAGCGTTTCCGTGCTTCGGAAGGCACGTTAAGCCGTTGGTCCCGGTTGCCAGTAAAATGGCAGTCGTCAAGCCTGGTTGAAGGCCTTATAGGCGGCTTAAAAAATTTCAACAGCAGGTAGCCACAACCTGCGTCTGCCTATTTCAACACGGCAATGGGCTCACCACCTATTACGTGGGACAGGAATCCACACGGTGAAAAGTGGGCATATAATATGCCTCTGCCTCCCCTTCGGGGATAAGGCGTGATGGATATTTATTTATAACAAAACGTAGAGAACTATCGTCCTATATCGATACTATCCATATTGGCGAAGGTATTTGAATCCCTAGTACATGGCATTATCTATGCAATTCTACATAATATTATAATACCAGAACAGCACGGTTTTGTATGGTGTAGCTTCACTATAACCAATCTTATGATTTTTACGAACTACTTGTTTGAACACATGGACCAACGACGACAATTTGATGCTGTGTACACTGATTTTCGGAAATGTTTTGATAAAGTGGACCATGAAATGTTATTAAATAAAATAGCCTATAACGGTATTAGAGGCAATCTGCTTAGACGGTTTTCATCTTATACATATCAAGAAGGACCCGAGTAGTCGCCATCAACAGATTTAAGGCAGACACTGTATTTGAGCATCTTCTGGCGTTCCCCAGGGATCCATTTTAGGCCCTTTTATGTTTATTTTATACATCAATGATGTTAAAGATAATTTCCATCACTCGGTTTTTGATGTATGCAGATGACCTAAAAATTTACAGGATTATTCAAAGCCGGGCTCATATTGACTTACTTCAACAAGACCTTAATAGATTTACCAATTACTGTATCAATAATAAACTTTCACTTAATCTTACTAAATGCCATACAATACCTTTTCAAAAAAAACACATCATAACACATATAAGTACTGTTTACTGAACTCTGACCTGTTATCTGTAGAGCTGGTTAGGGACCTTGGTTTATTACTTGATTCCAAGATGCACCTGTACCAGCACATTAACGCTATTACGAATAGGGCTTTTCGGATGTATGGGTTTGTGATGAGATCTTCTCGCGAATTTAAGCGTCCTTCAACCTTATTATTCTTGTTCAAAACGTTAATGCGTTCGCAATTAGAGTATGCCGTGCCGGTTTGGAACCCAATATTTCAGAAATATATAAACTCATTAGAAAGAATACAACGGAAATTCTTGCGGCGAATCAATTTCGACCGAGTCGTTAAACACCCTCCATACGCACAATTATTGGGCAAATATGATCTACTTAGTTTGGATCACCGACGTATTTTGTTAAGTACTATGTTTCTGTAAAATCTATGTAACAATAGGCTTGACTGCACCGAATTGAGCTATAAACTGTGTTATGTAGTTCCTCGTAGTGCCCTGTGCCGGACGGTGCATGCGCGCCTTTTGTTTCATACTCCACCTCACAGGACAAGCGCCGGCGAGCGCGTGCCGCTGCGCCATTTCGTTGACACATCCAATGATGTTTTCTGATCTAGACATTTTGTATCTTTCTTCATTAACTTTCAAAAAACTAGCTTCAGATATTTTAAAGCATATTGTATGATATTGGCTAGCAATGTTTTCACTCGTTACGAAAACACATTAATTTTACTTATAAATACCTACCTAAACTGATAAGCTGAAATAGTTATTTGCAATATATTGTAACATGTTCACTAGCAATCTGTGGATAACGGTGTAGGTTTCACGATGATTAATACTGTTGTGACTGTAATTAGTAAGTAAAACAGATTGTGACAACTATTTGTTATCCCTAATAAAGAAAATAAAATAAAACACGGGAAGTTTGTTCCAAATGTCCACCACGCGGTTATTTAGGCAGAGGTACACAGTAAGGGCGCGTGAGAATGTCTGGCTGACGGTGAGGCTGTGTCCCTGAGACGAGTACGCGCTTTGTCGAAACCAAACATATTGTAGGACATTTTGTTTTACACAGTACCATCTCGCCCAAAGTAAGCGACTACGAACGCGTCTAGATAAATAAATTATTAATAAATTTAGTTTTAATTTCTGTCGGCACTCTCGAAGTGCAACCCGTCTTTATTTTTTCATGCCTGGCCTTTCATGTTTAGCCTTAATACTTATAGATAAGTTATTAGAGAGATATCAGAATGTCCCGCCTTCACTACAGGAAATACTTGCCCTGACAATTATAATTTAATTTATGAATTTATAAAATCGACACTAGAAGAAATATAACAAGGATAAGACGATAATAGAAAAATGAAACTGGAGAAAAATAATATAATTTGACATGCATGCCTATAAAATGTCGAACTGAAGAGGGAACTTTCAATAAGATTGGCAATTATTTGCCATAAGAAATATTATAAGTAATACCGAAAAAAATTGCAAGAGTTGGCTGTTCTTTGGACGAATAAAACAACAACAACTAATATAATGAAGTCGTGACACGTAGCCAAAAGAAAATTAAATCAATTTAAAAATAAATCTTTAAGTGTCAATGTGTCAATTAATGTGTCAATCAACTTCATCGCAGAAATGAGCAACCCCTCAGATAAACACAGTAGATAGTGTAATGTGTTTTATTTATATATACTCTTTGTTATTAACCTATTATCCAGGCTATTTAGTTTTAAACAATTGGTCGGAAAAATAAATTCTCTTTGGCTATTCAGTTGAAAGACCGAAAAAAAAAACCGTTTGACACAAGTCCGCCAATGTCAAGTTTCGGAAGGACGAACCCTTTCGAAACTTGACATTGGCGAACTTTGATAGGGTGGACTAGCGGCTATAGCAATTAATTAAAACGTAAATAATACTTGAAAACACTGTGTTTACTTGTACATGAGAAAATATAATACATAATGACACCGCACATCAAAAATATAATAGAACATAATACAAAATTCAAATGCATCACGACCTTCCAACACCTTCTCCTGATGTTCACTCATGTTGCCGAGACACGTTTCTATACATGCATTAATCTTGCACAGTGTCTTTCAAACTTTACTTTTGACAATGGTTTTGTCATTACGTCAGCTAACTGAATTTCTGTGGGACAGTAGCTAATATTTATTAATCACGAAGTGTTCAAGTATAAAATGGTACCGCACGTCTATGTGCTTCGACCTTTTGTTGAAGGATCCAGACTTCACAAGTTGAATCGAACTTTGATTATCAACATGCATATTTATTTTTATGTCCAAATCGGTTATTGCTTTTAATAGAGATTTCAGATACAATGCCTCTTTGCAGCAGTCTGTTGCAGCTATGTACTCGGCTTCAGTCGACGATAGCGCTACTATAGGCTGCCTCTTGGATGCCCATGATATTGGTCCATCAGCTATCATTAGCACGGAGCCAGAAGTGCTTCTTCGCTTCAATGGGTCTCCAGCATAATCTGAGTCGCTGTAAGGATCGATGTTCTCTATCGGTTTGTTTCGTTTCAACAAAATGCCTTTCTCTTTGGTTCCCACAAAATATTAGAATATTTTCTTGACTTTTGTGACGACTTCTCTAGTGGGGTTTTCGACCTTCCTGCTAACTAGATTGACCGCTTGTGCGATATCTGGTCTGGTTCTGGTAGACAGGTACAGTAAACTTCCCACTGCTTCCCTATAGGGATATTCCTTCTCCTGGGCAGTTTCCTGTATCGACTTTGAATCGCTACTTGCGGGCGTGTTACAAGGTTTGGCATTTTTCATGTTATATTTTTCCAGTACGTCATTTATGTAGGATCTCTGAGTAAGAATTATTCCTTCTTTTGAGTTTTTTATTTCCATACCCAGATAAGTACTTGGATTTTCATTCTTTTTCATTTCAAATTTGGTTTTAAGTTTCTTCAAAATAACTTCGATCTTATTCTTGTCTTTTCCTATGACAAGTCCGTCATCAACGAATAGTCCGATTATTATTGACTTATCTTCGTTTATGAAAACGCATCGATCTGTTTTGATTGTCTTGAATCCCAAATCAAACATATCTTGGGTAAAAGTTTTGTTCCATGTAAATGGAGCTTGTTTTAATCCGTAATGATTTTTTCAATCGGCAAACTACTTCTGTAGTATTGCAGTCAGTCTCATAGCCAACAGGTAATTTCATATAAACTTCATCTGTTAAACCTCCGTATAAGAAAGCTGTTTTGACGTCAAATGTCATGAAGTAGTAAGATTTAGATGCGGCAATTGCTAATAAAGTTTTTAATGCAGATTGACTTACTACTGGGCTATAAATGTCTTCGAAATCCAGGTTTCCTTTCTGTTCGCATCCACGACTAATCTAGCCTTGTACGTACCGTCATCTTTAATCCGAAATACCCATTTGTTCGACAGTATTTTGTGTCCTTTGGCTTCTGACTTGTCAATTAATACCCAGGTGGTATTTTTCTGTAATAATTTCATTTCAGTTTTAATCGCCTTCTCCCAATTTCGTCTGTCGGTGCCAGTCACAGCTTCTTTGTATGTGAGTAAAGAGCAGTCAAAATCTTCATTATTTTCTGACGTAAACATGGTCACGCAGCGACTTAACTCATAATCTTTGGTCAATGCTGGTGGTCTCACGTCTCTTTGTGGTCTTCCACTTGAGGGAGATGGTTCATCAACAGGGTCTTGACTAGAGCTGGAATAAAGTGGGTTAGATCCTGAAAAGGTAAGTTCTCATCAATTTTGTTTCTTTTTTCTGGAATATAAATGTCAATTTGTTCTGTTCCAGGTTCTGGAGTAAGATCTTCGCGATTTTCAGCAGGAGTACCGCCATAATGCATCTTTTCGATTACTTTTACATGTCTGCTGATAACAACATTATTCCTTTCGGGTATATAGTTTCTAAAACCTTTTGTATATTCCGCATATCCCAAGAATACTCCTTCTGTGGCTTTGGCTGTGAATTTTCCTCTTCGGTTTTTGTTTATCACAAACGCTCTATTTCCGAATACGTGTAGGTGATTTCCTGAAAGTATTCGTTGTACCCATTTCTCATATGGGGAATTGCCTTTGAGATCTCTTGCTGGGCTTCTATTTAACAAATAGGTTGCAGTGTTTACTGCTTCTGCCCAAATTTTTTCAGGGATATTGGCATCTAGCATCAGACATCTGGCTTTATCCATCAGCGACCGACTTTTTCTTTCACTCATGCCATTTTGCTGTGGGGTATAAGGTGCAGATAGTCTTCGGCTTATACCGTCATCTTTGAGGAATTTGTCAAACGCTTTAGACCTGTATTTATATATATTCCATTATCAGATTGTAGATTTTGAATTTTCTTCTTATGAAACAGTTCAACATAGATTTTATATTCCTTGAATTTATCAATTACTTCACAATTTTTGTCTTTTAAGAAATATACACAGCAGTATCTTGTATAATCGTCAATAAATGTTACGAAATACTTTGATCCGGCCATTGATTCATTCTCAAATGGGCCACACACGTCACTGTGAATTATCTGGAGCACTTCGTTAGAGATTATTTGTCCATGGCTTTGGAATAGTAGAGTGGAAAATTTTCCTTTGATATAAGTCTCACAGATACCCAAAGTTTGTTCTTTAAAGTCGAGTCCTCGCATCATTTTATTTTTAACCATTTCCTTTAGGTATTTTTCATTAATGTGACCTAATTTCTTGTGCCATTTCACAATTTCGCTTTTATCACTAGATGTGAAGTTTGCTGTCTCAATTTATCAAATTCAAGGTAGTATATATAATCTGGTTGAGCGGGCGAGATACAAAATGGACTGTATTTGCGGGTAAAGGCAAAAAATAAAATTTACACGCCATTGTCGACGGAAAAAGAAATGGAAAAACAGCAACAAACACTACCTTGCTGCTTGCTGCGAGATGCTGAGGTGGAGGCTGCCGGGGGCGTCCCTGGACTTGAATTCCTGGTTTCCTTGCACGAAAACACTATTTATCCATGGAAAATACAATTATTGCGATAGTTGGTTCGAAGCGGCCGCGCGCGCGATTATTGTAGGACAGACTGCAAGCCTTCAATCCGTGAATCGCTGCCCGTGAGAGGCTAGCGGCGAGAGCGTAGGTACTTGCGCGCGTAATACAACTGTCTCGCTACTCCTTTATGCGAGACAAGGTAGGTGCGAAAGAGAAATGGAATAAAGGGGAGCGGGGCAGTGTCGACAACTAATTAATTAAAAACAAATGCAGATCAGCGATGCAACATAGAAAAAATAACGCGGTTACTTTTTTATCGCATGCCGGCGCAACCATTTCCCCCCCGGCTTGAAGGGTTACCTTTGAAAAGGAACAACTGACTATACAGTTGCCACTAAGCTTTAGCTGCTAAATAAACAAAATGCTATGAACTAAACTAAACCTAATCGAACAAACTAAATTTGTTATTGAAGTTACTGTTGATTAGGCAAAGGACAAAGACGAATAACTGGTCGCAAGTACGAACCAGTTGCGGTTTTAACGCGAACTATACGGGTGATCCTATTTGACCCAGGGAAAACTTCTACTACCCCAAGAGGCCAATGTAATGGAGGCATATTTTCAGTTGAAATAACTACGACAGTACCGACAGTAATAGGGTTCGATGGAGTATTCCATTTCTGACGTGACTGTAGCGTATGCAAATAGTCTGTCCTCCAACGCTTCCAAAACGATTAAACGAGTATATCCAATAATGCATGACGCGAGAGAAGATGAAGTCGATCTTCCTCTATTTCAAAAGCGGGTAAGTATTTTAACGGTGTAACATTGAAAAAGTGCGCTGGAGTCAGTGCAAGCGGCTTCGAGGGATCACTAGACAAGGTTCTACAAAGAGGACGCGTATTCATTACGGCCTCGACGGGCCAGCGTAATCTGTACCCGTGTGTACGAACGGTTTAGCAGCCTGAACAACACGACAAGGACGATGATCGGCCATTTCGGGCGCGATTGACTTCGGGCGAAGTTTGAAACACGGAATACATCTATGAACTATCGAACGAATCAAATTGCATGCGGAGAGTCCAGTATTTCTGGCGCAGAATTGACATTAATAAATCTGGACCAGGGTGACAATTCACCCTATGGTGATATTCAACTTAAAGATCAACGATATGATCCTTGCGCGTGAGAACTATAGGATGCATTTGATCGTACTCTAATGCGGACTGGCTCAAACGACCACCAACTCGAATGAGGCCATCCTTCAAAAAAGGTTTCAAATGCTGAAAAGCGCGACTACAAGGCTTATTCAATTCCAAATTTCTAATTTCAGACGGAAAATAAAATCGCTGATGTTCAAGAAGCACGATTAACTCAGCCGTGTTTAAGTCAAAGGTGGTAACATGCTCGCGATGAGGAAGGATTTTCAAAAATCTACAAATAAAAACAACACTACGTAAAAGAATCGACCACGATGAAACACGGCTAGCCAACTCTAAGATAGGCGATTTTTCGAGCGGTGCCGTAGCAACTAAAGAGGCTTTCTTTTCCTCTAGCGGCGTGGACACAGTAGCGGGGTTGAAAGGGCTAACAGGCCATTCATCAGGTGGGGCTTGGCACCAGGAAGAGCCATGGAACCACAACGGATGATCCAAAATCTGTGCAGGTGTTAACCCACGAGACAAAAAATCGGCAGGGTTGTCCGTACCTGAGACGTGATTTTGCGGCGCCAATTCCGACTGAATTTTGCCCACCCTATTTGCGACAAATGTATCCCAACGATGGGGCGAAGAATGTGTCCAACACAAAGCGACGGTCGAGTCCGAGAATGCGAAAATTCTATCTATATTAATGCGATGAAATCGGCGATCTGATTTGCGAACACCAATACAAAGCGTTTGTCTAATGTCGGCTGAAAGCGCGACAGCGAATAAGCGAAAGTTAACTATAATTTCGAACAAATTACCTTGGAGATTTTGACCACTGTGCAAAATATCGTTTACCGAAACATTCGAACTAGTTTTGGCGCTGCCATCTAATACAACGCGCAATTTGGTGGTTAGTTCATCCTCGCGGACAACTCCATGGTGCGGTATGGTATGCTTCGTCTCTTCGGTTTCGGGAGGCGCGGGTGAAATGAAACCTTTATCCAAATATTCTATTATTACTCTATCGAAAGCCTCCTTCAACTTTGGAGATGTCTGCATTTTCCGTTCTAAACAAAAGAAGCGTTTTTCGACTGACTGAAACGAATCTCCAAGCGAATTAACATCACCCTTAAAGGGGAGTGCGACAACATAACGACTATCACTATCGCGAGTAGTCGTGCGACTATAAAACTCTTCACAAAGTTTATCATCCGGGCTGACAATAGGAGGGACGTTCACCTCTTCTATCTTCCAGAATTTACGGACAGCGGAGTCCAGCGGCTCGACGGTGCAACAATATGACACTGTCGAGTTACAATCAAAATAAGCGGGTGCGGAACCAACAAAACCAAGAACCGTCTCTAAGGCGAGCGGCGCGGGGTGCGATGCGTGACGTTGAACCTTATGCTGCGACAGGAGGTGCGGGAAAATCGAAGCGCCAACTAACAAATCAATATCTCCTGGAACGGCGTAAGTATCATCGGCCAACGGCAAATCTCTAAAATTAATCAATTATGAGGTATTGACTGCGACAGTCGGTAAAAGTATGGTAACCTTATCGAAGACTAGCGAATCCATCGAAAAACTAACATCAAAATCAAAACTCGAGTGGAATTTAATCCCTACAGAACCTTGAACGGCTTTAGTGAAACCCCCAATACCTTACACAACAGTACAAGCGGGGCGGTTATTTATATGCAAACCAAGACGACTACAACAATTTTTACTAATAAAATTACTTTGAGAAGCACTGTCTAAAAGTGCGATGTCCCCTACCATGCGAATCGTAAACAACAACTCGAACGGTTGCCAGAAGTACCGTAGTAGGGCTTGTGTGCAAACTTGATAGCGAGCACAAAGCGACACCGTTCGGCTGGACGCGCGCGGCAGTGGCGCCGCCGTCGCTAGGTGTGGACGGGAACGAAACCACGAGAGTGCGCTCCGAACCGCGACTCAACGGCGCGGGCGGCTGTGACGTCCCAGCGGACGGACGGTTAGGCACTGAGTTCGCGCAGCTGGAATCGACGGGCGAACTACCGGACATGGCGTTATTGTTTTCGAAGTGTAATAATGAATGGTGTTTACCATTACACTTGCGACAAAAATTATTCGAATTACAGAATGAAACACGATGTTTCTTACTGAGACAATTGATACATAAATTACTAGAACGAACAAATTTATAGCGATCGCTTGGAGTGAGTTTATTGAACTCCGAACATTTATAAAGTTAGTCATGGTGACCTTGACACAAAGAACCATTTTTCGAATGCAACACTTGCGATTGCGAAGTTGTAGGTTCAAAATTAACAAAAGACTGCGTGGACTTCGTGGGCTTACTGCGATTAGTCTGACTATTTTTCGCTACTCCGTGGTTTAACGAAGTTTGTTGCAAAATTCGAATATGTTGACGAACGAAAGTTTCTAAATCGTCGAACTTAGGTATTTGATGGCCACGTCTATCCATTTCAAATAAGCGAACGGTTTCGGAATCTAATTTCTTTAAACCGATATACAAAAACAAAAAGTCACAGAGGTCATTGACCTTGACATTCTTTAGGGCGCGAACAGCTGATGCAAAAATATCTAAGAATTTTTCTAAGTCGTGTTCATTACACGATGAGCTATGTTTCAAATTAAATATTTGATCCAATTAAGCGGTTGTTACTAAGCGTTTGTCTTCGTATTTGACCTTCAAAGTATTCAAAATCAAACTATAATTTTCGGCGCAAAGCGTTATACCGGCGTAAACGGTTTTTGCTTTCCCGGTTAGTTTACTAAGTAATGTAATTTTTCGTAATCCGATAACGAATTATTATTATGGATCGTATTTTCGAAACTAGCGAAAAACAAAGGCCAATTTTTAATATTGCCATCAAATTCGGGTATTTGTATGGGCGGTAATTTAGGTCGGTCCCGTTTCAGCAAATCAAAACCGGCTGGCCCGGGTTTCGAATCGGTGACTATTACGGGCACGGGCGCTTGCAATGACTTAGCGACACGTTTTATGCGACAAACTAAATCTTCGAAAGATGACATGGCGTCATAACTTAATAAGAAATCGGGATTTAATTTTAATTCAAGCAAGTTAATATTATCGAGAACATTTTCGAAATCTAAGCGCAAAGTATCTACGGTTTCGATCGAGGATAAAAAAAATTCTTTTATTGATTCATCTGCGATCCTCGATGAATAATCACAAATTAATTGCATACGCTTAAAAAGGCTATCCTTCTTAGCGTGTAATAGTTTTAACTGTAGATCCGGAATCTCTTTCGGAGGCATTGTTAAAACAAATAACTATAGCTACCTACAGTGCAAAACTAACGAACTATCAAAATGGGAGCGGTGGTAGACAGCGAGACGCGACGTGAACGAGCGTAGGTACCATGTTGCGCGCGCGGGCCCAGGTACCTGTCCGCGTGGTCTACCTATTACTATGCGGTGCAGTCGAAATTACCAACTATTTAGTACCTACCTATGCGAAAAACAGTAGGTAAGTATGCTTTTATTCGGTGATGGAATAAAAACTAACCTATACCTATGCCTTTATTCCGAATGGAGTAAAAAACTATTACCTATACCTATGCGTTTATTCCGTGGTGGAATAAAAACTATAACCTATACCTATGCGTTTACCCCCTATGGGATAAAAACTATTGCGTTTCTATTAGCAAACTACTATAGCGAATGGATCAAAATCTGGATCGTAAGGACCAAAAAATGGTTGAGCGGGCTAGATAAATAAATTCAAAAAGGACTATTTGCGGGGAAAGACAAAAAATGAAATTTACACGCGATTGTTGACGGAAAAAGAAATGGAAAAACAGGAATGGGCACACTACCTTGCTGCTTGCTGCGAGATGCTGAGGTGGAGGCTGCCGGGGGCGTCCCTGGACTTGAATTCCTGGTTTCCTAGCACGAAAGCACTATTTATCCATGGAAAATACAATTATTGCGTTAGTTGGTTCGATGCGGCCGCGCGCGCGATTATTGTAGGACAGACTGCAAGCCTTCAATCCGTGAATCGCTGCCCGTGAGAGGCTAGCGGCGAGAACGTAGGTACTTGCGCGCGTAATACAGCTGTCTCGCTCCTCCTTTATGCGAGACAAGGTATGTGCGAAAGAGAAATGGAATAAAGGGGAGCGGGGGAGTGTCGACAACTAATTAATTAAAAACAAATGCAGATCAGCGATGCAACTTAGAAAAAATAACGCGGTTACTCTTTTATCGCATGCCGGCGCAACCATAATCCATTTCTTCTTTTAGCTTTTAATACAGTTTTCCCGCCTTTTTTGGCTAGCCTTTTCAAATAGAACCTTATAGCCATGATCCGTAATTTTGCTTGCAGAAATTAGATTATTCGATAAATTAGGTACATATAATGTGTCAGAAAGACTAATTTTATAGCGTCGATCCTTTGTATAAAGTTCGGCTTTTCCTTTCCCTTTAACTTCGGTCGTATGCTTTTCTGAAGCTAGCTTTAGAGTTCAGTCGCGGGGAGTAAGTTATGGAGTATACTTTTATCTCCAGTCATATGTGACGTACAGCCACTGTCAAGACACCATAAATTGCCTTTACATTTCGACGTTTCTGTTGTTAAACAGTTGTTATATGTCTTTTCTTGACCTTTAGTTTTATTGGGGTTATTGGGTCTCTTCTTCGACCAACAAGCTTCTGTGGAATGCCCTTTCTTATTGCAGTTCTTGCAAAATTGTACCTTTTTCTTCGTCTTTGTGCAGAATGCTTCTGAAGTCTTAGGTTCACTCGCATCAGTTTGCCTTCTTGCTTCGTACTCTTCTACGATTTTTATTTTTAAATTGTCAGGACTTGGCGGAACATCTCTCGACTCAATTGCCGTTCGGAAGCTATCGAAATTTGTAGGTAAACTGTACAACATCATTATGCTTAATAACTCTGGATGAATTTTGACATCCATGTCTTCTAATTTACCAACTACATCCATAAAATTACTGAGATGGTCTCTCACATCTTCTTGTGGAGTCATTTTCTTCAATACTAGTTGCTTTAATAGTGTAGCCTTTCTTGCCGGCCCTGAACTTTGATGTACAGACTTTAGTTTGTCCCATACCTCCTTGGATGTATTACACCCTTTAATTTGTTTAAGTTCTGGTGGAGATATAAGTAAAAATAGCCCTGACCTTGCCGTTAAGTCTTCCTTTAGGAACGCACTCTTTTTTTCGGCAGTCGCAGTTGCCGCTAACGTTTTATTACCACTAGCGTATTCCCACAAATCATATCTTATGAGAATCGCCTGTGCTTGTAAGCACCAGGTATCGTAATTTGATTTGTTCAACGGTTCTATGCTTCTGATACTCAAGCTCATTTTAAAACTTTTATTTTCTCATTTACTTACGATTTTAAATATGCTTCTTCCATTTGCCACTAGATATTTATTCAACCACGCTCATACCACTGATAGGGTGGACTAGCGGCTATAGCAATTAATTAATAATACTTGAAAACATAGTGTTTACTTGTACATGAGAAAATATAATACATAATGACACCGCACATCAAAAATATAATAGAACATAATACAAAATTCAAATGCAGTACATCATAGACCTTCCAACAGACTTGTGACTGTCCACAAATGACTGTCCAAAAAACTAAAAGTTGAAGTTGAAGATTGCGATACATCACTGTCTTTCACTATAGCCCATTGACACAACTTTATATCTAAGAATCCACCATTTTTACACATAAGACAATGATACTAGTTTTAGAAGATACAAGATAAATGTTTTTTTGGAAATTCCACCCCTAAAGTGGCGAAATAGGGAGTAACATCTATTTTTAATGCTTTGCTATAATATGCAATACACGGCAATGGGCTCACCACCTGTTACGTGGGACAAAAATGCATACGGTGAAATGTGGGCGTTTAATATGCCTCTGCCTACCCCTTCGGGGATAAAGGCGTGACAATATGTATGTATGTATAATATGGGTATCAAATGATTGATGAATTGAACAATGAATTTTCCACAGGAACATGTTCCCGGGGTAAAAAGTAGCCTATGTGTTATTCTGATGGGTAAGCTTTACTATTGTAAAGTTTCATCAAAATACATTTAATAGATTTTGCGTGAAAGATCCATACATAATTACAAAATTTGGAGTGATTATGATACAAGTGTGCTAAGTTGACCATTGGTGCTAATTCTGTTGTTGAGACCACTAAACTAAATTTCTCTAATTTTTTTTTTTTTTATTAGGAGATTTCCAAATGCTATTCTGTTATTAAGTCGAACTAAAGATGGTGATATCATAAATAGCACTTAATTTGTATTTGATATTACTAAAATTAATTTTATGTGATAAAATTGAACAAGATGTGAAAAATGTACTTAGACAATCGAATGTAAATACATGCCGGCTAACTTGGTGATTGAACTGCCTTTGTAATTTTTTCACGTTACAACGTTTTACAAGTTTTCACGTTTCAAGCGTTTACTAAAATTAATAAACGTCCCACTAAAATTAGACATCACCTAAAAAGGTGACGTCTAATTTAAGTGAAAACGTCTAAATTTTGTGTGACGTTAAATTTGTATCTGACATCACTAAAATTCATTTTATGTGATAAAATTCAACAAATAGTGAAAAATTTACATAGACAGTTCAATCACTAAGTTAGTCGGCATCTAAATACATGTTTTGTTAAATTTTATCATATAAAAGGATTTTTTGTTATGTCAGATACAAATTTAGTGCTGTTGATTTAATAATATCACCAAGTTTAGTTCGACATAATAACAGAATAGTATTTAGCAATCTCTCAAAAAAATAAGAAAATTTTAGAGAAATTTAGTTTAGTGGTTTCAACAACAGAATTAGCACCATATACTAAACTAAACTATACGTTTTTCAACACACTTGCAAGTAAAAAACAAAACTTCATTTTAAAAATGAGTTAATTTATACTGTTGATTGATGGCACTTGGTGGAACTTGCTACACATTTTCAATAATAACACTTGTACTATTCCAATTTGTGGAATAGTAAAAGTGTTATTATTGAAAAAAAAAAATTAAAAATGTGTCATAGGTCGCTAACTTTTATTAAATTAAGATAGCAAAAGGCTAGCCCACGTTTTAAACCTCAATACGTAAATACGTATTGTTATTGAGTGAAGAAAATCTATTATTACACATGTAATAATAGATTTTCTTCAAAATCTATTATAACACATGTAATAATAGATTTTCTTCAAAATCTATTATAACACATGTAATAATAGATTTTCTTCATTTTCTTCACTTAAACTAAACATTTTCGTCAATATTAAACTTCAGTATAGTCTAGCCGCGACCACGGACGCTGCAGCGCGTTCGAAACGTCGGTGAATGTAAGTAGAATTTTGTTTCGCGTCCCGAGTAGTATATAAAACATGAGTATACACCGCGAAAGTTTAAAAATAACAATATTAAACTTCACAATTAATCCAAACTTCGTCACAGCCGTTAATTATTTACGAAAAACGACAAATTGATTTATTTTCCCGCGATACTGATAATGCGCGCGCAAGGCACGAACTAGGTAAGTAGATCGGCCAACAGCCAAGATTTTAAATGTAATAATTCGATTCAATGGATTTGAGTTATATTTTAGTAATAAAGCTGGTTTAATGGGTTTTACCCATTTATTGAAATTAATACTGTTATTTGCCACATAAGACTGTTTGTTGCTAAAAAAAGTTATCAGTTATGACCAAATTATATCGCTTTTTTCGTACTTACAAATCGGTACTAAAGTACAAATGTAAATTGGTCGGGTTTAGTAAACTAAATACTCTCGGGCAATAATAGGTATACTGAAAAAGCACGCGTGTTTAATATCTAGGATTATGGAACCTATAATCGGTGGAATAAAAACGTCGTTTTGAGCAAGTGTGTTGAAATAGTTATTTATATTATTCAGTTTCGTAGTCAATAATTTTTAAACTAGTTTTTTTTTAATTTATACGGCAATGGGGTCACCACCGTATACAAAAATGCATACCGTGAAATGTGGGCGTATAGTATGCCTCTGCCTATCCCTTCGGGGATAAAGGCGTGACAATATGTTAGTAGTGTATGGTACCAGTGCCAGCGAAGTTTAATGCATTGTGCGACTGCATCGACCAAGTTAATATGTACCTACTCGTAAGTACATTGACCTATCCTACTTCGAAACCAGTTACAAAAACCACTCAGTAACGTGAACGTTGGCCCTTATAACATTGCATTTACAATACTCTTACAACATTATTCAACCATATAATTATCTTTAGGACATGTTATGATAAGTACTTAATATATTATCTTTTTGTTGTTTGAGCCTCATTAATCTTCAAAGTTCTACCTATTCATGTGTACCTACCTATTGTTGTACTTTTATTCTCTGATCTCTGGCTGCAGTTGTATTTTATCTGCGACCTATCGTTGTCGTGAATATTGCTAGTGAGTGCGAATATGAAGCCGTTTGACGTACATAATGAAAAGTATCATTTGGGACATTTGTTCTGGGATTCTATGAAAAGGAATCCTGATGCTATTTGTCAGGTACTTAGAATTTTGTATTTGTTGGCATAATAAGGGTTCTAACGGGACAAAAAAAGGTACTAAGTAGAAAAGTCAATATTTGATAATGTATAATTTTAATGTTATTAAATGTGTTTTTAGTTATTTCTATATAAGTAAATCACTATTTCTTACTAAGTAGTATGTACTTGTACAATTTTACATACTAATGAGTTTATATAGTTAGGTACATATTTATAATCTGCATTCAGCAAGTTTTAAGTTTAATTGCCGCACTCAGAGTTGATTTAATAATTGTTAAAGGAGTTTTAAGAAGAGATGAATAAAAAATCATTCTCAGATGATTACCGATTACAATGTATTCATAATACATTGTAATCGGTAATCGGTAATCATCTGAGTATTTAATCTAATATTTTAATCTTTAGATTAAAATATATATTTTAATATTTAGATTTATTAATCTAATATAATGTATATTAGATTACAACTATTTTGTTACTATATAACAAAATAGTTGTAACACTGTTTATTGGTATCGAGTTGTTCATTAGCTCGATAGATGGCTCTGGTCATACTCTTAAAATGACGATATAAATATGGTGGAGAATTTCAACTTGATTCGATACGGTTCGGGTAGTTCAAGTGGCTAGAACATTGTCCTGGTTAGGCAAAGGTCACAGGTTCAATCCCTGTCTCGAATCGAATTGTCTTTTTCTACTTTATTAAAAATTTATGAGATATTTAGCAAATAATTGCTTTAAAAAAAATATCAATATACTGAGTGGAGTCCATTGCATCAATGTTTAAAAATAGTTGTAACACTGTTCATTGGTATCGAGTTGTTCATTAGCTCGATAGATGGCTCTGGTCATACTCTTAAAATGACGATATAAATATGGTGAAGAATTTTAACTTGATTCGATACGGTTCGGGTAGTTCAGGTGGCTAGAACATTGCTCTGGTTAGGCAAAGGTCACAGGTTCAATCCCTGTTTCGAATCGAATTGTCTTTTTCCACTTTATTAAAAATTTATGACATTCTCAGAGACATTGCCATTTAATGATAATTAACTTTATTGATCGCTGAACCCTTACTTAACTCTTTACTGAAGATTATATTGACGTTTCAGTCCGAGACTACCAGGACTTTAATTGATCGTGCTAATTAGTGTCTAGCAAATAAGACCTTTTAACCTTTTTGTTACCACTTCACTAAAAAGGCAACGGGTTCAAAATTTCTTCCAAATTTAACATCTAATATAGACACATTTCATTATATTAAATTTATTCAGCCCTTTAGACCCACCCCAGTTCCGTGCTTCGGAAGGCACGTGCTTTTCACCGTGTGGATTCCTGTCCCACGTAATAGGTGGTGAGCCCATTGCCGTGTTGAAAAATAGACAGACGCAGGTTGTGGCTACCTGCTGTTGAAATTTTCTAAGCCGCCTATAAGGCCTTCAACCAGGCTTAACGACTGCCATTTTACTGGCAACCGGGACCAACGGCTTAACGTGCCTTCCTAAGCACGGAAACACTCGCAAATGTAAATGCCACAAAGTGGTCACCCATCCGACGACCAGCCATAGTGAAAGTTGCGTACCTCAGTGATCGTTTTACCGAACACTGAGACCTCGGGGCCACGAGCGCTTCAATAATGAATAATGTTATGCCAATGTACTTACATTTATTTTCGTCTTTAGATAATGTCAACCCTATAGGCATATTGACTACTTCGGTAAGTGGTAGTGTATGCGACTGCCGCGCTGAGGAACCGGGGTCCGATTCCCAGGTCGGAAATAGTACATTATTGCAAAGGCCGGGAAATAGGCAATTGTCATTCCCGCAGAGGTATATTTAGTGCTTTTCTCAAAAGAATGCATGGAAATATAACAAAAATATTACATTTAATTAAAATTATATTAAAAGTTACATTAGCTATATTGGGCAATTACCTAATAGAAGAAGAAAAAATTTTTCGGATTTTCCTTCAGTGAATTATTCGCAGAAAGATGGAAAATCTAAAAAAATAGCTCATGTGACTGCCTCGCTGAGCTCTAGGGTTCGATTCCCGGGTCAGAACAAATTTTTGTGTGATCCATACAAGTTTGTTTCGGAGTTTGGGTGTTTCCTATGTATAATATTGTAGTATTTAGAAGTATTTAAGTTATCAGTTGTCTAGATCCTATAGCACAATCTAGCCGAAACTAAGCTTTCGGCTAGATTGTGCTGTGTGAAGAAGTGTCTCAGAATATGATTACCTCGGTGGTGCAGTGGTAGTGTATGCGACTGCAGTGATTGAGGTCCCGGGTTCGATTCCCGTGTCGGAAAAAAATATTTGTGTCATCCACAAATGTTTGTTTCGAAGTTTGGGTGTTTCCTATGTATTATAAGTATGTATTTAGAAATATATTAGTATGTATATAAGTTGTGTAGATCCCATAACACAAGCTTATATTTAGCTTACTTTAGTCTAAACAGTGCTGTGTTTATATAAATTATCCACAAATGTCCCACAATATTTATTTATTATTTATAGCACTTTGACACAACTTCTATGCCCCAGAATTCACCACTCTCACACATAAAACAAGATAAATGCATTTATTTTCGAAAATAATATACTTACAGTAAGCGTCCACTGAAGAAGAATGATAAAAGAGATCCAATCAAACAGTATCTAAATAGCCCCAGCGCGCCGTTTCATACAACATTGCTGGAGCGGTGTAATGTTCTAAATTCAAAACACACTCCAGCAATGAATTTCATTTTCCCTGTCCGTCAATGCAATACTTCGCGTATTCTTTTTTCGAAATAATGACAGTATTTCCATGCATTTTTTAAGAAAAAATATTTGTGTTATCCACAAGTGTTTGTTTCGGAATATTGGGTGTTTCCTATGTTTAATATGTATGTACATAGAAATATATAAGTATGTTTATCAGTTGTCTAGAGCACGTTAGGCTTGTTGCGGCGCGAAGCGGCAATTCTTTACGATTTGTATAGGTTCAAAGTGGCTCAGTACACGATCTAGCATATTACTACCACGATTATTGACATACATACCTACATATTGTCACGCCTTTATTCCCGAAGGGTTAGGTAGAGGCATATTAAACGCCCACATTTCACAGTATGCACTTTTGTCCCACGTAACAGGTGGTGAGCCCGTTGCCGTGTTGAAATGGACAGGCGTAAGTTGTGGCGACCTGCTGTTGATTTTTTTTAAGCCGCCCATAAGGCCTTCAACCTGGCTTAACGACTGCCACTTTATTGGCAACCGGGATCAACAGCTTACAACAAGATAAATGCATTTATTTTCGAAAATAATATACTTACAGTAAGCGTCCACTGAAGAAGAATGATAAAAGAGATCCAATCAAAGAGTATCTAAATAGCCCCAGCGCGCCGTTTCATACAACATTGCTGGAGCGGTGTAATGTTCTAAATTCAAAACACACTCCAGCAATGAATTTCATTTTACCTGTCCGTCAATGCAATACTTCGCGTATTCTTTTTTCGAAATAATGACAGTATTTCCATGCATTTTTTGAAAAAAAATATCAACCGGGATCAACAGCTTAACGTGCCTTCCGAAGCACGGAACTGGGGTGGGTCTAAAGGGCCAAATAAATTAATATAATTTGTCAATTTTGGATGTTAAATTTGGAAGAAATTTTCCCGTTGCCTTTTTAGTGAGGTGGTAACAAAAAGGCTAAAAGGTTTTATGTGCTAGACACTAATTAGCACGACCAATTAAAGTCCTGATAGTCTCGGACTAAACTAAATAGTATTTTTAACCCCCAACGCAACAACTATGGGGTTTTTATTTTAACGTGTGGAAATCCCCTCGAATGTCATGCCGGACTCGAACCGGCTAAAACCACACAGACCCCGCCTAACTGTCTATTGCCGGACGCCCCGGGTAACTCCTCGGAAAGATGTCCCAGAGCTCCCGGCAGACTTTGACTACCATCGCGGCCTCACCTGGGGAACTAAGGGGTGTTATTAAGTTTGACGTGTCTGTGTATCTGTCTGTGGCATCGTAACTCCCGAACGGGTGAACCGAACCAATTTTAATTTTTTTTGTTTGACTGGTTAAATAGTCGGGAGTGTTCTTCGCTATGTTTGATGAAAATCGGTCCAAGATGGCCGCCGCAATAAAATGGCGGAACATATATTTTTTAACAACTCCCTCAATATGGATATCAAATAAAAGGTTTTTAATAGCAGAATAATGTACAATAGGTAATAATAAGTATACTGAAAGGGAATGAGGTGTATTTACTAACGAAATAAAATTTAAAATAAATAATAAATAAATATCCATCACGCCTTATCCCCGAAGGGGTGGCAGAGGCATATTATATGCCCACCTTTCACCGTGTGGATTCCTGTCCCACGTAATAGGTGGTGAGCCCATTGCCGTGTTGAAATAGACAGACGCAGGCTGTGGCTACCTGCTGTTGAAATATTTTAAGCAGCCTGTAAGGCCTTCAACCAGGCTTAACGACTGCCATTTTACTGGCAACCGGGACCAACGGCTTAACGTGCCTTCCGAAGCACGGAAACGATCGCAAATGTAAATGCCACAAAGTGGTCACCCATCCGACGACCAGCCATAGTGAAAGTTGCGTACCTCATTAATCGTTTACCGAACACTGAGACTGCGGGGCCACGAGCGCTTAACGAAATAAAATTTAAAAACTAAAAATTTTTTGATGGAAGCTATACGGGGCGGCCTAGATTGACAATGACATTGTCATGTTGCTACTTTTATTCCACAGATAGATGCAGCAACAGGCGAGAGTGAGACGAATGCTTCTGTTCTAAAACGATCAATACAGTTGGCGCGATGCATGCGATGCTTTGGTGCTGTACCAGGGGACGTGCTGGCGCTCGCTGGCTTCAACCACCTCGACATACACATACCTCACTACGCAGCGGTCATGATCGGCATGACTGTAGCCGCCGTTGAGTTTGGGTCTACTCCAATAGAAGGTTTCCCGTACGAATTTAGTAAGTATCACACACAATCATCAATAAATCGACTGACACCTCGGTGGCGCAGTGGTAGTGTATGCGACTGCCGCGAATGAGGTCCAGGGTTCGATTCCCGAGTCGAAACAAATATTTGTGTGATCCACAATTGTTTGTTTCGGAGTTTTGGTGTTTCCTATGTAGGTATAATATGTATGTATTTAGAAATATATAAGTATGTTTATCAGTCGTCTAGACCCCATAACACAAGCCTAGACTAGCTTACTTAGGGCTAGACGGCGCTGTGTGAAAAAAAAATTGTCCCACAATATTTATAATTAAAAAAATTCATGCATCAAGGAGTAAGCAAATTTACCATATGCATTTTTGTCTCACAAGACTTAACAGATTGTGCCGTGTTGAAACATGCTCAGATTATGGCTACCTGGGGCCGAGTCTGGCAAGCCGTAGAATAGAACCAGAATCGCCGTTTTTAGCTGTCAAAATGTTAGTAGACTATCAAAAATGTCACTGACTAGCGGCCACTGGCGCGGAACGTGTGTACGATTGTAATACTAGACCCCAGCTGTTAAATTTTTTCTAGTCTACCTGCCTTCAACTCGACCAGCCTTCTACTTGGCTTGCCGACGACGTCGGTTTTACGTATCTTTCGAAGCACGAAGATGCTAAAAAAATGGAAATACTATACTGATGCTTTACTACCGAAAGTTTCAACAACATCACGATTGATATGCTTTTTCGCAACGGCGCACGATGGATAAAACTCCCTATACATCCAATTCCACATCCATCCACTTATTTAAATGCAATAGTAGCATATGAAAAGAAAGAAAAGCCAAATAAATCCCGTAAACGTAGCATCATGGAACCCTAAAGCGTGGTACGGTTGTATACAGGGTACATGGGAACCAGCTTGCAGTTGAGGTGGTCTCTTTGATCCTGATGATGGCTTAACTCTTTACTTGTACTTATGGACTCCATCATATGTTTTCATCATCATCACTCTTGAGAAACTAATAAAAAGCAAATATTTTCAAAAGACATTCACGACTCAACGTGACGGGTGTAGTCGATGAGACTTCGCCGTCTAATAATAAATACGTTGACCTGTCACTACTACATATACAAATGGAAGATGTTCATAAATCTCATAAGTACTTAGCCTTTATAAGTTGTTTCTTTTGAAAAGTTACTATGTGATCTAGACAACTGGTAAACATATTTATATGATTTCTAAAGACATATAGAAAACACCACTCTCCGAAATAAACATTTGCGAACCAGACACCAATGCGTCACCGCCAGATGGATATGTGATGAGTACCTACATATTAATATAATATAAATATTAATACATATTAATAAATTATATAAATATTGTTATTGTGATATGAAATTGATATTATAAATGGCTGCCTTATCGCACAAAGGCAGTTTACAGGCGACCTTTGGATGGAGACTTGATTAATCATGAGAACTTATTTTACATTTTAATATTATCACTGCGGCAAATGAATCCTTTGTTTGTATTTTTTTTAAATAGGTTTTGTTTGTCCGCAGTTGACTTAAAAGCTCACTTCAATTTATGTTCACCGAAAATAGCATTTTGCCAAAGAAAATTCCTAGAAAATAATCTGAGAGCTATCGAAGAGTTGGGTTTGGACACAAAACTTATCTGTTTTGACCATGAAGATTACTCCATGAAGAAGTTTATTGAACAATATGATACAACAAACGCTGATAAAGAGGAATTTGAGTTAGTATATACCATTATACCTACATGGATATTATACCTATTACCTTCTTACTTATTATGCAGCGCACATATTTCAATAATCTGAGTAACAATGGGAAAGAAAACTGTCTTATAGTCCATTGTAGAGGGCGCCAAATATTGGTTACAAAACAACTGTCAATCTTTATACTATTTCGTTAGAAATACGCCTTTATAATCTACATATTTATATAAAAGAAAGTCGTGTTAGTTACACTATTTATAACTCAACAACGGCTGTACCGATTTGGTTGAAAATTGGTGGCGAGGTAGCTTAGAGCCAGGAGACGGACATTGGCTACTTTTTATCCCGGGAACTATTTCCTGTGGGAAACGGCAACGGAAAACTTCTCTACGCGGGCGAAACCGCGTGCGTCAACTAGTTATTTATAAAAGAATGGGTCACTGTGTGGCTTTTAAATGTGTCAGGTAGAATACAGGTTGTAAAGCTTTTTTCCGCCACAAAAAAGAAACTAAGAGCAAAAACAAAACGCAAGACGAAGAAGATTAAAGGTTTTGCTATGAAATTTAACGTTTTCTGTGTAACAAACACACAGCGCCCTCTACATAAAAGTTTTGCGTTGCCCTCTCCATTACTGCGTTGCCGTTAGCATCTTACGCTACTTACACTCTTGGGATGGGCGACCGTTTATGGCATATTACGTGTGTTTCCCTACTTCCGAAGGCTCGTTAAGCTGTTGGTCCCGACTGCTTGTAAGATTGTAGTCCTCAAGTCAAGTTGAATACATTATTGGTGTTTTGAGAAAAAACAATAGCAGCTAGCCACAACCTCCCCCCATGTCCGTTCCTAATGGCAAAAGGACAATTCTCTCTTCATCTTAAGTGTTTTCCCAGTTGCTTCCAAACACTACCTGGATTTGGAGCCTACTTGCCACTTTTTTTTGGCCACTAGGGGCAGCTATCGTTTACTAACATTTGCTTTAAACTAAACCGTTTAAAAGTTCTGGTGAAAGTGGGGAACAATAACCGAAAGTCTGCAAAATATACGGTCCTCATGGGGTCCTAAATGAGAACTCACTCGAATATATTTTGCACGTGCACAGTACAAAATAATATGTTCAATGAAAATCGGTTGGCTTGTGAAAATTCTCTAGGGGTAAAAGTGGGGAAAATACCCAATGTCTGTAAATATTATGTGGGGCGAGGAGAAAATTTTCAAAAGGAAGCTATGTATTACAACTTTACAAAATGTATATTAATAATAAGTATGTAGGTACTTATAAAAAGTATGAAATAATTTTTTTTATAAAAAAATTTAATAACCCCCGACTTTTAAACATAACTTCAGTTAATAGGTATTAACTGAACTTATGTCCTTACGTCGGGATTGTTTAGAATTATTATTACATACTTAAGTAGTTTAAGATTGACTTTGGTTTTAACGTCGGGGCCGTTTTTATTTTTTATTGACTTTTTTAACTTAAGGTTTTAACAATATGTCGTGAAAAGAAAATGGCGGGCACAAATCAAATTTAAAAGAAATACACCGATTGTACCGAGATTTTCTAACAAATTAAATAAGTTTGAATGATAAATTACGTGAACACCATGGAGGTAGAAGTAAATAGGATTTTACGAAGTTTTGAATTCACAAACCTAGTGCAATCGATGTTCCCGCTAGACTAGAGGATAAACCTCTGGTCTAGCTTTAGTTTAGCGGATAAAAACGGCTTTTGCACTCAGTTATCAAAGAGCACAAATACTCTTTCCGAGATGGGCTATGACAAAGAGATTATTAGGCTTAATGGATGTTTCGTTGTGGTGTTCCAGACCGTTGGAGTTCGACCCGGACAAAATTTACGCGGGACTTGTGACCACCGGAGGTACTACGGGAAAGCTTAAGCTGGCTGCTGTTACACACAAAGCAATGATCACAAAGATGTTTCCAGTGCCATATAACTCTGAAGAGAAGACAGTTAAGTACGTAATTGGTTGTAGTTACTTATTACTTTCAAAATTATAGCTAAGGGGATACAAAAAAGGGGGTGTGACTGTGCCATAGAATCGGCCATGTACGTGAATATGTCTCGTAACGGGTGATATAATTATATGAAGGGTAAGGGTTTAAAAACTTGTTGTAAAACAAAACGTAGATTACGTTATAAATATTACCGTAATAAGTGTGAAACAAATATAAATAAATACAAAAAATATTCTAAAGTATTAAATAATTGTAAAAATCAATCAATAAAAAAACAGTATTGTCATGAAATTAAAAAGTCTAAAAATGTTTGCAAAACTACTTGGAAATTAATAAAACAAGAATCTGAATCTCAAATGCCAGTAGAAACTATTACTGGTATTCAGAAAAAAAGACATCTTGTTGAGTCAACCATATGATATAGCAAAGGAATTTAATGAGCACTTTACTAATATCTCAAACAGTCCCACCAGTTTATCACAGATCACTTGTAGGAGATCCATATATGGCAGTATGTTTCTTAGCCCTTTTGTGTGTCAAGAGATCTATTCAATAATTATTAATTTAAATAACACTAACTCTGAGGGTTACGAGGAAATATCGACAAAAGTAATTAAATATTGTGTGTTCGAAGTTGCCCCAATTCTTACACGTTTAGTCAATTTATCATTTAAAGAAGGTTGTTTCCCTAGCGAACTAAAATTATCAATAGTGAAACCTTTAAATAAGAAGGGTGAGAGGACTTCTTTGGACAATTATAGGCCAATATCGTTGATACCAATTTTTTCAAAGATCTTTGAAACAGCCATGCATAAACGATTAACAAGTTTTATTCAAAAGCACTGCATTTTACGCAACGAACAATATGGCTTCCAGAAGGTCTACAACATTAGCATGTTTCGATTTAATGTATAAAATAATTGAAAACTGACAATAAGAGAACAGTAGTTGTAATTTTTTTGATATGACTAAAGTATTTGATCTAGTATCTCACAAAATACTACTGACTAAGCTTGACAAATATGGTATTAGAGGACCAGCATTAGACTGGATTAAAACCTACCTAAAGGGTCGTAAACAATATGTAGAAATACAAAATATTGACAAAAAACGGGAAGTTAAATTATATAAATCTGACTTAAGAGAAAACAGACTTGGTGTACCGCAGGGTAGTGTGTTAGGGCCATTGTTGTTTCTGTTATATGTTAATGACCTCACTGAAATTACTTCAAATCACTGTATTTTATATGCTGATGACATTTCTTTGATTATGAGTTGTGATAGAAATACTGACGTAGATAAATTCGTAAGCGATATAAATGTTACAATAAATAGCATAGTTAAGTGGCTTAAAGATAACAATTTACAGGTAAATTTGAACAAGACCAGTTATATCCGATTCAATCCTAGTTATAGACCTTACGTAGCTTTAGACATCAACTATGAAGAAAATAGAATTAAAGAGGTTAAAGAGGTATCTTTCTTAGGAATAACCGTGGATGGTAACATGGAAGCAACACGTTTCGAAAGTATGCAACAAAATTAATAAGTATGTATACGTGTTATATTCGCTGCGTAACACTACAAATAAAAAACAGTATTAGCTGCATACCACGGTTATATGTCTTCCGTGCTAAACTATAGTCTTGTTTTGTGGGGGAATTCCACAGAAGTACAGCGAGCCTTTCTAGCGCAAAAAAGTGTATTAGAGCCATTGCTGGTATTCCGCCATGGCAAACTTGCAAACCTTTATTTAAGGAATATCAAATATTAACATTGACTGGTATGTACATTCTGGAGGCAGCTAAATTTGTAAAGATGAACCCAGATCTATTTAGAACGGCTAAGGACTTATTCTTGAGAAATACCAGGTATCCCGATAGAATTATTGTAGATAAAACACCTAGAACCACATTGTATCAAAAAAATTGCACTGTTATGTGTGGACGTATTTTTAATTCTATACCAGTAGATTTTAAAATATTGCCATAGAACAGATTCTGTCGTAGATTGAAATCGTGGCTTTTGGCAGATCGTTTTACTCGATGCATGAATTTTTTAGCTATTGTAATTGAGATTCGAATTTGTAATTGACATTGCGACATTGAGACATTGTATTTTAGTATTATATCTCGTTTAAGCATGTTCTTTTTCTCAATAATATTTTAACAGTATATTCACATACGTGCTGGAATGCTCAATATTCGCTGCCTGTGGTATTAATATGTAAAGAGGCAAAATTTGCACGCCCCTTTCATTAGGCAGAATATATGGACCTAAGATTTTTTATCAAAACCTTGTATCATACCTATATTCATGCAAATAAATATTATTATTATTAAATTATTATTATGTCTCTTCTTCTTCACGGGTATCTTCTTTTTTTTTCTTATGAAGATACCCGGTCTTTTGGTAGGCTTACATGGGGACATATTGGTCCAACACGCAGAGGCCCTTTGAGAATTTTAATCTAATAGGAAATGGGACCCCCACTAAAGATAATCCACGCCCACCTTATGGATTGTACTATACTTATGAAAGTTCCGAGACGCAAAATAACAATCAAACCTTGGATCACTCGTGGTTTGCTGAGGTGCATCAAAAATAGGGATAACTTACACGCTAAATTTAGATTATCACAAAGTGAGATCGATAAATACATTTATTTGAGATATCGTAACTATTGTAACCTATTAAAAAAAATTGCATTTGAAAAAACAGCGTTCACCAATGCGCAGTATAATAATAAAAAGCTATGGGAGGTTATTAAAAATGTGACGGGTACTAACAAGATTAAAAAAAACCGGCGTCAGAGTTAATTTCAAAATCAATAAATATAGTTAATATTTTTTTTGTAAGTGTTAGTCAAAATTTGGCTGATTCAATTAATAAAAACAACACTCCATTAACATTGCCAAAGTCTACAGCACCACCACTACACTCATTTGTACTTCTCCCGGTAGACGAGAGTGAAGTCAGATCATTAATATATGACCTAAAAAGTAACTGTACCTACTAAAATACAGGTATCTTTCTGACTGCCTTCAAACGATCTCTTATTCATCCCATACATAAGAGCGGTGCAAGAGACTGTGTCAATAATTATAGACCAATATTATATCTATATTACCAACGTTGTCTAATGTCCTAGAGAGAGCTATAAACAACAGACTAATACAATCTTTAAAATCTTAAAAATTGTTATCTAATGCTCAATTTGGATTTCGTAGACATAAATCTACCAGTGATACAGTTCACGAACTAATTGGCCATATAATCACTAAATTAAAAGAAAAGAAGAAGGTAGTCGCAGTCTTTCTGGATTTAGCTAAAGCTTTTGACACAGTCTCTACACCACTGCTCTTGCAAAAGTTAGATAACTTGGGCATAAGAGGTATTCAACTTGAACTTTTTCAAAGTTATTTAACAAATCGATACCAATGGGTCAAAATTGACAATCTGATTAGTGGGGACTTAGAAGTATGTTGTGGCGTTCCTCAGGGAAGTATACTTGGCCCTACCCTGTTGCTCATATTCATAAATATCCTTTGCGAACTTTGTCTTTCATATGGAAAGATTGCTAGTTACGCCAATGACACGGCCGTAATTTTTAGTGCGGGAGATTAGGAGGAGACTTTTAAATATGCGCAGACCAGTAATGCACTCTCTCTTAATGTTAACAAAACACATATCATTGACAACTGAACTATCTAATTATAGCATTACTTCCCACGCATGTCCTAATAATAGTGTTATTGTATGTGACAGCCCCAGTTTACAAATAAAGATGAATATTACATACCTAGGGATCGTAATTGATGCGAATCTGAATTTATTATTATTGAACCACACCTATCTCTCCTGGCATCAAGAATACGAAAACTCATCTATGTATTTAAGAATCTTAGAAATTCGGCGGTCACTGTTATTATTAAAAATACCTATCTTGCAATTTGTCAATCCCTCCTCACATACTGTATTACGGTCTGGGGTGGAGCTGCGATGTCATTCATGCTTCAACTTGAACGTGCTCAAAGAGCTGTGTTAAAGGTATCACATTTTCTCCCTTTTTATTACCCTACAGTTGCCTTATATAACACGTGAGGTTCTCACAGTCCGACAACTATTCATTCTTTCTACTATACAAAAAGCATTCAAAATTTAATTACACTCCTTACAACCATTTACAAAAACGACGAAATAGGATATACCCACCGGTCCTATACAGATATAGCCTCTCACACAATATGTATTGTTTTCTAGGTAGTTACTTATATAATAAAATTAATTATATACTTGATATTAAATGCTGTTCCTAAAAATAAATGTAAACAGGTTGTATCAAGTTGGCTGCGGACCCTCGGTTATAATCAAACTGAGGATCTTCTTAAAACAATAATATGATCGGAGATGAATCGCAACGCACGCACGCACGCACGCTCGCACGCACTCACACACGCACGCACGCACGCACGCAAGCACGCACGCACGCACGCACGCTCACACACACACACTCACACACACTCACACACACTCACACACACACACACACACACACACACACACACACACACACACGCACGTGCGCGCGCACACACAAACACATACTCTAAATACTGGTCCTTTTGTTAGTTATTTTATTTTTTCATTTTTGTATTTATCAAACGACTAATTTATTACCGGTGACACACTGTCCATTGCTTTCTTGTTATGGGTGTGGGAAACTTGGTAATCTGTCTTACAGAATCTTCCTACATCAGATACCAGTCTTTCACAAGGGTTTATAGTAGTAGTAAGTATGTGATCAATGCTTATCATACAAAAAAAAAAGTTATTATTATATAATTTAATACTATTTTGACTAATAGTGGCAAAGTAATACTCCCCTGGGACCCGAGGCACCCGGATTTAGATAGTTAGTTAAGGACTGTGAGGTTTTAGTCGGTTCGAGTCCGGCATAACGTCTGTAGATATTTCCACACGATAAAAAAAGGCTGAGTAAACTCAGTTCTACAACTTTCTCCGTTGTATTTGTAAGAAGTAAAGAAAAAGAACATCTTCAGCATACGTTTGTATTGTGGACTAAATGCCATACCTCGGTTTTGCCGAAAATCTACCTTAGGTCTGCATCTGTTAGGGCTACAACTATACGTCTCCCCCCAACCGAACACGACAGAAATCGAATCCCTAAAACTTACCATTTTCCCCGACTCTTTCGCTTTATTATTTTCTTTTTGTGTAATGATTTTATGGCCTGGTTACTAAGACCTTTTAGCCAAATCTTTTTCCTTATTTTATAAAATGTCCCCGTTCTTTACAACGTCTTAGTCTAGTCTTAAGTCAAGGTTAGTCTCACATCAGTATATCATCATCATCCGAGCGTCTGTCCCAGTTGCGTCTCGCGACGCCCGGGGTCCGCTTTCCTACATTTTCTCCTCCACTTCGCACGGTCGTCGGCATCCCCTGTGGTGAGACCATTGGCACGCATGTCATCCCTTACGACGTCAAGCCAGCACTTCTTGGGTCTTCCCCTCTTACCGGGACCCGGCGGGGCTGACATGGCCAGACATTTGTTACCTACGTAGCCCGGCGGTTGCCGCAAGACGTGACCATACCAACGAAGGCGACACTCTTGCAACTTGTCTGCAATGTCACGGACGTGAAGGCTGCCGCGGATGCGAGAGTTCCTCACGCGGTCCATCCGCGTGACTCCACACATCCACCGCAGCATCTTCATTTCCGTGACACGCAGCTCCTGCTTGTGTCGCTCCAATATCGGCCACGTCTCACTGCCATGTAAAAGGACAGGTCTAATAATGGTTTTGTAGACCTGTCCCTTCAACCGGATCGGCATTTTAGGGTCACAAATGACACCGGTCATCTCCCGCCATTTGGCCCACGCGGCAGCAATGCGTGACTTGACATCGCAATCGATGTCACTGGACGTGTGAAAAACAGATCCCAAGTATTTAACCTGGTCCGTGCGCTCGACCAAATCACCGCCTATGCGGACGGATGTGGGATCTGTCGAGTTTAGTGCCAAGTACTCGGTCTTCGCCACATTTAGTTTCAGACCGCCGTTCTCAAGCGTCTCCTTCCACGCCTTTACACGTCGCACCACCCTGTCCGCGTCTGCCAGCGCAATATCGTCAGCATACATGAGCAACCATGGAGGCTGCTCATGCGGGTTTCTGATGCTGTCCGACAATTCGTCTAATATTACACTGAACAGAAGCGGACTAAGGACAGAACCCTGGTGTACCCCGACGGTGATGGGGAAGGGTTTCGTGTCGCCAACAGCAGTCCGAACCATTGAGTCGGAGTCACAGTACATGTCCCGGATAGTGTCAATATAGACCTCTGGAACCCCTTTGGACCGCAGTGCCCACCAGATCATCGCACGAGGAACACAGTCGAAGGCCTTCTGCATATCTAGAAACAAACAGTGCAGAGGCGTGTTCTTCGACCTGTATTTCTCTGCGACAACCCTCAGGGCAAAAACAGGGTCCGTGGTCCCATGACCAGGGCGAAACCCATATTGACACTCCGAGAGAGTACACTCCTGCCGGATCCGAGAGTCTATAATCCTCTCGAAGATCTTCATGGTGTGGGACATCACCTTAATACCGCGGTAGCTCCCGCACTCCTGCACTGACCCCTTACCTTTGAAGACTGGAGTAATAATACTTAGTCTCCATTGGTTTGGGATCTGCCCGCTGAGGAGTATGCGGTTAAAAAGGTTTACTAAGATGCCCACACCGCGAGGACCCATCGCCTTCCAGGCTTCGATGGGGACTCCATCGGGTCCGACAGCTTTCCGATTCTTCATGCGGCGAAGCGCAGTCAGGACTTCTCCAGGCGTTACCGGTGGCACTAGTCCTTGATTCGGAGGGAGGTCCGGAGGCTGCACCTCTTTATGCTGCTTATTAAGCAGCTCGTGGAAGTACGAGCGCCATCTCTCCTTTACCGCGAGGTCTTCGCTTAACAGGTTGCCCTCAGGGTCTTTTACACAGCGACACTTGGATATATCCTGTGCCGCTTTGACCCTGGAGCGCGCCAGCTTATAGATGAGCTTCTGCCCCTCAGACGATTCCAGCTTATCATACAAAGGTTGTAAGTGGTCTCGTCTGGCTCTGGCTACAGCTCTCTTTGTGGCGCGCTTGGCAGCCCTGTACGCGTCGCGGTCTTCGGAAGATCCGGTCGCTTGCCACTTTTTAAAGAGGGCTTTCTTCTCCCTGGTCTCCCTCAGGACTGCGTCGTTCCACCACCAAGTTTCCTTGTCACATTTGCGTCCACCCTTAGACTCACCGAGCACCACCTTCGCCGCTCCAAGGATGGCCGCCTGAACTTTGTCCCAGTAATCTTGAACTGGTTCGCCTTCAGTGTCGGTGCACTTGTCACCGACAGCTGAGACGAACTCCTGGGACCTAGTTTCATCAAGCAGCCACCATCTGATGCGGCGCTGGCACCGCTCGATGCGTTTGCCTTTAGGCTTCACGCAGAGATCCATGACAAGGAGACGGTGTTGTGCAGTAAGACTCTCACCGGGTATGACCTTGCAGTTGGCCACCTTGCCGATGCTGTGTCGCCTAGTGAGTAGGAAATCGATCTGAGTTGTACGCCTCCCGCTCTTGTAGGTGATGAGATGTTCGGATTTCTTTTTGAAATACGTGTTCACAATGGCCAGATCGGCAGCCGCACACGTTCTGAGGATAGTTTCTCCTTCAGTGTTGCGGGTGCCGTATCCAAAACCACCATGAACACGTTCAAACTCCTCACACCTCTCACCCACATGACCGTTTAGGTCGCCGCCCAAAACGATTCCCTGTGACAACGGAATGCTCCGAAGCACTCCCTCGAGTTGGCCCCAAAACGACATCTTATCGGCGTCGCTACAACCGGCCTGTGGCGCGTAGGCACTTATCAGGTGGGTAATAATCCCATCGATAAGCACCCTCACGATCATAAGCCGGTCGCTACAGCGTTTCACCTCCAAGATGCCGCTCTGCAGCCCTTCGGAGAGCACCACGGCCACCCCGTTCTCCCCACCAGGCGCACCCGTGTAGTACAGCTTGTAGCCTTTCTGCAAAGGCCGGGCTCTGTTGCCCTTCCACCGAGTCTCCTGCAGGAACGCCACGTCCACCCTCCGCCTGGAGAGTACTTCGGCCAACTCTACCGCACGCCCAGTCAGCGTGCCAATGTTCCAAGATGCGAAGCGGATTCGGGTTCTCACATCAGTATAATGTTGTTATAATACTCAGGTTTTCAGTGAATATTACGCGGCAAGATAGTAAATAGCATTTCACTGCATATATATCATTGTCTTTCACTATAGCACTTTAACACAACATTTATGTCCAAGAAACCACCAATAACACCTCACACGAGCCTCTTTCGCTGATCTAACTTTACATTACCATTAACTAAGCAGCAGAATTGTCCGCGCTCACACTGTTAACATTGACCACATGCAGCTTGAGATCACGCTGCAAACAGGACCCATTCACCCTATAGAAACAGGTGGAGGGAGTAGCAACTTGGTGTAAAAATTGGACTTGGTTACTTCATTAATCAAATCAGTAATCTATTTCACTAACATTGTTTATAAACTTTAAATTTATAATTTTAGGTTAGGTTCAAATCTTTTCCTGTCGCCTGTGAACTGGATTTCGTCATTCTATAGAACGATATCAATGCCTTTTCTCAACAGTACTAAGCTTATGACATCAGCTCCGCCAACACCAGAGCACGTTATTGATATTATAAATAAATATAAGGTAAGTGAAATAGAGGGAGAGAATAGGGGTCTCGCTCACCTAGCCATACCAACCTCATGGTCTAGAGTCGGATTTTGCTCTCTTTGTTTTTCTTTTTATTTTACATACATTTTCTTTTATTTTCTTTTTATAATAAAAGTACTTGGTTTAGTGTGGGACTTGAAACCTAGACTTTTTTTTAACCAAACCTTCAACACAGCCGGTACTTGCTAGCGTGATGAATTTACTATTTCATTTCTTTGAACTTACTCAAGCGAATTTGAAGACAATTCATTAGTCAGTGGTTAATCATCATTAAAGGCCACTATCAAATTTCGGCTGAGTACGTTGCCCCCAATTCAGAAGTCTTAAATGATGTTGATTCATAATTAAGTACCTACTTCGAAATTTATTAACCGAAAAACGAAAATTTCTTTTTAGCTAACTTTTTAAAATTTCTCTCTCTCTTTCTACGGTCTGTCGCTCTGTCTGCCTGTCTGTTTGTTTTCGCCTTATCTTTAAAACGGCTGGACCGATTATAACGGAAGTTTCACTGACAGATAATTGATGTTACAAGGCAAATTTAGCTGGGTGATTTTCCCATTCACGTTTTTTGCGCGGCGGAGATGAAAATCGATGTGCGATGTTAGTCTATGGTGACATAAATTTTTATATGCATTGTTTTAACTGTCTTTTACACGCTAAATCAAATCAAATCAAGTAATTAGGTAAAAAATAATTTTGTTGAAATTCACCCAGCTACATTTTATCCCCGTATTCCTACGGGAATCCGCTGGGTGTCCGCTAGTTTACTAACTTACTAAGATTTATGTATTACAATTTTATGACGGTACGCGTTTTTCTTTCAGCCGGCTTCAGCCCTTTTCTGGCCAGCTTTATCGGCAGGTATTATCAAGAGCGAAAAAGAATGTGATTTGACTTGCTTCAACGATGTCGCATTGTCGGCGGGGAAATCCTATCTTAATATCCAGGAGGAACTAGAGGTAGTTCTAGATATATATCCTCTCAGCGACATTATGTCTTCGTACTCTGTTGCTCGAATATCTATGGTTATCACAGAGCTAGGAAGCAATGTCACTCGTGACATACTAGATACACCTTATCCTCGAAGGGGTAGGCATACTATACGCCCACATTTCATATATATATATATATGAATGCATTTTGTATAATTTATCTTACAGACAAAAAGAACCTGTGAATTGCATAAAAATCTCGATATTCTAAATAGATCGGAATTAGGTGCCAATTTTAGAACCCCTCGGAATTGGGTGCCTTTACCTTATATGATATATTCATATCATCGATAACTTAGGCGGGTGACTTAGTTGATATGTCGTAGGAACACAAGCATCTTCAGAGATAACCATTGATTCTGGTAGTGCAATAGATTCATAGATAGGATGATGGTATTTAGAGGGTGACCGATGACCAGCTTCAACAGTAGTATACATAGTGGCTACAGGACTGTCCGGGTATTCGTCGGTTGAAGAATTGGAAAGGGGACTTTCTGACACGGTACATAATTAATAATAATTCTCGGTAATTCTCGGCCTACTAAATATATTCAAACTTAAAATACTACTGTCTGTGCTTCAATCCTATGTTGGCAATATGAAACCCTTCCCCTTCACCGTCGGCGTACACCAGGGAGCTTAGTCCGTTTCTGTTCAGTGTGATATTAGACGTATTGTCAGATAGAATCAGGGACTCGCATGAGCAGCCTCCATGGTTAGTCATATATGGCAGATGCGGACAGAGCAAGGTTGGTGCGACGTGTGAAGACGTGGGACGAGACGCTTGAGAATGGCGGTCTGAAACTTATTGTGGCGATCAGTCATAATTAATATTCACATAAAACATCTATGGTCTTGTTTTATTCCTAAAAAATATAAACCCATAGGAACTAGGTGACATTTTATGTTAGTATTTCGTCCACGAAAGTGTTAATTTTCGATATTGTAGGAATCGACTCCCGTCTGACCACCCAACCCCGTAAGGATAACAGGGATAACAACATTGTTGCTTCGTCCGTTCTTATTTTTTTTTGGATCTTTCATCTTGCACAGGGGTGTATTTTTAATATATGATTATTTTCTAAATTTTAGTGTTTCCTAGTAGGGACTAGGAAACACTAAAATTTAGAAAATAATCATATATTAAAAATGTAAATAAATAAATAAAATTAATATCCATCACGCCTTATCCCCGAAGGGGTGGCAGAGGCATATTATATGCCCACTTTTCACCGTGTGGATTCCTGTCCCACGTAATAGGTGGTGAGCCCATTGCCGTGTTGAAATAGACAAGACGCAGGTTGTGGCTACCTGCTGTTGAAATTTTTAAGCCGCCTATGAGGCCTTCAACCAGGCTTAACGCCTGCCATTTTACTGGCAACCGGGAACAACGGCTTAACGTGCCTTCCGAAGCACGGAAACGCTCGCAAATGTAAATGCCACAAAGTGGTCACCCATCCGACGACCAGCCATAGTGAAAGTTGCGTACCTCAGTGATCGTTTACCGAACACTGCGACCGCGTGGCCACGAGCGCTTCTTCTTAAAAATGTCTGTTATGAATTCTGTTGCAGAAGAGAATGCGTCCAGATGTAAGACTGTACGAAGCATATGGTCAAACTGAGAACTTAGGCTTTATCCTCAAGTCGAATCCTTCAGGCCCATTTGGCAACTGTGGCAAAGAACCCCTAAACGGGCAGATTATTAAAGTGAGCTAATATTAGATGACTACATTATTTATTTATTTGTATTTATTTCTATTTCTATAAACGAAATAGAGTTTTTGATTCGTTTATGCTATTTCGTCAATAGATATAAAAAACATATTTTAAAAATTTATTTCATGCTTTGATTTTCAAGTCATCAGCACAAGAAGCAGTATTTTTGTATTTCTTTTAAGCCTTTAATATTGTAATCAAAGTCCTCATATTCTAAGTCTTTGTCCAGTAGGTATAGTCATAGGACTTGTCCTTGTAAGTGATGAAAACGTTACTGTAGCTTCTGTGGAGTTTGTAAAGGCTACGCATGGAACGCATTTCACTACATTATAAACATTTTACTTCACTTATGTCAAGTCTAAAAATCCACAAATTTAATATAAAACAGGAATTTTGCAATTGTGATGTGTGTGTGTGTCACCCTTTCTGCAAAATTTCCGCACACACAGTTAAACAACGAACACAAAAATAAATTACACTCCACTAGTTAGCCTGTTTTTTGAATACGTCGAAATACATATTTTTTAATACTTCCTACTTCTACTTTAAACCCTGGCACTAGATACCTATTATTTTGGTTTCAGTTGGTAGATCCTGACACTGGTAAAGAAGTAACAGAGCCTAACAAGATGGGAGAGTTGTGGCTGAAAGAAGTCTTCTTCTCGGTGAGTATAAAGTCATCTTCCGTGCCAAAAATGTGCAGTAATCATAAATGTCAACAAAGGCAAATTTTCATACTTTATTGTCAAAATTTATAAATGACAGGATAAAATAGGTGCCAAAGGACTTCGAGGTATGTCACGGGCGAAGCTGTGGGGTCAGCTAGTCTAATATTATAAAGAGCTTAACCTTAAATAGGTGCCACAGGATTTCGAAGTATGTCACGGGCGAAGTTGTGGGTCGGCTAGTGTAATATTATAAAGCTTGAATAGGTGCCACAGGAGTTCGAAGTATATCACGGGCGAAGCTGTGGGGTCAGCTAGTCTAATATTGTAAAGAGCTTAAGTTTGTGATGTTTCGAGATTGTAGTGGTTTTTTTTTAACGTGTGGAAATCTCCTCGGATGTCATGCCGGGCTCGAACCGGCTAAAACCACACAGTTCCCGCCTAATGTAGTGGGTTACCTCTGTTTCTACTAAACCGATTTTGATTTTTATTTTACTCTTAGAAAGATGGTTCTAGGAATGGGTACGGGAAATCTTAGTCACGCAGGCAGAGCCGCAGGTATTAGCTAGTTCTAAATAATAAGCCTGTTTTGAGGAATTTATATGGAAAGTGGCTGGCTCTCAGTCTATGAGCTGTAACGATAAGCTTCGTACTTAGGTTCATGCACCAGGGCAAGGAAGAGGCTGTCCTGACACTATAGTTTTATCTAGCTGACCCTTACGGCTTAGCCCGTGACATACTTCTAAGCCCCGTCGCACCCATTAAATCCCGTCGCTTATTACATAGTATTACTACAAAAATGTATCAAAGTTTGTCCGATTTATTGACATTTATTATTACTGCTCCACTCTCCTGGGCAGTAGCGTGATGATATATAGCTTATAACCATCCACGAATAATAGGCTATCCAACACAAAAATATTTTTTCGTATCCGATCAGTAGTTCCTGAGATTAACTCTTAGCAACATAATGTTTTTAAATTCACACGACTTATACTATTTTCTCATCATTTTATGTTATTCGGGTCTTTTTCGCGTAATATTTTAACTTTTTCTCACCTCTCGACGTTTCGGCTATATTGCAATAGCCGTAGTAGACTGGGGAAAGCGGCGGGCGTCATCATCTTGTACGTTCGTCAGGTACCCACATCTCATTCACAAACAGTCATTAGGGCCGCGACACACTTCACTCACGACGTCCGAACGTCCATTAGGCGGTTTGTCTCGACACTTGCACTTTTTGACTACTGGATTCCAATTGGAGAAAAGCTTGTATCCACCTTCGCGGTTGAAATTGTGATGCTTCTTAATTTCAACCGCCTCACGAACAACCCGAGGGTAGTAACGGCGTTCAGTGGATAGAACTTCTGGTGCATGTAACTCCATCCAGTGATTTGAACCCGATAGCAACAGATGCTCCGCGATCGCAGATTTCTCCATTCGGTGGTTTTTGACCGCTGCTATGTGCTCTTTCACACGTTCTGCGATTGTTCGCTTTGTTGGACCGATATAAGACAACTTAGCAACATATTGTGCGATTCATTTTTATTTATTTAGATAGATAAAAGGTATACTGTAAAATCTCTTTATTCGTGGGGTATATGTTCCATAAATATGCCGCGAATACAGAAACCGTGAATACGGAATGGTAATTTATATGGGATTATGAAGAATATGTTACAGAGTGACAAAATAAAAAAAACAAATGTAAAAAAAAAAAAATTGAAGATTTTGACCAAATTAATTCGGCTTCGGATTGAAGCGACTGTTACCAAAGGACGGAACGTCTTATATGTGGCAGCATTCAAGTATACTTTATTCTTTGAAAAATAAGGATGCTTTCATTCCGTTTGTTTACATTTTCAAAAACAATGATCGCGGCGAAGGCGGCTTATATTCCCATTTCAACACGGCCATGGGCTCACCACCTGTTACGTGGGAAAAAAATGCATACGGTGAAACGTGGGCGTGTAATATGCCTCTGCCTACCCCTTCGGGGATAAAGGCGTGACAATATGTATGTATGTATGTATAATAACTCATAAGTTCCCCGCTACAATAAAATGTACATACAGTAAACGATAGAGGCTTTATTCCTGGTTTTCCCGAACGTCTACAGTAAGGGGTTCTTCAAAAGGGGTCTTAGAAGGTTTATAAAGGGTCGGCAGCGCGAGTGCTGCACCTCTGGTGTTGCAAACGTCCATAGGCTACGGTGACCACTTTCCATCAGGTGGGCCCGTATGCTTGTCTGCCTACCTCAGTCGTATAAAAAAAACACAAATGACATAATATACGTCTACGCTTTAAAGTCGTATGATTGAGTGTTTCCACATGGCAATTTTTCCTTGTATTCACTTGTGCCGCTCAAAAGAGCTGAGGGCCGGACGTCAGGTCAGGATCTAAATTTGCAGTAATTTTTAACAGGGGTACTATAAGGATCCAGAGGAGACAGCGAAGTGTTTTGCGGACGACGGCTGGTACAGAACAGGTGACTTGATGTACAGGCATGAAGAGGGTAGCTTCTTTTTCGTGGAACGACTCAAGATGCTCATCAAATATCTCAGTTATCATGTAAGTAAGAATTTGTGTTGCACGGGCTGCTCTCCAAAATCCTCAATAGATCCAGTAGAGTACAGACCGCTTTACTGTAGTAGAATTTGAATAAACTTTACATAAATACGCAGCTACGAATCTACAAGAATATTCCCTCTAAATTAAAAGAAATAAAAGATTGTTTTTTGACCAGAAATTGACGTATAAGCAACAAGGAGTAACAAAAACAAAAAAAAAAGAAATACTTGTCTTGATGTCTTGTTAATTGATGAAGCAGAGCAAGTTCAAGAAAAAGAAGAAAATATAAAATTGCATATAATATACATATGTGCTTATTGCAATGACATAAGAGAGTAAGTTACATTGCGCCTTCAACGTACGCACCAAGACGCCCCGTTTAGATATTTTACGGTTACAATGCCTTGCTGGTGGACTTTCGATGCTGTGTCCTGCTAAATCCTTTTAATGTGATACAACAACGCATTGAAAGAGCTACCACCTGATGGACTTCATAGTAGGTAGAAAAAGCTAGCTACCAAGGTGCCTATGCAATATTTTCTACGTTTAACTACTACCACAGAATATTTTAATAGTACTAACGAACTTGTAAATGTTATTTATGGTGGATTATAGGTGATTATTCGACAATGGCGATTGACCAAAATTTATTATTTTTATACCTATTTAAAATTCGTTACATTTACAGTAACTTCATAAGCGGAATGAAAACTTTGGGCTCTAAAAAACAATAAGAAAAACATGTGGCATTGTGTGCTTTATTTTCATTCCTAGGCAAAGGCGTTCCTGCCCTAATGCCGCCGATGACGTCATTTTGATGGTCAAATGAAAGTTGTTCACATTTTGCCTGAAATAACAATTGTAATAGTATATTTTTGCAGCCACTTGACTTTTGTTCAAGATACGTAGGTATGAATAATAAATATAAATATCGTTGGGACAACTCACACAACGCCATCGGATTCCAAACTAAGCAGAGCTTGTATTATGGTAACCAGATAACTGATAAACATACTTATATATTTCTAAATACATACATATTATAGATAAATAACACCCAGACACAGAATAAACCATCGTGCTCATCACACAAAGTTTTATCCTGGATGGGAATCGAACCCACGACCTCTTGCGTAGCAGTCGGATGCACTCCCACCGCGCCACAGAGGCAGTCAAGGTATGTTCAATGATTATCATTTACAGATATTCCCCGAAGATTTGGAAGCTGTAATCTACGAGCACCCTGGAGTTGAAGAGGTGGTTGTGACCAGCATTCCTCACCTTGATGACCAAGAACATCCGGTAGCGTGTGTAGTGAGGAACAAGGGTGCTAATGTCACTGCCGGGGAAATAATAGATCTTGTTGCAAGTATGTATATTTATGTAACACTAGTGGTCAGTCAGGGTAGGCCGAGACTTACATATGAAGACTACGTAGTCTTCATATGTAAGAGCAGATTGCTCAAAACGGAAAAGTCTAAAGTACTCGGATACCCATACGTACGTGTATGAAGCGATTGATGAATAATGTATGAAACTCCGTCAGGGATACAGCGTGAAGATAGTTTAGTTTTTGATTTTTTTTAGAATCGGGTTCCATAGTAAAAGATGATTTTGTTTTTTTTTCTTATTCCGATATTCGGTTGTAACAAATCTAACAAATCAAGGATCTTAAACATAGACCCACCTCTCCTTAAGTTATAAACAGTGTAACTAACACAACTTTAATTGAATATATCTGGAACAATCTCACACAACGCCGTCTTGACCAAATTAAGCTTGTGCTATGAGACCTAGACAACTTATAATCATAGTTATGTATTTCTAATACTTACATATTACCTATACATTTGTTCCCACCGAAGGTCGAACCCTCGAAGACCTCAGCGCGGAAGTCCACTTACGCCACCTCTTAACTTTTTTTATGTAAATGCTTTTTATTAGAGGAGTACCGATAAATATTGCTGTGCGAGTGTAAATGAGAGAGTAGAGATATGCAAATATAATTGGATCTGAAAGTACGCGGACGAGGCAGTTAAAACTGTACTGTGGGGCTGCAACTCTAACGTGACTTGACTGATACTAGCTTTGTACAAGCTTTCTACTTGCAATGTGTGTATGTTTGTTCGGGTGGAATCCTCCAAGTGGTTCCTGCATCTCAATTTTGAACGGATATCTTCAACTGGTTGAGCTGATATTTTGTATACGCTTTTAGTTTGCATGACAATACGTGTGGTATGTGACGTCATTCAAAATCCAACATAGTGCAACACCTGAGATAACGGACAAATTATTAATAATACTGCTACAATACTGGTATTAAATAAAATGGATTGTTGAGAAAAGCTCTAAAAACAAAGTAATCAATTACGGTAGTTTATGTATTACTCATCATCATCCGAGCGTATGTCTCAGTTGCGTCTCGCGACGTTCGGGGTCCGCTGCAAATCCAAGTCAACCTACCGTGCTAGTGCGTGCACCTGCTGATTAACAGACGAGGCTCTGGCGCTGGCTTTCCCCTCTGGGGTTGGGAGGTCTGAGGGCGTCGCTCCCATAAAAACCACCCGCCGAAACAAAAATGGAAAAGGACTATAGTTTATGTATTACTATTATATAGTATTTTTTATGCTTTTTTATAATATGGGTATCATATGAAACGACTTGTTTATCTTTTTAAGGTATTTCAATAAATGCCCTAAAAATAATATAGAAAAAGATTATTAATTTGTTTTTTAGATAAACTTCCCGATTATCAACATTTGCGGGGCGGTGTGGTATTTATAGATAAAATACCAAGGACATCTGTGGGAAAGGTGGCTCGTGGGAAACTGAAACTGTTTGTCCAAAGTGCCAACAGACTACAATGAGTTTAGAGTTTGTATCCGTACCCCTATAAATAGTGTTTTGTATTCATAAAATTATAGCAAAAATGTATAATCAATAAAAAAATATTAAATAAATAATAATTTTCTTACTGCATTTCATTTTGAGTTAATTTTGTGGAACAGTCAACATGGTTCTTCAATAGATCCAGAATCAATGAAAGAATTGAAAAGCAATTGGTATGCTATATCCAAAATTTAAAGTAGAAGATTTTTTAGTCTAGACTCAAACCAGAGCATCTTCTTACTTGTATATTCAGACGCTTAAACCAGGTTATTATTATTTGGTTTCGAGTGGGTCTCGGTAGTCTAGTTGGTTAAGCGTCTGACTCGGCCAGTAAGAAGTTGTTGTTTGGAGTCCAGCTCAATACTGAAATTTGATCCAGGATTATATTAAAACTCGCGCGCATGAAGCCGAAACAATTGTCGATCGACATCGACAACACGTAAGTGTTTATACGCAAAATCCTGTTTTTGTTTAAATTAGATCCAGGATGTTTGACTTTTTTCGGTTTGAGTCTTACAGCTACGGTTAAGGTTTTGTAAAGGTTGTGTGTTGGACAACTTCAAACTTTTTACTAGAACTGTGTTGGGCAACATTAATCACAGCGCTAATAGCAAGGATAACTCCTGAGGCTTCCAAAAATTTAAAAATTTGAAGTCAATCCACTCACAAATTTAGGTGGTTTCAAAGGAACACTGTGTACTGTGTCATCTGTACTATCACCCCTTACACAAAAAATATAAAATGGGTGTAAAATTAGGTCACTCACCAAGTTTCACTTTTTTAACTTCTGCAGGCAGCTATCCTGATTAATCCAGATGCATTATGAACAGCTAGGCGGACATAGCATATCACTATTTATTATGTGAGCACCTCACACAACAAATTACATTATATTGAACAAATGAATAAGAAGAAAATACGATTGTTATACATGTCAATGACTGGAGTACATCTGAGCACATGTTGATGATAATTTGCTGTCACAAAATGTATACATTACATTCAATGTAAAAGAAAAAATAATATTACAAAATGTTAATGAAAAATTATTTTTTGTTAGCTACGGTAGGTATAAGCTACGAGTATTAGTTTAATGAATAGTTTCAATCTTGTATCCGGTAAGTCAATGATCTTATAAATTTTGTAGTAGAACCTCATATCCACAGTACCAAGTAACCTATAATGACACTGGTTTTTGCGCATAAGCCAGGCACGACAATTTTATTCTTGGGACACGATGTGTTTATGTTTTAAATGTTTGTTACACTTTTTTGAAATTTGGAAATGGTTTTGCGAATGTAAGTATAAAATATTCTCGAAAATATACTGCAATGGCAAGGTAAGTAATATTTATCTCTTTAAATCGTTAACAAAGTGAATCCGAGAACCAAGATTATATGTAGCTCGAACTGCTCTTTTCTGTAAAATACATATTGTTTCATGAATCTGCACCTGAATTCCACAGAAGAATTCAGTAGGTCATAACACTATGAAAGTGTAAAAAGTAAAGTAATCTAGCAGTTGCCTCATCGGTAACTTGTCCAATTTTCCCAACAGCATACCTAGTTGCTGAGCTTAATTTGCGAGTAAAACTCTTTATGGGGCCCCCGTTACAATTTGGAACCTATTGTAATTCCGAGGGTTTGTACAATGCTTAAGACATTGTTCATCATCCTCATCCGAGCGTCTGTCACAGTTGCGTCTCGCGACGCCCGGGGATTGCCTTCCTACTTTTTCTCTTCCACTTCGCACGATCGTCGGCATCCCCTATAGTGAGACCATTTCCACGCATGTCATGGTCTCACTACAGGGGTCTTCCCCTATTTCTGGGACCCGGCGGGGCTGACATGGTCAGACATTTGTTTCCCACGTAGCCCGACGGTTGCTGCAAGACATGACTATACCAGCGAAGGCGACACTTGCAACTACTCTACAATGTCACGGACGTGAAGGCTTGACATTGCAATCGATTTCAATGGACGTATAAAACACCGATCCCAGTTATTTAACATGGTCCGAGTGCTCGACCAAATCCTCGCTTATGCGGACGGATGTGGGATCTGTAGAGTTTTGTGCCAAGTGCGCGGTTTTCGACACATTAAGTTTTAGACGGCCAATCTAAAAAGTCTCCTTCCAAGCCTTTATACTTCGCACAAATCTGCCCCTGTCCGCGTCTGCTAGTGCGATATCGTTAGTTTACATAAGCAACCACGGAGACTGCTCATGCGAGTCCCTGATGCTATCTGACAATACGTCTAATATTAAGGACCGAATCCTGGTGTACCCCGACGAAGATAGGGAAGGGTTTTGTGTCGCCAACGCGGTCCGAACCGTGGAATCGGAGTCGCGCCTTCTGCATGACTAGGAACAGACAGTGCAGAGGCGTGTTCTTCGTCCTGTACGAGTATTTCTCCGCGCGAAACCCATATTGACACTTCGAAAGAGTACTGCCGGATCCGGGAGTCAATAATCCTCTCGAAGATCTTCATGGTGTGGGACTTAACCTTTATACCGCTGTAGCTCTTGCATCCATCCCGCACTCCATCGGCTCCGACAGCTTTCCAATTCATTATGCGGTGAAGAGCAATCTGGACTTCTGCAGGCATTACCGGTGGCAATAGTGCCTGATTCGGAGGCTGCACCTCTATATGATGCTTATTTAGCAGCACGTGGAAGTACGAGCGCCATCTCTCCTTCACTGCGAGGTCCTTGCATAGCCGAGTGCCTTCAGGACCTTTTACACAGCGGCACTTGGAAATGTCCTGTGCCGCTTTGACCCTGGAGCGCGCCAACTTATACATAAGCTTATGCCCCTCAGACGATTCCAACTTCTCATAAAGTGGTTGTAGGTGGTCTGACTCTGGCTACAGCTCTCTTATTAGCGTGTTTTGCAGCCTTGTATGCGTCTCTTTTATCTTCAGTAGATCTTGACGCTTGCCACTTTTTATAAGAGGGCTTTCTTCTCCCTAGTCTCTTCTTAAGACATTGTTATCTACCTACATTTTTTCGTGTATATTGTTTGGCTCCACAACTTCTCCATCATATTTATCAACTTTGAATACAAGAGACGTATCGTCAGCAAACAAAACTATATTGGACATGGGGTGTTTGATCAAGTGAGGTAGGTCATTTATATATACTAAGAACATGGGGAGCTCCCATTTTAATTAACGACCCAGTAGAAGTGACTCTATCGATACCCACACTTTGTTCCCGATTTTACAAATAAGATGTTAAAAGATTAATAGATCTACCTCTAATTGCGTAATACCTAAGCTTTATAAGAAGGGTGTGGTGATCCATGCCTTGGAAAGGTCGATGAATACTCCTAAAGCATCCTGGTCATCTTACCAATCCTCTAGTAAGGTTCCTATGAGTGCGAAACAGCATCCACCGTTAAGCGCCTCTTTGTGAAACCAAATTATTGATCATGGAGGATGCTATTTAAAATCGTTTAGTTAGTAATAAATCCAAATCTACACATTAGCAATATTTGTTGTATATGGTTTCAGTTTGCTATACGCTGTAACACTTTAGGTGCGTCCCAAATTAAAGCTGGCCATGTTATTTTTACTCACTGTTACCATTTCTTGTTACTGCCTTTTGGTGCAGTTAATGGTGTATTCACCCAAAATTGAATTCACACAAGAGCTTCCTAAACGATATTTTGTACTCGCGACGATTTTGGGAGTTCACCGATATTTGCAAGTTGAAGTTTTTTTTGTAGTCCTATACCCCCGATGTTCATCATTCGGAGTTTTTTCTAGTCTTATCCTTTCATACCAGTTCTCGCAATTTTCCTACATTCGTTCTGCATACTTGTTCTTACTTTCATTCAGCCTTACATTCTTATACAGGTGGGACGCCTGCTATTCTCACTACTAATTTCTTTATTTCACTTTACTTAAATGCTAAGGGTAATAAAATATAAACTTTTCCTTTAAAATTATTCTTATTATATATTTCTTACAACAAATATTTTCTTAATTTCTATTATATGTGGCTTAAATATAGTTTTCTTATATTTTCTAACATTTCTATTTACTAATACATTTTCTTTATCTGTTTACTTTGCCATAGGTCGTGGCTCACTACATCAAAGTTACATATTTATTTCTTAAGTTTCTAGTACATTTATATTTTAACACTATTGTTGTAATACATAATAACATAATTGTAGTATTATGTTATTGTAATTTCACTTAATCTACTTTATTTCTCAGGTTTACTACTTTACATATTTAAAAATCAGTTTCTATGTTTGCCAATCATTATAATTTTTAAATTTTGCTTTGTTACTGTCAAATCTATTTCCTAATGTTATTTTTAAACTTTCGCGGTTTATACTCATATTTTATATACTACTCGGGACTTCAAGCGAAACAATTTTGTACTTACATTCACCTCGGACGTTTCGAGCGCGTTGCAGCGCCCGTGGTCGCGGCTGGATTGATGGTGAGGGCCGAGAGTATGCATGGAGTTACTTTTGTTTGTAGCTACCCTCCATTATTATTATAATGTAGGATAAGGCCGGCGACACACTTCACTCACTACGTGAGTTTTGTTTGGCACAGGTTTTCTACGGTCAAGTTTTTTCATCACTGAATTCCACATCCCGGATAGCTTGAATCCATCTTCCCTATTGAAATTATTGTATCTTCTAATTTCAATAGCTTCACGCACAACACGAGGATAATAGTGGCGATCAGTGGAGAGGACTTTGGGTTGATGGAGTTCGATCCAGTGATTACTACCCGACTCGAGGTGTTCCGCTATCGCCGATGAATGTAAGTACAAAATTGTTTCGCGTGAAGTCCCGAGTAGTATATAAAATATAAATCTATTTCCTGTTCTATATTAAATCTTTGCCTTGAGAACTCCGGGCACTCCACCAGTAAATGAGGGATGGTCTCCTCTACTTGCGGGTCGCAGGTACACGATGGGCTCTCCTTGCACTTGAATGGAGTCAAGTACTCTGAGAACCCACCGTGCCCCGTCAGTGCCTGTTTCAATTTGCCCCTGTGCCAATTTCCTAACAGTCCTGTACGCATCCACCGCGCTCGGGAAGAAGAGCTTTCTGATCGAGGCGGTGTCGCCGGACTCGTACCGGCGGCCCCACTCGGCGAGCGTATCAGTACGTATACTGCGCTTGACGAATGAGACCGGACACAAGTCGTATTCCGGCGCCCTCCTCGACCGCAAAGCTGCCTCTTTTGCCAGTTCATCAGCTCTCTCATTTCCCTCCATCCCCACGTGTGCCTTTATCCAGAACAAATCTATATGTTTGCCTGCCAGAATACAATTTCTGATATTTTTACGGGCTTCTGCGAGGGGATGGAGACAACTGGGATTTGTGATCGTCTGGAGTGCCGCGGTTGAGTCACTGTACACCCCAAAGGTTGTCGCTTTTTGTTTATAAATCGTCCTCGTTGCGTCGCATATGGCCAGCAGTTCCGCCTGGTACACGGTGCAATATGACGGCAGACTAAGTTTCCGGGCAGTTGTCCCGACCCCATCTTTCCACAAGTAAAGTGCGGCCCCGACCCTACCCTCAATCTTGCTGCCGTCGGTGAAAATTTTCACGTCTAATTGACTATTTTGCTCGAAAAGTTCCCTATTTCCCAGGCTAATGAACTGCAGGCGTATATGTTCTGCAGGGTGAAGGTTGTTCGCGACGGAAAGCATTCGCTCGGTCTCCCTCCCCGCCAGTTCCAGCATTGGTTCCCCTCTCTTAATTCGATATAAAAGTGCTGCCTCCTTGACCTAAAGATCAAGGGGGAGTATACCTGTCAATATCAGTGCCGAGTTGAGGGAGACCGTGCGATATGCCTTGCAGATTTTTTGTGCAAAACCGCGTTGGATGAAATTAAGCCTCTTCCGGATGCCCAGCTTCCCAACCGCGGGTGCCCACGCGCTGGCTGCGTACAGAACTATTGGTTCCACTGTTGCTGTGTATATAGTGTGTAATATTTCAGGATGAATTCCCCAGCTCACCTTTGCCGTCCTAGTTAGCTGCTTGTGGAGGTTCGTTTCTTTCTTGCACACATTTTCCACATGTGCGTTAAAAGTGAGTTTTCGGTCTATTGTAAGGCCGAGTATTTTTATATCGTTAGACATGCCAATGTCGACCCCGCCCATGACAAGCCGTGGTGTGTCATACACCAATTTCCTGGTAATGACCATCGCGTTTGTTTGGTGAGGTGCAAATATTAATTTGTTTCTGTCACCCCACGACTTGACATGTTCGAGGGCAGCATTGTCACCTCTTTCGATTTCCTCTCCCGTGTCACCATGGAAAACTAGGACGACGTCGTCCGTAAAAGCTTGTGCGTATTCGCCCCTCGTCTCAAGGCTTTACAGTAGTGGGTCTAAGAGCAAATTCCAGAGTATTAGTCCGGCGATAGAGCCCTGGACGCATCCCTTTCTCGTTCTAATTGAATGTTCCTTGCCGGCGTACCTGACGTGTACCCATCTATCGTCCAGATAGCTATTTATCATTCTTCTAATTCCTTCCGGACACTTCTCCTCTACGAGTCGCATCTTGATTACGGGCCACCAGGCGCTGTCGAAAGCGCCCTCTATATCCAGTGACACTAATGTGATTATCTTATTCTGATCCAATTTAACCCTGATGTATTGGATAAGGGTATAGAGGGCGTCCTCGCAGCTCCTCTGTGGCATGAACCCGTATTGATTAATACTGATTCTGGTGTGACGAATCTTTCCCAACACCGGGAGAAGGCCTATTGGTCTGTAGGATTTGGGTTTTGCATAGCTATCCTTCCCTGGTTTTCGTAACGCAACTACAGTTGCCTCTTTCCAGTTTTTTAGGAAATACTGTAGCGCGAGGCACTTATTTGTCAAGCAAAGGAACAGTTCAGGTTCATTTGTGATGGCGTGGCTGCAAATGTCCGCTGTAAATCCATCAGCTCCTGGCGCTTTCTTTGGCTTGAAAGACCGAACCGCTGTCTCAAGCTCGAAGAGGGTGAAAGGGGGTCCCGCAGTTCCCCGCACTGCCCCCCGGCCACCACCTCCGAGTTCCTCCTCACTTGCTTTTGTTCGGGAGTGTCTTCCCTCTCCAGGTCCTTTGGATAAAATGTCTCCGCTAGCAGCCGGACTGAGCCTTCCTCGTTGAGAGCCACACCATTCACTTCCAGGGGTACGTCCGCAGCTCTACCCGCGGTTCGCCCAATAACCCTGTAAATGCCCTCCCACGTTCCCTCTCTATCCTGTTTTTGGCAGAACTTCCACGACGCTACCTGTGCCTTTTTGATTACCAGCTCGTATTTTTCCTTGCACTCCAGGTACTCATCCACAACACTCGCCCTGCGGATCAGTGCGGCACATCTGAAGCGTCGCCTCTTGGTGGTGACCTCCTGCTTTAATTTGGCTAACTCTTCATTCCACCACGGTACGGACAACCTCTGGCCTTTAGTCTTTTCAGGGATGGCACTGCTACACGCTTTGGCGATGGCCTGGTTTAGCTGTTTTACTACCTCGTCAATTTGCGGCTTGGTTGTTATGCCGTTTATTTTGTCGACAGTTATTTGCTCCTCGACTTTGATGTTTGTCAACTCTTTGCTGAACTTTTCCCATTTTGCCTTTCTGGTATTGTATTTGCGTGTAGTTCAGTTAATGTCTGTGGCGCCTTGCACCACTTACTAATGTGTACTAGCCTTAAGTTTATTCATGTATGTATGAGCCTTAACATTACCGCTAAAAAGGAATGTTTTGACAGTTCTTACTCAACAGACACGAACTTTTCCCACGGCTAAGTTGAGACTCATACTCCTATATCTCGGTTATTATTTTACTGAATGTGAATAGTAATATATATATGAAGTGAAATTATCACCTGACAGCCGTACCTTTAATTATCTCCCGTTACAATTACACAATACCAACAATACCCGGCGCGGTACGAAGAGCCCCTAGAGGCATTGGGGTTAGGTGCATTGGAGCCCTAACCAACAGCGCCTAAACTCCAATGCCTCGGGAAAAGTTCGTGTCTGTTGAGTAAGAACTGTCAAAACATTCCTTTTTAGCGGTAAATATAATTATGTTGTGGGCCACTTAGATCAAAATCTTGCCGGTGAAATTGATGATATCATCACCCGACCACTGGAGGAAGGGCAAAAGGGCAAAATATTTTAATAACCGAACTCATCAAAAGGTTATCCATGTCAGAAGCCCAGAAAGTCAAGAAGCTACTTAGTGATGAGGAACTGGGCGATAGGAAACCAACACAGTTTCTACGCCATTTAAAATCTCTTGCCGGTGATTCACTGTCAGACCAAACCATCTTGCGTCAGTTGTGGATGCGGCGCTTGCCGCCAAATATTCAGGCTATTCTTGCATCACAACCTGAGCTCTCACTTGAGAAATTGGCAGACCTAGCAGACAAAATTCTTGAGATGTCTTCACCTTCAACATCTGTGTACTCTGCTGCTGCCACTGCTGCGCCTCTAGATGTGGTGCATAACTTGTCCCTGAAGGTGGAGGAACTTACAAAACAGGTTTATGCATTGTCTAACCAGTCACGCCAACGGTCAAGGACCAGATCCGATTCAAGTTTAAGACACTCCCGCACTTCCTATCCAGTAAGCCTAAAATATTGTTGGTACCATAAGCAGTTTGGGCAACGGGCTGCTAAATGTAATTCACCCTGTGAATGGTTGGCGGAAAACCCCAAGAACAATCCGTAGTGACGGCAACTGATTGTTTACCACCTAGCCGTCGCCTCTTTGTTACAGAACAGGTTACTAAGCGTCAATTTCTTATTGATACTGGCTCCGATTTATGTTGTTATCCGCACACCTGGCTTCCACGTCGCCGTGAAACTTCCGACTACGAGCTTACTGCTGCAAACGGTAGCACAATAGAAACCTTTTGAGCGGTGACTCTGCACCTAAACCTGGGGCTGGCGTCGAGATTTTGTTTGGCAGTTTATCGTCGCTGACGTTCAGAAAGCGATAATAGCAGCTGACTTTCTGGGTCATTATCGCCTCCTACCCGACTGCCGCAACAAAAAGTTAATTGACAACACTACTGGTTTATGTTCTGTAGTTTCTTCTTATAGTCTTCTTATAGTCATAATATATTTAATTATAAATAGGCCATCAAAAACTGGGTGGTCACTCTAAAAATATTAAATTTATCTTTAAACTAGTGTATGACATTTTGTAAGCGTGGTTAAAATGGTCTATGCAAAATAAAGACTTTTTTCTGTAGTGAAAATCTGTAAATTTGGAATTACAAACAGACATTTTAATTTTATTTATCTATACATATAGATTTGAACTTAACCAAATAAAAAAAATATACATTAAAAATAAATTTAATTATAAATTCAAAAATATTATTTTTTATATATACTTGTATTTTAAGGAACAACCCTTAAAAAGTAGGTACTATTGAACCCAAACACCATGTCTGCTGTGGGTGTTTAAAAACAGGTAACATTATAAAACATTGCCCCCCCCTGGCCCAGATCCTGGGTACGCCCATGATTCCTAGCTTCCGCGAGGCCAGCCCAATACAACTCTCAATACGCGTTTTGAGCTCTCGACGGACGTCTATGCCAGGGATATCTAGATTGTCCTTCATTGGTATTGAAGCGTTCTGAAGAAAGGGTAGAAGAAGGAAGGGGGATATTTTAGCGGTACTATTGAAGGCGCTCCTGCTGGCCCTGGTGGCTTTATTGTATGCCGCCTGAAGTGGCGTACGTTCGGACTGCGCACAGCCCGCGCCCTGATACAGCCTCAGCGCACTCACGTCCAAACCAGGGGCGAGCTTTGCGGATGTTGGCGACATCAGTGTAAGGAATGTGGTATTCCATACCTAAACTGATCTCACCCACAATCTCAGAAGCGCTGTCCAAAGGAGCCTTATCTGCAAAGCAGCGCTGGCTCCATGCGACGGACGCAAAATAGTTGCGAAGCCCATCCCAGTCTGCCGACGAGTAATGCCTAGTCGCCGTGTCGCTTCTACTGCACTTGCAGGAGGTGGCACCTGCATGTTGGCATGTTACCGTACAGTGATCGGAGGTACCCATTGGGGCGCCCACCGACACACTATACAGGGCTGGGCGACTCGTCAGCAGTAGGTCTAACAGAGGGGGAGTGTGATCTGACCGGTCTGGTATCCGCGTGATCTCGCGTACCATCTGGGTCAGACCATGAGAGAGAGAGCGAATGTGTGGGCAGCTCGACCTGCGTGATCGGTCTTGAGGGACCCCAACCACTCAGTATGGTGGCCATTGAAGTCCCCCAGAAACACCAGATCAGCTTTACATACAGTAATATAGTATGATTCTGCCCACGATTTACTTATTATTAACATAAAATGAAATTAATGAAACAAAATAATATTTGGTTTGTTATTTTATCTTTAATAAACATTTTGTGATAGTTTTATGGATATGAAATACTAAATATGGGGGTACGGACGAAAACTCCAAGCTCAATATAGTCTATTAGCACTTTGGACAAACAGTTTCAGTTTCCCACGAGTCACCTTTCCCGCAGATGTCCTTGGTATCTTATCTATAAACACCACACCGCCCCGCAAACGATGATAATCGGAAAGTTTATCTGAAAAATTAATTAATAGATACTTAGTTATATATCTTTTTTGAAGCGGTCGGATCACTGCGTTAAACCACTTTTGCTATGGCTGATCACTGATGGGTGACCACTTTGTGGCATTTACATTTTGCGACCGTTTCCGTGCTTCGAAAGGCGCGTTAAGCCGTTGGTCGCGATTGCCAGTAACATGGCAGTCGTTAAGCCAAGTTGAAGGCCTTATGGGCGGCATGAAAAATGTCAAGAGCAGGTAACCACAACCTGCGTTTGTCTTTTTCAACACGTCATTGGACCACCATCTATTACGTGGGACAGGAATGCACGCGGTGAAAAGTGGGCGTATGCCTCTGCCACGCCCTGGCGTGGCTGATAAATATATATCTATGGTGGAAACAAGATTTTATTTAAATATCCTAAAAGGAATCATTTTCAGCAAGTCTTTTCATATGATACCCATATTGTAGAAAGATATAAAAAACCTAGGCTGCCATAATTGATTTACAGTGACAACACTTTGTTTTCGGAGTTTTTCTCTCAACAATCCCTTGCATTAAATACCCGTATCGTAGTATAACTGCTATTAATAACTAGTCTGTTATCTCAGGTGTCGCACTATGTTGGATTTAGAATGACGTCACATACGTAATGCAAACTAAAGGAATATGTCCGCTTCAAAATTGAGTTGCAGGAACCACTTGATAGATTCCACCCGAACAAACATACACACATTGCAAGTAGTACATACACACATACATATTGTCACGCCTTTATCCTCGAAGGGGTAGGCAAAGGCATATTATTCTCTCACATTTTACTGTATGCTTTTTTGACTCACGTAACAGGTGGTGAGCCCATTGCAAATAGAAAGCTTGTACAAAGCTAGTATCAGTCAAAAGTAAAGTCATGTTAGAGTTGCAGCCCCACATTACAGTTTAAACTGCCTCGGCCACACTCTTTCAGGGAGCTGAGTTACTATTTTCCAATAGAAAGACGTTCTAGTTGTATTCTATAGCGGTTCTATTAAGATTAGTCAAAAACTAGGTAGTCTACTCAAACGATTATACAATGTGTTAAGAAAACCCTGTCCGAACCGTGAAGGTTTTGGTAGGTACCGAGATGGGATTTTATTCGTGTAAACCTTTTTAGGAATTTCCCCAAAAACATACCCCAAAAAATTTACCCCAAAAATTTATCCTGAATAAAATAAATTAAAAATTAATATAATGTGATAACTTACATGGCAACACAGGAAAAGGGCTATTCGGAAATGCAAGATCAAAAGGTCAGCTTACACCTGCCGGCGGTTTCTTTTGATATCACATTCACTCGTCGCCGCATGCCAACAAAGGTGTTATCAGTTTTTGAAAATTTGCTATATTTTAAGGAAATTGGACTAATTTAGATACTTAAAACACGCATTTAAAAATTTGATAACTATTTTATACTTATAAATCGTATAATTTTTAATTATTTTTTGGTTATGTTATTTAAGTGCCCCTTTTTGTCGGACAGGGTTTTCTTAACACAGTGTATATTTCACAATCACACTTCTCAAGCTGCAGAATAGAGACAAATAGCTGTTTTAAGCTATCAAAATATTCTGACGCGATTAAATTAGTAGACTTGGCCCCCAGATCGAATTATCTTTGCAACTCCCTCATTAACACTCGCACAGCGACATTTAACTTGTCGGTATCTACTCCTCTAGTAAAAAACATTTACATAAAACAAAGATATTTGAGATCGGTTAATAAACATTTACATAAAAAAGGTGCTGTAAGTGGTAGTGTATGCTACTTCCGCGCTGAGGTCTCGGGTTCAAATCTAGGGTCTGAACAAATCTATATTAATATATAAACTGAAGAGTTTCTTTGTTAGGTTGGTTGAACGCACTAGTCTCAGGAACTACTGTACGAATTTGACAAAAAATTTTTATTTGTATAGCCAGGATATATATCATCGCGCTACTACCCCGAAAAGCGTACCAGTAATCATAAATATCGACAAATCGGGTATTTTTTTATGCATTATTGTAGAATTTATGAACGACGGAATTAAAAAGGTGCGACGGGAATTTGAAGTAGTCACGGGCGATATATTATATTCGAGGTATTGTCTAGTGTATAATATGTAGGTATGTTTTTAGAAATACATCTAAATATGTCTAGATTCCATCGCACAAGCTTAATTAGTTAAAGATCGCGTTGTGTGAATTTTGACACAACGCCGTCTTTATTAAGTATGTCGCTAAAATATTCATTTATTTATTTAAAGTTGTGTTAGTTCTATATACATACTTGCAACAAGATCTATTATTTCCCGGGCAGTGACATTAGCACCCTTGTTCCTCACTACACACGCTACCGCATGTTCTTGGTCATCAATGTGAGGAATGCTGGTCACAACCACCTCTTCAACTCCAGGGTGCTCGTAGATTACAGCTTCCAAATCTTCGGGAAATATCTATAAATGATAATCATTTGAACACACCTACATATCTCGAACAAAAGCCAATGGGCTGTAATGAATAAATCGTTCAATAAGTCCAGATACTAACTTGGAAATGGCGTATATATTAAAAAATCTTTTGATTTTTAAAAAGTACTGGCTTTCAATAAAATATAAGTGTATTTTTTTTAAATTGAGCCCTCTAAAGCAACCATATGTCGGTGGTATGCCGACTTCAAACGCGGTCGCATGGACACAAATGATGGGGAACGCTCAGGTCGTCCAAATGAAGCAGTGACTCAACAAAATATTAACCAAGTCCTCAAAATCGTAATGGAAGATCGGAAGATAAAAGTGCGCGAGATAGCCGAGATAGTGAAGATTTCAGCTGGTAGTGTTTTCAATATTTTACATAAAACTTTGGCCATGAAAAAGCTTTTTTCCAAGTGGGTGCCGCGTTTGCTTACAACTGATTAAAAGGAACAACGTATCAATGATTCAGAGCGATGTTTGGCGCTGATGAATCGTAATAAAAAGGATTTTTACGTCGGTATGTGACAATGGATGAAACATGGTTACACCATTTTACTCCGGAATCCAATCGGCAGTTAGCGGAGTGGAGACCGGCTGGTGAAAGCCGCCCAAAGCGGCCAATGACTCAGAAATCGGCTGGTAAGGTTATGGCGTCTATATTTCGGGATGCGCATAGAATACTTTTCATCGACTACCTTGAAAAGGGCTAAATATAAATAGTGACTATTACATGTGCTTATTGGAGTGATTGAAGTACGAAATTGCGGATAAACGGCCTCAAATGAACAAAAAGAAAGTGATGTTTCACCAGGACAACGCGCCTTGTCACAAGTCTGTGAGAATGATGGCCAAAATTAATGAATTGGGCTTTGAATTGTTTCCTCATCCCCCTTATTCGCCAGACTTGGCCCCAGCGATTACTGGCTGTTTGCAGATCTCAAAAAAATGCTCCAGGGTAAGAAATTTGACTCAAATAGTGAAGTTATCACAGCAACGGAGGCTTATTTTGAAGCCAAAGACAAATCGTTCTACACGCATGGGATAGAAAAGTTAGAAAAGCGTTGGAGGCACTGTATCGCTCTTGGAGGAGACTACGTTGATGAATAAAATATAATTGTATATAAAAAACCTTGTTTTAGTTCTTAGTCTCGGGACTTATTGAACTACGTGTGTAACAAAATATGCAAAAAATACAATGTCATATAATTTTCTGATAATTGTTTAAAGCAAGGCCCAGCGATTAAGTGTAGAAAGTATTGCAAAGGCATCTTGGTAGCATTGCCTACCAACTTTGGAATGAATTCCACAGTTGCTAGGCAAAAAACAAATGAGTTGTAGGTATATATATATATATAATACGGTTGGCAAAAAAACCAAAAAAAAACCGCATATGTTAATATTGTCGAAGCTTTTATGTTTAAGAATCCACCATTTTTATGCTATAAACACTCGAAAATACACTAGTTTTGTAAAAATATCGTAACTTGAAAAGCCTACGATACTTTAACAAACCGTGCAAAAAATTCTTACTTACGTGATAGCTGAGATATTTGATGAGCATCTTGAGTCGTTCCACGAAAAATAAGCTGCCGTCTTCATGCCTGTATAACAAGTCACCTGTTCTGTACCAGCCGTCGTCCGTAAAACACTTGGCTGTCTCCTGTGGATCCTTATGGTACCCCTGTTATAAATAACTGGAAATTTAGATCCAGATTTGAAGAATCCAGAATAATGTTGGTCTCTAGTTATACACTCTACTTTTCATCACCTTTTATCAGAAAATAAATTAGAGACACACTAAAGTAATTTATTTTTATTTATTTATTTGACAGTTTATGTACACACAAACACATTATAATGAAACTTAATTACGAGAAAAGAGTTTAATGGCACTCCTAAGGTATTTCTAAAATAAATCTCTTCCAGCAGGCCGGCGAGAGTAGAGTAAGAATTGAATTAATTGAAAAGGCAGAAGCGTGAAAGAGAACTAGGTAGAATCTAGCGTTTATGCATACTTTACAAACTAATACATACATACAAACAAATACACATATATATATATTATAGGTATTTTTATATATAAATATAAAAAATACCTACATATAAATACTTGTGCATCGTAGCAGTAAAAACCTATACATGACATAACTATAGGAAAATAAGGACATTAGATGTTATGAATGGAAGAGAGATAGGCAAGGATTACACAGTCAATAAATATCGCGATACTTGCGATCTCACGATATTTAATGATGTGTATTTATTTATTTATTGAATCTAAAATTTTTTTGACGAAATTGACAAAAAATTTGGATATTTTGTGATCCATCAATAATAGTCAATATTTATTGACTATGTGAGTGCTCGTGGATCGCGATACTTTCAGTACCCGTCCGACCTGCGCACCGTGAACATGTCACACGATGCATTAATTGAGGATTGGGTGGCTTCGCCTGGTTCAGTGGACGAGTCAGAAGCAGAATGTAACAATATTGTTCTTAAACAATTTATAGAGACTTTCGAAACGCTTCCTGAGCTGTGAATGGTTAGAAATCCAACTTTAGAGCGAAGCCGGGGACAAAATGCTGGTATAACTCAAATCTATGAGCGATCTTCCTGTAGCAAAGTGACGCAGTCACTGCTAACTTCTCTCTCTTCTTCTCAAATGAGTATCTTGTTTGGTAACATATGGCGGTATGCGGTCTAATAAATTCTCAAAAATAGATTATAAATAAATTATTCATACGAAAGTAATTTCTATAATCTTCAGAGTCCAACAGTTTAATTTCATTTAATAAATTTAAATAGGCATGTATATTTAAAACGCATGGACATCCACATTTTTGTTTCCCCTACATTTAATGCTAACATACTGGCGATACAAGCTTTTGTTTTTAAATCCATAATGTAAACCTATTGTAAACACGTCTACACGGAATGGTGAACTAATGAATACTGACAAATTTGTTGTCAATATTTATTGAAAGTGTAATACGCTATGAGACGATATTGGATTGCGATATTTATTGACTGTGTAATCCTTGCCATAGTATTCAACGGACTTGGCTTTTGAATTTCACTAAAGAATCAGTGTCTTTGATTTTGGCGGCAGAGAGTTCCATAACCTAACCGCATGAACTGAGAAGGAATAGGAATAGAAGCCAAATTAGTGGGGTGGGAATTTAAAAAGGGAGTGAAGTGTGTCCTCCATGGAGCATCAAAAGAACGCACAAATGAGAACGCTCCTTCAGGTAGGACGGGATTTTGGTTTGTACAGTATATTGAAGAGAAGACAGAGTTTCCGAGTGTTCTTGTGAAGGCGAATTGGGAGCCACTTGAGCTCTTGGCGAAAATGTGAAATCTGAGATACATTATTATACTTACTGAGATTATAAATGAAACGAAAGCTTACATTCTCAAGCTTTTCTAACAGCTCCTTTGTGGCATCTAAGTAGCAGGCATTAGCATTGTCTTTATTAAGCTGAATAAGTGTCTGGGCAAGAGTAATCTTAGTCTTCAAGGGCAGGAAGGCCTGGACGCACTTTCACAAAGAGTGAAAGGTGTAGTGTATTTTCTTGCTGACCTCATTGACTTGGGAATTCCAGGATAGAATATCATCCATTACCACCCCCCGAACTTTCTCGACGTAGTGAATACGAATTCCATTCAAGAGAACAGGCGGCAGCACCTCTAGACCTACTAGAGGCTACTACGCATATGTCTACTGCCTATTATTTTGGCCTGTGCTTTTTTAGGGTTGATGCGTAATCCGACTGACCTGGCCTAGTCGCCAATGCAAGTCAAGTTCTGGTTCATGACAGCTGTGCCAGACTATTTAATATAAGAAGAACAAATGAATCTAAGAAGTTGGCTAACAATAACTAATTGAATCGGGCGTTACATGGCGGAAATCCATCGTAGAACGATCATAAAGGAGGGAAGGATGATCCTACCCCACACCCTCGATTCGTCAATCTTAACGCACAACGGTCAAGGATAACCTCTACTAATTGTAACGGGGGAATGACGAACCGAACACCTCAAGCAATGTAGGATAGGTTAAAGGAAACCTTACCCTCCAGGTCGTCAACATTTTGCAATACTCCGCTTTACAAGGTGACACTTAGTCGACAAGTCGAACTTAACGACTGTGTGCGGGTGTGTGGTGGGATCCTCCTCCCCTACTTTATAATGGCTAACAATTACATACTATCAATATTTGATACACCACTGGCGCAATTTTCTTTATTTTCTGTTAATATTTCTTTCGGGATTTCGTGGGTAATAAGTTTTGCATGACGATATTAGCTTCTATTTTTATAGATTCAGGAGGTAATGCTCTATCACTCTCATAAATTGACGTAGAAATATTTTTTTTTACAAAATTCAATCACCTTCGATTACAAGAACAGAGAGTGCCTCCCCGGCGCCGTTTAGGCAACAAGTACAGCACCCGCTTCTGGTTTAGTAACTGGTTTCGGTTTAGAAGTCGTCTGATGCCTTAATTACGACAGTGAGGGGAGCGTTGTTTACCACGGAGGACGACTTATACTCACTGAGAAGGAGACTCCTTTCAGCCACATCTCTCCAATCTTGTTAGGCTCTGTTACTTCTTTACCTGTGTCAGGATCCACCAACTGAAACGAACATAATATATCTAGTGGCAGGGTTTAAAGTTGAACTGGGACAACAGTGTTTTTAGATATTTCTATTATTTCGACGTATGTTTCAGAAAAAAACTTACTAATTTTGTGGAGAGTAAATTCTTTTTCTTTTTTTTTCCAAACTATGACCGCTTCGTACCATGAACACACGAAGCGGTCGTAGTTTGAGCTAAAACTTGATGAATGGCGAACTCTTGCCGAATACTATTTTCCAGAACTTTATTCAAAAATTCCTGCTTTGTGAGGAAAGTAATTATAATTTAGTGTAATGTGTTCATCTACCTCCTCTACAGAAGCCTCAGTAACGTTTCCACCACTTTACTGGGGCAAAACTAAGACTATACTTGACAAAGACGTAGAATATGAGGAATTGGAGTAAAATATTAAATGCTTAAAAGATATTATAATAATATATGATTTTTTACAAAAATGCTTCTTTCTTGATCTGATGACTTCAAAATCAAAGCATGAAATCAATTTATAAAATTTGTTTTCTATTTCTATAGACGAAATAGCGTAACGTGTCTATCAACTTAAATACGCTTTTCCATTTCGTCTATAGAAATAGAAATCAATTCAAGTAAATGATAATTTTTCAAATATTAGCTTACTTTAATAATCTGCCCCTTCATGGGTTCTTTGCCACAGTTGCCAAAAGGGCCTGAAGGATTCGGCGTGAGGATCAAGCCTAAGTTCTCAGTTTGACCATATAATTCGTAGAGTTTTGCATCTGGACGCATTCTCTTCTGCAACAGAAATTTAAACAAACATCTTAAAATATGGGTTTATGGTATCTAGTGTATTCCTAGTAGGGGTGCCAGGGGCTCCACTGAGAAAGACTTTCGGACACTTTAACATGTAGGTAGCCACCGGTAGCGCCGGCGAGGTAATCATTGATTTTAGCTAACTAACTATACTCTGTTTTTTTCTTTATAGAATAGAATGACATTTCAGTATGTCATTAAGGTTTTTTAATGTTGCTAGAGTGCAAGCATAGTGCCTTACTTAGTCGGTTTAGTTTATGAATCGAATCTCTCGACTAATAGGAAAAATGAGGAGAAAAGCTTCGATACGATATTAGTGACAAAGCAAACACGCCATTGTGCTCAAGAAACTTACGAAATTTTGGGGATTGGTGTTTCCATTATTTAATATATTAAAATATATAAAAGAGAATGTGATGCTGACTTTGCCGCAACGATGTGGCCATAGGCTGTCTTTTAAAGACAAGTTTGACGAATTGTCATTTTCAGCCATGCGAAGAAAAGCGCGCAGTTTTTTTTTATAAACGTCTAGTACGAGTGAAATTCGATTTGTTGCTATACTCTTATTCTCATGCTTCACTAACAAGCAACGTGAGATGTGCTTCAAGCAAGCACTAAGGAAGTAGTTTTGGTGAAAAACATTCCTTATGAACGAAGTCGCGTATCTACTGTATACACTTATATAATACATACATTTCATCACGCCTGTTTCCCATTGGGGTAGGCAAAAATTATGGATATCCAGTTACTACGATACTGGCATACAACTATCGCTTCTCCTCTTTTTTGACCTGGTCTTTTTCTAAAAGGTCATCGATTTGATTGACATATGTACGGCGAGTTCGACCCCTACTAGTTTGCCCATTCATTCTCGCTACGTAAATCTGCCTAATCAGTCTCTTTTCATCCATTCTCTCCACGAGTCTGAACCATATAAGTATCACTTGTTCTATCTTAGTCACTACATCTTCTGTCATACCGCAATGTTCCCTTATCACGCTGTTTCTTTCTGTATCCAACAACTTCACTCCAGCTATACCTCGTAGACTTCTCAATTCCACTGCTTTAATTTTACTTCTATGCTTATTCTGCCATACCCAGTTTTCACTGCCATACATAAGCGTATAGAAACAAGCACTCCTCTATGTACAGCCAAACTTGCTTTCTTAGACACGTTCTGGCTGCTCATAAAGGTGTACATGGCTTTATTCACTTGATTTCCTGCCAAAACTTTTCTCTCATAGTCATATATCATCATAGTCTCACTTTCCATCTCTCGCAAATTTTGACACCAAATATACAAATTCTTTCACCTATTTCTTCACTGTTTTTCCTTCTACAAAAACCGAGCAATCCGTCATGCCTTCCTCTTTTTCAAAAACCATTACTTTCGTCTTGTTTACATTCACTTTCATTCCTTTCCTTTTTAGCGCATCATGCATAATGTTAACCAACAACAGCAACTCCTCCGCCGATGATGCCACTATTACCTGATCATTAGCGTATAAGAGGCATTTGACGGTTAATTCATTCATTTTCAAATCATACGCACTCTCTTGCAGTTCTTTCAAGCAACTATCAATGTTATTTTAGTAAAGTAGTTTAGTAAACAGACACGGCGACGACACACAACCCTGTCTCACACCTTTTTAAATGTGAAAAAAGTCTGTGCAAGCTCTGTTGATCCTTACACAAGCACTGGAACCCTAATAGAGAGATTTCAGTGCTCGTATCAAGTTGCTGCTTACACCACACATGGACAATGTAGACCACAGTTCATTCCTCACAACTCTGTCATAGAACTTTTCCAAGTCTACAAATATGTATCATGACAAAATCCTTTTGACATTTCGCCAAAAGTTATTCTGCTACGCACCGTAAGGAAAAGACCCGATCCGTGCATCCTCTTCCTTTCATAAATCCTGCTTGAACATCTCACATTCTTCCTTCAGTTTTATTCATCACTCTTTTTGTCAAATCTTTTGCATACAATCTGCCGACGATGCTGAGTAAGTTTATACCGCGGTAATTGGTATGACTTAAATTAATTAAATACCAAAACTTCTCATTCAGTACTCCTTGAATTTTCATAGACACAATTTCAAACTATTCAACTAATCACCTCTTATTTTTGGTCACGACACTATCTTTTTATTTTGATAAAGCGGCAACATTCCAAATGTCATTCTAGTATTTAAAGGAAAAAAATATGTATATATTTCTCTGTTCATTCTGTTGTTGTAAGTCAAGCAATAAACTATGTACGCTGATTTACTTGATAGACTTTGCTGATACACTTGATAGCTGATAGACTACCTCGGTGGCGCAGTGGTAGTGTCTGCGATTGCCGCGACTGAGGTCCCGGGTTCCATTCCCGGGTCGGAAAAAGTATTTGTGTGATCCACAAAGGTTTGTTTCGGAGTTTGGGTGTTTCCTATGTATAATATGTACCAATGTATTTAGATATATATAAGTATATTTATTGGTCGTCTAGATCTCATCAATAACACAAGCTTTTATTAGTTTACTTTGGGCTAGACAGCGCTATGTAAAAAACAAACTATACCACAATATTTATACTTCCCGTAACATAATTTCTCTGTACGCCCTATAACCCCGGTGTGATGTAATATAACGCACGAGGTAATGACCCAAGAACCCTTACGGTCACTTCTTCTTGACCGCTTAATGTTCTCTATACTGGTAATCTGGAATTCTCTATGCTGGCAGCATGCTATGATGGCCGTTTTGACATTTGTCCTTTCATAAAATTTCGTACCAATTTTAATTGCATTTTATTTGTAGAAATATGTAAATAGTCGACCACATTAGAGGGTATTTATACTACGGTAGAAAACAGAGTACTTATGTAAAACAAGTAAAATATCATCACTATTGTAATATATCCATCATAGCGTGCCGCTAGTTTAGTAGGACATAAGTGACACTGATTCCTAACTGTGTGGTCGCCATAAATATTCGACGACAGTCTCCGAGTTTAATCTAATTAAATAAAATATTTATCTAAAAACACCTACCTCTAGTTCCTCCTGGATATTCAGATAGGATTTCCCTGCTGACAATGGGACATCGTTGAAGCAAGTCAAATCACATTCTTTTTCGCTCTTGATTAAACCTGCCGATAAAGCTGGCCATAAAATAGCTGAAACTGGCTGAAAGATAATATTAATTAAACACATATTATCTAATAAAAAAAAATACAATCAAGTGCGACTGCGAGACGGACTCGGACATCGAGAGTTCCGTAGAAAATTAGGTACATTATGTTATAAAAAAATAACTGACATACTTGCGGCGCCGTCCGTGACATAGGTACTAGTACTCCTGCTTCACCCCACATTTTTAATGGTAGCTACAGACGCTCCGAGAAATTGCTATGACTTAACTGTACCATTGAAATAGAACCGATAAAACCGGATCGTGTGTATGATAATAACTGTACAGTTCTGCCTATAGCAACAGTATAAAGAGTAAACCTGTGCTTTATGGCTGTATGATTCTCGTACGATTTCTCGGACAGAGTGCATAACGCATGTCCAATAATCAAATAACGTATAGAAGACAGCCTAATTTGTTGACTTTTATGATTACTGTTCTGCTTCCTTGGATAATAGCGTGATTAAGCTAAGGCAATCAACGGTCAATTCAATTAAGTGTACCACAATCTAAGTGTGTCAAAAATAAACTCTATGAGTTTCATTACTGTAGTGGCAATAGGCGTCTCCAAAGTCCCTAAAAACTTTAACCGCTATTTCACCTCCTTGAGGGTGGAATTCTGAGAAGATATTTCTTAGTAGGTTAGGTAGTTTCTAAGTAGGTACATTAGAAGGGAAGCTTTCTCTAAAAAAATTAAGTTTCTGAGTATCAAGATCGACTGGGTGTTCATAGATGAGTGAGTCATCCGGCAATTTTATAATAGATATTAATTTGAATAGTTTTCATGATTTATTTACAAATATATCGTAGTATAAGAGCATATTAGTTGCTAAATTTCATACTTCTAGGTTAACGGAAAATACTCTGTGAATTTTGATTCTTTTCGAAAAAGACATATGGGCGAGCTGCTCTATGGCCCACCCTATGCTTTAAAAGTAAATTTTAAAAGCAACATAAAAGTGTAGATATATAATATATATATAGTTGTAGACTCAATAAAAAATAGGTATATCAATAACTTTATTGCAAAAATGACATCAAAGTCAAGAGTATTATAATATTGGTCCGGAGTAAATAATAAGACACGACGAAGAAGACCATTACTACTATCCATCGTTATCGTTACGTACTTAAAACAATTCCAAATTATATTATATTATCTGTGGTACTATCTAAAGAGGTCAATAATAGGCAAATATGTATATATACCTAGGAGTCTCACACATACCTATTCACAAAGACAATCATCATCATCATCATCTCTACATATCTATACTAATATTATAAAGCTGAAGAGTTTGTTTGTTTGTTTGATTGGTTAAACGCGCTAATCTCTGGGGACTACAGGTTCGATTTCAAAATTTTTTTTTGTGCTGAATAGTCCATTTATCGAGGAAGGCTATAGGCTATATAGAATCACGCTACGACGAATAGGTGCGGAACGGCAATGTTATATGTGGCAAAATCGGGGACAAAATATTCCTTTTGATAGCTTCCGTTGTGAACGCTGCGTAAACGATTAAAGTTACGCAAAAACTATGTATTACATAATTATTCTCCTTTAAAAGTTCTAAAATAAAGTTCGCGACTGCATATGCCTATATTTTAAGGTAACTATTATATTCATTTTATTGTGAAAAAAAATTGATCTTAAAATGACAAGTGAAAAGTATGGCCGATGATTTGCGATTTACGCATGCGCGACGTCGCGACTAGCCAATAGCGAGCGAGCTCCGCGAAGTCCTCGCGTCTCCTTGGTAACTATACTAATAATAATATAAAGTTAACTATACTAATATGTGTTGGATAGCGCATTTATCGTGGAAGTCTATAGGCTATCTATATCATCACGCTACTACCCTGAACAGCAGCGCAGTAATTAACAAATCAGGCAAATATTCATACATTATTGTAAAAGTAATAAACGACGGGATTAAATGGGAGTGACGGGAATATGTGACTGTGTGACTGATCAACTAACGGGAGTTCGAAGTTTGTCGCGGGCGAAGCCGCGCGGGTCAGCTAGTTATAAAATAAAGTCGTTTTTCGCTGTCTCTCCCTATGCATGCTTATATCTTTAAAACTACGCAACGAATTTCGATGCAGTTTTTTTAATAGTTAGAGTGATTCATAGGGAAGGTTTTTATGTTGTGTATATTTTTGGATAGATCGCACAGTAATTTAATTATTCTAAAGCCGATTTTAGATGCGATAGGGCCCTACCTACATCTTTGGGGTCCAAGCCAGACTCTCCTTCGAGTTGTGCACCTGTTGACTAACGGACGAGGTGCTGGCGAAGAAAAGAAAATTTCGAGACAAAACCTGTACGAATCCATCTAGCCAGTGTGGTATAGTAAGGCCAAACCCTCCCAATATGAAGGCACAATTAACAATAACAAATAACAAACGGGCCCCAGTTTCCGGCACTTCCTCTGTTCTCGATTACGGTAGCGATCGGGGTGACGGTGCGGTGGAAGAGTGGATACCAAGAATCTGCGGGCTACAGGAGGCTACCGTACACGATTGGCTCTGGCAACCTATGGAAATACCTTACGGCTGAATGAGCGCCTTACCGAACCGGTACCGAACTGGTAGAACCGGGTAGCATAAACTGGCCCATATCGAGTTTATGCGAGCTCCGAAGATAGGGGGAATACACACTAACTCGTGCGTCCAGCGACCTTTTCTATTTTCGGAAAGGTGATGGAAGGTATTCCTCCGAGGGCGGTATTGGTTTTATGATGAATGACCTTGTAAGCAGTGTTATGGAAGCAGCAGTGTGTCGTCAGTGTCGTCAGAGACAGTTGAAGCCGTGCACGAGGACATAGCGACAGCATTATATGGTACATATGGCAATGGGCTCACCACCTGTTACGTGGGACAAAAAGCAAAGCATACGGTGAAACGTGGGCGTATAGTACGCCTCTGCCTACCCCTTCGGGGATAAAGGCGTGAAAGTATGTTATGTTTATTAAATGGTACTACTAAGGCTAACTACAACGTTGTTATATACTTTACCGCCAAAGTTGCTGTTTTTTTTATTGACTACAGCGTTCACAACGGAAGCTATCAAAAGGAATATTTTGTCCCCGATTTTGCACAGATTCTTGGTATCCACTCTTCCACCGCACCGTCACCCCTTGATGACTGTGCGTAGTGGAGGAGAAGAAGTAGGAAAGCAGACCTTGCCGTAAACACAACTCAGACAGACGCTCGGATGATGATGATTGTCAATATCGTAAACATCTTGCGGGGGGTTAAAACCCCCTAAACCCCCCCCCTGGCTACGCCCGTTATCTTAACCCACAGGGCAAGTATAGCGACCCTCAACTTGATGGCCCAGAAATGTGCCTTTTCACGCTTCTCTTAAAGGACCCAGGATTGTAAGAGGAGGGAAACACGTGCGCCGGCAGAGATTTCCATGTTTTTATGGTGCGACTAAAGAAGGACCTACGGAAACTTTCCGTTCCTAAAATAAATCTGAATCTAGCAAATGAGGTTGGCATGGCTAGGTGAGCGAGACCCTTTATTCTCTCTCTCTCTCTCTTTCACTTACCCTATGTTTATTTATAATATCAATAACGTGCTCTGGTGTTGGCGGAGCTGATGTCATGAGCTTCGTAGTGTTGAATAAAGGCAATGACATCGTTATATAGAATGACGAAATCCAACTCACAGGCGACAGGAAAAGATCTGAACCTAACCTAAAATTATAAAAACAAAGTTTGTTAAAATAGATTGTTGATTAGATTTGAGTAATGAAGTAACCTTACCAAACTATTATTAAAAAATAAAACTAAATTGTTACTATTTTAAGTATGAATAACAGGCTAACGATAATGTTTGAATAACAGGCTTTATTAATGAAGTAACCAAGTCTAATTATCAAATCACGTCGTTGCTCCATCTACTTATCTCTGTAGTATAATGCTCAGCGTTAATGTAAGCTGCGACAGGGTACTGGTTGCAGCTGTAGGAGCGGGAGGTTTTAAGCTGCAGATTGTCAAATGAGTGCGCGCCGAATTCTGCTGTCTTGTGATGGTGAATGAATGAGATATTTTTTCGACACGCACAAATACACAATACATACAGGCTAATAAAACAATTATACAACGTACAAAAAAAAGTGCACCCGATAAGGTTCATCATCTCAGCTCAAACTGCACTAACAAGTTAGACACCTACACAGACAGTTGGTGATGTAAAGTTAGGTCCGGTAGAGGGAATCTATTTACCGTCCTCAACTTGTGTCGGGGAGCGACGTCTAGCAGTAGCTATAAAGTGGAAGCCATATGGGTGCGGAGTGTCATGTTGTATTAAAAATAAATAGAGTTGTCCTCCAAACACAAAATTGGTCACCAGGGACGGCGACAAAGGTTGGCTAGGATTTCGTAGAGTTACTTTCGAGGACATACCCAGTTCTTTGGTCACATTATGCAGCATTAAAGAACCTATGTGCTTTTGATCAGTGAAATTATGCAGCAATTATTTTTTACATAAATGCATGAGGATTATGTCGTAAAAAGAGAGGCAAGGATGGCCACTCTACATAGAAAAGCATATACGAACCCAAAACACTGAGAGTTCCTACGCCAATTGCAACGAGCAATCTCTACTTATCATTTTTTTCTGACGTCCCTAAAGATGTAAAGACCTGACAGATGCATTTTTGAAGTGAATTTGTTTTTAAAATTGCTTCGAACGATTTGAGAAAACAAATAACAACAAAACCGTGGTATTCAATTTGGTGTTGCAGCTTTATCATCTCCATCCAAAATTCAATTATAATAAGTAGATTGCGAAAGGTTCAAAGATTTGTAGTTATAAATAACGCGTTGCGAAGGGGAAAGCGCCGCCATTTTTGAGGTTGTTTTGTATCGAAAACTAAAATAGCACCAACTATAATTACGTACTTGATTTCACCCTCTATATGGTTCCGGAAACAACCTTGTGATCATTGCTTTGTGTGTAATAGCAGCCAGTTTTAGCTTCCCCGTAGTACCTCCAGTGAGCACAAGTCCAGCGTAAATTTTGGCTGGGTCAAACTCTAACGGCCTGGAACAACACAACGGAACATCTATCAGGCCTAATAATCTTTTTTCTTCTGCTGAAGACATTGCAGCTTTAAGCACGGAATAAGTATTAGTTTACATTACTTCTTCTTCTGTGCTGTCAGTTAAGTTCCATCTTTTAAGCATATGAAATGGATTTGAAAAATAAAAGAGAGGATAGTATAGAGTAAAAGTGAGATAGGAACAAAGACAAAATCCAGAATTGACCATAGCGTTAGCTGCCTAATACAGTGATTCTTTACAGAATACTAAAATACGTGCGCTGCATAATAAGTAGGTAGGTAATATTAATATACTAACTCAAACTCCTCTTCATCACCGCTATCATATTGTTCAATAAACTTCTTCATGGAGTAATCTTCATGGTCAAAACAAATAAGTTTTGTGTCCAGACCCAACTCTTTGATAGCTCGCAGATTATTCTCTAGAAATTTTCTTTGGCAGAACGCAATTTTTGGTGAACACAGATTGAAGTGAGCTTTTAAGTCAACTGCGAACAAAATACTATTATATACATTTACCCAAGTGGTAATATTTATACATGTAAGTAACCCCATTCTGCCTCAAATTCAGTTCTTAAAGAACGATAATATAGGACGAGAAGAGGATCCCACCCTCGATTCGTCAATCCTGACGCACAAAATGCATATCAACACGCCGGTCTACCATCGTGGTAGATAGATAGATAGAAAACATACAACTTTCGCTATTTCTACTTTCATAAGTGTTTTCCTACACGCTCACCGGTTAAGGTGTCATTATGTTAAAAGGAAGGCCCGGGCAACTTAAAAAAATTCAACAGCAGGTAGCCACGACATGCGCATGTCCGTTTCAATAGACCAATGGGCTTGCAACCTGTTAGGTTATAAATACTAAAATGCATATAGTGAAATGCGGCCGTATAATAAGTATCTCTGAGTACCCTTTTAGGGATCATCATCACCATCATTCGAGCGTCTGTCCCAGTTGCGTCTTGCGACGCTGGGGGTCCGCTTTCCTACATTTTCTCCTCCACTTCGCACGGTCGTCGGCATTCCCCTGTGGTTGGACCATTGGGGATAAAGACGTGATTATATGATGTACGAGTATGTATGTAGATTACAAGTATGATAGTGTTTGACACTTACTAAATTCGTACGGGAACCCTATTATTGGAGTAGATCCAAATTCAATGGCGGCTATAGGCATGCCAATCATGACCGCTGCGTAGTAAGGAATGTGTATGTCGAGGTGGTTGAAGCCAGCAAGCGCCAGCACGTCCCCTGGTACAGCACCAAAGCGTCGCAAACATCGCGCCAACTGTATTGACCGTTTTAAAACAGAAGCGTTTGTCTCACTTTCTCCTGTTGCTGCATCTATCTGTGGAAAGAATATGCTAACACTATTATAGAAATAGTAAATCTATAAGAATATGATAACACTATTATAGAAATAGTAATATATAGAAAATTGCTCGTAAAAAATGAAGCGCTCGTGGCCCCGCTGACGCATCTCATCACTCGCGTTCTGTAAACGATCACAGCGTTATTCGAAGTTCGCTATATGTGGTCCTTGGATGGGTGACCACTTTGGTGAATTTACATTTTAACGAGCGTTTCCGTGCTTCGGACAGGACGTTAAGCCGTTGTGTCCCGGTTGCCAGTTAAACGGCAGTCGTAAGGCTGGTTGAAGAAGGCCTTATTGGGCGGCTTGAATAATTTCAACAGCAACAAAAAATTCATTTTCCCGCAGGACACGTGACCTGATACAAAATTCGTAAGACGGGGCGAGAGATGACCACCGGTGCGGCGTAGGAGAGGAAGTAATATCCCTCTTTTTTATTACCACACGGCGAAAATATTGAAAGTTGATTTTTCTGAGTGATAAACTTTTTAATGTAAAATGATTTTAATAGTGCCGTAGTGTTAAATTTTTAATGTGAAATAAATTATCGTTTGTGGACGTTAGCGTAATAAATGAATATTGTATTTTACCACATAAATGATACTTAGTAGGTACTTTTATACTGATTAAATAAAGCAATTTGTGCAAAATTATCCCTTATCCATTTCAATATAATTAAAATGGCACAACACTAATGTTCAAGTTTTCACTTGCTGCACTCCTGGGGGGCCGAGCCTGCTATTTCAATCGTCTCGAAATCGTCGCTCAATAGAAAGCCACCGGTACAATTTTGACAGTTATTCGTAGTCTACTATTACAATCGTACTCCAATAGACTTCTATCGGTCGGCCGATAGAATTCTACTAACACGTACCGCTCCAGTGGCCGCTAATCAGTTACATTTTTGATAGTCTACTAACATTTTGCAGCTAAAAACAGCGATTCTGGTTCTATTCTACGGCTTGTCAAAAGTAGACTCGCCCCCCTGGAGTGCAACCCGTTGTTTTTCTTTTGTGACTTTTGCTCGCTGCAGCAATATAACCACAGAACAAGGAATGTTGAACGTTTCCTCTCGCTCGCGCATTATGGAGATGAAAGTAATACCGCATGCCAATTTTACGCTAAACTTATGCGAAAATACAGTACATAGTCTAATAAGCATACGGCTACATATCGTGAGAAGCATGGCCCTATATGGGGCCCCCGTATGGGCCAGAAACCTGACGGCCACCAACGTGACTATTTTACATAATCCGCTGAAGACGATGGCCGTCACGATGATTAGAGGGTACCGCACGATCTCCGTCGAAGCGGCATGTCTCCTAGCCGGGACTCCTCCATGGGACCTGGAAGCGAGGGCCCTTGCGTCGTTGTATCAGGCGTAAGGAGGCGCTGGAGCGGAACTATAGGCCTGTGCTCCGAGAAATCGAGGCTCAGCGATCCCTGCTCCGCCAGGAGCTTATGGAGACATGGAAGGTGCGTCTTGAGCAATCTAAGTGGGGACATACCACAATTGAGACGGTGAAGCCGGTCATGGAGGAGTGGCTGGAGAGGCAACACGGCAGCCCCACCTACCGGATGTCACAGATACTTACCGGGGCACGGGTGCTTCAGTAAGTTTCTGTGGCGTATATACACCGGGAGGTAACCCCAGAGTGCCAGCACTGTATGGACTGCAGCCATGAAACGGCTCTGCAAACACTGGCAGAGTGTTCAGCGTGGGAGCTGACACCGAAACCTCGTTGCGGGTCTGGGCGTGGACATTCTCACGCTGGAGACCATGGTGAGAGCCATGATCTCCAGAGGGGGCAAGTGGGACGCCGCTGCGTCTTTTTGCGAGCAAGAATTGCTCGCAAAAGAGGCGGCGGAGAGAGATCGAGAAAGAACTCTCCCTCCCGAGTTCCGCAGTCTGCGGCGAGGGCGCCGCAAACTTGTCTTCGCCCAAGACTACCGACCTCCGTGACCAGGGGCCTGAGTACGGTGGGCGGGCTGCTCGCCGTGCTTACAGAAGCAGGCCATGGAATGTGGCGTGGCGTGAGGGCTACACGCACGTAGTTCACTCCCTCAAGGAATTGGTATAACACTCGAACTCCCCAAAGAGGCAGGATACACACCGGAACCCCACTGAACGAGCATGCGGTCTCTCTTTCGAGGGCTCACCCTGGACTCCTGGCCATAGACAGATAGAAGTGTAACGTGTGGTTTTAGTCGGTAGGAGTCCGGCATACCATCCATTATAAGGATTTCCACAAGAAAAAAAAAACATACGCCACATTATGTGAATTGCCTACCATTCGTCTTTAGTAATTAATGTAATCGTATTAAAAAAATTGACGCCCCTGACACGCTTGGTTTTATGAAATACTAGGTAACCCCCCGGCTTCGCCCGTGACATACCTTGAACTCCCGTCGCACCTATTTAATTTCTTCGCTTATAAATTCTACAATAATACATAATAATTTGCCCGTTTTCTCTACATTTATGATTTGGCAGTAGCGTAATGATATAATAGCCTATCTACCTTTAGCCTTCCTCGATAATATGGCTATCTAACACAAAAAGATGTTTTCAAATCCGTTAAGTAGTTCCTGAGATTAGCATGTTCAACAAAAAAAACAAACTCTGCAGCTTTATAATATTAGTATAGATATGTACAGAGGAAGGCGCCTTTAGTACACAGTGCGTGTGCGTAATTGTTGGTGTGTGCTAGATCTTAACCTGGGCAACTTTGAACCTAGATTGAGTCTCGATGTCACTCGGTGTCTCGAGGTCCTCTTATCCTACTAATATTATATCAGCGAAAGTTTGTAAGTATGGATGTTTGTTAGGTACTCTTTGGTGGTAGGTGTTCCTGTGGGAAAAGGGAACGGGTAAACTCCTCTACGCGGGCAAAGCCGCGGGCGTCAACTAGTCTATAATAATATGTAAAGCTGAAGAGTTTGTTGGTTTTTTTGGTTGAAGACGCTAATCTCAGGAACTACTTACCAGTCGGATAGTCCATTTATCGAGGAAAGCTATACGGCTATTCAACACAAAAATATTTTTTCAAATCCGACCAGTAGTTCCTGATAAAAGAGCATTCAATTAAATAAACAAACTCTTCTGCTTTATACATTAGTATAGATATAGAAAAAAATCGAAGTATAATTTTAAATGACATAATATCATAGGCATATTTTTAATTTATTAATATTAACTAGACATATATGTTGATTTTTTTTTTGAAATAATTTTATTATTTGTATCATTGCAATTGCACGCCTCATAAGCGAAGCGTTGAGGTTGGTACTACTGTCACTTCGCGCAAAACATCTGATTTTTCAAACTTAAAATGTCTCTATTTGTCATTATCATATATTGCACTTGTAAAATAATATATACACACACATATCAAGAAAAATCACTATATTTAACTAGTTAAAAAACTGTTTAAAAAAGTTCCGTCTTGGACGTCCATGTGTCTGTATGTGCGGATTATTTTTTTGTTATCACAATAACGACCAAAATACTTTACTTAATCGAGTCTTTTTTTTCTCTTACGCTTCAGTATAAGAATAGAACCCTTTCAATTTTCACGGTCTGATTCGATTGTAATTGATTGTAATTGTTATTAAATAAACAAAAACAAAATATCGACTGTTCTTCATAGTTTAAGTATATCTATATTTTTATTTTTTCTTTTCTTCATAGATTGTATTTTTCACTTTTCCTCAAACAACGCCACGGGAGATAAATGTATTACGTATTGAACAATATTTGATACCGACTGTCGATATTTTTTACATCTTTCTTAAATAAAATAAATAAATAAATATCCATCACGCCTTATCCCCGAAGGGGTGGCAGAGGCATATTATATGCCCACTTTTCACCGTGTGGATTCCTGTCCCACGTAATAGGTGGTGAGCCCATTGCCGTGTTGAAATAGACAGACGCAGGTTGTGGCTACCTGCTGTTGAAATTTTTTAAGCCGCCTATAAGGCTTTCAACCAGGCTTAACGACTGCCATTTTACTGGCAACCGGGACCAACGGCTTAACGTGCCTTCCGAAGCACGGAAACGCTCGCAAATGTAAATGCCACAAAGTGGTCACCCATCCGACGACCAGCCATAGTGAAAGTTGCGTACCTCAGTGATCGTTTACCGAACACTGAGACCGCGGGGCCACGAGCGCTTCTATACATCTTTACATCTTTCACTCTTTACATCTTTCTTATACCTAGGTAACACTGAAAATGTTTAGAACTGGCCAGAAAGAAATATTGCTAATGAAAACTTTTTTAGAATTTCAATTATAGAATCTCTTTGGTAACCTAATGTAATATATTGCATTCATTTGTCATTTGTTTTTGTGAATTGGCGGCAAATGTAAAACTCTTGTTAAACGTGAAAATGAACTTAACGCGAGAAAATTTTCAGTCAATGATTTATTAAGACTTACGTTGTGGGCTTACTCAACAACAAAGCTATGATAGGCTGCGATTAGTATTTCACAATGAAGCCCCATCTCGTGCCACTATTTACAATTAGTTTAACGAGTTTTGTGGACGTGGCAATCTCAGTGATGATCCGCGCGAGGGACGTCCTTTAACAGCGACTACTGAAGATAACATCAGTGCTGTGTGACGTATGATAGAGGAAGATAAGAGAGTGACCTATCAGCAGATGCGGGTAAGCCTAGGCATTGGTATGAGTCAAGTTCAAAAAATATTACACGAATATTTAGGCGTCAGAAACGCCTTCGCATGGACTGGTGTCGCGAAATGTTAGATAAGTTCAACGGTGGTGGCTCAAATGCTGTGTTTGACATTGCTACGAACCCGACACCAAAAAACAATCAGCTCAGTGGGTGTTTCCTTTTGAGGATCGGCCAACTAAGGTAAAGAAATGAAGAAGTCAAGGAAAAAAGATGATAGCCTCGTTCTTTGGTCGTAAAGGTCATTTCGCGACAGTTATGCTAGAAAATGAAAGGACAGTTACTGCAGACTGGTACGTCAATCGCTGTTTGCCTGTTGTCTTGGAAAAAATTCGACAGCAGCGCCCTCGAAGCAGGATCCTTCTTCACCACGACAATGCTTCAGCGCACTCCATACAGTCCCGACCTGGCGCCCTGCGACATTCATTTATTCCCAAGAACTAAAGATAAACTTTGAGGTATTCGCTTTACGAGCCCTGAAGATGCGATGAAAGCGTACGAAAATGCCATAGAAGAGACCCCTAAGGAAGAATTGGCCCACAGCTTTTCTCAGTGGTTCCATCGAATGCGACGATGTGTAGAGAGGAACGGAGATTACTTCGAAAAACAATAAAAGTATTAGCAACTTTCTACATTAACCCGTTTTTTATTTTCGAAATATTTTCAGTGTTATCCACGTATCATCATCATCCGAGCGTATGTCCCAGTTGCGTCTCGCGACGCCCGGGGTCCGCTTTCCTACATTTTCTCCTCCACTTCGCACGGTCGTCGGCATCCCCTGTAGTGAGACCATTGGCACGCATCTCATCCCTTACGACGTCAAGCCAGCACTTCTTATAGGGACCCGGCGGGGCTGACATGGCCAGACATTTGTTACCTACGTAGCCCGGCGGTTGCCGCAAGACGTGACCATACCAACGAAGGCGACACTCTTGCAACTTGTCTGCAATGTCACGGACGTGAAGGCTGCCGCGGATGCGAGAACTCCTCACGCGGTCCACCCGCGTGACTCCACACATCCACCGCAGCATCTTCATTTCCGTGACACGCAGCTCCTGCTTGTGTCGCTCCAATATCGGCCACGTCTCACTGCCATGTAAAAGGACAGGTCTAATAATGGTTTTGTAGACCTGTCCCTTCAACCGGATCGGCATTTTAGGGTCACAAATGACACCGGTCATCTCCCGCCATTTGGCCCACGCGGCAGCAATGCTTGACTTGACATCGCAATCGATGTCACTGGACGTGTGAAAAACAGATCCCAGGTATTTAACCTGGTCCGTGCGCTCGACCAAATCACCGCCTATGCGGACGAATGTGGGATCTGTCGAGTTTAGTGCCAAGTACTCGGTCTTCGCCACATTTAGTTTCAGACCGCCGTTCTCAAGCGTCTCCTTCCACGCCTTTACACGTCGCACCAATCTGCCCCTGTCCGCGTCTGCCAGCGCAATATCGTCAGCATACATGAGCAACCATGGAGGCTGCTCATGCGAGTTCCTGATGCTGTCCGACAATTCGTCTAATATTACACTGAACAGAAGCGGACTAAGGACCGAACCCTGGTGTACCCTGATGGTGATGGGGAAGGGTTTCGTGTCGCCAACAGCAGTCCGAACCATTGAATCGGAGTCACAGTACATGTCCCAGATAGTGTCAATATAGACCTCTGGAACCCCTTTGGACCGCAGTGCTCACCAGATCAACGCACGAGGAACACAGTCGAAGGCCTTCTGCATGTCTAGAAACAAACAGTGCAGAGACGTGTTCTTCGACCTGTATTTCTCTGCGACAACCCTCAGGGCAAAAACAGGGTCCGTGGTCCCATGACCAGGGCAAAACCCATATTGACACCCCGAGAGAATACACTCCTGCCGGATCCGAGAGTCTATAATCCTCTCAAAGATCTTCATGGTGTGGGACATCATCTTTATACCGCGGTAGCTCCCGCACTCCTGCACTGATCCCTTACCTTTGAAGACTGGAGTAATAATACTCAGTCTCCAATGGTTGTGTTATCCACGTATATATGTAATTAAATATTTTTTTGTTATCTTTACTGTATTTTTTTTTATAATATAATAAAAGCGCGTGAGGCGTGCACTTCTGGATTTTCCAAATTTCTTTGTGTCAGTAATTAAAAAACCGTATAGTAACGGTTTTTTAATGACTTATTTAAAAGAAGAAGCTGGTACGATCCATGAATAAACAAATAAAATAGATAGGTATAATATTGATTTATAAACAAGTCAGTAAGAAAGTCCTACGTACCTGGCAAATAGTATCACGATTCCTTTTCATACAATCCCAGAACAAGTGTCCTAAATGATAATTTTCGTTCTGTACGTCAAACGGCTTCATATTCACACTTGCTAGCAGTATTTACGACAATGAAGGGTCGCAAATTAAACGCAACTACAGCCACAGATTTATAATACAATAACACACATAAGTAGGTAGGGTAGAACTGTTTAGATAAACGAGGCCTTAAAAATAACTAGATAAATTAGGAATTAGGTTAGGTTAGTCGTTTCGATAATAATTACTGTCGTTTAGATAATAATTATTGTCCTTTAGATAATAATACAAAGTATATAAGATATAATAATTCGCGCTCACACAACGCGATCGCAGCGCGGCAGACGTGCGTCTGCTGCGCGGTCTTCTCCTTGTGGACAGTAATTTCTCACATTAATTTTGTTCAAATGACGTGAATGTCCTAACTGAGATTAAGATTCTACTGAGCGGCATGCTTTGCGCTAGTACTCCGAGAACATTCAAGCAAGATTGACGTGTCAAGGAGGATGCCGCGCAACCGCCGCGTGGCTGCCGTGGTGTTTGGTAACTGCTAAGAGTTGTGGACTAGTTAAATTGTTATATCAGAAAGTTTAAATTGTTATGAAAAATACAAGTAGCCTACTTAGACGTACTTAGAAATAGGCCCTAGTTAGACGACGCGATAATTCTTAAATAGCAATTACCAAACCGGGCGGAAGCCTCATAACGCCCGCGCTACGTTTACACGTCAGTCTTGCTTGAATGTTCTCGGGCCATCCGCGCCCGCGCACCACATGTCGCTGAGTTTGAATCTCAAATCTCAATAAGGACAGTTTCGTCATTCGAACAAAATTACATCTTGTGAGAAATAGCGATTCACAAGGAGTGGACCGCGCAGACGTCGCGCGGCAGCGGCGCTGCGATCACGTTGTGTGGGCGCGAAATATTATCATGTCATATAAACGTGCCAAAACTGGGGCCTAAATGCTTCGCTGACACTGGCAACATACATTTGTTTTACAGATCTGTCCCTGATTTTGTTCTAAGGATTACAACAAAAACAGAGTCCGTGGTTTTGTTATTCATTTTCTCGAAATCTTCATGCCGTGTAGTTACCGCACTTCTGCACCGCCCCCTTTTTTGAAGACTGGAGTAATGTTCTAAGTTAACAAAAGTTCTAAGGATTACAACAAAAACAGAGTCCGTGGTTTTGTTATTCATTTTCTCGAAAACTTCATGCCGTGTAGTTACCGCACTTCTGCACCGCCCCCTTTTTTGAAGACTGGAGTAATAATACTCAGCCATCATTGGTTGTAATCTTCTCAGTGAAGAAGTACTTACTTGATATATTCGATTCATCAAATCGAAATTATTTGATGAACCAAAAATATCAAGCCGTTTCCAATGATTTTCCAATTCATCATGCAGCGAAGAACAGTCTGGACTTCTGCAAACGTTACCATTGGCATTCGTTCCTGATTTGGAGGAAAGTTCGGGGATTGCACCTATTAATGTTGTTTATTTAGTAGCTCGTATAAGATCTAGCGCCATCGCTCTTTCACCGCGATGTCTTAGCATAGCAAGCTACCCTTAGGATTGTTTACACTTGGAGATATTTAAATTATCCGGATACTGGTATTCCCCATATTTCTGTACGTTGCCCAGACCTGGAAGCTGCAAAAGATCAAGAAACATAAAATAGATGCACTGAAAATGTGGTACTGGAGGAAAATGCTTGGAGAGCTGTGGACAAAGTTTCGCACCAATACATAGATACTTCAAGAACTCGGTATCAAGCAATGCTTAACAAGTCTAGTCCAGGCTCGAATTTTTCAGTTATTTGGGCACGTGTCACGACGGGACTTACTAGTCTAACATAATGTAGTTAGAACTTGCAGTAAAAACAATTCCGGTGACACTATTCAATTACGGTGATGCCTCATATTGCCACCGGAGCCACTGAAACCACTTCACCATAAGAATTAGAAAAAGTATCATCTATTCAAAATAGATAAAAATTCTGCACACCAGCGCAAAATGTTTACACATGAATTATGTTTTGGTATGCAGTTCAAGTGTTTATACAAATTCTTTTCAGTTTAAGTGACAAGTTTCCTCAAAAGTAATGACATCGAAATTTGAAAAATAATAATAACTTTGTAGGGACACACTGCTGACGCAGGAGTTTTATATACCGAGGCGCTAGCACTCGTTATGCGCAGCAGTCGTCTCCCCGCACGCCATGGGTTAGGTCATATTGTATCGTGGAGAAACCTTACTGTACAACGTGGTTTGAAAGCACGCGTCGCTATTGCAGCAACGTGACCGGCGGATGCGACGCGTGGCGACCAAGAATGTACCTGAAGGTGAGTCCATGGGAGACGATTCGCCCTGTTCGTCGTGACTAACAGAGCCACCACCAGCCTAACCCAGTGACCTAACATTGATTGTATGATTATCTGCCAACAAAAGTGAATATCAAGTGAGTACTTATTATGGCTGCATTGTTAGCGTAATTCTTGAGCGACCAAAGCAGACCACAGGAGACGAATACGAGTGACATGGTATTTCCGGGACGGCGCATAAGGTGTTACTACTTGGGAGCTTGATTTTTTCCACCCAGGACGAACATGGCAGCATACCCGAGGCTGAACATGGATGACTGGAGGACACGACGGTGGCACTCTACGCATAGTGCACGCGTCGTATTGATGCATCACACATGGACGCGAGGGCAAATAATACCGCTTCAGTGTTGGATGACGCAACCTACAGCATCTAGTGAAATATAGTCCATTGCTCATTGTGAACTATTGATGAACTTTGCTGGCAGATACTCGATCGACACTAGACAATTTGTTTCTTCGTATATAACGCATCAACAGCGTCTTATGAAGAACAAACAGTGAAATTGTGAAACGAGTTTATACACTTGTGTACCTAATATAACTTTAGTGTTTTGTGCCCTTAATATAAAGTGGCGTAATGATACAAGTAATCAGATTTCATTTAATGTTTTAAGTTCAACATAGGAACAGTCTGTTGGTATATCGTTTATGTCGATTCAACATTATTGAAGCCACTCAAGTAATTTGATACTGTGCGACTTGTAGTGCACTGATCAGCGTTTTATTTTATTCATTGTATTGATTATTTTATTTTTTTGATTGTGAACTTGATTTTATCTTTTATTTTTACTTGGTGAAATGTTTTTCTTTTTAAAGGAGTTAAAGGAGTTTTATATACCGAGGCGCTAGCACTCGTTATGCGCAGCAGTCGTCTCCCCGCACGCTATGGGTAAGGTCATATTGTATCGTAGAGAAACCCCTACAATTTATAGGTCAGGGCAATATGAACTTTTCATCTTCACGGAAAAATAAAACAGCGCGTCAAACTTTCTTATGTCCTACATGTTCTTAAGAACACAACTGCGTGAGGTAGGAAAGCATAGCAAGCTAGGACGATTTAACCAATGGACGCGAATATTACCGTTTGCGCCTATACCCCGCTTGCCATTTGCTAAGCATTATTAGCTAAGTCGCCGTTCCGCGAACTCAGTCTATAGTACACGTTTGGAGGGTAATTTATAAAGAAAAAATTAAGAAATGTGCTGTGAAATGGTGTAAATGTTATAGCGGTCATCCAATAAATGTTTCTTTTCACTCGTAAGTAAAATTTTATTTCATTCACATTTAACCATTAATTTTTGAAACATACCAACAACTTTATCGGCCTATATTCAATAAACTTTCATTCTCTATAAACATTATACAAAGAGTTACCATCTCAAACTAGCCGAATAATATTGTGTCAAATTCGTATTGCATACCTATATTTTTCTATTTGCAGTTGTATTTTTATTGGTTGTTAGACAGTGACAACACTTCATGCAAGAGTAAGAAAACAATATGCGTGAAGTCCCCCCCCCCCCCGGCACGAAATTTGGTTGAACGTGATTTCATACTTTATTGAGTACATTACGCGTCCATTGGTTAAATCGTCCTAGATTGCAAGGCATAATAAATAAAATTTTTCCCTATTTCTCTACATTTTTGATTACTGCTCCGCTCTCTAGGGTAGTAGCGTAATGATATATAGACTATAGTGTTCCTCGATAAATGGGCTATCCAACACAAAAAGATTTTTTCAAATTCGTATAGTATGTCTTGAGATTTGCGCTTCAACCAAACAAACAAAAAACCTCTTCAGATTTATATATTGGAGTACTCGTAGATATACTCGTAGTCTGGGAATAAGAATTAATAACCTATTTTGTCTTTACTAACCACTTGTGATAAAAGGTAGATAGAGATGGTAAAAATAGTTGAAAAAAATGTATTGTAATGTATTGATAGATAAATTGTTTGAATTACACTAGATAAATGGCTTATCTAGTTGAACTGGTACTTCAGAATTTTTAGAATAGGTGTCGACAGAAACTCTGGGCGGGCTATTCGCGCAGAAAGGTCAAAGTATTTTTATCGGATATATGACAAAGACTCATGGAGGTGACTGGTGCATCGATCAGAATCGTTTCTTATGTAGAATATGACCATCGCAACCTAGCAACGAAACGTTTATGGGTTATTTTTAGATTATTTTATATATTGTTATAGAGAGATGAATCACTCGTGGCCCCGCTTACTCGGGGTTCTGTAGGTAAACGATCACTGCGTTAAGCAACTTTCGCTATAGGTGCTCCTTGGATGGGTGACTGATGACAGACAAAAGTTTAATATATAGATAATGAAATTTATTACTTTTGCAATAATAAACAACACTTAACATCTATTTATTTATTTTTTACACTAGCTTTTTCCCGCGGTTTTATCTTCGTGGTGGTTTGTTTATGTGACCTAATTTCAATGAGGTTCAAAAGTCAAAAAATAATCACTATCTCTCTGGCAGTTAATATAGGCTGACTTTTGCAGTCAGTTGTATGGCTCGCTCTTCTCAGGAAGGTTTCTGCCTGGGTGTTGCTCATCGCGATACCTTTGGTCTTCGGATTGGTACTTCAGAAGAAAGCGGCATTTTAAATAACATCGCTGCTGCGATTTAAATAACACTGGTCACCAGCGCAGCTTGCGAATAAACATTTTTGAATGAATAAGAAATATTGTGGGACATGCTCTAGGTACCAGTCCGAGACTACCAGGACTTTAATTGGTCGTGCTAATTAGTGTCTAGCATAGAAGACCTTTTAGCCTTTTTGTTACAATCTCACTAAAAAGGCAACGGGTTCAAAATTTCTTCCAAATTTAACATTTAAAATAGACGCATTTTTTTTTTTATCTATTTGGCCCTTTAGACCCACCCCAGTTCTTCACCAACGGCTTAACGTGCTTCGGAAGGCACGTTAAGTCGTTGGTCCCGGTTGCCAATAAAATGGCAGTCGTTAAGTCAAGTTGAAGGAAAAAATTTCAACAGCGGGTCGTCACAGCATGCGCCTGTCCATTTCACACGGCAATGGGCTCACCACCTGTTACGTGGGACAAAAATGCATACGGTGAAATGTGGGCGTTTAATATGCCTCTGCCTACCCCTTCGGGGATAAAGGCGTGACAATATGTATGCGGTACCGTTTTCGGTTATTTTATACCGACAGGATAAAATAGCAGGTTGAAGTTTTTAAGAAGTTTGAAGATACTTATTATTACTGCTACAGTCATGAAACTCAATTCTCGCTCATTGAATACGACTTGAAAGCGTAGAAGTGAAACTGGTGAAATGTCTCTTATCTGTTGTTTTGCAGTTTGTAAATATGAAACAAATGACATTTCACCAATGAATTTCTGTCTAAGCTTTCAAGTCGTATCGGTCGAGAATCGGGCCCGGGCATCGTGTTTGCATACGTACAAGCTGCGTTAGTGTAATTTAAAGGAACTTTGGAGATGCTGCTACATTCATGAAACGCATTCTGAGTTTATTTGATGATAGATGTGGGGTACAACGGGAGTGCAAAGTATGTCGCGGGTGAAGTCGGAGGGCACAGCTAGTTAATTATAACATAATGTACTAAACATTTTTAGGGTAGCCTCGGTGCTGAAGTTTCGCACTTGTCCAGTTTCCATTCATACATGAAGGGGTCGCGCGGCGAATGATGAGCTCTGACAAAAATTAGTGGGGATAGTTTGCGCATGTATAATCGCGCAAAATATTATTACACAAAGTATTAAGTTCAATACGACTCTGCTTTTAACCATTAAACATTTTTTATTTATTTTATAACGTAGGTAGGTGGGTACGTAAGTAGGTTTATATTAAAAATAAAATAAAATAAAAAATATATTATTGCCAAATAGTAAATACAATATTGTGCGTTTTCCTGTGGCCCCACACTAGGCAAGCCTGTCCTGTGGGTGCCAAATACGATTTAGCTTAGCGATAATATACATTTATTGCTCTTGCGACATCAAAATTTTCAGACATATCAATCTTAATTATTAAAAACTAGTTGCATTCATACTATTATTATACCATTTTAACAATATCCACATACACATTAGTTAAACTTATACAATAAATCAAATACCATTTTATACAGCTCAATTAACTGGACGTCACCAATTTCTACATTCTCATGACAAATGAAGAAAGAGACTTTCGGTTTGGTCGTAAGACAGTGAAAGTAGCCATGTCGTGATTTTTATTTTTGCGTCCTTCACCGAACACAGTTTTATATCGCAAACATTATTCGTCTAGTTATAAATATGGATGTCTTTAAATGGACTAAAGCGTCTGGCAAAGCTTGTGTTAATCCTTGGCAGCGGCAGTTTGTACACACGTCTACTGGTTAAAGCTGTGTAAACCTCAGAATTAATTGTTTTTTTATGAACACTAACGACTGTCCTCAAAATATATAGCTGACGGACATTAACAATTTACATTCACTGTATAGGGTTTTAGTAGGATACCTAAAGGGCAGCAGTAGGCAGGGCGGAGTAATTTTAAAATATTTGCTGTTTTCCTAATTTTGCTTGATAGACCTGTGATATGTGAGTCAAAGTTAAGATTTTCATCAGTAATTACGCCAAGGTATTTCAATGTATCCGTTCTAGATAGTTCCTCGCAATGGCAGGACTGTGTCCGATTTATACACTCGTATATTTTAATGCCAAGAGACATACTGAGAGCAGTTACACTGGTTTTGTGGAAACATATGTATTTTGTCTTTTTGGCATTAAGAGTGAGCAAATTGAACTGAAGCCATTTATATATTTCCATCATTCCGATTTCTGCATTTATAAATGCCTCCTCCCCAGTGAAACCCTCATATATAATACCAGTATCGTCCGCATAGCATATGACCTCTGCATTGACGCTATTTTGTATGTCATTTATATACATTATAAACAAAGTTGGTCCTAAGATACTCACCTGTGGCACACCGTTATACGTGGTTCGGTGGTCTACTCTTACACACTGTCTCCTCCCCGACAGGTAACTTTAAACCACTCAAGAGCAATACCCCGAACACCGAAAACATTTTCAAATTTTCTAACTAAAATTGGAATTGATAACGTATCAAAGGCCTTCGCCAGGTCTAAGAAGGCACCTATGCAAGCTTTTTTTCTGTCAAGGAGAGCTGACACAGTTGATGTTAGAAGTGTAACAGCGTCTTCTGTTGATTTGCCTCTTCTGAAACCAAATTGTCTGGGTGAAATGACTTCATTCGATTCAATGAATCTGATAAGCCTGTTATTGACGATCTTCTCTAATAATTTTGAAAATGCTGTCAGTAGTGAAATTGGTCCATAGTTCTCCACAGATTTCTTACTACCATCCTTATGGATGGGTGATATGGATGCTATTTTCCATATATCGGGAAAGACACCCGTTTCTAAACTGCCATTAAATATTTGGACTACAGGATGAACAATAGCATTTTTAATTTTTTTTCAGAAGGACATTTGTAATACCATCAATGCCCGCTGACTTGTCATTTTGTAGGGACATTATGAGTGAGTCAACTTCGAATTCGTCGGTTGGTTGCAAAAAGAAGGAGGTTACAATCTGCTTACGGGGCAATCTTTGTAGCAAGTGTTTCCTGACTCAGCTGAATTTTGTTGAGAATGTTGTCTGCTAACTTTTCTCCCACAGTTATAAAGTAGCTGTTACAATGGTCCAAAGAATGTCTGGAGCATAAACTATCTTGCAGCGTGAGAAGCTCCTTAGGCTGCTTGTTGTGTTTTGTAAAATGGCACACTGTTCTAATTGTTTTCCACATCTTTTTTTGGGTCTTTTGAGCTGCTGATGAGTTCCTTGTTTTCATAGTCTGTTTTAAGTCTACGTATTAGATTGTTACAGAAATTCCTGTATCGCGAATAAACCATGCGCAAAACTACATCATTCGGTTCCTTTTTTGATTTTAGATGTAGTTTGTCTCTATGTCGCATACAACGAATTAGTCCCAGGAGTGACCCAGGGCTTGACAACATATTTTGAGTGACTTATACGAATTTCCTGTGTATATTTTTTTATTAAATCAGCAAGCTGGTTACAAAAACATTCTACCATTTGGTTTGTATCTTTGTGTTTAAACAGTAGTGACCAATCCTTTTCCATAAGTTCTCTTTTTATAGCTGACACTTCACGTTTCACAGTTTTTCGATTTGTAGTAACTTCCTTTACTCTTTTCGTAGCTAGGCCGAGTACAGCTATGTTATGATCTGTTATATCGGAAGAACATACCACACCTATTGCATTTTGGATACTGTTTACAAATATGTGGTCATGACACGCATCAACTCTCGTCGGTTCCGTTATCGCAGGAAATAGACCATGTTGTGCCATAAGACATAGATATTCCAGGTCTTGGCAATTTGGTAAAAGCAAATTTATGTTTATATCGCCAGCAATAATCAAAGTTGCGCTTTTATTTGAAAATTTAGCTAGTTCACGATCAAGCGACGTTAAAAATTTATTCTTATTCCGAAAACAAGGCGGGCGGTACATACCAAAAACAGTGGTTTCATCCGAGAGTGATATCTGTAGACAATTCGCGTCGCAAATGTCTGGTTCCGTAACAGTTGCACTGAGTGTGTCCCTGACATATACTACGACACCACTGTTCTGATTGATTATTTTTTTAGTGCTGTAAGTAGTATAAAATGACATGTGTGGTATCACTGTTTGTTCGTCGAGCCAGCGCTCTGTCAGAATAAGGACATCAAAGCAAATATTAAATCGTACCAAAACCGTCATTAAACTGTTAAAATTCCTATTTATGCTCCTTATATTGAAATTTAAATCTTTAAAGTTATAGTGAGTGGTGACACAACAAGTGAGTTCAAAGTGTTTTGCGTGAAAAATTTAACCACTAGCTGACCCGCGCGGCTTCGCCCGTGACATATTTCGAACTCCCGTCAGTTGATCACTCACGCCGTCACCCCGTCGCGCCTTTATCCCCGTCGCGTCGCAGCCATTTAATCCCGTCGTTTATTAGGTACCTACTTTACAATAATGTATGAAAGTTTTTCCGATTTGTTGACATTTATGATTACTGCTCCTCTCTCCAGGTCAGTAGCGTGATGATATATAGGCTTCTATATACTATACCAAACTATAAGATATCGTAAAAACGCATTTGAAAGCAGAGTAGATCCCAGAACGCACATCCTTTCGGCAGTGCGTCGATGACGCGTCTGAGCGATATTTATTGGCCAGCGAGAGGCGACAACTATGCGTGGTCGCGCATGCGCTATACGCTTATCTCTCGCCATTACATTAGTTGAGAACAAATTTGATTACAATAAAAATATTATAGTGAGTTTACCTTAAAAGATAGCCATATGCTATTGCGGACTTTATTTTAGAACTTTTAAAGAGGAATAATTATGTACATATTATTTGTGTAACATTAATCGTTTAGGCAGCGTTCGTAACGGAAGCTTTCAAATAGAATATTTTTCTCCCGATTTTGCCACATATATCATTGCTGCTCCGCTCCTAATAGTCGTAGCATGATGTTATATAGCCTATAGCCTTCCTCGATAAATGGACTATTCAACACAATAATAAATTTTCAAAAAGAGCCCTTAGTTTCTGAGATTAGCGCGTTCAACCAAACAAACAAACTAACTCTTCAGCTTTATAATATTAGTATAGATGATAGGTATTATATTCAGTGATCGTATTTCTAGAAAAAACATTTTTATTGTTTTTTTTTTATTTTTGTGTGACACTGACAATACTTATTAAAGTAAAAGAAGTGGAAGAAGTCTCTAGCTACTCTGGTGAATGATAGGCGTGATTTTTTTAAACATAAAATTGTCGAAAGTTTATAACTAAACTAACTATCTTCACGCTGTATCCCTGACGGGGTAGTCAGAGAGGACAGATTGCCAGGCTTCGCGATCCATGAATACTTATTTCGCTTCCTTAAGATTTATCAACCGCTTCATACACGCACGTCTGGGAATCCGAGTACTTTAGACTATTCCGTTTTTAAACTATCTGCTCACGTGGTCTTCATATGCAAGTCTCGGCCTACCCTAATTCCTTATACCCTCTACTTTCGCTTAATATATGTTCTTCGTCAATCGTTCCCCACTCATTCGTTGGACGTGTCCAAACCAACGAAGCACGCCCTTTTCCAGCTTAACGCTGAAACTTTTATTCAAACCTGCCATATTACGTATCACTTCGTTACGTATTCGGTCGGCCAAAGTTACGCCGCACAATTTTTGATGTGATCGCATCTCCACAGCATTCAATTTACTTTCATGCATCTGCTGACATACCCAGGTTTCGCTACCGTAAAGCAACGTTGGCACTAGCACTGCGTTATGTATCGCCAATAATAATAATTATAATTGGTATAAATATTTGATCAAACAATTTACATAATAAACCATTTTTCTGTCTATTTTTCATTTTCTGTCTATTTCAACACGGCAATGGGCTTACCACCTATTACGTGGGACAGGAATCCACACGGTGAAAAGTGGGCATATAATATGCCTCTGCCACCCCTTCGGGGATAAGGCGTGATGGATATTTATTTTATTTTTTTTAACCATATTTCTTTCTTGTCCAGATTGAGAAGACAATTTTTTCGGGGCATCAAAACCTCAATACGCTATTAAAAGATTTGCCTAAAAGAGTAGAATATTTTATGTGCGTGACAGTACCGAGACTAGTGACAACACGCTCGTACACTCCCGCCCTTCAGCCCTCTCACCCCGCCAATTAGACCTAATTTATGAGTTCTGCGCATTCCCCTTCCAATTTCTTACAGAGCTCATCATTCGCCGTGCGACCTTATAGGTATAGTTGGCATGACGAGTGTAGCACCACAGGGCCCCGATTCTCGATCATTCGAATTTAAAGCGTAGACGTAAATTTACTAATGAAATGTATCTTGTCTCTTGTTTTACAGTTTGTAAATATAAAAAAAAAATACAATTCACTATCAAATTTCCGTCTAAGCTTTCAAATCGTATGATATAGAATTGAGGCCCAGGTGTTTGCATAGGTACGTCCATAATATACGGTAACCACTTTCAATCAGGTGTGCGTTGGGTTGTATGCAACTTTATTTCTAACGATATCTTTAAAAAAAACTAGAAATTTATCAAAAGAATTTTAATTTACTTTAATAAAATATCATTCATAAAAATATATTTATACATTAATATTATAGTTTTCTTTCATTCTCTACGAGCGGATAGTACCATCTCCTTCAGTTTACCACGAGCGATTTTCCCTGAAGAAGTCAACGGGATTTTGTCCATAAACACCACTCCACCTCTCAGCCTTTGAGAATCAGATCGATTATCTGTAAATTGAAACAAATTGGACAGGTAAAGAACAATTTAACTGGCTTATTTTTCTTTTTGTAGACACTATACCAAAGTGGGGCTAAATATTTGGATGCATTGAGAGAAACTAGTGAGATCTTTGGGGCCCAAACCTTATCGTGATTGAGTACACCCCCCAAATCATCTAAATATATCACCATCCTCTTGCCCTTGATTCAATTTATTTGTAGTTGGCGCAGTATGTCTTCTTCCATTCATCCCTGTTATTCGTGATCTGATCATTCGCTTCTTTTATATTCATATCACTCCTTACTCTTTTACTTTTTCACTTTTTCTTTGGCCTTCCATTGGCTCTCCATCCATCAACATTTATATTTATCGTCTTTTACTAACATAACTTCTCTTCTTATCACATGCCCATACCAAAACAGATGGGTCCCTCTCATTTTTCAATCACTGGTGCTACTCTCAGACTCCCTCCGATATAGTCATTGTATTATATCCATTCTAGTCACACCCTATATCCACCTTAATATCTCATTTCTGCTACATACACTCTTTTTTCATCCACCTACTTAAATGCCCAACATTCTATTCCATATAATACCACAGGTCTTATAATTTACTAAAATTTTTTTCCCTTCAGCTTGAGGGACAAATGGTCACATAATGTGACTGACATGTGTGTAAGTAACGAAACTCACACACCACACAGGTCCTGACGGGGCATGGTGGGTTCTCTGAGTACTTGACTCGATTCAAGTGCAAGGATAACCCATCATGCACCTGTGATCCCGAAATCGAGGAAACCATCCCTCATCTACTGGCGGAGTGCCCGGTGTTTATAAGGCAAAGGTATGATGTGGAGCAGCGGATGGGAATACGTGTCAATGTCGAAAACTTTAAAGAAATTATAGCTAGTAAAGAAAGAGACCAGTTTCTAAATTACTGTATAGATATTTGTAAAATTGTAAACAAAAGAAATAAAACCGACTAATAAACATATTACGACAACATAATATGATATTATGTTTTTAGTAAAGGAAAATATTGTAATTAAAATTAGCATGTAAGATATATAATAAAATAAGAAAAGATAATGAACTAGAAATAAGTATATCTGCACGTGGCAACCCACAACCCCCACTGGGAAATTTGTAATTAAGTAGAAGGTAAGATAAAATAAAATGTAACATAACAATAAATATGTATATGCATTAAGCACATTGTATAACTATATATTAAGAAACCAAATGTAACAAAATATCTAGAAATAAGAAAATGTTAAAGTGCAACCCACTCTGGAATGTTTAAAATAAGCAAAGAGATTAGAAATAAGACTGTACCATAGTATTAGAAAAAACATGTAATCATCACTACATAGTATAAAACAAAGTCGCCTTTTCTGTCCCTATATCCCTATGTGCGCTTAAATCTTTAAAACTACGCAACGGATTTTGATGCGGTTTTCCAATAGATAGAGTGATTCAAGAGGAAGGTTTATATGTATAATACATGCATCATATACTAAGGCAACATTGCTAATTTTAGAGGTTTCTAATGTGATGTCGTAAATTAACCTATTTTTTTGGGCTTATTTAGCAATTTAGCAAAAACGCTGCCTAAACCCTACGAGTTAGATCAAATTAATGTACTACAGTATTGTACACCATAAAAAGGTCTACAAAAAAGTCCGCGATGGTATATGTTTATATTTTAGGGATAACCCACATTAACCATTTTTATTGTTTACTTTTTACTATTTTAAGCAATACGGCATTAATCCTTATCGAATTAAGTACCTTAAATACAGTGTGCAATTAATATAGAATAGATCAATATGGTTCCTTACAGCATGTAAATTAAACAAATATTTTCGGAGATATTACAAATTTAAAATTTGCGTTTGCGGCGGGCGGTACCGGTCGGACGGGGCAGTGCGGGGAGGCATGCCTATAAATAGCGCGTCGGAGGCCGCGGTTCTCCCTGTAGCACTTTGAATTTAGCAGCAATCGGACGCGTTTATTATCGGAGCTCTCTAGCGAGGAAAATAACAGTACTTGATAAAAACGTGCTTTTCACCGCGACAACGTATCAGTTAATAATTATAAGTTACGATAAATAATAATCAATTAATTTAATAATAAGGAAATTATTTTCAAAAATCTTAAGTAAGTTCAGAAAAAAAACTTAATAGAATATAGCTATCTTTTGTTCTTGATGATTGTAGATTATCTTTTGTTTTTAGTCACACGCATGGCAAATTATTTTTTAGGTGTTTTTAATTTAATTAAAATCGTATTTTAAGTTGATTTCATTAAAATCGTAGTTTAAGTTATTTCAGTAAAAAAAGAAAAGAATAGAATAAATATCTTTTGTTTTTTATGATTGTTGATTATCATTTGTGTCTAAATGGTAAGTATTTAGATGTTTTTTACTGCGGCACATAGGTACCAATAATATGGCAATTTGTTCATAGTTAGGTAATCATACATAAGTCTAGAACTGAGTCAACTTTGTTCAGAAATTATAAAGTCATGTCTGGAAGACGTCGTCGTTCGAACATAGGTCGTAGTTCAGTGAATGCTAGAAGAGTACGTTCACAAAGAGATGAAGAATCGTCAACAGAACGTGAAGCTCGACTCAGTCAGCTTAGGGATAGATCAGCTTACAATATCCTTTGATGCTATGTCGTGGAGAAAATGGTTATGCCATTAATATTTCTCAAGTTGATCCAATCGGTGGAACACCTCTGCGTAAAACAGTGTCATGTATGAACTACTATTGCTACCGCTATAATGACAAGACGTAACAATTTCAACACTTTGCTTAGATATGGAATGTTAACAAACCAATACTTGGTCGATCAATATGCGAAAATTGAATCTGAGAGATTGGCCTACATCCGTAATAATCAAACTAAATTGAGAGCCGAAAATTACGTTCATCTTCAGGATGCGTTACAGGCGAATGAACATGTCAACGGCATTGGTCAGTTAGTTATACTACCTTCATCATTCACAGGTGGACCTCGATATTTACACAAAAAATCGCAAGACGCCATGACTTACGTCAGAAATTACGGCAAACCTGATTTATTTATAACTGCAACATGTAACCCAAATTGGCCGGAAATTAAAGAAAATATTAACACTAATTTAAGTCCACAAGACAGATATGATATAGTTAACAGAGTCTTCCATTTAAAAGTACAGAAACTCCTGCACCTCATTAACAAGTCTCATATATTCGGTCCCCCGCGCTGTCATATGTACACAATAGAATGGCAAAAACGTGGGTTGCCACATGTGCACCTGCTGGTGTGGTTAGTGAACAAAATTAGACCAAACCAAATTGACAAGGTCATTTCAGCTGAGTTGCCGGATAAAGATGAAGATCCTATCCTGTACGAAATCGTAAAGAAAAATATGGTACACGGCCCTTGCGGGACTTTAAATCCGAATTCTCCATGTATGCGAGATTCTAAATGCAGCAATAAATTTCCGAAGTCATTCCAAACTCAAACAATCACTAGCGATGACGGATATCCCAAATATCGTCGACGATCGCCAGAACAAGGCGGGAAAAGTGCTACCGTCCGAAACCGTGATATTGATAACCGATGGATCGTTCCCTATAATCGGCTCCTTTTGAAAATTTTTGATGCCCCAAAAATACTCGATCGATTTTAATCATGTTTTCATTGAGTGACATAGGCATATATATTTTATGCCCGTGCAAAGTCGGAGCGGGCCGCTATGTTTTTATATACAACGTTTATAGTTTTTCTGTAGTGTATTTAATTTAGTATCAGCATTGCACCCGTGCGAAGCCGGGGCGGGTCGCTAGTAGTAAATAAGATTTAGTGAATAAGCAATGATGTAAAAACAAAAAGGGAGAAAGGTGTGGAGTTCATTTATTGTATATACCCTGTAACTATAAGAAATACACAGAAATAAAAAGAAAAACAGTAGTAGTAAGAATAGCAGGCGCCCCACCTGACAAAAGAGTGAACGGTTGCATGATAGAAAGATCAAGTATGCTGAACGCAAGGAGAACGAAAGTGAGAACTGGAATGAATGAAGTATTGTAGGAAAGTCTCCGAAATATCGATATCGGGGGTAAGTAACTAAACTCAGAGCGAACCGGTAAAGGTCTACGGCAAGAGGTACGGGGACAGAACTGGAGAGATCGCCAACATTGCAAAACAGATACTCTTTCTTGGACTTGCTTAAAGCTAACTCTCTCCAGTCTACATCGCCATATCTCCAGTTTGCTCTGGACCTCAAGACCTTCGTCGGCTAATAGCACGATGTCATCTGCAAACAACCTATACGAGGAAGCATTCTCCTGCATGTTTGCCGTAAGGACCTTCTTAACCATGAGAAAGAAGTATTGGTTAAGAGCCCATCCTTGATGTAAGCCTACATTGACACCCAAACCATTAGTAGTGCCGGCTACAGAACGATTTGATTTACAGAATGATTTACTACATCTACTGTAAATTGCTCGGACCAAACACACTTACTTCTCAGCAGGTACTCCTTTTTTCTCCAGGTTTCACCACAACACTTTTCGCGGCATTCGGTCGTTATCCTTTACGAGGTCAACAATGCAAATTTTTGTGTGAACAACTGTACCTTTCGCACAATTGGCGAACACTAAAAATGCCGCCACTAATCCCTGGCCTAGCATAAAATCGAACTGACTCTGAAAAAGTTTATTCTCTTCTCTCAGTCGCCGCTTTTTTATTCCTTTCTCTCACACTTTCGTACTACGTGACATTAGCTTTATTACTCGATAGTTATTTACAGTCCTATACATACCCATTATTTTTAAAAATGAGCACTGGAATCTGTTGCACCGTTATTGGGGGTACCATCTTCTTCATGTGTTAGCTTATTAAAGAACTAGTTGATTCACGCGGCTTCGCCCTCGAAGAGAAGTTCTCCCGTTCCCGTTTCCCACAGGAACTTGTTCCCGGGATAAAAGTAGCCTATGTGTTATTCTGATGGATAACTACACTTACACTTCATCTATATTTACCTTTCTTACTAATCCCACATTTACAGGAATATTTTGTGTCTCTCCATTCCTATCATTTTTCTCATTCTTTGCCTTTGACATTCCACAACCCCTAAAAACCCATAAAATCTTCGTCTCTTCATTCTTCTTATTACCTACTTCATTCATTAAAAAATAAATGCAAAAGAATGACGATTATAATAGGTTTGGCGGTTAAAGGGTTAAGATGTTAAAGGGCCGCCTTTGATCTTAGTCTGGTGGCTGGTGCCCCAGTCAGACAACTGATATACATAAGTTTTTCAATACACACATCTTTATTTATTTACCTTATATGTTACATAAAACAAAGTAGTGTTGTTACACCTTTTAGGGCCGTATTCCAGAACGTTTCTCAATACTCAAGAAACGCTTGAGGCTAGTTTTTGCCTTATAAATACTACTCTCAAGTATTTCTTGAGTATTGAGAATCGTTCTGGAATACGGCCCTTAGAACTCAAGCACGGAAGGGCTGATTTTTATGATATTTGTTTGATACTTCTATTAAATCCGCATACGCGATATTTTAACACTTACTAGCAACAATATCCTTAATCTCCTGAGCGGTCACTTGGCAGCCATTTTTTCTTACGACACAAGCTACAGGATGCTCACCGTCCTCTTCGTGAGGGATGCTTGTCACAGTCACGTCATGGACTCCGGAGTGTTGAAGGATGACCGCTTCAACTTCGGGGGCAATTATCTATTAACAATACATATAACAGTAGGTAAAATGTTCTATAGACATCGTCAGTGGTGGAACTGCCTGCTTATTTAACTTTTTACCACTTTCCATCAGGTGAGCTGTGAGCTTGTCTGCCGCCTCAGTGGTATAAAAAACCAATTAGGATTCATAAAACGATGATAAAGGAGAGGATCCCACCACACACCCTCGATTATCGATTGACCTGGGGCGTAATGTGGGGAGTATGCTTCTGCCACCCCTTTGGGAATAAAGACGTGATTGATATGTTATGTTATAATATAAAGTGAAAGTCCTGGGTGTTCTTCTGCCATTTCATACCCTCAATGTCCCAACAGCCCGTCCGCCGTCATCGCCACAGTAGCCCGGGCGACAATATTATCCATATTTAAGTATTTTTAGGAGTTCATCTATATCTTTACTAAAATATAAAGCTGAAGAGTTTGTTTATTTGTATTTTTGGTTGAACGCGCTAATCTCAGAAACTACTGGTCCGAATTGAAAAAATATTTTTTTCTTGGATAGCCCATTTATCGAGGAAGACTATAAGTAATATATCATCACGTTACTGCCGTGGAGGGCGAAGCAGTTATCATAAATGACGACAAATCGGGCAGATTTTTATAGTCATGAAGCGCTCGTGGCCCCGCGGTCTCAGTGTTCGGTAAACGATCACTGAGGTACGCAACTTTCACTATGGCTGGTCGTCGGATGGGTGACCACTTTGTGGCATTTACATTTGCGAGCGTTTCCGTGCTTCGGAAGGCACGTTAAGCCGTTGGTCCCGGTTGCCAGTAAAATGGTAGTCGTTAAGCCTGGATGAAGGCCTTATAGGCGGCTTAAAAAATTTCAACAGCAGGTAGCCACAACCTGCGTCTGTCTATTTCAACACGGCAATGGGCTCACCACCTATTACGTGGGACAGGAATCCACACGGTGAAAAGTGGGCATTTAATATGCCTCTGCCACCCCTTTGGGGATAAGGCGTGATGGATATTTATTTATTATTTATTCATTAGTGTAAAAGTAACAAACGACAGGGTTAAATGGCTGGGACGGCGTAGTCACTGGGGGTCAGTTAGTAGTAATATTGCAAAGAAGTAGATACTGCAAATAGTCACTTACGTGGTAATTACGATATTTGATGAGCATATTCAGTCTCTCTACGAAGTAATAGTTTCCACTTTCATCTCTGTATAGCAAGTCCCCTGTTCTGTACCAGCCGTCGTCTGTGTACGCTTTCTTGGTCTCTTCCGGATTTTTATAATATTCCTGTTAATTTAAATTAAAATGTCGGACTAGAACGGACTGGGTCCCTACCTATCTGTCTTAAGCCGGTAGGCCATGGGTAGCTCCTCCGTGTTTGTATGTAAGACAATTACGTATGTATGTTTTTTCATAAAAGTGAAAAAAGACAATCTGGTTTTAGACAGGGATTTTTCATTGCCCTGGTTAATGAAAGGTCACGGGTTTAATCCCTGTCTCGAACCAAGGTGTCTTTTTTCACTTTAATACAATAATATGTGAAAATTAACATCTAATTGCTTTAAACTTTTTATAGATTTATTTTTATTTTTTATTTATTATTTTTTAGACAATTACGTATGTATGTTTTTTCATAAAAGTGAAAAAAGAAAATCTGGTTCGAGACAGGGATTTTTCATTGCCCTGGTTAATGAAAGGTCACGGGTTTAATCCCTGTCTCGAACCAAGGTGTCTTTTTTCACTTTAATACAATAATATGTGAAAATTAACATCTAATTGCTTTAAACTTTTTATAGATTAAGTGCAGTCCATCGTATCAATGTTTAAAAATGGTTGTAACCCTGTTCGTTGGTATCAGGGTTGTTAAGTAACTTGATAGACTGCTCTGGTCATATAGTGAAGAATTTCAATTTGTATCGGCACGGTTCGAGTAGTTCAGTGGCTAGAACATTGCCCTGGTTAGGTAAAGGTCACGGGTTCAATCCCCGCCTCGAACCAGGTTGCCTTTTTTCACGTTAATGAAATATAATATGTGAAGGTTAGCATACTAATTGCTTTAAAAATTTGCTTTAGAACTATATTTTATGTTAAACTATATTTTTAACTGTAATATAGAATTTTAAAAAAATCATGTAGGTATGTATGTGTTTATATCCATGCCATAAAAATATGTTGTAACTCCACCAACATCTCCACGGTCCAGCTGACCTCATCTGCTAGCGGTGCACCTCACACTTGCTGACTAACGGACGAGGCAACAACACATTGGCTTACAAGGTTGGGAAGTCAGAAGGAATCGCTCCCAAAATTGTAAAGCCAAACGATAGCTCCCCCTATCAGCCGAATGGAATTGAACCCCACGCACTACCAAAAGGACACGTTAAGGTTCTTAGTTCGTAAAAAAGTACCTACCCGAAAAGGTGTAATCGCTCGGATTATAGTCGAATACATACACAATTATTAATATAGTTTATTGAATGAAGGTTGCTTACAGAAAAGCTAGTAACTTTGGTCCACATCTCTCCTGTCACATTAGGCTCATTAATTTGTTCACCTGATTCTGGATTCACTAACTAGAAAAATGACAAAGATGATTATTTTGACTGCCTCGGTGGTGCAGTGGTAGTGTATGCGACTGCCGCGACTGATTTTTCGGAGTGTTTCGGAGTTTAGGTGTTTCCTATGTATAATAGGTATGTATTTAGAAATATATAAGTATGTTTATATGCACTTCTCTAGATTCCATAACACAAGCTTCTATTCGCTTACTATGACGCTAGACGGCGGTGTGTTAAAGAAAAATGTCCCACAATTATAAATATTTAATAATTATGTGAAGCGCTCGTGTTCACAGTAACTTAGTGCTCTGTAAACGATCACTGAGTTAAGCAATGACTGACTGACTTTCTCTATGACTGCTTACTGATGACTGACCGCTTTGTAGTATTTCCATTGACGAGCGTTTCCGTGCTTCGGAAGGCACGTTAAGCCGTTGGTTCCGGTTCCCAGTAAAATGGCATTCATTAAGCCTGGTTGAAGGCCTTATGGGCTTGAAAAATTTCAACAGCAGGTCGCCACAACCTGCGCCTGTCCATTTTAACACGACAATGGGCTCACCACCTGGTGAAATGTTGGCCTGCCAACCCCCTCGGGGATAAGGGCGTGACAATATGTATGTTTATATGTATGTATGCATAATAGTATTAATAACTCACTTTAATATTATTCTTCTGCCATTCGAACGGACAATGACCGCAGTTCCCAATGGGCCCGGAGGGGTTTGGTGTTAAAACTATTCCAAAATTCTCTGTTTGCCCGTAACACTCACTTACTTCAGCACCAGGACTAAGTCTTGACTGAAAATTAATTAATATTTGCGAATCTTATTTTCAAAAACAATCTTTTATTTTATGAGCTAAAAAAAAGACCCCATCTAAATCCTAAGTACCAATATTTTAAACGCGAAAGTTTGTAAGAATGGATTTTTGTTACTCTTTCACGCAAAATCAACTGAATGGATTTTGGTGAAACTACAAAAATGTAGCTTACGCATCAGAATAACACATAGGCTACTTTTTTAACTCGGGATCAAGTTTCTGTGATAAACGGGAACGGGAAAACTTTACCACGCGTGCGTGGTACTAGTATTACGAAGACTGTGTTGATTGAGGGAAGGATAGGGTTCCACCGAGGTTTATAACCCAAGCCAACCGCACCTGGAATGATGACACAAATGAATGTTGACTAAAAGACGACGACGTTAAGGCGAAGACAAGAAAAACTCGCAACAAAATCCTGTATCAACCCGCCTAGCAAACGTGGTACAGTATAGGCCAATGACCCTTTAAAATAATGACACATACCTACATACGTAGTATTATAGTGAAATTTTGAATTGATTTTCAATGTAAAATAAGGCCCTAAATGAAGAACATTCACAGTACTCATCACACAAAAAAAAATTCATTAACGGTAATTGCGTCCACTACCTTCGATTTAGTCAGTATCTATGGACTATGGCCATTGGACACTCGGAAAAGACGTAAGACACAGACAGAGCGCGGACACAACGCAACGTTTTCTCGTAATATTTGCGCCCCGTCCTCGTCTTACGTCTTTTCTATGAGTCCAGCGACTAATAGGAACTCCTGCAATGTACAATGATCAACGAAAGTCGTTTAGCATAGCAGAACATTATCTTCAAATCTAAATACCTATAGTGGGATTATTTTAAACTGTTCTTAACAATTTGACATATATAAGATATAATATATATATCTTATATATACGAATAATAAAAAAATTAAATATTCATTAACAAATTTATTTATAACTTTTGAGTGTGGTAATCTAGGTACTTACTATGTATAGGGAGTCAAATGATTCTTGAATCTAGTTTTATCATTAAAGGACACATACCTTTAACTGCAGAATTAATTCCTTCCGCACCTTGGAACCCACTAAGAAAATGGTCGAGAAGCAGCTAAAATCGCATTTCTGTTCACTCTTGAGTATATCGGACGCTAAAGAAGGTGCCAGCGCTGCTGATACTGGCTGAAATAATGTTAGAATATTTGAATAAAAATAGATGATTAAAAAAACAAATAATCACCCGATGGTAAAAATTTACTAGAAAATACGGCAATGATAAGGTACAACGGATTTTTTGGTAGGTATACATATACATATATAGGTATACAAAAAAAGATTTTTTCAATTCGGATCAATGATTCTCAAGATTGCGTTCAACAACAAACTCTTCAACTTTATAAATATTATATTTAACTAGATTCTGCAGAAGGCTGTAATGCCGCATACGATAGATAGATTAAAGAATTTGAGTAACATTATCACACAATCATTTTTACCTAAAGTAATGGCAAAGGCATTTTATACGCCGTGTGCATTTTTGTCGTACGTTATAGGTGGTGAGCAAATTGCCGCGTCGAAATATACAGACGCAGGTTGAGGCAACTTGCTGCTGAAATTTTTCAAGCCGCATATAAGATCTTCCACATGGGTAAACGATTGCAATGTAACTAGCAACCGGGGACCAACGGTTCAACATGCTGCCTTTCGAAGCATGAAAATGCTTGTAAATGGAATCCGTAACCAGCCTTAGCGAAAGCTTAACTCAGTGATCGTTTACAGAACATAACTCAGGTGGGGCCCCGAGCGCTTCATAGCACATTACTTAATATTTGAAATAAAATTGTACGATAATAAAAGAGGTGAGTAGGATCCCACCACACAGGTTAGGTAGAAGGAAACCTTACTCTCTAGGTTGTCAAAACTTTGTATTACTCCGCTTCACAAGCTGACACCTAGTCGACAATGTCAGTTTCGCCTACACACGAGGCATCTTCAAGACTGCTTGACAGCAAGTGTGATTGACATCATGTGATCCTACATCCTTTCCTTGAGGTGTTCGGTTCGTCATTCCTCCGTTACAATTAGTAGAGGTTATCTTTGACCGTTTTGCGTTAGGATTGACGAATCGAGGGTGTGTTATGGGATCCTCCTCCCCTCCTTTATTATCGTTTTACTGTAGATTTCCGCGTTAAGAAAATAATTAGTGTGCCTACCTTATACTTGTTGATCATGTCAATAACATGCTCGGTAGTGACAGGTGCTGATGTAGAGATTTGCGTAAACCTCGTGAAGGGGTTGCACACTGCTGCGAAGAAAGCTGATATCCACTGCACCGGAGACAAATGGAGGGTTGGCTTGTTTTCACAGTTCGGTGGACTAAAAGAAGTTTGTAAGTTTTCAAAAGAAGTAATTTATCAACCAGCTCGTGGCCCTCGTAACTCAGGGTTCTGTAATCGCTATGGCTGGTTACGAATGGGTGACCGCTTTGTGGTATTTCCATTTACGAGCGGTGAATTGGTTTCATACCCTATCTGGAATTGGAGCATGGGGTCCACATTTATGTGGCTGCTAGAAGCAGCCGTTTGACTCTAGATTTAGACACCATTGTGCATCGTGCCTAGAACTAAAGGACCTCTGTGGCGCGGTGGGAGTGGGTTCGATTCCCACCTAGGATAAAACTTTGTGTGATGAGAACGATGGTTTATTCCGTGTCTGGGTGTTATTTATCTATAATAATATGTATGTATTTAGAAATATTTAAGTATGTTCATTAGTTATCTGGTTACGAAGTACATGGTCTGCTTAGTTTGGAATCAGATGGCGTTGTGTGAATTGTCACAACGATGTCACACCATAAAAGCATGGAACTCTCTGCCAACGCACGTGTTTCCCTCCTCTCACAATCCTATGTCCTTTAGAGAATCGTGAAAAGGCATATTTCTGGGCCGCCAAGATGAAGGTCGCTATCGAAACCCTGCGCGTTGAGATAGCGGCCCCAATCACGGGTCCTCGTCTTTGCTTATCATCAGGCGGGCGACGCCATTTTAACGTGCCACATATAAAAACAATTATTCTCTGACTTCCCAACCCCATAAGAGCGCCTCGTACATGGGACAGCAGGTGCACCGCTAGTAGGTGAGGATGCTAGGGCCCCGGAAACCTTCTTTGGGCCCCTTACAATCTTTTCACATCATCTTCATCCGAGCGTCTGTCCCAGTTGCGTCACGCGACGCTCGGGGTCCGCTTTCCTACATTTTCTCCTCCACTTCGCACGGTCGTCGGCATCTCCTGTAGTGAGACCATTGGCACGATCCATCCCTTACGACGTCATGCCAGCACTTTTTGGGTCTTCCCCTCTTACCGGGACCCGGTGGGGCTGACATGGCCAGACATTTGTTTCCCACGTAGCCCAGCGGTTGCCGCAAGACGTGACCATACCAACGAAAGCGACACTCTTGCAACTTGTCTGCAATGTCAAGGACGTGAAGGCTGCCGCGAATACCGAGAGTTCCTCACGTGGTCCATCCGCGTGACTCCACACATCCACAGCAGCATCTTCATTTCCGTGACACGCAGCTCCTGCTTGTGTCGCTCTAATGTTGGCCACGTCTGACTGCCATGTAAAAGGACAGGTCTAATGATGGTTTTGTAGACCTGTCCCTTCAACTGGATCGGCATTTTAGGGTCACAAATGACACCGGTCATCTCCCGCCATTTCGCCCACGCGGCAGCAATGCGTGACTTGACATTGCAATCGATGTCACTGGACGTGTGAAAGACAGATCCCAGGTATTTAACCTGGTCCGTGCGCTCGACCAAATCTTCGCCTATGCGGACGGATGTGGGATCTGTTGAGTTTAGTGCCAAGTACTCGGTCTTCGACACATTTAGTTTCAGACCGCCGTTCTCAAGCGGCATTCCACGCCTTTACACGTCGCACCAATCTGCCCCTGCCCGCGTCTGCCAGCGCAATATCGTCAGCATACATGAGCAACCATGGAGGCTGCTCATGCGAGTTCCTGATGCTGTCCGACAATTCGTCTAATATCATACTGAACAGAAGCGGACTAAGGAACGAACACTGGTGTACCCCGACGGTGATGGGGAAGGGCGAAACCCAGCAGCCAACGGCAGTCCGAACCATGGAATCGGATACATGTCCCGGACAGTGTCAATATAACTAACTAACTATCTTCACGCTGTATCCCTGACGGGGTAGTCAGAGAGGACAGATCGCCAGGCTTCGCGATCCATACATACTTCTTTCGCTTCTTCGAGATTCATCAATCGCTTCATACACGCACGTCTGGGTATCCGAGTACTTTTGACCTTTCCGTTTTTGAGCAATCATCTCACGTGGTCCTTATATGTAAGTCTCGGCTTACCCTGACTCCTTCTACCCTCTACTTTTGAACAATATATATTCTTCGTCAATCGTTCCTCACTCATTCGTTGGACGTGTCCAAACCAACGGAGCACGCCCTTTTCCAGCTTAACGCTGACACTTTCATTCAAACCTGCCATATTGCGTATCACTTCGTTACGTATTCGGTCGGCCAAGGTAACGCCGCGCAATTTTCGAAGTGATCGCATCTCCACAGCATTCAATTTACTTTCATGCATCTGCTGACATACCCAGGTTTCACTACCGTATAGCAAAGTTGGCACTAGCACTGCGTTATGAATCGCCATTCGTGCTTCTTTTGCGATGCTTTGTCGCTTTACTAACTGGGACAAAGCACCGTTAACTTTGTTTCCGGCAGCTATTCGCCGTTCTAGATCCGAATCACATCTTCCATCCGCGCTAAACATACTTCCTAAATACACAATTTCATTTACTTGCTCTAGACGTTCCTGGTTTACTCTAATTTCGCATTTAGTTCTTATGTCACCTCTTTCAAATACTAGAACCTTAGTTTTACTTGCATTCAAGCAAAGACCCTTACTTTCAAACTCCTCTTTCATATTAGTGACTAATGCCTGAAGGTCGGCTTCTGATGAGGCCATGAGCACCGCATCATCAGCGTACAGCAGACAGTTTACTGTAAAGTCACCCAAATTCACACCCATATTAAAATCTTTCAACTTCTGCAGGCAACTGTCCAGATACACTATGAACAGCCAGGCGGACATGACACATCCCTGTTTGACACCTGTTCAGACATCAAAAAGAGGTGACACATCCCCCCTACTCGCACGCAAGCCTTACAGTCCCTCTAAAGCGACTGTATTGCCCGCAGTAGCGAGCCGTCCACACCATATCCGGGCAGCAAGTCCCACAGCGTTTCTCTCAACACGTTATCAAAGGCTTTCTCTAGATCCACAAAAGCGCAGAAAACCTTCTGGCTAACAGCCAGAAACTTTTCCGCGATCATGCGGAGAGAAAACACTTGATCCATGCAACCTCTTCCACGTCGGAATCCGCATTGAGCCTCCCATAAATACCTTTCAGACTTTTCTTGTATTCGTGCCGTTATAACCTTTGCATACACCTTACTAGCTAAGCTGACCAAGCTGATCGCCCTGTAGCTGGAGCAGTTTAGGCGCGAGCCTTTCCCTTTGTAAATAGGTACTACAACTGCTACTCGCCAGTCATCCGGGACCTCACCCGTCCGCCAGCACAACAGACATAGTGTGTCCCAGACACGCGACCCACCGTACTTGATAATTTCAGCAGTAACTCTGTCTTTTCCCGCAGCCTTACCACATTTCATACTTCTTATCGCTTGTTCTCAGTATAGACCTCTGGAACCCCCTTGGACCGCAGTGCCCACGAGGAACACAGTCAAAGGCCTTCTGCATGTCTAGGAACATACAGTGCAGAGGCGTGTTCTTCGACCTATATTTCCCTGCGACAACCCTCAGGGCAAAAACAGGGTCCGTGGTCCCATGACCAGGGCAAAACCCATATTGACACTCCGAGAGAGTACACTCCTGCCGGATCCGAGAGTCTATAATCCTCTCAAAGATCCTCATGGTGTGGGACATCACCTTTATACCGCGGTAGCTCCCGCACTCCTGCACGGACCCTTACCTTTGAAGACTGGAGTAATAATACTCAGTCTCCATTGGTTTGGGATCTGCCAGCTGAGGATGTAGGTAGGTATGTGGTTAAAAAGGTTTACTAAGATGCCCACACCGCGAGTATCCATCGCCTTCCAGGCTTCGATGGGGACTCCATCGGGTCCGACAGCTTTCTGATTCTTCATGTGGCGAAGCGCAGTGACAGTGAGTGAGTGAGTGAGCGGACTTCTCCAGGCGTTACCGGTGGCACTAGTCCCTGATTCGGAGGGAGGTCCCCTGGAGGGAGGGAGGAGGGAGGTTTATTAAGCAGCTCGTGGTAATACGAGCGCCGTCTCTCCTTTACCGCGAGGTTTCTTCTCCCTAGTCTCCCTCTGGACTGCGTCATTCGACCACAAAGTTTCCTTGTCACATTTACGTCCACCCTTAGACTCACCGAGCACCATCTTCGCCGTTCCAAAGGATGGCCGCCTGAATTTTGTCCCAGTAATCTTGAACTGGTTCGCCTTCAGTGTCGGTGCACTTATCACCGACAGCTGAGACGAAATCCTGGGACCTAGATTCATCGAGCAACCACCATCTGATGCGGCGCTGGCACCGCTCGATGCGTTTGCCTTTGGGCTTCACGCAGAGGTCCATGACAAGGAGACGGTGTTGTGCAGTAAGACTCTCTCCGGGTAAGGCCTTGCAGTTGGCCACCTTGCCGATGGTGGGTCGCCTAGTCAGTAGGAAATTGATCTGAGTTGTGCACCTCCCGCTCCTGTAGGTGATGAGATGTTCAGATTTCTTTTTGAAATACGTATTCACAATGGCCAGATCGGCAGCCGCACACGTTCTGAGGATAGTTTCTCCTTCAGCGTTGCGGGTGCCGTATCCAAAACCACCATGAACACGCTCAAACTCCTCACCCACATGACCGTTTAGGTCGCAGCCCAAAACGATTTCCTGTGACAACGGAATGCTCCGAAGTACTCCCTCGAGTAGGCCCCAAAACGACATCTTATCAACGTCGCTACAACCGGCCGGTGGCGTGTAGGCACTTATCAGGTGGGTAATAATCCCATTGATAAGCATCATAAGCCGGTCGCTACAGCGTTTTACCTCCAAGATGCCGCTCTGCAGCCCCTCGGAGCAGGCGCACCCGTGTAATACAGCTTGTAGCCCTTCTGCAGAGGCCAGGCTCTGTTGCCCTTCCACCGAGCCTCCTGCAGGAACGCCACGTCCACCCTCCGCCTGGAGAGTACTTCGGCCAACTCTACCGCACGCCCAGTCAGCGTGCCAATGTTCCACAATGCGAAGCGGATCCGGGTTGGGGCTAACTTCTTTAGCCGTGCTGGCCCGACACACGGCAGCCCTAGCTCACTTGCCACAGGAGTCGGGCGGGGCTCCTGCGCGCCGTTTTGCGGCGGCACCCTATCCCTAGCAGCATTCCTATAACACGTTTCCATTTTTGTTTCGGCGGGTGGCTTTTATGGGAGCGACGCCCTCAGACCTCCCAACCCCAGAGGGGAAAGCCAGCGCCAGAGCCTCGTCCGTTAATCAGCAGGTGCACGCACTAGCACGGGAGGTTGACTGGGGCCCCGAAGATCTTGGTGGGGCCCCTTACACTCTTTTCTCTTATATTGTTATTCTATACTTACTTCTCTAGTGAATCCTGTGGAAATGCTTTGAATGAAGCCCTCATATCCATTATTTTTTTGAAAAAGGTTCGATGTTTAAAAGCCGCCAGCTTTATGACACCTGAGGTACCACCAGTACTCAAGAGCCAGACGTAATTTTGATCCAAGTCGAACTCCAATGGCCTGTAATTATTTTTATGCGTTTTATTTCATTGGAAAATATGCAGTTTCTAATTTTATAAATATTTAAGGTTGTAGAGTCATATCTGGGAAACCATTTATTAGTTTTTGCATTTTCGAACCTCTCAATTGTTTTGTATTTCCATGATTTTACCAAACACTTTTAATAATATTCTCTGGTTAAAATTAACTTTCTACTTATGATTTTAAAATTTATAGGTTAATAAAAACCTCTTACAATCGTACCTGTATTAAATAAAATAACACTGTCCAGGCAAATCGCCTAGCTGAAATACAATAACAAAACAAATGATGTTTCCTGTGTATAATATGTATGTATTGCACACTTATGTTTTAGAAGTATGTGTGAATCAACTGGTAGGGGTAGACCTCGGCGTACGTATGTCAATCAAATCGAAGACCTTTTGGAAAAAGGCCAGGTCAAGAGTACCCTTAAACGGCGAGCGTGTACGAAAACACTTATGAAAGTAGAAGAAGCGAAAGTGGTATGTCAGGAGCGTAGCAAGTGGAAAACCATAGTCTCTGCCTACCCCGATGAGAAACAGGCGTGATAATATGTATGTATGTATGTAGTTGTATAGATCTCATAGTACAAGCTTATAGCTTAGTTTGGGTTAGATGGCGTTGTGTAAAAAGTGTGCCATAATATTTATTTATTTATTATTTTAATATATTCTGACGGTCAGCGGTAAAAGTAGGCGTAAAAAAAAAATTGTCACCTACCTCACAATGGAAAAGAAGTCGGTTAATTAATCATACTATTTAACCCAAACTGAACGTAGTACAGCTTATCTTTGTAAATACCATAAAATGGGGTGAATAAGGATGATTTCAAACTAAAATAGGTGATAATTACCGGTTAGCTTTTTTTTGGTAATCAATTAAAATAGGTACTCCCGGAGTCCTATATACAACTACTAATATTATAAAATTTTGTTAGGATGCATGTCTGTTACTCTTTCACGCAAACACTAAGTAAGTAAATTAGGTTATTATACTTTAACAGTAGGTAATATTGATTATTCATCGGAATAGCAAAAAGGCACCGTTAGTTCAGTGTTCTGTAAACGATAACTGCGTTAAGCAATTTTCGTTATGGCTGGTCCTTGGATGGGTGATTACTTTGTGGCATTTACATTAGCGAACGTTTCCATTGCTTCGGAAGGCACGTTAAGCCATTGGTCCCGGTTGCCAGTAACATGGTAGGTATCTACTCTACTTTAAGCTAAGTTAAAGGACTAAGTTAAACATCAGGTAGCCAGAACCTGCGTCTGTCTATTTCAACACGGCAATGGGCTCACAACCTATTACGTGGGACAGGAATCCACACGGTGAAAGTGGGCGTTTAATATGCGTCTGTCACCCATTCGCGGATAAGGCGACATTGATAGACAAGTAAATAATAAATAAATAACTTTACACTAATAGGTATATCAGAATAGGACAAAGGCTACTTTTTACCCCGGGATAAAGTTCCTGCGGTAAGCGGGAAGTATTAAGTAAATCTTACTCAAAATCTGAGTCATCTTCCTCATCATATTCCTGGATAAATCTTTCCATGGAGTACTCCGTGTCATTGTCAAAGCATATCAGCTTTGTATCCAAGCTAAGGTCCTTGATAGCTTGTAAATGATCGGCAAGGCATTCTCGCTGGCAAAACGCAATTTTAGGAGAACATATCTTGAATTGTGTTTTCAATTCAACTGGAATTAAAAAAATATTGGTATAAGCATAAGTCTTGAATAAATACGAAAGAAATTACACACTTTTTTGGCCTGAATGTACTAGATCGTTCAATAAGTCCCGAGACTAACTTGGAAATGGCGTATTTACCTATATTAAAAAGTTTTTTGATTTTTAAAAAGTACTGGCCTTCAATAAAATATATGTGTCAAATTTTTAAATTAATAAAATAAATAAATGGGCGCGTTCCATTTATCGCCCGCGAACGCCCACGACCGCGACCGCTGAAAATGCCGTTCCACTAACGTATATGGTCCGCGGGCGTTGTGGTCGAAATTCATAAGTGGAAAGCATATCTTGAGCGCTGTAAGCCCACCTGGACCCACATATATTTTGTGGGCGAAGTGGGCGTTATGCGGTCGCGAACAGTGACGTCATACGATCGCTCGCCACGACCGCGAGCTTTAGGTGGAACGATTCATTGGGTGTTACGATCATTGTGGGCCTTTAGTGGAACACGCCCAATAAATATCCATCACGCCTTATCCCCGAAGGGGTAGCAAATTTTTAAAAATGGAACTTTAAAATATTGATTTTGCAGACATTTAAGTGACGCTACGCTTGTAGTTTCGATACAATGGAAGAAAACGAGTTCCCCGTGTTGACAAAACATTGTTTTTTAATGGAAAAAAATACCGTTGAAGCACACCAATGGCTTATAAAATGTTATGCGGGATCAGCTCCCTCTAACAATTTGTCGGTGACATGCCGACTTCAAACGCGGTCGCATGGACACAAATGATGAGGAACGCTCAGGTCGTCCAAATGAAGCAGTGACTCGACAAAATATTAACCAAGTCCTCAAAATCGTAATGGTAGATCGGAAGATAAAAGTGCGAGATAGCCGAGATAGTGAAGATTTCAGCTGGTAGTGTTTTCACTATTTTACATAAAACTTTGGCCATGAAAAAGCTTTTTTCCAAGTGGGTGCCGCGTTTGCTTACAGCTGATCAAAAGGAACAACGTATCAATGATTCAGAGCGATGTTTGGCGCTGATGAATCGTAATAAAAAGGATTTTTTACGTCGGTATGTGACAATGGATGAAACATAGATACACCATTTTACTCCAGAATCCAATCGGCAGTCAGCGGAGTGGAGAGCGACTGGTGAAAGCCGCCCGAAGCGGCCAAAGACTCAGAAATCGGCCGGTAAGGTTATGGCGTCTATATTTTGGGATGCGCATGGAATACTTTTCATCGACTACCTTGAAAGGGGGCAAAATATTAATAGTGACTATTACATGTGCTTATTGGAGTGATTAAAGTACGAAATTGCGGATAAACGGCCTCAAATGAACAAAAAGAAAGTGGTGTTTCACCAGTACAACGCGCCTGGTCACAAGTATGTGAGAACGATGGCCAAAATGAATGAATTGGGCTTTGAATTGCTTCCTCATCCCCCTTGTTCGCCAGACTTGGCCCCCAGCGATTACTGGCTGTTCGCAGATCTCAAAAAAATGCTCCAGGGTAAGAAATTTGACTCAAATAGTGAAGTTATCACAGCAACGGAGGCTTATTTTGAAGCCAAAGACAAAACGTTCTACACGCATGGGATAGAAAAGTTAGAAAAGTGTTGGAGGGACTTTATCGCTCTTGGAGGAGACTACGTTGATAAATAAAAAATCATTTTATAAAAAAAGCCTTGTTTTAGTACTTAGTCTCGGGACTTATTGATCCACGTGTTATGTGTGTCATAATTGAAATTTATTTACTAGACTTTGTACTCGCACAGATAAAAAATTTCGACGGTAATATTACTAATATTACTCATCGCGTGAAAGAATAAGCAATACGTAATCATTCTCACGGCAATACTATAAATAATAAATAAATAAATATTGTGGGACACTATCACACGGCGCCACCTAGCCCAAAGTAAACTAATATAAGCTTGTGTTATGGGATCGCGACAACTGATAAATAACTTATATATATCTAAATACATACATATTATACATAGGAAACATCACACATTTGTCGATCACATAAATATTTAGTCCGACCCGGGAATTGTACCTCAGTGCGGCAGTCGCATACACTACCACTGCGCCAGAGGCGGTCAGTTGTAAGTTGTAGTATGTCGAACTCGTTCGGAGTAAAACAACACGATGGCACTTGAAGATTTATGTAAGAGAGCCCGAGTTGTCCCCAGAGAGGATTTACCCTGGGAAACACTAAAAGCCGGGTCCTTGTAAGATAAGACACAAAAAATGCTAGCTTGACGTCGTAAGAGACGACATGCTTGTCAATGGTCTCAATATTATAAGGGTTGCCGATAACCATGCGAAGTGGAGGAGAAAAAAATGTGAGCCGTCACGGGACGCCTGGCAGATGTGAAACATCGACATTATTTTGTAAAAGTAATATGCAGAAAAGAACAGATTGTGATAGGAACTAAATATGTCATAATGATAAAATAATATATTACGATTTTTTTTCCAGATAACGATGACTATTTATTGAATAAACATTTATTTTCATTAAATAAAAAAAAATGATTTTTTTTTTATATTTTCGCATGGCGACGCGTCGCCACACCGTACACACTACTGCATATAGACTGTACCTATATATATATACCATCATATTGCGTGGCGACGCATCGCCACGGCATGCGTTGCCACGCCAGAAATTTGTTTTACGTGCGGCTATAGATGTTTCACATCAAAAAGTAGGAACGCGAACTCTGTCGTCGTAAGACGCAAGTTGGATAGACGCTTGGATAGTGATGATATCAGAAATAAGGTGATTTTCCCGTATGTGATTACATACTCTTTGCCAAGTGAAAAAAGTGCCTAGGTATAAAACGAATCTAGTAGTAAACTGCTGGTTATTTCTTTAGTATTTGGACTTTATACCATAGTAATTGTGATCAGAGTCCACCAGCCTCGTTATCTTCTTACATGATGTTGCATTTTATTTAATACTAGCTGTTCAACACAAAATGCATATATGTATATTGTCCAACATAAGATATATAAATGTATATTTATTGATAAAAAAAAAAAAAGTCCATCACGCCTTATCCCCGAAGGGGTGGCAGAGGCATATTATGCCCACTTTTCACCGTGTGGATTTCTGTCCCACGTAATAGTGATTATTATTTATTATTTATTGATCTCATATAATATTATAATTTATGGCTATGTTACTTTATTTAAATAGATGCTCATGTAAATATGAGTTATGTCGATGTTGTTGTGCCAACTGTGCTGTACCTTCTCTATCATGTCACCTATTCGTAGAATGTAATGAACAATAACTATACTAACGGCTTGTCAATAGTAGACTCGGCCTCTAGATCGATTCACCAATCGTTTCCATTTTACCTTTGTCCAATATCCCTTACAATAACTTTGACCTCCCTGCCCCAGAAGCCCAGTCTCTTACTATTCTAGGAATTATGAAGTAGGTATCCAGCTATAAGCTCTTTATCTAGTGTCTATACATCGCATTTTTTTTTTATATCTGAACCATCTCTATCTACACTTCATCTCAAGCGGTAAGTAAAGATAATTTAGGATAAGAATTTCGAGTGGGTTTATGTTCTGGTTAGGCAAAGGTCACAGGTTCAAGCCCTGTCTCGAATCGAATTGTCTTTTTCCACTTTATTAAAAATTTATGGGTTTATTAAAATTCATGTTCTTGTCATTGTAGTTAATATTATTATTTTTTTTCACTTATTGGATACCGTTTTGCTTTTGAAATCTTTAACAATGTCGACGACGTATAGAACAGTACTTTTATTAAAAGCAAGATACTATTTAACATTTATAACTAGAGAGTAAAACAAATAAATATTAGAATCACAAATTTAATATTGTAACGTCAATTTTATTTTATAAGAATTTTCTGCATCGAAGTCCTCACGGGGTAACGTCCCCAGAAGACTGGTAGACATATTGCCACGTTGTACGTCAATGCTTAACCTTTGTGCGTAAATGAAACCAGCCTTAAGGTCACGAATAGTGTCTATTAAGAATCTCACAATCAAAATGTCTCATTAAAAAGATTAAAAGCGCTTGGACCCCATTACTCTTAGGTCTCGGCCCTAAACGGCACAACGACATAATCTTCTGTGAGTTTGGAGTATTTTTGGCGTTTTAGGGTCTATGCAGAAGCAGCGGTGGCACCGACATAGCCAGCTTAACCTCTTTATCATTAGGTCCTCATTACACTACACGTAAATACACAAGTAGATATCTTTTCTAGTCTCTATGAGATTCGCCGAAATACACATAGTACTCCAACCTATACAGTGAAACGACACGACTTGAAAGCGTAGGCGTAAATTTACTGGTGAAATGTCTTTTGTCTTCGTGTTTCACCGTTTCTAAATATGATTCTGCAAAATCATTGTCTAAGGGAATTGTTTCGTTTTTTCGTATCGGCAACGCTTTCGCGTATCGGCAACAACGTTATCAAAGCCTTTAAATTCCTTTAATCAATAACGTCCGTGGCGAACTGGCTGATAAACGTTAACTGATTTATATGTGCAGAAGGTAATTTCTCATGACGCTGAGCAAATGCATAAACTAAAGGCTTTATTTATATGATCAGTAAAGATCGTCGCGTGATGAGTCTAAACATGAGATGAGGCTGAAGTGCTGCATGCTTTCGTATATTCCTAGTTCTCTATAATACGTTGGCCATTGTACCTGTTGCGTACTAAGCTTTTTGCTAGAAAACGCAATAGGTTGCCAAACACTTTTTGCGTTTTTGTAATTACATAAAAAATCAAAAACGTATCTGAAGTGCAGCATGCTTTTCTATATTCCGATAATTCCGAAGAGTTTTCTATAATCTCGAAAATTCACTGGTGAAATGTCTTTGTCTCGTGTTTCACCGTTTCGAAATATGAAACAAATTACATTTCACAAGTAAATTTCAGTCTACTTTTTCATGTCGTATGGTCGAGATATGGGCCCCTGGGATTAAAGGATCGCTATAATAGTCAACAGGGCTACAATAGCAGGCCTCCGTTTGATGGCCCAAAAGTATGCTATTTCACGCCTCTCTTAAGGGATCCAGGATTGGAGGTAAACACTTGCGCTAGAGAGCCGTGGATCATGTACGTTATAGCAAAGCGTGTTGCTTATGGGAGACGAATCTCCAACGCCCACTCTACTCAACTCCTTCTCTGCCATCTCCTTTGCTCTACTCTCAAAACAAGGCAGCGGAGTTTCTTTAACCTTGACATTTCCCGCTCCTGTAGCTGACACGAAGTGACGTTGTTGCTCCATTCACACTGGATTGTTTATCAGCTTGTGGGGCAAGGTAAGTAGTTACCTATTTACTTTTATTCACTGACAAGCATCGCACTGTTAAGAAAGTCAGTCTCTATTTTCAATAGTTAATAAGTTGAATACGTAGATTACGTAGTGTACTTCAAACAATCGATTATTAAGTATATGTAAATATAAAACAAACTCATTGTTGAAATAATCATTCTATTATAATAATATTATGGACAACTGGGGCGTATACTATTATACAAAATACATAAACTAGGTATTGGAATTCACAATTGTAGGAATCTAATAGAATTCACAATTTTAGATGAACGCCTGTCTACCCTGTTGAAAGCAATAATATAAAAAAAAATCTACAAAAAAGGATTTACCCGCGTAGTTTCTATTCACGTGGGAAAACGGAGATAAAATGTAACATAAGTTACTCCTTATAACATCAGCTGAAAGGTAAAGCAGTGAAAACTTTTGTTAAAATCAGTCCAGTCGTTTCTGAGACTGCGCGGATCGTACAGACTGACAGAAAGACAGACAGGCAGGGAAAAAAATTGATAATGGTTTTTTTTAATGTAAGTACAAAAACGCAAACAGTGATTGGCAACCTATTGCGTATTTTAGCAAAAAACTTAGTACGAAACAGGTACAATGGCCGACATATTATACAGAACTCCTCGAAATATACGAAAGATCACATTTCAGATTCATCTCGCGACGATCTTAACTTATCATAAATATAGTCTTTGGTTTGTGCATTTGCTCAGCGTCATGACAAATTAAGGAGGTAATTTGTCAATTAAATTAGTTAACGTTTATCAGCCAGTTCACTACGTACATTCTTGATTAAATTTAAAGCCTTCGATAACGTTATTGCCACAATTTTTTGTTTAATTGTTTTTTAAAACAATTTCTTTAGAGAAAGATTTTGCAGCACTTGCAGAATCGTAAAAAAATAACGAAGAGTTGGTGCAAGTAGTTTGCGACGTGTCAACAGGAAAACTTCGCCCGCTATTGACCCCAGCTATTCGTCGAGCGACATTTAATAAGTTGCATAATCTGTCATCCTGAAGTGCGGTCATCCGCCCCAATGGTGTCTGTGCGGCCTAAAACGCCCCCGCATGTCCTGAATGCCAGCGGAGCAAGGTGACTCGTCACATCACCGGTGGGCAATTTCAACTCACCATCCGGCAAGTTTATAGGTACACGTTTACTTCGACATTATTGGACGCTTCCGTATTCTAATATATACAAATACTACTTAACTGCAATCGATCGATTCACGGGGTGACCGAAAGTTTGGCCAATGAGTTTAATAACTGCAGAGGAGGTAGCCGACACTTTTGTCGACGGAAGGGTTGTTTATTTCGGTATTCGTAGCTTAATAACCTGCTGATCAAGGCAGACAATGTGAGCCCCCCTTATTCAATAGGCTCATTTGCATTTGCGCAACAAAACTCTCCGAAATGCTTTCCGGTCCTCGAATCCAAAACACTAGCGTCCCATCACAGTCACTATCCCTGTGCGAATAGCATGGTGGAAAGGCTGCATCGACTGCTTAAGTGGTCGCTTATTTGTATGCAGGAACGGCGTTATGGCTACCTCCACCAAACTTGTATATGGGGAATCTCTCCGTTTACCTGGTGATTTGTAGTAACCTCTGATATTCCCAGAAATTCTGATGCATCAACTTTATATCGCAACTAAGAAGCCACATGGAAAGCTTCGCATTATTCTAAACCAAACGTTTTTGTTTTTATAAACTTAAAGACGGTAACTCATGTCTGGTTAGATATGATACAGTGTAGTTCTCTACAACTTCCTTACCTTGACTCCTATAAGTTTAAGTGGAACGCCAAGACCTTCACGATTGTAATTCGTGGTCGCGAGTCTGTAGTTAGCATCAACCGCATTAGGCCGTATATCTTACCTATTAAATATAGATAAACACAAAAGTCGCTTCTTAAGAAACCTTAGCATAAGCAGCATCATTGTAATAGGTTAGGGTAGGAAATATCATATTAATGAAATAAGTTCTAATGTGTTTTTGAGTTATCACACCTAAAAAGCAATCGGAGTGATTTATAACATGTCAACACTGCATAGTTAAAAGAGGGCACACATTCTCTTTTAATTTTTATATCTTGAACATTGTACTTAGAAAAGTCTCGGCCGTCAAAGAAAAGCGAAAAACTTTGTGGGAGTTTTTAAAAAAGTGACTATTGTCTAAATTACTACAGTTTCCACTACATACTTAACCAAAATAGCAGTTAAGCGTCTGCTACTCAGTTTCTCAATCTTTAATTGATGCCATCGACGACGAAAAGGTTCATAATATAATTGGATCACATTTTCCGTGTACATGGCCATAAGTTATGTCACCTTTAATTTGAGGGATGGATAAAACTGCATAGCGGACACTATGGGTAAAACTGTAAAACTTACTATATTTAAACTGTGGGTCGACTCCACTAAGTGGTAAGCCGATCATGAGAGCTGCGTAGAGTGGGATTTGAAGGTCGAGGTGATTTTTACCACCCAATGCCACCACATCGCCTGGCTGAGCTCCGAAGCGACGAAGACATCGGGCAAACTGTATCGACCGGCGAAGTACAGATCCATTGGTCCGGCTTTCACCCGTTGCAGCGTCTATCTGTCAAAGAGATAATTTGATATTTGTTGAGTAGGTATCATGTACTTTTCTTCTTTGTATAATCCCAGTTGCTCTTATAGCCTACCTGGATTTAAAATCCTAGTGTTCACTATTATTTTACTATTAGACAGCTCCGTTTGGCTTTCGATTTTTGGCATCATTTGGAGCGACGCGACTGCCATCTGTCCACCAAAACTCATAAGAGGCAGGTGCACCTCTAGCAGGTGAGGTCGTTTGGGCTCTCAAGAGATTATACGCGGGAAAATTGAAAAAGTACTGAATTAATTTTTATGAAACTTAATATAGAGCTTACACACAGACTACCTACTTTTTATTCCATTAACAAGTTTCTGAGGGAAATGGGAACAGAATAACTTCACCGCGCGGTTGGAGCCGCGGGCGCGGGTGTCAACAAATACTGTAAATACTAATATTCGTGACTCAGGACTACACGCATAATATTTACTTGTCTACTGACGTGCACAGATTGTTTACAAATTTTCTATAACATTAGACATTGGACTTGTTATGATAGCATTTGTTTTAAACCAAAACGCGTTGAACACATGCTTTTGTATAGAACGGAATTTCGCGCGGTACTATATTATATTAAATGGTGAGAATAATTTTTAATATAATATAGTACGGCACACCCGCCATTTTGACTATCATGTTTCAAACGCGTTGCATCGCCCGCGGTTACGGCTCGACTACTTACATAACGAACGTGTCGGTCAGTGTATGAAAGTAAATATTATTTCGCGTGAAGCCCCGAATTCTACTAATATTATAAACGCGAAAGTTTGTACGTATGGATGTTTGTTACTCTATCACGCAACTGAATGGATTTTGATGAAACTTAACAATAATATAGCTTACACATCAGGATAACACATAGGCTATATATAGGTCGCGCGAATGATGAGCTCTGTAAGAAAGTGGAAGAGGAATGCGCAGCACTCATAAATCTATTTGGCGGGGTGACAGGGCTGAAGGGCGGGAGTGTCGGAGCGTGCACGCAGGTATGGTCGAAATCCTACACGCACACAAGTGCTCGGCCGCACACTACACCGCAATTTGTCGGCACGTGTTGTAACTAGTCGCGGTACTGTCACGCACATAAAATATACTACTCTTTTTGGTAAATCTTAAGAGCGTATTGATTTTTCTTTCTTGCCTAGATTAGATCTAGGCAAGAAAGAAAAACGGTCTACAAAGAAAATTGTTTGATCAAATATACCAATATAGGTAGAATGTCCCAAAAATATGTTTATAATATTTACTCTGATAGAATGCTAACCTACAATAAATAAATATAATCTATACATATCAACTTAACTTAATATTAATATTAAATATACCAATTATAAATTTCCGACAATTTGTTTAATACAAAAAAAAATAAATTCACGCCTATCTCTCATCGGGGTAGGCATAGACTTCTTCCACTTCTTCTACTTTAATAATTTTTGTCAGTGTAACACCTATACCAATACCTATTTCTACATTAAAATATTAAAATAAAGTTGGTTTTACTTAATACAATCACTTAAAACTAAATAAAATACCTATCATGGTTTAATAATTTTACGCAAAACTAACGTGTTTTAAATAATATATACTTACTTACGTACCTACGTAATAAATTAAAAAAGATGTGTAAAGGTTCAAAGCAGTGTCGTATCCAACTTGATATTTAGTGTGTAATAATTTTGTACGCGATTATACATGCGCAAACTATCCCCACAAATTTTTGTCAGAGCTCATCATTCGCCGCGCGACCTGTACTTTTTATTCTGGTATCAAGCTCCTGTGGAAAAAGGGGAACGGGAATAATTCTCTACGCGGGCGAAGTCGCGGCCGTCAGCTAGTAGTATATATTTTTTTATACCACTGAGGTGGCAGACAGGCATACGGCCCACCTGATGGAAAGTGGTCACCGTACCCTATGGACGTTTGCAGCACCAGAGGTACAGTACTCGCGCTGCCGCCCCTTTAAAAACCTTCTAAGACCCCTTTGAAGAACCCCATACTGTAGAATTTCGTGAAAAACCATGCAGCCGGAGCTCATACCATAACCTAAGCGTACGCGAAATAAAGCTTCTATCGGACTTAACCGTATGTGAGCGCTCCGGGCGCAAAGTGTGAGGGTGAAAACCTTGTCCATGGCGAGCGGTGCGATGATAGAAGGTACGTGGGCATCATGTCAAACAATTCCTCAAAGCACAGACCCTTGTACAGGCGATAGAACACACATAAGGAGACGAAGTCTCTCCTATCAAGAAGGAGCTCAACACCGTTTGCTGTTAGAGGATCTTTTTATAGCACGCCCTTCTGCCGTGTCAATTATGGTATATACCGCGAAAGCTTAAATAAAACTAACAATTGAAACTTCAGAAGCTGCTGGTGTTTTCTTCAAGTTCCTCCCCACAGTAAACTGAGAAACCCAGCAGTCCTACACACGTCCTCCTTTTCCCTAACGAAGGATATGTGGTTCATAACAGCATTCGCCGCGAGAAAATGTCATTGAAAATAGAAATAGGTGGTTTGAGATTTCTAAACCCTTAAGTTTAGAAAAGTCTAATAAAACGGCTCAGTCTGTCCGTCCGCACGTACGGACAGCTCCATAGAAATTTCACCCTTTAGCATGTAAATGTAAATTACCCACTTGAACGTCCCGATTTTTTGATGACCTAGTTTTTCGTAACTAGCCTATGACCTAAATAACTAAAATCGAGATATCTTGAAAACTTTAATAGCTAGAAAGAAAATTTAACCTACTTAAAATAGTAAAATATAAACTGAGGATGAGATTTATCTATTTGTCAGGAACCATAAAAGTCAATGTCTTATGGTTCGTAAACGGTTCGCGGCAATCGTTTCAGAACACCTTGAATACGTGCTTGGGTTTTCTTTTTGGATTTTGAAGTTTCTATCACTTACGGTTTTGAAACTGTTTACAGTGTAGAAGTCGTCTAATTTCCTTCGGTACGATAGTAAAGGGCGCGTTACTTGTTACGAAACGAATACGAAAAATATTTTCCAGGATCAAAATTGTTGTTCATCGGAAAATTATTTAATTTAGAATAATAAAATCGCGTTTTTAATCAATAATTGAAAAAGTGAGAATGTAAATTTAAAAAAATCAATTTTGGACAAGATTATAGTTATTATAAGGGACCCCTTAATCCAGCGATTTTGCGACTTTAATGATGTTCCATCACGATTTGTCAACTCATACTAAATTTTAAACTGTATTTTTTTTTATTTTATTTAATTGAACGCCATAATCTCGGGAAGTAGGTACTAGTTAGAATTGAAAAATCATTTAAGTGTTGCATAGCTCATTTACCGAGGAGGCTTAGGCTTTATATGATCACGCTACTAACCAGAAGATCGGAGCACTAATCACAAATCGGGCAATTCTTTATACATAATTGTAAGATTAATAAACTAACGGAAAGGTCAAAAGTACTCGGATACCCAGACGTGCGTGTATGAAGCGATTGATGAATCTCGAAGAAGCGAAAGAAGTATACATGGATCGCGAAGCCTGGCGATCTGTCCTCTCTGACTACCCCGTCAGGGATACAGCGTGAAGATAGTTGGTTAATAAACTACAATTGAATTAAGTTTATTAATTAAGATTAATAAACCACGGGGGTTCATGGTATGTATTAAGTATATCACGGACGAAGCTGCTAAAATCAGCTACCTACCAAACTCAAGCAAAAAACTCTTCAGCTCATAATATTAGTAGGTATAGATTCATGTATGATATAAAGTAGACATAAAAGACACAACGGTTCAGCGTTTGTATGTGTACCGTATACATAACATAGCATTGTGGTATCCAACATATCACTCACTATTATCTTGACACAACGCTAAAGGCACCATTAAAACACCATTAAACGATGTTTGTATATACAAAGTGGTTCCTAATCTATTTACAGGACATTATGATGACACTTGATTAACACACGGTCTTTACTTCGAGTCTAAGGGCCGTATTCCAGAACGTATCTCAATACTCAATCGACGCTTGAGGCGGGTTTTTGTCTTAAAAATACTACTCTCAAGTGTTTCTTAAATATTAATAAACGTTCTAGAATACGGCCATAAGATAAAGAATAGGTAAACTTACTTATTCTTTTTTTATATATTCGAGTCATACTATATGTAATACTAGATGACCCCCACAGCTTCGCCCGTGGAATATTTCGACCTCCCGTCGCACCTATATAATCCCGTCGCTTTTAAATTCTACAATTATGCATTAAAATTTGCCCAATTTGTCGACATTTGTGACTACTGCTCTGCTCCCCTGTGTAGTAGCGTAATGATATAAAGCCTATAGCCTTCCTCGATAAATGGGCTATCTAACACATAAAGAATTTTTCAAATCCAACCATTAGGTTAAAGAGATTAGCGCGTTCAACCAAACAAACAAACAAACTCTTCAGACGAAATAATGACGCGGGCATTCTTACGGGGTTAGTAGGTCTGACGGTCGTCGCTCCCAACAGCACCGAAAATTATAAGCCAAACGTTAGCTGATAACAGATAAATAAAAGTGAACCTCGGTCTCAAAGTCCACGTAGGGCTTGGATACATTTGGAAATGATAATAAACAATTAATTTGTGGGACATTTTTTTTTACACAGTGTCATCTAGCTCAAAGTAAGCTAACATAAGCTTGTGGTATGGGTGGACAACTGATAGACATACTTATATATGTCTAAATACATACATATTATTCATAGAAAATACCCAAACTTCGAAACAAACATTAGTGGATCACACAAATATTTGTTCCGACCCGGAACTTTAGCGCGGCAATCGCATACACTACCACTGCACCACCAAGAATACACTAAGATGAAGAGGGAATGATGATGAATTATTATTCTGAACAGAAATGACCTCGACTCTAGTTGATATAACACCGAAGTAATTCAATTTGCTATAGGTTTGTACCTATCTGGAAAATTGCGCGAATGGACGAACGGAAATTTGACACAGTTAAAGTTCATAGGATAAAAATGCGCATAAAGCGATATTTCATTTATTATTCAAATTGTATTAATTCAGACTCAAAAATTAAATAAATTATTATCGAATTTCGAGCAATGGGTGACCAACAATAAACCTATCCAATTAATTACGTTTCTATTGCTATTACTGGAAAATTATAGTCGGTAGTATATTTACTTTAATGGGAAAATTATAGTCGGTAGCGGTAGTATATGTACTCTCTCACTGGGTACACAAATGTTATATAACAAAATGCATTTGCCAGTATATTTAAAAAAACAAATACTAAATACTTTATTTACCTGACAGATAGCATCTGGTCGACTTCTTAAAGCATCCCAAATAAAATGTCCCATGTGATATTTCTCATTTGTTATGTCGAATAATTTCATTTTCACAGGCACTATATTTTGACAGTTGAAAAAATAAATAAAAAATAAAGTTTATTTTGGCTCGTCGAAGTTTTGGTACTAACAAGCTGTCAAGACGATAACGACAGTGTTGCGCGGAGGGCGCGCACCATATGATATTTCTAGTAGTACCTATTGCTTTTTATGTACAATATTCCAATCTGTCTTCCATTCCAATCTTTTTATGTACAGTATTCAAATCCTGTCAGGTCTTATACATTTATGATAACCGTTGCACTCGTTTTACTGCTACAATACCGGATACATGTTGTATTCAAAGCCCAGAACAAACAAGACTTTTTTAAAACATACCTACATTTGAGCGCCAAAAACCCGTCACATATTTTTTATTACAATACTTTTTATGTAGGTACCTTAGACACTCAGAGTATATTCACATACACGAGGAAAACATAACATTGTATGCTTTTGGTTGGGTCAACTGGATTCTCAAAGGACAAGTGCGTAACGTCAGGGTGCCGTAAAGAATTGTACTGCTCGAACTGGCCTATGCCTAGTCGTTCTGATTCGGGTTTATTTATAAAATTCATTAGGTCGATCTTTCATGTTCGACTAAATAATATATGAATCTATGCTCGACTTTTCTATTTTTAGCCCTGGCACGCATCGCAATATGCGGTACTAAATTTTCAAATAATACGAAAATTATTTCGCCGACTACATAGAGGCGATCGGCCCTGCTAACCCAGTGTTCTGTAACGATCATTGCGTTAAGCAACTTTCGCTGGCTGGTCATTGGATGGGTGATCGCTTTGTGGTATTTTAATTTATGAGCGTTTCTGTGCACGTTAAGCCGTTGGTCTCGGTTGCCAGTAACATAGCAATCGTTAAGCCAATTTGAAGTCATTATGGGCGGCTTGAAAACACAACACAACGTGCAACTGTCTATTTCAACATGGTCTCACCACCTATTACGTGGGACAGGAATACACACGGTGAAAAGTGAGTGTATAATATGCCTCTGACACCCCTTTGGGGATAAGGTGTGATTTAAAAACATAGTCTTTTCACTTAAATCGTTTCTTGTATGTAGGTACTTAGTTTTTATTTATCTCTTATTATATGAAGATTTACTTCTATCGACATTTTAGCAGTTAATCTCGACATAACGAGTCATATTCTTAGGTGTGTTTTGTGGAATAGAATATTAATTCACACTCTTTCCATGACGGGGTAGTCAGAGAGGACAGATCGTCAGGCTTCGCGATCCATGCATACTTCTTTCGCTTCCTGTATACTCATTTATTGCTACATACATGCACGTCTGGGTATCCGAGTACGTTTGACTTTTGCGTTTTTGAGCAATCTGAATAATTACATTTTTATTTGAAGCCTACCCCTGGGTTTGCTAAGTGGAAAAACTCGGGTTTACCTACTTGGTCTGGGTGGGCTTCGTTTGGTCTCCCTTAGGCTAACTGATATGCTCCATACTTTTTTTGATCTACTAGAGGTTGTTCAATCTTTTGTGTAAAAACGATGACGAATATTGTTGTTCCTTATTCATTCACATTATGGTAGCTGTGATAATAAAACAGATTTCCTTTTTTTACTGATATCATGTAGGTACGCAAGTTTAAAAATAACAATCAATGTTATCGTCACGCATGTTTCATTCACGACCTACGTGAATAGTATAGTATGTTGATCAATCACTTCCGTTTAACCTACTTTCATTCATAAGTTACTTTTACTATTTTTAATGGGCTGAGAGGACATCGTACGTTTGTGATAGGTCGTGGCTATACCTGCCTTGCTTTTGACAACGACGTAAATATGCCATACCTACCTATTTTAGGTAAATTTTGCTACTTTGAAACTCTGATAATATCTCATTAATTTGCTAATACAATATGCTAAGCAGTTTACAAGTATCGGATACAGTTTACTATGCGGATCTTTACATATGCGTGGCTTCAAGGGTAAATTTTCGTGCTTTCAAACGTTTCTGCCATACATATTACTGGAATCAAACATAGCTCACACACACATAGGACCCGTAGTGTACTCGTACCTACTCTTAGGTACCGTGGTGCTTCCCCTTTTCTATAGGGATTTACACCTAGTTGCTTTCCAGGTCTCCCGCTTTTCAAAGGAGGGAAGAGGCGTTACGTTCTTTTTCCAAATTACTAAAACTATCTTCTGATTAATTTCGTTGCGGGTTCCAAGACATGCTAACTTCTCCTGGGACTTCACCGAGAACAAGCTCGGTGAACTTTTCTGGTGTTTTGGTCATTGCTGTAGATCCTGCTTTACAGGAGTCACAGGACCTAATGGGAATGCGGGTGGGATTAGGTCGTGGCATGTACGCCTTACCTTGCTTTTGACAACGATGTAAATATGCCATAGGTACTTTTATGGTAAATTTTGCTACTTTGAAACTAGGTTAATATCTCATAAATTTAATGCGTTATTGTAAATCGACGAATTAATCCACCTCTTTCCGTGAATTAATCCATGTCTTAAGGCAAGGTAAGTCGCAAACTACCGGCACTTAGCAGAATTACACGGTACAAATGTAAAGAATTGCACCTAATCATTGGATTTGTGATGACACAACAAACAAATTTGAAAAGCATTTAATATGCTAAGTTCTCGTGGCCCCACGGACTCAGTGTTCTGTAAACGATCACCGTATTAAGCAACTTTCACTATGGCAGGTCCTCGGATGGGTGACCACTTTGTGGCATTTACATTTGCGAGCGTTTCCGTGCTTCGGAAGACACGTTAAGCCGTTCGTCCAGGTTGCCAGTAACATGGCAGTCGTTAAGCCCAGTTGAAGGCCTTATAGGCGGCTTGAAAAATTTTAACAGCAGGTCGCCACAACCTGCGCCTGTCCATTTCAACAATGGGCTCACCACCTGTTACGTGGGACAAAAGTGCATACGGTGAAATGTATGTATTATGTTATGCCTCTTCCTACCCCTTCGGGGATAAAGGCGTGACAGTATGTGTGTATGTAGGGGAAAAAGGGGCAATGGGAGTCAGAGGGCAATGGTGGTCAGCGTTCTAGTTCCTAGACCTAAGTAGCTAAACAAACGAATATCGTCCTTAAAGACTCGCTAAGTGTAAAGGGTGGGTAATACAAGTCACTGCAGTGCGGGCAATGAGAGTTGACTCCCATTGCCCGCAATCATTAACGTACCTAAAAAAATTCATTCTAATTCATTACTTTTCCAGAAATGCCGAAAATACGTCACAGGTCCACAAATAAGGCTCAGTGGTCATCTGAAACACTGTCAAAAGCTGAGGCTCTCATGTGTCAAGGCCACTCTATGAGAAGTGCTCCTAAAGCCATGAATATACCTTTTTCAAGCCTCCAAAAGCGGTTAAAAAAGAATAATTCAAAGGAACCACGTCTCGGACGACTTCCTGTATTTACAGCAGATGTAGAAAAGGTTTTGTCAGACCGGATAAAATATTTTTCTTTTATTTTTATGGAGTCACAGCGATTCAAATAAGGAAAGCAGCATACCAGTATGCAGAAGAGCTTAAAATTTCACACAGTTTTGACAAAAGTGCTAAAATGGCTGGACGCGATTGGCTAGAGGTCTTTTTAAATCTCTTCCATCTCTGTTCGTAAACCTGAAGCTACAAGTATCAACAGAATATCAGCTTTCAATAAAGAAGGAACTATTAGGAGATCTAATGGGCAAATATAAATTTACTCCTAATAATATTTATAACTGCGACGAGACAAGTATTTCCACAGTGCAAGATCCTGGAAAAATTTTAGCTCCCAAAGGCATGAAAAGAGTTGGCTCCATAACAAGTTGGGAAAGAGGAAAAAATTCTGGCACTCTTGTGTGCCATGAGCGCTGCTGGTAGTTTTGTCCCACCAATGTTCATCTTGAGAGAAAGAATGACTCCTCAGCTTGAGAAAGACAGCAGGACTGCAGGTGCTATATACAAATGTTCAGATAATGGGTGGATTAATGAACATCTATTCTTTGAGTGGCTGCAACACTTTGCCATGTATACCAAGCCATCGTTCCAAGCGCCTGTTTTATTAATACTTGACAATCACGCCAGTCATACTTCTTTGATGATTTATGATTTTTGTAAACAAAATAATATACATATACTGTCACTGCCTCCACATAAATTCCACAGGAGGCAGCCATTAGATCTCACATTTTTTGGTCCTCTTAAAGCTATTTACAAAAATATATATTTTTAAAAAATCGCCTTACAGAGAAATTAACTCCATACGACGTGGCTGCAATTTTAAATAGAGCATATTCTACGGTGGCATCTATAAACAAAGGTGAATTCCGGGCATCAGGTATTGTCCCATATAATCCGAATATATTTTCTGATGAAGATTTTACCGCAGCTGTAGTCTTAACCCAACCTGAAGTAATTATTCAAGATACCTCAATCGTCATCCCATCTACATCTGCTCCAATACCATCTACATCTTCTGCAACAATACATCCAATAACGTGTAATTCATCGGTTACAACAAATTAAACTCCATCTACATCGTCTGCAGAAATACATCATATGTCATCAATATCATCCATATCCGTTGATTCAATATCATCGACTTCATCAGCAACGTTAGCGTCTAGAATTTTGAATTCTAATATTGAAGATCTACGCAAAAATTATGACATCAACATCCGTAAAAGATAGCCTTGTCGAAAAAGAAAATAAGAAAGCATCTAGAGCAGCAAAAGGAAATACCCTTATTCCCAAAGGTAGCAAGAAGCAGAAACCTAAGAATGATATTGCGAATAAAGCCAAAAGGCGCGTTCTTCAAGATCTACATACTTCTCCAGAATCAGATATTAATCTTAATCAGATATGTGACGATGATGAAGACGGCGATTTAAATCAATAAATATAAAATATAAATATTGTGGGACACTTTTCACACAGTGCCATCTAGCCCAAAGTTAGCTAATATTAGCTTGTGTTATGGGATCTAGATAACTGATAAACATACTTATATATTTCTAAATACATACATATTATAGATAAACAAATAAATAAATAACACCCAGACACAGAATAAACCATCGTGCTCATCACACAAAGTTTTATCCTTGGTGGGAATCGAACCCACGACCTCTTGCGTAGCAGTCGGATGCACTCCCACCGCGCCACAGAGGCAGTCAATGTTTGGTATGTGATGAATTTGGTCGCAACAATGAGTTATGGTACAGATGCACTTCTTGTGGCTTATGGGCACACGCTAGTTGCACAGGATGGGACTCGCCAAAAGGTTACGTATGTGCCAATTGTTAGACTAGGCTGACTCTCATTGTCCCCATAGTGACTATAATTACCCTCAGATATGGACAATGGTGGTCAAAGATGTTTTTTTTCAAGTTGAATGTTAATTAATGTATGTTTCCAAAGGTAATGAAACTGTATGAGACTGATAGTTTAATGATTAAAATACTTTAAAAGTTGATAAAAATAAAGATAAAGTAAAAATTGTGTTTTTTATTCTATATCTTGCTTAAGTGACTCTCATTACCCCCTTCTCCCCTATGTATGTTAATATGCTAACTTTATCCTTTATATTTAAAATGGAAAATTTTGAAAACTTTATTAAAACTTAACTTAACTATCTTCACGCTGTGTCCCTGACGGGGTAGTCAGAGAGGACAGATCGCCAGGCATCGCGATCCATGCATACTTCTTTCGCTTCCTGTAGATTCATTAATCGCTTCAAACATGCACGTCTGGGTATCCGAGTACTTTTGACTCTTCCGTTCTTGAGCAATCCGCTCACGTGGTCTTCATAAGTAAGTCTCGGTCTACCTTGACTCCTTCTGCCCTCTACTTTCGCTCAATATATATTCTTTGTCAATCGTTCCTCACTCATTCGTTGAACGTGTCCAAACCAACGGAGCACGCCCTTTTCCAGCTTAACGCTGACACTTTCACTCAAACCTGCCATATTGCGTATCACTTCGTTGCGTTTTCGGTCGGCCAAGGTTACGCCGCACAATTTCCGAAGTGATCGCACCTCCACAGCATTCAGCTTACTTTTATGCATCTTCTGACATACCTAGGTTTCGCTGCCGTAAAGCAACGTTGGCACTAGAACTGCGTTATGAATCGCGAGTCGTGCTTCTTTTACGATGCTTTGTCGCTTTACTAATTGGGACAAAGCACCGTTAACTTTGCTTCCGGCAGTTAGTCGCCGTTCTACATCCGAATCACATCTTCCATTCGCGCTAAACATACTCCCTAAATACACAATTTCATTCACTTGCTCTAGACATTCCCGATTTACCCAAATCTCGCACTTAGTTCTTACGTCTTCACTTTCAAATACCAGACTTTATTATTATTATGTATTAAAGTAAATTACGAATCAGTTTCCCATTATTAAATAGAAAAGTTGCTGCTAACAGGTAACTCGCTGAACGTAGGTTCAAATTAATCTCACTGCTTCGTCGCTGTAATATATTTCTAACTAATAAATAATGTCTCTAATTAAAACGCACGTTTGCACACAGAATTTCCACTTGAAATCCAGATAGTGATTCTCTGGAATGTACCTTAAATCTTAATAATATTATAAATGCGAAGGTTTGTGTGGATGTTTGTTACTATCTTCACGCTGTATCCCTGACGGGGTAGTCAGGGATACAGCGTGACATAGTTAGATGTTTGTTACTCTTTCACGTAAAAACTAGTGAATAGATTTTAATGAAACTTTACAATAATATAGCATATACATCAGAATAACACATAGGCTACTTTTTATCCCGGAAACAAGTTCCTGTGGGAAATGGGAACGGGAAAACTTCTCTACGTGGGCAAAGCCGCGGGTGTCAACTAGTTAGCCATAATTTTGGCAACTTTGTCTTATCAGAGGTGTAAAGTGTTGTGTATGAATCATGTATATGTGTGCTTTGTTACGGTTACATCCATGCCAACGGAGACGGCAGAAGGGTTGAGGTTATGTCCACGAATACACGAATATCGCGAAACTGCTGGTGAAATCAATGTTACTGATGAGAGATGTAGCATTTTTTTTCTCAATATTTTTTGTAGCATTCTGATTCATTCATTTAGGTGTTGAGCATATTTGACTAATATTATAAACGCGAAAGTTTGTAAGCATGTATATATATAGGCATGTAGGTATATTACTCTTTCACGCAAAAACGACTCAATGGATTTTGATGAAACTTTACAATAATACAGCTTACACATCAGAATATCACATAGGCTACTTTTTTTCTTTGGAAGAAATTCCAGTGGGAAACTGGAAAACTTTTAAAGAACTGGTTGAGTAGTTTATTTAATCATAGGCAGAATCCGAGGAGACAGCGAAACTTGGTAGTAAAACTGGGGTATAATAACAATTTAAAGGCAAATTTATTAGTTAATATAATTTTATTAAAAATAAAACTTAAACGGATATACATATTCCAGGTTAAAACAAAATACAATAGATTAATATTAAAAATAACATAAAAAGGCACTTTTACCCGAATTACTTAAAGCTGCTGAATCAAATGCACAATTAATATTTATTATAAAAATATAATTATTATGACTTATGCTTATTAAACTCGATTATCTACTCTTTTGTTGGCTTTTTGTTTCTTTCTTGTGCCAGACATGTACTATAGAGTAGGTCTGTTTATTTAGTCAAAACGAATTACCTATCTGACGTGTAAATTTCGGGATAGCCCAACTAGTTTTACTTCGGGATAGTTTTATTTACACGTGAGTAAAACCGTTTATTTCGTAATAATGAACATCGCTCACGAAAGTTATTATTCTAGAATTACCTATCTTAGAAATCTTTTATTATTTATATTAGAACTAACAACCGCACTCAGAGTCGTTCATTAAATTAGGGTAAATTGTCATTTAACTAATTATGAATAAAATAAATTCGATCGGGACAAACCAAATCCGAACGTGTGTTGGCGCTATAACCATACTTTTGGCATGTGAACGTCAATTTAATGTCTTTAGGGTTAAGCGGCCATTAAAGTTAATTGACATTAAATGACAATAATGACTCGTTAACTGTCTCTGAGAGTAATATTTTATTAATCTTTACTTAAAACTCCTTAATCAATCATTAAATCGACTCTGAGTGCGGCAGTAAGTATAACATTCATTTCAGTTGATCATTCACAACTTGTAATGCGCCTAGCACATTCATAACAAATGAAAGAAGACGTGACGTCATTTAATTAGACCTATTTACAGGTTTCCTACCTGTAAATATACTTATTTACAGGTACGGAACCTGTAAATATTCTTATTTACAGGTACGGAACCTGTAAATATTCTTTTTTACAGGTACGGAACCTGTAAATATTCTTATTTACAGGTACGGAACCTGTAAATAGGTCTACAATTTAAAAAGAGGTTCAGAATGTAATGTAAAAAAACTTTACTAAAGGGTATAACAATATTAGTATTTTTAAACGTTGAAAACTAAATAAAAAAATATTTTAAAAACATTAAAATCACTGACTATGAAACATTCCAAATTCAGTAAAGGGACATGAGTATAAGTCAATAAATTAAAATAGTTAATGTGCAAGACGCAACCGAAACGTAACAAGACAATATTATTTGGGTTACTTTATACGAAAATATGTGTATTTATATACGTAAATGTTTACAGGAATAAAGATACATCGCGCCATCACCCTAGAGGGCTTCCTCAGCTACCCTCAAGAATCATAAAAGTAATATTTATATTACCCAACTGTAAACAAGTATTTGGTATTACCTACAATAAAAATTGTAGACTGATAAAAATCTACCCGTCTCCGAATAAAAAAAAAGGAAAACAACGTGTTGCTCTTTGGGAGTGTCGGCAAAAGTGAAAACTTGAACATTAAAGTTGTGCAAATATAGCAGGCTGTAGTACAAACACACATGCACACAAACAACAGGAGCAGGCATACATTTTCGCAGCGCGGTAGAAAGAGACGGGGATATTACTTCCTCTCCTACGCCGCACCGGCGGTCTACTTTCCCTCCGTCTTACGAATTTTTGATCAGATCACGTGTCCTGACACGGGTTAAAAAATTTTTACCCATCCCAAAAAGTTCAACGCTGCTAAAGCAGTTTACACTTCAAAAATTGTTTTAGAGGGTTTCAGAAGCGGTAAAAAGCTCTTTCTTAACCTTATATTCAGTAAACAGGCATCCCGTTGGGTTCTAAACCAAATCTTTGTTACATATCACAAATGAGAATGTTAAAACTAATAAATACCAGATTAATAAATATATAACAGTACTTTACATTGCTATTTCTACATAATGCTAGCATCCTGCTGAACGATTAATACTTCTTTCTGAAGGTTGCCGGAACCAATTTTGCAGTTTGACATAACTTGCAGGCCCTCGACTCTGTAAAATATATTTTTAATTTTATTATATCAGTTATTACTAGTTGATGCCCGAGGCGGCGCTTGCGTGTTGTAGATATTCTGTACCCGTTTCGCACAGTAGTTTGTTCATAGGATTAAGATCCAGAGATAACTGACACCCAACATTAAGACAAAGGCCATATTTAATCACAACCGCAGGCATCGTCCATTCAAATCTAGTAATAATTTTCATCTTTCACTAAAATGGTTTGAAATATTTTCTTTATCTTAGCGTATTATCAGTTGCCTCCAAACCCATCTAAAAGAGAGAGAGAGAGAGAGAGAGAGGGGGGGGGGGGATAGGGAGAGAGAGAGAGCGATAGATCTTTTGGCTTTTGTTTTTTTTGGCCCCGGCGATCTTATAGATGATTCTATAAGATCTGTTATTGGTCGTGCAAATGAGTGTCTAGCACATAAGACCTTTTAGCATTTTTGTTATCACCTCACTAAAAAGGCAACAGGTTCAAAATTTCTTCCATATTTAACATCTACAATAGACACATTTTTTTTTTTTTTTAATTTTTTTTATTAAATTTATTCGACCCTTTAGACCCACCCCAGTTCCGTGCTTCGGAAGGCACGTTAAGCCAATGGTCCCGGTTGCCAATAAAATGGCAGTCGTCAAGCCAAGTTGGAGGCCCTATAGGCTTAAAAAATTTCAACAGCAGGTCGATGCAGCCTGCGCCTGTCCATTTCAACACGGCAATGGGCTCACCACCTGTTACATGGGACAGAGATGCATACGGTGAAACGTGGACGTTAAATATGCCTCTGCCTACCCCTTCGGGGATAAAGGCGTGACAATATGTCGATGTCGATGTCTATAAGATCTGATCCTATGTCGCCCTAAGACGTATAACGAAGTAGGCGACAAACCACGTAGTCGGATCGTTCGTCCGGCGGTGATGGCGTCTTCAATAAGAAAATAATAATGGTAGTCAGCGTACTGGTTGCTTTACAAAAATATTTCAGTCTGAGATAGGGAGTCCATTCAACTATTGCCTTACTGTTTACTAGGATTCCAGATGCATATTGTAAGGATAAGCAACATTGTGTGTATGATGATAGAAATTAACTGTTGGCATAATTTCAAACACTTCCTCACAACAAAAACCATTGTATAAGCAGGCCTCGCAGTCACTTGCCAACAGCTGATTCTTGATATCATTTAAAATATTTTAGTTTAAGTCTCTTCAATGGGGACGTAAAACTTTTATGTAGAGGGAGCTGTGTGTTTGTTACACAGAAAAGGTTATGTTTCATAGTAAAACTTTTTAGTCTGCTTCTTGCGTTTTGTTTTTGGTCTAAGTTTCTTTCTGTGGTGGATTAAAGCTTTACAACATGTTTTCTACCTGACAAGTCGATGATTTAAATAAGGAATTAAAAAATAGAAAAAAGAGCTACATTTAAGAGCTACACAACGACCCATTCTTCAATAAATATGAAGATTGACAGTTGCTTTGTAACAAACATTTAGCGCCCTCTACAATGAACTATTTGACAGTTTTCTTCCTCATTTATTTAAGAGATGCAGAAAACGAAAGAAATATGCATGGATCGAGAAGCCTGGCCTGGCCATCAGTCCTCTCCGACTACTCTGTCAGGGATACAGCATGAAGATAGTTAGTTAGTACTCACTCTGAATGTTTCACGCAGTCACCGGTGTTGACTTCACACCTTATGCTATGTTCACTGCACTCCGATATTACAGTGTTATTCAACTCAACGTGTGACCCAGAGTACATCTGTATACCGACGCCGCAATTCCTTATTGTACAGTTTCTTAACTCCACCTATAAATACATTGATCTATGATAATCCTAGTTGACGCCCACGGCTCCGCACGCGTGGTGAAGTTTTCCCAGGAACTTATTCCCGGGATAAAAAGTAGCCTATGTGTTATAAAATCTATTCAGTAGATTTTGCGTGGAAGAGAAATAAACTTCCATAATTACAAACTTTCACGTTTATAATATTAGTAGGATATTCTGGGACATTTTTTACACAGTGCTGTGTAGTCCAGAGTAAGCTAATTATAAGCTTGTGTTATGGGATCTAGACGACTGATAAACATACTTATATATTTCTAAATACATACATAATATACATAGACAACACCCAAATGCCGAAACAAACATTTGTAAAACAAATTTATTTTCCGACCCGGAATTCGAACCCGGGACCTCAGTCGCGGCAGTCGCATGCACTACCACAAAATGGACTGTCTTGGTGGCCAGTCTATTTTGAATGTTTTATCAATGGGAAAGAAAACGCAAAACTTTTATGTAGAGGGCGCTGTGCGTTTGTTACACAGAAAACGTTAAGTTTCATAGCAAAACCTTTAATCTTCTTCGTCTTGCGTTTTGTTCTTGCTCTAAGATTCTTTTTTGTGTTTGAAATAAGCTTTACAACATGTATTCTACCTGGCGAGACGTTAAATTAAAGGATGAATTGAAAAAACAAAGAAAGCCACACATCGACCCATTCTTTAATAAATAATTTAAAACGCGTATTTTTAATGAAACAGTATGAAGATTGACAGTTGCTTTGTAACAAACATTTTTACTGTAGCCCCACCAAGATTTCCGGGGCCCAAGCAACCTCACCTGCTAGCGATGCAGCATAACTTGTTATGTAAAGGGGATATGGACACGTAAATCAAAGTACTGTGTGCGATGAAGATGATTTTATTTCGTTACATACATGCATCCTTGACCATGACCATGACCTTCAATAATCCTATTAAACAAGTACCAACATAACTGACTTGGCAAGGACATAGCCGTCCTTACGGGTTTAGGAGGTCAGAAAGCAGCAGCTCCAACCAGGCCGAAAATCGAAAGCTCCGGAGATCTTGTGCTCCTAATACCAATTGAATTCTTAAGATAACAATATTTAACAGTAATGAATTCCATACCTGAGCGCCTTTATGAACAACGATTCCAGAATAAAAGTTGTTAAATGTACAATCCTCAATGAGAATCTTAGCCCCTGCCATGGCTACAATACCCTGAGCGAAGTCACACTGGAATTAAAACAGGAGATTTTATAACCACATAAAGTTTTATAACTCCGGGTATTTGTATTTCAAACTAAATATAAATAAATGATAAAAATACATGGGATTAAGTCGCTCTAAATCAACACATAAATATACAAATAGAAAAATAATAATAAAGAAACATATGATTATAATGTAATAGACATTATTATAATTAAAATATTTTCATTTTGTAAACGAAAACTTATGTAATTACTGGCAATTAAAAAAGTGGCCATGAATTTTATTGCCAGGTTCTTCCTCAGGCTCTACTTAATGCTTTGCGAATCTGGCAGTAGATGTAGAAGCAATAATCTTGACGTTCATAAGTGTTACTTTATGAGCTACATGAATAAAGATATTTTCATTTTAGTCAAAAAAGGGTTCGACCTCGTAACCTACTTATAATAGTATAATTTTATAATAAGTATAATTTTGGTATGGACCATTATTTTATCTCTAAAGTTATATATGCTAACGTGTGAACGCCTTTATATACTCAAAAAACTGATTTTTCGACCTTTGACCTTGAATATTTAGGGAAACTCACACGTTAGCCTATTATGTGACTTTGAGACAGCAAAAAATTTGTAATGATAAAATGAAGGTCGATACAAAGATTCTACTTATTTCATTAGGTTCCAAGGTGTTGTACCCTTTAAGTTCGCAGCATTTTTCTGCTGTCAAGCTAGCCCTGATCCCTACTATATAGTCACGTTTTTTCCCCAGAATATACGAGGACCATACTATACGAGGACAATAATTACCTGTAAACTGCCCGAATCTTCTAGTAAATTACAGCGCGATATATATAACGTTCCCGCTCTCATCACAACAACTGTATTTACTGCTGTGCATATTAATGTCAGTTCCTGTAGTCTGCACTCATCACTGAGCATTAGAAGGCAGGACCTCATATCTGGTGCTTTCAGTGTAGTGCCTGCAAAGATTAAAATAGAAAAATAAAAAAGCTGAGAGGTGTCAAGGGACACCCGGGTGGAACGAAGTTGCTTTCGATTAATTAGTGAAGGAATTGTATTTATTATTTATTAGCTGACCCGCCCGGCTTCGCCAGTGTCTTACTTTGAACCCCGTGGCACCCATTTAACCCCGTCGTTCATTAATTTCACAATAATGTATGACCATTTTCCAAATTAGTTGATTACTTCTCCGCTCTCCAATACCTACGCCCGCACGGCCCAGTTGAATTATGGTTACACTAGGAAAATTTTTTTTTTTTGCGCATTTTTTTGATTTTGCCATATATTCTAAGATATTTCTTTAATTTGCAAGGTGTAAAGGGACAAAATAATCTTCATGAAATGCTGAAGCCAACTAACATATTAAAAATGATAAGGATTAATAACGTATTAGTGTAAATAGCCTTCAAATTATAGCTAAATAATATTAAAATGGTTATAGTATGTTATCCTTAAGAGATAGACATTTACCGTCGCAGACTCTTTCGTAGACCTATATTAGATACACAAATCCACTTTACATTATTTTGTTATATCTCAAAGGGTTTAGGCAGCGTTTTCGTTAAAAGCTTCCAGTTGGCTTATATTTTTCCGACACCCCCCTCAAATATCGTTATAATTTAGTCAATGTATACAATAACTTAACAAATTATAGATAAAAACCTTCCTTATGAATCACTCTAACTATTAAAAAAACAGTATCGTAATTCGTTGCTTAGTTTTAAAGATCTAAGCATACATAGGGACAGACGCCGCCCGCACGGCTTACAACTGTAGCAAAGAGTATCAAAAATGTTACAACTTTTTGTCTTAATTTTTTCCGTCTAGCCCCCTTTCGCAACGCGCGATAAGGAACTTCGTTCCAATAATTGTGGAAAACTTTTCACACAGCGCTATCTAGCCCAAACTAAGCTTTATTTTTATTTACATATTATACATAGGTAACACCTCCGAAACAAACGTTTGTGAATCACACAAATATTTATTTGACAAAGGACCTCAGCCAACGAGGCAGTCATTAAAACTGAGATAAGATTTTGTTTTTAGGTCTAGCTTACAGTAAGATTGGTATATTTCTACATCGCCTGGATTATCTGAAAGTATAAAGTAGGTAGTCTCTCATGTCAAATCCTCTTTATAAAGCAGGAAATGGTCAGAAGTCCAATATCATACCAGGCTCGAATTAAACATCACCAAAACAGACTGTACCAGAGCCTTAGTAATCCCACACAAGCTAAAAGATCAAAGACTTAAGGAGTATGATAAGGGTAACTTCTTAGCAAGAAAAACAGCTTACCAATGTGAGGGCGGGCCTAATAGGCCGAAAAGAATATTATTTAGAACTGGTCTCAGACCGATTACAAGTACAGCAAATTTTCAAAAGTATGTAAGTGTTAGTGGCCTGTAGTCTAACGGTCTTATTCATAATGAAACGCTTATCGAGGCCATAAACCTTCTATAGTTAAAACGTATTTTAAGCCTAATAAACCTTCTATAAAATTATTTATTCATAATGAGCCCATAAACCTCTGATAACTAAGATAGCTTTATAATACAAAATGTTGCCAATTGATGGTAAAAACATGACTTTTAATTAAAAACCCCGTGTTCAAATTGGTTGTCATTTACTTTTTAAATATTGTGAGCGCGTAAATGTTTGAGCTTTTTGAAACAAATTAATATTAAATATCGCAGATAAAACGATGGGCTAGTAATTTGAATTGTTTCAATAATGGTGCCAAATATAAGCGTCAAATAATTGAATATAAGTTAAAAGAAGACAAGGTTGGCGTCAATAATTTCATGAGATTGCTTGAACGCTGCAGGTTGCTTTTTCGTTTAGATGTACCTAATTTATTATTGATTTAAATAATTTTAAAGTATTTATTTGGTAGCTCACAGTTATTGAACATAAATATATGATACAAAACTAATTTCGCTAAGATAGCGGAATGTGCAACGAAATAATGCAAAGGTTATGTCCTACCCAACTTATATACCTAGGCACCGTTTAAATTTGTTGTATTATTTTCTTATACGTATTTCAGTTTACGACGCCAGCTGAAAAATTGGTGCATATTGAAATTGGGTGCCGTAAAGAACTGTACTTCATTCAAATGGGTAATTAAACCCTACGGCAGCGAAATTGAGGATTGAAAGGGACTTTGATGAAGAAAAGTCTAATCTTATCAAAATAAAAATTATATGTAATCACTAATGTAATTTTATTTTACATTTATTAGCGTTTCCGTGCTTCGGAAGACACGTTAAGCCATTGGTCACGGTAGCCAGTAACATGGTAGTCGTTAAACCACGTTCGAGTCCTCATGGGCGGATTGAAAAATTTCAACAGCAGGTCGTCACAACCTGGGCCTGTCGATTTTAATACGGCAATGGTCTCGCCAACTGTTCCATGAGACAAAATGCATACATACTGTGAAATGTGTGTATAATGCCTCAGCCTACCACTTCGAAGATAAAGGCGTGACAATATGTATGTATGGGTATCACTTTATTTATACCTATGTTGACATCATCAAGGATATGGCGGCCAACCCTTTATAGTTTACTTCGGGCTGTTCCTACCGAGGTTCTGTCCTTAGCCCATTTCTGTATAGCTTACTATTTGACGAAATATCGGGAGACATTAGTAGGTAAGGTTGTTCACCACGTGTATGATGATGACGGACTCTTGCAGAGCGTGAATAAGTGGAGTTCCACCGCCTCCGCTGAAGTCCTTTCGTGGTTGAGGGAAAATCTTTAAAAAAATTCATACGAATATTTATCCACATCATCTATAGAAATGGATTTAATGTTAAACGAAAAACTTTACAGCACGAACGATTTGCAGTAATTTCAATGCTACGCGAGGTTTGTAAAGCTTGCACCGCTCGCAATGCTTTCTTATTGCCTTATTGGTACCTATATAAATTAAAATTACTTATAATTACAATAATTTCTATTTACTTTTTTATCACAGACTAGCGACCCGGCCCGAAATTAATTGCGTTGCGCGTTATTATTAATTTTACCATAGATCCTAAGGTATTCAATTAAATAGCGTGATGTAAAAGGAAACAATAATCTTTATAAGATATTCAAGCCAACCAATATATTTAAAATGATAAGGATTAAAATCGAATTTGTGTAAAATAGCTTTCCACTTATCACTTTATAATTGCCCATTTTTGCAGTATTAATCTGGATATAGTATGATATCCTGAAAAGCTAGACATATGCCGTCGCCGACTTATTTGTAGATCTATTTAAGATACACAACTCCGCCATACATTATTTTATAATATCTCAAAGTGTTTAGATATCGTTTCCGTAGAAAGCTCCCAGACGGCTTATTTTATTTCGATATCAACCAATATTGTTACAATTTACTCAATGTAACTATATAAAACTTAACAAATTATATATCAAAACCTTCCTCTTCAATTACTCTATCTATTAAAGAAAACTGTATCAAAATCCGTTGCGTGGTTTCAAATTTCTAAACATACATATGGGCAGACAGAGAGCTGGAAGCAACTTGGTTTTATACCTGACCGTAGTGACAATCAAACCCAAAAACACGGAACAGCTGATCGCGGTCGGCCATTTTGTTTACTAAAATAGGTTTATAGAAGGGGTCTGACTTCTATAAAATCAGATAGATTTATCAGAGGTTTATAGAACGTTTCAGTGCTTTTGAACGATTATGAATAAGACTTTTTAGCAATCCTCTAATAAGGGCTTATTAAACCTCTCATAACTCATTATGAATAAGACGGTAAGGTGTAACAAAATAACAAAAAAAAGCTTTAATGAAAAAAAGTTTCGTGAAAAAGTTTATTAGCCTGTTAAAGACTATTTGCAGGACAGGGACGCCTGTAAACCTGTAACGAGTGGTGAGCCATTGCCGTGTTGAAATGGACAGGTGCAGGCTGTGGCGACCAGCTATTGAAAATTTTAAAACCGCCCATAAAGCCTTCAACTGGGCTTAACGACTGCCATGTTACTGGCAACCGGGACCAACGGCTTAACGTGCCTTCTGAAGCACGGAAACGCTCGCAAATGTAAATACCACAAAGTGGTCACACATCCGAGAACCAGCCATAGCGAAAGTTGCTTAACGCTGTGAACGTTTACAGACGAGTCCGCGGGCCACGAGCGCTTCATACAGGGATGTATAATAGAAAAATTACAGTAACTCACCATTAAAACTACAAATGCTAATATGTGATAATGGCATCTCAGGAAACTCATATTCTTTGCTACACACAACTAACTCTTCCGGCTCCAATGCAAGCGCTTCTTCAGCTGATGTCAACATTGTCAGAGTATACTCATTGGTGATTCTCGATCCAAGGAATTTAGATATTTCGTTATATTCAAATATTGATCCACCTTGCCAGAGAGCTACTACCTGAAATGTGGAATTATGGAAGGATAATTTCCTGCAAAATAACTATGTACAGTCACATAAAAAAATAGAAAGAACGTGTTGCAATTCGAAAACTAAAAAAAATAAAAAGTAATTGCATCAATAAAAAAGTTAAATCTGATTTAGAGGATAAAGTTGCTGAGCAGAGCACTTGCTTTTAAGGTCTGTATTCCAGAATGTTTCTCAATACTCAATCAATGCTTGAGACTAGTATTTGCCTTATAAAATCTACCCTCAAGCGTTGATTGAGTATTGAGAAACGTTCTGGAACACGGCCCAAAGACCCATTGTATGAGGGTTAAAATACTGCATTTCAACCTGTACTCAAATATACCATTCACTCTAAAAAAAACAAAAAAAAATAGCATGTGGCTGATTCTTGACTCACATTTCTCTTACTCTTATTTTTCTGCCATTTACTCCGTACTTTTGTCAGATATTGCTCCCTGATGAGTGAATTTTCATATAATGTCCACTTCGACATAAGCCCATCGAGACGTGCATTCATTTCCGCACAATGTGATATGTAGTTTGGTGGAAGCAGAGAATCTGAAAGAAATATAATATGACAATGATATTGTAGTTTGGTAAACTGAGAATATGTTGAAAAATAATTTAGCCCTGTGTTCTGTAAATGATCATTGCATTAAGACACTTTTGCTATTACTCATCCTCAGATAGGTGGCGCTTTGTATTATTTCCATTTACAAGAGTTTCCATGATTCTAAAGACATGTTAAGCTGATGGTCATGGTTGCCAGTAACATAGCAGTTGTTACGTCAATTTTTACAGCAATGAGTCACAACCTGCCTCTGTCTGCTGTTCAAAGCAGCAGACGCAATAGACTCACCAAGTGTAAAACGGGACAAAATGCAACTGCTGAAATGCTGTTTTATCTAATAGTGATATACCCATCACTATTAGATAAAATTATGGAAATTCATTAATGAAATGTCATTTGCCTCATATTTAGAAACGGCAAAACATGTGACAAATAGATTTTTGTCAGTAAATGTCCGTCTACATTTTCAACTCCTATGATCTAAAATTGCCACACGGGTTGTTAATTTTATATACAGGGTCATTTGTAAAACACCAGCAACCTCACAGGGATGGGGTGAGCTCTTTTGACATTTTTCAACAGCATAAATGCGCGCGTCCATCGTTCATCAAGGCATACAGTATGTAACGAGAAGGAGACCCAGGAGTTCTTTAAAGCAAATACCAATGATATATGGGGTATATATCATAGGTATTTGCTTAAAAGAACTCCTGGGTCTCCTTCTTTGGAGAAGACGTAAAAAAGAAGTCTATAACTGTCTCCTTAATTTGATTACTTCTCTGTATTAATATTCATTTAAATCACTTCTAATGTTTAGGCTCGTAAGTTAGCAAACTACTTTTATGTTTGTAATGTTTAAAGTTCGTGCAACCTAAAATGATGATATTAAGCCACATACCATCATCATTAGCCAAATCTCCTTCACATAATGAAGAATCTAGTTGCCTTAGCTTATCATGGGCATCTATGGCACTATTCCTTAACAATGTGATAGATCGGGCCACACAGCTGGGAATGCTGCCATTGTGCATATCTCCCCAGAGCCTCATGCGCTCTTCTATCGTGTTTGGAAGAAGAACTTTGTCATCTGCATCATCCCAGGGCATCCAGATATCATTATAATAGAATCTGTAACAAAAATAAATAATTATCAGTTAATACCTATAGCTATGCTGAGTAGTACTAGTATTGGGTTATTTTTATGGCTATTTCTATAAATCTATTGCGCCTTGTCAATACAATTGATTAATAAAATGAGGCTTCATGTTATTATATTATTATTATAAATGATGCACTAGCAGATCATTGATCTGATGTGTGCATATCACTGCACTTGTGTTTTATTTATTTATTTTTTATTTATTTTTTAGAAGCGCTCGTGGCCCCGCGGTCTCAGTGTTCTGTAAACGATCACTGAGTTACGCAACGCAAACGCAAAAAATGGGTGACCACTTTGTGGTATTTACATTTGCGAGCGTTTCCGTGCTTCGGAAAGCACGTTAAGCCGTTGGTCCCGGTTGCCAGTAAAATGGCAGTCGTTAAGCCTGGTTGAAGGCCTTATGGGCGGCTTGAAAATTTCAACAGCAGGTAGCCACAACCTGCGTCTGTCTATTTCAACACGGCAATGGGCTCACCACCTATTACGTGGGACAGGAATCCACACGGTGAAAAGTGGGCATATAATATGCCTCTGCCACCCCTTCGGGGATAAGGCGTGATGGATATTTATTTTATTTTATTTATTTTTTTTCACCTTTTTTTATCTTTTTCAAATATTCATCAAGTCTGTTTTTGAAACTGTTCACTGTTTGCGCATTAATCACAGTCTCTGGTAAACTGTTCTACATATCAACCACGCGATTTGGCAAAAAGTGTCGTCTAGGGTTGCTAGCAGAAGGAGACCTGTCGAGTTTCATTGAGTGTCCCCTTAAATGGAAATTAGAGTTCATGGAATACAGATTGCTGAAGTCTTTAACATTATAGTGTCCAGTCAATACTTTGAATGTTTCAATCAAATCTCCCCTTTGCCTTCAATTCTTTGTATTCAATCAAATCTTCCAATGTGGTCAAGTTCAGGTCTTTGAGGCGCTCTTCATATGATTTACGTTTCAACGAAACAACCATCTTTGTAGCTCTACGTTGTACCCTTTCGAGAATTAGTATGTCCTTCTTGAAGTAGGGGTTCCATACTTGAAAGGCGTACTCAAAAATTGGGCGAACATATGTTTTGTAGACGCGCAAGAATAAATCTTTTGTGAGGATGTTAAAAGCTTTTCGTATGACATACAACATGGAATTAGCTTTCTTCACAATATTTGTTATGTGTACATCACATTTAAGGTTATGTGTTATGGTTACTCCTAAGTCTCTTTGAGTATTAACCGGTTGCATTATCTCTGAACCAATTCTGTATTGCTTCTTTGGATTATTGCTGCTCATGTGCAAAACTGTACACTTCGTTGCATTTAATGGAATGAGCCAGTCCTCTGTCCATTGGACAATGTTGTCTAAGTCCTGTTGAATGACATTGTGACTAATGGCAGGGTTTCCCATTATTTTAGTTTCATCAGCAAACATTGATAAGTGTGATGTGATGGCACTTTTAAGGTCACTAATAAATATTCCAAACAAAATAGGTCCAAGAACTGATCCTTGTGGAACTCCACTGTGTACATTGTGAGCCTCAGACAATGTTTGCCCCACTCTAACTTTGAACTTCCTATACGACAGGAAGTCGGCAATCCATTGGAGAAGCTGCCCACGTATTCCAAAGTGCTCAAGTTTCGCCAATAGCCTCTTAATGGGGACTCGGTCAAAAGCTTTCTCGTAATCTAAGTATATAGTATCCATTGGTTGATTATTATTCCAGTTGTATGTCCACTTGTCGAGACAAATAAGTAGATTTGTGACTGTGGATCTTTTAGGAACAAACCCATGTTGTTCTTCTATAATAATATTCTCTGTACTTATGAATGTTCTTAATTCCATTGCTATTATCTTTTCCATTGTTTTGCAGACTATACTTGTTAGACTAATAGGTCGATAGTTAGTTGCGAGGCATTTGTCAACTTTTTGTATATCGGTGTTATATGAGCTTCTTTCCACTGCTGAGGAAGCTTTCCTGTTTTAAGAGACAAATTCATAATATGCGCCAGTTGGTGACAGAGTACAGTACTACATCGTTTCAGCAATATAGAGGGCAGAAAGTCTGGCCCCATCGCTGTCGTGTCGCTGAAGGTTTTTAAGGTTTTACACACCTTATCGGGTGAATATTCAAAAGTTTTGATAGCTCTTTCGGTACGCGGCATGTTAATAGAGAGAATTGGTAAATTTGAGGCTTCCACAGTATATGATTTCTCGAATTGTTTTGCAAATAAATTGGCTACTGCAATCTGGTCATTCGTTAGAATCATTGCATCATCCTTGAGAGATGGTGGGACTGATATAGTTGAAGAGAGCTGTTGTCGAACATAGTAATAGAAGGATTTTGGACCACTATTCACAATGCCTCTTTCGAATTCCATTCTTCGCTTCTTAACTAAGGTAACAATAGTGTTATTTTGTCTCCGATACACTTTGTATGCATCATCAGATCCTGTTGTCAAATATACCCTCCACAAATGCTTTTTATTATTTATCATGTCTAACACATGCCGATTAATCCAAGGTTTATTTATGTTTCGATTAGACTGTCTGATAGTGAGTGGTACATTATGATCAATAGATTTATGTATTATTCTTGTAAAGTTCCCCCAAGCCTGTTCGACATCAAAGCAGTTCAATTCTCCAATGTTATTTTCCAAAAGGGTATCAGTTATTTTTTCGTAGTTAGCCCTATAAAAGTTTCGCCTCTGTGAGCATCTGCACTGATTTGTCGCTAGTTTACCTTGTATTTGCACTGCACGATGTGATCACTCTTTCCTATATTTGGGTGATATTACACTTTCGTGCACAGATTATTCTCATTACAAAGAATCAAATCTAACAATGATTCCTCATTATTCCGCTTTCTTGTTATTTTAGAAACCAACTGTTTTAGATTACTGTTAGTATACATATCTACAAATTCACCATGCAGTTTGTCGTAATGAGTGGTATCTACATCATACAGTGGCCACTCAAGGTCCGGAAGGTTAAAATCCCCCAAAATAATCAAGGGGGTTGTCCCCTCGGATGCTTCCCTGATAGTGCTAAACAGAAGTTGGTCAGTATTTTCAAATGAATAATGTGTTGGTCTATACACCCCGGCCACAATGACTTTAAAATGTCCATAGCTTAGTTTTAACCAAAGAGCTTCTACGTCTGCAAATCTATTAAAGGTAGGGTGAAGATCTACGTGTATAGGCACGCCACATAGTGTATGTGATACATAAATAGCAACACCCCCCCATCCCTTTCCTTTCAATCGGTCATGTCTAAAAAGTATATAGCCATTAATATCCACTAAGCTGTTAGTAATAGTTGGTTTAAGATGTGTTTCTGTAATGATGATACATGTTGGTTTCAATATATTTACCTCAGTGAAAAGAAAATCTCGTTTAGCCACTAATGATGCCAAGTTCGTGTAAAAGAAGGTAAGCTCAACAATAGAACTGTTAAGTGTTATTGGTTTTTAGTAGTGACAATTGTAGGACTGCCACTTACATATTTGATGGTTATATCAGTTTCACCAGCATCGGTCCGACGACCCAATTCCTCACGCATTTTTTTTTAAATACTCGCGTTGGTAGGGTGTCAAATAATTTTTAGCTGTAATATGAGTGGGCAACTTTTTCTTATTTTTAAATACATTAATTACCGACCTTTTATTCTTAAAAACTACCTGGTCGAGGTGTGTGACCTTGAGTGCGCTTACCAAGACGGATGACAGCAACAGGGGCTTCGATTTCCGTAATGCATGAAAGTATCTGCTGCACCTGGGTTTTATTATGATTCATACATACTTCTTTATCACGAGATTCATCACCAGTCTGAAGCTGACATTCACTCACACCAAACACGATCATGTTACAATTCCGTTTCTTTCTCTCTAATAGTTCAGCGAGAATGCTTTCCATGTCAGTATTCCGGTTTTGCTTCGACTTGAGATTATCCACTTCAATTTTAAGTTGAGTAACCATGTTTCTTAATGCTGGTAATTGACGTACTCCTAACTCACATTCAGGGCACAAGTACTTTAATGTAGGTGACTGCAGCACTACTACTCTTAACTCCGTCGCTAGCAACCCACTGCACTTGACACATATTTGTCTTTCACAACCGTGACATTTAATTTTAGGATTCTTATCATCAATCTTAGGTATAGCTTTTTCACATTTCAAACAAACAGCCATATTTTTTTTTGAATCTTGACAAAGTCTAGACTTTGCAATAACTGCTAAAGATATTGCAAGATAACCTTTTCACTTTTGCTTTGGTTATAGATATGTTCAAAAACACAACATTCAATGTAAGATAACAAAGTAAACCAATATTTAAAAAAACAATTTGTCAGATGAACCGTCCTATTTTAGGCTGGTTAATACCAGTATACATACATACATACATACATATTGTCACACCTTTATCCCCGAAGGGGTAGGCAGAGGCATACTATACACTTTCACCGTATGCATTTTTGATATAAATAATACAATCGTTGAATATATTAGTTACGTAAAATAGAATAGGATAAACTACAGTGGTATAGACAACATGTTGATAAATAAATTTATTTACCTCAATAAATCTATAAACTCTGCAGTAGTCGCCACATTTATGCACTGTTCTCTCTGTTTTATTGTTGGCCATAGTTCTATCAATGGCACATCAACAACATTCTCTGGTAACGACACAGACTCGTGCTGAACGGACAACACATCAACACATGCTGACAGGTTCTCAAAGTCTACAGAAGTGACAGCAATGTAGGCTATACAGGGAAATCTCACTTCTGAAAAAGAAAGGTTTAAGAGATTAATAGCGCTACTCGTGGATAATCACTAGATATTATAAACCAAAGTCGCGTCCCACTGTCGGTCTGTCCCTTTATTGTATGATTAGTTCTTTAAAACTACGCAATCAATTTCAAGTGATTCAAAAGGAAGGTTTTAGTATTTAATTTGTTTATTTTTTGTATATCATTAGCTAAAATAATACAATATTTGTTGGGGTGTGGGAAAATAAGCCTCTGGGTGCTTTCAACAAAAGCGCCTAAACCTTTTGAGATATAACAAAAAAGTGTATGGTGGAATTGTGTATTTGCAAAGTAATGTGCAAAGAAATTAATTCTAGTTTATTATAAGTTTGTGAAAATGGGATTGCAAGTAGTTATGCATAAAATTTATGCACTTTCAGGGTAGTAGCAAGGGGAGTGTAATATATATTCATTATTTACATCAATCATAATATAATGCTAATTTTGTTACATTTGACCAAATTGATTACATTTATGAACTTACTTTACAGATGAGAAGATGCAATCAACTGGCTGGCCACTGAACAGCAAGCAGAGACATTCGGCCTTTTTAAATGATATCTTACGACTAAGTCACGATAGAAACTCAAAAGCTTCAAGTGCTGCTAAAAATTTAACTTACCAAACTTCTTACAAAACTCTTTGGACAGTTTCCACAAAGCATCCCAACCAACTGGTTCTACTAAAAGTTCTGCTTGCGTGCTCCATTGTTCTCTAGCCGTTCCACGACCTGAGCTGAACACTCTTAGTAGCTCCTGCTGAATTTCGGCATCACTACGTGAGAACGTATACACGGTCGGCATCTACAATAACACATTAAACAATGTAGTTTAAAGTTGTATCTTGTATATAATCAATTATAAATCTTATGTTTGAGAAACCTTCAAAAACATTTCGTTAGTATCTGACTCATACACGGTTCGATCTTGTTACTCGCCTATTCGGTTATCTTACCTTAAATATATTTAAGTAGTTTAAGAGCTATACATTCAATATAGTGGTTAAATTGATCTTTCAATTTATAGAGTCAACTCAATAACTTGTTTACAATAATTTTAAACTAATAAACGGAATCGCCAGTAAACCGAAAATAAATTCAAACATTTAAACTGAATTTGACATTGATTGACATTGACGTTTATATGTTGATGCTGTCATTTGTCTTCGCTCATCTAGGGTAGGCTAAGGAAACTCATTATATATTACTTTGTATTTAAATTTAGTCTTTTAGTCTCTCTGTGCTTGCACCCAGTAAAGCAAAGGTAATTTTACTGCAGCTAAATATGTGGATTTTGGAAGGTAATAGAAAATACCGTTTCCCACTAACTAACTATCTTCACGCTCTTTCCCTGTCGGGGTAGTCAGAGAGAACTGATCGCCAGTCATCGCGATCCATGCACACTACTGTCGCTTCCTGTAGATTCATTAATAGCTTCATACATGCACGTCTGGGTATCCGAGTACTTTTGACTTTTCCGTTTTTGAGCAATCTGCTCACATAGTCTTCATATGTAAGTCTTGGCCTACCCTGGCTCCTTCTGCCCTCTACTTTCGCACACTAATTATATTCTTCGCCAATCGTTCCTCACTCATTCGTTGAACGTGTCCAAACCGTTTTTCACATGATCCAAATTCACAACACCTATGCACGTTGTTGTCGAAATTTTTATGTTTAAGAAACCAACACACAGACAGGCTAGGCAAAGGAAACTCGGTCCAGAAACCCTTGTTCTTAGGATTCAAATTTGCTTAGATTTGTCAGTTTCAGTGCTATGTCCAGTTTTGACATCAACATCAAAGAATAAACACAAAATTATGCAACAGTTTTGGAAAATAATATACATCAACCGTGAGCCATGTTTGGTGTTCTGTTTTAATCCGTTGAGCCCGCGTGGTACAATAAGGCCATATCAAGTTACTCATTAGTTGTAATTATAATAGAATCATTTGCCGCTTGCGCATGTTGAGGTTTTATAGTGAAAAATCGTAGTAACTATATACCTATTATCTTGCTATTCAGGTCACGGTTTTTCCTTTAAGATCTGTTTAGTCTTTGTGAGTAAAATATGCACAGAATATTGTATTAAAGAGATTAACCAGTTAAGGTAACGTCATACATAAGCATCTAATTACATTAACTTCACTTCTTATGGTATTTTTTCTCATCTGAGGCCTTGACGAAATATGTGATGGTTCTACTCGCAATAGCCATGGCTACAGCAATGTCAACTTTGCTTAGGTCTTAAAGTTTACGGCATAAACGTTAGATGAGTGTACATAGAACTGTTAGCAAGTGACAGAGGCTATTAATTATGAGATACAGAAACGTGAAATTAGGTAAAACCATTCAATAGGTACCTTGAATGAGCATTAATTAAATGAGCAATGATGAATGAATGAGAATGATGAATTTCCGTAACTTCCACCCGAATGGGACCGAACACCGCCGGTGAAATCAAAACAGCCTAAACTATTATACATAGATACCTAAAATTTGTGAATGTATTTCTTAGGTAGGTACTATATATGAGCAATAAAAAAGAAATTGCCAGCATACCCACGAGAAAGGGAAATGCGCGTATAAAAACAAATCCCACCGTAAACTATAAAACATAGTTAGGTACCTAACTGAAATTTGATGAAAGTACCTATTCGTTAGGTTCTTTAGATGAGCATTAAGAACGAAATTCCCGGTATTTCCAAGAATATAATATTATTTAATTAATACACTCCCTGACTCTTGAAGCGAGCCACCTTACATTCCCGGGTCTAAAAGCCCAATACACAAAAAATATACAATATAAAAAAAGTTTTAATGCATTTTTTATGCTGGCATATTTCACCGTCTTTCCCGTATATATTATTCCAAATTTGAATTTTAGAATTTAAAATAAAGAACAAAAGCCGAGCTTGGTCACTGATTTGAAAAAAATAATGACTGTTGAAAGTTGCTTTTGAAGCAATTTAATGTCGATTTGGTTTGAATTTTCGCAATTGTTGTTAATCAAAGTTTAGTTTAGTTATTTTTTTATAATTTGAACCGTTTTTGGCTATAAAATTATGGATACTTCACCTGAAGTAGCCGCGCAAGCTACAGCACTTCTTCAATATGGGCTAAGTCAGCGAGATGTGAGTTCACAACTTCACATAAGTCGTTCCGCTGTTCAAAGAGTGTAACCACCGATACCTGGAGACTGGCGGCTTCGTTCGGCGAACAGGAGGACCTCGTTACCGAGTGACAACGGCGAGACAAGATCAATACATTGTCACTACTAGCTTACGAAATCGACGCCTTAACTCTGTTCATATACAAGAACAGCTCAGGGAGTTTCACGGAGTGGCTGTAAGTGCTCGGACCGTTAGAAGGCGACTCAATGAACGTGGTTTTAAGCTCCATAAGCCAGCCAATGGACCCAAATTGACACGAGCACACCAAATAGCCCGTCTAGAGTTTGCGCGCAGACATCTAAATTGGACTCGACATCAATGGAGCCAGGTTCTCTACACAGATGAGTCCAAGATAATGCTATACGGTAATGACGGAAGGAGTAAGGTGTACCGAATACAGAACGAGCGTTTCGCGCAATGCTGTATTGACGAGAAAGTGAGTTATGGTGGAGGATCATGGACAGTCTGGGGAGGAATCTCTATGGAAGGCAAAACTGAGCTAGAGGTAGTGACGGGACCACGACTGCCGCCCCTAGATGGCAATAGATACATTCGCCAATGTTTAGAGAACCACGTGATGCCATATGCTGGATTTATTGGCCAAGATTTCTTTTTAATGCATGATAATGCAAGGGCCCATACTGCGGGAATCGTCAGGGAGTACTTAAATTACATTGGTATCACTGAGATGGCCAGCGCGAAGTCCTGATATAAATCCTATTGAGCATCTATGGGATGAGCTGAAGAGGCGTGTGCAAGCTCATCATCCTGCCTCGCAAACCATGCAGGAGCTCAAAAATGTAATTTTGGAAGAATGGGAAGATATTCCGAACCGTACATTCCGAATGCCAAACCGTATGAGAGCTGTCATAAATGCACTGGGAGGCAATACAAGTTACTAAATAAACATTTAACTAACTAAAAACTAACTATCTTCACGCTGTATCCCTGACGGGGTAGTCAGAGAGGACAGATCGCCAGGCTTCGCGATCCATGCATACTTCTAAACATAAATAAACATTTCTTTTCTTTTATTTAAAAATCGATTAGATTTTTTTCCTTGAAAAAAGCAAATATGGACTTGTTTCAACGTAACTCGACTTTTTTATTAAACTGTAGTTCAAATTTAAAACAGTGGCACTCTAAATGAATGATGAGTATACCAGCTCCAAAACTGCATCAAAACATTTTCCTTCTACATACATCTTTTATAAGTTACAGTACTCCAAACCAAAAAAATCAAGGTGGCTCGATTTAGGTGTCCGGGAGTGTATTATTAATGTGAAAGAATGTGATTTTATTTTATATTTTTGGAGCTTTGTTACTTAATCACATAACAGTAACAGAATTTCCTAAATTTTAATTTTAAATTTTAAAGTGGAAAAATTTTTCAGTCACGAGCTGGATTCGAACCAGCGTCTTCTGTTTCAATGCACCAGACGCGTTACCGACTACACCACCGTGAACTGCTCGTAACTGACGAATTAATCCACCTCTTTACGTCTTAAGGCGACGTAAGGACCTAACGACATTTCCTAAATGAGGACATAGGGTGCTTTTGATATAGGAAAAACATTATACATCCACGGGAAACACTATTTTGCAAAAAAAAAATTGTACGCGAAAGAAGTCGCGGGCATCAGCTAGTTTGTAATATTTTAATAAGTAAAAGAATTTTGCACCAGCCGAGTAGTCACTGAGATATATGCAATTAGTAATATTTAAAAAGAAAAAAGATAGAAAAGCGTTTATCTATCTCGAAAAGTTGTCACACAAAAAAAGCAATGCGGTACAAATGTGAAATGCGCGCCACACGTCTAAAGGTCTAGTTCAGCATAGTACCAGACTAGAAACTGGCGCGATTTTCGACTAGACCATTGAGTTTTAATTTTATTTACGCTAACGGGTGCACAAACAGGTACCGTGCAGGCTGTTACTTATTTAGGTAAACCACCTACGCAAAAACAAAAAATATATAAATAAACTAGCTGTCCCGCCCGGCTTCGCCCTTGACATACTTTGGACCCTTTGGACACGCATTTAGTCCCGTCGTTTATTAATTTCACAATAATGTATGAACATTTTCCAGACACGAAATTAATTTCTTTGCTCATTATTTCGAATTTGCTATAACTCGTAAGATACTCATTTAATTTACAAGGTGTAAAGGTACAAAATAATCTTCATGAAATGCTGAGCATATAGCATATTTGTGTAAATAGCCCTCAAATTACCGCTTTATAATTGATGGTTTTTAGGGCCGTGTTCCAGAACGTTTATCAATACTCAAGAAACACTTGAGAGTTGTATTTATAAGGCAAAAACTAGCCTCAAGCATCGATTGAGTATTGAGAAACGTTCTGGAATACGGCCCTAAAAGTATTAAAATTAATATAGTATGTTATTCTTAAAAGAAAGACATAAATACCGTCGCGAACTTTTTTGTAGACCTACATTAGATCCACAATTGCACCATATATTATTTTGTTATATCTCAAAGGGTTTAGGCAGCGTTTTCGTTGAAAGCTCCCAGACTGCTTATTTTTTCCGACATTCCCAACACATATCGTTATGATTAAGTCAATGTATACAAACACTTAACAAAGTAATACATAAAAACCTTCCCTATGAATCACTCTAACTACTAAAATAAACCGCTTCGTAATTCGTTTCGTAGTTTTAAAGATCTAAGCATACATAGGGACAGACCGCGAAAAGCGAATTTGTTTTATAATACGAGTATGTAGTGGTGAATATGATACAAAAGTATCACAAGATAATTTTTTAAAATATTTTTACACCATGTCAATGCATACTGAGCAGCATGGGTAACATATACATTACGTTATACATATCGGGATCCTATGTAATCCCGACTCTTATAAATTCTATAATAATGCATAAAAATTGGCCCGAATTTGTCGGCATTCATGATTACTGCTCCGCTCTCCATGGTAGTAGCGTATATAGCCATAGCTTTCCTCGATAAATGGGCTACCTAACACAAAAATAATTTTTCAAATCCGACCTGTAGTTCCTGAGACTAGCGCGTTCACCCAAACATACAAGCAAACTCTTCAGCTTTATAATATTAGTTTAGATTTCGTAATTTAAGTAGCTGCATGGGAGCTTCATTCCAATAAACGGGGTATAAGGGGATCCTAGGCTATAAGGGGAGATTCCCTTGAAGATCTCCTGGACCCAGGACACCTCACCTTTTAGCGGTGCACCAGCTGACTAACAACTAGCAGACGGTAGTGGCTAAAATGCTAAAGTATAAAACCAAGCTCCAAAAAAAAAACATTTAAGTTAAAGAAGTCACTATAATGAAATTGAAAATAATCACAACATTAATATAAATAATAATAGCTGGAGCGAAATTGATGGACAAAAGAAAGAAACAGTGTGTAAAGGAACATTGCAATATAGTAGAAGATGTAGCAACTAAGATAGACAAAATTATACCTAAGTATAATTTTCATCACTCATCCTCCTCATTATATTTAATACATTCATCCTCCCCACGTTCCGAACTATCTAAGTGGTTCGGAACGTGGAGAGGATGGATGAAAGTAGACTGACAAAACAGATTTATCAGAAGAGAGTAAATGGGCAACGTAAAACTGGACGTACATAATATGTTAATCAAAAAGAAGACATTTTGAAAAAAAGTCAGGTCAAGAGTACCCTTAAACGGCGTGTGTGCATGAAAACTCTTATAAAAGTGGAAGAAGCGAAAGTTGTATGCCAGGATCGTAGCAAGTGGAAAGGCGTTCTCTGTCTACCCCGACACCATGATTTGTTTTCTTTGCGTCTGTTTGTAATGTTAGTTCGGTGTTAACACAAAATTCAGCAAATGAATTTGAAGTTTTCCACTGTATTGCTGTACGTTTAAGATTTCAAAGTGGTTCTTATAGGAATATCACGAGATCAAAGCCGCAGACGTTCGATAGTTATCCATATAAAAATGGAAATAAGTTTACCGTCAAAATTTCGAATTTCATAATTACTGCCTCAATGACGTACCTAGGTGGTAGTGATTGTGACTGTGTGACTAAGGTTTCGGGTACGAATCCCGGGTCAGAACAAATATAAGTATGTGTGATCCGTAAATGGAAATGCCAAAAAGTGATCCTTATCTGAGGACCAGCCATTGCGAAAGTTGTTCAACACAGTGATCATGTTCAGAACACTGAATTACGACTCTACGCAAACTTCCAAAGAAAGTTATCCGTAAATGTTTGTTTCAAAGTTTAGGTGTTTACTATGTATGTTTTTGAAACTTTTTTTATATGTGGCACGTAAAAATGGCGTTGCCCGCCTGATGGTAAGCAAAGATTGGGCTGAAAACCCGTGATTGGGGCGGGGCTGCTATTTCAACCTTCAGGGCTCCTATAGCGACCCTCATCTTGACGCCCCGGAAATATTCTTTTCTCTTAAAGGACCTAGGATTGTAAGAGGAGGGAAACACGTATATGTGTATGATAAGTAGGTTTATCAGTTGTGTAGTTTCCATTATAAAAGCTTATATTAGCTTAATTTGGGCTAAACGACGTAGTATGCGAAGGTTCCAAACATGTTATATTAATTTTACAATAATTTGATTACACTTACATTACCTACCCACTACGTAACTAAGTGATACGCAATGAAATCATTGGCTGGCTTCAAAGAAAGTGTCAACATTAAACCGGAAAAGGGCATGCTCCGATGGTTTGGACACGTTGAACGAATTAGTGAAGAACCATTAACAATGCATACTTATGAGTGAAAGTAGGGAGTAAAAAAAAATCAAGGTAAACCAAGGCGCACAAAGACCACGTGAGTAGATTGATCAAAAGCATAGGTAAAGTACTTGGATACCCGGAAGTAAGAATGTATGAAACGATTAATGAATCTGCAGAAAGCGAAAGAAGTATGCATGGTTCGCGAAGGTTGGCGATCTGTACCTTCAGACTACTCGGTCAGGGATACCTACAGCGTAATGATCGTTAGGAAGTTAGAGGCTGAAATAAGTGGTTATTGCAAAACAAGAAGAACATAGAACAACTTTTGAGAGTGCGCTGTTAACATCGTCATAATTAATGAATCCTCTATTAATTTTAAATATCAAAAAGAGGTATCATTCGCAAACAGTACAATCTCATGTTTATCCCCAACATAGTAAGGTAAGTCATTAATGTATATCAAAAAAAAAATGGACCAAGGATTGATCCCTGTGGAACACCCATTACAACTGGAGATACTGCTGATCGTTTTCCGTTATCTTCATCCCTCTGAACTCAATTGCTTAAATAAGATGAACTATTATTTAATTATAAACATAATTTGGTTCTGCTTGTAATCATTTCTTCCGACGAAAACCAAGGAGGCAATATAACTGAGCTGATGATTCTCAAAATTTGTAGCTAGCTTAGATACACAGGTAAAACTTATAAGTTTAACATCTAAACAGACACAGGGGACCTAGTCTACTATTGACAAGCCGTAGAATAGAACCAGAATCGCTGTTTTTAGCTGTCAAAATGTTAGAAGACTATCAAAAAAGTCTATTGGAGAACGATTGTAATAGTAGACTACGAAAAACTGTCAAAATTTTACCGGTGGCTTTCTATTAAGCGACGATTTCTATTCTTTTCTGAAGCGATTGAATTAGTGGACTTGGCCCCCTGATACTTACAGATTTCTGCACTTATTTATATAGGTGCAAAAGGACGCTGTATTTTTTTCATTAGTAGATAGGTATCATACTGGCCTAGTTCTTGTCAGGACAATTCAATCGAACAAACACGATGGATTTATCATGTTTCTATGGCTACCTTTCCACTTTATCATCAGACCATATCAATGAAACTTACAACACCACCGTTTTTTTAATAATTTAGTAATCGGTTATTTAAAAATAAACCGAAAACAAAAAAAGAGATTGCTTTTGAAAATATTTTTTTTTTCGAATATTTTATTATTACAATAATCCCGAAAGGGGTAATAGAGGTGAGGAGGAACGGGTGGAGATGTTCCTCCGACACAAAGGGAGGATCCTCCGACCAGGCAAGGTGATCACGCCGGGCAGGCCGCGGCCTAACGATTGATGATAGGCTGCTGCATGTTCAGCGCGAAGCTCTTATAGCGCGATGTAGAGTTCTTAGTATGAAGTTCGATAGCTTTTCGCTAAATGGCGCGCCACAAGAGATATAATCATAGACCCAAATATTACCGTGTCAGCATTTTGTCTGGCGTAATAGGTGGTGCTGTGTTGAAATGTACAGGTGTAGTTTGTGGCGACGTGCTTTTGATATTTTGCAAGCTTCAACTTAGATTTACGACTGACATAATATGCTACGACACCAGGGGACCGAGTATGCTATTTAAGTCGTGTCAGAATAGAATCGAAATCGTCGCTCAACAGAAAGCGACCGGTATTTTATTTTAATTTTAATAGTTTTTCAACTACTCCAATAGACTTCTATCGGTCAGCCGATAGAATTCTACTACAACGTACCGCGCCAGTGGCCGCTAGTAATGAAATTTTTGGTACTCTACTAACATTTAGACAGCTAAAAACAGCGATTCTGGTTCTATTATTTATTTATTTATTTATCTGAACCGTACATCTATCATAACAGGCAGAACCCAATGCGACAGAGTAGGCATATCAAAATACATAAAATAACATTTAATGTACTAGGTAAAATAACTTATTACATACAATGCTACCTTAGTGAATTCACTGAGAGAACAATAGAATATATCGGTCTCCTCTGCCACATGGTTGAGAGCGCGAAGCGGCCGTGACAGTGGCGCCTCCTTCAGCAGGTTGGTGCGTGCGTTCGGCACCACTAGCAGGCGAGGTCGAAGTCGTTGCCAAACGTACCTATCAGGTGCCTGCAGACCAACCATCCCTAAAATATCCGCATTGTGTAGCTTACCTCTTAAAAGTTTAAATATATATGACACGAGGGAGAACTCCCTCCTTACTTTCAACTCATTATATCCAACCATGCCCAGGACGAACAGGGTTGGATACATGAGAGGGTAGAAGGGGTACACTCCATACAACCGTAAGTATAAAAACCGAATAAAATTATTTTGGACCCTCTCCAGCATGAGACTATATTTAGTTTCATGGGGGGCCCAGATGACTGCATTGCACTCCAATTGACTCCTAACCGAAGCGTTATTAGCGCGATAATTGCTTTGATGTTTGTGTAGGCACGAGCTGTACGTAGCATAAAACCTAAGTTTCTATATGCTTTCCTGTAACATATGACAATATGATTACGAAACGTTAGGTCCGTGCTAAAGTTAACTCCTAGGTCCCTGACTTCATTTACCCGGGCCATTTGAGTACCATCGACGTTATAATTGCATGTGATTGGAGTACGCGCACGTGAGAATGTGATAATAATACACTTTTGAATATTGAATTGTAACAAATTCTCCTTACTCCATGCTACTGCACTAGCAATGTACCCCTGCAGACGCTCACAATCATCTTCACTATTTATAGTAAGCGATAGCTTAAGATCGTCCGCAGATAGCAAGTAATTCGAGTGCCCCACAGTCCTTAGCAGATCATTAATCATGATTATAAACAGAAGGGGTCCGAGGTTACTTCCCTAACTTACGCCAGACCAGGTAAAATATTGTTCAGATACATGCCCCTCATATGTAACATACTGCTGCCTATCCCTCATGTAGCTGGCGAACAGCCGAAGCAAGTGCGGGGCGAAGCCGATAGCCGCTAACTTCATCAGCAACCTGTCATTGTCGACTAAGTCGAAGGCTTTTTTATAGTCGAAGTAAGCAGCGTCTACCTGCCCCCCACCATCCACCACCGGTACTACTCGAGCCACATGACAAAGCAGATTACTGGTGGTACTCCTCCTTGGCCGAAATCCGTGCTGTGCCTCCGAGAGTTGCGACTCCACTTGTGGAAACAATCTTGTGTGGATGGCTGACTAACGAAGACAGCACGGCCACGGGCCTGTATTCTTCCACCCTGCTCCTCAACCCTCCTTTTGGTACTGGTACCACACGAGTGATCTGCCATCGGTCGGGAAACACTGCTGCTCTGAGACTCAGATTGTAGATATGAAGTAACGGCTCCGCCAATACTCCCCTACAATCCCTTAGCACATAAGGAGGAAAGCCGTCTGGGCCCGCAGACCTCTTCTGTTTAAGTTGTTTCAACGCACGCTGTACTTCAACCAATTGCAATTCGTCCAGGTGAATATATTCTACGGCTTGTCAATAGTAGACTCGGCCCCCTGAACCCTCGGCTTAACGTGCCTTTCAAAAAAAAGGAAATGCTTCTGAATTGATGCCACAAAGCGGTCACCCATCCGAGGTCTAGCCATAGCGAATGTTGCACTATGTTACGTAGCGAAGCTACGAGCGCTTCTTTTATTATTATGAGTATAAAAATAATGTTAAGTATATTGTTTGTGATGCAAGTGGCATTGCGCGTGTAGATACCTTACATAAGTCACGTCTAGACTTTTTATGACTTTATAAGTACTACTGGTACTACGTAAACCATAAAGCCGTTTCTTGTGTTAAGGTCTTTACTCTGTTATAGATAAATCAGATTAGTCTGCGAGCATACGCGGTTTCCTTGCCTGTTATATAATTAAAAAAAAATGTGGTTTATTTTTTAATTGGAAAATTAACGGTTTGTACTTCCGTGCTTACGTAATATTCAAAGTGGAATAACCGATCCGACAAAATTAAACGTCAGGTGAGTCAAAGGACTTTTTTATTCTTTATGGTATTTAGCTCTGAAAAAAATATTTTGTTTGTAAAATCAGTCTCAGAAGTAGATTAACATTATCCAAAGTTACAATTAATGAAAATTGCATTTCTATTATTTTCTTAGTATCTTTATCTAGGTATGTCTTGTTTTTATGTCAAATAGTTTAACAACAGCGTATACTTTTTAAAAAAATGTACAGTTTATTATTATAACCATCTTCGTGCCATATAAGTAATGGCGTGGTCAGAGATGTCAGATTGCCAGGCTTCGCAATTCATGTATACTTCTTACGCTTCCTACATACGAATATTAAAAAAGAAATAGGTAGGCATTACATACTAAAATTTGATTTTGATTTTATTTTTTGTAGATATAAAAATTCTGCTGTGCTAAACGACTTTCATTCCTGACCGTACCTTGATACAGAATGAGTTATATACGAATACGTTACTACTATTTAGTAGACAACTTAGATGAAAAGACAAAAAAATTTTGATAATAAATATAAATTATTATTAAAACATGTGTATTTTTGAAATTCTTTTAACAATTTCATTAAACATTTTCATTAAACATATTTATTTTATTTAAGTTAGGGTCATATCCCATAGTGATCTGTGATCATCATAAATATGATGCGTAAAGATTTTCAACTTATTCATTTATTATCTTATCAATCTCGCTTTTATCCCCAAACCCCTAAGGGGTGGCAGATGCATATTACTATACACCCACATTTCAAACGCAAACATTTCAATCGAATTCGCTAAAAATTAACATGCAGCAAAAATGCTTTAGTACATGTGTAGAGTCACAAATAAGAGAGATGGCGTTATTCACTTTTTCGGTTGCCTTAATTGCCGCCATTTTGTACGGTATGAACTGTACAAAATGGCGGTTTTGACACAGTCTTATGGAGACCACAAAGTGGAACATAAAGTGTCCACCGGTTCATAGAGTTAGATCGAGGGTAACCTGACTGAAATAATGGACGTAGATATTATGTGGATTAGAGGCATTACTTGGTATGTTGTGCTAGGCATAACCTTTCTTGACTCCTATTACCTACTTTTGTCTCTAGTTTTCTTCTCTAGTTTTAAGAATAGTTTATCACCGCTTGCTTTACATAAAAATTATTGAAAATAATTATACATAAGAAATAGGTACATAAAAAAGCAATAGATTATTTAATACGGGTCAGAAGTTGTTATGATCATAAGATCAAGTAGCGTCTCTCAAAGTACTGAATACCTAGTTTGAATCTGAACATTTTCGTAGATCATGAGAATAGATTTCGCCAAAAGTAAAGTATTTTTATAAGCCTTTTGGCTTTCAAACCTTACCTGGATATGGAGCAAGATCACTTTTATTACAAGTAACTTTGGGCGACCAAATACGTAACGAAGTGACGCAATATCATTTCATTTAAGTACTTTCATTTACCTTTTTGCGACATGGCAGATTGGCAGGTTTGAAAAAAAGTGTCAGCGTTCAGTAATTTAATTATTTATTGCACAAAGAAATAAGGTACATTGATAAAACAATAGAAAAAAAAAGGATGTACAAAGTCGAGCTAAACTCAACACTGAGTTTTCTCCCAGCAAACCTTTGGGTGAAAGACGAGAATGCTTAACATTAACTAAAAGTGTAAAAATTGTGCAACTAGATACATAATACAAAAATTAATACTAATAGTACATACATCTGTCATACATGTTACATACATACATGGATAGGAAATTTGTAGATAAACAATTATATACCAGAGTATTGCCATATTGTATAACATACACTAAATATACCTACACAATAAAAGAATATCTGCATACTTATATAGTAGAAGAAAGGTACAGTTTCTTAACTCTATCCTTGAATACGCCCAAAGAGTACTATCACGTACTGAGTGTGGCAACGACAGGCATGTATGCAGCGATTAATACATTTGCAGGAAGCGAAAGAAGTTTGCATGGATCGCGAAGCCTGGCGATCGGTCCTCTCGGACTACCCCGTCAGGGGTACAGAGTGAAGATAGTTAGTTAGTCATCAGTTTTATTTGGCTGCTAGAAGCTGTTTGGCTTTTGATTTTAAGCATTGTAGGGAGTAACTGTCATCGGACCTCCCAACCCGGTCTTACATGACGTTCAAGACGTTCTTACACGTCTGCGTCGATGCATTCTCCCATAGTCCCCCATAGTCCCAGTCCCATAGTCCCATGCATCGGCATAGCTAGAAAATAAAATCGCTTGTAGCCCGGCGATCTTGGTGGGGCCCCATAGACCATGAGGGATCACTAACTTCGGTTATCCCGGTAAAATAAAGTAATATAAAGTATATATTTATGTTCTTAAGCTGCTGCCAACTCCGTCACTGGGATACATCGAATGCAGGAATCAAAACGTAAAGAGAAATGTATTCTCTCAGAGAGCTAAATTTTAAGTCGATCAAATCAGCCTTTGGCAGTTCACTGCTTGACGTAGACTTATCCTAATTCACATCACAACACACGATCCTGCGCCTTCCGCATTTGCCCCTCCCTGAGATCGGGTTTGGCCGTCTAGGATTTACTTTTTCCATTTCAGAACTAATTAAGTAGGTACTTCTACAGAAATGGTCCTAAAATAAAACAATACCATTGCTTCTTGCAGGAACCATGGCGGGGCTTATCATAATATTCAGCTTAATTATGGCGGGGTTAGCATACTGGATATACTGGAGATGGACTCACAGAAGAATGTTGGAACTAGCAGCCAAGGTCCCCGGCCCACTACCGTTGCCTATCATTGGCAATACCTTGATCTTCATGGTGAAGCCTGGAGGTAAGAAATAGAAATGTGATGGCGGGGTTTTCTTTCTATTATCAGAGTAGCAGTGCTCAGCCTCAGTGCAAGAAATCTCTGTTGATATTTCATTCAACTTTACTGTTTATATTTCACTAAATATAAACTATTTTCATTAAACCAAGAGTGTCTGGGGCGTCACCTTTTCATAGGATTACATTTATCATTACAGACGAATGTGTACGTCATTTTATGTTTGTAACTTTGAAAATGAGAGACTTTCATACAACCGTTTACCTCTTATTTTGCCCCCTTAAAGGTGATTTCCAAAAATCCTTTCTTAATGGTGTTCTAAATTATAAAAACAGCGTATTTTAAAAATATCAACTTTGTAAGTTGTAAATACGAGTATAATGTAAGGTATTGGCTGGACGTTGATTTATTGAAATAGATAGTGCTCACCGGTTTTACCCGTGATATTTTTCGAACTCCCGTTGCAACACCCCCCTCTCCCCACCCCCTGTCCTATAATCCTTGTTCTTAATTAGGATTTTTAGATAATTTCCTTCAAACTTTCATCCCCTATTTTATGCCCTTAAGGTTAGAATTTCGGGAAATCCTGACACACGTATTTATTTATATTTATTCAAAGTAGGTATAGAAATTTGGTGTTGCTATCTTTAAAAATGGAGAATTTCCCTTATAAACTTAGAACCCATATTTTACCCCTTTATAGGTTAAATTAGGCAAAACCGTGAAACTCGTGTCCCTAATTTTATATTTCCAACATGGAAAATGACGAACTTCCATACAACCGTTTATCACTTATTTAGGGTAGGTTACTATTTATATAGTCGGCGCTCAATAAGAAATGGGTAGCTCACCCTAAAAATTGTAAGTTTGTAAATACAAGCTCTACCGTTGATAATAAGAATGAGTTACACAGTAATATCACAGTATAAAGAGTAGTAATTGGTATTATTATCAATAAACGATCACCTCTATTTTACCTCTTTGTAGGTAAGGTTTTGCAAAACCGCGATATACCTACATGTCCAATTATTTGTAATTAGGAATACGTGTACGTAATTTCATGTCTCTAACTTTGAAAATGACGAACTTTCATACAACCATCTATTCCTTATTATATATAGCTCCTTAGGGGTAGAATTTAAAAAAAAATCCTTACTTAGGGGAGGAAACATTTTAAGGGTAGCTTACCCTCAAAATTTCAAAATTTCCTAGGTGCAAGGACGTTGATAGATGAGTGAGTCACACGTAATTTTATTAATACGAGTATAGTTAGATTACCAGAAGACTCCCGCGGCTCCATTTGTGTAGTGTAGTTTTTCCGTACCCATTTCCCACGGGTACCTGTTCCCGGGATTCTTCCATCTCTGCCTATGGTCGGGACTCCCGGGTGAACCCTCGCAAGGATAGCCCAGGGCTTTCGACAGATTTTATCCACCAACGCGGTCTCGTCGCCTGGAGGATTCGGATGTTAATTATATAGCTTCTTTGGTTCGAGTTCGGGTGTCAACCGTCCCTTTGGTGAGGGTTCGAGTGCTGACCCACTTCCTTGTAAGGGGGGGGGGGGGCAGAGTGCATTTAGTAGGGCACCCATTTATTCCTAAGGCGTGATTGAATAAACAATAATATATTATATGTATACTAGTTGACGCCTGCGGCTTCGCCCGCGCAGAGAAGTCTTCCCGTTCCTGTTTCCGTCCCCGGGATAAAAAGTAGCCTATGTGTAATTCTGATGTATAAGCTATATTATAGTAAAGTTTCATTAAAATCCATTCAGTAGTTTTTACGTGAAAGAGTAACAAACATCCATTCTTACAAACTTTCGCGTATATAATATTAGTGGGATTTGCTTGATTTGTTGACATTTATGATATAGCGCTGTCCTGGGTTGTAGCATGATGATTATAATAGCCTTCCTGCATAAAGGGGCTTTACGACATAAAAATATTTATTCCATTTGAATCAGTTGTTTCTGAGATCAGCATTATAATTAGTAAATAAATATCCATCACGCCTTATCCCCGAAGGGGTGGCAGAGGCATATTATATGCCCACTTTTCACCGTGTGGATTCCTGTCCCACGTAATAGGTGGTGAGCCCATTGCCGTGTTGAAATAGACAGACGCAGGTTGTGGCTACCTGCTGTTGAACTTTTTCAAGCCGCCCATAAGGCCTTCAACCAGGCTTAACGACTGCCATTTTACTGGCAACCGGGACCAACGGCTTAACGTGCCTTCCGAAGCACGGAAACGCTCGCAAATGTAAATGCCACAAAGTGGTCACCCATCCGAGGACCAGCCATAGCGAAAGTTGCGTAACTCAGTGATCGTTTACAGAACACTGAGACCGCGGGGCCACGAGCGCTTCGACGAATATTATAATTAGTAAAGATACGCAATTTATGGTAAATGATGTTTAAATTAACAAGTGAACAATTACCTTCATCTATAAAAGCCAAGGGAAGCAAGTTCTGGTTATATCGTTATATCATAGTGAATCAGGGCCATGTCATTAATTTTGTACTTAGCTTAGTCTCATACTTGGTTGTATTTCTACCTATACGAGTTTCATGTTCGTATCATCTACGATATAATGCGCTTGTCCATTTCATAACGACATTGGGCTCACCACCCGTTACGTGGGATAAAAATGCACACGGTGAACTGTGGGCATATAATATTATGCCTCTGCCACCCCCTTGGGTATAAAGTCTTGTCTGATAAACAAAAAACTTTATTATTTACTTAATATAGTGTCATAGTTTGACTGCCTCGGTGGCGCAGTGGTATTGTATGCTGAGGTGTAGCGCTGAGGACTGAGGTCGTGGGTTCGATTCCAGGGTCAGAAACAATATTTGTGTGATTCACAAATGTTGGTTTCAGAGTTTGAGTTTTTCCTATGTATAATATGTATGTATTTAGAAATATATAATAATAAGTATGTATTTCAGTTGTCTAAATATAAATTTTCATAGTACTAGTGTATTTTTCATAGTACTACCACAGTATAAAATGTCTTTCGGCTGTGGTACTACTTACTTTGGGCTAAACGGCGTTGTGTAAAAAGTGTCCCACAATATTATTATTGTCTCTTCTTTACTGGCATCTTCTTTTTTTTTTCTTACGAAGTAGGGGTCCCATTCCCTGTTACATTAAAACTCTCAAAGGGCCTCTGCATGTTGAACCACTATGGCCCATGTAAGCCTACCAAAAGACCGGGTCTTTTGGTAGGCTTAACCTCCTCCATGAATGCTCATATTCCGTAAATGATACGCTCATAATGAAACTCGAATAGGTATACCTACAACGAAGTATAATAGTAACAATAATAATGGATTGTCTGCAGTAGGGGTCCCATTCCCTGTTACATTAAAACTCTCAAAGGGCCTCTGCATGTTGAACCACTATGGCCCATGTAAGCCTACCAAAAGACCCGGTCTTTTGGTAGGCTTACATGGGCCATAGTGGTTCAACATGCAGAGGCCCTTTGAGAGTTTTAAAAAACCACTATGGCCCATGGAAGCCTACCAAAAGACCCGGTCTTTTGGTAGGCTTACATGGGCCATAGTGGTTCAACATGCAGAGGCCCTTTGAGAGTTTTAATGTAACAGGGAATGGGACCCCTACTGCAGACAATCCATTATTATTGTTACTATTATACTTCGTTGTAGGTATACCTATTCGAGTTTCATTATGAGCGTATCATTTACGGAATATGAGCATTCATGGAGGAGGTTGAATATTTCATTTCGTGCATATTGCATGGCGGACGATAAATAACACATTAAACAATTAATTTTTTTCAAATGTAATATTGGTTTTATTTAATTAACATAGGCCTGCGTTAGGCGCAATCCTTAAAACATCTTGATTTTTGTTAGAAATGCTTGAAATTTTGAAAATACAAGCCAAAATCTAATCACCATCCGTGTCCCTTTTCCCAGATTTTAATAAATTTACGAAGCTTTCTAGAAAGTCTATTGGGAGAACGAATTTTTTTAAGATGTTTTCGGTTAATAGGTTAATTAATCCATATTACATTTTAGTAACGTTTACGAAAGAACAAATTTATGTGGTATCATACCATTTAGAAAAATGTCCTTACACTTACACATAATTACCTTTCAAAGACATTGACGACCCAATATTTTCGCATTTACGCACGGTTATGGACTAGATTAAACATAAAAGATTCGCTGACTATCACCGCATTACGTTCGTGAACAACACACCCGTGAAAGTACATTTTTTTACTATGTAATTTAGAGTTCTCCTGCCCGAAAACTGGTTTGGGTTAAAATATGTCTATATACCATTTGCCTTTTAAAAGGTAATTATTTTATGTTTTTTACATAATTATTTGTTAGATATATCCAATTTATATCCCTCTATACAGTGTTAAACTTAACAAATCGTTACCTATTTAAAATATCCTTTTATTTCTGAAATTATTGAAAATCTCATTGCCATTATTATAATTACCATTAATTCCCATTCTTTTTAAAATGAAATGGTAATTAGAAGAAACAAACGGTAATGATTTTTTATTGAGACTGGATGACGTAGCAATGACAGAGGTGGTAATCTCCCCCATCGTGGAGGCCAGCGGCTGTCCCAGTGACCAGGCGAGAGCTAAAGCTAGACGCTTCGGCTTCGGTTACGATCTTCCGCTGCCCAGCGTGTAAAAAAACAGCGGACGAACAGAACCTCCTCATTGGGACTTCCGAAAGATCAAAGTGTTTCTCCTACAGTCCTGGCAAACTAGGTGCTACAGGTCCCTGACCGAAGAGAGTGTGGGGGTACAGTGCACAGTGAAAGTTACCGTGAGGAACCATTGCTTCCGCTGCAGTTAGTCCTGTCACAAAGCAAGCTCTTACCGCTGTCTCACCGCACTACATTAGTTGCGTTGCGTAGGGCTAAAGTACAGACCACCTCGAGATAGAGGCCCATCAGTGGTTGTTACCGATCTAGAGCGGCCACGTTCACGACAGGATGGGGGAATGGAGGTTCATTAATGGTCATACTTATCTGCATCCTACAGGTGAATCTAAACCACTGCTCTGCTGCTCAGGATCTCCTGTGCCAGAGCATTGCACAGTGGACATTCGCCTACCGCAAGTAGTTATCAAGGAAGAAGGAAAACTCTTCTTTTACAACTGGTTGCGTAACATGATTGTGATGACGAGAAATATATTAGGTTCTATAACGTGGTCACCGTTGCCAAGCCGTACTGGGTCTACCACGGGAGCCCAGTCACCATAGACAGCTTAGGTTTTTTTAGCTTTGGGTGTTGACGTGGACACCTCGCGCCTTGCAATTATTGCTAGGACTGATGCTGCGTTGCAGCTGATTGCAGCGAAGTGGTTATCGTGGCCGCTTATTTCTCGCCAACCTGTGAGTAATATCAATTCGAACTATGGCAAGACCTCATTCTTACCGCATTTCGTCCCAGTCCTGGAAAACTTCAATGCCTGGGGGTGACACTTGAGGCTCCCGAAAAACCACTGGTAGGGGGAGAACATCGGCGAACTGGGTGACAAATCCATGACGTGCGCAGTTCGACCGTAGATGTATCGTTTGCGACCCCGGTTCGCATACGCGCCCCGTCCAGGGCTGGAATATGGTGGAAGAAGGGGTCGTTATTCGTCCATAGTTATATTTAGTTTGACGTTTCTCCTCCAACTAGCCACCGACTGGCTATCCTAAGTACTTCGGCATACGTTGGGCTGTCAAATGCCTGACTCAAGGGCTCTCGGGGATGCAGCTACGGTTCAGGTATGATTCCCAGCGGAGATCGTAATGTGCACGCAGCCTGCTTCTCCGCTATCAGTACACCAGGCCCTGAGGCCCGAGAGAAGGAGCACACGAGTGTTACAAGGGTGCCGAAAGGTCCCTCTAGGAGACCATTAAGCTGGCCAAGAAATTGGCCCGAAAATAGCACCTAGACAATCTGGAATAGTAAGGCCATCCGCTGCCCAAAAATCCCAGCCAATGTTAGAGATTACGTCGAGAACGACGTGCCCGTAGTCACCAAAGGTGAGCTGAAGGTGCTGCGGCTAAGCCCCGCAAGAGAACCACTCCGGACCCGATAGCATTCCGGGGTGAGTATAACTCCTGGATCTCTATGAACGTTGACTATTAAGGTTTTGGCTCATCCTTTAATAAAGACTGGTTTCCCAAGGTGTCGTATACGGGGAAATTGGTCCTTATCCAAAACGAGGGCGGCCAGCGGCGTCGCCTTCCGGCTATTGGTCGCTTGTATTGCCCGACGAGGTGTGCAAGCTCTTTGAGCGTATCATTGCAGAGCACTTCGTCGCATACGTCACAGTCATGGGGATCTGGTATATAAGCAGTTTGGTTTCCATCAGTTTGGTTTCAGTGCTTCTCCAATGATGCGATCATGCGTGTCGGAGTCCTCGCGGAAGGAGCGTCATCACAGGTGAGCGGTGTCTCATGACATAGTCAACGCCTTGCCCTGGAAATGCTTTAAGAAGACGCTTATTTTCATATAGTGCCTTCCTGCCTTTAGTGCATTGTCGGGGTTTATCTTTCCGAGATTCCTCAATACAGTTTTTTTTTTTTAAAAAAATGTCAAAATCTCTTAGCAGAAAAGGGTAATTGCTGGGCCTTTCACAAAAATCAGTTTCTATCATTAAATTCTTTCCAAAAAATTCATAAAAAACATGAATATGTGCAATTATTTTTTTATTCTCCAAAACGTCAAATATGCTCGAAATGAAATATTCTCCCAGGAAATGATACAGTCGTCTCTAAACCATATTTAATTTTATTCCTCACTAGATGACGCCTGTAGCTCCGCTTGCGTGCTGACTTTTTTACGTACCCATTTCTCACAGGAGCTTCTTTCCGAGATAAATAGTAACTAACGTTTTCGGCATTGTTCCGAGCGTCTCGAGCCGAATTGTCTTTTATCACTTTATTAAAAAAAAATTACATATTTAGCATAATTATTGCTTTAAAAAATATTTATATATGGCAAAAGTTATTTTTGGACACCTCAAAGTGGAGAAGAAATAATAAAATATACAATTTAATTATGCAAAATTATGCACAAATTGCATATCCTTTACGTGCATTAATTTAAATTACTTTTTCTAGATACCTTGAACGAAATAGCAAAACTGTTCGATGTCTATGGACAATACGTTAAAATCTGGTTGGGTCCTGATCTCAATATCTGCGTGAAGAATCCAGCTGACATAAGGGTATGTATATAATACATATTTATTGATAAGAAGAAAACTGTAATTTTGGAACAGTCTCTCATTTTAGGGGAATTTTCCCTTTACCTTGAATTCGCTTGACGTTATCTTGTAATTGGGTTTACACAATCTCTTTAGTCTGTTTGGACCATGACTGCTGATACAATCCATCATCATGATCGCGTTAATAACTGTGTTTTATATTTATTTCTATACCAATCTGGTCAAAATGGATTGTTCAAACCTTGGGGAGACTTATGCCCGGTGGTGGGCAACAAATACTTGGCAGAGATGATAACTCAAACTTTAATACAAGGTTTCAATAACGATTGCATTGTAGCCTCTCGTAACTTGTAATCCCAATAAAAGTGGATCCCAAACCCTACCTAGATTTAGAACCAGGGTCTGCTTTATTTGGTTGCTAGAAGCACCATATCGTATGAATTTAATTTTCGGCATTTTCAGCGCCTGCGTCTCGTTGCCTAGTCGGTTGGCAAACAGAGAAAATTATTATAGTATATGCTTTTAATTTCAGACGTTACTATCAAGCAACAAAGTAAATCACAAGGGCCCACTTTACGACTTGATGGTACCTATTATTGGACCTGGGATCCTGACAGGAGGTTAGATGCTTTTTATCCTATTCGGAGGTATTTTTCTACTGGATTTTGTCTTTTCATATGTAAACATAGTGTGGCGCTACAGTTTGAAAAGGGTTGCTTGACCAGTATCTGTCAAGAAAGAAGCGGTATCCATAATTGGTCTAATATTAAGGTTCATACTTAATCTTGAAAATATTATTGATTCATCTAAATTTATTTTATCGTCTTCAGAGTAAGTTCTTCAGAAGCGATACATTTCTTTAATACTTTGTGTCTCGGACTTTCGATGTTTCGACTATATAATAGCCCTATTGGTCACGAGTAGCCTTATAGGTTTCAATAAAATTAGAAAAAGACATATTTGAGTGAGATGGACAGAGTGAAAAGCTCCAAACTGTTGAATACATCAATTTTACGTTTTACAAAACTATTAATATAACTCGTACTAACAGGAAAATTATGAGTTGAATAATTACTAATGCTAATCATGTAATTTGGTGTGATAAGAAATCAGCGTTGAAAATCAGAATATAGAAAATTATACCTACTATTGTGTCTTTAATGCACGCTCTTTATATAATTGAACGTGATATGCATGTTGTTTTCCTTATTTGTAGATTCTCATAACGCATGCTTTTTATGTGTTCGACGTGAAAAAAATAGTTTATTTTCATTACTGATGTCACAGGTTAACTCATACATAAGTATTTTCAATGAGTTAGAAAACAAGGTCACAGCATAGAACACTTGGCTATTTCTTGGAATGACGCATTTCTTTCCTAAGTTGTACAAAAATGATGCGCAATTTATTACCAACATCAAGACTTCTACTCTTGCAAAGACTTTGTACAACTAAGACCATATACAACTTTGTTTCGGCCTACAGTAGACCGAACTCCAAAATGATAAGTAGATAAATGATTAAATTTAGTTTTATCCTTTTATTTAAATTTACTCTCAACTATCTTTTGAGGCTTGAAAAATCTTCTGTAATATTGTTTCTAGAGTATCAAAAGAATATTTTATTTTTATTTGAGAACAGCTTTTATAATTTGGTTATCCGACAAACATGTAAACACACGTTTGAATAAATTGTGTTTCTGAGATTTTTTAATTACAGTTATGTTTTTAATTTTTGCCCTTCATCAGAAGTAAGGACTCATCATCATCATCCGAGCGTCTGTCCCAGTTGCGTCTCGCGACGCCCGGGGTCCGCTTTCCTACATTTTCTCCTCCACTTCGCACGGTCTTCGGCATCCCCTGTAGTGAGATCATTGGCACGCATGTCATCCCTTACGACGTCAAGCTCGCACTTCTTGGGTCTTCCCCTCTTACCGGGACCCGGCGGGGCTGACATGGCCAGACATTTGTTACCTACGTAGCCCGGCGGTTGCCGCAAGACGTGACCATAGCAACGAAGGCGACTCTCTTCCAACTTGTCTGCAATGTCACGGACGTGAAGGCTGGCCGCGGATGCGAGAGTTCCTCACGCGGTCCAACCGCGTGACTCCACACATCCACGTGGCCACATTTCCGTGACACGCAGCTCCAGCTTGTGTCGCTCCAATATCGGCCACGTCTCACTGCCATGTAAAAGGACAGGTCTAATAATGGTTTTGTAGACCTGTCCCTTCAACCGGATCGGCATTTTAGGGTCACAAATTACACCGGTCATCTCCCACCATTTGGCCCACGCGGCAGCAATGCGTGACTTGACATCGCAATCGATGTCACTGGACGTGTGAAAAACAGATCCCAGGTATTTAACCTGGTCCGTGCTCTCGACCAAATCACCGCCTATGCGGACGGATGTGGGATCTGTCGAGTTTAGTGCCAAGTACTCGGTCTTTGCCACATTTAGTTTCAGACCGCCGTTCTCAAGCGTCTCCTTCCACGCCTTTACACGTCGCACCAATCTGCCCCTGTCCGCGTCTGCCAGCGCATTATCGTCAGCTAACATGAGCAACCATGGAGGCTGCTCATGCGAGTTCCTGATGCTGTCCGACAATTCGTCTAATATTACACTGAACAGAAGCGGACTAAGGACCGAACCCTGGTGTACCCCGACGGTGATGGGGAAGGGTTTCGTGTCGCTAACAGCAATCCGAACCATTGAATCGGAGTCACAGTACATGTCCCGCATAGTGTCAATATAGACCTCTGGAACCCGTTTGGACCGCAGTGCCCACCAGATCATCGCACGAGGTACACAGTCGAAGGCCTTCTGCATGTCCATTTTCTGCGACAGCCCTCAGGGCAAAAACAGGGTCCGTGGTCCCATGACCAGGGCGAAACCCATATTGATACCTCGAGAGAGTACACTCCTGCCGGATCCGAGAGTCTATAATCCTCTCGAAGATCTTCATGGTGTGGGACATCACCTTTATACCGCGGTAGCTCCCGCACTCCTGCACTGACCCCTTACTTTTGAAGACTGGAGGAATAATACTCAGTCTCCATTGGTTTGGGATCTGCCCGCTGAGGAGTATGTGGTTAAAAAGGTTAACTAAGATGCCCACACCGCGAGGACCCATCGCCTTCCAGGCTTCGATGGGGACTCCATCGGGTCCGACAGCCTTCCGATTCATCATGCGGCGAAGCGCAGTCAGGACTTCTCCAGGCGTTACCGGTGGCACTAGTCCCTGATTCGGAGGGAGGTCCGGAGGCTGCGCCTCTTTGTGCTGTTTTTTAAGCAGCTCGTGGAAGTACGAGCGCAATCTCTCCTTTACCGCGAGGGCTTCGCTTAACAGGTTGCCCTCAGGGTCTTTTACACAGCGATACTTGGATATATCCTGTGCCGCTTTGACCCTGGAGCGCGCCAGCTTATAGACGAACTTCTGCCCCTCAGACGATTTCAGCTTATCATACAGAGGTTGTAAGTGGTCTAGTCTGGCTCTCCCTGCAGCTCTCTTTGTGGCGCGCTTGGCAGCCCTGTACGCGTCGCGGTCTTCGGCATATCCGGTCGCTTGCCACTTTTTAAAGAGGGGTTTCTTCTCCCTAGTCTCCTTCTGGACTGCGTCGTTCCACCACTAAGTTTCCTTGTCACATTTGCGTCCACCCTTAAACTCACCGAGCACCACCTTCACCGCTCCAAGGAAGGCCGCCTGAACTTTGTCCCAGTAATCTTGAACTGGTTCGTCTTCAGTGTCGGTGCACTTGTCACCGACAGCTGAGACGAACTCCTGGGACCTAGTTTCATCAAGCAGTCACCATCTGATGCGGCGCTGGCACCGCTCAATGCGTTTGCCTTTGGGCTTCACGCAGAGGTCCATGACAAGGAGACGGTGTTGTGCAGTAAGACTCTCTCCGGGTATGACCTTGCAGTTGGCCACCTTGCCGATGTTGTGTCGCCTAGTGAGTAAGAAATCGACCGCTCTTGTAGGTGATGAGATGTTCGGATTTATTTTTGAAATACGTGTTCACAATGGCCAGATCGGCAGCCGCCACGTTCTGAGGATAGTTTCTCATTCAGCGTTGCGGGTGCCGTATCCGAAGTAAGGACTATCCTTGTAAATCCATTTATTTCGAATTGAAAAGAGGATAAACAAACACGCTTCACTATTATAATGTTAGAGTATGAATTGAAAATGTTTCAGGTCCAACCTGGAGAAACCATCGAAAAATCGCTACTCCTTCTTATAATAAGAAAGCTGTAAAACACTTCTCCCAAATATTTAACGCAGAAGCCCAACAACTTGCAATTTTCTTGGCTGACCGAGATCCGAAAATGTCATTCGATATTTATAAGGATGTTGTGAAATTTACTACGCAGAGTGTAAATCGTAAGTTTTCATAATTCTTTAATAATAATCAGGAGTGGCTGGCCACAATGTCCACCGTTGATTAGATTTGATTCCTGATCGATATCTGAATCGCAAAGAGTAAAAAAATCGCCGTTTCTGTTCATTTTACGCCGGACTCAGAAATAGTAATTGGTACTTACACAAATAACTGCTCTTCACAGAAAGTTGTGGGGTTTGTTGTCAGAATAAAGCCGTTAAAGGCTTATTAGCAATGTTCAACATCATGAGTATCATGACTACGTGTGTGAGTTGTACGCAGATGAAATTTAGGCACCTCAAAATAAAGTAAAAAGTCCAGGACAGTGATGGATGCCTTCTAAAGATGTCGTCGTATAAATAAATATTATGTAAACTTAACTCAAATTATGAAACTTACCAGACAACAAAAAAGAGCGTTTGTGGTGTTTTCGAATTCTGAAATTTCAAAAGTAATTATTATGGTTAAGGACTTTATTATTACACGTATTTCGAATTTTTTTGGAACGAAGTTCCTTACGTTAGGCTTGGAGGAGATAGGGATTATGCTGCGCGACCGAACTGAAAAATATGTGATACTAAAACCGTAAGAAAAAGTCCGTGGAATTTTATCGTTAAATGAGACGTGCGCAGGCGCGACAGTCGTTTGTTTTGCAAATTGTGTCGATTTTCAAACTGTCTATTTACCTCAGTGAAGTGAACAATAATTTGGAAATTGCAGTAACGTAGCTGTGTGGTTTGGGTGGTATGCTGCTCGGCTGAGACGCAAGAGGCCCGAGTTTGAATCCTAGAACAAACGGTGACTTTTTGTATGATTAATTGAATCGTGAACTTGTTAACTTCGTTCCTACCTGGTGTCCCACGACACCACATCTTTTTTTAAATAAATGCTCTGATGTCCCGCGACTCGGTTGGGAAGAAGGCGGAACATCGCTGGGTTTAGTGGGTAGGACGGCCCCCAAATCGGGAGGTCCCACACACCGTTCCTGCTGCCCTTGCAGTAGGAATGACAGCTCGTAAACGCATTTCCCACATATTTTTTTATTAAAGTAAAAACAGACAACCTGGTTCGAGACGGGGATTGAACGTCAAAAAAAAACGTATTTCGAAATAAATTATTTATTAACTAACTAAAAACTAACTATCTTCACGCTGTATCCCTGACGGGGTAGTCAGAGAGGACAGATTGCCAGGCTTCGCGATCCATGCATACTTTTTTCGCTTCTTCAAGATTCATCAATCGCTTCCTATACGCACGTCTGGGTATCCGAGTACTTTTGACCTTTCCGTTTTTGAGCAATCTGCTCACGTGGTCTTCATATGTAAGTCTCGGCCTACCCTGACTTCTTCTACCCTCTACTTTCGCACAATATATATTCTTCGTAAATCGTTCCTAACTCATTCGTTGGACGTGTCCAAACCAACGGAGCACGCCCTTTTCCAGCTTAACGCTGACACTTTCATTCAAACCTGCCATATCAAATCGTTACGTATTCGGTCGGCCAAAGTAACGCCGCACAATTTTCGAAGTGATCGCATCTCCACAGCATTCAGTTTACTTTCATGCATCTGCTGACATACCCAGGTTTCGCTACCGTAAAGCAAAGTTGGCACTAGCACTGCGTTATGAATCGCCAGTCGTGCTTCTTTTACGATGCTTTGTCGCTTTGCTAACTGGGACAAAGCACCGTTAACTTTGTTTCCGGCAGCTACTCGCCGTTCTAAATCCAAATCACATCTTCCATCCGCGCTAAACATACTCCCTAAATACACAATTTTATTCACTTGCTCTAGTCGTTCCTGGTTTACCCTAATCTCGCATTTGGTTCTTACGTCATCTCTTTCAAATACTAGAACCTTAGTTTTACTTGCATTCAAGCGAAGGCCCTTACTTTCACAGTCCTCTTTCATATTAGTGACTAATGCCTGAAGGTCGGCTTCTGATGAGGCCATGAGCACTGCATCATCAGCGTACAGCAGACAGTTTACTTTAAAGTCACCCAAATTCACACCCATATCACAATCTTTCAACTTCTGCAGGCAACTGTCCACATACACTATGAACAGCCAGGCGGACATGACACAACCCTGTTTGACGCCTGTACAGATATCAAAAAGAGGTGACACATCCCCCCCTACTCGCACGCAAGCCTTTCAGTCTCTATAAAGCGACTGTATTGCCCGCAGTAGCGAGCCGTCCACACCATATCCGGGCAGCAAATCCCACAAAGTTTCTCTCACAACGTTATCAAATGCTTTCTCCGGATCCACAAAAGCGCAGAAAACCTTCTGGCTAATAGCCAGAAACTTCTACGCGATCATGCGGAGAGAAAACACTTGATCCATGCAACCTCTTCCACGCCGGAATCCGCATTGAGACTCCCATAAATACCTTTTTGACTTTTCTTGCATTCTAGCCGTTATAACCTTTGCATACACTTTACTAGCTAAGCTGACTAAGCTGATCGCCCTGTAGCTGGAGCAGTTTAGGCGCGAGCCTTTCCCTTTGTAAATAGGTACTACAACTGCTATTCGCCAGTCATCTGGGACCTTACCCGTCCGCCAGCACAAGTTGCATAACAGACATAGTGTGTCCCAGATGCGCGACCCACCGTACTTGATCATCTCAGCAGTAACTCTGTCTTTCCCGCAGCCTTACCACATTTCATACTTCTTATCGCTTGTTCAATTTCTTTCATACTAATGACTTCAATGACATCGGGATCCAGAGCATCGAAGTGAGCTCTACTTCCCGATATGGCATCTCCGTCTTTTCTTGCATACATCTTTCCATAATATTCACTCCGTCTCTGCAGGACGTCAGTTTGGTCTGTTAGGACGTCATTGTTAACACTAAGCACTTTATTCATACTGCAGATTGCCGAACAACTCCGGGTCTTGCCTACCTCTTTGCAGAAGAGCTTGGCATTATCCCGGAAATTGGACGACAACCTTACATCCGCTTTCATTCTGCACCTTTCACGAGCTTCTTCTATCAGTGCCTTCATGTTAACTTTTTGCAGCTTGTATCTCTCTTTCATATTAAAATAATTCCGCGAGGCTAAGTAGTCTAACCATGCTTTCTTTTTCATTCATGCATGGTGGAATGAGGAAGTGAAAGAAGCAGTTCTCTTTCACTTTCTCATTCCACCATGCATCACACTTATTACTACTGCTTTTTTTCGTTTCTCCACACACTTCCACAGCGGCATTTACCATACTATACCTAAGGTTCTGCCATACACTTTCCACATTCTCACTACTAACATTGACGTCGCCAAGCTTTTCGGCTACCCTTTCTTTATATTTATCCCTAATGGATGCATCCTGCAACCCAGCTTTTGATGCTATAAGTCGGCTCAGGTTCAGGACACTCGGTACGATGACGCCAACCCGCGAACAGACCCCTAATCCTAGTTATGACTAGGTAGTGGTCAGATCCCAGCTCAGCGCCTCGATAAACCCTTGTGTCCATCACCTGTTTACGGAGCCGACTATCCATTAGGAATAGATCTATCATGCTTCTCTTTGACTTACATCTCCTTGTATACATATGAATTTGTTTGTGGTTGAACATTGATTTAATATTGTTGCAGAAACGCTAATGGGTCTCTCTAAAGAAGATTCACAGAATATATACAGGCTGGATGAAATGGTGGCAATGACCAGGCAGTACGTACCGATTTATATTTGAATAGCAGTAAGGGTACCCTGAAATATAATACTTATGCAGTTAGTTCCAAGTATACAGGATGAATTTTTAAGACGAGACTGTAAAATGAAAAATGTTTTATTCCACGTAAAAACACAATACTTTTATTAAAACGGCATGTCAAATATATAAGGCAATTTATAAAAAATAAGGTAATCAGCCTGAATGCCGATGTGCATCACTACTTTTATGAGTATCAAGGCCAGGAACATATAGGTCGCTCCTATGACAGCGATTTACAATGGAGACCTTTACAAGGCACGTACTATAACTATATTGGTTACAGTAAAACGTTCCTAGGAGACCATACATTCTTAAGATTTTCTGGTCTGCATTCACAGATCTTTGAAAAAGTTACCGTTACCAAAAGACTGCAAAATGAGTTAACGTTTATTTTTTTAAATTCTTAGTTTGTAGATACAAGATTATACTATAAGTTATCTGTGAATGCAGCTCAGAAAATATCAAGATTTGGAAAAAGTTACCGTTTCCAAAAGAATGCAAAATAAGTATGAGTTTTTTTTAAATTCTATGGTTGCAGATACAAGATAATCTTGTGAATAAAATCAGTTACCGTAGTTTCTCTACTAAAGTTAAGCGATTATTGCCCGTGGTCCACCACTTCCACCAGTTGGCCTTAAAGTATCTTTTGATACTTTGATAAATTGGATCGTTTGACAATAACAAAACATTTCGAGTTGATTTTTCTGTGTGTCTGCTGTACAATATTAAGTATTTGAAATTTTTTTGGTAATTTCTATAATTTCTAATTTAATACCCATGCTTGACCGAAACGTTAGGCAACAAAGAGGTGAATTCCCTTATAAGTGAAACTGATTATATATGTATAGACTCATTAAATCTATCTTTTAGCAAAAATGTTGGTCAAATGTAGGTAAATCTTTTTCACAGGCTTTATGATCTACTATTCATGAAAATGACCAAATGGTGGCTGCACATACCTCTAATTTGTTGGCTGCTCGGATGGAGTAAGAAACAAAAATACTTTAAAAAGATTATCAATGACTTCGCAGGCGACATCGTAAAGAAACGAAAAGAATCGCTCAAAATATGCGTCCCTGACGAAGATACTTTGGGAATTGTGGATAGATACATATTGTCAGGAGAATTGAGTGAACAGGAAATAAGATATGAAACTTTTACATTGTTTACTACGGTAAGGTTTTGATCAGTGCTGTAGATCCTGGTTTACATGGAGCCACAGTAACAAAAAAGTCAAGTTGAAGGTCTGAAGGATTGCTTGTAAATTTTTAAGAACAGATCGCCACAACCATCGCCTGTCCATTACAAAACGCAATGATCTCACCACATGTTACGTGGGACAATAATGCTTACAGTGAAATTATTTATTACTAGTTGACGCCCGCGGCTTCGCCCGCGTAGATAAGGTTTCCCGTTCCCGTTTCTTACAGGAACTTGCTCCCGGGATAAAAAGTAGCCTAAGTGTTATTCTGATGTATAAGCTATATTATTGTAAAGTTTCATTAAATCCATTCAGCAGTTTTTACGTAAAGGAGTAACAAACATCCATACAAACTTTCGCGTTATAATTGTATTAAGATTTATTTATACGAGTATATCACGCCTAAAAAATTGCGTGATATTTGCCGAGACCCCCCCCTCTCTCCAACGTAATATTAGATGCGATTTGACTCGACCCCCTCCCCTCCTTAAACATCTCACGTAATTTATGGACGCCCCCTTATCCCCGAAGGGGTGGCAGAGGCATAGTATATGTTTACCACTTTCCACCATGTGTATTCCTGTCTCACGTACTCATAATAGGTGGTGAGCCCATTGCGAGTTGAAATATATAGACGCAGGTTGTGGCTACTTACGAAATTTTTTCAAGGCCTTCAACTTGATTGAACGACTGCCATATTTCTGGCAATCGGGACCAACGGTTTAACGTGCCTTCCGTAGCACGGAAACGCAGTGATCGTTTACAGAAAACTGAGTCTGCGGGACCACGAGCGTTTCAATTTCGCTTACAATGATATGTGGGCTTATATATGCCTCTGCCACTTCTTCGCGGATAAAGGTGCGAATAATTAGTATATACTTAACGTACCAGTGCATTGACGCCGCTACATATAATTACTTCTTACCACTTCGTTGCATCAGGAAATTCCTAGATACGTTCAATTAATCAATCAATCTGTCAGCTGATCCAACCAGATCTTAGTTGCTTTACGTGACAATGTATCAGAATTAGTCATAAATCTTTAACTGGATTGGCAAGTTTTGCATCATCGTTATAATTGCGATGTTTATGAGCCTCAGAGGACAACGCTCATTAACAGTTGCTTCCTACTCACCATAACAAGACATAAATTGTATTGTATTTTACACCAAAACAAAATAAAAAAAAAAATATGCGTGTGTACCAGAGTACACAGGTAAGAAGTGAAACTTCTTAACGACTTTTCTCATACGTCGATAAAGAAGTTTCACTTCAAAACTACATAGCGCGTAACCGAGAAACGTGAGCATTTTTTACAGCTATAGAATTTATCTTAACGTTGAAGTTTCACTTAAAAAAACCGGTCTAGCACGAGTCGAACTCATGCGGCGAGGAATCCGTAAAAAATTTGTACCTACCTTATTTTTGAGGTACTCGTAATGGCCAATTAAGCTATACAGCCATTAATTTTCAACTATTTTATTTTTTGATATGTTTCTTTTATTTGTGTTTGGTCTTGCTTTTTGCCATATTTCATGATTCCAGGTCAACGAGACTACCATATAGGTTTTCAATCCAAAACCTGTAGGGTACTTCCGGTTGACCTGGAATCGTTCATTTTGGTTAGAAGCAAGGTCTTATAGCACAAGTAAATAGAAAAATCCGAAAAATATAAAAGTTGAAAACTAAGGTAATATTTGATCCTTACAATTTTTTTTACAAAAGTCTTATAGCACAAGTAAATGGAAAAATCCGAAAAATATAAAAGTTGAAAACTAAGGTAATATTAGGTCGTTACAAAGTTTTCACAAAAATCTAAATTTTCCTCTATCTTTTTATCATGTTGACTTCAGCGCTGTAATTGACAAATCTCGGATCCAAATCCTCTACTGCGCAAATGCCATCGATATTTATAGAACTCGAATATCGATGACATTTGCGCAGTAGAGGATTTGGATCCGAGATTTGTGATTTGCGTTACTGAACCTTGATTTTTATAAACCTAATAGGGATTATAGACCTTGGTATCTTATAAGAACTACGAATATCAGACCGATGCACTACGAATACGAATAAACTAAAATACAAAATAAACTATATGTCAGTTGGTGCCGAAAAAAAAAATATGCTTACTGTAGGTACGTGTTTCTCACCTAACTCCTATACGACGGGACCGATTTAATTTAAATTTTGTGTGTATATTTGCTGGATTGGATTTTATTACTGGATTGTTTGAAAATACAATCGGACCCGGTAGACGGCGATATTTTTAACACCGTCTGTAGATTTGTTTATAAGCTTTTGTTATTGTTTTTATACTACTGAGTTGGTGAAAGTGGTACCTTGCTTTCCAGGTCTCCCGCTTTGCAAAGGAGGGAAGAGGCATTACGTTCTTTTCTTACTTCTTCACATTATCTTCTTTTTAATTTCGTTGCGGGTTCCAAGACATGCTAACTTCTCCTGGGACATCACCGAGATCGAGCTCGGTGTAACTTTTCTGGTGTTTTGGTCATTGCTGTAGATCCTGGTTTACAGGAGTCACAGTAATGGGAATGTGGGTGGGATTAGTCCCAATGAAAAAAAAGAACTCATGTGGAGCTTTTTTATACCACTGAGGCAGCAGGCAAGGATACGGCCCACTGCAACACCAGAGGTGCAGCACTCGCGCTGCCGACTCTATAGAAACCTTTTAAGACTCCTTATGAAAAACCCTATACTGTACTGTAGATCTCATTCAATCACAATCAAAGCGTAGGCGGAAGAAACCCCATATCTGACCTAACTGTATTTGACCGCTCCAGACGCAAAGTCTATGGGAGACACTCTGTCTATGGTCAGCGGTGCGATGATAAGAAGTAGCTATAGGCATCATATCAAACAATTCCTCAGAACTGCAGAGAAAGAAGCAGCTTTTCCTGCTTTAAAACTCAGCTAATCACTAAAAACAAATTGTCTTAATTTTAAGACGGTAGGAAGCCCGCCGGGTCAGCTAGTTTGGTATAAATTTCAACAATCACAAATGAATATGGTTGACTATTTTATTTTACTCTCTCCATGCAAAGGTTACTTGGTAGATTGCTACTAGCGATAAGATCGCCCATTGTACTTCTTTTAGACAGAAATGTACATTAACTCCAATTTCATTTACCTGGCGTACAATGAATAAATGAATAAGTTATTCTACAAGAGAATCTCTGATAGTTTTCAAAATGAACACTAAACATGCAGTTTTCCTTAATTTAATTCTATAATTTCTCTTTTTGATACTCTTACAATAGAGTTTTTTTCCAGAGTCAAGAGGCTGCAGCCAAAGTCGCTTCAGGCGTTCTTGCATTCCTCTCACATCTTCCAGATTGGCAGGTTAGTATTAATTATCAAAACTGACAAAATATGAATTGTTGTATAAGTGTGTGCGTGTCGTTGTGTTTGTAATACTTAGGTTAAAAAAAGGAAAGTGTGTAAAATATAATGGTTCTTCTTCATTTAAGATACCTACGGTGTTATAAAAAATCCCTAAGAGTAAATATATTTATTGCAAAATTATTTAAATTCAGCTACATGGTACGCTGCGTCTGCGCCATAATAAAATTTGATAACTTTTCCGATATTTTATATTTTTCGTTATTACCGTGGGAAAAATATATTATTCTGGACTAAAAAAACCTGAAATTTTCCATAATTAAGCCACAAACCATATTAAAATAAATATCCCTTAAGACTTAAAAGAGCAAACAACAAACATATTTTCACATTAATGTATTTAGTGTGGACCTGTCTAATGTATTGTAATGAATTTCAGGAACGTGTATACAACGAAATCATAGAAGTATTAGGACCAAGCGGTCCAGTCAACAGCGAACAGCTCAAACAGCTTCAGTATCTAGATATGGTATATAAAGAAACGCTTAGGTGCTTAGCTATAGCGGCGATGATCCAGAGGACAGTGGAAGAAGAAATAACTATTAATGAAGGTATGATCTTATGAAATAGATCTTCGGGGTTCAAGACGGCTTTACCTGTAAGTGGTGCACCTGCTGACTGGCTGACGAGGTCATGGTCACGACTTAGAAGACTCGAAACAAAACCCTGTACCAACCCATCTGACTAGTGACCCTGGAGGCTTCGCCCGTGACATACTTCGAACATGAGACATCCATTTTAATGCAGTCGTTTACAAATTTTACAATAATATATGAAGATTTGCCCGATTTGTTGACATTTACGACCCGCCGGGTCCCGGTAAGAGGGGAAGAACCAAGAAGTGCTCGCTTGACGTCGTAAAGGATAACATGCGTGCCAATGGTCTCATTGCAGGGGATGTCGACGATCGTGCGAGGTGGAGGAGACGCAACAGGGATAGGCACTCGGATGATGTTGATGGTTGACATTTATGATAGTAATCTACGCTGGATAGTGGAGCAGTAGCTCCACTCTCCAGCGTAGTAGCGGTATGATTTATAGCCTCAACTTTCTCGATAAATGGGCTATCCAACACAAAAATAACTATTCAATTACATACCAGTAGCTCCTAAGATTAACACGTTCAACCAAACAAACTCTTCAGCTTTATATATTAGTAAATTTATTTTATATACATATTTATATAATTTATTTATTTTAAATAAATGTCATAATCAATTACATAAATTTAAAATAATGAAACAATGGTCATACAAAACTAATATATTAGTCATCGCTTTTATCTTCGCATAACTTATGTATAAGATAATTTTCTAACTAAAACAAACAAACGGTAGATTTAAACTATTCAATCAAATAAATCAGATAATATATTAGTATAGATTGTGAAAAATATAATACAAATAATTTTAGACCGAGACTTACATACGAAAACAGATTATTCAAAAATTGAAAGGTCACAACTACCTACTCTAATACCTAAATAAAGTATGCAAACATCACGAAGCTTGGGGATCTGAGGGCCGAGTCTGCTATTTTAATCGTGCCGAAATCGTCGCTCAATTAAAAGCCACCGGTACAGTTTTGACAGCTTTTCGTAGTCTACTATTACTTGTCAATAGTAGACTCGGACTCCTGGACTCTCTAACTGACTCCGTCAGGGATACAGCGTGATGATAGTTAGATAGTTATTTAGTGAAAATTCAGTGACTTACTACCTGACCAAAGACACCTTTAATGATTTTTGATCATTCGGGTCTTATTCTTCTTATAGGTAGGTACATCATCTCGGATACTATGATTCAAACGGAGCAACTGCATCTTCGCTATTAGAAAATGCTTCATCTTACATCAGCTAATTAGCCACATTATATAGTAGTCAGCCACATTCTAACAGCATTAAAATATTGCAGGTTGCAGAAAATATTGCAGCATTTCCAATGAGCTATTTTGATCAACCCTTTAATAGATGCATCTCTAGAAACTTTTCATGAATGTTCCTTCAGAGGAGAGGGGATATTATCACCTAAATAATGGGCGTTTGTAAACCCTCCGTTTATCCAAATTTTCATGTTAGGTTTCTCTTGACACCTTGGCTTTTGGCCGGTAGTAACAAAACAATATTAGATTATTGATATTATACTTCTTTTAGCGCGTTAGGGAATAATGATGAGAGTATTTTTTTACGTTGCGCGCACACCGTCACGAAAAACCGAAACCCTGAAGTTAACTGTGTTTCCATGACAACTTATAACTACATTCAAAGTAGTTTTCAAACACCCTGAAGTTATCTCTAGTCAACATTATAGTTTTATCTTTAAACGTAGGAAAAAAGTACACACACTTGTTTTTCTGTGTGTGTTATTGATTCGATTGTTAAATTTCCAGGTAAAATCACTATTCCAGCCGGAACCTCGCTAGTGATACCCATTCACCACCTGCACCGCGATCCCCAGTACTGGGAAGACCCCTGGACTATAAAACCGGAAAGATTTCTGCCAGAAAATATGAAGAAAAGGGATCCTAATGCCTTCGTACCTTTCAGTTTGGGTCCCATGGATTGTTTAGGTAGCGTATTCAAGATAATTTGTTGTGCAATGTATTTGTTACTTTTCAGGTTATGCATTGTTTTCCAATTATAGTTTAACCACGACCGCTATACCGCTCAATGCGTACAAAATTGTACACAGTGAGCGGTACAGCGGTCTTGGTCAAACTATACGTAAGAGCTGAATCAAAGAATTGTAAAGCAAGGAATAGTGCTCGCCACCTAGTACGCGTTCTAATAAAGACGAAAATAATAACAACTCAGCGTGCCAACTTTAAGTCCAACTGCTAGCTGTTACCGAAAAGAAAAATGTGGCCTGTCAGTTTCCTGGCTTTTGTCTATAGTTTTATTTATTTATCTATCACGCCTTATCCCCGAAGGAGTGGCAGAGGCATATTATATGCCCACTTTTCACCATCTGTATTCTTGTCCCACGTAATAGGTGGTAAGCCCATTGCCGTGTTGAAATAGACAAACGCGGGTTGTGGCTACCTGCTGTTGATTTTTCTAGCCGCCCACCAGGCCTTCAATTTGTCTTAACGACTGCCATGTTACTGGCAACGGGGACCAACGGCTTAACGTGCCTTCCGAAGCTCGGAAACGCTTTCAAATGTAAATGCCACAAAGTGGTCACCCATCCGTGACCAGCCATAGCCAAAGTTGCTTAAAGCAGTGATCGTTTATAGAACACTGAGTCCGCGGGACCACGAGCGCTTCTGTCTTATCTTCGACGTGCCTTAACACGCTTGATTTAATGTTTTTTAACGATTTTCTCTCATATTAATATGATATTTCGGGTCTTATTTGCAACGTTAGGTACAAAGCCTACCTTATACTTCCCGACGTTTCGTCAGAATTACACCATCCGTGAACTATATTGTATAAACTAAAATTATAAAGAGGAAAGATTTTTAAGTTTCTTTGTAATGAATTGGCTCTGAAACTACTACTCCGATTTTAAACATTCTTTCACCATTAGAAAGCTACATTCTTTGTGAGTTACATAGGCTATATTGGATTTTCAGAAATTTCGAATAGGAAAACTTTACCACGCGGGCGAATCTGCAGGCATCAGCTAGTATGAAATATAGTAAGGCGTCTTTAATATAGCGTAAATGACATTGATTTCTTGTTCTATGTGCTCGATCAAGCAAATCAACCCATCGCACTCCTCTGCTGAACATAGGTCTCTCAATTTATATTGATGGGTGAACCTTTTAAATGGCGACAAATTGTGGCTACTTATTGTTAAAATTATTCAAGCAACCAGTAAGGTTCTCTACTTGATATAAGTAGTTATATCAAGTAGAGAACCTTATGGGTTGCTTGACTACTACTACTACTGCCGGGACGAATGGCTTAAGAGAAACGCTTGTTACTGCAAAATTTATTAAAGATCATCCGTTTGAAGACATCAGGCCGAGTCTACTATTGACAAGTCGTGGAATAGAACCAAAATCGTTGATTTTAGCTGTCAAAATATTAGTAGGCTATCAAAAATACAACTAACTAGCGGCCACCAGCGCGTTACGTGTTAGTAGAATACTATCGGCCGACCGATAGAAGTCTATTGTAGTACGATTGTAATGGAAGACAGCGAAAACTGTCAAAATTGTACAGTTGGCTTTCTATTGAGCGACGATTTCGATTCTATTCCGAAACGATTGAAATAGCAGACTTGGGCTCCAGATCCACAACGTTTACAGATCACCAGGACCGAGCTATTGGGGCTAGGTGCATTTATAATTTGGAGCATTGTTATTTACGTTTGATTTTATCTGCAGGTCGAGTATTCGCCACCTCACTGGTCAAAACCATAGTAATCTGGGTTCTTCGATATGTTCGACTGGAGCCTGTTGGCACTCCGGACGATCTGAACAAGCTACACGTTGGTATATCCGTCTCCATTGCAGATGGATATAATGTTCGAGTAAAGCCGAGAAAAAGTGATTTATGAATTGAAACCTTCCTTGAAGAGCAATAATATACCTACTCAAAAAAAAAAACAAAAATTTATTCATGTAGGTCACAAAGTAACACTTATGAACGTCAAGATTACTGCTTCTACATTTACATTTACTGCCAGATTCGCAAAGCAATAGGTAGAGCCAGAGGAAGAACCTGGCAATAAAACTCATGGCCACTCTTTTTTTTAACTAATACCTATTGGAAAAGAAGTTAGCATACTAGCATGCTCTTAACTATTAGAATTACTGCTCATTAGACGTTTTGCGCACTTGGACATTTTGCTGTTTTGACCTTCTGATTAAGCATTAAAAAATATCTATAGTTTGAGTGGACTCATCGCTTCAATGTATAAAAATAGTTGCAACACTATATTGTAGAGCTTAAGTTAGCTATATAAAGCTTAAGATATTAAGTTAGCTATATAAAGCTTAAGTTAGCTATATTGAAGCGCTCGTGGCCCCGCGGTCTCAGTGTTCGGTAAACGATCACTGAGGTACGCAACTTTCACTATGGCTGGTCGTCGGATGGGTGACCACTTTGTGGCATTTACATTTGCGAGCGTTTCCGTGCTTCGGAAGGCACGTTAAGCCGTTGGTCCCGGTTGCCAGTAAAATGGCAGTCGTTAAGCCTGGTTGAAGGCCTTATAGGCGGCTTAAAAAATTTCAACAGCAGGTAGCCACAGCCTGCGTCTGTCTATTTCAACACGGCAATGGGCTCACCACCTATTACGTGGGAAAGGAATCCACACGGTGAAAAGTGGGCATATAATATGCCTCTGCCACCCCTTCGGGGATAAGGCGTGATGGATATGTATGTAAGTTAGCTATATAACCGCGATAGATGACAAAGGACAGATGAGAAAAAAGAATTGATAGGCAAAGGATATCCAAGCTGTTTTAATTTACACTATAATAACATTTTTTTTTGCCTCTGTGGCGCGATGGGAGTGTATCCGACTGCTACGCAAGAGGTCGTGGTTTCGATTCCCACCCAGGATAAAACTTTGTGTGATGAACACGATGGTTTATTCTGTGTCTGGGTGTTATTTATTTATAATATGTATGTATTTAGATATGTATATAAGTATGTTTATCAGTTATCTGGTTACCATAGGACAAGCTCTGCTTAGTTTGGAATCAGATGGCGTTGTGTGAGTTGTCCCAACGATATTTATTTATTATTTATTAAGTTAAGTACGCTATCGTAATGAATGAATTAGACGGCTTATAAACCGAATCCAGTTTCAAAACCGCAAACGGTAGAAACTTCAATATCGCCTATGCACGTTTTCAGAATCGAATGCCTCAAACCGTTTGTCACTATTTGTTATGGTTCCTGAGAAATATATGCGTACAGACGGACGGAAGCAAGGTCGTGACTGACCCGTTTTATTATAAGACCTTCTAAACTTTAAATGGGCCAATACCTCTTTAAACGAGCGGTAACTAACGGATAGTATTAAACTTAAGTTTGAAACTCTTTGTTCATAGACTTCTTCATAAGACAAGCTCATAATACGTTAGTTTTTAACAAATCATCAGTTTATTTTTATGAAATATTAAATATATCGAAATCAAGTCAAAACATCTCTAACAGATAACACATTTAAATTTATGCCAGATTCATGCGAATCTGGCGTAAATTAAAATATGACGTATTATGGTAGAACTATTTTTTTCGTGTTGAAATCCTCATGGATGCTATACCACTCCTACCGACTAAAACTCTTCCCTTCCATCTCATCTTCGTCTCCTGGCCATAGACAGATGGAAGTGAAACGTGAGTCCGGGTGACCCCTCGGAAGAATAGCTCCCGATGGATTTTGCCCGCTACCGGAGACTCTATCAGGGGGTTCCGGATTATGGTAGAACCTGAGAAAACCTGCCAATTCACTACAACTAACTAACTAACTAACTTCACGCTGTATCCCTGACGGTGTAGTCAAAGAGGACATCGTAGGCAGCGAAAAGCAACGTTGGCAATAGCACTGCGTTATGAATCGCCAGTCGTGCTTCTTTTACGTTGCTTTGTCGCTTTACTAATTGAGACAAAGCACCGTCAACTTTCTACATCCGAATCACATCTTCCGTCCGCGCTTAACATACCCCTAGTTACACATTTTCATTCACTTGCTCTAGACGTTCCTAGTTTACCCAAATCTCGCACTTAGTTCTTACGTCATCTCTTTCAAATACTAGAACTTTACTGAATTCAAGCGAAGACCCTTACTTTCACACTTCTTTTTCATAACAGTAACTAATGGCTGAACGTCGGCTTCTGATGCTGTCATGAGCTCCGCATCATCAGCGAAAAACAGACAATTTACTTTTAAGTCACCCAAATTCACACCTTAATCACAATCTTTCAACTTCTGCAGGCAACTGTCCAGATACACTATGAACAGCCAGGTGGTCATGACGCAACCCTGTTTGACGCCTGTACAGCCATCGAAAAGAGGTGACACATCCCCCTCTACTCGCACGCAGGCCTTACAGTCCCTATAAATCGACTGTATTGCCCGGAGTAGCGAGCCGTCCTAACCATATCCGGGCAGCAAGTCCTACAGTGTTTCTCTCACAATGTTATCAAATGCTTTCTCCGGATCCATAAAAGCGCAGAAAACCTTCTGGCTAATAGCCAGAAACTTCTCCGCCATCGTGTGAGAGCCTTTTCCTATGTAAATACGTACTACAACTGCTATTCGCCAGTCATCTGGGACCTCACCCGTCCGCCAGCATAAGTTTCATAACAGACATAGTGTGTCCCAGATGCGCGACCCACCGTACTTGGTCATCTCAGCTGTAACTCTGTCTTTTCCCCCAGCCTTACCACATTACATACTTCTTATCGCTTGTTCAATATCTTCAATGCTAATGACTTCAATGACGGATCCGGAGCATCAAATTGAGCTCCACTTCCCAATGTGGCATCTATATCTTTACTTGCTACATCTTTCCATAATACTCACTCCATCTCTGCAGGACGTCACATTGGTCTGTTAGGACGTCATTGTTGGCTACTAAGCACTTTATTAATACTGCAGATTGTCAAACAACTCCGAGTATTGCCTACCTGTTTGGAAACGAAAGTGGTTTGTTGGGTTTTATCTAAAATAAAAATAAAAATAGGTACCTGCGTTTGAACAGGTACTGTGTACTGTGCACATTTTTTGGGTCAATCTGATCGATCTTTAATATAAAATTACGCACATTCTTACTTTTCAAACCATGGCCATAGTTTCTCTAATTGACTATTCTTATTTTTCGATAGCATGGCCATATTTTTTTCTAATTGCTATACATCAATATCAATTTGTCTATGTTCATTTTTGGATAGCATCATAAGTTTTTCAACAACTTGCTTCGATGACGAGTAGCTGTATGGCTATTGAGATTAATTTAATTTATCAAAAACTATTTTGCTTGTAAAAACTACTATAAATAAATAAAGTTAAGGTAATTAAGTTTTCATTTCATTTACATTGCATATTGTGTTTGATAAAAAGTTACGTTATTTCATTACATTATTATTTAGTTAAGTTATTTCATTTACAATACAAACTCGCATTATGTTATACATCAAAAAAAAAATTGAAAATAATTTTTTTGATGACTTCCAACAACGTTTCCTTACGACATTTTTTGCGATGACGTAAAATTTGAATAAAAATTGGAATAATACCGTTTGCAGCCTTCCTTATTCCTTATTAGCCCCTAGTCATCTTCGACGCCACTCCCCTAAACCGGAATATGTTTTTATTTCCATAAAATAAAAAAAAAAACATGCAATTAAAAGCATGACTGCATGAATGAATGTATGTAACCTTGAGTTTGTGTACACCACTTTAGGGTTCCTTGCTAAGTAGAAACTCATGCGTTGATCCATCTTTCCGTTCATCCGCCAGTCTGTCTGCCTAGATCAGAAACCAGTGGTATCAAGAAACATGTAATTGACCATGCATATACATTTTGGTTACAAAGTAGTGTATTAAAAGGTAGGAGGAATGAGGACATGTTGTTATGGCAATATCGGATATCCTGTACATCGAAGGAAAGCAACGTTATACTTATAGAAATATGTCACTCATTTTAATTAGAGCAACCAGTTGGTTAGTAGATTTTAATAAAACCCTTCATTTGTTTTTTTTACATTGTCACACAACGACATCTAGCCCAATTTAAGCTAATATAAGCTTATGTTATGCCATCTAAACAATTGATATACATACTAGCTGATGCTGACATTCGATTATTACACAAAAAGTGTTTCCCGTAGGCATTAGATATTTTCCCGGTATAAAAAAATCCATACGTGTTAATCCAGAAAATGTTCTATCTATATTACGAATTTCATCTAAATTAATACGATTAAGTAACAAACATCCAAACACATAAAAGTCTTTACTAACTGTCACTATTATAATAGTAGAAGGATAACATTCTCGTGGGAACACCGGGAATTCTTTTCTTGGTACTCATCTAAAGTACCTAAAGAATGCATTCACCAAATTTTTTGTTTCTAATTTTTTATGTCTAATGCCTGTGCCTGGTTTCAGCTGTGTCGTTCCAGTTCCCGTGGTAATAAGGAATTCCTTTCCTAGTGCTCATTCAAAATATCTAATGAATACTTTCACTAAATGTCTCGTCTTTACGTTTAATATTTTAGGCTGTTTGTGGTTCATCCACGTAATGTTCGTTACCATGGGAATACAGGAATAAAATATAGCATATGACACTAACTGATAATTTAGCTTTTTATTGGTGAAAGAATATTCAAAATCAGTTTAGTAAATCCTTAGATTACCCACCCGTGAAATCGTGAAACACTTCTATATTTAATTGTAAACGAAGAACACATACAAATTTTTATGCATATTATTTTGAAAATGGCGAATTTCCATACAAACTTTCAGCCCTTATTTTATTACCTTAGGGGTTGAATTTCTGAAATTCCTGAAACACGTCTATCTTAAATTATAAACGAAAGTCCACATACAAATTTTTATGCATATTATTTAAACCCCACCCCCCTCTTACTTGTACGCAAGCCTTACAGTCCCTATAAAGCGACTGTATTGCCCTCAGTAGCGAGCCGTCCTCACCATATACGGGCAGAAAACTAACTGCGAGATTTAGGTAAATCAGGAATGTCTAGAGCAACTGAATGAAATTGTGTATTTAGGGAGATGTTTAGCGCGAGTTAAGCTATTATTTAAAAAATGGCGGATTTCAATACCAACTTACAGCCCTTATTTTACTACCTTAGGGGTTGAATTTCTAAAATTCCTGAAACGTGCATTTAACTTAAATTATAAACGAAAGTCCATATACAAATTTTTATGCATATTATTTAAAAAATGGCGGATATCCATACACATTTTCAACCCTTATTTTACTATCTTAGGGGTTGAATTTCCAAAAATCCTTCCTCATTCCTTGCCTCAATCATAAAATAAACCTTTGTGCAAAATTTCAGGTATGTATGTCTAAGGTATGGGCTGTGCGTTGATAGTCACCAGTCAGTCAGGACTTTGCCTTTTATAGATATATATGTAGAAGATTACTTATTTATTTTGAAATACATGCATATTAGGCATCCATAGAAAACATTCCAACTCTGAGACAAATGTTTGTGGGTCACGCAAATATTTGATTCGGACCCAAGATCTCAGTCGCATACACTTACCACTGCGCAACCGAGACAGTCAAAGTAAAATTCATCGAATTCCATTCTGCACACACCTAGCTAGTTGATTTAGTTCGTCGGTTTGGAAATATACTCGTAGGTATCTACACAGAGCAAGATGGTTGTTCGCTCCCTCTCGCTCGCGCCTAAAGGGACGAAAGTAATAATAATACTTACATACCAAGTACATCAAGCTGTATGTAAAAATAAGTGTATGAGAAATGAGTAACACAATCTGACAGGCCAAATTGTATAAAATAAATAGAGTAAGGCGTCTCTGGTAGACAGCGCGCGTGTGACATTAATGCCTTGCTCTGTGGGTATCAAGCATTGGGTTGTGGCCCGCCTGGTCTGAGAATCTTGCCGGGTCGGATAATCCTGCCTTTGGGTCTGATGACCCAGGGTCCAAATGACCTCACCTGTTAGCGGTGCACCTGCTGATGAACGAACTAGACAACAACACAGGCCAAATGAATAGTGGTCAAGCGGCAGTCGCTCCCGTCAATGCCAAAAAAGAAAAAAAACATACCAAAGCCGCTCCTAGCAGTCAATAAAGGCGGACCCTGGGCTTCAGATCCAGAAAAGGTTTGTAAGTAATATGCAAAGTTGAACAAAAAGGGATGGTTGACCAAAACTCGACATATATCATCGAGTAACCTAAGGAAGGAGGTTACTCGATGATGTACGATTCACCTGATAATATAGCTCCCTTCTTGGTTTCTGTGTATTGAAATGCTATATTGTTTCATTGTGATTGTATAGGGATGGCGATATACCCCTGATACAATAAGAGGGTCCTCCGTTTAGACATGTCCCGTGGATGTTGTGCTGTTGTATTATATCATTCTTCACCGTGAGAACAGAGTGTCTCTCTTAGTGCTCTCTCAGAGTTGTTAGTGAGAACTTTCATATCGCGATATAGTCCGATAGCTTTTGGGTGTAAGGCACCTATCGACAGCTTTGGGCCCAAGCCGACCTCATCTGCACATGGTTCACCTGCTGGTCCACGGATGAGGCTACGGCACGCAGACATTCAAATTGTGTGCCAGGTGGCACAAAAAATTAGCTTTTTTTTGATGGGGGGTACCACCATGCAGCCCGCGGAATGCCAGTGGCTGCAAGCCGGGGCTTGAAGCGAGACTTGATGCAGCAGGCCCTTCCGTCCAGCGGATCGGCTTCCGCTAACCACACGTCCCTGGACAAAACTAGCACCTATGCTTTGACACTCACTGCTGCGTCAAATACCGCTGCGTTTCACGCTTCATTCTTTTCCTATCAACATGGCAGCGCAAAATAAAAGGCGAATCTACAGCGGCCGAAATAAATCCCACACGAACGCTATTTAAGGAGTTCACTAACATCCGTGGACTCCATACAAACCTCAACGCCGTCCACCATCTTCTTGAGATGGCACGGCCCAGATTGCTGTTCCTTTCGGAGACGCAAATATGCCGCTTTGACGATACGTCGTATTTGTGCTACCCCGGCTATATTGTCGAGGACCGCTTCGATAAAAAGGCCAGGGTGTGCGTGTTTGATTGGGGGGATGGTCTGCGCTGCTTGGAAGACTCATCCTTCTCTGTAGAGGACAGAGAAGGATGGGTCGAGAGGCTTCACGTGAATCATGGTTCTATTAGCCAGATCTAAGTGTGCCTCTACCGTTCCCATAAAGGGGATATGGAGACGACTCAGCTCTTTGACTACCTCGAAAGGGCGGCAGATGATGCGCAGGTGCGGTTTCCGAACGCGGATTTGGTGTTTTTGGGGGACTGTAACGCACACCCTACAGAATGGCTGGGCTACCTCAAAACTGACCATGCGGAACCACCCATGCATTCGCTCTCTCGCATGACTTAACACAGTTGGTACGCCAGACCACCAGGGTACCAGATGTGGCAAGTCATGCGCCCGCTCTGTTGGACCTTCTGTCGGTAGGTGCGCCATTGGGTACATCCAATCACTGCGTCGTGCGCGCCGAAATGCAGGTGTTATGCCTGCATATCCTGCGGTAGCAGCGCGGAGACGTGGCACTGCTCGTCAGCAGATTGCGACGGCTTACGTGATTTTTTTGCATCCGTCCCATGGCGTGAGCGTTGCTTTGGAGGAAAGGCCCCATCGAAGAGCGCCGCCGCTGTTGCTGGGGAGATCATTCTAGGGATGGAATACTACATCCACTAGACTGATGTCGCCAGCATCCGCAAAGCCCGTCCCAGGTTCGGGCGCGAGGGCGCTGAAGCAGTTCGATACAGTCAGCGTATCGCGCCTGGATCAAAACTAGGGTATCGGGTGACTCGAATGTGGCCAACCTCAGAGCCGCATACAACAGAGCGACGAAGGCCAGCAAAAGGGTCTTCTGCCGACCTTCGCTACCACCGCTGCGGTACCCCAATAGAACCCTGGGTCATAAGGCTCTAGAGAAGGCGGACTTGTTAGCCAATCTCTTCGCGGCCGATTCCCGGATCGACGACCGTGGCAAGCAGCCTCCGATAATCACGAGTTGTGGCCATAAAATGTCTGGTATATTTATCAGGCAGTGCGACATTCGGCGTGCTGCGTCCATAAGTCCAGTGGCCGCAATGTTATTCCTGCGGCGGTTCTTGAGATGTGCATGTGCAGTGGAGTTGACTCCAGTGCTAACACGCCTGTATCGCATGTCCGACTCTACGGGTAGTGTGCCGGATGCGTGGAAGGAGGCTGACGTGCAACCGATCCCCAAGAAAGGGGATAGGTCAGACCCAGACCACTATCGCCCCCTAGCCGTCACCTCAGTCAACTGTAAGGTTTTTAGCTTATCATAAACAAGCAGCTCATGCGTTATCTAAAAGATAAGTCCTTATAAACGACCGGCAATACGGTTTTAGGCCGAAACGGTTAACGAGTGATCTTCTGACATACGTTACACACCTTTGGGGTGAGGCTATGGACAAGCAGGGCGAATCCTTGGCCATCAGCCTGGACATCGCCAAGGGTTTCGATACGATCGATCGATTCTTTCTGCACGAGCGCCGTGTCGGTCATGCCTTCGACTACATGCAGATAAGTGGCGTGCCGCAGGGGTCCGTCTTGTCGCCCACTCTCTTTCTTCTGCATATCAATGATATGTTGTCCCTGGGCACCATACATTGCTATACGTTGATAGTACGTTGCATGGGAGATATGTAAGTCACTCGATGGCAAAGCGGACGGATGTTGAGGCTAAGAGGGGACAAGTTGTGGCGGAACTCGATCGAAGTCTGGACCGCATCTCTCGGTGGGGTTCTGATAATCTGATCTAATTTAAAGCCAGGAAAACGCAGGCGTGTGCATTCACTGGTAAATTATCCCCTTTCCTTCCCCTTTCAACTCTTCAAAACACAAAACTAACTAACTAACTATCCCTGACGGGGTAGTCAGAGAGGACAGATCGCCAGGTTTTGCGATCCATGCATACTTCTTTTGCTTCTTTGAGATTCATCAATCGCTTCATACACGCACGTCTGGGTATCCGAGTACTTTTGACCTTTCTGCAATCTGCTCACGTGGTCTTCATATGTAAGTCTCGGCCTACCCTGACTCCTTCTACCCTCTACTTTTGAACAATATATATTCTTCGTCAATCGTTCCTCACTCATTCGTTGGACGTGTCCAAACCAACGGAGCAGGCCCTTTTCCAGCTTAACGCTGACACTTTCATTCCAACCTGCCATATTGCGTATCACTTCGTTACGTATTCGGTCGGCCAAAGTAACGCTGCACAATTTATGAAGTGATCGCATCTCCACAGCATTCAATTTACTTTCATGCATCTGCTGACATACCCAGGTTTCACTACCATAAAGCAAAGTTGGCACTAAAACTGCGTTACGATGTTACGTCTTTTACGATGCTTTGTCGCTTTACTAACTGGGACAAAGCACCGTTAACTTTGTTTCCGGCAGCTACTTGCCGTTCTACATCCAAATCACTTCTTCCATCCGCGCTAAACGTACTTCCTAAATACACAATTTCATACACTTGCTCTAGACGTTCCTGGTTTACCCTAATCTCGCATTTAGTTCTTACGTCACCTCTTTCAAATAATAGAACCTTAGTTTTACTTGCATTCAAGCGAAGACCCTTACTTTCACACTCCTCTTTCATATTAGTGACTAATGCCTGAAGGTCGGCTTCTGATGAGGCTATGAGCACCGCATCATCAGCGTACAACAGACAGTTTACTGTAAAGTCACCCAAATTCACACCCATATTAAAATCTTTCAACTTCTGCAGGCAACTGTACAGATACACTATGAACAGCCAGGCGGACATGACACATCCCTGTTTGACGCCTGTACAGATATCAAAAAGAGGTGACACATCCCCCCCTACTCGCACGCAAGCCTTACAGTCCCTATAAAGCGACTGCATTGCCCGCAGTAGCGAGCCGTCCACACCATATCCGGGCAGCAAGTCCCACAGCGTTTCTCTCACAACGTTATTAAATGCTTTCTCTAGATCCACAAAAGCGCAGAAAACCTTCTGGCTAACAGCCAGAAACTTTTCCGCGATCATGCGGAGAGAAAACACTTGATCCATGCAACCTCTTCCACGTCGGAATCCGCATTGAGCCTCCCATAAATAAATTTCAGACTTTTCTTGCATTCGTTATGTTATAACCTTTGCATACACCTTACTAGCTAAGCTGACCAAGCTGATCGCCCTGTAGCTGGAGCAGTTTAGGCGCGAGCCTTTCCCTTTGTAAATAGGTACTACAACTGCTACTCGCCAGTCATCTGGGACCTCACCCGTCCACCAGCACAAGTTGCATAACAGACATAGTGTGTCCCAGATACGCGACCCACCGTACTTGATCATCTCAGCAGTAACTCTGTCTTTTCCCGCAGCGTTACCACATTTCATACTTCTTATCGCTTGTTCTATTTCTTTCAAACTAATGACTTCAATGACATCGGGATCCGGAGCATCGAAGTGAGCTCAACTTCCCGATGTGGCATATCTGTCTTTTCTTGCATACATCTTTCCATAATATTCACTCCATCCCTGCAGAACGTCAGTTTGGTCTGTTAGGACGTCATTGTTAACACTAAGCACTTTATTCATACTGCAGATTGTCGAACAACTCCGGGTCTTGCCTACCTCTTTCCAGAAGAGCTTGGCATTATCCCGGAAATTGGACGACAACCTTTCATCTGCTTTCATTCTGCACCTTTCACGAGCTTCTTCTATCAGTGCCTTCGTGTTAACTTTCCGCAGCTTGTATCTCTCATTCATATTAAAATCATTCCGCGAGGCTAAGTAGTCTAGGCATGCTTTATTCTTCATTCGAACTGCTTCTTTCACTTCTTCATTCCACCATGCATCACGCTTATTACTACTGCCTCTTTTCGTTTCTCCACACACTTCCACAGCGGTATTTATCATACTATCCCTAAGATTCTGCCATACACTTTCCACATTCTCACTACTTACATTGACGTCGCCAAGCTTTTCGGCTACCCTTTCATTATATTTATCCCTAATGAATGCATCCTGCAGCTTCCGGCTTTTGATGCTATAAGTCGGCTCAGGTTCAGGACACTCGGTACGATGACGCCAACCCGCGAACAGACCCCTAATCTTAGTTATGACTAGGTAGTGGTCAGATCCCAGCTCAGCGCCTCGATAAACCCTTGTGTCCATCACCTGTTTACGGAGCCGACTATCCATTAGGAATAGATCTATTATGCTTCTCTTTGACTTACATCTCCTCGTATACATATGAATTTGTTTGTGGTTGAACATTGTGTTCGCCACAAACAAATCCTTTTCCTTACAAAATGCCAGTATTAGCATGCCAGCGTCGTTCACCCTTTTATCCCCATACTTCCCGAGTACCGACTCAAAACCATCGCGAGCGGTATCCACCCATCCATTCAAGTCTCCACATACTATAAGTCTTTCATTTCCTTCTATCACATTTAGAGCTTCTCTCATACTCTCCCAGAAGTCGTCTAGCTCACTTGCGTTCGACGAAGATACTGGCGCATAAGCAGCTACCAGGAAAATCTTCGTCAAACCAAGTTTTACACGGATCCAGAGGATTCTAGGACCTACCAGTTTGTACTCATACATACCGGAGGCCAATCGCGAGAACAGCAAAATTCCAACCCCCCGACTGCCATGCTCGCTCTCTGGTACTCCAGACCAAAGCGCGAGCATCCCACCCGGGAGCTCCAAGACTTCGCTGCCCTTGCGCTTGGTCTCTGTCAAGCACACTGCATACAACTTTCTCTCATTCATAACATCCATCATCTCATTCATCTTACCTGTCATTCCTCCCCTAACATTCCACGCAGCTACCCTGCACTCCATCCTCCACTTTCCGCCGTGTCAGGCCGCGCGTGTAGGGTGGCGGTCCCCTACGCCGCTCTGGCACACACTTTTCGCACCAGTGGGGACGAACTGGTGCGCGTCGCCTCGGGGGCACGCCCTAGCATTATTCGCCCTGGTGGCACTCGTGTTGGAGTAGGATTGCAGCCGTAGCTGGCAGGGATGGCGACGTGCACGCTTCTACTCTTCATCCCCTAGGCTACATGCAATTTTCAATTTATCAATTTATTTATTTATTTTGTGAACATAGGTAACATAAGCTGTTAATGAAAATAGTAGGTAGGTACATCTATGCTCTGCCAATAATGGCATACAAAATGTGATTGATTACATGCATACTATTATTTAGACTACGTGTCACATTTTCTCAAACAAGCACAACAATTTATAATAAAGTCAATAGCAGGGTCACAAAAATGTAGAATAATTCATATATATTAATGTCACAGTAATGTTAAATAATAATAAATGTCAATGAGAAAAGACTTAAAAAGATTTTAAATAATAATCTGGTACAATACAATAACAATATTTATCATTTTTTTTTTCGTGTGGAAATCGTCATGGATGCTATGCCGGACTCCTACCGACTAAAACCACACGTTACCCTTCTATCTGTCTATGGCCAGGAGTCCCGGGTGAGCCCTCGGAAGGATAACCCCAGGGCATGTCAAAATGTGCTACAAAGAATACCCATCACTGAGCAAATTGATCATCTAAAAAATCGTTTACAGAGTAATACGCTTTTTCCTTCAGCAGATTAAAAACTTTAGCTTTACACTGACAATTACTGTCATTAATTACTATTTCTTTTGGTAGTTTATTGTATAATTTTGGAGCCATCGCATAAACACTACTATGAGCAAAAGTGGTGTTTGTAGGTAGTATGTGGAGTTTATGTAAGCGTCGCTGACTTTCTATTTTCTTAAACAAAAATAAATTATTACGTACAAAATTTAATACTTCATATATAAACAGTGATGGTACCGTCAATATTCCTAAGCTTCTGAAGTGTGGCTTACATGTATCAGTTTTCTTTAATTTACACATTGCTCTAATACATTTCTTCTGTGCTAATAGAACCCTATTAATGTTAGAAGCATTACCCCAAAATATAAGACGATATCTCAGAGTAGACGCTACATATCCATGGTAGGCAGCTAAGAGAGCATCCCTATTTGCAATTTTACCTAACATATAGAGAGCATATGAGAATTGAGATAGTTTCATACACACATTCTCAATTTGCGTTTTCCATGACATGTATCTGTATTTAACCCTAAAAATTTTGTGTCATTCGTTACTAGTATGCGGTCATCATTATACTAAATTTTTAATTGTGATGTCATATTTTGTCTAAGTCTGAAATTCATAACTTTTGTTTTGGTAATGTTTATTTTAAGATTATTTATATTTTACCAGTCAATGATTGAAATAAGACTTAAGTTTATGTTCTCTTAAATTTTTTCCATGTGTCCTGTATTGAAGATAATGGGGCTATCATCAGCAAACAGGGTCATCTGATGTGAGGTAGCATCAGGAAGGTCATTAATGTAACAAAGAAAGACTAACGGGCCCAAAACAGATCCTTGTGGGACTCCACATGAAATTATTCTGGTGCTGGAGGAGTAGATTATTTCCATTTTGGCTTTTATATCTATCTGATTAATTTGAGTTATTTGTTTGCGTTTTTTTGAAAAGATTTAACAAGATTTAGAACGTTGCCTCTAATACCATACTGATAGAGCTTGTATAATAAAAGCTTATGGTCGACATAATCAAATGCCCTGGTCATATCTATATACATCGCCGCTACAGGGAGTCTTCTATCTAACTTGTAATGCACTTTATCTAGAAAGTTAAAGATAGCCATGTTGATAGTTTTCTTTTTTCTAAAGCCCATTTGTTCATGACAGAAAATGTTATTTTTTTCAAAGTAATCATTTAAACTGTTGTAAATGACCTTCTCAAATATTTTTGAAAATATTGAAATCAGAGCTACCGGTCTATAGTTGCAAATATCTGTATTATCTCCCTTTTTGAAAATCGGTTTAACTATTGAAATTTTTAATATTTGAGTGATAATGACGGTTACTATTGAACAATTAATTATATGACTTAGTATGGGTGCAATAATAAAGCCTACTGATTTAATTACTTTAGTAGATATTTCATCATAACCTGTGCTATTTGTATTTTTGAGATTATTGATTATGAGTTCAATATCTTTTGGTGTAGTTGGTAGCATAAACATAGACTTATATGACTGTAATTGTTTTAATTTTTTAACTTGAACAATGATTAGAGATTGGTTGAACTAAATCAATAAAATAATCGTTAAAATGCTGGGCTATTATTTTGGGGTTCGTTATGATGTCATTTTGAACTCTTATTGAACTAATACTAGTTTTTGGAAGATTTGAAGACAAATTCCTTATGACATTCCAAGTTGCTTTTGATTTATTAGTACTTTTCTGTATGTAGTAGCTGTTTTAAGATTATTTGTCAATTTAATTACCCGTTGATACCTATCAGAGAATGATTTGAAAGTGTTTTTTGCATCAGTGTTACGAGACAGTCTATATTTCCACAGGAGGTCTCGTCTCTTCCTACTACAGGCCCTTACACCCCGTGAAATCCATTTGGGCCTGGAAACTGTCGAAATTTTATGGCGGCTTTTTGGTCGTCTTTCGCGAACTTAGTCTAACACCCTGGGTAAACAAATGGTAGAATACCACTCGGCATTAACACTCTTTTGATACTTCAAGTGGAATTATACAGATGGGACCCGTAGCTGAGAAATAAAACGCGATCATTTTTTTACCAACGTTTCTCGCCTGCCTCACTTTTGTTGGTCTGTTCTCATTTTCAAACACCCATTCACAAGATTGCTGTTTTTTTCGGGTTCAAAACAATAAATCCACTTTTCGTCTCCTGTGACAATGTCATAAACAGCATTAGAATGTCCGTGGTTGTACTTCAGTAGCATCTGTGAGCACCATTCCACGCAAGCCCGCTTCAGCTCCGCTGTCAGTTCTTGAGGGATCCAACGACAATAAAGTTTCCAAACTTTCAATTCTTCGTGTAAAATTTTCTGAATTTGGCTATACCATTCCCCAATAGTCCTCGAATGAGGATCAGTCACGTTTTTTACTAAGTATGTAGTTTGATAACAGTAAGAAAACCATGACATACTGTGAAAAAAATATTCAAATCGGATAAGAAATGACGAATATACAGCAATTTTACTGCAGCAGTTCAAACAACGGCCGAGAGCACGAGCCGCGAGCGCGTGACGTCATCCCACACAAACCCGCCACGCGCGCTCTATACTTTTGTGGTATATAATCAAATCAAATCAGTGAATTAATTTAACTTTGAGTGTGAATGCGCACTTTGTTTACATTATTTGCTTGTGCCGTTAAATAATTTTATAAAAATCATGTCTTTACTAAATGAACCCCCCGATAGAGGGGGAGGTAATCGTGTATGTGCAATATCGAGATCGCCCCCGGCAAAGCGACTATTTAGTGAAATGTCACCGGTTTGCCATACACCCGACACTAAACAAACGGGTACAGACGGTTAAATTAATCAACAGTGACCTCTCCGAGCATCATAGTCAGGATGAATACTATACTTTAGTCGAGCAAGCTAACAGCTATTTAGCGTCAATCAATAATTTAGTTAACGATCAGGGATCTCGTATCACGCTAAGTAATAAAACATCAATCATGGACATGACCCAGCGCTTGACCGGTATTATTTCCATGTTAGCATTAAAATCATCTTGCAATGAGAATAAGATAGCAAATATGGCCAAAGAATTACAATCTGTTAAATGTCAACCGAAAATGACTTATGCCGATAAACTGAGGCTACGTTTGCCGACAAAATCAGCCCCAGCTCCCGCCGCAGTGGAGGCTCTTCCCGCCCGGCCCTGCGTGGTAGCTTACCCTGCACCTGATCGTACTAGCGAATACACAACATCGTCTGCGACTAAACAGGCTCTTATGAAGGCTATCAAGCCAAGTAATGACGGATTTCAAATAGTAGGCGTTAAAAAAACCGCGAAATCGGGTGTAGTCTTGCGTGTTGCGAGCGAAAACCAGCTAAAGAAGCTGAAGTCCGTGGACGCCATAAAATCAGCGGGTTTGCGTTTAGAAAAACCTAAAGGTCGTAAACCAAGAATATTAGTAAAAGATGTTCCTGGGTCTATCGGAAGACAATGACTTTATTCGAGCATTATATCGTCAAAATATAAAGGACGAATTAAAAGTTAGCGAGGACGACTTTATAAAAAATACAAAAATTGTCCGTAAGCACCGGTTGGACAACGGTCGTAAGTGGATTGGCGTGGAGTTGGATCCGGAGATCCGGAATCATTTAGAGACCACAAAAGATAAATTATTTATTGATTGGGCCACTTGTAGATTTATTGATGACCTCGATGTAGTGCGTTGCATGAAATGTCAACAATACGGTCACGTCCACATGTTTTGTACCAGCAAGTCATCCAGCTGTGCTAACTGCGGCGAGGAACGTGATACACGAACATGTCCACATAAAGACAACTCTGATTTTAAGCCTATCTGTATCACATGCAAAAGGTTTAAGAAGCCACATGACCACCGTTGCGGCTCTAGGGATTGTCATACCTATAGGCATAGACTGCAGCAGCTCATTCTGAGCACAAACTACTTGTAGTTATTTCATTTAATAAAAAAAAACAATTGTAACATGGAAAATCTAATTATAGGACAATTAAATTTACACAAACAATTTATTTATTTAGAGGGTAGAAGGAGTCAGGGAAGGCCGAGACTTACATATGAAGACCACGTGAGCAGATTGCTCAAAAACGGAAAGGTCAAAAGTACTCGGATACCCAGACGTGCGTGTATGAAGCGATTGATGAATCTCGAAGAAGCGAAAGAAGTATGCATGGATCGCGAAGCCTGGCGATCTGTCCTCTCTGACTACCCCGTCAGGGATACAGCGTGAAGATAGTTAGTTAGTTTTAAATTTACACAACGATAGGGCAGCCACGGTGGAACTGGACCACCTAGTTATAGAGAACAAACTAGACATTGTCTTCTTACAGGAACAATATCAGAGCACCCGCCTGCGTAACAGAGTGGTACAATTAGATGCCAAGGCACGAGCTGGGATTTATGTTTCTAGTACAAATTTTACTGTAACATCTTTGACCAACCTCATGACACCTCATTGTGCTGTTGCTGAGGTTACTTCTTCGGCCTATAAGGTGTTTGTTGTGAGCTGCTACTTTCAATATTCACATCATGTTGATCCTCACTTACACCATCTTCGTCACGTCCTGCAGTCTCTTGCGGTTCAAAGAATAATCATAGGCGCTGATGTCAATGCCTCTTCTACATTATGGTATGGCAAACTACGTGTATTCGATAGGGACCGGTGCTGTGCCGTCGAAGAATTCATTGCAGAAATGAATCTATCTATACACAATTGTCCCAATGCACCACCTACTTTTTGCGGGCCTATGGGCGAGTCTTCTATTGACGTGACGCTTTCACGCGGCGACGTCTCGATATCCGAATGGCGTGTCCTCCCGGATGCGTCCTGTAGTGATCATCGTCTAATCGTTTACAAGCTCTTACCCGGTGATACACGAGAGGCGCAAAGTACTACTTGTAATTTCAAATATAAAATTAGGGGCGCAAACTGGGAGCTCTTTGGTTCTCTGTTTGCGGCTCACGCAAAAGATTTTAGTCGTGGTAACCTGTATGTCGAGGAGAGTGCTTTGTTAATGTCAGAAACTTTTACCTACTGTGCCGATGTGGCCATTGATCGTGGATCAATTACTAACACTCGGAGATGCGATTAGTGGACTGATCGTTTGGCTGAGCTTCGAAGGCGTTTCCGGAGAGCTCGTAGAAAATTTAATTATTTTAAAAAGCATAAAATTAGTGACGGTGCGGAATACATTACCGCTTTACTTGCTCTTAGAGTTGCCAGGTCCCATTACAGGGCAGCTGTTGAGAAATCAAAAGGTAATTTGCTACGTAAACTAGTGCATGGGCTGGAAGCTGAGGGTCCGTGGTCGCCTATTTACCATGAGTTTAGGGCCAACCGTTCTGTTGATCTTGCCTATGTACGAAATATCAAAATTAACAACTCGCATACTATAGGCCTGAAGGAAACCGCGGATTACCTCTTGGATTCTCTTATACCGGACGACTGCTCGGAGAACGATAGTGATTATCACAGACAGATCAGACAGTGGGCTCTTGAGCCACCATTCTCACCTCAGTCAGACCTACCAACTTCTGATGAGTTTCTCGAAATTATAAGGTCGTTGTCCATAGGTAAGGCGTCGGGTGATGATAAAATCTCTAACAGAATGATAAAGGAGGCTTGCAAGCTGTCGGGTAAAGTAATAATAAATGTTTTTAACCGATGTATTAACGAGGGAGTGTTCGCGACCGATCACATTGTTGCCCTCCTTGGGAAAGCTTTTAGAGCGTCTCATAGTACCCCGGCTCCTGCCGGGCGGTATTAAATTTCACGAAAATCTATTTGGATTTACAGTAGGAAAATCTACTATTGACGCAGCGATATCAGTGCGAATAACTGTCACTTCATCGGTTTGTCAATATGTGCTGGCCATCTTCCTAGATATTTCCGGGGCTTTCGATAATGCTTGGTGGCCAATGTTATTAATGAAATTAAAGTCTCGCGGTTGTTATAAAAATATTTACTCTCTGATTTATTCATATTTTTCACAAGGTACAACAACTTTAAAACTAGGTCATTATTCTGCTACCAAAACGTTAACAATAGGCTGTCCACAGGGATCTGTGCTAGGTCCCCACTTGTGGAATTTAGGATTTGATGACTTTTTTAGTTTATTATTACCGGAGGGCTGTTCAATGACCGGATACGCCGATGACGGTATGTTACTCGTTCAGTCAAATACTCGTGCAGGACTCCAGAGCTTGGCCCACACGTGCTTGCTCGTCGTTGCAGAGTGGGGCGTACGAAACAAGTTATTTTTGCTCCAAACAAAACATTTCAGCTGCTTTTGAAAGGAAGTTTGAAAGTACCACCGCGCATAAAATTCAATAACGTTTACATTAAAAATAAAACTTCGGTTTGCTATTTAGGATTGATTTTAGAGAGAAATTTTGCATTCGTTGAGCACATAAAAACTGTAGGTGAAAAAGCTAAAAATAGCTTTTACGCGTTGTCGAGAATATCTACCAATACATGGGGACTTTCGTTCAAAACACTGAAGGTCGTTTACGGGGCCACTTATCTAGGCTGTATGTGTTACGGGGCGCCGGTATGGGCCGATAAGGCTACAATTGGGGCTGCACGGTTAAAGTTACTTCAAAGTCAACGCCTTGCCTTGATATTTTTATGCAAGGCCTACAGGACGGTTAGCACGGAGGCTCTGCCGGTGATGGCAGGTGTCCTCCCGGTTGACCTCGAAATTCAGAGACGCGCGGCTTTATACTATTCGGCTAAAGATGGCATGGATGATAGGTTTTTGTTAGCAAGAGATCGCCATAGAATTGCCAGGCTGTATCGAAATAATGTACGTGAAGAACTTTTAGACGAATGGCAGCTGCGTTGGAACACTTCCATCAAAGGGCGCCACCTCTACCGGTTTTTCCCAGACGTTCGTGAACGATTGAGAATATCCTGGCTGGAGGTTGATCACTGTGTTGCTCAATTTCTTACAGGACATGGTAACTTTAGGAGCAAATTACATTCGTTTAACCTAGTGGAGTCACCGTTCTGTCAGTGTTCAACTGCTGATGACAAATGCGATCAGACCGCCCATCATATACTTTGGGAGTGTAGCATTTGGCAAAACGAGCGATATAATATGCTTAATTGTTTACAAGTAACATCGGGAGTAGTTTACTATGCGGATCTCGTGGCATCGACGGTGAATTTTCGTGCTTTTAAACGTTTCTGCCATACATATTACTGGAATCAAACATAGCTCACATAGGACCCATACTATATCTACTATTACCGTGGTGCTTCCCTATTTCTATAGGATTTACACCTAGTTGCTTTCCAGGTCTCCCGCTTTTCAAAGAAGGGAAGGGGCATTACGTTCTTTTCCTACTAACTCACATTATCTTCTGATTAATTTCGTTGCGGGTTCCAAGACATGCTAACTTCTCCTGGGACTTCACCGAGATCGAGCTCGGTGTAACTATTCTGGTGTTTTGGTCATTGCTGTAGATCCTGGTTTACAGGAGTCACAGTAGTGGGAATGAGGGTGGGATTAGTCCCAATAAAAAAAAACTCCGTATCCCGCGCAGGACTGTGCTTGACCCGGTCGCTTTCTTCTAAATTTATTATTGTGTATGGTGACATCAATAGTCTACAAAAATGTCTTACAAATATTGTATAGGGCCAAAGTGCAAGAGAACAACTTGTTACGAAGTTGTACGTCCTAGGTCTATTTAACCACTGGACGCGTAATGTACTCAATAAAGTATGAACTCACGTTCAACCAACTTTCGTGCTGGGGGGAAACTACACACAATGCTAACTTTTATTCATTTATATAGACATATTGTCACGCCTTTATCCCCGAAGAGGCAAGCAGATGCATACAATACACACACATTACACCGTATGCATTTTTGTCCCACGTAACAGGCGGTGAGCCCATTGCCGTGTTGAAATGGACAGGCGAAGGCTGTGGCGACCTGCTGTTAAAATTTTTCAAGCCGCCCATAATGCTTTCAACCAGGCTTAACGGCTGCCATTTTACTGGCAACCGGGACCAACGGCTAAACGTGCCTTCCGAAGCACGAAAACGCTCGCAAATGTAAATTCCACGTAGTGGTCACCCATCCAAGGACCACCTATAACAAATGTTGCTTAACGCAGTGATTGTTTATAGAGCACTGAGTCAGCGGGGCCACAAGCGTTCATTCATTCATTTATACACACGATTATAAGTAGTCATATTCATGAATACACGCACACGCAGTTTTATTTATGTGTAACATATTGTTTTGTTACTCTTGCATGAAGTGTTGTCACTGTCTAACAACCAATAAAAATACAACTGCAAATACAACACATAGAAAAATGGAGGCATGCAATACGAATTTGACACAATTTTATTCGGCTGATTTGAGATGGTAATTCTTTTTATAATGTTTATAGAGAAAGAGCGTATATTGAACATAGGCCGATTAGGTTGTTGGTATGGTTCAATAATTAATGGTTTTTGGTAAAATTTGTTTTGTAAACGAAATTTTACAAAAAAAATTTTTTTTTAAAAGAAATTTTTCTTACTAGTGCAAAGAACCATTAGTTGTTCGACCGCTATAACTTTTATACCACTTCACAGTATATATCGTCATTTTTTCTTTATAATTTACCCTCCAAACCTGTACGATAGTCCGCGGAACAGCGGCCTAGTTAAAATATACTTGGCAAATGGCAAGCGGGGTAGGGATAGAACAAACGGTAAGATAGCGCGTGCATTGGATAAATCGTCCTAGTGTACGCCGGATAAACTATTTTTTCGTGTTCCTACGGACCTAAAAGCTAAATAAAAGTGGTGTAGTGTTATGAAGAGAGATCCTTTATCAAGCTAAAGTAGGTACTCATTTCTGTTGCAAAGAACATGAAATTTTACCTATTTTATTGATAGATAAAAGAAAGCCTTGAAACTTAAGGTACTACCTTTTTGTCATATTTTCTCAGCCCTAAAATAAACGTGTGGGTTAATAACAATTAACAATCATCAAAGTAGGTAGTCCGGGAGAACACCGCATTTTACCTACAATAACCAATACCTATCAACAATGAAAGAATCCACTTTACGTAGATTATCTGACTGTCCTTTTTAAATCCATCTTTCAATTTATTACTCATTATTACAAAACCCAGAAACAATAACCTGATAGTGCATAAAACTTCAAAAAACCGGCAGTTTTCACTACACTAACCACGAATATGCGTACGGACGAATGCGATCGCGCGCGGACTGTGTCGAATGACGTGGCGCGCGTTTATTAATAATGCTCGATAAAATATTAAATAACTTTGTCATTTATGGATAGATTTCAAAAATTCTAAAAGTAGTGTTCTTAGAAAATCATAACGTATGCAATGTAATAGTCAAAATTGGGTTCTCCCGTTATGTGACTGATCCTCATTGTCTCATACGTAACCCGCGGGTTTTCTTCAATTAGCCGCTTAACAGTAGCCACATTATTTTTGTTGACGGCAGTTGAAGGCCGCCTTTCACGAAATTTCTCATGTAAAGAATCGCGACCACTCTCAAATTCAGAAAACCATCGCGGTGCTCAAACAAGGTGCTTCTCTCCAAAAAGCATTTAGAAGACAAGCGGCACAATCTTGCGGAGAGAGAATACTTTTAAAATCATAAAAAATCATCGCTCTAAAATCTTTTCGACTTAATTCCATTTTCGTTGCGTACGTAGAACTTCGATGTGTGATAAAAAACAATTGACAAATGATTTCCCGCCAATTGTTTTTTTCAAATTACTAAGAGGGTTGCAACGTTTCAAAAAATATAACATTCGAAATTCAAATAGTTCCGATTAGCTAGAAGTGCAAAACTTTTAGTGTGCCCCATGTATAAGTGTCAGATTCGTCCGTGCGTGATATACTGCTCACATCTCTGGGATGGCTTCGTCAAGTTCCTGCTTGAAGCTCTCGACGTTTTGCAGCGACGTGCCATCCGCATCTGTCCAGAGGTTACTGGTAGTCTTGAACTGTTGGAGATGCGCAGAAAGGTCGCCAGCTTAGCTGCAATTTATCGCATCTACCAAGGTGAGTGTTCTAAAGAACTCCTGCCTCCTCCGTCCTTCCAATTGGTCCCACCCTCCCTCTTCCGTTCCCGAACAACACGGGCGGGGCAAAGATGTCATCTTTACACTGTGGACATCAATCACGGGTCGTCGTCTTTGCTTATCATCAGGCGGGCAACGCCATTTTAACGTGCCACATATAAAAAAAGCTCTTCGCTATTTGGCGTTGGTCCCACATAATAATGGAAATTAAATATTGGGTAACGACCAAAGTACCTGTTTATTCTTTCGTTTTATTTCAAAATCGACCTTAAAAAACAAGCAGTGGGTATCTAAGGATATTTATTTATCTTACAAGAATGGGTAGGTACACCGAACAACTTTCGCAACCACAGCTGTGACCACCTGTGGACCTTGTTTTACCTACCTAGGCATCTAGACGTAGTAAATTTACTTTGACAGCTTTCAAAAACTCGCCACGAAGCCGTCAGTTGTAACCTTGTACAATGATAACGGGCGCGTTTCACTTTTCGCCTGCAACGCCCACGACCGCGACCGCTAAAATTGCCGTTACACTAACGTAAATGGACCGCGGGCGTCGTGGTTGAAATTTATTAGTGGAACGCACATCTAAAGAGCAGTAAGCCCACTTGGACCCACCTATATTTTGTGGGTGAAGTGGGCGTCATGCGGTCGCGAACAGCGACGACTGCAAATAATTAAAGTAAAATTAATGCAGTAGAAATGAGAAGTCTGCGAAGTATAGCTGGGGTGAAATTGATGGACAAAGAAACAGTGGGATATGGGAACATTGCGATATGACTGAAGATGTAGCGACTAAGATAGAAAAAGGGATGCTTAGATGGTTCGGACACGTAAATATAATAAATGAATAGATGAAATTTATTGACGAAATAGATTTATCAGGAGAGAATGAATGGGGCAAACTGGTAGGGGTCGACCTCGGCGTACGTATGCCAATCAAATCGAAGACCTTTTGGGAAAAGGCCAGGTCAAAAGTATACTTAACCGGCGAGCGTTAGTATATGAAAATACTTATGAGAGTAGAAGAAGCGAAAATTGTATGCCAGGATCTTAGCAAGTGGAAACCCATAGTCTCTGCCTACCAGGATTGGAGATACGAGTGGTGATACGAGTATGTATTATGTATCTTAACCGCATTTTATACTTTATCTTAATAACGAATAGCAGCGTTGACGCCGCAGCGAAGCTGCATTATGCCCATTAGGATGCGTCCCCAATACGCAATTATGGACGAATACCACAGTACTTACGACCTTACAATCAGTTCTATTTGTGTGTAAATAAGTATCACTACATATTTTAAAACAAAGTCGTTTTTCGCTGTCTGTCCCTATGTTTGCTTAGAACTTTAAAACTACGCAACGAATTACGATGCGGTTTTTTTTAATAGTTAGAGTGATTCCTATAGAAGGTTTTTATGTATAATTTGTTAAGTTTTTGTATACATTGACTAAATTATAATGATATTTGTTGGGGATGTCAGAAAAATAAGCCGTCTGGGAGCTTTCAACGAAAACGCTGCCTAAACCCATTGAGATATAATAAAATATTGTATGGTGTAAATGTGTATCTAATGTAGGTTCACAAAAAAGTCCGCGACGGTTTATGTCTATTTCTTAAGAATAACATACTATATCTATTTTAATGCTTTAAAAAACCATCAATTATAAAGCAGTAATTTGAGGGCTATTTACACAAATATGCTATTAATTCATATCATTTTTACTACGTTAGTTGGCTTCAGCATTTCATGAAGATTATTTTGTCTCTTTACACCTTGTAAATTAAATGAAGATCTTTAGCACATTCAAAATAAGGCATAAAGAACTTAATTTCGTGTAGTCATTATTCGCATTATTCGAAAACGCTTATCAGCGCAGAATATTATTAACTACTTAATCTATTTGTAATGGTATTCAGTAAATCATGATCTAATTAATTTAAACAAGTTTACACCATTTTTAATCAATTTGACTTAAATAGTAACAAACATACATATACCAAAATATATATACCATACCAATGTCTGTTACCAAAATCTATTCTTAAACTTTGGATTATGTTAATCTACTTTTGAGGCTACCTGTACATTAATCAAGAGATATTGTAGACTAGAGGACGCTCCGCGGTTTCACCCGTAGTAAACGTTTCCGTGGGAATATATGGTTAAAATGTAGCCTAAGTTATGCCTTAGAACATCAGCTATGTACCTGTGAAAGTCTCGTTAAAATCGATCTAGCCGTTTTAGAGATTATCAAGAACAAACAGACGACAAGAAAGAATTAAAAAAAAACAAAGTTTTTTGTTTATGTTACCGTTATATTTTTGACCGCTGACCCGCGCAACTTCGTTAGCGCCACATAAGAGAAATAGACAAAAAAGAGACATAAGTTAAAGAGGGTGGCGCGTAGGCTATTCTAATGAAACAACTTCTGAAGTATTCGCTTTTTAACAACAAAAGACTGAATGAAATCGGAATACTTGTTGATGAGTTACTTACAATTGAATAATATACACGCGAGCGAAACTGCTTGAACTGAATATCCTGTGCGAGACATTTCCTGAATTACCTACCTATACCTACTTTATGCCATGGGAAACATCTTTTTCTCGCGAGGAAACCTTTTTGTGCACTAACGACTTCACGTGAGCGGAGCCGCGGGCATCAGCTTTCGGCAATGTTCTACCTATATGCCATTTTCAACAAAATGTTATGAAATAACACGTTTGTTATTTCTAAATATTGTTATTTAAAGTTATTTGTAAGTTTTCTAAATGATTTGGACGTTTCCAAATCATTTAGAAAACTTTACAAACTTTCACATTTTTGATATTAGTAAGATTACATTCCCGTGGAAATACCGGGAATACTTTCTTTGTGCTCATCTAACGTAGGTACGTAAAGAATACGTTCACCAAATTTTAGGTTTTGTATGGTTTTACCCACGTAGTTCCCGTTCCCGTGGGAATACCGGGAATTCCTTTCTTAGTGCTGATTCAAGGTACCTAATAAATACCTTCACCAAATTTCAGGTATGTACCTATATTTGATGGTTTAGACAGTGTGTGGCTTCATCCGCGTATTTCCCGTTTCCATATACAATTTCAGGAATCCAGTTTTTATTGCTTATCCAAAGACTTAAAGTATACATTCACTAAATTTCAGGTTTCCATGTTTAATGTTTAGGCTGTTCGTGGTTTACTGACATAGTCTTAATGCCCGTGGGAACACCGAACTAGCTGGTAATACAGGCCTTAGGAGATTTTTCTAAAACAAGTGTATGTATGTTAGTACATGTTACTAACTTTGAAAATGACAATCGTTCATTAAAGCCCTTTTTTACGTCCTTAGGGGTAAAAATTTGCAAAACTCCTTCACAGGGGGCACTTACGTGTTAAAAGAAACCCCATTGCGAAGTTTGGACCTCATAGCTCCGTTAGCTCCATGGATTTCGAGAATAATTAAAAAAACGTTTATCGCTTATTTACTTCCTTAAAGGTAGAATTTCGAAAAATCCATTCTTAAGGGAAACTTACGTGTTAAAAGGAACCCCCATACGAAGTTTGGGCTTCGTAGCTTTGTTAGTTTTATAGGTTTCGTGATCAAAAGTGAAGAAGCGCTCGTGGCCCCGCGGTCTCAGTGTTCGGTAAACGATCACTGAGGTACGCAACTTTCACTATGGCTGGTCGTCGGATGGGTGACCACTTTGTGGCATTTACATTTGCGAGCGTTTCCGTGCTTCGGAAGGCACGTTAAGCCGTTGGTCCCGGTTGCCAGTAAAATGGCGGTCGTTAAGCCTGGTTGAAGGCCTTGTAGGCGGCTTAAAAAATTTCAACAGCAGGTAGCCACAACCTGCGTCTGTCTATTTCAACACGGCAATGGGCTCACCACCTATTACGTGGGACAGGAATCCACACGGTGAAAAGTGGGCATATAATATGCCTCTGCCACCCCTTCGGGGATAAGGCGTGATGGATATTTATTTATTATTTTTTTTTGAAAATGAAGAATTTTCCATATAAACTTCAACCCTTGTTTACCCCCTTATAGGTAAAATATTGCAAAACCGAGATACACGTACCCGTTTATTTGTAACTAAAAACAGATATACATAAATTCATGTTACTAACTTTGAAAATGACGAACTTCCATACAACCGTTTATCGCTTATTTACTTCCCTAGGGGTAGAATTTCGCAAAATTCCTTCTTAGCGGAAACCTACGTATTAAAATGAATCACCATACGAAGTTTAAGCTTCATAGCTTTGGTAGTTTCAAAGATTTCGTGATCAATGAGTTAGTCGGTGATTTTGCCTTTTATATATAAAGATACTAGCTAACCCGCGCAACTTCGTTAGCACCACATAAGAAAAACAGACAAAGAAAGAGACATAGTTAAAGAGGGTATTCCGGGAATTCTTTCTTGTTGCTTATCTAACGTAGGTACGTAAGGAATACGTTCACCAAATTTTAGGTTGTGTATGGTTTAACCCACGCAGTTCCCGTTCCCGTGGGAATATTGGGAATCCCGTTCTAATGCTTATCCAAAGACTTAAAGTATACATTCACCAAATTTCAGGTTTCCATGTTTAAAGGAAGTTTGGACTTCATAGCTACGTTAGCTGCATTGATTTCGCGATCAATGAGTCAGTTATTACAACTGCTGTTTTACCCTCTTATAGTTAAAATTTTGCGAAACCGCGAATACACGTGCCCATTTATTTATAAACAGAAACAGGTGTACGTAAGTATATGTTACTAACGGCGTCGTAGCTTTGTTAGTTTTATAGGTTTCGTGATCAATGTGTCAGTTATTACAACTATTGTTTTACCCCCTCAAGGGTAGAATTTATCAAAATTCCTAAACACGTGATTTTTTAATTTTATACAGAAGCAGGTATAAGAAATTAGGTGTTTCTATATTTGTAAATTAAGAATTTTCCATATAAACTTTCAGCCCTTGTTTACCCCCTTATAGGTAAAATTTTGCAAAACCGCGATACACGTACCCATTTATATGTAACTAAAAACAGGCGTACATAAATTCATGTTTCTAACTTTGAAAATGACGAACTTCCATACAACCGTTTATCGCTTAAATCCCTTCTTAGCGGAAACCTACGTATTAAAAAGAATCACCCGAAGTTTGAGCTTCATAGCTTTGGTAGTTTCAGAGATTTCGTGATCAATGAGTCAGTCAGTGATTTTGCCTTTTATATATAATAGATAAGCTGTTTGTTTTTTTGGATTTGAAATTACAAACAGACAATTTTTTATGTATATGATGACCTTCAAATGGGTCGGAGTAAGTACATTATTTATAATGGAGCATAATTTACAATAAAACGTCTATAAGGAACTGGTATGAATCCTATCTGTACCGCCTGTCATAATAGTCGCGTTGTGCGTGTTGAGAATTTATAAAAAACTTTTATTCTTAGAGCTTATTGCTGTCAGTTTAAGTTGTGTTGTGAAATCGTATGATACGACGTGCATAACTCTAAATTTCGTAGCTAGAAATTTAAAGATTTTGCTAAAAGGTAACACTTTTTAAATACTATTTTTTTATGGCCTTTTTGCTCTTATCAGCAATTCGCCAGCGTCCAGACCTAGAGCTACTTCATTTTGAAATAAAAACGTCGTTTTTGCCGCGTTTTTTAGTGTTAAGTGTGGTATAAACTTATTGATGTAATTTTAATCAATTTTTGGTATATAATTTGGGTATATGATCGTCACAAAAGCTAACGATTTTGCCGCACAATTTTATTTTCCCGCTATTATTTATGTATGAATTTTCTTTTCTAATAACTTTTAAAACCTGAAATAGAAATATTCAAATGAACCTTTTAAAAAAAGTTATATTTAGAAGATATACCTATCTTTATAAATTAATGAAGCGCTCGTGGCCCCGCGGTCTCAGTGTTTTGTAAACGATCACTGAGTTACGCAACTTTCACTATGGCTGGTACTCGGATGGGTGACCACTTTGTGGCATTTACATTTGCGCGCGTTTCCGTGCTTCGGAAGGCACGTTAAGCCGTTGGTCCCGGTTGCCAGTAAAATGGCAGTCGTTAAGCCTGGTTGAAGGCCTTATGGGCGGCTTGAAAAATTTCAACAGCATGTAGCCACAACCTGCATCTATCTATTTCAACACGGCAATGGGCTCACCACCTATTACGTGGGACAGGAATCCACACGGTGAAAAGTGGGCATATAATATGCCTCTGCCACCCCTTCGGGGATAAGGCGTGATGGATATTTATTTTTTATAAATTAATGAATAATATGATATACCTTTAATTCTCTTTCTTCAAAAGAACTTGCAAGTTTACGAAAACGACAAGGTTCTGTTCTGTCTACTCCGTCAGGGATGCTAAGTTGGATATTTAGTCAGTTATTTTAAAATAGAAACCTCATGGTAAGAAAAAGGAATCCTTATTAGATCGCTTTCTTGTCCCTATCTGTCCGTGTGTCACCATCGATTTTCTCAGGAACGGATGGACCTAGCCAGTTGAAATTTCTAACAGATACTGAAGTTTATAATTCCTATTAAGTGTATGAAAATCATGGTTCTGAGTGTACACAGTAAAAAGATATGGGCAAATTTAGATTTTTGCGGAAACTTCCACTTGAACGTTCAGTTTTTTGATGACCTAGTTTTTTGTAAATAACCTATGTATTAACTAAAATCGATTTATCTTGGAAACAATAATACTTAGCTAAAAAAATTTAAACTAATTAAGAATAGTAAAATATATACAGATACTACTTATGGCTTTAATAATTTTGCATTTTAATTCAATTTAACTAATATATTTTAGTAAAACCCTCATTCAAACCATAGACAAAAGTTTAAAAAAGTTTTGAAAGGACGGCCGTAAAATATATTTTGATCTGCTCTAGTAGCCTGAACGTTTGTGCTAAGTCTAGTGCTAGTACCAAAACCTTATTTTTATTTTTCGGATTTTTCCCTTTACTTTTACTACAAGACCTTGCTTTTAAACACAAATGACAATTCGGTTCACCAGAAGTACCCTATAAGTTTTGGGTTGAAAACCTAAGTGGTAGTTCCCGTTGACCTGGAATCATTAAATTTGGCAAAAAGCAAGGTCTTCAGCACAAATAAAGAAAAAAATCCAAAATATTAAAAAAAGTTGAAAAGTAAGGGTGTCTCCATAAATTATATGGGTATACCAATTAACATAGACCTCTGAGATGTATGCGCGCTAATACAATTTGGAGGTCTAGCTTAATTGTAAAGTACCTTTTCATAAACCAAATACCTATAGATTTTGTCATACCTAACCTCTATAGATTTTGTCTAAGAAAATACCAAATTCTTTTTGTTGGATTACCATATTGTCTAAATATGACTCTTGTATTAGTTGAGTGTATGTGAAATTTTTCGTTCAAAGAAATAAATTTATTTAAATCAAGGCAATATTTTTCTGTTTTCAGAATGCACTGGCTACTATACCTTATATTCAGTGGGCTAGCGGCCTCCTGGTTGATATGGCGTTACAAACACAGAAGGATGATCAAAATGGCCCAGAAGGTACCTGGACCTCCAACGATACCTCTAATAGGAAATGCGCATCAGTTTGTGTGTCAGCCAGAAGGTTAGATTCTTAGACTAAGAATAAGTCTAAGGTTAGATTGTTTTTTTTTACTATGATAGATTGGTAGGAAATCTGAAATTGGTAGGATATTCAACAAGACCTTGCTAGATTATTTTATAATTGTTCTTTTTTGTAATAACAAGCTGCCTGCTATCGATGAACAATACAGGGTCATTTGAATAAAAAAGCGGCCAAGTGCGAGTCGGACTCGCCTATGAAGGTTTCCGTGGCAGCAAGTAAATGAATGAAAGGTAAATTGCGGTTTACGATTTATGACGTATTAAAAAAACTACTTACTAGATCTCGTTCAAACCAATTTTTGGTAGAAGTTTTCATGCTAATGTACATTATATTTTTTTTTTGTTTTATTATTCTCTTATTTTAGAAATTACAGAGGGGCACACACACACATTTTACCATTTTGGAAGTGTCTCTCGCACAAACTATTCATATTAGAAAAAAAAAATGAGAGACCTCAATATTTTTGAAGACCTATCCATACACGTATGGGTTTGATGGAAAAAAAATGTTTTGAGTTTCAGTTCTGAGTATGGGGGACCCCCAAATATTTCATTTTTATTTTTGTGTAATAAACTTAATGCGGTTCACAGAATACATCTACTTACCAAGTTTCATCAGTATAGTTCTTATAGTTTCGGAGAAAAGTGGCTGTGACATACGGACGGACAGACAGACAGACAGACATAACGAATCCATAAGGGTTCCGTTATTTGCCATTTGGCTATGGAACCCTAAAATATCACCGGCAAAAGGGAGTAGATATCTAAGGTTACTAACAATATGTTTGCCTCTGCCACCCCTTCGGGGATAAGGCGTGATAGATAAATAATAATATACCAACAACGTTTGTTCTAGTTCTGCGACAAGTCGTTTCACAGCGAGCACCTAGGTACTTTTGAACCGTTTTAAACTGTTTTTTTTTTGTAATTATTCTATGGCCTGGTTACTAAGACCTTTGCGTATGTACTTAGATAATTGCACGAAAAAAAACCCACACTCACTCACATATTACGTAACTCCGCAGTTAGTTATTAACAAACTTACTGAAACACCATAATCGACACAGTAACCAGACATAGAGGTCGTACAAAATAGGTGTATAAACACTTAATCTATGTTATTATCTACATAGGAATGCAACCTTCAAAGAGAATAATAGATCGAGACTCTTTTAAGGTAAAGAAGGATATCTTAATAATTACATACAGCAATTAAACGTCGATCTCGTTGACCTTAATATCCTACTTCATTGTATTCCTGGAAACACGTCGATATCAACTTATCAGAATCGGTTAGTGATCAACATTGACCGTGTAAACTCGACACTCACCTACATTGGCTATATGAGGAAGTATCATTGTAAACGATCAAAGTTGACAGTTCTCACATATCATAAAACAAAGCCATCCGTGGCGTTTGTCTGTCTGTTCGGATGAACTTAATTTGGGAATTATACATTATAAAAAAATAAATAAATAAGCATAGCTATTATAGCTATTGCATAGCTTTTATCGCGGGCTTTGAGCGCGGCTACCGAATCAAGAAAATCCGTAACGAAAATAAAACTTAATACCCGAGCTCACACGAGCTTCACCGAGCTCTGCCGAGCGTTCGCTTAACGCTTATGAGTCTAGTATTATGGTACGACCGTACGAAGCTCGCAAGGATAGAGACGAGCTGTATAAATAATATTAATAAATTATATAGTACCTATATAAATAATATTACATTTTATATTATATTGGTATTAATAATGCAGTATTAATAAATAATTAAAATTGCATAAGTTGATAAAAAATGCTATACAATTTTATTTTTTACCGCGGCAGTCTAGTGCAAATTTAACAAATAATTAAAAACATTACAGTCCGGAAGGTAACTAAAAACCAAGGTGACTAATACTATCAAGGTAAATCTAATTAAAAACGTTTCGAAATCAAAGATTATTGAACTCTTTCTTGACTCTAACTTTTTAGGGTTACCTACCTTACTATCCCAATATTTCTTTCCATTCATACTGGATTGTATTAAATTTAATTAAACAGTTCATTAAATTGATGAGCAATGGTACCCATTGCTTTGGGTAACTTTAGCTACATTGTTAGTTATTAAATTGATATTGCGGTTTATCTACTTAGTATAAGTGACAGTTACTAATTAAGTGGCTACTAATTTAAAGCTGATTTAAACATATTTTGTGTATTATAGACTGCCTCGGAGGCGTAAGTAATAGTACTGTATGTGGTACAGACTCGTGGTCCCACTAATAGCTGTCTTGATCCCAAAGCACAAGCTTATAGCTTAGTTTAGGCTAGATGGCGCTGTGTGAAAACTACGTGTGTGTCCTACAATATTTACAAATTTATTATTATCACAGATATAGAAGAGATTATTATGGTCTATGCTTGTATAGCCTATGCTTGTATATTATAACAAGCTTCAACAACAGAAGATCTAGATTACTTGTTAAACTGGTTGTAAGTATTTATCTGCAGTCATCTGGTTGCCATTACGAATAATTATGACTTACAGTTCCACTCGCAACTATTATTTCATTAACTACTTCCTAAAGAAAGACGTACAAGCTGTTTATTTTCAACTGCACTACTCGCAGAAACGTCTCTACTGCTTATTGGAACGAAGTTCCTTATCGCGCGTTGTGAAAGGGGGCTAGACGGAAAAAATTCTTACGAAAAGTTGTCACGACACTTTTTGCTACAGCTGTAAGCTGAGCGGGCGGCGTCTGTCCCTATGCATGCTTAGATCTTTAAAACTATGCAATGAATTACGATGCGGTTTTTTTTAATAGTTAGAGTGATTCATAAGGAAGGTTTTTATCTATAATTTGTTAAGTTTTTGTATACATTGTCTAAATTATAACGATATTTGTGGGGGGTGTCGGAAAAATATAAACCGTCTGGGAACTTTCAACGAAAACGCTGCCTAAACCCTTTGAGATGTAACAAAATAATGTATGGTGGAATTGTGTATCTAATATAGGTCTACAAAAAACTCCGCGACGGTATATGTCTATCTCTTAAGGATAACATACTATAACCATTTTAATATTAAAAACCCCCAATTATTAAGCGATAATTTGAAGGCTATTTACACTAATACGTTATTATTCCTTATCATTTTTAATATGTTAGTTGGCATCAGCATTTCATAAAGATTATTTTGTCCCTTTACACCTTGCAAATTAAATAAATATCTTAGAAGATAAATGGCAAAATCAAAAAAATGTGCATAAAAATTAATTTAGTGTAACCATAATTCGACCGGGCCGTGCGGGCGTCGTAATCGAAAGCAACTTCGTTCCATCTGGGTGTCCCTTGACACCTCTAATTTTTTCTTTCTCGTAAATCAATATTATAATATATAAAAATAAATACCAATTTTCGTTGTAATTGTATAACTCAAGAACGGGCTCACCCACCAAATGTTTAGGTTTTGTTTGGACTATTTATTAGATGGATTATGTGAAATTTGCACCAAATCGGTCGAGCGACATTTTTGGTGGCGCCAACGAAGTTGCGCGGGTCAGCGTTTGTTGTAGTTGCTTTTAATAATTCGTACATAACGTTGTTTTTTCTCATTTGTTCATGTATTATTGGTATATTTCAAGTTGCTAATAGCAAGCAAATATAAAATCTTGAATATAAACACTTGTACAGTTTACTCTTCAAACCTGACCGGTTGAAAGTATTTAGGATTAATGTTATAGAAAATTGTATTATAAGCACGAATGCAAGAAAAGTCTGAAAGGTATTTATGGGAGGCTCAATGCGGATTCCGACGTGGAAGAGGTTGCATGGATCAAGTGTTTTCTCTCCGCATGATCGCGGAAAAGTTTCTGGCTGTTAGCCAGAAGGTTTTCTGCGCTTTTGTGGATCTAGAGAAAGCATTTGATAACGTTGTGAGAGAAACGCTGTGGGACTTGCTACCCGGATATGGCGTGGACGGCTCGCTACTGCGGGCAATACAGTCGCTTTATAGGGACTGTAAGGCTTGCGTGCGAGTAGGGGGCGATGTGTCACCTCTTTTTGATGTCTGTACAGGCGTCAAACAGGGATGTGTCATGTCCGCCTGGCTGTTCATAGTGTATCTGGACAGTTGCCTGCAGAAGTTAAAAGATTTTAATATGGGTGTGAATTTGGGTGAGTTTACAGTAAACTGTCTGCTGTACGCTGATGATGCGGTGCTCATGGCCTCATCAGAAGCCGACCTTCAGACATTTGTCACTATTATGAAAGAGGAGTGTGAAAGTAAGGGTCTTCGCTTGAATGCAAGTAAAACTAAGGTTCTAGTATTTGAAAGAGGTGACGTAAGAACTAAATGCGAGATTAGGGTAAACCAGGAACGTCTAGAGCAAGTGAATGAAATTGTGTATTTAGGAAGTATGTTTAGCGCGGATGGAAGATGTGATTCGGATGTAGAACGGCGAGTAGCTGCCGGAAACAAAGTTAACGGTGCTTTGTCCCAGTTAGTAAAGCGACAAAGCATCGTAAAAGAAGCACGAATGGCGATTCATAACGCAGTGCTAGTGCCAACTTTGCTTTACGGTAGTGAAACCTGGGTATGTCAGTAGATGCATGAAAGTAAATTGAATGCTGTGGAGATGCGATCACTTCGAAAATTGTGCGGCGTTACCTTGGCCGACCGAATACGTAACGAAATGATACGCAATATGGCAGGTTTGAATGAAAGTGTCAGCGTTAAGCTGGAAAAGGGCGTGCTCCGTTGGTTTGGACACGTCCAACGAATGAGTGAGGAACGATTGACGAAGAATATATATTGTTAAAAAGTAGAGGGTAGAAGGAGTCAGGGTAGGCCGAGACTTACATATGAAGACCACGTGAGCAGATTGCTCAAAAACGGAAAGGTCAAAAGTACTCGGATACCCAGACGTGCGTGTATGAAGCGATTGATGAATCTCGAAGAAGCGAAAGAAGTATGCATGGATCGCGAAGTCTGGCGATCTGTCCTCTCTGACTACCCCGTCAGGGTTACAGCGTGAAGATAAATAACTAATTGAATCAGGCGTTACATGGCGGAAATCCATTTTAAAAATCTATAATTATTTTTGTTTTTAAATGTTATTTTTGCAATATTCCGCTTTTTTAGAATGTCGTACGATGTCGACACGTGTTTCGCCTACACACGAGGCATTATCAAGCCTGTTTGGCAGCAAAAGTACTTATCCGACTGGTCATCTCACAACTCCCCTAGAGGAGTTGGGGGGAGACTGAACGAGGCATTGGCCTCTTGCAGTAGCGTTCAGCGCCGCCTGTCGATACAGGCGGGTCGTTGGGTTGGCTGTAAATAGCTGTGGGGTCAAGTCCGGGCGTCAAGTCCGGTGGTGAGGCGTGCCGCTAGCGAGCCCTGACCCCATCGGATGATTCCGATGGGCGGTCTACAAGCCAGCGGCAGCTGAGGTCGTCATCTGGGGGGGGGGGGGGGTCACCCTGGGGGCGTCGGCGAGGTCGAGCCTGGCGGGAAGGGTTCCCGGCAGGCGCCCATCAGCCGGCCTCAGGGTGACGTTGTCCGGTCCGGTCGGGCTGCAGCGGGGATTAAGTCCCGCGGCAGAGGTCTGTCCGGGGGGCGCCGGTGGTATGGAGCGATCTCCCGCAGGTGGCGGAAGTTCGACTCCCCGGCGCGTGCGAACATGTTGGCGCTCAAGCGACCGATGTAGTCGTCGAGGCTCTCCATGCGTAGGTCTCGGGTGATCGTTGCGTTCCTCACGAAGCGAGGGGCGCCTACGGCGTGTCGCAGCGACAGCGACTGCTGCGCACGCAACCGTGCACGGTACGTTTCTGCTGCCAGAGCGTACCATGCAGGGGCGGCATAGGTGAGGCGGCTGCGAATGTAAGTTTTGTAGACGCCCAGCTTCGCGCGGAGCGGGAGGCACGATGTGATCACCGGACGCAGGAGAGCTCGAGCGGCGCGAGCTTGTCCAACGATGTTCTGCACGTGGTGTCGCATGGTGAGACGACGGTCAATGGTCACTCCAAGGTACTTCACCGTCGGGGACCAGTCGACGGCTTTTCCGAGCAGGGTAAGGGGCGCGGGTTGCCACGCACCCCCTACAACTAGCGCTTGGGTCTTTGCCACGTTGACCGTCAGTCTCCATTCATCCAGCCAGGGCGGGAGCACATCCAGGGCACGCTGCATTTTGACCGCCGCATGTGTAGCGGTCAAGGAGGTCGTGATATAGGCGGCGTCGTCGGCGTATAGCGCCAACATCGCGCCGTCTGGGACTGGGATGTCGTCAGTGTACTTGGCGTAGCACACTGGCGACAGGCAGCTCCCCTGGGGCACGCCGGCTCTGATGCTGCGCTCTCCGGACAGGACGCCGTCCACGATGACTTGGAAGCGTCTGTCCTGGAGGAAGGTGGCCACAGTCTTGACTATTCGTCGCGGAGTAGTAGACGTGGCCAGCTTGTAGATCAGGCCGTCGTGCCAGACGCGATCGAACGCCTTCTCCATATCGAGGAGTACTGCAACACCGTGCTCTCTCTTGTTGAGAGCGACGGTGAGATGGTGCAGTACCCTCGCGAGCTGCAGCGTGGTGGAGTGTTCGGCTCGGAAGCCGAATTGCTCGTCGCGTGGCTGGATATGTGGTGTCAGGTGCAGGAGTAGAAGCTTCTCGAAGACTTTCGAGAGTGTCGACAGCAGCGTAATGGGCCGATAACTTTCGGGCTTCAGTACGTTTTTCCCGGGCTTCGGCAGCATTATGACTCGGCCGAGTCTCCATGCTGCGGGAAAGTGGCTGGTGCGGAGGATGCCGTTGAATAACTGCGTCACCGATGCGATAGCTCGCGGGGGCAGGTGACGCAGGGCCTCGTTCGGGATCCGGTCGGGGCCTGGGGCTTTCCGCAGTTGGGTGCGGCGAATCATACGCTGCACTTGGCCCGGGGAAAACACGACTGGGTCTTCCGTGGGGGTTATCGGCGCCTCGAAGTAAAACTTCAGATGCTGCTGGATAGCTTCTACTCGAACTGCGTCGGAAGCTGGATTCGGCTGGAACTGTTTCTCCAGGTGTTCCGCGAAGATCTCCGCTCGATCCTCGGCTCGGTAACGTGGGGTACCGTCACCGGCCATGAGGGGTCTAATCGGAGGCGGTTTCCCGGAGAGTTGGCGGCACAGGCGGTGGATGCCCGACCAGTCGTCCCCGGCCCGCTCAATGGTGCGCTGCCAGGACTCGGTCGCTTCTGTTTCCAGGGCGCTCGAGACCCTTGCAGCCAGCGCGTTGAGCTGGCACTTCAGGGTCGGGCATCGGTTGCGCTGCCACAGTCTTCTCAGCTTCCGCTTCTTCTCGATCATCGCCAAGATGAAGGCCGGCAGTTGAGGAGGTTTCCGGGTCGACGGGGCTTCTAGCCTGGAGTCTCGTAGCGCTGTGTTAATAACAGCGCTGAGATCTTCGGCGAGCGCGTCGACGTCTGACTCGGACTCAATGCGGCGATACGGCGAGTGCTTCGCCACAAGATCGGCAAATGTTTGCCAATCCTGGCGAAAGCGAGGCGATGGTGGCGATGACCGAGTAAGGTTGCTCGTCAGGGTCAAGAGGACTGGCTGGTGATCCGAGAGGAGGTGGTCGTCCAGGACGTCGATCGATGGCGCGGCTGAAAGGCCGCGGACCAGCGACAGGTCGATCACGTCCGGCAGGAACGCTGCTTGATATGGGTAGTGAGTCGGGACTTCTGGCCCCAACACCTCATACCCTTGCTGCTCCGCGATGTTGAAGAGTCGGCGCCCGTTGGGACAGATGCGCGTGGAGTTCCAGGCCGTGTGCTTGGCGTTGAAGTCGCCCGCGACTATGACCGGGTCCGGTGAGTCCATCAGGGTGTGGACATCAGCCGTTGCCAGTCGCGCGTCCGGCGGCTTGTAGAACGCAAACACACGGATGGGGCGGCGATCGACGCAGACTTCCACTCCCAGGGCGTACGACGTCTGCAGCAAGACAGTTGGCAGCGGTTGGTGGACGACACTTCTCTTCACCAGGACTGCCAATCCCCTGAAAGCAGTCCCGGTCTGGGAGATTTGCTCCTCTCGGTACACATGGTACCCTGGTGCTCGGAGTGCTGAGCTCTTCCTGAGGCGCGTTTCGCAAATGAGGGCAATATGGGCCTGCCGCTGTGCGAGCAGCTGCCTCAGGAGCCTGGTCTTCACGGGGGACATCCCGTCGGCGTTCCAGAAGATGATGCGTAGGGAGTTATCTGCCATAAGCACAGATTTTCCCTACGCATTGCAGGATGAGCTGGACGGGGTCCCGTCCCTCCTGAATGGCTTGGAGCACCTCGGTCAGCACTCCGATCACCATGGTGATCAAGGGGTCAGCTCTTCCACCTTCGGCCGGCACGCTAGTTGTCGGCTTCGGGTGGGAGTCCCGCTTCGCCTTCGTCCCTCCCAGGGGGGCAGCGACCACGGGCTTGGCTGACGCTTGCATGGGCTGCTCTGTCGCTGCAGCCTCCTTGCGGGGTCCTCTTTTGCGTTTCTTCTTATTTTTGGATTTAACTCCCGGGGCAGGATTGGCATCTGCCATCAGGGATCCGGGGGCGTTTGTTTCCGGTGCGGCAGCACCAGAAGAAGCAGGCTTTATGGGTGCGGTGCGCGCCACGGTGCCAGCCTTTTTGTTCCGCGCCTCCCTGCGGAACACGGGGCAGGCCACGTGGTTCGCCGTGTGGGGGCCACCGCAGTTTGCGCACGTTGGTGGGTCTTGAAGTGGCCGTGGGCATTCTTTTGCGGCGTGTTCGCCGCCGCAACGTACGCAGGCGGGAGCCCTGTGGCAGTGGTGCGACGAGTGCCGGAACTGCTGGCACCTGTGGCACTGAGCCGGGCCCTTTTTTCCGCGCCAGGCTTCTATTTTGATTCCGGGCATACAGAGCATCTCTGTGATGTCATATATGCCCGGGGTGATGTCTTTCGTGCGCTGGAGCTGCGCCAGGAACAGGCAACCCGGGCGTCCTGAGCGTGCGCGGATTGGGCGCACGAATTCCGGGGTGTATCCCAAAGTTGTCAGCTCCTGCTCGATATCTTTGGGCTCTGTATTATGTGGCAGCCCCCTGATGGCTACCTTTAGGCTGCGTTCCTGAGGCAGTGAGTAGGAGAACCATGATATCTTGGTCTCCTTCTCCAGGTCATACAAGTACCTCTGTATGGTTCGGTACTCAGAGTCCGATTTTGGGATAAACCGGACCCCTTTCCCGAAGGCACGGCCGTTCGGTGCGTGGCCCAGGAGCTTCTTCAGCTCCCGGAAGTGGTTTGGCCAGTCCGGGAGCGTTTCCACGATAAGTGGCGGGTATTTCGCTGCCTGGGGGTTAGCGTTAGTGGCGGTTGTTGGGGGCATCGAGGCTGCCGGCGCTGTGGTTGGAGGCGCGTCGTCGGTCGCCTGCGATGCTCGCGGCGTCAACCTCCTCGGCTGAGGGGTTGGGGGCTTCGGTGGTGGCGGTGGGCTGCTAAGCGCAGCGGCGTATGACATCTCCATCGGTGACGAAGGAGATGTCCCGAGTATCGGGCGCTGCGTGTTTGGCGGCGAGAAAGTCGCCTGCCCGAGCGTCCTGTGCGGGGGAGAGGGGAACCTCTCCGCCGGAATCGAGGCCGTTCCGGATTTCCCAGGGGTGGGCCAATTGTGTGCCGATGGGGGCGCCGTTGGCCGAGTTGCGGCTCGAACGGCTGCAGCTGCAGGAGGTGCAGGGGCAGCAGCGGCAGTGGCTACGGCTGCGGTAGCGCCGGCAGCTGGGGCCGGCCGAGTCGGCCGGGCAGTGGTGGCGGCCGGTGGAATGCGCCTCTGCGCGGCGTCGGGACCGTCGAGCCTTGGCATCGACGGTGCGGTTGGAGTGGGCGTCCTGGGCAGCGGACCGCCCGAGAAGAACTCCTCGCCCCCGGATGTGCTGGGGCGGGCTGTCGCTGAGCGGCCGAAGGCCAGGCTGGGCTGGCTCTCGGTCGCCATCTTCGTGAGGTGCAGGATTGCGGCGTGCGCAGGTCCGCGGGAGCGGACGAATGTTCGCTTCCCCCCACGAGGGGCGGGGGGGCGCGTCGCACGGCGCGTAGGTGGATGCGGTTGCGGCGGCGGCATTGCGGCCGCTGCGGGCGAAAAGATGGAGAACGCGAGGGGGGATGGATACCCGTGTGCGGCCCTAACCCCGGCCTCGGCACGCCGATACCTCCTGACCCGGTCCCCGGGGCTTGCCGCTGGTGGCAGACCGGGAAACCAAAGCCAGGCGGCACGACGCGTGATCCGAGGTCGGAAGCTGGACGCAACTTGCTTGCGGTATCGGACGGTGGTACGGGGCGTACCACAGAGAAGAACTTAGGAGGGCCCGTGCACACAAAACGGTACAAGGCGATCCAAAAGTACTTACACGTTCACCTCAACCTTTTATAGTTCGAACGCAACCAAACGATAGCGCGATGTAGACTTCTAGTTGTTTTGTCTATTTTTAAATAAACTAAGCAAAACCGAAGTGTGGAAGTCTGTTTGTTCGTTCAGCAAAGTACACCCGTCCCGTTTTATAATTTCTAACTGCTCTAATACGGAAATTTTTAGACCCTTTTCACATAAATGTAATATTTCAAAATTGTTGTTATCATTCAAAATATGCCCGGTGTCCAGCAAATGCTTCGCGAAATGTGATTTATCTGTGTGACCGTTTCGGAATGCTCCTAGGTGTTCCTTATATCTGGTATCAAAGGAACTACCTGTTTGGCCTATATAAACATTGCTACAACCATCACATTTCAACTTATAAATACCGGATTTTTTGCTATTACTAATACTATCTTTACCATTACATAATGTTTTTAAGGTATTTTGAGGTCTATAGGCCGAGAAAACATTATTTTCCTTAAGTACCCTCGCCACACGATGTGTGATACGCCCAAAGTATGGGAGACAAGAAGTATACTTCTTGGTTTCTTTAGTTGATGGGTACAAAAGGAGCTTAACCATTTTATTTTGCTTTTTTTTTTTAATAAAAGTGAGTGTATTAATTTTGAGCTATAGCCGTTAGATTGTGCAATGCAACAAATTATATTCAATTCCTTGTCAAATGCCTCTCCGCTTAATGGAACATTTAATAGCCTATGAATCATACTATGGAAAGCCGCCATTTTGTGCAGCCACGGGTGGCAAGAATTAAAAGGGATTGTAGTATCTGTATATGTTGGTTTACGGAATATTTCAAAACTATGCTTTGTGCCATTTTTTGAAATTGATAGGTCTAGGAAGTTTAATAAATTATTTTGTTCTATCTCTAATTTAAATTTAATTTTAGGGTGAATGCCATTTAAATTACTGAGAAATATACTTAGTTGTCTATGGGTACCCGTCCAATTCATTATTATATCATCTACATATCTATAATAATATGAAATATGACTGTTATTGATTATATTTATATTTTCAAAATAGTCCATAAATATGTCTGCCATTAGGGGGCTTAAAGGCGAGCCCATTGCTAGACCTTCTTTTTGTACATAATATTCATAGTTAAATTGAAAGTAATTTTGCTTCATACAAAGCTCCGTCAAGCGTAAAATATCATTAATTTGTTCTGGATGTAATTTTTTAATTTGCAACATATTTTTTATGATTTTTAAGCATTCCATATAAGGAACGTTTGTAAACAAACTATCTACGTCCAACGATACCAATATTGAATTACGCGGCAACTCGATGTCTTTTATTTTTTGAATCAAATCATAAGTGTTACGTAAACAATATTTTGGATTGAAACCGGTCTTTTCCTTAATAAGTGAATTGAGGTACTTGGCTAATTTATAAGTAGGCGCGTTTATATACGAGACTACAGGTCGGACAGGTACATTGTCTTTATGAATTTTTGGTAACCCGTAAAGTAGTGGACATTGTGGATTCATGGGTATTAAGGTCCGAAGTAACGGCGAATCTTCTGGAAAAAGGTATTTTGCTGCTTTTATACAGAGTTTTAGCTCTGCGTGATACTTCAAAGTTGGATCGGAACCCAGGCGCTGAAACTCATCTGTCAGAATGATGTCATTCACTTTGCTGGTGTATTCAGCTCTGGGCATAATCACTATAGTGTTACCTTTATCAGCTTTATTAATGACTAAATTATTGGTGACAAGTTTTTGGTGTATTGATTTAATGTTTGTTATTTCCGAGCTATGAAAACCTGTGGACTTATATGATTTTATCTGGTGAGCCGCCAGACTTTTAACTATATTGTCCTTTTTATTCCTAACGATTGCTACCTCGGTATCCACTGCCAGTGTCTCTTTGGACCTTGTAGCAACCGGTTTTGGTATACTATATTTTAAACCCTTTTCCAGGAGTGACATTTCGTTCGTAGAAAACTGAATATTCGAAAGATTTTTAACTCTAGGGTAAAAGGAGTGACTGCAACGTTGTACCTCCTCATTATTTTGAAAACGCGAAGCACTATTTCTCAATGTTTGTAATTTATTACGTTGGTTTAGAAATTTTTTTATGAGCTACTTGGGATGCCAGGTCGCGAGCTTTTTGATCTAACAAGTCAAATTCAATGTTATGTAATTTAAATGCTAACTCAGAATATAGTATTTTTAAATGGAATTTTAAATTATCTTTAATTTGAAACCAACGCCTTGTCTCCTCGCTCAACCAAAATATTTGCGCCTTTTTTATAGCTACATTAGCAGCCCTAGAATATGTATTTGTACGTATACTGATATAACTTGGAATAACGTTGTAGTGTTTACATTGCCGATTGAACCAACGTAATAAATTACAAACATTGAGAAATAGTGCTTCGCGTTTTCAAAATAATGAGGAGGTACAACGTTGCAGTCACTCCTTTTACCCTAGAGTTAAAAATCTTTCGAATATTCAGTTTTCTACGAACGAAATGTCACTCCTGGAAAAGGGTTTAAAATATAGTATACCAAAACCGGTTGCTACAAGGTCCAAAGAGACACTGGCAGTGGATACCGAGGTAGCAATCGTTAGGAATAAAAAGGACAATATAGTTAAAAGTCTGGCGGCTCACCAGATAAAATCATATAAGTCCACAGGTTTTCATAGCTCGGAAATAACAAACATTAAATCAATACACCAAAAACTTGTCACCAATAATTTAGTCATTAATAAAGCTGATAAAGGTAACACTATAGTGATTATGCCCAGAGCTGAATACACCAGCAAAGTGAATGACATCATTCTGACAGATGAGTTTCAGCGCCTGGGTTCCGATCCAACTTTGAAGTATCACGCAGAGCTAAAACTCTGTATAAAAGCAGCAAAATACCTTTTTCCAGAAGATTCGCCGTTACTTCGGACCTTAATACCCATGAATCCACAATGTCCACTACTTTACGGGTTACCAAAAATTCATAAAGACAATGTACCTGTCCGACCTGTAGTCTCGTATATAAACGCGCCTACTTATAAATTAGCCAAGTACCTCAATTCACTTATTAAGGAAAAGACCGGTTTCAATCCAAAATATTGTTTACGTAACACTTATGATTTGATTCAAAAAATAAAAGACATCGAGTTGCCGCGTAATTCAATATTGGTATCGTTGGACGTAGATAGTTTGTTTACAAACGTTCCTTATATGGAATGCTTAAAAATCATAAAAAATATGTTGCAAATTAAAAAATTACATCCAGAACAAATTAATGATATTTTACGCTTGACGGAGCTTTGTATGAAGCAAAATTACTTTCAATTTAACTATGAATATTATGTACAAAAAGAAGGTCTAGCAATGGGCTCGCCTTTAAGCCCCCTAATGGCAGACATATTTATGGACTATTTTGAAAATATAAATATAATCAATAACAGTCATATTTCATATTATTATAGATATGTAGATGATATAATAATGAATTGGACGGGTACCCATAGACAACTAAGTATATTTCTCAGTAATTTAAATGGCATTCACCCTAAAATTAAATTTAAATTAGAGATAGAACAAAATAATTTATTAAACTTCCTAGACCTATCAATTTCAAAAAATGGCACAAAGCATAGTTTTGAAATATTCCGTAAACCAACATATACAGATACTACAATCCCTTTTAATTCTTGCCACCCGTGGCTGCACAAAATGGCGGCTTTCCATAGTATGATTCATAGGCTATTAAATGTTCCATTAAGCGGAGAGGCATTTGACAAGGAATAGAATATAATTTGTTGCATTGCACAATCTAACGGCTATAGCTCAAAATTAATACACTCACTTTTATTAAAAAAGCAAAATAAAATGGTTAAGCTCCTTTTGTACCCATCAACTAAAGAAACCAAGAAGTATACTTCTTGTCTCCCATACTTTGGGCGTATCACACATCGTGTGGCGAGGGTACTTAAGGAAAATAATGTTTTCTCGGCCTATAGACCTCAAAATACCTTAAAAACATTATGTAATGGTAAAGATAGTATTAGTAATAGCAAAAAATCCGGTATTTATAAGTTGAAATGTGATGGTTGTAGCAATGTTTATATAGGCCAAACAGGTCGTTCCTTTGATACCAGATATAAGGAACACCTAGGAGCATTCCGAAACGGTCACACAGATAAATCACATTTCGCGAAGCATTTGCTGGACACCGGGCATATTTTGAATGATAACAACAATTTTGAAATATTACATTTATGTGAAAAGGGTCTAAAAATGTCCGTATTAGAGCAGTTAGAAATGATAAAACGGGACGGGTGTACTTTGCTGAACGAACAAACAGACTTCCACACTTCGGTTTTGCTTAGTTTATTTAAAAATAGACAAAACAACTAGAAGTCTACATCGCGCTATCGTTTGGTTGCGTTCGAACTATAAAAGGTTGAGGTGAACGTGTAAGTACTTTTGCTGCCAAACAGTCTTGATAATGCCTCGTGTGTAGGCGAAACACGTGTCGACATCGTACGACATTCTAAAAAAGCGGAATATTGCAAAAATAACAAAACAAAAATAATTATAGATTTTTAAAATGGATTTCCGCCATGTAACGCCTGATTCAATTAGTTATTTAAAATCAGCAAGCATAGCTTTACAGGCAAAATTATACATTAAAATATCAAAACATCACCGCGTTGCTAGCCAAAATGTGTGGTTCAATCGGCAATGTAAACACTACAACGTTATTCCAAGTTATATCAGTATACGTACAAATACATATTCTAGGGCTGCTAATGTAGCTATAAAAAAGGCGCAAATATTTTGGTTGAGCGAGGAGACAAGGCGTTGGTTTCAAATTAAAGATAATTTAAAACTCCATTTAAAAATACTATATTCTGAGTTAGCATTTAAATTACATAACATTGAATTTGACTTGTTAGATCAAAAAGCTCGCGACCTGGCATCCCAAGTAGCTCATAAAAAATTTCTAAACCAACGTAATAAATTACAAACATTGAGAAATAGTGCTTCGCGTTTTCAAAATAATGAGGAGGTACAACGTTGCAGTCACTCCTTTTACCCTAGAGTTAAAAATCTTTCGAATATTCAGTTTTCTACGAACGAAATGTCACTCCTGGAAAAGGGTTTAAAATATAGTATACCAAAACCGGTTGCTACAAGGTCCAAAGAGACACTGGCAGTGGATACCGAGGTAGCAATCGTTAGGAATAAAAAGGACAATATAGTTAAAAGTCTGGCGGCTCACCAGATAAAATCATATAAGTCCACAGGTTTTCATAGCTCGGAAATAACAAACATTAAATCAATACACCAAAAACTTGTCACCAATAATTTAGTCATTAATAAAGCTGATAAAGGTAACACTATAGTGATTATGCCCAGAGCTGAATACACCAGCAAAGTGAATGACATCATTCTGACAGATGAGTTTCAGCGCCTGGGTTCCGATCCAACTTTGAAGTATCACGCAGAGCTAAAACTCTGTATAAAAGCAGCAAAATACCTTTTTCCAGAAGATTCGCCGTTACTTCGGACCTTAATACCCATGAATCCACAATGTCCACTACTTTACGGGTTACCAAAAATTCATAAAGACAATGTACCTGTCCGACCTGTAGTCTCGTATATAAACGCGCCTACTTATAAATTAGCCAAGTACCTCAATTCACTTATTAAGGAAAAGACCGGTTTCAATCCAAAATATTGTTTACGTAACACTTATGATTTGATTCAAAAAATAAAAGACATCGAGTTGCCGCGTAATTCAATATTGGTATCGTTGGACGTAGATAGTTTGTTTACAAACGTTCCTTATATGGAATGCTTAAAAATCATAAAAAATATGTTGCAAATTAAAAAATTACATCCAGAACAAATTAATGATATTTTACGCTTGACGGAGCTTTGTATGAAGCAAAATTACTTTCAATTTAACTATGAATATTATGTACAAAAAGAAGGTCTAGCAATGGGCTCGCCTTTAAGCCCCCTAATGGCAGACATATTTATGGACTATTTTGAAAATATAAATATAATCAATAACAGTCATATTTCATATTATTATAGATATGTAGATGATATAATAATGAATTGGACGGGTACCCATAGACAACTAAGTATATTTCTCAGTAATTTAAATGGCATTCACCCTAAAATTAAATTTAAATTAGAGATAGAACAAAATAATTTATTAAACTTCCTAGACCTATCAATTTCAAAAAATGGCACATAGCATAGTTTTGAAATATTCCGTAAACCAACATATACAGATACTACAATCCCTTTTAATTCTTGCCACCCGTGGCTGCACAAAATGGCGGCTTTCCATAGTATGATTCATAGGCTATTAAATGTTCCATTAAGCGGAGAGGCATTTGACAAGGAATAGAATATAATTTGTTGCATTGCACAATCTAACGGCTATAGCTCAAAATTAATACACTCACTTTTATTAAAAAAGCAAAATAAAATGGTTAAGCTCCTTTTGTACCCATCAACTAAAGAAACCAAGAAGTATACTTCTTGTCTCCCATACTTTGGGCGTATCACACATCGTGTGGCGAGGGTACTTAAGGAAAATAATGTTTTCTCGGCCTATAGACCTCAAAATACCTTAAAAACATTATGTAATGGTAAAGATAGTATTAGTAATAGCAAAAAATCCGGTATTTATAAGTTGAAATGTGATGGTTGTAGCAATGTTTATATAGGCCAAACAGGTCGTTCCTTTGATACCAGATATAAGGAACACCTAGGAGCATTCCGAAACGGTCACACAGATAAATCACATTTCGCGAAGCATTTGCTGGACACCGGGCATATTTTGAATGATAACAACAATTTTGAAATATTACATTTATGTGAAAAGGGTCTAAAAATGTCCGTATTCGAGCAGTTAGAAATTATAAAACGGGACGGGTGTACTTTGCTGAACGAACAAACAGACTTCCACACTTCGGTTTTGCTTAGTTTATTTAAAAATAGACAAAACAACTAGAAGTCTACATCGCGCTATCGTTTGGTTGCGTTCGAACTATAAAAGGTTGAGGTGAACGTGTAAGTACTTTTGCTGCCAAACAGTCTTGATAATGCCTCGTGTGTAGGCGAAACACGTGTCGACATCGTACGACATTCTAAAAAAGCGGAATATTGCAAAAATAACATTTAAAAACAAAAATAATTATAGATTTTTAGCGTGAAGATAGTTAGTTAGTTAGCTAGGATTATAAGCAACATTTTTTTCCTTAAGTTATTTTTTTAATCGGACTAGTAGATCGCAAATTAAATAAAGGGTCAAAAAGAAATTACGTGTTGGACTCCGGGAGCGCCGACAGAAGTGAAAACTTATTTTGTCGCGTTTGACATTTTTAGATGGGTACTAGGGTTAAAAGGTTATGAATTGCATTTTATTTTTTTTATTTTTTTTTAATTATTAGGAACTTTAAAATACATTTAATGTTATTTAATGAATCATAGTTAACAATTTTTTTTATTTATCTAGACGCGTTCGCGGTCTGCTATATGCACACACTATAGCTGCGTGTCGCAAGTCCAGAGATTTTATCTCATCTACAAATTTAGCTCATCTATTCAGTGGCTAGAACATTGCCCTGGTTAGGCAAAGGTCGCGGGTTCAATCCCCGTCTCGAATCAAATTGTCCTTTTTCACTTTATTAAAAAAATATGAGAAATTTAGCATACTAAATACTTGGCGTAGGTTGTATACTTTTACCTACATCAGTTATTTACCAAATCTTTCTTCTTTCCAGAATTGATATTAGTAATGCAAAGGTTGATTAAAGATTACGGAGATGTTGTCACTTTTTGGTTGGGACCAGATCTAAATTATGTTATAAGCAATCCTGATGACCTCAAGGTAATTTATTTACATTTTATTTTCTTATCGCGCGAAGTACGCCTACGCCTTTATCCCCGAAGAAGTGGCAGTTAGGAGTCTACCGGGAATCCTGGAAGTTCCATTCTTCCAAGGAGTTACACGGGACACCCTCCCCCTCACCTGGGTACTCCCATGCTCGGCAGCATGTATCAACTAGCAAATAAAAGTATAATACCTATTTAATATTTCGTTCGCATTGAACTTAAAAACTACTGAACGCGTTATGATGCGGGTTTCAACAATAGTTACAGAGATTCATTAGTAAGGTTTAGTATATATAAATTAAGCGCTTTCAAAGAAAACACTACCTAAATCCAGAGAGATAAAACAATGTATTAATTATTAATAGGTCTATAGAAAAGTCCTAGGTGGTACATGTCTATCTTTTAACCACTGCAACGTTCGCACAACGTTCGCGCTGCCAGGGCAGCCCATTTTTCGTTATTAATCTATGACCTAATTAACTAAAATCGTGATATCTTGGAAACTATAATATCTAGACAAAAAATTAAAACTACTATAAAATCGTTAAATATATAAAGATAAACTTATAGCTATAATAATTTGCAATTTTAATCATAATTAACTGATATATTGATATAAACACGAAAAAGTAGGTTAAAAAATAAATAAATGTTATTTTTCAGAAATTTGCCACTTACACGAAAAACTAATATTAAGCACTATTATTATTTTCACATAATCAAATTCCTGGAATTATAACGATTAAAACGATATATGACACTAATAACTTATAATTATTTTAACTAAAACTTAACTTAATATAAACAAAAGAATAAATCACAAAAACAAAAAAAAATGGCGGAAAAATGGCCGCCGTCAATGTTTATATCGTGTTTACTTTTAATTTTGATATTGTGACATGTAGATATTAAACCTCTGATACACGGGCTTTTTATCCAAGATTCTAATGGTATAACACAGTTTCTTAAGCCTAACCTAACCGTAACCGTAACCTTGTGGTAACGGATACGAATGTAAGTATACGGGAAACTTCACCACGCGGTAAAGATGCTGCTTAATATTACATGCGTTACGACTTCGGTGTTTCCTGACGGCAACTTTTTTGTGTCGCCAACCGTGGACTGAAATAGGTTAAAAACCCTTTGGTCCGTAACACCTCGAAGACAAAGTTAAACGCCATCTACGTGTATGTCAAAACAGTCGTGCATGTCAAACAGAAGAATTCGTCTCTGCATTCTGAACGAATGCAGATACGAATTCTTGGCTCTGTTTTGCCCCCAAGACAGCCCTTAGACTTTAGGACTTTTGGGAAGAGTTGGGAGTCAAAAAGCCTCACAAAAAATAGCGTCAATTTCTGGGACCATAATCTTTATTCTTCGGTTCGGTATCGATGATTGACACGACACTGTTTATAATCCAAGTTTTAACCTATTTCAGACTCTACTATCAAGTTCGAGGACTAGTATCAAAGGTCCTCAGTATAAATACATGGCTGATGTTCTCGGCGGAGGGATATTGAGTGGATCCGGTATGTATCTAGTCTAAAATAGTTATAACTACAAAAATAGAGTAATTATTACTCTATTTTTGGCACTTGGTGAAACTTGTTGCAATACAAGACGAACAATTAAAGTCACTCGTATTATATTCTACTATTTTAAGGTATCCGTATAACAGGGTAAAACTGCTGGATGGATGAAATGGCGACAGGTCACGGCCACAACATGCGATCCACAATTGCCCCTCGAGCTGAAGGGCAAAATATATAGAACCATTATAAGACCTGTGGTATTATATGGATCAGAATGTTGGGCCGTTAAGAATTTGGATTAAAGAAGAGTGCATGTAACTGAAATAAGAATGTTAAGGTGGATGTGTGGTGTGAGTAGAATGGATAAAATACGAAATGAGTATGTTAGAGGGAGTTTGAGAGTGGCGCCTGTGACTGAAAAATGAGAGGGAACCGTTTGTCTTGGTATGGGCATGTGATGAGAAGGGATGAAAGTCATGTCACTAAAAGAACCATGAATATGAAAGTTGATGGATGGAGAGCTAGCAGAAAGCCAAAGAAAACATATGTATCGACTGTGTAAGGAGTGAATGATCAGATGACGATTAACAGGGATGGAAGAGGAAGACATACTGCGCCGACCCCAAGTAAATTGGGACAAGGGCAAGAGGATGATGATGTACAGGGTACAACGGGACCCGATTACTATTACTCCGCTGTCCGTCCGTCTCATAGACACCCCCCCCCCCTCTTCCCCCGGTGGGATTGATCTGTGGTCTGTCTCCAGGCTGTATCTTATGAACTGTAATAGTTAGAGAGTTGTAATTTTCACAGGTGATGTATTTCTTTTGCCGCTATAATAACAAAATAAAATTAATATATAAGTGACGCTCCTTTACAATAGACATGATTTTTATGCGGTGGTAAAGGTACGGAATTCTTCGTGCGCGAGTTCGACCCGTGCTTGACCTATTTTCATTATTTTATCACAACCTGGCTGGTTTCACCTGATAGCATTATTACCTTTCGTTTGATTTGATCATTAATAAGCTCGTACCGTGGGAGAAATACATTTTACTTATATTTCGCCTTGTAGGCATTATCGAACCTCAAGCTGAGCCGGCTGCATAACCCATAACTTTCATCAAATCTTCATGGCGCCCATTGAATATAGTAGTTTTTTAATTTTTCAATAATTAAAAACTTCCCCGACTTCTTGACATTTATCATTTGGTGGTAAAGTGTGTGTGTCCTTTAATATCGATCTACGTTAGATTTCCGCCATGTAACGCCCGATTCAATGAGCTCCCGGCCCATGAGAGTGGGGCCGTCCTACCTACTAAACCACCGCGGTGTTTCGCCTCACGTTAAACCGGCACGCAGGGTAGGCCTGAGGTTAGATTACTGCGAGCCGGCAAGGGGCACCCCAGGATGGAGGGGTTCGTCTCGGGGGGACCGGAAGTGCGACCACCCCGGAGCTCCCTAAGGAGCTATCGAGTGCCCCTCTGTAAGCAGAGGAAGTAGAGAGCGGCCGGTACGGGCATACGCTAAATGGGCACCCCCCGGAAAACAGGGAGGGTGCCCGCCGCCATGTGGCCAGTTGGGTGGGTCACAGGACCAACCGCCTATGCCCAGATCCGATTCAATTAATTAGATTAGATCAGGTTGTGATAGTAATAGTAAAATATTAGTATTACTTACTTTAGCTTTCCGTGATGCATTACTATCTATCTAAAAATATGAGCAAATAAAAACATAAAGAAAATTACAGGTCCAGTATGGCGGAAGCATAGAAAAATAGCTACACCGAATTATGGCAAGCGTGCGACTGAGAGTTACAGTAACGTCTTCAACAGAGAAGTAGAGCTATTGTTGGATAAGTTAAGAAATATGGGCAAGATGCAGTTTGATATTTATAGCAGCATCGTGCAGTGTACTAGCTATTCTGTGTGCCGTAAGTTTTCTTTATTTACTCGTTTTTTTTAAGTTATTATGTTTAACATCTGCTATCATATAGTTACAGAAAAACTATAGTAGTAACTATACTTTCATATGCAACAGAAACGCTCTTAAATAGACATGTCACAAAGCAGTCACCTATCTGAGAACCAGCCATAGCTAAAGTTGCTCAACGCAATGATTGTTTATAGAACACTGTTCAAAAAACAACTTTATCTTAGCAGGCTGGTCTTTTCTTGTAAATAAAAAAAAAAAGTTATTACAAGTCTATCTAATTATTTATTGTTTCAGAAACTTTAATGGGTTTAACCAAAGAGCAGACTTCTAATCTACCTTATTTACAAGAAACTATTGATGAATCTCCTAGGTAAGGACCATATAAATAACTAGCTTTTGCCCGCGGCTACGCTTGCGTGGTGTTTCATATGTAGGTAACTAACATGACGTTCCAAACTTGTCGGCACCGATTTTTCATACTAATAAATCCATGAGTAGTTGGAGAGGCAACATTAGGCCGTACCTGCCGGATGTTACAGATGCTTACCGGACACGGGTGCTTTGAGAAGTTACTATGGCGTATAAACCGACAGGTAACACCATCACCAGTGTGTCAGCATTACGAGGACTGCAGCGAGGCTACGGCGCTGCATACACTGGCGGAGTGCTCTGCGTTAGCGCTGCAGCGTGGACCTTGTTACGGATATTCTCACGCTTGAGAGAGCCATGGACTCCGGTGGGAACAAGTGGGACACCACTGCGTCTTTTTGCGAGCAGCTTATGCTCTGTCGATTTTGATACTCACCTGCCGTCTTTAGGCCCCCAGTCATGGAGGCCTGTAGTCCTGAGCGAAGATAATTCTGCGGCGCCTGAACTGCAGAACTGTGGAACTCGACAGAGAGACAACTCTCCGGATCCCTCTTCACTGTCTCTTTCGCGCGCCTCATACAAACAAAAAGACACGAAGAAAAAATATCACAATTTCGTACTCAGAATCCCATAATTAGTCGATTATTTTTTTTTTTTTTTGAATGCACCGTCACAGTTATTTTTACAATTTTATAATAGTATAGATAATGCGGTAATAGCCAAAGTCGGAAACCCTGAGACATTTTCCCGAGGAGTTTCTTTCTTTGCTCATTATTATAACTGTATTATTTTTCCAGCCTCTATGACATAGTGTTCGACAGAATGACAAAATGGTATCTACAAATCGATCTAGTGTTTTGGATGAGTAAATTTCACCAACGCCAGAACCACATTATCAAAATAATATCAGAATTCAGCTTAGAAATAATCAAGCATAGGATAAACAGGCTCGATGCTTTAGAAGAACATAAGACGAAGGCTCTAATGGATTCGGAACAAGACTCCGTGGTCAATACAGAATTGAGTGTGATAGACAGATTTATTTTATCCAAAGAGTTGGGCCACAATGATCTGCTAACTGAGACGTTTACCATATTTACATCGGTAAGTGATTATTCTAAAATGCCTCTTATGGTTTCGCCATGTCCGTTTGTCCATAGGTCTGACTATCCACAGTCTAAATCAGAGAGATACGCTTTACAGGACATCTGTAATTTGGCATGGCTAAACTTGAAGCGAAAAATAATATTTTATCACATTTTATTAAAATTGCGAGAAAGGATGAACTTCATTACATATAAAGTTTTTATGAAGAAGTACTCTACATAAAAACTGACTAAGTAACTATCTTCACGCTTTGTCCCTGATAATCGTTAAATACATGCACGTCTGGGTATCCGAGTAGGTACTTTTGACCTTTCGGTATTAGCAATCTGCTCACGTGGTCTTCGTTTATTCTTGGTCTACTCTGACTCTTTGTGAATCTTAAAATTAAAGGAATTATGGTTATGGTACCAATGGGCGACCGCTGGTTACCTACTAGTATATTTATACACGAAGCTAAAACTTTGTACTCTGACTGAGTACCTCTTTATTTTTTGAGAAATTGCGCGATTGGATAAACGTGAAATTCGACACAGTTAAAGTATATAAGGAGTAGAAGTGCAAAACTATTTCTTTATATAAAATGCATCAGCTCAAATTTAAATACATTTTATTATGGTTTAGTTTCTAAATATCTTAATCAGGCTTACCTTTTAATGTTATTCTATTGATTATTTCGGATTTGTTGCCGAAATCTGTGTCACTAAGGTCATAGGGTCATGATCAGGCCGTTGTCGTCTACTAGTTTTATATAAAGCATTCTTTGTGTAATTTAACCTCTCTAGCTAAATTAAATTACCTTCTAAGAGTGTCTTGTGTTGACCGTTATTAAGCCCAGGTTCGATCGAGATTTTTTTGGCAATTTAAAAAATACTTGATTGCACTCAGAGGCTCTGATTTTTTTCGAACTTTTGTTCTTTGGCACTTAGCAATTATCACCTCATGTTCTTTTTTCTCGTTTTTTTGTTATGACGCGATGAGCGCGATTACGCGCCTTCATTCCTATAGCAGGGGCAGCAGTAACGGCGTGTGGGGCTCCTGGCCCTTGAGGGCCGTCCTACCCACTAGACTCCGCGGTTTTCCGTCTTCTTCCCAATCGGATCGCAGGATAGGCCAGAGAGCTATTCACGGCAACAATGCGGTTCTCCTCGTGGGTTTTAGTCTTAATTTTTATAAATTTTATATCATTAATGTTTAATTTTTACATAATGAAATATTTTATTTTTACAGAGTCAAGAAGCTTCAGCAAAAATATCTTCATTCATAATACTGATGATGGCTTATCATCCCAAGTATCAGGTAATACATATCTTATTCTCAATTATTTACCAGACTAAATATTTCTTCTGCAAGTCAGATATGTTCCCTTAATCTAAGGGCCCTTTGAAAGGTACTACAATTATTCGTCTAAACCACCGGATATAGGCGTGTCTTACTTTATTTTGTGGAATAATTACTTAAGTTACTACTTACGTACACCACTTTTTTTTGTAATTATTTTATGGCCTAGTTACGAAGACCTTTTAGTCAAACCTAAATTCATATTTCTATTATCTTCTTTCTAATTATCTAAAATGTCCCTGTCCTCTACATCTAAGTCAAGTCTAGTCTTAAGTCAAGGTCAGTATCACCCCAGTATAATAGTGATTGTTATACTGAGGTTTTCAGCATACATATCACTGTCTTTCATTATAGCACGTTAATACAACTTTTATGTCCAAGAAACCACCACTACCACACATAAAACAAAATAAATGCACTAGTTTTAGAAAATAATATACAGCAAGAAGAATCCGTACACAGCTTGATGGCTACCTGGTAGAGCTGTTGAGAGGCTTATGCTACACTGTTGGACCAGCTACTTGCATTACGATATAGTGTCCCAAGAGTGTAAGGGCTCCCACCAACATTTTCGGGGCCCAAGCGACCTCACTTGCTAGAGGTGCGCCTGCTAAAGGACGAGGCAACGACACAGGCGCCCTTGCGGGGTTGGCAGGTCTGACGACAGTCACTTACAATTATGCACTGCTCCTAGCAGCCAAATATAAGTTGACCCAAGCTCCCAATCCAGATAGGGTTTGAAAACAACTGGGGTCCTCACAACGACAAGAAACTCAGCGACCTTATTGTTGTGGTTCTTTCGCTATATTGAATTTGCTTTGTTAACCTAATAAAATACGAATTGGCATATTGCCACGGTTTGGTAGAGGTGTACTAACGCTATATAATTTACAGGAGAGATTGTACAACGAAATCAGGAGTGTTATAGGAGACAGCGATAGACCAGTAAACGACGAGGACATTAAGCAAATGCCGTACCTGGAGATGGTATTCAAAGAGGTCTTGCGGCTGTTTCCTATTGGTGTTATGCTGCAAAGAACAGTCAATGAAGATATTACGATTAGTAAGTTTTTACAACACGATAACCATAATACTATATTTCTATATCAGCTGTGCTTGGATAGATTAATACAGTGCCGCAGGAATCTCTAAAATATACCTACAATTAATATCAATCTCAGATACATGACGTTTGCCACAGATATTAGAGTTCGCCAAGTGTTGTGAAGTGCCACATAACACACCTCTGTATTTTATCGTATGTACATCATACGCAGCTTCTGCTTGTATTGCTCAAACACTAGCACAGATTTTCTAATCAATAATATAAATCTCTTTTAGGTACATGTACACTGCCAGCGGGCTGCTCTTTCGTAGCTCCAATCTTCCATATGCACAGGGATTCTCGATTTTGGGACCGTCCTGAAGACTTTGATCCTGAACGGTTTTCTCCAGAGAATATGAAAGGGCGCAATGTAAATTGTTATATTCCTTTTAGTTTGGGTCCAATGGATTGCTTGGGTAATTTTATTTTCTATGTAATCTCTTAGTATTAATAAAGTTAAAATTGGGATCTCTATTGACGTTAAGATTGTCGTTATTACGAAGATTAAAACTCAGTCGTCAAAAAACGGCGTGTTCAAGAGATTGAGTCAGTACTTCATTGCAAAGCAGACTAACTAAACTTACTATCTTAATGCTGTATCCCTGACGGGTATACAAAGAGAAAACCGGTCGCCAGTCTTCGCGATCCATGCATGGTTATTACCCTTCTTGCTGTAAGTCTGGGTATCTTCAAAGAAACAAAACGTAAAATTGAATAAAAAGATTTGAAATTGTAAAAAATTAAGTAGGTACGCATCCTTCTTCATTATATTTATTTCAATGTTTTTAGGAACTAACTCCTAAGTCAGCTTAAAAAAGAGAAGGAACTTACTGCTGTCTATCTTGGGTAAAACTTGGATGCACGAAGTATCCGCGTATATCCGCTATATAAATTCGCGTTCGGAGAGATTTTGCAACACTCTTTTGTATTCTACCTACCACTAACATAGCGGTTAGGTTATTCCATCATCGTTTTGCGAACGAAAAATAAAACAACGTGATTTTAGTCTGTTTCGGGTCCGACATCATCCGGTTGAGTGATGTCCTTAAAAGGGGTGCTTTTTGTTGTGGGAGTAAAGATATCATATCCTAGAGAATTCAAGTCGTAAATAGTAGAATATTCTACAGTTTTTTTTTCTGTTCTCTTACAGGAAGATACTTCGGTACAAAATTAGTAAAAACTATATGCGTGAGGATACTGAGGGAGTTCGAAGTCACCTCACCAGAGAAGTATGAGGACATGCGAGTGGTTATGGCGGTATCAGCAGCATCTGTTAACGGATATCCTGTATTTTTACATCCAAGGAAGGCAACTTTATAGAAATACCCTTTTTAATTTCTGTATTAGTCATAATAGAAAATAAATATTGAATACCACCTTTTTCTTACTTGTTATTTTTTAACTGTTATGATAGAAAACTAATAATTCAAACACGCTTACAAGCCTTGCTAGTGTTGTATCTAATTATGGCAACGACGTAGACCCTCAAGATGCTTGGAGATCAGACAGCAGTCGCTCCCAATAATGTCCAAAAAGCCAAATCATAGCTGCTCTTAGCAGTTAATAAAACTAATTTCCCCACACACTGTTCCTGCTGCCCCTGCAGAAATGATGGCGCGTAAACGCATTCCCCTCGTCAAATAAAGTCTCTGTGGCATAAAACCTAGCTGAGTGTAGGGATTAATAGATAACATGAGCATGAAGCATTGTACTACACATTTTTAAAAAGTGTTATTATAACCATTTCGAAGAATTATTAATATTTCAGGCAAAGTTTATTCAACTTTCTAATCGGCCTCGGCCTAAAAAATGTAACATTTCAATGGACTAAGGGGTTTGTATTTAGGCGAACGGAAGTATTGTGATTGGAAGTAATATGCGTGTTTATGTGTGTGTCTGGGTGTCTTAATTCGTCCTTTGTAGCCATTTCTCTGTAAGACTCCGCTTAAGTGATCCAGCTCTAGTTGTAAGTGGTCAGTATCACACAGCAGCTTATTTATGAGTATCACACAGTCTACAGCCACGGTCAGTAAGTGACGTCACAACAGAATCTAATTGGCGTAGATGGTGATACGAGCCAGCATGTAAGTAGCGGTCAACACACTGACCGCTACTTACATGCTGGCTCGTATCACCATCCATGCCAATTAAATTCTGTTGTGACGTCACTTGGTGGTTTTATGTATAAAGAGTGGCTAAGTGAACCATTATTTTTAACTCTCACTTTTACATCCAGAAACGCAATACTTCTCTCTTCTACCATTTCATAAGGGAATGATATCTTGCTATGGACATTATTCAAATGCACAGTAATCCTGTACAAGACTTTCATCCCCTTCTATTATACAAAACACGTCATCCACGTATTCCAAATTTTTCACACCATTCGGGCATGGCTTCACTCTCAATATCCTCCTTCCATAGGTTAGCCACGACTGGAGCCACGGGGCTGCCCATTGCCACACCATCGATTTGGAGATAGTACTCCCCCTGGTACACGAAGTACTTCATAGATAAGGAGTGTTGTACAAGATCAGCATATTCTGCGCCCTCTTGAATTCTCTGCTTGATGACACTAGCAAGACTACAGTGACGTGTTTCGCCAATTCATACGTTAGTGGTTAAATGATCATGGCGCTTGCAACAGTGCTGAAATATCGGATGCTCGCGAATGTACTATACATGGTAAATGTCCCAACAATCAATATTTTAGTAAGGAAGAAATCGTTCAACATGCATAAAAACCTACATACAGTATGTAAGACTTTAAAAATGGTTCATTTTTAAAGTCTTTTAATAAATTAAAAGTCATAGAACAAATATTTAAATTGAAACGAGTTCTTGCATTAATATAATTTAATTTTCGAACAGATAAGTACGGTCAGCAATGAAAGTCACTTGATTATAGCAAAACATTTTCCATAAATCTAAAATCTAAATATAAGATCATGTAATAAAGATAGCGTAATAAAGAAAGCGCTCGTGGCCCCACTGACTCAGTGTTCTGTAAACGATCACGGCGTTAAGCAACATTCGCTATAGGTGGTGGAGCGTTTCCGTGCTTTGGAAGGCACGTTAAGCCGTTGGGCCTGGTTGCCAGTAAAATGGCAGTCGTTAAGCCTGGTTGAAGGCCTTATGGGCGGCTTGATAAATTTCAACACCAGGTCGCCACAGCCTGCGCCTGTATATTTCAACACGGCAATGGGGAGCCCATTGCCCACTGCCTGTTACGTTGGACAAAAATGCATACGGTGAAATGTGGGCGTATTGTATACCTCTGTCTACCCCTTCAGATAAAGATAACCTAACTATTATTATTATAAACCTAACTATTATGATGACCTAACTATTTTAAACACACACAGAATACAGTATTATAAAACAATTAAACGTAAATTCCACATAAATCTATTTTGTAACTTAGGATTATGTTAATCTACTCAGACATACAATACACCCAACAAGAGATATTGTAGACTAACGGACGACCGCGGTTTTACATACGTAGTAAACGTTTTCGAGGGAACGTGGGGATAAAATGTAGCCCAAGTCACTCCTTATAACATGAGCTATCTACTAGTGAAAGACTAATTAAAATCGATCCAGACGTTTTAGAGATTATCCGTAACATATAGACGACGGGCAGACAGAGAAAAAATTTTTTAAACTTTGACTTTGTTTATGTAAGCGCCGTTATATTTCATAAGCATTTAGTGAAAATCATCTTTTATTATTTGTGATTACAAAGAGACAATTTATTTATCTGTATTGATGGTGACCTTCAATAGGTCGGAGCATGTACATTATTGGAGCGAAGCGAACGAAGTTAGCGTAGCTAAATTCATCCCCGATTCCGATTTTAGCTATGTCCTCGAACTCCTCCCAAACCACTCAACACTTTTTGATCAAATTTGACCCATATTACGACATCTAGCTATAGATGGTTTAGTAAAAATAAAATCGAAAATCGGACTTGGAAATCAGTGTAGGCAAATGGTGACGGCAAAACGCTGTGCACCTAGTTTACACATACAGTCAAACATACATATTGTCACGCCTTTATCCCCGAAGGAGTAGGCAGAGGCATACTAGATGCCCACATTTCACCGTATGCATTTTTGTCCCACGTAACAGGCGGTAAGCACATTGCCGTGTTGAAATGGACAGGCGCAGGCTGTGGCGACCTGCTGTTGAAATTTTTCAAGCACATTAAGTTTTTACCCAGGCTTAACGACTGCCATTTTACTGGTAACCGGGACAAACGGCTTAACGTGCATTCCGAAGCACAGAAACGCTCGCAATTGTAAATTCCACAAAGTTACCTAGTTTATTGTAAATATAAATATCCATCACGCCTTATCCCCGAAGGGGTGGCAGAGGCATATTATATGCCCACTTTTCACCGTATGGATTCCTGTCCCACGTAATAGGTGGTGAGCCCATTGCCGTGTTGAAATAGACAGACGCAGGTTGTGGCTACCTGCTGTTGAAATTTTCAAGCCGCCCATAAGGCCTTCAACCAGGCTTAACGACTGCCATTTTACTGGCAACCGGGACCAACGGCTTAACGTGCCTTCCGAAGCACGGAAACGCTCGCAAATGTAAATGCCACTAAGTGGTCACCCATCCGAGGACCAGCCATAGTGAAAGTTGCGAAACTCAGTGATCGTTTACAGAACACTGAGACCGCGAGGCCACGAGCGCTTCTAGTTTATTGTGCGTAGTTTATTGTGGAGGATAATTTACCATAAAACCTATCTGTACGCATATCATAATAGTCGCGTTGTGCGTGTTGAGAATTTATAAAAAAATACATTATTCTAAGAGCTTTATGCAGTCAGTTAAAGTTGTGTTGTGAAATCGTATGATACGCCGTGAATAACCATAAAGTGCGTAGCTAGATTTTTAAATATTTTGCCACAAGGTAACGCTTTTACTCCATACACGTTTATTCCATTTTAATATAAAAAAGTTGCCGTGTTTCTGGTCTTAAGTGTATATACTCATCGATGGTGTAAATATAGATGTAATTTTAATCAATTTTTGGTTTATAATTTTTGGTACATGATTGTCACTAAAGATTCTAATTTGGGCAACGATTTTGCCGTACAATTCTCCCACTATTATTTATGCATAATTTTTTTAAAAGTAACTTTTATAACCTGTAATAGAATTATCTAAAAGATGCTTTTCAAAAATTTTAAATTTAGATATACAGCTATAAAATTTCTTTCATAATTCGATTAAGAAGTTTCACTTTAACAAGGTTCTGTTCGGACTACTAAGTTAGATAAGTATTTAGTCAATCAATTTAAACTAGAAAAGGAACGCTTATAAGATCACTTTCTATGGGTCCCCATCGACTTTCTCAGAAACGGGTGGACCTAGCAAATTGAAATTTTTGCCAGATACTAAGGTATATAGGTACTAATACTCTCTATTAGGTGTATAAAAATCAAGGTCTTGAGGTTATAAGGTACATGATAAAAAGATATTGACAAATTTAGATTTTCGCGAATACTTGTAAAAGTTTCTTCCAAAACTTTATTTTTACTTTTCGTATTTTTTTCCTTTACTTCTACTATAAGACCTTGCTTTTAACCAAAATTGACAATTCTAGGTCCATCGGAGTACCCTATAGGTTTTGGGTCGAAAACCTAAATGGTAGTTCCCGTTGACGTGGAATCATGAAATTTGGCATAAAGCACAAATAAAGGAAAAGTTTTAAAAATTGAGGTGTGTCCCCAAAGATACTTAGTATAAGCAATTAACATTGAAATCTGAGATGTATGGCGTTTATACAATTTGGAGGTCTGGCTTAATTGGATCATCTCAGATAAGGATAAGGTACTCATTTTATGGCGGTGGTTGCACTCCGATAGTGCTTTTCATAAACCAAATAATCAAAAACACGTCTTTTCTGCGCATCCTCTGTATTTTTTCCCAAAAAATTGCCAAATTATTTTTGTTAGAGAAATAAAATAAAAATAAATATCCATCACGCCTTATCCCCGAAGGGGTGGCAGAGGCATATTATATGCCCACTTTTCACCGTGTGGATTCCTGTCCCACGTAATAGGTGGTGAGCCCCTTGCCGTGTTGAAATAGACAGACGCAGGTTGTAGCTACCTGCTGTTGAAATTATTAAGCCGCCCATATGGCCTTCAACCAGGCTTAACGACTGCCATTTTACTGGCAACCGGGACCAACAGCTTAACGTGCCTTCCGAAGCACGGAAACGCTCGCAAATGTAAATGCCACAAAGTGGTCACCCATCCGAGTACCAGCCATAGTGAAAGTTGCGTAACTCAGTGATCGTTTTACAGAACACTGAGACCGCGGGGCCACGAGCGCTCTTTTTTTAGATTTTTATTTTTGTTAGATTACCAAAACGTTTAAATATGGCTCTTGTGTTAATTGAGAGGTTCATTCAAATAACTCGCAAAAAAAATCGTTTACAGAAATAAATTTAGTAAAATCATAGCAATATTTTTTTGTTTTCAGAATGCACTGGCTACTATACCTTATATTCAGTGGGCTAGCGACCTCCTGGTTGATATGGCGTTACAAACACAGAAGGATGATCAAAATGGCCCAGAAGGTACCTGGGCCTCCAACGATACCTCTAATAGGGAATGCGCATCAGTTTGTGTGTCAGCCTGAAGGTTAGTTTTGCTTTTTTTTTCTACGATAGATTGGTAGAGTCTATTTGTATAACAAACTGCTTACTATTGATGCAAAAAACAGGGTCATTTGTAAATCACCAGCAACCTAGGTTTTCGCTGTTGGATTTACTTACTTAAAAATCTCATGCAGCTCGAGACTGTTCAATTGGGGGGTCCAAACGACCTCAACTGCTAGCGGTGCAACTGTTGACTAACGGACCAGATAAAGCCGCAAGCGCCCTTACGGGGTTGGGAAATAATAAGAAAGTCGCTTGCAACCACGTCGAAAATTTAAAGCCTAACAATAGCTGCTCTTAGCAGCGAAATAAAAGCAACTGAGAAAACGCTTGTGATAAAAAAACACTCTGCCCAGAAGTTCAGAAGTCGTGACTGCTGTTCATCGTTCGTATCAGCAACGGACGAGACTTCAAGAACTGCAGTTTCGAATCACCCGCGAACCTCGTCGTCGAATTAAACGACGAAGCTTCGACGTCCGATGACATATTTCGGCAGCCATTTTATGAAACCAAAACGACGTTCCACAAACTATGATCATAACCACTCCGTGGTCATAACTGTTTGTTCATTCAATACATATTTGTTAGAATAAATTATTTACTCATTCTACTTAATAGCTCTTTTGCCCATCCACAAAAGAAAGAGCTGATGGAGATTCTGTTTAGAAGAGAAATGCACATCGATATTGTCCATTGTTATATTCATTCATGTTGTTAACTTAGGTGCACAAATTAGGTATATTACTCCTCAATTAAAATCAAATATAATAAACAAGATAATCGACACGGTAAATTGACCATAGAGGTCGTATAAAATTGGTGTGTGTATAAATACTTCATCTATGTTATTATCTACATTATATACAACGCTCGGACAGGAAAATAGATCGAGACGCTTATATGGTTAAGTAGGATATCTAATAATTACATACAGCAATTACACGTCAACCTCGTTGACCTTAATATCCTACTTCATTGCATTCCTGGAAAAATATCGATATCAACTTATCAGAATCGGTTAGTGATCAACATTGACCGTGTAAACTCGACATGTCACCTTCATTGGCTATATGAGGTATTCATTTCAATTTTTCTTGAATGGCATACGGTATCGGTAGTGATGTTCACCGACGACTACTGTCAAAATCAGATTTGTTATGTACACCAGTATCATTGTAAACGATCAAAGTTGACAGTTTATATATTACTAGATGACCCCCACAGTTCGCCCGTGGAAAATTTCGACCTCCCGTCGCACAATCCCGCCGTATTTTATCTCATCGCTTATAAATTTTACAATGATGCATAAAAATTTGCCTGATTTGTCGACATTTATGACTACTGCTCTGCTCCCCAGTGTAGTAGCATAATGACGTATAGCCTTTCTCGATAAATGGGCTATCTAACATAAAAATAATTTTTCAAATCTGACCTGTAGTTCCCGCTATAGCGCGTAGTGTTGCTCAAATGCAAGAACAAGACGAGACTTAGCCAGCCTTGGTCTTGGTCTTGCTCCAATACACCTGTTCTTGATTTTGGTCTTGCGCTCCCAGTCTTGGTTTTGGTCTTGCAGCAAGAGTCTTGCAAGTCTTGCAATTACCTATTAGACTATTGCTATGTATTAAAGTTTACTTTAGATCTTAGAAAAACGTATTAGAATTGGAACATTGTGAGCTTGAATTAACATAGCCATAGTAAAGACCAATCAGATTAATAAATGTCTGAAGATTTGATAAGAAATTCGAAAAATCAACTGCCACATGGTTATCAACTGAGCTATATGCCGTTTTCCATGGGAGTAACTGTTTCTTAATAAACATTTACGCTTTATAAGCTTACATGTGCTAAAACATGTAAAAAACTAATTAATTACAATAACTTGACTGTATTTTAAAAAACAATATCTGTCTAGAATGAGATTGAACCCTCAACTTATATGAAATTTAATAAAAGAGTTTTACGATTTATCATTTATTTCAATAAAAAACAAAATACAACACAAATCAAAAAACATAACAGTACACAACAGCTTTGTCATTAGGTTCTGTTACTTTATATCAATTCTTTTAACCAAGAAATAATACAAAGTAACCATCTGGCTGACTCATCACTTAACCTATTTCTATGTTTTCTAATTACTAATGATGCTTTAGAAAATAATCTCTCAGCAGGTACTGCAGCTATTGAGAGAAAATCACGGGCCATCTTCGATAAAGTCGGATACTCTGTCTCCTGCGTCCTCCACCAATCTAAAATGTCTTCCGAACTGGCAGCTCTTGGTTTTCTAAGGTACTCCTCCAACTCGTCTATCACTAAGCCTTGAAGACAAGATCCAGATGACGTCGAGGGACATTCATACAGTTTATCAAAGACTATTACGTCTTCATCTTCATCACATACTTTATTTTCTTTTCTTGGTAATTCCAGAGATTTGTTCAGTGAGTGTAGACTTTTATATTCTTCATAAAGTTCATTGAACTTGCACAGGCTTTCTGTTTTAAGTTGCTTCCCCCATATTGTCAGGTCAAAAGTCTAAAATTAAAGAAGTACAATAAATCCAGTTGCTCTTAAGTGCTGCTCTTAAGTGCTGCTCTTAAATGTTTAAGCATTTTGTCTCGAACTGCTTGGAAAGCCAGAATGAGCCTTTCATCCACTTCAGATCGATTAGGTTTCTCATCTAACTGTTTTACCATGGATTCAATTTTATCGAGCAAGAGATTGAATGATACAATGACTAGCGGTAATGTAACATATTTTTCTCCACCAAGTTTTGTACTTAAAAGTTTAAAGTTTATTAGAAACTTATGTATTTTTTGAGTATTTGCTATTCACTAGCTGTGATTTGAAAATCATTCAAATCTGTGACAGAACTGCACAATATGTTGCCTTTCTTCTGCATTTGGCCCTGTGGCGGCAATCAAATAGTGTCAAATGTTGTGATTTCGGCGCGGCGGCAACGATTGTTGTATGTGATTTCAATAGAAGCCGCCGGTGCGTGTATCATCACCATGTACTTCCGAAAAGCGGCAAATTTATTTGAGAAGTCAGTACAAAACCTTTGATGCCGCATTATCAAAGTGCCGATGGTTAAAACAAAACTATGCATGCACTCTGTTTGATTTTAATGGATATTTTTTATTCGCTATGAATGTTTATGGTATTGGTCGTAATGCGCATAGGTCCAGTTTTTCATATTCATTGATACAGTTTTTTGCGTCTTATTGAATTCCTAAGCGTACCTATACACCGAACTGTTATACCTAACTACTCCGTGAAATAGCGCTAAGTCCTAGCTGCAAGACGCAAGAGTCTTGCCGGATTAGTCTTGTTCTTGCTCAAGTCTTGCACGGTCAGTCTTGGTCTTACTAAAAATACGAGGTCTTGTTCTTGGTCTTGGTCTTGCAAAAATGCAAGAATAAAACTAAAACTGCAAGACCAAGACTGAATTTGGGCAACACTAATAGCGCGTTCAAGCAAACAAACTGTTCAGCTTTATAATATTTGTATAGATTAACAAAGTCACAAGCGGTGTTTGTCTGTTTGTGATGAACTTAATTTGAGATTAAACATTTTGAGTGTAAAATTTTTTTTATATATTTTCTACTTCATCATTACTTATTCATCAGTTGTTTACGTAATCTTTCTTCTTTCCAGAATTGATATTAGTTATGCAAAGGTTGATTAAAGATTACGGAGATGTGGTCACTTTTTGGTTGGGACCAGATCTAAATTATATTATAAGCAATCCTGATGACCTCAAGGTAATTAATTTACATTTTACCAACTTATCAGTGACGTCTTTATCCCCGAAGAAATTGCAGAGGCATAGTATACATCCACATTTCACCGTATGCATTTTTGTCCCACGTAACAGGTGGTAAGCCTATTACCGTATTGAAATAGCCAAGCTGCTTCCGAAATTTTCGAGCCGCCCATAAGGCCTTCAACTTGACTCAACTACTACCATGTTATTGACAACCAGGACCAATGACTTAACATACCCTCCAAATCAAGCAAAGCTCTTAAATAAAAATGTCGCAAAGCTGTCACCCATCTAAGGATCAGCCATGGCGAAAGTTGCTCAACGCAGTGATAGTTTTTAGAACACTGAGTTAGCGGAACTACGACCGCTACTTACTTTTTATTCAGTGTCTTACAATCATAATGAACTGAATTCACTACTAATCCTTGTCTTCTTCTTCTACCTGGCGTTAGTCCGAGCTTTGGCCAGGGTCCGCCTTCCGACTGAGCTTCCTCCACTTTGCCCGATCTTCAACATCCATTTCAGTCAGGCCATTGGCTATCATGTCGAACTTGACAACGTCCAGCCAGCGCTTGCGAGGGCGACCACGGGACCTAGCCCCAAGGACAGCCATATTCATGCATCTCCGACCAACGTACTCCATAGGGCGGCGCATGATGTGGCCATACCATCGCAGACGACACTCCTGCAGTTTTTCTTCCACGTCACGGACACCAAGACTACCTCGGATGAATGAGTTGCGTATGCGATCGGATCGCGTTACGCCGCTCATCCACCTTAGCATCTTGATCTGATGACGCCGGTACCCCTGTCCGATGTCACGGGACTTATTCCCCTTCCAGCGCGTCTCCTGAAGGAAGCGACACTGAACCCGACGCTTCGCAAGTACGTCCGCGAGTTCTCTGCAACGTCCGGTTAGGGAGCCAATGTTCCAGGTGGCAAAGCGGAATTTTCTTTTGGGTACTAACTTCTTTATCCGTGCCCGTACTTGACACGGTAGTCCTAACCCACTTTTCGCAGGTTTAGGGCGATGTGCCTGCGCGTCGTTATGCGGCGACGCCCTAGCCCGAGTACCTTTTCTTAACTTGTCGCTATCCATATTTGTATTCGCCTGAAGTTGGTTTTAAGTGGGACGACCAGCCGTCCAACCCCACAACCCTACGAGAGGGAAACCAGGTTCGCCAGAGCCTCGTCCGTTGGTCAGCAGGGTGCACCGCTTGCAAGTAAGGTTGGCTTGGATCTCTAAGATGTAATTAGACCCCATACACCCCCATACTATTAATCCTTGTCTATCAATCACGAATTCAGACAAATTAGAGTGCCAGCCTTCAGTTTTGAACCTGAAAATCTACTGTGCATAGGGCTTCTTATCTGAAATTACAAGGTAATACGTTCACCATCTATTACTTGGAACAAAAGTATATGTAGGTATATACATCTTGAAGGTATCTGAGAAAGACTCAATAGGAGCGTCGTTCGTTGATCAGCAGCATGTTGATACATGCTGCTGATCACCTTCTACGTGTATCGAAACTAGCAATGCACAGAGACGCATTATTTGTTTTTTTTGACCAGGGTCTAACATATACTGATACTAGAACGTTTAGGAGAAGTTGGGAAAGCCTCACATTTCAATTTGTGGGACCATAACCTGTATTCCTCGGTATCGATGATTGCCACTGTTTATAATCCATATTTTAACCAATTTCAGACTCTACTATCAAGTTCGAGGACTAGTATCAAGGGTCCTCAGTATAAATACATGGCTGATGTTCTCGGCGGAGGGATATTGAGTGGATCCGGTATGAATCATTCATTCATACATCATATATTTCAGTCTAAAATAGTTATAACAACAAAAATAGAGTAATTATGTAATTATTACTCTATTGTTGGCACTTCAGATACACGGGTCGTCGTCTTTGCTTACCATCAGGCCGGCATTGCCACTTTGACGTGCCAAATATAAAAAAAAGGATGAAACGGAACCCAATTGATAAAACTTCGCTGTCCGTCCGTCTGTCTCTCCCTCTGCCGCGAGGCTGTAGCGATAGTTAGACAATGGAAATTTTCACAGATAACATATTTCGGTTTCGGCTACTACAACAAAATAAAATTAATATTTAAGTGACGATCCGGTACAATAGACATGATTTTCGTTTAAGTTCTTGTAGATAGGTAATGGTACGGAACCCTTCGTCTCGGCTATTAGAGATTTTTTCAATTTGCTCCAGTACTTCCTAAGATTAGTGCGTTTAACCAAACAAACAAACAAAATCTTCGTAGAGTTTGGTTCGTCATTCCTCTATACAATTAGTAGAGGTTGTCCTTGACCGTTGTGCGTTAGGATTGACGAATCGAGGGTGTGTGGTGGAATCCTCCTCCCCTAGTTTATTATAGTTCTACGATGGATTTCCGCCATGTAACGCCCGATTCAATTAGTAAGGTCAGGTTGTGTTAAAATACTAAAAATAGTGGAATATTAGATAGTACAAATGACTTTATCTATCTAAAAAAATAAGATTAAATAAAAACATAAAGAAAATTACAGGTCCAGCATGGCGGAAACATAGAAAAATAGCTACACCGAATTATGGCAAGCGTGCGATTGTGAGTTACAGTAACGTCTTCAACAGAGAAATAGACCTATTGCTGGATAAATTAAGAAATATGGGCAAGAGGCAGTTTGATATTTATAGCAGCATCGTGCAGTGTACTAGCTATTCTGTGTGTCGTAAGTTTTCTTTATTTACTAGTTTTTTCTGTTCTTGTGGCGATACTATTGCTCCGCCAATAACTCAGTGTGGATTTGGTAGGGGTTTAGAAAGTCGGTCCACACTTATCCAAGTTTTGTGAGTGTACAAGGTAAAATGTAGTAGTACCATTTACCTATACTTTCATATGCAACGGAACTAACGGAAACTCTCTTAAATGGACATGTCACAAATCAGTCATCCATCTATGGACCAGCTATAGCAAAAGTTGCTCAACGCAATGATTGTTTATAGAACACTGCTCAAAAAACTGCTTTATCTTAGCAAAAGCCAGCCTGGCTTTTTCTTGTAAATATTTAAAAAAAAAATGATATTACAAACTTGGATATATTGTGTTTTCGATCCCCACGCCAATCTTCCGCTTTCAAACATACCCGTAGTTTTGGCCCAGGTAAAACCATAAATTCTAATACTAACTGCTCCTATCAGCTACAAAACGCAAACCGCATGACCTAAATCCAAATAGGGTTTGAAAGCAGCCGAGAAGACACCTTTTATCCTCTTGTTTATCTAATTTATTTATTGTTTCAGAAACTCTAATGGGTTTAACAAAAGAGCAGACTTCTAATCTACCTTATTTACAAGAAATTATTGATAAAACTCCTAGGTAAGGACCATATCTATACTAATATTATAAAGCTAAGAAGTTTGTTTGTTTGTTTGGTTCAACGCGCTAATCTCAGGAAATCCTGGTCAGATTTGAAAAATTCTTTTTGTGTTAGATAGCCCATTTATCGAGGAAGGCTATAGGCTATATATCATTACGCTAGTACACTGGGGAGCAGAGCAGTAGTCATAAATGTCGCCAAATCGGGCTAATTTTTTATGTATCATTGTAGAATTTATAAGCGACGGGATTAAATAGAAGGTGCGAGGGGAGGTCGAAATATTCCACGGGCGAAGCTGTGGGGGTCATCTAGTAAATATATATAATGATGCGGTGGTAGCCAAAGTCTGTAGGAAACCCTGAGACATTTTCTCGAGGAGTTTCTTCCTTTGCCCATTATTACGAGTATAACTGTATTATTTTTCCAGCCTCTATGACATAGTGTTCGACAGAATGACAAAATGGTATCTACAAATCGACCTAGTGTTTTGGATGAGTAAACTACACCAACGCCAGAACCACATTATCAAAATAATAACAGAATTCAGCTTAGAAATAATCAAGAATAGGATAAACAGGCTCGATGCTTTAGAAGAACATAAGGCGAAGGCTCTAATGGATTCGAAACAAGACTCCGTGCTCAATACAGAATTGAGTGTGATAGACAGATTTATTTTATCCAAAGAGTTGGGCCATAATGATCTGATACCTGAGACTTTTACCATATTTACATCGGTAAGTGAATATTTAGAATTTATGGCTCTTACGGTTTTGTCATGTCCATTTGTCCATCAGTCTGACTATCCGCAGTCAAGCTGGCAGACTCAATACTAGACATCGGTAATTTGGCATGGCCATACTATAATATGCTCTAAAGGATGAACTTAAAACTTGACACAGATAAAGTTTATATGGAGAAGTGCATTAAAACTAACTAACTATCTCTATGCTTTATCTTTGACAGGTTGCCAGAGAGGACAGATTGCCAGGTTTCGCGATTCATGCATACTTCTTTAACATCCTGCAGATTCGTTTATTGTTTCATACATGCACGTCTGGGTATCCGAGTAATTTTGACCTTTCGGTTTTTGAGCAATCTGCTCACGAGGACTTCGTTAAACTTGGTCTACTCTGACTCATTGCGTAGGTATAAATTAATGTAAAATATGAAATGCAGAGAAGTTCAATAATAAAATTAAATGATATATGGTTATTTCGACCAATGGGCAACATCTGATTACCTTACTGATATTAATACACGAAGCTAAATTACCTCTTATGAGCAATTGCGCGAATAGATGAACGTGAATTTTGACACAGTTATAGTTAAAGAGTGCAAAGTTTTTTATCTATCACGCCTTATCTCCGAAGGGGTGGCACAGGCATATTATGTGCCCACTTTTTACCATGTGTATTACCATGTGAGCACGGTAGTGGTGAGACGCATGTTGATATTTTTCATGTATAAGGCCTTCAACTTGACTTAAGGACTGCCATTTTACTGGCAACTGGGACCAACGGCTTAACTTAGAAGCACGGAAATACCCGCAAATGTTAATGCCACAAAGTAGTCACCCATCCGTGACCAGTCATAGCGAAAGTTGCTTAACGCAGTGATCATTCACAGAACACTGAGTCCGCGGGACTACGTTTCAAAATTATTTCTTTATATAAAATATGTTAGCTGAAATTTTAATATATTTTATTATGGTTGAATTTCGACTAGTACGTAGGTATTTGCAACGTTTAGAAAGCAATAAAACAAAATCAACAACAATAAATGTTTGATACGGTCCCTACGTGTTAAGTGAGGATACCATTTTGGTCCCATCTATCTATTGCGTTGCGGAAATCTGTGTCACTAAGGTCATGAGGGAGGGGCCGTGGTCGTCTTCTTGTTGTTTATAAAACATACTACGGAATATATAACCACTTCAGCTAAATTAAATTACTAAGAGTGTGTTGCCCGTTATCAAACTTAAAGGCTGTTATAAAAATATGTGTGTGTACCAGAGTACACAGATAAGAAGTGAAAGTTCTTTACGACATTTTCTTCACAGCTATAAAATTTCTCTCAACGTCGATAAAGAAGTATCACGTCAATAATTTGATATTATTTGAAATAAAAAAATCTAAATCAGCTCCCGAACTTATGTCCTTTGACACTTGGCTATAGTCGCCATGTGTTTTTAGTCTTAACTTTTAATTTTTTTTTCATTAATGTTTTATTTTTACAGAGTCAAGAAGCGTCAGCAAAAATATCTTCATTCATAATACTGATGATGGCTTATCATCCCAAGTGCCAGGTAATACTTATCTTATTCCCATTAATTTACCAGACTAAGTATTTTTCTGCAAGCCAGACATGTTCCTGTAATCTAACGACAATACCATGTAAGACACCACAATTATTCGTCTAAACCTCGCCCAAAATGATAACGAAGAAAGCTGAATAAAAATTTTGGAACATCCTTTACTTCAACCACGCAGCAGCCCTCACGAGGTTGGGAGTTCAAACGGCAGTCGCTCCAAATAATGGCGAAAAACAAAAACGAAACGATAACTGCTGATAGCAGCCAAATATAAGTGGACCCCAGGCTCCAAATCTAGGTGGGGTTTGAAAGCAACTAGGGTCCTCACAACGACAAGAAACACAGCGAACTCGTTGTTATGTTTCTTTCGCTACATTCAATTTGCTTAGTTTACCTAATAAAATACGAATAGGCAGTTTGCCAACGTTTGGTAGAGGTGTACTAATGCTATATAATTTACAGGTGAGATTGTACAACGAAATCAGGAGTGTTATAGGAGACAGCGATAGACCAATAAACGACGAGGATATTAAGCAAATGCCGTACCTGGAGATGGTATTCAAAGAGGTCTTGCGGCTGTTTCCTATTGGCGTTATGCTGCAAAGAACAGTCAATGAAGATATTACGATTAGTAAGTTTTCACTTTTACGAAGTACTTCTATTTCTTCTGTGGTTGGATAGAGCAAGCACAGCGCCAAAGAAATGTCACCCGCTTAGAATCCAAAAGTAAACGAATTGGGTTGAGATTTCTTTGGAACTGTGTGTGCAAATGTCAACATCCCAATTAATCCCGTCAAACATTTTCGCTAAAAAATCTATTGCGTAGAGAAAGTAAACTCGAAATTAAGCCTTATTCGCTTTGTATAGGTGAAAAGTGGGCGTATAATATGCTTCTGCCACCCTTTGGGGATAAAAAGTAATTAATACACACTGATTGAACTGAAATTAATAAATAGGTACGTCTAAAATACATTATTATAATTAGGGATTGGAATATTTTTCCTCAATCAAAAGAAATTTTACTCATAAAAATTATGGCTGCAGAGGATATTGGAATTTACAATGTGGAGCATTCCAATACATCACTGTATTTTCCCGCTGGTACATCATAGGCAATTCCTGGTGTATAGCTCAAACACCAGCACAGACATATCGCTACTTTGGGGGAGAAAGGTCGTAAAAGCCATAAACCCTACTTTACAGGACGAGCAAAAAACAAAATATTTTAACATTTTGGCAAATAACTTTTTTGTTTTTATTGGTATATTGACCCTATTAAGTGCGATTATGTTAATTTTTATCTTCTTTGCAATGAATAACCTTATTTTATTGTCACTCTCTTAGTTTAGAACTTAGCTAGTTCTCTTAGTTTACGACCAAGTTTTTTTTTGTAAATGGTATATACTCCCCAAAATTACTGGAGCTGTTTAATTGTAATGAGTCGTAACTTGATGTACGTAGTTGTTATTTAGCTTAAAAACCACTAACATAAAATAAAGAAAGTCGTAAAATCAATGCGTTTTGAATGTTGGAAGTCGTAACTACGATAACTTTAGAGTAATATAACATACCTTACAATAAACTTGGGTAACAAGAATCATTATACCTAAATACCCGACTATACCTACTGGTACCTATAGGTAGGTATAGGTCAGACTAGTGACTTCTGCTCTTTTTTAATGATGAAATTACTAAAAACAATATTTTTGTGTTAATCAAATTGCCTTTATTCAAGAAAATATCTTTCAATTAACTTCAATCTACTTTACAATTAAGTACTGAATAGGCTTTACTTTGCTTTAAGGTAGCGAAACCTGGGTATGTCAGCAGATGCATGTAAGTAAATTGAATGCTGTGGAGATGCGATCACTTCGAAAATTGTGCGGCGTTACCTTGGCCGACCAAATACGTAACGAAGTGATACGCAATATGGCAGGTTTGAATGAAAGTGTCAGCGTTAAGCTGGAAAAGGGCGTGCTCCGTTGGTTTAGACACGTCCAACGAATGAGTGAGGAACGATTGACGAAGAATATATATTGTGCGAAAGCAGAGGGTAGAAGAAGTCAGGGTAGGCCGAGACTTACATATGAAGACCACGTGAGCAGATTGCTCAAAAACGGAAAGGTCAAAAGTACTCGGATATCCAGACGTGCGTGTATGAAGCGATTGATGAATCTTGACGAAGCGAAAGAAGTATACATGGATCGCGAAGCCTGGCGATCTGTCCTCTCTGACTACCCCGTCAGGGATACAGCGTGAAGATAGTTAAGGTAAGTTAACTATATAGGCGGGTGACATGTCAGACACTAGTAAAATCTAGGAAGGTAATTGGCTCTTGTACTTGAGTCATGCTTTGACTCAGCGCTTTGTTTGAGTTTTGTATGTTAGTGAATAAGCGATAATATAAAATTTGAAATTATGCATTACAGTATAATTCAAAATTTAAGAGCAAAAAAGAAAATTAAGTCAAGTACCTACATAATTAACAAATAGGTTCAGACGATCCCCCTCTTTTTACCTTATATTTAATAACAATAATGTTGATATTTGGACAACATCCTACCTAATAATAATAAAAACCTTAAACTATCACTAATATTAAAATTGATTGCATTGGGCAAAATGAAGTGAGCTCGTAGATATATCGCTGCATTTAAGCAAATTTAATGCAGAGACATACCCATGAATTTTCGTTTTGGTCATCTTCATCGTCTTCATCTGTATCTATACGAGTAAGGCAGTCTTGTAAATTTTCATGAGGTAAATTTAAATATTCATGTTGATATGGTTTTGGTATAGTTCCATTCTGACATTTAAGTTTTAAATCGTTGTATTTTGCGATTGAAATGGGCAGCCGGCGGTCATACAACTAGCAATACCAATTCTGCTCCTTGTAAGGAACTTTGTTCGATTTGTATCGTCGTCGTTATCGTGAATTCTTCCTCTACCCTTTCGTTTGAGTCTTCCTGACCCTTTTCCTTTCCCCTTTCCCTTTTTTTTGTAAATTCTTCATAAAGATTTATAGTTTCTTCGAGTGCGCCCTCACACATACTTAATTATTTGTATTTCTTTTTTTAAATGTCGTTATCCTGATTTGTAGGAATTTAATGATTCTTTTGTTAAAGTATTGAATGCATGTTCTCCCCAGTTGATGAAGTCTTTATGTTCGAGAATATTGACCTGATAGGGTCGATGTTTTTGTGCTGAGGAAATGTAAAGAAGCCATTGTGAGCCATTGCCATACTTGAGCTCAGGGTGTAAAAATCAAATTGTACGAAGCGTATGGAGTTATAAATCGAAATCTTACTGAACTTTGGTTTTTACGACCAAGCGCAACTTGTCACTTTGGTAGTACACCCTACTTGACTCAAATCTTTTACAACCTGAACTTTTATAATAATATTCTTTTTTGGTTCTTACATCAGAAATTGTAACGAAAATATTGTTTAGACGTAAAAGTCATCTGGGCCGTAAAAACCATTTCTTAGCGAATTCGAAAGCGTCACATAAACCAATCGATAGAGCGGAAAATTCTGAATAAGACTGCACTAATAACTCATTTTGAGTGAAATGGTTTATACGACCTTTCTACCCTAAGGTATCGATATATTATATGTATATAGGTTATCTAATGAATAATATAAATCTCTTCTAGGTACATGTACACTGCCAGCGGGCTGCTCTTTCGTAGTTCCAATCTTCCACATGCACAGGGATTCTCGATTTTGGGATCGTCCTAACGAGTTTGATCCTGAACGGTTCTCTCCGGAGAATATGAAAAAGCGCAATGTAAATTGCTATATTCCTTTTAGTTTGGGCCCAATGGATTGCCTGGGTAATTATATTTTCTATGTACTCTCTTAGGATTAATAAAGTAGATCCTCGCTGTTGGGATATCTATAGACGATCCGTCATTACGAAGATTAAAACTCAGTCGGCGCGTCTAAAAAACTCGGTGTGTTCAAGAGATCGAGTCAGTACTTCAATGCAAAGCAGACTAATTAAACTTACAAACTATCTTCACGATGGATCCCTGACCGGGTATATACAGTAAGGGCATGTCGCCAGTCTTTGAGATCTATGGGTACTTCATTCCCTTCCTGCAGATTCATTAATTGATTCAGTACTTGCACGTCTGGGAATGATAAATGAAAAAAATAAAAAAATGAAACTCGTAAATAAATAGGTAGGTATACTTCTACATTATATTATTTGTTATGTTTTTAGGAACTAACTCCTTAGCCAGCCTAAAAATAAAGACGGAACTTACTGCTGTCAATCTTGAGTAAAACTTGGGTAGTTGCAAGGGTTCTATATTATTTCGCGTTCAGAGAGATTTCGCCACACTCTTTTGTATTCTCTACTATCATACCAGTTAGGTTGATAGGATCTATCCATGCGGACGGAGCCGTGGGCAACCTCTAGCATCAAATATATGGCGAAAGAAAAAAATAACTGCATGGGTTAGGTCTTTTGAGTCCTTTGAGTTTGAGACATCATCGTGGAGTAATATCTGAAAAAGGAGGTGCTTCTGTTGTAAGAGTGCAGATATCAAGAGAATTCAAGTCGTAAATAGTAGGATATTTCTACAGTATTTTATTTTTTCGTTTTTAGGAAGATATTTCGGTACAAAATTAGTGAAAACTATATGCGTGAGGGTACTGAGGGAGTTCGAAGTCACCTCACCAGAGAGGTATGAGGACATGCGAGTGGTTATGGCGGTATCAGCTGCATCTGTTAACGGATATCCTGTATTTTTACATCCAAGGAAGGCAACTTTATAGACATGCTATTTTTATTTTACGTATTGGTGATAATGGAAAATAAATACTGAATACCAAATTCTTTTTTCTTTTTTTACTGTTAAGGTAGAAAACTAAAAATTCGAAACAATATCTGTTGGACCCTTACACGCCTGCTAGCGTTGCAGCTGATCATTATCAGACGAACCCACGATGTAGGCCCCTTACGAGGTTGAGAGATCAGACAGAAGTCGCTCCCAACAATATGTCAAAAAAAACAAATACCCAAAAAAGTTAAATTATAGCTTCTCCTAGCAGTCAATACAGAGCTAAGATGAAAAAGAAGAGAGGAAGTTAAAAATCCACTGGGTGAGGCAGCGCTAGAAGTTACTATAAAAAAGGGTGCGCTGGTTAGTTATTCGATACAAAAAAAAGGGGTGGGCAGGCAACCATTAATGGAGCTCCTTTAAATATTGTATTACATTTGTAGGTTAAACCTCGTTGGTTTAAGATCTAGCTGTGTGGCTGTGTGTATAAAAGGTTAAATAGATAAAAAGAGCATTGAGCATTGTCCAGTTTAAAATGTGTTGTAAAAATAATTTCAAGGAATAATTAATATTTCAGGCAAAGTGTTAACAACCTTTATTTAACTTTCAAGTGATGTCTTCGTTGGCATTATGGTAGTAGCGCCTTTGCCTAGGAACAGAAATAATGCGCAAAAAAACTCACAATAACTTAAAATATTTTATTAAAATATACAACGCGTAGATCTAGGATATCAGAAGGTATTATAATAGACCGAGCAGAAACATAAGCCGTGCTGTTGCCGTTCTTGTATCCGTGTGACCGCTCTATCTTTGTCTATCGTTTTGATTCTCATAACAGTGACAGTTACAGCAAGTGTAAGTTTGGGAACGTCACACTCTCTGTGTGAAGTGTAACCACTGTTGTCACCAAAGGATGATCAATCTTTGTGTTTTGGTGCCGGTTACAGCTTATTTCCTAGGGATCAAGTATCATTTGAAGCGCTCGTGGCCCCGCGGTCTCAGTTACAGCAAGTGTAAGTTTGGGAACGTCACACTCTCTGTGTGAAGTGTAACCACTGTTGTCACCAAAGGATGATCAATCTTTGTGTTTTGGTGCCGGTTACAGCTTATTTCCTAGGGATCAAGTATCATTTGAAGCGCTCGTGCCCCGCGGTCTCAGTGTTCTGTAAACGATCACTGAGTTACGCAACTTTCACTATGGCTGGTCCTCGGATGGGTGACCACTTTGTGGCATTTACATTTGCGAGTGTTTCCGTGCTTCGGAAGGCACGTTAAGCCGTTGGTCCCGGTTTCCAGTAAAATGGCAGTCGTTAAGCCTGGTTGAATGCCTTATGGGCGGCTTGAAAAATTTCAACAGCAGGTAGTCACATCCTGCGTCTGTCTATTTCAACACGGCAATGGGCTCACCACCTATTACGTGGGACAGGAATCCACAAAAGTGGGTATATAATATGCCTCTGCCACCCCTTCGGGGATAAGGCGTGATGGATATTTATATTTTATCAAGTATCATAATGGATAGAGCCATAAATATCTTAGCGTATCCATTTTATGGTAGTGTGCAACTATCGGAGTGCATTAGTGTGCGTGACTTGCTCTTGAATTTCCTACAAATGACTACAAAATTAAAGCCTATTTCAAATATAAATTGTTTAGCATGTCCATTTTAAGGTAGTGTGCAACTTTCGGGGTGTGCAACTTATGTTTGCGTGACTAGGTCTTGAATCCCAACAAATGACTACAATATTCATGCAGACGGGCGTAGCCAAGGAGGGGGTTTATGGGGTTCAAACCAAAATGTTAACGATAGAAACAATCATCATCATCCGAGCGTCTGTCTGAGTTGTGTTTACGAGGCCCGGGAACTGCTTACTTACTTCTTATCCTCCACTACGCAAGGTCATCGACATCCATAATACTGATAATACTGAGACCGCGATGCGAGAGTTCCTCCACACATCCACCACAGTATTTTCATTGTCGCGACTCGCAGCACCTGCTTTTGTGGCTCTAACAGAGACCAAAAGTGTTATAGACCTGTCCCTTGTAACCGGCATTTTTGGGTCACAAATTACACCAAGCATCTCCCGCAACTTGGCTTACACAGCAGCAATGTGTGTCTTGACGTCACAATCGATGTCATTGAACGTAATACAGATCCCAGATCAATGGTCTGTGCGCTTGACTAAATCATCGCCTGGACCCGTAGAGTATATTAAGTGCCGAGTAGGTACTCGGTCTTGGCCAACCATGGAGGCTGCTTATATGAGTCCCTGATACGGAACTGAACAAAATCCGTAGACAGAGAAAAACCGGACTAAGCACCAATTGGGGTACACCAGCAGATCGAAGCGATTTTGTAGTTCCGATTAAAACTTTTTCGGACCATAAATCAATTTGGAGCGCAGTAGGTCAGAATTAGAGATGTCAAGGCCATTTTTTGTGGACCTTTTTAAAAAAGTAAGAATTCATTAAAAAGCCTCTGCGACTGGGAAAAGTTAATAAGCTTTGTGCACCACTCCTTAAAGACCGATTTCACCGCATTGTTGTAGTCCTACTTTGGCGGTAGAGTACCCACATAACAACGTTGTTGTGCGCCTTGGTAGTACCGTATAATGCCGTCGCTATTTCCTCGTGCACGGCCTCAACTCAATAGTGCTTCAAAATCCTCAACAGTGATTCTCGAGATCGGGGCAGACACTGGAGGGTCTGGAGGTGTTGAGGGATAAATATAGTTGAGCTTTAGTATTAAGTATGCTTCTCGAGCTGACAATCTGCCGCTTCCACAACGCTGCTAACAAGGTCATTCATCATAAAACCGATACATTGAAGGAATGCCGTCCATCCCCTTTACGAATGTAGTAAAGGTCGCTGGATGGAAGGGTTAGTGTATCCTCCCCCTTTTTTCGGAGATCGTATACTCAATATGGACCAATTTATGCTACTCCGTTTTACCTCAAGTTTGGTAAGGCGCTCGTCCAGCCATAGGGTATTTCCATAGGTTGCCAGATTCCATCGTGTAGCCTCTTGTAGCCCGCTGATTCTTGGCATCCCCTCTTCCGCCGTCACCCCGATCACTACCGTAATCGAGAACAACGGAAGTGCCAGGAATTTCTTGTTTGTGCCTTAATATTGGGAGGGTTTGGCCTTACTATACCACGCTGGCCAGACGGGTTGGAACAAAGTTTTGTCTCGAATTTTCCTTTTCTTCGCCATGACATGCAGGTAGGGCTCTAAACCATCCAAAATCTGCTTCAGAATGCTTAAATAATTGGCGATCTATTATTAAAAGTATTGAAACCATAAAAGTAAAACCTTGCTACACCCGTGTTCATGCATATTTCAATAATAAATTATTGATATTAAACATGATATTTAACCAATGCAATCTTAAACAATCTTACTGAGAACATTTAAAACTGCTGATTTTTATATTATATTATTTAAAATTGAAACTTGTTAGCGAAATAATACGATTTCTGAGGTTTCTGAGGATATACAAGAACGACAACAGCTCGGCTTATATTTATGCTCGGTCCATTATGATCTTAGAGTACCTCAATGATTATGATACTTGGTCCTAGGTAGTACGTTTTCTATTCTATGAACCAAACCATTGAGATGTTTACATATTTAAATAATACAATAGACAGACCTGACTAGTGTGACCAGATTCAGTATTTAATACTTTTTCTGAATATGGTATTTTTGTAGGTATATTGGTGGAAGTCGGTATTTTTGGGTATATTTTGGATAAAGGCTATCTCAACATGCGATTATGGCGGTCATCCTTCATGTTGAGGGGATTTTCCTCATCAGAAATATTAGTAAGTTAAAGATAAGATATGACAGGCAGTCCCCATAGTAGAATTACAAAAATATAGTTTACGTCCGTACGGTAATTCCAACGTTGGTTTAGACATTTAGAAAGAATGACGAAGAAAATATAAAGAGCGATGTAAATGGAAGCTGGAAGGGGACGAACGTCCTAGCGAACGTACGTACATCAAATTTGGTACGCTTTCGCAAACGACCAAATAAAAGACCCTAAAGCGAGCGTACATCAACCAATTAATACTTAAATTTGAATACATTTTTTTTGTTTAGTCTTTGAAGGTTTGCTTTCAACTATTTTTTGTTCAGCACTTAGCTTAATCTTTAAAGGCTTGGTTTTAACAAATAAAGTACGTCATAAAAATAGGGCGCGAGAAGTAGTTTGCATACCTTTAAGGGTAAAACAGGAACTTTTTTAATATCACTTTCTTGTCCGTCTGTCTGTCCGTGTGTCACCATCGACTTTCTCAGGAATGGGTAGCTAGGTTCAAGTTAAAATTTATACCTAATACTCAGGTTTATATTCCCTATTAAGTGTATAATTCAAGATCTTGAGTCAATGATTAAATCTCGATGAAAAAGTTACGGACAAATTTAGATTTCGCGAAAATTGTAAGTACCAAAATTAACCTTAATTTTCAACTTTTATATAAGCGAAGTTTTCCTTTACTTGTGCTATAAGACCTTGCTTGTACCCAAAATTGTCAATTCTAGGCAAACCGCAACTACCCTATATGTTTTGTGTTGAAAGCCTATATCCTAGTTTCCATTGACCTAGAAAAGCAGTCTTACAGCACAAATAAAGAAAATATTCGAAAAATAATAAAAAAGTAGAAAATTAAGAGGTGTCCCCATAAATATATAGTCGACACCAATTAACATTGACCTCTAAGTAGTATGGACGCCCATACAAAGGGGGGCGGTTTAGTTTAATTGGAACATATATTATCTCAAATAAGGTACAGAACCTTCGGCGCAAGAATTCGAATCGCTCTTGATCTTTATTATAAATTTACTTTACACTATCACGCAATTTTAAACATAAATCATGTTGAAAAATTTGAAGAAGACTGTTTTAATTTAAAATAACGCACGTTTATTGTAATGACAAATAATGGATAGAACATGTTTTGTAAATCAGTATTTTTTTGGTATTTTTATTTAAGGCAAGTTTGGTATATTTCATAATTTTTTTCAAGGTGCTTCAATATTTTTGTAAAATTATACTGGTCACACTGGACCTGGCTGACTGACAATTTGTCCGTCAAAGACAGGCAGCTAGTGAGGTTATGTTTACGAAATGCTGATTATAAAATCAAAACTTAATTGAATAAAATAGAATATAATCTAAAAATTATAGCAAATGAATAGTTGATATTTTAATTTATAATTCAAAGAACATCAAATCAAAATGGCTTCGTGGTCTAGGTTTCAAAAAATTGCTCTACTGAGTTTGGGCGCAGTAGGTGGTGGCTATGTTTATTATAATTTAAACAATATAAATGACAACGGAGGTAAAATTAGTGTTTACAACTCGTGGACGACGAATCACACACCCAGTGTGCGATGGGATCAAAATTGGGACCGGTAAGTAAACAGTTACTTCATCTTAAACTAAATCTATTATTAAAGAAGGTAATTTCAATAATCATTTTTAATACATACGGAAAAGGTAATTCTAAAGCAAATTTGCAATTCCATTACCCATCAGTGATTCTAGGCTTATTAGGCGATTATCACTATCGTAAACATTAAAATACCATGCTGCATTTGACCCACTTATTGTGATCTATGAATTCGTTAAATAAACTTATTAGAAATAGTAATTTAACACCTACTTACCAACTGTATACTGATAAACGTACTTAGATATTTCTGAAACTAGAAAACTCTGAAACATACCATTGCATGTGACATAATTATTTATTAAGTTGAATTAAGATACTTTAATCTACCCCCTTCATACAACACATACTACATACAACATACAGATCTCTCTCAAAATTAGCTATGCATCATATTTCACTCTTATGCTGCTCACATCCAGCTATTTCACATTGACCTTATCTTGTCTTTTCCGGGGTCGGTAAATACCGTGGCACTGCGTCCCTTCCGGAACTATTGTGCCACACCCCATCGCGTCACCCATCCCCCCAGCGCCTATGCAGCGCCTCCATGAACCTCAATATGTTCCCTAGGGTGATGTGCCTGTAATCATCCGGTGTCGGGTATACTTGACCCAGAACACTAATTCTTCTTGCACCGAGTGCCACACATTCGCACAGCAGGTGGTACATGGTTTCGCCAGCGTCCTCACAGGCCCTGCACGTCGGGTCTTCCGTGAGCCTCATCCGGTGGAGGTGCTGCCTCGTTGCCCTGTGAGCGCTCCGGTGATTCTTCGCAGCTGCTCCCTGGTATGTGTCCACAGTTTCTTGGACCATCCCTCTCTGATGCTTCCCAGAAACATCTTTGCGTGTCTTAGACCTGTTGTCGACTGCCACTGGTTTTCATGTGCCTTAGTGGCTGCCTCCTTTAGTGTTCGTCTTATTACTCCATAATCGAGTCCGACGAAAGGCCCTGGTCCAATGAACCCTTCCTCCGAGCCCTTCCTTGCGAGGGCATCCGCCCTCTCATTACCCTCTATGCCCTTATGTCCTGGCACCCAGACCAATTGAATCGTATTGCGTCTTCCCAGCCTATTTAGGCTTTCAACGCACTGCAATATCAATCCGGATTTCACTTCACATGATGTGAGCGCCTTGAGTGTAGCTTGGCTGTCACTCATAATATAGACTGTCTCATCAGTGACCCGTCTATCTAACATTTCTTGCACGCATGTCAGTATAGCATAGGTCTCCGCCTGGAAGACCGTTGCATACTTGCCCATGCTTTGACTAATGTTGCAGTTGTCGCTGTGAACCCCTGCACCTAAGCCGGTTTCCATCTTGGATCCGTCCGTGAACCATATCTGGACATTTCTGTCCTGCGTCCACATTCCACACTCCCACTCCTCTCTCGTGGGATGTGCACACTATAGTTATTTTTAAAGTTATAGACCGTCTGTATTCTATCTAGATTCATAGTCATAACCCCTTGCTCCTGTGCTGCCTCAAGCGCCATATGCCTGTAGTTCCAGCTTCGGCCTTCAGCTCCGAGCCTGTGAACGGCTTTCCTTGCCTCCAGCTCCACTCTGATGTGCAGCGGAGTAAGGTTTAGAAGTATCTCCATCGCCGCCGTAGGAGTGCTTTTAAAGGCTCCTGTCATAGCCATGCATGCCGTCCGCTGTAGCTTGTACAGGGTTCGTCTGCAGCTCTCCTGTTTAGTCTTGGGCCACCATACTATACTCCCGTATGTTATTAGTGGCCGCACCATCATTGTGTAAATCCATTGGACCACTTTTGGTTGTAGTCCCCATGTCTTACCGTAATTGGAACGGCACATACCAAAGACTCTCATTGCTTTGGTGGTTGCTGTTTCCACATGTCGATTCTATGTTAGCTTATTATCTAGGATGACTCCTAGATACTTCGCTTCCGTGGACAAGCAAAGCTCTTCGTCATATAGTCTTAGCGTCTCCATTCCTGTTAGGGTTCGCCTCTTCGTGAAATTTGCTATCACCTTTTTTTTGGGGTTAATTGATAGGTGGTTTTGTCCACACCATCCCTCGACTGTATCCAGTGCTTTTTGCATGATGTTTGAAACGACACTTGGTACTTTTCCGTTGATTAGTATCACGAGGTCGTCCGCGTAGCCAACTGTATGTAGTGGCCCTCTGTTAAGTTTCCCCAGCAGGTCATCTATCACCAGACACCATAATGTTGGGGATAGAACACCGCCCTGTGGGCAGCCTTTTGTGACTTGAACTTCCACTCGCTCCCCCAGTAACTCCGCGAGTACTGTTCTTCCTTTGAGCATCTTATCCATCCATACACAGATTGTGGATTCGATACCATGCCTTTCTGCCGCTGCCTTTATGGTTCCGAATGTGGTCCTGTCGAACGCTCCTTCCACATCCAGAAATGCAGCTAAGCATATTTCTTGATTACCCATTGCCAACTCCGCCCTGCTCACCATGTGGTGTAGTGCTGTTTCAGTTGACTTCCCTGGTTGGTATGCGCATTGCATTTTGTGAAGAGGATATTTCTTCAGTGCTTTCCCTCTAATGTGCTTATTAACTAGCTTTTCTAGTGTTTTGAGGAAAAACGATGTTAGACTAATCGGTCTGTACGATTTTGGATCTCCATAGTCCGCTTTGCCTGGTTTCGGCAAAAATATGACTTTTGCACGTCTCCAGCATTCTGGTGTGTAGCCAAAGGCTATACACGCCCTGTATAACCTACATAAGTGTGGGTTTAGTATTGTTTCCGCTTTCTGTAGTAGTATCGGATATACGCCGTCTGGTCCTGGCGCTTTAAATGGTTGAAAGCTATTTATTGCCCATTTAACCCCGTTATGTTCTACTAATTTCTTGGCGGTCACCCAGTCCGCTTTTGTGGTACATCTTCTTTCCTTTTCACCACTAAAGCCTATTTCATTTGCTTGTGCGGTTATTGCCATTGAATCTGGAAAGTGTGTCCTGAGCATCACTCTCAGTGTTTCACTCCCAGTTTCCGTATATCTACCATTACAGTCCTTAATCGTAGTTAAATGGTTAGATCTTGTTATTGCCATTGCCTTGGTGAGACGCATGCTTTCCGGGATGCTGCTTATGTTTGCACAGTGTTACCTCCATGCCTTCCTTTTTGCCTTCCGTATGGCCTTGTTATACTCAGTGAGTTTCCTCGCATAGTCCTCGAAGTTGTTCGATTTCTTTGCACGATTGAAGGCTGCCCTTGTAGCCTTCCGTAGTTTCGTCAGCTCGGTATTCCACCAAGGTGATTGTTTAACACCGATCTCTTTTTCGGGGCAGTTTTCAGACCACGAGTTGACAACGGCTTTTGTAACATGTTCCGCTACCATCTCGATGTCCAGTGTCGAACTTAAGTTCTCTTTGGGGTCCCCTAGCTCGGCTTTCAAATTGCTCTTGAAGGCCGGCCAATTGGTGTTCCTAGGGTTCCTCCTTTTGACTTTTGCCTGTTTGTACATCGTCCTGTAATTGAAACATATGTACCTGTGGTCCGAACTGGAGATTATGTCCGGCACGTGCCATGCGTTTACTGGCCTAGTTTGTTGCTAGCGTGATGTCGATGACCTCCGCCCGTGTTTTCGTTACAAACGTTGGTTTGTTACCTGTATTTATAATTTGTAGGGATGAACTTACCAGATAATCCAGTAAGAGCTCCCCTCTGTCATTGCAGTCCGTGCTTCCCCATGTTACATGGTGAGCGTTGGCATCGCAGCCTATGATGAGATTTTTCATCTCCCGGCTGCAGTGTTCCACCAGGACCCTGAGTTCCCTTGAGATAGGGTCCTTGGCCTCGTAGGGGAGGTAGGCCGATGCTATTACTAGCGCTCCTAACCCGGGGGGGGTTAGGTTAGGTTAGGTTAGGTTAGGTCCCTTGATGTAAGACCTGCATGGTTGTCAGGTCCCTGAAACAGTAATTATACATAGGTATTGCATCAATACCATTTCTGACATAGATGCATGTCCTAGCATTGTTGTCGCGACAGTAATAGTATATGTTACCCCCCGTCGCGCCTAAGCCCCTAATCATCCCTTCATATAAGTAAGGTTCCTGAATTAGGGCAATGTCATATTTATTATTTTGCAGCTCGCGTGCAAGCACGGCAGTTGCTGCCTTACAGTGTTGTAAATTTATTTGTACAAACCTTATTGCATCCATGTTACTGGGTGCCCATTTCCTCCTCCTCGCTGTCCAGCTTGAGCCCAACCAAGCCCTCCAGTTCCCCAGCGTCTACCGGCGAGGGTAGACTCTCGAGATCCATAACAGGGTAGTGGGACCCCTCGAAAAGTCCGCTTATGTCCTCGATGCTGGACTGAGGCGATAGTGTCGGCTGCGGTGGTCCTGGCTCCACCGCCGCCGCGTGGGTCTCTGGTGCAGCCATTGATGGTACCGTCGCTGATGTAGACGGCATCGGGTTTGTAGGTGCAGGTCCAGCTGCCGTGCTCTGCACCTCATTCCGCGTTTCCCTCCGCGGCGTGTCGTCAAGGAGCTTAAACTGGCTAGACGCCAGACCCCAGTTCAACGTGTAGCCCGCTTCCTTGATGACCTTTGCTGAAGTGTGGTCCATCAGTACGATTCGGCGCGTGTTCTCCGCCGCCACCTCGGTCTGGAGCACCTTCCACTCTTCGGTTTGCAATTTTGGGTGGACCCGCTGAATCAGTCGCAGCAGAGACGCCACATCCGAGCCCTCCCACGTCCGCATTCGCCAGGCCATTTTAACCGGCTTTGGCAAGTTCCGCGCATCTATGGCTTTTAGCTTCACCCCATTGACGGTTTTACCGTCAATGTTGTGAAGCCACTGCACAGATGCAGGCCCCTCACATATGGCATGGAAAGCTCCACCAGCCATATGGAGAAAGTTTATATTGGGCAAGGGGTCAGGGGTGTCCTCCATGGCTCTAAATAGGTGGGCCTGGATCGCTCCCAACATTCCCTTCTCCAACACGACACTGAGGGTGGTCTTCGTGGACTATGGCCATCCTGGTGCCAGTCAGGGCTTCCCTATAGGAGCCCTGCGTCTTTGCCCTTTTTGGGTCACTGGCTGGCACCCTGGTCTCGTCACTTTCCTCCCTCTTCACAGTCGTGGAAGTCGAAGCGCCGCCACTCTGGATCGTAACCTGCCGATTCATCTTCCGGTTGTGATGCTTCAGGCTTCCCTTTCTGCCTCTGCTGGATCCCGCTGGACGTCCTTCCCCCGCCTTAGCTCCGTCAGCCCCGCTGGCAGTTCCCCTTGTGGAGCCCGTACCTGGCGGTGCTGACGGCGTCCTGGGGCAGGTTCCGTGCGCCCCAGCATCCTCCAGCCCGCCAGCCTCTGCTTTCCGACCCGCACCGTCACCGGACCCCACGATGACACCCGCAGTTCCCCTTACGGAGCCCGTGCTTGGTGTCACTTCTGGAGCCCTGGAGACGGCACCAGCCGATGCTGAGCCTGCCCTAACTACCGGCTTTGTGGGCCGGCCTTTCACTCCCCCTACACTCCCTGTGCCGTTTCCCTCCAGACCTTTGCCGACCTTGCGGAATGCATCAGCCAGGGAGGTTCCTGACACAGAGGAGTTAGGCTTGGAGCCTCTCCTAACCTTGGACACGCCGGCACCAGTATCAACCGGACCCTTGCCCCCCTTGCGGGAGACAGAGCACCAGGGTGATTCCGGCGTCGACGTGGACGGAATTTGGGCGCCTTGCGCCTTTGTCGCAGCCCCCGTAGAGACCTTGACCTTAGAATTCCCCTCGTGAGAGGGGCCAGGGCTTTCGTTGTTTTTTATATTAAATCCATCCATAAAGGGGGGAAAAATGTTTCGCCAACTCGACTCCTCACCCTCCACGGAGCCCTCAAATGGGGATGCTCTCAAGCACCAAGGCTATCGAGTTGGTATAGTGCTCTTGAGTAAAGAGCCTACTAGCTTTCAGAGCCCGAACGTAGACCCCCAACGTAGCCCACGCACGTTCCCCTTCCACTGCAGACCCTCATACCCCCGGATGCTCGCCTGATGGCCGTCTGACCGGACATCGCAGCCGATTGACCTTGATTGGCTAGATCAAGGTCTCCCGTGTAAGGTGAAATCCGGACCAAAGAGGTGTGTTGCCGTCAAGAGATATCGACCCGATCCCTTGCAGACTCAACCTCCAGGATTCCTTCATCCCCCCGTACGGGTTCCTGCGCACGGCACAAACACGCAGGAGGTCATTACTGTCCACCATCTTATTATTTTGATGATGGACACCCGGGGACATGACCTCTCCATCACCCGAGATACGCGCCTGATGTTTTAGTTACGTTTATTTCTTAAGGAATTAGACCAATAACGGAGCGGCAACCACGAGAAGGATAACCATCAGACTTGTTTTGGGGATCTACACGACCTGTATTTACCGACAATTGACCTTAACAAGATTTTTGATTCAAATTCTCAAAATGTACACACCCATAGACAATAATTAATACCGAATTACAGAAAAAAAAATGACACTAAAAATAATATCAAATTAAATATATTAACTTACAGCTTTACACATATATTTATTAAACTTTACACATATTAAATAAGAAAGGTAAGGAATATTTACATAAGTATATATAAAAAAAATAAGGCATCAATAAACTCTTCCACATCGCTGTCAGCCATATGATGCAGTGTAAAAGCTTGCCAGGGCCCCTAGTTTTTGCATAATTGCCAATATTGATTATAATTTTACTTATAGACATTTGGCCATACCATAAGGAAATTAATGCTATTTTTTTTAATTCCTTTAACTTGCTAATTTTAATCTTTTAGCAAGTGACGTGCTATTGCCATGCGAAATGCTAATATGAACTTTAACAATAAACTTAAAATGAACTTGCTAGGTCTTCCCGTTCTTGAAAAAATCGATGATGACGCATAGACCAGCCGCCAGACCATCCAGATGGTCTGGCGGACTGACGTCCAGACGGACAAGAAAGTGAACTTATTAGGGTTCCGTTTTTTTTCCTCTAGTGAGATGAAACCCTAAAAATAGGATTTTTATTACATTATTTATTCCGCAGGGAAGTACAATGTACACGATTTTTGGGTTATATATATTTACTATAAAACAACGTTTCCCAAAGTGGGTGATAACGCCCCCTTGTAGGTGCTGCAGGCCTAAAGGGGGTGGTAAGAGACCCAGAAAAAAAATGGGGGCGTTGTGTAGGCTTCGGGGGGCGATTTGTAATTTCATCTAGCTAGGAGGACAGAGACAGAGCTCTCGACTCTCGGCTACAACTTGTGAACATCAACTAATATTAATTAAGAGATTGCTCAAACTCGGTTCGATATTTTTCTCCGCGTAGTTCATGTATCTGTCCTGTTTTATTCAATAAATAGAAGAAAAATCATGTCAATCGGTCGCTCAGTTTCGAAATTGCTGTATCAATTGGCTGATTCATAGAATACTTGTTCTTGTTAAGTACAATTGAGCGTCGAATGACATAAACGAGTTAATACATGTTTGTCTTATTCCTGTCGGTGCGTGCTGCTTATGCAATCCTATATAAACAACTGAATATTTATTTTATTTTCATTTGCGGTTTCGCGCGTAATAGATAAGCAGTACTTAAGTTTAATACTTAGGTACTTACGTATTTCTTAAAACAAAACAATGTCGGAAATAAAAAGGAAAAGACGGCAATACTCTGTGGAATATATTAAATTCGGATTCATTGAGAATCCCACAAACCCATCGTCGCCTCAGTGCCTTCTATGTCTAACAAAATTTTCGAATGAAGCAATGAAGCCTTCAAGATCAACTGCAAGATCATTTGAATAAAATGCATCCAGATAAGAAAGACAAGAATGTAGCATATTTTCAAGACCTAGAGATGAGGCATAATACTCAGCCAAGTGTAGCAAAACTATTTTCGGCAGCTGCTAAGCAAGATGACGACGGACTTTGAGCTTCGTACAATATCTCTTTGTTAATTGCTCAAAAAGGCAAACCACACAACATCGGAGAAGAGTTAATTTTGCCAGCAATAAAGGAAGTAATAACTACTGTGCTTCATAAAGCGGCTGCAGGTATTATCCGAAAAATTCCTTTGAGTAGTCTGTGCAAAGACGAATTGATGAAATGGCTGAAAACATTGAAGGATCATTGTGCAATCATCTGAAGACTAGTCAATTCTCAATTCAGCTCGATGAGTCCACTTTACCTACTAATGAAGCATTGTTGCTGTCTTACGTGAGGTTTATTAAACATGAGAAAATATGTGAAGAACTATTGTTTGCTAGAAATTTAGAGACCTATACAAAAGGCGAAACCATATTCAATACAATGGAAACGTTTTGTGATGAGAAAGAGATTCCCTTGAAAAATATTATATCAGTTGCTACGGTTGGCTCTCCGGCTATTACAGGGTGCCATAAAGGCTTCATAGCGTACTTAAAAAATAAAATTCCAGATGTACTTGCTGTACATTGCGTTATTCATAGACAAAATTTAATCGCTAGAAACTTAAGTGAACGACTATTTCAATCACTGCAATATGTCATCAAAGCAGTCAATAAAATCCGTACCAGCTCTTTAAATGATAGATTATTTCATCAGCTTTGTGTTACTAATGACGAAGATTCCAACCGTTTGTTGCTTCATACTGAGGTTCGTTGGCTATCAAGAGGCAATTGTCTGACTCGATTTTACAACCTGTTTGACTCTGTGATAGAGTTCTTGGAAACTAAAGATACAGAATTGCGCAACAAGCTCATTACATCAAAAAATGATATAGCTTACATGACAGACCTGTATAAATTGTTCAACGACATGAATCTCCAACTGCAAGGCGGTGAACTAAATTTAATTAAAACAAAAAATGTCGTTGCTGCTTTCTCAGCCAAACTGCTTCTACACAAAAAGAAGTTTTTCAGAGTTCCACAATTTTCCGAATTTATCAGTATCCTGCAGTAACGACGACTTGTTTGCCTACTGCCAACATTTGGAAAACCTCCACATTGACTTCACCGAACGATACCAGGACATTTTGAACTTGGAAATACCAGGCTGGGTGTTAGATCCGTTTTCAAATGTCAACACAGCAATCTCACCTCAGCTGGAAAAAGAACTTATGGAATTGACAACATACGAGGAATTAAAAATCAAGTTCAAAAATGGCTATCAAGAATTTTGGCTACAAAAACCGATCCCGCAATTGTACCCTGGATTGTGGTCAATCGTTCAACGATTCTTGATAGCATTCCCATCGTCATATTTGTGTGAACGTGGATTTTGTGCTGTGGCAACGCTGCTTACTAAAAATAGAAATCGTTTGCATGTTACCGAACGTGGCGACTTGCGGCTGTTCTTGAGTAAATTGGAACCTGATATCAACAAACTTATTAAACAGCATCAGATTCATCCTTCACATTAGTTTTTATATGACAGGTGTAGCCCGTAAGAGTTAACTTGAGACCTAAGCGTCGTTATGTAGTAAAAGTCTATTTTAGAATGAATGTTTAATCTCCGCTAATATAGCTCACAACAATTAATTAATTTTTTTGATGTTATTGTGGTTATTAAGTAGGTGAAAAAATGGGGGCGCTAAAAATTTATTTGGTCTCAAAGTGCGCAGTAGACAAAATAAGTTTGGGAACCTCTGCTATACAAGAATATTAAAATAAATGAAAGTATCTACAACTCGTAAAAAGTACGTACTGAATTTCGACTTCTAACTCAACTCAATCGCTTTCACAGATTGTCAATAAATTATTACTCTACTGGAATAAATAACCCTAAACACAAGCATTCCAATAATAGTTGAAAAATAATGGACTGAATATTAACCATGCACTTTTTCATTCACACACTCCGTACTTCGCAATAGCACAATGAATAAGTCGAGTAATTAATTTTAGCAATCGCAGCGACACATCATTTACAGCTCATAAATTAGTAGTCGCAGCGACGCAGCGTTCGCAGCTCGCCTGCGATATCAATTATCAATTAGTTGTGAATTATAATACGAATTTTAGCAATTTAATTAAGCATTCGCAACTCGCCAGTCAGTAGCGGCGCGAACGTTGATGCGCTTTGTCATATGTGTTGGAGGAAGATTGTGAGTTCGTGACGAATTGACAATTGTTACGTAATGGATGTCTTTTAGCAATAATCAATTTTAGCAAGTACTGTTAATTAAATTAATGCGAATGGAGTCTTAGCAATTAAATATAATTGCTAATGCTAACAATTCTTACACTACCATAAATACTACATAATGCCTAATTAGTGATAGTGTTTAATAAAACATTAATATAACAAAATAATTTTACTATTAAAATCAGTTCAATTCCACGTTCACTTACAATGTTAACCAAATATTTAATAATATATCCGCAGCCGGTCACCAGAGTCATTGGTAGACAAGATGCAGTTTTTGAAAGACAACAACGATGACCCCAGTGGTGAGAATAAGTACAATGAAAAACTAGAAAGTTCTAAAAGCAAATCTGTTAGACACCTGATACTGATCCGTCATGGCCAATACTATGTGGACAAGAAAGGTGACAAGGAAAGAATTTTAACTCCGCTAGGTAAGCGATTTTGTTAATATAACATAACATACTTTCACGCCTTTATCCCCGAAGGGGTAGGTAGAGGCGTACTATACGCCCACGTTTCACCGTATGCTTTGCTTTTGTCCCACGTAACAGGTGGTGAGTCCATTGCCGTGTTGAAATGGACAGGTGCAGGTTGTGGTGCCCTGGTGTTGAAATTTTTCAAGCCGCCCATAAGGAATCAAGTGGCTTAACGACTGCCATTTTACTGGTAACCGGAGCCAACGGCTTAACGTGCCTTCCGAAGCACAGAAACGCTCGCAAATGTAAATGCCACAAAGTGGTCACCCATCCGAGGACCAGCCATAGTGAAAGTTGCCTAACTCAGTGATCGTTTACAGAACACTGAGACCGCGGGGCCACGAGCGCTTTAAATCAAGTAAATAAATAAAAAAATAAAATAAAATTTATTGACCCAAAAATATTCTGTACATTATGTGTTTTTAGAAACCCCTCATAAGCAAACTAATGAAAGCAACATTAGTCTGCCTATGAGTTAGAAGCCTCTATTCTATAGACGGACGCAGGTTTGGGCTACCCTAAACCTGCGTCCGTCTATTTCAACACGGCAATGGGCTTACCACCTATAACGTGGGACAGGAATCCACACGGTGAAAAGTGGGCATATAATATGCCTCTGCCACCCCTTCGGGGATAGGGCGTGATGGATTTTATTTTTTATTTATTCATGAATTAAACACGAGACCTCATGCGGTAGTCGATATTCGGGACGCCTTATCCCCGAAGGGGTGGCAGAGGCATACTATATGCCCACTTTTCACCGTGTGGATTCCTGTCCCACGTAATAGGTGGTGAAGCCCATTGCCATGTTGAAATAGACAGACACAGGTTGTGGCTACCTGCTGTTGAAATTTTCAAGCCGCCTATAAGGCCTTTAACCAGGCTTAACGACTGCCATTTTACTGGCAACCGGGACGAACGGCTTCCGAAGCACGGAAACGCTCGCAAATGTAAATGCCACAAAGTGGTCACCCATCGGAGGACCAGCCATAGTGAAAGTTGCGTAACTCGGTGATCGTTTACAGAACACTGAGACCGTGATTCATGGGTCCGAACAAACATTTTTGTGATCCACAAATGTTTATTTCGTAGTGCGGGTGTTTCCTATGTACCTAGTCAGGTCATAAATTCTGTCACATGTTTAATATAAAATAATTGAAACAAGGTTATTCATTATGTAACCATTTATATACCAAAATGAACTTAACAAAACATAGATTCTTATGACAAAAAAGTTTAATCAAAATGACCTCCGTGATTTTGAATACAGGCCTTCAATCTGCGCGGCCAGTCGTCTATCGCAGCACAAACGAGGTCCATGTCAATATCGGCGGCTGCATTAATCAAGGATGTCTTGAGTGACTCCAAATTGGGATGAGGCTTTGAGCACGCCTTTTCCTCCAAGTGTTGCCATATCTTGTAATCTAACGAACTCAAATCTGGACTGGAGGAGGGCCAGTCTTCATGCCGGATGAAGTCGATTTCACGCGCCGCCAGTCCGTCTTGTGTGCTCTTCGCTCTATGAGCTGGCGCCGAATCTTGTTGGAATACCCAGTGCCTGTTATTGAACATGGTATGAGAAACAGGTTCCACAAGGTTCGTCAGGACTGTATTTTGATACACAACTGCATTCGTTTTTACACCTTTCTCACAAAAATGTACCTCTGTTAAGCCCCAATAAGAAACTCCCAACCATACCATGAGCGAGGGTGGAAAATGACCTCGTTGGACACGCGGAATACGGTTGCTCACTTCTTCACTACTGTGTGCGTACACCTTATCATTTTGTTTGTTGTAGCTTTCTTCTACGGTAAAAATTTTTTCATCCGAAAAAATATTTTTTTTTCGATATGACCGAAGCCCTAAGTCTTCATTTAAAACCCTTTTCGCCGTGGTTCTGCTTAACCCCATCTGAAGGGCCAACAGTTTCTGCTTATGTTTGGGATTTCTTTGAATTCGCGCCTTCACAGCTTTTATCACTGCTGGAGTCCTAACAGACCGAGGGCGACCACTTCTTGACCTGTCATCTACACTAGAGTATTCATTGTATCGTTTGATGGTACGATAAACGAATCTTTTGGTTATATTCAAATTTTTCAGTATGTCAATAAATTGAATTGGCGCGTAATCGCAACGATGCAACGCAATAACTGCAACACGGTCTTCTTTAAGCGTTCTCTCCATATTTAAAAATGAGTAAAATTCTAAAAAGTATACATTTTTATTTTCATGAACAATTCGAAATTCGAATTCAATAAACTTTTTTGTGGCCAGCATTCTAAAAGAAAAGTTTTTACTGTGTGACAATACTTATGACATGACTAGATATAATATGTATGTATTTAGAAATATTTATGTATGTTTATCAGTTGTCTAGATCTCATAGCACAATCTTATATCTAAGTTTGAATAGTAAACGAGACAAGGTTAGACCAAGGTCTCACGCTGTGTGAAAAAGTGTCCTACACAAAAAATCAATGCCAAGAATAGTAAAAGAGATCTCATCAAAGAGTAGGTATCTAATAACATTGCTGTAGCGTTGTAATGTTCCAAATTTAAAAAAAACGCTCCAGCTCTGGATTTCATTATCTTTGTACGTAAATTTAGTACTTCGCGTTTTCTTTTTTCGAAAGTAAGGACACAATTTCCATGCATGTTTGAGTAAATATAATTTTAATTTTTTTTTTCTGTTTATTTGTTCTTGCTAATTTTGAAATAGCTGGATCGATTTCAACAGGACTTTCATTGGCAGATAACTGATGTTATATTGAAATACTTAGGCTATATTTGATCCCCGTATTCCGTATCGGGAAAGGGATAAATTGATAGCAGAATCTATGCATAAACCATAAAGCATGTAATTTTGTTACAGATTAGTGTTGTTTTGAGAGGAACTTTTACAATTTGTGCAAATAAAATATCCACATACAAACTAACGTCTTTTGTTGCTATTCACAAACACACAGCTTTTTTTTATACCACTGAGTTAGCAGACAAGCGTACGGCCTACCTAAACTATCAACCGTAGCCTATGGACGTTTGCAACACCCGAGGTGCAGCACCCGCGCTGCCGACCCTTTATAAACGTTCTAAGACCCCTTTTGAAGAACCCCTTACTGTTGACGTTCGGCATAAACCCAGGCAGGGAGCTCATTCCACAATGTAAGCGTACGCTGAATAAATCCTATAGCATGATTAACATTTTATAATTACAGGCAGACTACAAGCAGAAATGACTGGCAAGAGATTGGCGGCATTAAATATAAAATGGGATTTATTGGTGCGCTCCACCATGACAAGGGCTCAAGAGACTGCAGAAATCATCGCAAAGCAATTGGAAATTGATCTTCCTGTAAAAGACTGCCAGTTGATCGAAGAAGGAGCTCCGATACCACCTGAACCACCTGTGGGTCATTGGAAACCGGAGAAATATGTATGTTGCCGTTTACTTTATTTAAATTACTTTATTTTTATACCACTGAGGTGGCAAACAAGCATACCAGATGGAAAGTGGTCCCCGTAGCCTATGGACGTATGCAACACCAGAGGTGCAGCACTCTTAATGTCTGTTTTCTTAGCGTGAAGCGCTCGTGGCCCCGCAGACTCAGTGTTCTGTAAACGATCACTGCGTTAAGCAACTTTCGCTATAGGTGGTCCTTGGATGGGTGACGGTGAAATGTGGGCGTATAGTATGCTTCTGCCTACCCCTTCGGGTATAAAGGCGTAACAATACGTATGTATGTAATGAATCATATGTAGGAACGTCTGTGCCATTTTACTTAAGTAATTTACTTGAAACGCTTTGGGGAGTGAGGCGCCACTATATTGTTTCTGGCCCAGTTAGAATAAATTGCAGATCCGGGGTTTTGTAGTAGTACGTAGCGTTAATTTTCACAAGGAATTTGATACCGGCTGATATTCATAACACTAATAGGTCTTTACCAATACATGACGGATTTGACCGTCAGTCAGTCTGGTAGTGGTGGAACCAAAATTATAGGTTGCCAATTAAATTTCAATCAAAGTTCTATGTTAATTGGTATATACTATGTATCCCCTCCTATAGGGGGCACCTACCATACTATAGGGTCTTTGTTTCTACTGCTTGGTGCTAGCTTTAGCTACCCCTAGAAGTAATAAACATGACTTCTGATAGAAACATGTTAGGTTAACATTGTTTAGATGTCTCTCGATATGTGTTAAATGTCGGTGAAATTCCTGATCTAAAGATTATTACACCTTAGATTTCAGGCGGTATCGCTCGACTTTTAATCACGCGTAGCTTAGTTTGGTGACATCATCCGACATAGTTTCAAAATACGCTTCGCGTAACGCAATTTCCCCTTTTTAATAAGACGCTTTACTTTTTGTAATTTATAACGTTATAATACATTTTTAGATAATTCGTTAACTTTGAATATCTCCATATTCTTAGTTCTGAGACATATTAGGTAATAAAAGAATTGACGACCTGTTTTTAATCTTAACAGGCCATCAATTCTCTTATTATGTGCGTTGTGGATCATATCAAGATCTACCTTATCTCACAATCTGCTGTGTAGCGTCACACATGTAGAGATAACATCTTAAGTAACCTTTTTGCTCTTACCTACATTGAGCACACACTTGAAGTGTGGTCTGTACTATCGTCGCGTAGTAAATATTGTTGATTTTAATGTTCAAACTGTAAAATGGACTTATATTAAAGAAAATGTAATAGTACTTATTTCGTACTTCAAAAATTGGATAATTTTCAGTTGGCTTTCGAGCAAATATGATACCTTTTGAAGGTTTCATACCCGAACGTTGCGTGCAGCAGGCATTTTAAGCGTACTTTTTTTTTGGCACTTATCCCACCCGCATTCCCATTACTGTGACTCCTGTTAACCAGGATCTACAGCAATGACCAAGACTAGAAAAGTAACCCCGAGCTCGATCTCAGTGCAGTCCCAGGAGAAGTTTGGATGTCTTGGAACCCGCAACGAAATTAATCAGAATATAATTTGAGGGAGTTGGAAAAAGAATGCTTTTAAGCGTGCTAGACCCATTTTAGATTGTCTTCAGATAGCAAAAGAAGCTTTGGGCTGCTGGCGCAGCGTTGAAACACAGCTACTTAGCTTCATTTTATCGAATCTACCACGGCGAGTGTTCTGAAGAGCTCTTCAACCTCTTCAACCCTCTCTTATTCAATCCCGAACGTCAACAACGGCAGCGGAGAAATTTTCTCGCTAGAATTGAACAATATGGAATGTTTTAATACAACTCACGCACATTATAATACTAATAATTTTTTAAAGCTATTATTTGCTAAATTTCTCATAAATTTTTAATAAAGTGGAAAAAGACAATTCGATTCGAGACAGGGATTGAACCTGTGACCTTTGCCTAACCAGGGCAATGTTCTAGCCACCTGAACTACCCGAACCGTATCGAATCAAGTTGAAATTCTCCACCATATTTATATTGTCATTTTAAGAGTATGACCAGAGCCATCTATCGAGCTAATGAACAACTCGATACCAACGAACAGTGTTACAACTATTTTTAAACATTGATGCATGTTATGCATTGTTCATTAGCTCGATAGATGGCTCTGGTCATACTCTTAAAATGACAATATAAATATGGTGGAGAATTTCAACTTGATTCGATACGGTTCGGGTAGTTCAGGTGGCTAGAACATTGCCCTGGTTAGGCAAAGGTCACAGGTTCAATCCCTGTCTCGAATCGAATTGTCTTTTTCCACTTTATTAAAAATTTATTATAATACTATTAACAGAAACGGGACTTTTCGTAAAAACACTTACCTGTTGTCGATGTCGATCGACAATTGTTTCGGCTTCATCCGGAAGCCTTCATCAGGATCTTGAGTGCGGGGCGCTCGCCGCGCCGTCGCGTCCCGCCTCGCACTGATCCTGATGAATTGAAACTTTCCACGGCTTACAGAGAATATTTGAAAATAAAATATAGCCGAATCAGTCCAGGGATGTAGGATAGGTAAAAGGAAACTTACCCTGCAGGTTGTCAAACTTCTTGACAGTAAGTGTGTGACACTTGCTGTCAAGCAGTCTTGAGGATGCCTCATGTGTAGGCGAAACACATGTCGACTTGTCGACTAGTGCCACTTTGTAAAGCGGAGTAGTGCAAAAGTTTTGACAACCTGGAGGGTAAGGTTTCCTTTTACCTATCCTACATCCCTTTCCTTACAATTAGTAGATGTTATCCTTGACCGTTGTGTGTTAGGATTGACGAATCGAGAGTGTGTGGTGGGATCCTCCTCCCCTTCTTTATTATCGTTCATAAACATCAAAACTCACATAAACAGCATTTCTGCCTTGATATGTGTTTGTGTCTGAAAATAAAAAATTACGATTTTTTTATTACTTGGGAATTGTGGGTATTTAATGTACCCAGGGCGTGCAACAAATATGTGTTATTTTGTGTTTTACTCAGTGTTTTTTTTTATATTTTTGATTCGTTTCTTTTTTGTTATTTGAATATTATTAGTAAGTGCAATTCAGTTAAGCATCATTCCATTCATCGTGACTGTGGAAACTTTCCTACTGCTGACAAAATAACTATTGCAGTTTGGGGCTCAAAGTAGCATCAGTAAGCACTTTATTTTTAGTATTCATTTTTTGTATCTTGATATCAAAATAAATATAGTAAGTAATGCCAAATTTCCAGGGCGTCACTTTGGAAAATAATTTTGGATAAGATATGTAATTTCTACTATCTAATTCGAAAAATATCCGAAAACTGACTCAAAGTTGCTCTTTGACGTGATTTTACGCCACATATTTCGCAGATCTTGATTAATCTTGCCGTTTTGAGAATTCACGTAAAGCTTAACAACCTCTTTGATGTTTACTACTCAGTCAATGCAGACCATAGAAAAGAAATCAACTCTCTCTAAAAAATAAGGGATTAGATAGAATATAGTTGTATTAGATACATTTTAACGATTAGTAACTATATTCACGCTGTATCCCTGACGGGGTAGTCAGAGAGGACAGATCGCCAGGCTTTGCGATCCATGCATACTTCTTTCGCTTCTTCAAGATTTATCAATCGCTTCATACACGCACGTCTGGGTATCCGAGTACTTTTGACTTTTCCGTTTTTAGCAATCTGCTCACGTGGTCTTCATATGTAAGTCTCGGCCATCCTGACTCCTTCTACCCTCTACTTTTGCACGATATATATTCTTTGTCAATCGTTCCTCACTCATTCGTTGGACGTGTCCAAACCAACGGAGCACGCCCTTTTCCAGCTTAACGCTGACACTTTCATTAAAACCTACCATATTGCGTATCACTTTGTTACGTATTCGGTCGGCCAAAGTTACGGCGCACAATTTTCGAAGTGATCGCATCTCCACAGCATTCAATTTACTTTCATGCATCTGCTGACACACCCATGTTTCGCTACCGTAAAGCAACGTTGGCACTAGCACTGCGTTATGAATCGCCAGTCGTGCTTCGTTTACGATGCTTTGTCGCTTTACTAATTGGGACAAAGCACCGTTAACTTTGTTCCCGGCAGCTACTCGTCGTTCTACATCCAAATCACATCTTCCGTCCGCGTTAAACATACTGCCTAAATACACAATTTCATTCACTTGCTCCAGACGTTCCTGGTTTACCCTCATCTCTTATTTCGTTCGCATCTAACAATTAGTGAAACTAAAAAAATATATAAGTAATTCTTTAATAGAGATTCTCTACTGCGAAATGTGAAAGAAATAGGCTTAGATCGCACACACAAGGATACAGCGTGAAAATAGTAAGTTCATTTTGATTATGTACACAAAATACTTTCTATAAATAGTTTAGACTTTTAGACTACTTCGTAAACAAGTATTTAGTTTTCATTGTTATTTCACCTTTATATCAACACGTATAAGCAATGGAATGGTGTGCGACTGAATCAATAATGTGTTGTTGTGCATGGGTAGCAGTTTTTCCAGGATGGTGCAAGGATTGAGGCAGCGTTCCGAAAGTACTTCCACCGCGCGCCCCCGAGTCAAACAGAAAACTCTTACACAATACTGGTGTGCCATGCCAATGTTATACGGTTCTTCGTTTGTAAGTAAGTATTTTTTTGGACATTGGTAATCATTTTGTAATATAATTCAAAAAACACGACAATCGGCACACTACATGTTATGTGGGACAAAAGTGTATTCGGTGAAATGTGGGTGTATGTATGTAATTCAAAAAAGCGCTTGTGGCCCCGCTGACTTAGTGTTCTGTAAAGGATCACTGTGTTAAACAACTTTCGCTATGGCTGGTCACGAATGAGTAACCACTTTGTGGGATTTACATTTGCGAGTGTGCTTCGGAAGGCACGTTAAGCCGTTGGTCCCGGTTGCCAGTAACATAGCATTCGTTAAGCCAAGTTGAAGGCCTTATAGGCGCCTTGAAAATTTTCAATAGCAGGTAGCCACAACCTACGTTTGTCTATTTCAACACGGCAATGGGCTCACCACCTATTACGTGGGACAGGAATACACACGGTGAAATTTGGGCGCAGAATATTTTTGCGATTAGAAAAGAGTGGCCGTGGGCTTTTATTGCCAGGTTCTTTTCTCATAGGCTCTTCCTATTACCAGTCGAATCTGGCTTAAATGTAAATGTAAAAGTAATAATTTTACCTCAGCATGCTTTGTCTGAGTTTTAAGTGATATTTTATAACTTATACTAATGCTTCTGAATTCAATGGAATTCATAATTATTGGTATGAGTTATTTTCAACCCATTATCAAATTTCCAGGGCGCTCCAGTTTCCCCCTGAAGGGTGGCTGCGGATATCCCTGAACCATGGCTCTATAACCTGGATCTCTATCAACCCTAACGGCGCCGTGATACTCCGCGCTCTCGGCGATACTGGCCACATGGACCCCCAGTACATAACCAGCCGGTAAAACCAGGTCTCATGGTTTAATATTGTATGGTTCAGATGGTAGTTAATTGTGCTGGTACTAGATTTGTTGCTATACTTGTTGGATATGGCTAAGGATACCTAAATAATCGCAGTAGTAAAACTTATCTAATCTCAAATGACGTGTTCTGACTAGCGTACCGCACTAGAACTCCACAAGCTCAAGTTAGTCTTAGGGCCACCGTTATTCTGATTAGCGTACTGCACTACATCGGTACGAACTCAAGACAATCTTAGGGCCACCGTACTCCTGAGTAGCTTACTGCACTACATCGGTACGAACTCAAGACAGTCTTAGGGCCACTGTCATTCTGATTAGCGTGTTGCACTACATCGTTACGAACTCAAGACAGTCTTAGGGCCACCGTACTCCTGAGTAGCGTACTGCACTACATCGGTACTAGATTTGTTACTATACTTGTTGGATATGGCTAAGGATACCTAAATAATGGCAGTAGTAAAACTTATCTAATCTCAAATGACGTGTTCCGAGTAGCGTACCGCACTGCCTCTCCACGACCTCAAGTCAGTCTTAGGGTCACCGTCATCCTGAGTAGCTTACTGCACTACATTGGCTCAAGCTTAAGTCAGTCTTAGGGTCACCGTCATCCTGAGTAGCGTACTGCACTACATCGGCACGAGCTCAAGTCAGTCTTAGGGTCACCGTCATCTTGAGTAGCGTACTGCACTACATCGGCTCGAGCTCAAGTCAGTCTTAGGGCCATCGTCATCCTGAGTAGCGTACTGTACTACATCGGCACGAACTCAATTCAGTCGTAGGGCCACCGTCATCCTGAGTAGCGTAGTGCACTACATCGGCACGAGCTCAATTCAGTCTTAGGGCCACCGTCATTTTGAGTAGCGTACTGCACTACATCGGCACGAGCTCAATTCAGTCTTAGGGACACCGTCATCCTGAGTATCGTACTGCACTACATCGGTACGAGCTTAAAATAGTCTTAGGGCCACCGTCTTCCTGATAAGCGTACTGCACTACATCGGCATGAGCTCAAGGCAGTCTTAGGGCTACCGTCATCCTGAGTAGCGTACTGCACTACATCGGCACGAGCTCAATTCAGTCTTAGGGCCACCGTCATCCTGAGTAGCGTACTGCACTACATCGGTACGAGCTCAATTCAGTCTTAGGGCCACCGTTATCCTGAGTAGCGTACTGCACTACATCGGTACGAGCTCAAAATAGTCTTAAAGCCACCGTCATCCTGAGTAGCGTACTGTACTACATCGGTACGAGCTCAAAATAGTCTTAGGGCCACCGTCATCCTGAGTAGCGTACTGCACTACATCGGTACGAGCGCAAAATAGTCTTAGGGCCACCGTCATCCGGAGTAGCGTACTGCACTATATTGGTACGAGGTCAAAATAGTCTTAGGGCCACCGTCATCCGGAGTAGCGTACTGCACTACATCGGTACGAGCTCAAAATAGTCTTAAGGCCACCGTCATCCTGAGTAGCTTACTGCACTACATCGGTACAAGCTCAAAATAGTCTTAGGGCCACCGTCATCCTTAGTAGCGTACTGCACTACATCGGTACGAGCTCAAAATAGTCTTAGGGCCACCGTCATCCTGAGTATCGTACTGCACTACATCGGCGAGTGGCAAATTAGTCGCTTTTTAAAACCTAAATGCAGCAATCAAGCTCACCACACCTCTTAAAAACGCCTGTCGCGGCGATTGAGTAGCTAAAACGTGTGACTCCGATACCGCGTACGAAAGCAGAGAGTCGCGAAATCTTTGCGGCACCGGACAAGTCGCTAAAACGCGCGATTCCGATGATACTTCCGGACGCAGAGATACTGTCGCAAAATAACCGGTCATCTATGCTAAAACTAGCTAATTTGCAGTGTCCCCTCGAGAGCGGACGTGTTTAATGTTTGGTGTTGTATTCTGTTGGGGAGTATTTTTTGATCAAATGCTTATAATTTAATTATAAGCATTTGATCAAGGCACAATAAAGTATGTAGTGTCAGACAGAACACGTTTCGTTAGTGTACTTACGCTTGGTCTTTCAATTGTCGATATTCTTACGATTGTTCTACAATTTGTTGGCCAATTAGTCATGAACTGTTCTATTAAGCGCGTCATTTCAGCTTAGATAAGCTCCAGCAGGTTTGGGTAATAAATGGGTAAATAAATAATAATTCCCGGTTAACGCATGCGTGCATGATGCATTTTTGTTGATGGCAGCGTAAAATGTAGGCGTATATTATGCCTCTGCCACCCTTTCGGGGATAAAGGCGTGACATAACGCGTCATGCGTACCTAACCCATCTGAATTCGCTATCCATCGTCACCCCAGTCTTATCAAACACCTACGTTTTATATACCTGAGCCAAAAAAAAAAATTATATAAGTGTATAAATTTACAAGGTACACACTGTATCTAGTATTAAGAATGAACTGTCTTATTTCATAATCATCTTCATTTTTGAGTTTAGAATTACAACCAAGCCTTGTTTTATTAATTCAAACTAAATATTAACAAAAATAACTAACGCTAGTAACTTATACCAGCATGTATCTAATAATCAAATCAATTCAAACAGTAGTTAGGACGTTATTGAATGAAACTAATATATTTATGAACAATGGGCAGGAACAGTAGGAGTCGTAGCAAGTAAACGAAGTATGGAACAGCGAGGAAATACGCCGTTTCGACTTTGTGGAGACGAAGATTATGAAAATATAGGTAGTGTTGGAACGCACCTTGAAACATTGTTGGCAATAATGTCACGCATTTGTCAAATATTTTATGACTCTTTTGTTCCGTAATATATACGAATATGAAGCCAACGGGTTGCATATCGCTTGCTTACAGAATCTTTTGAGTAAAGGTCCTAAATGGGACTTCACGCTACGCATACATTCTGCGTTCAAAAGGCCACCCGCTCATACTAACCACTAATAGTCATATTTCATTTTAAAACTATCATGACAAATCTATAACACAGATTATATTAGTATTCATATACAGATTATAATATTTATATTAGTAAAATTAACGGCTGATTCACTTATATATCAACGACCAACGGAAACAGTTAGATTTTGAAAAAGTTAGAAATTTTATTTTCATTCTATTTCCGTTAAAACAAGTGTGATACAAATATAGCGGGTAAGATTTACAATCAGCTATGACACGTTCAATTAACCCTATTTTCATTAGTGATTTAATATTAAAATATTTATAAATAGGTTATTTTTTAGAAAATGATGCTTTTCGCATATAAGCAGTTTTTGACTTTTTGAGTTCCTAGTAGCAGAGTCACTGCCATCTCATAATATTAGCCTGCCACATATGATGTAAACAACTTTGTGGTATCTTTTTATGTAATGTGCCCCTTTGCAGACTCATGAAATTTTATATACTGACAATAAATGTGAAATTGGAACGTGTTTAAAATAGAATAACAATCGTCATAATTATAATCATAATCAAATCTTTATTTCCTTAGAATTTGGTATCATGCATAGGTGTTACCTTTTTTTTTGTTTCCAACACATTCTGCTATGTGTAGCGTGGAAAAATTGTGTTTAAAATATATTACACATCTACTTGCCCCATAGAAGATAGTAAAAGTCAAGGAAATGTTTTTAATTGTGTGTATGTTTACGGTACCAAATCCGTTTATGTATTCATTCACAAATGCTTGACAGGTACTGCTTACTAAGTTTCTCGCAATAATTTGCTTAATAAGCTTGACGCCTAATGAAGGTTTACTATTATACTGTACTGCTCGTGAGGAAAATCCTCGCATAATTTAGATTGTGTGGGCGTAAATGTCAATAATTTTGAAATCTACGTGAATTAACCGCTAGATGTCACTAATTCAATTTAATTTTATTAAGGTTTGAGGGTAAACCGCAAACTAGTTACGTTTAACCTTGACGATCGGGGGTTTATTCGCTTTTTAGAAGGCAGCGGAGATCGGAGCGATTTTTAGATCGGAGCAGTCGGTAAAATACGCGATTGCTATGGTCCGGGCGCAGAGAGACGCCAAAACGCAATGCAATATTGATAGTCTCACGTTAAAAGTTATTAGTCTGCGGTGTCCCATACCACAAGTAATTTTAATGTTCAAAATGTAACAGTCAGTAGCTGCACAATGTAACAAATCATTGTTTAATTTTTAACATTGTTATTTTACCTGTTTTATGAATTAAGTTATAACATAATACCTTAATTAACATTTTTGTAAACAACACTAAGTAATGCATAATATTTATGTAATTTAAGAAAGCTTAGGTCAATTTGAATAATGTAACGATAATCATATAATACTGTAAAGTAATATGTGCCGCTGAAAGACGATCTTCCTATGAATGCATCATATCAGGTCATTCATATCTGTGATATTATCGTAGTTGTTGACAACTATCTTGCATAGGAGTTATTTCTCCCTTCTACTCTAATATATCTCAAGAAAAACCTAGTATAGGTTTTAGTAGTCCTGGTCCAAAGAGTTCGGATTAAGAGTTTCAAAAGTCATCCATCTATAGTCCCAAGGGGTAATTATAAATAAACATCGGGATTGGATCAAATTCATGGAGATTTGAACAATGTTCTCGATATTTGGTCAAAATTTTCGAGATTTTATCAAATTTCTCGAGATTTGATCAAAAATCTCGGAATTTGAACAAAATTCTTCCGAGAATTGACCAATATTCTTTAGATTTGATGAAGAGCAACTTATTGAACAGCTTTGTATGTGACATCGCCGTCATTTTCGGAGCATTAATATTAGTTACATCCGATACCATGGCTTGTGAGCCCGGGAGTCCGCTTGCACATTAAACCATACTTCAAATTCAATCAGAACTGTAGTTAACATTTTGAAGTGCCTGAAGCATTAATCTCTTATAGGCATTCCTATAGACTCTTTAATCATGTATCTTACGTCTCCAAACATATCTTAACTTAGCAGCCAAATAGGTAGATTTTTAACATAAACTTAAATGAGTAATTTCAGTATTGCAAAATATTTCTTAGATTATTTGAATTCCACCCAAAGTAAAATGATGAAATAATTTTGCGTATGTCTTCATCTTGACTTCCCAGTTATTCCAAACCCTAATCTGCATTTAGAGCGTGGTAAGGGCTAATCATTAGGCTTTTGATTTTCGGCATCGTGATGTGTGAATACCCTCGTCAGGGTGCCTGCTCCAAAATCTTGACTATCAGGCAACACCACTTGCAGGTGAGGTCGACTTGGACCCTGGAAATTTTGGGTTCACACCCTGCTTCTTAATATAATCAGATGTTTTTTTAAGTTTCAAGTGATCACAACCAGTCGATCAAATATATATTTTGTTAGGTTTGATATATTATGTGATGTAGTAGCCTTTTGATGGCGTCTCTCGAAAACTTTTTATTTGACCACGAAATACAATAAATAATCACTCTTGTGATGTAAATATGGCTCGTTGAATATTAAAAAATAATTATGACATAGAAATAGTAACGAAATAAACATTTATTGCCACTTATCAGCTTGTACTTTGGAGGCCAGTGTATAGAAACCGGTGTGGTATTGAAGCATGTCTCACATATACACAGTTGCAATGTTATACACACTTAGGTAATTAATAGCAAATAAATATTTTTTTATCTGACCGTAATATTTTTTTTGTTCTTTACATATTTTGATTTGGTAGATATTTAGCAGGGCAGTCCGCATTTCGATAGAAGAAGATAGTTTTATGAGTGTAAAAGGTAAATAAAGTAGAAAACGACGGCTAAAATGTCCAAAATTCAGGTTTTGTGTTGTAGTACATTTAACAAGGAAAAGAAAACAAGAAAAATAGGCACACAAATTATATATTAGCTTAACTGTAATATGTTAAAAGCTTGAATAGAATGAGAATTATATTGGCATTTCACTCACACAGTAGTGGCCGCCACGCCTGTACCTATTTGTAATTGCGCAAGAGTGACTAAGACAGGTATATAACATTTCAAAAATGCGGCATTATATTTTAACTTTTAAAAAAAGTGAGTGAAATTGTTGCATCTCTATTAGTATATGCTACTACTATATGCGACTTTTGATCTTCAGGCACTGGTTTTATTTTTTTAGTCATGAGAAGTGCGTATATACGGCGTCATACATATACGTACAAAAACTCTCTTTTATTCCGCGGATTGCCTATGTAAAACTTGTAATTTTGGTGCTTATATAAAATAATTTGATGTTATGTGAAATAAAAATCAGAATTGGTATTTCTATACGTGATTCTTTCTAATCGGGAGATCAGATTACATATATCAATATATATATATGAATCAATGCCACTTTTCGTCGTAATTTTATAACCCAAGAACGGGCTCACCTATCCAAACCAAATGTTCGGTTCGGCATTGTTCGGACTATTTAGTAGATGCTTTATGTGAAGTTTGCACAAAATCGGTCGAGTGGTTCTTCATTTATTGGCGCTAACGAGTTGCGCGGGTCAGCTAGATGTCTATGTTAATTGATGGCTCAAGTAATACATGCTGTGATATGAGTAGGTATATAATGTTAGTTCTGAGGTTAATTTACTAATGTAAAGCAGTACATCGAAAGTGCAGGTTAGAAATTATTTGACCCTACCGATCATAGAGTAAATCGACGCTTGAGTTGGTAACCTTGTAAAGTGAAAAATGATGCCATATACATTTTTTATATAATGTCAACTCATGGCACGTCAACTCCTGGTATTATATTCCGATTTTAAAATCAATAGGGAAGAAATCTGTCAATTAGATTTTTAAAAACCATTTTAATTAGGCACCAATGTTTGTTACAGATCAACTGTCAATCTCCATACTATTTCGTTTGAAATACGCGTTTTTAATTATTTGTTGAAGAATGGGTCGCTTTGTGGCTTTTAAATGTGGCTCTTTTTTCTTTTTTTCAAATCCTCCTCTAATTCATCGACTCGCCATGCAAAATACAGGTTGTAAACCTTTTTTCCACCACAAAAAAGAAATTTGAGCTAAAATAAACCCAATTCAATTTTTTTTCTGTAACAAACACACAGCGCCCTCTACACAACATTTTTGCTTTTTCTTCCACATTACGGCGTTTCCTTAAACCCGTGTGACGTTAAAGCTGTTTAAATGTATTAATAAATATTTAGTTTTGTACAGATGTCACTTAAGATGTATATAATTGACATAATATTCTACTAATGATGTATTGTATGATCTGTTGTATGAAAATAATTGTATTGTATTGTATTGAAGCTGAAATATAACCATACATACAAAATTACCTCTAGCAACCGTTATATTTCCATCGTGTAATAATGTCTAATTGTTAATAATTATGTAACTATGAATAAAAATATATAATGTACTAGAATAATTTTATTTTGAGATTTTTATTTCTGGTAACCCCAACCTGCTCTGGTAACCCCAACCTGCTCTTGTAATGGCAATAGACGCTTATTTGATGACGTGGCACAAAATACAACTTTTGAAATTTAGGCGTATAATACGCCTCTGTCTCACCTCTTCGGAAAAAATGGCGTGACTATACGTATGTATGTGTTATTTCTTGACTGCTGTTTTTTTCGCCTAAGATCTTAAAACATTTAATTTATAAGGCGAACAATACATAAACTTTTGCCCGACTTCCATGTGCAGGAGACGACAAAATTAGCTGTCCCGTCAGCAGAACACCCAGGCTGGACCCGTGTTGTTTTTTTTTGTAATTACTTTATAGACCAGGCCATACCTTTCCAAGCCAAAACTTAATTAATATATCTTCAATCTTTCTTATTATCTAAAATGTCCCAGTCCTCTACGTCTTAGTCTAGTCTTAAGTCAAGGTCAGTCTCACCCCAGTATAATGGTAGTTGTTATATTGAGGATTTCAGTGCAGGTTACCTATGTGTTAATATTGTAAAGTGCCGAAATTTACAAACACTTCTTTTAAAACACCTGAAAAACATTTTTTATGTGCCGAAAGACCCAACTCTACGTAAAAAATGGTACTCAGTTCAGTTGTAACATAGATTTAAAAACTCCACCCACCATCTACCTATCCAAGTATTGAATGAGCATATGCAAAATGGCGCGATAATGACTATATCTTGAGATCCAAAATTACTGATAGGCATTCATGCCCATTCATACTTTTAGACTTCTATCTTTCTAAAAGTCTATTGCTCAGTCTGTTCGTCCGTCTGCACGCATTTATTACTGAGGAACCAAAAGAGATACCTAGAATCAAACGGTTTGCGGTATTCGATTCAGGACACCATAAATACATGCATAGGCGATTTTGACGTTTCTACTATTTCCGATTTTGAATCTTGTTTGGGTTCATGAGATTTGTGTAGTACAGACTGCACGTCGTCTTACCCCATGAATATTGAGTTGGACATTTAAAAAAAAAGTATGCTACTGCTATCACAGAAGTTTTAAATTATCCTATTTTAAAAATCGTGTGCTTTCTCCAAAGAGGTTTCCTGTCCCTAGCTCGATTCTCGGCTGCTAGAAAGTACTTCCGGTTTTGAACCTTGTTTCGGTTTAGAAGTCGTTTGATTCCTTCGCTACTACAGTGAAGGGCGTGTTACTCGTATTAAGCATTTACAAAACTTAACGGGAATATCAATTCTATACTAAAATGTTCTTTGAGAACTACTCTACCTATTGGTGAAAACATCATGGAAATCGGTACACTAGTTTTTGAGTTTATCGCAAACAGACAGACAGAAAGACGCGGAGGACTTTGTCTATACTAATATTAAGTATAAAGGGAAATATTTGTAAGTATGTTTGTAATGAATAGGCTCAGAAACTATTGTGCTGATTTAAAAAAAGTATTAGTAAGCTCTAGAAAGCTCCATTCTTCGTGAGTAACATAGGCTATATTGGATTTTCAAAAAGTTTAGGGTTCTGGAATAGGAGAAATCCACCACGCGGGCGAAGATGCGGGCATCAGCTAGTTTTATAATATGTTGGTAATAAATAGTATGAAGATAATAAAAGAAGACACGATTAACCAAGAACATAATTCGTATATTGGTTCTGTAATCCATAAACAACATCAATATTTACGAAATATCAGCTTATGTATGTAATTATAATTATCATGCATTATAATAAACAATTAAAAGCTCAGATTGAATATGTAAGTAGATAAATTCTTAGTAGGATATGTTTTAGAGTTTGGAGGTATTCGGAAATTTCTTTCAGAGATAAAATCTTGATGATCTATAATAACACTTTGGCTGCTGCCGAATATTTTTGCGAATCAATAGCTATGCTAACATCAGCACACCAGGAGTGATTTCAGTCCCTACGGGTATTTATTAATACCCGTAGGCCGGGTATTTATTAATACCCGTAGGTAGATTGTGAGTGGATACAATATAATACAATGCTAGGTTTGGGTCTTTTACAATTTTATATTTTCCTGAATTTAAAAATCCATTCATATCTAATTTTATTATTATTATTATAGTGTGACTAGAATGGATAAAATACGAAATGAGTATATTAGAGGGAGTTTGAGAGTGGCGCCTGTGACTGAAAAAATGATAGGGAACCGTTTGTCTTGGTATGGGTATGTGATGAGAAAGGATGAATGGCTTGTCACTAAAATAACTATTAATATGAAAGTTGATAGATGGAGAGCCAGAGGAAGGCCAAAAAAAAATGGATGGACTGTGTAAGGAGTGATATGAATATGAAAGGAGTGAATGATCAGATGACGAATAACAGGGATGAATGGAAAAGGAAGACATACTGCACCGACCTCAAGTAAATTGGGACAAGGGCAAGAAGATGGATCTAATTATATTTAGACAAGTACGTATTACCTAATATAATATAGCTGTACTTTTGAAGAATAGATTAAGATACTGTTGAACACCGGTCAAGGCTATTTTAAAACGATATTGTAGGCCTGACTTATTCAAAATTGATTGATTGTATTGTTATGATTAAGATGTCTACATAATAAAATAACAGCATTAGAATATCTTCCGTCCGTGCTTCATTCTATCTAAGTACCACACACTGATAAATAATAATATTACTTTAAATTGAATTAATTATAAAATAATTAGAAACAATTTTGAAGAGCAATTATCTAGTATGCAAACTTTTTCTAAATTTAAATTTTAAAGTGGAAAAATTTATCAATCACGAGGTGGACTCTAACCATCGTCTTCCGGGTCAACCCACGAGACGCGTTTACCAACTACGAGTACACAACCGTGACCTGGTTGAAACTGACGAATTAATCCATCTCTTCACGTCTTAAGGCGATTTATAAATTTATAATTATAAAATAAATTAAATATTGTGCTACATTTACAAACAAAAGCTGTGGAAATCTTTTGCAACTTTTTGTTCTGTTACGCTAAAGAAGTACCTACTTCTTACATGCGTAGGTACATAACTAAATAACGTACATATACAACACAAGTATTTTTGACCAACATATGTACATTGTGTAAATACGTACAGTATCTAAATATTTTTGTTAATAAGTAAATAAATAAATAAATTACGCATCAACATTTATTTAATGTACTTAATAATAATATTATGTAAGTAAGTAGATACTTATATATGTATGAATAATGTAAATAAGCAACTATTTTAAAATAGGCAGTACATATCTTAATTCACAAGCAAGGTACATTTACGATGCAATATCTCACTCTTTGATTAATGATAAGTGACGAAAATTTTACAATATGTTTTCGTTGATTGGTGATTTCTGGCAGAATTAAGCAAAGCTATTCTAAGTTGAAATTGTTAAAAGTTCTTAAATTCACACGTTTGCACAGAATATTTAGTAGGCGTAGCGAGAAAAAGAAACACTGAAACAACTGAACTTAACTAAGTAGGTAATCAATCATGAAATAGCCCATATTTCTTTTATAGATATATGCTCTCTGCTTATATATTATATATCGATATGCTTAAAATTAAAACATAAATGCATAAACAATTAGCGAACTCAGCGGAACATTTTGTTCCTTTAAAAGGCCCTTTGGTTCTGATAGATCAGGTAGCTGATATTTTGTCCTTTTAAAAGGCCTTTTGGATGTTTCTTAAGAATAGATAATTGTGAAAGAAGATCAGTTAGCAGCGATTGTCCTCGGCATCAACAAGTCTGGACCGTCGGCTGCGTCGTCGTCGTCTTCATCGTCACACGCATCTTCAGGCTCCCCGAGGGCACGGACGAATTCTGAAACAACACAGTGGTACTTTAGAAATTGAAGCGCTCGCTGACTCAGTGTTCTGTAAACGATCACTGCGTTAAGCAACTTTCACTAGGACTGGTGACGATCGGGTGGCATTTACATTTTCGAGCGTTTCCGAGCATCGGAAGGCACGTTAAGCCGTTAGTCCTTGTTGCCAGTAACATGGCCGTCGTAAAGTCAAATTGAAGGTATGAGCGGCTTAAAAAATCTCTGCCACTCCTTCGGGGATAATGCGTGATTAATAATAATAATGAAATACTTTATATGATAGGACTGTATCGGACTGCATCGCCTATCTCTGTTCATTTCAACACGGCCATAAGATCGACAGTGCGAGTGTAACACTTCTGGTGTTGTACACCTGCAGACTACGGTAACCACTTTCGATCAAATGAACCGGTGGTATGCTTGTCTGCCGCCTCAGTTATACCAAAAAAGGATAAGTAATATAATAATTGCTTACCTAAAAAGTCAATACGGCCATCGCCGTCAGCATCCACTTCCTTGATCATATCTTCAACTGGGGAAAAAAAGAAATGGTAACTCCTGCACAATCTACCCAGTAGTTGTGTCGGATTCGGACCTAACGAATGCATTTTTTTTAAAGTGGGTTTAGTTACGTTATTGGGACAGCGGACCGCCCCGGACGGCTACGCATGGTAACGCGAATGCCAACAACATAATAAATTGATCGTTCATTATGTAGGTACCTATTACATTTTTCTTCAAAATTGACCATTTTCAAGTACATTGAATATTGCTTATTCAAAATATATAGCAGCGTATTCATGTATAGGTTTGTTCAAAGTTCCTATTAACGTGGTAGAAGCGTTAAAGGGGTTTCAGTGGAATTTGCGCGGCAAGATGTAAAAAAGCATTTTACTGCGATATATAACTCTCTTTCTTTCTTTCGAGTCTTTCACTATAGCACGTTTAGGTATACAATTTTTATAACTACCATTTTTACTCATAAAACAAGGTAAATGCACTAGTTTTGCAAAATAATATACAGCAAGCGGCTGCCATTCGAAAAGTTCCTGCGCAAATCCGTGAAATTCGTGATGGGGATCAAAAGAACTACGCGCCGTTTGCGACTAATCTTGATCAGGTAAAGCGTGTTACGGCAAGACATGAAGGTGCACACATAGCATTTCGCCTGTTATTATGGTTTCTAAGGCAATCAATCTAAAAGTAAACTTTCTGTGTATGTATTTTCTGCAAATAAATCTACTACTTATTTTATGCACCTGCAGATTCGATTAGTTTACCTACTAACAACAGACTGCAAAACTATTATTTATACAGGTTACATAAGTGCGAGCTTGTATTTTAAACCAGACATTAATGAATTAATAAACTGTCAATCACCCATGGACCAGATGTAAACACTAGAAAAACGTAAATTCATAAAACGTGAGGTTAACTAGCAATTGCCGTCAATCAATCGAATTTTCCAGAAACCTATCAATCTTCTGGACATAGAATTAGGAATAACACTATATGAGCTATTGAAGTAAGTAAATATAAGATTTTTGACGTAGACAGTAGTTTCCTTTACGTGGTAAATGTCATTATTTGTATTTTAGGCCTCGTAGGTACAAATAGAAACTCTAATCCTTCTGCCAGTGACTTGCTTAGCAATTATGAGGAATCAATTGTTAGCAACCTCTTAATAAATATAGTAAATATGTCTGTTTAATCATTCTTATTATATATGTAATCTAGTTGTAATAATTTAGTTCATATTTAATCTGATAAACTAAAAGTGTCGAGCTGGCAACATTTTGCCCCGAATTGCTGATAAAGGTCAAATTGACATTATAAAAGGTATCGCACGAGCCCGGTTCGGCCTTCTTGTTCCGGCAACCGTAGAATGAGCATTACATATTGCATATTGTGATAAAAATATAAATGGAGTGATATTATAGTTTAGTGCATAAAAGTAAAATGTGTATTTAAAGATGAAATAAAAGTGAAAATGTTTAAACAAGTATTTTTATTGAAGGACCCGCTAACACAATAAAGTCATCAAATAAGAGAAATACTCACTCTCCTCTTCAGATAGATCTTCTCCCAAACATTGCAATACAGCTCTCAGGTCCGAGGCGCAGATGTACCCGCGGTTGTGCTTATCGAAAACCCTGAAGGCATCACGAAGCTCTCTTTCTTCCTGTTCTGCAGAAGTGGGCCCGCTCATGCCACCCATCGACTTGGATAGGATACTGACGAACTCTTCAAAACTAACATTGCCATCACCTAGACGGTTGACAACATCAATTCCTTGTTAATAACACAACTTATTCAGATAATATAATACTATATGCATTTAATAATAATATTTTCTTTATTGTACAAATGTCATTAAACAAATTATAGATTAAACAATTCCAAATTAACAATGGGCAGACTCATCGCAAAACAGTCAACTTTTTTGCATTTAATCCCGTTGCATCCATTTAATCCTGTCGTTTATCATTTCATTTGAAAATTTGCCACCCGATTTATTGACATTTATGACCACTGCTCAGCTCCCCTGGACAGTAGCGTAATGGGCGTAGGTGGCTACTGGCATGCGTGCGAGTTTTTTTTCGTGCCAGTCGCCACCTACGCCGCGTAATGATATATAGCATATAGACTAAATAGGTTTTCCAATACAGAAAATAAATAAATTCGGACCAGTATTTTATGACTAAAGAGCCGTATTACAAAATGATATTCGAAACTCAAGAAATAGTTAAGGCTAGTTTTCGCCTTATAATACTACTCTCAAGTTTTTAGAGTATTGGAAGCGTTCTGTAATACGGCCGTTCAACTCAACCAAACAAACTCTTCAGATTTATATATTACCTATAGATACTGATCAGCGCTCGTAGCCCCGCGGACTCAGGGCCGTATTCCAGAACGTATATCAACACTCAAGAAACACTTGAGAGTAGATTTTATAAGGCAAACTCTAGTCTCAAGCGTTGATCGAGTATTGAGAAACGTTCTAGAATACAGGGTTCTGTAAACGATCACTGAGTTACGCAACTTTCACAATGGCTGGTCCTCGGATGGGTAACCACTTTGTGGCATTTACATTTGCGAGCGTTGCCGTGCTTCGGAAGGCACGTTAAGCCGTTGGTTCTAGTAACATGGCAGTCGTCAAGTGGGACAGGAATACACATGGTGAAAATGGGCATATAACATGACTCTGCCACCCCTTCGGTGATAAGGCGTGATAGACAAATAAACAATCCCGTGAATAAGTTTCTAAGGGGAGGCGGGTACGACAAAGCTTCACAACCAACGCGGGCGGACCCACAATCGTTCTCTAGTTAGTAATATGTAGGGTTAACTCACCGTCACTGTCCACCTCCTGCAGCATGTCTTGTAACTCTTCAACCCTCGCAAACTGTCCCAGACTGCGCATTACTCTACCTAGTTCCTCCTTAGTTATAGTGCCGTCGCCATCCTTGTCGAAGAGACGAAAGGCCTCCCGGAATTCTGTACGAGTTACGCTGGACTTATTATCGTGTACTACATATAAAAACTAACTAACTATCTTCACGACGGGGTAGTCAGAGAGGACAGAACGCACGGGTTCACGATCCATGCATACTTCTTTCGCTTCTTGCAGATTCATCAATCGCTTCATACATGCACGTCTGAGTATCCGAGTACTTTTGACTCTTCTGTTATTGAGCAATCTGCTCGCGTGGTCTTCATATGTTAGTCTCGGCCCACCCCGACTCCTTCTACCCTCTACATTCGCACAATATATATCCTTGTCAATCGTTCCTCACTCATACGTTGGACGTGTCCAAACCAACGTAGTACGCCCTTTTCCAGCTTAATGCTGACACTTTACCATATTGCGTAAACACATAAAATATTTATTTGTGGTTGAAAATCTATTAACCGACTTCTAAACCGAAACCAATTTCAAAACCGGAAGTGGTAGAAAACTTTAAAAACTGTCACCTATGCACGTGTTCATGATGCACTGAATCGAATGCCGCAAACCGTTTGTCTCTATCTCTTATGGTTCCTGAGAAATAGATGCGTGCAGACGGACGGACGAACAGACTGAGTCGTTTAATAAGATTTTTTTAAACTTTACAATTTAGAAGTCTAAAAAGATGGTATTTAAGGGCATTTGTCCTCAGAGAAAGACCTCACCAAAATCTCCGGGGTCAATTGGGACTAATCTCACCCGCATTCCCATTACTGTGACTCCTGTAAACCAGTATCTACAGCAATGATCAAGACCATAAAAGTTACACCAAGCTCGATCTCGGTAAAGTCCCAGGTCCCATCTCCGAGGTCTAAGCAATCTGACAGCAGATGACCAAGCAAGAAAAAAAAAGGAGCAGCTCCAAATCCATGTGGGTTTTGAAGCAACTGCATGTAAATAGCCTAAAAAGAAGCAAATATTCGCAAAAATCTCTTCTTACCCTTCATCTGTGTTCTAGTGATGCCCGAGGTCTGATCCACGATGGAAGCCTTCCGATCTAGAGTGGTGTCTGCCGCTGGCTTTAGGAACGTTACCTGACGTTGGGGTTTCGATGGAGACGGAATAGATGCGTCTGGCTGTCTACTGTAATGCGATAATTATGTACAGGTGAGATTAGGTTTGACTGTAAATAATAATACTACGCTAAGACTAGGGTTGCCAACATTTTTTCTGCGAAATACAGTATATATCAAAATAACTTCTAAAAATATAGTTATTTACGGAAAAATTAAATTAAAAATTAAAACAATGATATTTGTTACTTATTATAAATTTAAAAAAATATTCTTTTATGCACTTCTTGCATTTTTAACAATGATACCTATGTCTAAAATAAAAGTGTATTTTTTTATATTAATGCAAATCAAAAGTTTATTTTTATTGTTCCGTATTCAAAGAGTAAAAACAGGACCCTATGAACCCCGCTGTCCGTGTCTGTTCGTCATGCTGTATCTCATGAACGGTGATAGCTAGACAGTTTTTTAAATAAAGATTAGTTTGTTATATCCGAAATATAGTACAATACTATATATTATAGTAATATTGGCAACCCTAGCTTAGACTATCCTTAGTATCCTTTGTACCAACGATGGCGATGCAGAAATCTTCTCGAGAGCTCGTTCGTCATATTTTGCGTATTCTTAAGATCGTTAAGTCTAGTTGCAAGCCGTATTTATTTATTTATTAAACAACTTTGCAGCTTAGCTGTTAGTTAAATTGCAATAGTTTTGTAGATATTATACCATTAATTACCGCTTCAATTAATTTGACAGTGTCTCAAAAAATATATTAATGTTGAATTTTTTTTAAATATTTATGATCCATCCTTACTTAAATAAACTCAAAACTCAGATTTTTACAGACCACAATACAAGCTTTTTACCGAGAAGTGATTAAGGACAGTTCATCACCGTCACATACATCTTTATTCATCACGCCTTTATTCCTGAAGGGGTGGCAGAGGCATACGCCAACATTTCACCGTAAGTATTTTTGTCCCACGTAACAGGTGGTGGGCTCCTTGCCGTGTTGAAAAGGACAAGTGCAGGTTATGGCTACCTACTGTTGTAAGGCTTTCAGCTCGGATTAACGACTGCCATTTTACTGGCAACCGGGACCAACGGCTTATCGTGCCTTCCGAATCACGGAAACGATTGTAAATGCCACCCATCAGTGCCCAGCCATAGCGAAAGTTGCTTAACGCAGTGATGGTTTACAGAGCACTGAGTTAGCCGTGCCACGAGCGCTTCAGATAGATTTGCATCATAACTAATTTTATTTATTTTATCATAAACAAAGCCAGTTAATCTGTACGACCCTCAATACCACCTTACTTTTGAAAAGGTTCATTGTCACTTTAGGTAGGCAACACTTCATTTACGCATGAATTAAATATTACGCAAATCCCACAGCCTCAAGGGGTTGAATGTTTTGGAAAACAATAAAAATAGGAAGGGTAGTAGGCATTCATTGCTTATTGTAACCTCACTCAATTGTGTTAGGGTGTGATTAAAATGGATTTGAGTTTGGTTAAAAGCTAGGGTGTGGTTGAAAGCTGTGCAGATTAATAAGAACGTACTTGAATGTTTTAGCTCAATGTTCACGTCGATCACAAAAAAATTTTACTCGTTTTGAATTAACGTATAATACCTACGCGGCCTAGGTCTACGAGTATACTCATTATATCATCATCATCGTACATATAGGCATTAATTTAGAAATAAATTCACTATTTTTATATAATTTTTAGGTTTTGTCACTCTAAGCATATAATAATAGAAATGTTGCAATTACTTAATAAATACCTATAACGTGTACACTGCGACAACCCCGACTGGCTGACAAAGCAGCGAGCCTAGCCATGTGACAAACGCTTCTTTTCTACAACTAGTGGCGTAGGTAGGCGGGTGCGAAGTGGGCCACCGCCCACGGTCTCGCACCTACAGGCCTCGCGGGTCCTCCTCAATGCCACCAAGCTTTAAATCCTAATTAATTATAAAAATTAAATAATATTTAAAAAAATATATTGGCCACACTGTGTCTCCGTCCCTTTATTTGTGCTGTAAGACCTTGCTTTTTGACAAATTTTGTGATGGTAGGTTAACGGAAACTACCATAATAGGTTTTCGACCCTATAGGGTACTTCCGGTTGACTTAGAATTGACAATTTTGGTTGAAAATTATAGCACAAGTAAAGGGAAAATTTCGAAAAAACAAAATAACATTATGGTAAACTTTGGAACTTACTAGTTTTCGCAAAAATCTAAATTTACCTATATCTTTTTATCGTCTTGATTTTTATACACCTAATAGGGACTATAGATCTCAGTATCTAGTATATATTTCAAATTGCTATTTGCTTATAATGAGTCAAAAAAGTCGATACAATATTAATATATTTATAGCAAGCGGTCGGGAATGTGTCAGCCCTGAAAGACTGTCCCGAGCTACTAACAAAATTATGTTCGCAGCTCGGGATATGCCCTCCCGCGTCTAGTGCTTTGTCCCCCGCACGATTGACCTGTCTCGACAGCTTTGTAAAACAGAAACTATCTATTCTTTTGAGCGAAATCTCAAGTTGTAATATGGTCGTTATATCACGTTACATAAGGATAGCGAGTGTCATTTCCATACATTTTTCTAACTATCTATAGCGCCTACTATTGTAGAATGACATATATGACTAAACCCGCAGCACTGCTATGTCCGCTTCTGGGACCTGTAGATGCGTGCGCCTGTGTGAGTAAGCCCTTTCGTACAGTTATATGAAAGTTTTCTTACTGCTCTTATTTTGTACTGTGGCGCTTCCGTTATTGTAGTGTAGATACCGGACATTTGGCGGGAAGAGTGACAAGTGCGGACGCCTGCTTTATATTATTTTCTAAAACTAGTGCATTTATCTTGTTTTATGTGCGGGAGTGGTGGTTTCTTGGACATAAAAGTTGTGTTAACGTGCTATAGTGAAAGACAATGATATATATGCAGTGAAATGCTATTTTCTCTCTTGCCGCGAAACGTCCACTGACAACCTTAGTATAAGAATCACCATTATACTGAGGGCAAGGACCAGGACGGACAATGAGGACACGACATCGACTGGACAGGACTAATTAGAAGATAAGATTGAAGAAATATAATATAAAAAATAAGATTTGGCTAAAAGGTCTTAGAAACCAGGCCATTAAATAATTATTAAAATAAAAAAGTGTAGATACCTACATTCGTTTCAATAGAAGGGACTTATTTACTGCAGTTTTTAAAGCGCTAACAATAGAAGCCTTTACAAGGAACAGCGAACTTAGTTTCTTTGTGTGTGGCTTGCAGATTATCCTGTGACAATAAGAAACGGCTTTGTCCAGCTGGGGAACGAATAATGAAATGTAAACTCAGTACTTAAATTATCAATTTATTGGACAGTAATTGCTATCGTTTTGTTTACTATTCGTAGTATGTTCAGGCCACAAAATACATATGGCCTTGTGAGTGAAACAGACGCTTTTTTATTAGTTTTGCATGAGGCTCATAAAATTGAAAAAGAATAAGAAACAAACTTTTATAACAATTTTAACCGACTTAAAACAGAACACCAGAACTAAACAGCGAAAAATAAACTAATACAGTGTGAAAATTTTTGTCTAAACTTCTTAACTGTTTTGTTGTATTTGTCAATAGGCTTGCTCTTAACTAATAATTTAAATAAAGTATTGTTGAACCTACAATCTGTTTAAAGTCGGTGCCAAGCGAAATATGCTTGATTTGATAGGCGCCACCGCATTACGGCTTTCTTTTTATTTGGCCTTTATAATTATTAAATCTCTCAAGTGATTTCATTACGAATATTTTAAGCTATTGCATAGTTTTTATCGTGGGCTTTGAGCGGGCTTTAATCAAGAAATTCCGTAACACAAAAAACCTAAGACCCAAGGTCACACGAAGTTCACCGAGCACGGCCGAGCGTTGGCTTAACTTGTATTGTGTATGTACATATATATATATATATATTAAATGGTACGATTGTACGAAGCTCGCACGGATCGAGACGTGATGATAGTGAGTGTGAGTGTGAGGGTGAGAATGAGAGTGACTGTGAGAGTGAGGGTGGGGTGAGGGTGAGGGTGAGGAGTGAGGGTGAGGGTGGGGGTGAGAGAGAGGGTGTTTTTTTATGTTATTTTTTTTTTATTGTAACTTGAATTAATATCAAAGAAAAACAAAGGTATGCTATGAAATAGCTTTACCGCGGCAGTCTCCGAGTGCCACACGTCTTTTTTTAGTTTAAATTAAACCTTGCCTGTCACCAAATACTTGTTAATACTAACATGTTAGGGGAGGAATGACAGATAAGATGAATGAGTTGATGGAGGTTATGAATGAGAGAAAGTTAGATGCAGTGTGCTTGACAGAGACCAAGCGCAAGGGCAGCGAAGTCTTGGAGCTCCCGGGTGGGATGCTCGCGCTTTGGTCTGGAGTACCAGAGAGCGAGCATGGCAGTCGGGGGGTTGGAATTTTGCTGTCCTCGCGATTGGCCTCCGGTATGTATGAGTACAAACTGGTAGGTCCTAGTATCCTCTGGATCCGTGCAAAACTTGGTTTGACGAAGATTTTCCTGGTAGCTGCTTACGCGCCAGTATCTTCGTCGAACGCGAGTGAGCTAGAGGACTTCTGGGAGAGTATGAGAGAAGCTCTAAATGTGATAGAAGGAAATGAAAGACTTATAGTATGTGGAGACTTGAATGGATGGGTGGGTACCGCTCGCGATGGTTTTGAGTCGGTACTCGGGAAGTATGGGGATAAAAGGGTGAACGACGCTGGCAAGCTAATACTGGCATTTTGTAAGGAAAAGGATTTGTTTGTGGCGAACACAATGTTCAACCACAAACAAATTCACATGTATACGAGGAGATGTAAGTCAAAGAGAAGCATGATAGATCTATTCCTAATGGATAGTCGGCTCCGTAAACAGGTGATGGACACAAGGGTTTATCGAGGCGCTGAGCTGGGATCAGACCACTACCTAGTCATAACTAGGATTAGGGGTCTGTTCGCGGGTTGGCGTCATCGCACCGAGTATCCTGAACCTGAGCCGACTTATAGCATCAAAAGCTGGAAGCTGCAGGATGCATCCATTAGGGATAAATATAATGAAAGGGTAGCCGAAAAGCTTGGCGACGTCAATGTAAGCAGTGAGAATGTGGAAAGTGTATGGCAGAACCTTAGGGACAGTATGATAAATGCCGCTGTGGAAGTGTGTGGAGAAACGAAAAGAGGCAGTAGTAATAAGCGTGATGCATGGTGGAATGAAGAAGTGAAAGAAGCAGTTCGAATGAAGAAGAAAGCATGGCTAGACTACTTAGCCTCGCGGAATGATTTTTATATGAAAGAGAGATACAAGCTGCAGAAAGTTAACACGAAGGCACTTATAGAAGAAGCTCGTGAAAGGTGCAGAATAAAAGCGGATGAAAGGTTGTCGTCCAATTTTCGGGCAAATGCCAAGCTCTTCTGGAAAGAGGTAGGCAAGACCCGAAGTTGTTCGGCAATCTGCAGTATGAATAAAGTGCTTAGTGTTAACAATGACGTCCTAACTGACCAAAGTGACGTCCTGCAGAGATGGAGTGAATATTATGGAAAGATGTATGCAAGAAAAGACAGAGATGCCACATCGGGAAGTGGAGCTCACTTCGATGCTCCGGATCCCGATGTCATTGAAGTCATTAGTATGAAAGAAATAGAACAAGCGATAAGAAGTATGAAATGTGGTAAGGCTGCGGGAAAAGACAGAGTTACTGCTGAGATGATCAAGTACGGTGGGTCGCGTGTCTGGGACACACTATGTCTGTTATGCAACTTGTGCTGGCGGACGGGTGAGGTCCCAGATGACTGGCGAGTAGCAGTTGTAGTACCTATTTACAAAGGGAAAGGCTCGCGCCTAAACTGCTCCAGCTACAGGGCGATCAGCTTGGTCAGCTTAGCTAGTAAGGTGTATGCAAAGGTTGTGAGAGAAACGCTGTGAGACTTGCTGCCAGGATATGGTGTGGACGGCTCGCTACTGCGGGCAATACAGTCGCTTTATAAGGACTGTAAGGCTTGCGTGCGAGTAGGGGGGATGTGTCACCTCTTTTTGATGTCTGTACAGGCGTCAAACAGGGATGTGTCATGTCCGCCTGGCTGTTCATAGTGTATCTGGACAGTTGCCTGCAGAAGTTGAAAGATTTTAATATGGGTGTGAATTTGGGTGACTTTACAGTAAACTGTCTGCTGTACGCTGATGATGCGGTGCTCATGGCCTCGTCAGAAGCCGACCTACAGGCATTAGTCACTAATATGAAAGAGGGGTGTGAAAGTAAGAGTCTCGCTTGAATGCAAGTAAAACTAAGGTTCTAGTATTTGAAAGAGGTGACGTAAGAACTAAATGCGAGATTAGAGTAAACCAGGAACGTCTAGAGCAAGTGAATGAAATTGTGTATTTAGGAAGTATGTTTAGCGCGGATGGAAGATGTGATTCGGATGTAGAACGGCGAGTAGCTGCCGGAAACAAAGTTAACGGTGCTTTGTCCCAGTTAGTAAAGCGACAAAGCATCGTAAAAGAAGCACGACTGGCGATTCATAACGCAGTGCTAGTGCCAACTTTGCTTTACGGTAGTGAAACCTGGGTATGTCAGCAGATGCATGAAAGTAAATTGAATGCTGTGGAGATGCGATCACTTCGAAAATTGTGCGGCGTTACCTTGGCCGACCGAATACGTAACGAAGTGATACGCAATATGGCAGGTTTGAATGAAAGTGTCAGCGTTAAGCTGGAAAAAGGCGTGCTCCGTTGGTTTGGACACGTCCAACGAATGAGTGAGGAACGATTGACGAAGAATATATATTGTTCAAAAGTAGAGGGTAGAAGGAGTCAGGGTAGGCCGAGACTTACATATGAAGACCACGTGAGCAGATTGCTCAAAAACGGAAAGGTCAAAAGTACTCGGATACCCAGACGTGCGTGTATGAAGCGATTGATGAATCTCGAAGAAGCGAAAGAAGTATGCATGGATCGCGAAGCCTGGCGATCTGTCCTCTCTGACTACCCCGTCGGGGATGCAGCGTGAAGATAGTTAGTTTTAGTTAGTTTTAACATTTTCCAAATTACTTGATTATCTTCTCCGCTCTCAAGTACCTACTACGCCCGCGCCCGCACGGCCCGGTCGAATTTTTGTTACACGAAATTAATTTCTATGCGCATTTTTTGATATTGCCATATCATCTAAGATATACATTTAATTTGCAAAGTGCAAAGGGACAAAATAATCTTCATAAAATGCTGAAATCAACTAACATATTAAAAATGATAAGGATTAATAATGTATTTGTGTAAATAGCCTTTAAATTACCGCTTTCTTATTGCTGTTTTTTTTAAATTTAAAATGGATATAGTACGGTATCCTTAAGAGATAGACATATACCACCGCGGATTTTTTTGTAAACCTATATAGGTTTACAAAAAAATACATACACAATTCCACCATACATTATTTTGTTATATCTCAAAGGGTTTACGCAGCGTTTTCGTTAAAAGCTCCCAGACGGCTCATTTTTTCCGACACCGCCAACATATAGCGTTATAATTAAGTTAATGTTTACAAAAACTTAACAAAATATACATAAAAACCTTCTATAAGAATCACTCAATCTATTTAAAAAAACTGCATCGAAATTCGTTGCGTAGTTTTAAAGATCTCAGCATACATAGGAACAGACAGCGAAAAACGACTTTGTTTTATAATATGTAGTGATGATACCATATTTAAATACCCTAGATATACTTAGTCCAGACATATAAGTATATTTGTGTGGAAACAGAGTGCCTCACATCGCACAGGTAAAATAGATTATGTTGCAATACCAATGACTAAAACTAATCCCCGTGCTGAACCAAATTGTATTTTGTCACTTTATGTTGGCAAAAGCAATTAGGTACAATTACATGAAAATTAGCATACTAATTGCTTTAAAAAATATCTATAGATTGAGTGGAGTCCAACGCATCAATGTTTTAAAATGGTTGTAACACTATGCATTGATATCAGAGTTGTTATGTAGCTCAATAGATGGCTCTGGACATACTCTCATTATAAGCTTTTAAAATAATCCTTCCATCTTTTTAGCACACATTCTTCTCCTTTTAGAAAACTGCCATCCTGGTTTCTGATATTATTGAGTTTCGATGATGTTTGTTGACCCCTCACAGATTTTATAGATTTCCAAAAGTATTTTATATTCTGCTGGAAATTATCAGATACTCTGCTATTAAATTTATCCCTATTATTCTCTTTCTCTCTTTTTATAACTTCTTTTGCAAGTCGTTTATATCTTTTATATTCATTCTTGATATAAACGAGTTGCAAAAGAAGTTATAAAAAGAGAGTAAGTAAATACTTAGAATCAATGAATATACTAGATATAGGGCGAATGTATTTAATTACCTGTATAAAACTTCGATAACATTAGGGCAGTTTGTCAAGTTGAATGTCCAATTCTGCTTATTCACGTTTTATTGTAGTGTTTGTAATGTATCATCGCAAGGAAATTGAAAATTGAACAATTTTTTCGTTGAAAGCTAAGTCATAACCTCGTTTCAGCAACAGCAAAGTCATAACCTTGTTCAAGGCTGGCAGCACTACAGACTCGTCTAATTTCCGACCAGTGTCAGTGCTGCCAACTTTGAGCAAAGTATTTGAAAAAATAATCTTGAATCAAATGCTATCCCATTTAAATGGTCATAAAATATTTCATGCGAAACAGTTTAGGTTTACGAAAAGGCGCTAAACTTCCGATGCTGGTGTTAAGTTACTATAATGTATTCATGAAGCCTGGGAAGACAAGCAACATGCATTAGATATATTCTGCGATCTAACCAAGGCTTTTGACTGCGTTCAGCATGAAACGCTGTGCAGAAAATTACATCACTATGTAATAAGAGACAAAGCTCTGTCTTCATATTTGAACAATAGAATACAGAGGGTCGATATTAATATCTAAATATTATAACCGTACCATCACAATACATTTTTGCCAATCTCATGTATGTCCAGAAAAATCTATCACAGTTTTCTAAACTTTGTGAAAAATATAATATAAACACTAGATATAGAAACAATCTTTTAGTCCACCACAGTCGACTACATATGATTGGCGATTCTTTCCAGTGTAGGTTTACGCTTTAACAACAAGCTTCCCTGTGACCAGAGAAATTTACAATTAAATAAAATTAAAAAAGTAATTTAAAAAAGGCTTTTTGAAAAAGTTAAAGTTTTAGCTGTTAAAGACTATTTGCAGGACAGGGACGCCTGGAAATGATCTACTGGCAAAGTGAAATAATATTAAATTGTTAATAGGCCATCAATAAAAAAAGCCTGCGTAAGATTTTTGCCGGTTAACTTACTGATTTTAAATGTATTTCATTTATCTTTAGTTCTAGTGTATGACATTTTGTAAGCGCCGTTAAAATGACCTATGCAAAATAAAGATTTTTTTATTTATTTATAATAAATTGCCAAAAGTCGTAGAGTAAACGTTGTTGGTAATGACCTTGTGTATACACTCCTAGCAGTTAGCTGGTGTTTTACAAATGACCCTGTATCGCGATTTTCGCGATCCACGCACTCTTTTTTCGTTTCCTGCAGATTCATTAATCGCTTTAAACATACACGTCTGGGTATCCAAATTCTTTTGACCTTTTCGTTTGAGCAATCTGCTAACGTGGTCTTGTTGAGTCTCGGCCTGACTCCGTCTACCCTCTATTTTCGCACAATATATATTACAATTTGCAGTAAAATGCTAAATGTTAATAGCTAATAATCAATATTAACAGGTATAACATGCTTATAACATAAATAAGTTAGATAGTTATACTATATTTGCAAAATATATTAATGAGTAACAAAATAATAAATAATAATAAATATTGTGGGACATTTTTTTCACACAGCGCCGCCGCCGTCTAGCTTAAAGTACGCTAATATAAGCTTGTGTTATGGGAACTAGACGACTGATAAACATACATATTTCTAAATACATATATATATTATACAAAATGTTATTATGTTTAGAAGTTCAATTTATGTTTTGTTGACTGCAGACCGAACTGTTTAGTTTTGTTTTAACGGTTAACTGGCAGCCATTGTAAGTTAGCATAACCAAACAACTGTATGCTTATAATAGGAAAACTCACCTCTCGGAGCGACTGAGGGCCAGCGATGGTGGTCCCTGGCCTTCAGACCTTGCAGTTTCATCTGGAGGGCCTGGCTCCCCGCCGCTACTGTTTGTTTGTTTTGTCTGTTATGAAGAGAAATGTATTAAAGTTTTTACAGTATTACATATTTTGTGCGAGACAAAACTTTTCTTGTTACATTTATTTATTATATTTATTTATCTATCACTCCTTATCCCTTCTCCCTCCTTATATGCCCGCTTTACACCGTCTGTATTCCTGTCCCACGTAATAGGTGGTAAGCCCATTGCCGTGTTGTAATAGACAGAAGCTGTTGAAATTTTTCAAGCCGCTCATAAGGCCTTCCACTTGACTTAATGACTGCCATGTTACTGGCAACCGGGACCAACGGCTTAACGTGTCTTCTGAAGCACGGAAACACCATGGTCACCCATCCGTGACCAGCCATAGCTATATAAGTTACTTAACGCAGTGTTCGTTTATAGAACACTGAGTCCGCGGGACCACGAGCCCTTCTTTTTACATGCGTTATATTAACTTGTAATGTATGGGAATTTGTTCAAATGGAATCTTGCATATTTTCAAGAAGATGTCTTCAATGGATTGAGCTGATATATTGTATACACGTTTAGTTTGGATGACAATGCATGGTTAACTGTGTGACGTCATTCTTAATCAAACTGCTACAATACAGGAATCAAATGAAAGGGCTTATTAAGAATTACACGAAACGTTCGCTTTTTACGCTTCTTACAATATGGGTATCAAATGAACTTCTCTTAAAAAAGTTTTTTTAATTTTTAACTTAAGTACATCATCGTAATTATTTTGCAATAAGTTCCTATTATCGTTGCGTTTATGAAGATGATGGTTTTATAAAAAGTTTAGCATATGTATGTGTGTAAATTTCATTTAAATTGAATTGTAGGTCAGGCATGAAAGAGGACAGTCAGAGTTACTTTTATACTCGTATCTATACTAATATACTCGTATATAGCTGAAGGGTTTGTTTGGTTGAAAGCGCTTATTTCAAGAACCACTCAATGGATTTGAAAAAAAGATTTTGTGTTGGAGAACCATTTATCGAGGAAGGCTATAGGCCTATCATCACGCTACTACCCTGGAGAGTGAAGCAGTAATCATAAATGTCTACAAATAAAGCAAATTTTAAAGCATCATTGTGGAACTATTTGACACCCGCGGCTCCGCACGCGTGGTGAAGTTTTCCCGTTTCTTACAGGAGCTTGTTCCTGGGATAAAAAGTGCCCTATGTGTCATTCTGATGTGTTAGCTATATTATTGTTAAGATTCATTAAAATCCATTCATATTCAAAGAGAAACAAACATCCATCCATAATTACAAACTTTCGCGTTTATATTATTAGTAGGATTAAATTAGCCGTGGGGGTCACCTAGTATATAATATTGGTAGGGATTAATAGGTCGTACCATGATGCCTTTGAGCTGATTCACCAGAGGCGAATCAGCGAAGAAGTTGTTCACCGCGGAGAATATGTTTGTTCGTTTGTTCGTCTTGCGCAGCAGGCGCTCCCACGCCCGCCCAGCCCACGCTGAAACAAATAAACATACGTTAATCTTCCCACACATGTGTGTTCTTAAATAGCTAAACATTTTTCCAGTCTTCCACGAAAACGAACACGAATTATGGAAGATTTGGAAAATGGTTATAGCTTTACGGTCGGTTTATTGATGAACATTATTTTTTTTCACACAGCGCCCTCTATCCCAAAGTAAGCTAATATAAGCTTGGCAGATCTAGACAACTGATAAACATACTAAGATATTTCTAAATACATACATAAAAAAGTAAGAGATTGCCCTTTAGTGATAAGTCTTTGTACATTTATGAAACTGTAATCTTTTTGTATGAGTTTTTTTTGTATTTGTGTAATACATACATACATATTGTTGCGCCTTTATCCCCGAAGGGGTAGGCAGAGGCATACTATACGCCCACATTTCACCGTATGAATGCAAACTCTGTTACTACTTTTTTTCCCCAATGAATAATATTTATCAGTCACGCCTTTTATCACCTAAGGGGTAGGCCGAGGCATGTTTTGCTACATGACCTCATTTCGCGGCAGTTATGTATTTTTGTTTGTTTGAGCCCAGCATCGTCGTGTTGAAACGGACAGCCGCAGGTCGTGACAATCTGCTATTAAATTTTTTCAAGTCGCCCATAAGGCTTTCAACTTGGTTAAACTTAACGTGCCCTCCAAAACACGAAAACGCTCGTAAAAGAAAATGCCACAGAGCAAGTACCTATCTGAGGACCAGTAATAGGTAATAGTGTGATATGATTTTAACACAGGGATTGTTAACAAAACACAGAGTTTGTAGGACTTATGGGCGCTTTAATAAAAAAAAAAAAATTTACAGCCGCTGTGACGCGGTGGGAGTGAATCGTGGGTTCGATTCCCACCCAGGATAAAACTTTGTGTCATGACCACGATGGTTTATTCTATGTCTGGGTGTTATTTATCTATAATAATTATGTATGTATTTACAGTTAAACATACATATAAGTATGTTTATCAGTTATCTGGTCACCATAGTACAAGCTCTGCTTGGTTTGGAATCAGATGGCGTTGTGGGAGTTGTCCCAACGATATTTATTTAAATATATTTATATTTAATATGTATGTATATAGAAATATATAAGTATGTTTATCAATTATCTGGTTTACAAGTTCTGCTTGTCAACCCGTGACCGCCTGGTGTAATCTGGTAGAAACGACGGGAAGGCTATAAAATAGGCTTTTTCCCTAATAATGTACGTCGCGAATAAGACCGGAAATATCATAAATATGAGTGACAATCTCGAAAGTTTAAAAACATTTAGCTTACTCGTAGTTTGGAATCAGTTAGCGTTGTGTGAGTTGTCCCAATGATATTTATATTTGTTTTTAAATAATAGGTAAATAGGTACATAATAATAAAATACTTAATCATCTAGTAACTTAACATTCGGAAAATTTCGATTCTCTTCGGTTAAATCAGTTCAACTACTACTACATGATCTTATCTCCTAAAAAAAAAACTAACTAACTATCTTCACGCTGTATCCCTGACGGGGTAGTCAGAGAGGACAGATCGCCAGGCTTCGCGATCCATGCATACTTCTTTCGCTTATCTTATCTCCTACATTTATATATTTTAGGTAAATCTACACACGAAGACGTAACCCCGAATGTATTTCAATCTAAGCATTGTATTTGTAAACATTGCCTCCAGAACACTGAACACGATCAGTGCTAATTTATTGAAGTCTTGTTTACACTCTGCACACGTGACTCGTCAAATCACTCCTCGCCAGCGGCAAAAGGAATATTCTAGGCTAGCTGCCTACATGGTATTTAGGTACCTAGTTCAACATTTAAGTATAATAATGGTACCGGCTAGCTTTGCACAGAATTTCCATTTACTTATTCTGCTATTTGGGGTAAAGACTAGTCCAACATAGTAAAAGTCATAAAAATTGGCCCAATCGTTCTTGAGTTAAAAGAATTCAAACAAACCCGATTTTTATATTAAGATAGGCATATTTGTAGCACCATTTTTTTTTTATCTTGCTATTTTTATTGTACATGTGTCGTACAGAGAGAACTGTATACTTATTCGTATACAGTATACTACAGTTTACAGGTTACGAATAAGGTCAAACAATGTAGAAAAACAGTTTACATGCACATGCAATAAAGAAAAACAAACACAAAGGATAGTATCTAAGTAATAAAATAATGTTGCCATTTATATACAAAATATGTCGAATAGGCGAAAAACAATAAGAATGTCTGAATGAAAGACAAAAAATAATCATCCGACTCAAATGTTCTCAAGTAGCGCAGAATTTAGAGCCATATTTTACTGGGAGTGTCAACGAGTACGGATTAAGGTTGTCATGAATTTGTTATCAACATCCTACAGCGTAATATAATCTTTATGTGTGTGCACTCCTATATCATGAGTTCGTGACATCTAATAGTTCAGGGTCCTTACAGAAAATTTACTGAGAAAGCGACTGTTACAAATACAGTGCAAAAGCTTGAATATAAATAGTACTTATTTAGGCTTCTCTCTATTAAAGATCATGATCAAAAATGATTCTGACCTCAAAGTAATCAGTTTCAAGGTCTGGCAATCTCAAAGTCATGTGTTTTGAGGTTATATACTGAGGAAAAAAAAATAGTTTGTTGTACACCTATTCACCGAAACTACGGTGCAAGAGTACAGCATATAGCCAATTACGTATTTTCTTTTATTTTCGATGAACATTTTTATTTCATTAGTAGCCTTTTTTAGTTTTTGCAATAATAGTTTTGGTATAACTCAAAGATTCCGACTGAATGACATGTATCCATGGGCATGTAATAAATTAAAAAAACTGTTTTGAGGTATAACAACTATTACATACGTATTCGAACGAATGAAAATTTTATAATTCATCTGTTTTTAACGTTAAACTCTGTTAGGTCGCAAATTATAAATTCTGAGCACAATCCGTTCTTGCGTATTGTGTTGGCAAAATTTACATGGGTGGCTTTAGAAAATTTATTATTACAAATAACAAAAATATTTGTAATAAGTAATTCAAATTCAAATTTATTTCATTTCGTCAACATAGGAAATACATGCTGGTAAATAAAATATAGTTTTGTGCCTCTATGTTTTGCCTAGGACGGCGTACAAAATATACAAATACAATCTATTAGAATTAAAATTTAAATCAAAATAACAATCCAAAATTAACATAGAAAATTAAAATTAAAATCATTATCAAAATTAAAATAAATATTTGTCAGATATTATATGTACACCATTTTTAACAAATTAAAACATAGCGTGTGTTAAAATCTAAGGATCCCAGCAGAGTCAACTGTAGCATATAAATTAGATTCATTTCTCAGCATTTTCGCTTTTTATAATTCCGTGTCTGTTAAAAATTCATTTACTGAGTAGTATGACTTCCTTATTAAGAGATGCATTAGCGATTTTTTAAACAGAAACAAAGTGTCCACAGCTTTCATATCTTTCGGTAACTTATTATAAATTTTAGGAGCCATCCCTAACAAACTCTTAGAATAAAGTGTGGTTGTGTGAGATTCTATGTGTATTAAATGTTTTAGGCGACTATTTTTTAAATATTCATATAATATTCATATAGTTTAAATATAAATACCGCTACCTTATAGATATAGAGACAAGGAAGTGTCAGTATTTTCAAAGATATAAAATGTGGTTTACAGCTCTCAGTTGATTGAATTTGACATACTGCCCTTATACACTTTTTTTGAGACCTTAAAATCAAATCCCACTCCGTGTCATTTCCCCAAAATATAACTCCATATCTCAGAGTAGCCGACACATATGCATGATACGCTGTGAGAACTGTATCCTGGTCAGCTATTTTACTTAAATTGTGCAGAGCATAGTGATACTGAATCAGCCTTATTATTCTATGATCAGTATGTTGTCGCCAGGTCATACTTTGATCTAAACATAGCCCTAAAAATTTGTAGCATTCATTTTCTTTATATTTATATTAGCATACTGAATGTTAAGGTGTATATCTTTAGTCCTTTGCTTAAAAGACATTATACAAGTTTTGTCTAAATTGATTTTTAAATTATTTTTATTCAACCATAGTATTAACTCTGTCAAGCTATCATTTATGTCAGTTTCTAAATCTAAAATATTTCGTCCTGAAAATAAAACAGTGCTGTCATCTGCGAATAAAGTCATGGGGTATTGTATAACATTAGTCATATCATTAATATATACTAAAAATAAAAATAGCAAAGGGCCCAGCACGCTCCCTTGTGGCACTCCAAACTTGCTCTTAACTGGATTAGATAGATATAAAAAATCTATAATTATTTTTGTTTTTAAATGTTATTTTTGCAATATTCCGCTTTTTTAGAATGTCGTACGATGTCGACACGTGTTTCGCCTACACACGAGGCATTATCAAGACTGTTTGGCAGCAAAAGTACTTACGCGTTCACCTCAACCTTTTATAGTTCGAACGCAACCAAACGATAGCGCGATGTAGACTTCTAGTTGTTTTGTCTATTTTTGAATAAACTAAGCAAAACCGAAGTGTGGAAGTCTGTTTGTTCGTTCAGCAAAGTACACCCGTCCCGTTTTATAATTTCTAATTGCTCTAATACGGACATTTTTAGACCCTTTTCACATAAATGTAATATTTAAAAACTGTTGTTATCATTCAAAATATGCCCGGTGTCCAGCAAATGCTTCGCGAAATGTGATTTATCTGTGTGACCGTTTCGGAATGCTCCTAGGTGTTCCTTATATCTGGTATCAAAGAAACGACCTGTTTGGCCTATATAAACATTGCTACAACCATCACACTTCAACTTATAAATACCGGATTTTTTGCTATTACTAATACTATCTTTACCATTACATAATGTTTTTAAGGTATTTTGAGGTCTATAGGCCGAGAAAACATTATTTTCCTTAAGTACCCTCGCCACACGATGTGTGATACGCCCAAAGTATGGGAGACAAGAAGTATACTTTTTGGTTTCTTTAGTTGATGGGTACAAAAGGAGCTTAACCATTTCATTTTGCTTTTTTAATATAAGTGAGTGTATTAATTTTGAGCTATAGCCGTTAGATTGTGCAATGCAACAAATTATATTCAATTCCTTGCCAAATGCCTCTCCGCTTAATGGAACATTTGATAGCCTATGAATCATACTATGGAAAGCCGCCATTTTGTGCAGCCACGGGTGGCAAGAATTAAAAGGGATTGTAGTATCTGTATATGTTGGTTTACGGAATATTTCAAAACTATGCTTTGTGCCATTTTTTGAAATTGATAGATCTAGGAAGTTTAATAAATTATTTTGTTCTATCTCTAATTTAAATTTAATTTTAGGGTGAATGCCATTTAAGTTACTGAGAAATATACTTAGTTGTCTATGGGTACCCGTCCAATTCATTATTATATCATCTACATATCTATAATAATATGAAATATGACTGTTATTGATATTATTTATATTTTCAAAATAGTCCATAAATATGTCTGCCATTAGGGGGCTTAAAGGCGAGCCCATTGCTAGACCTTCTTTTTGTACATAATATTCATAGTTAAATTGAAAGTAATTTTGCTTCATACAAAGCTCCGTCAAGCGTAAAATATCATTAATTTGTTCTGGATGTAATTTTTTAATTTGGAACATATTTTTTATGATTTTTAAGCATTCCATATAAGGAACGTTTGTAAACAAACTATCTACGTCCAACGATACCAATATTGAATTACGCGGCAACTCGATGTCTTTTATTTTTTCAATCAAATCATACGTGTTACGTAAACAATATTTTGGATTGAAACCGGTCTTTTCCTTAATAAGTGAATTGATGTACTTGGCTAATTTATAAGTGGGCGCGTTTATATACGAGACAACAGGTCGGACAGGTACATTGTCTTTATGAATTTTTGGTAACCCGTAAAGTAGTGGACATTGTGGATTCATAGGTATTAAGGTCCGAAGTAACGGCGAATCTTCTGGAAAAAGGTATTTTGCTATTGTATTATAATTTGATAGTATATGATTTGATTGAAAAAATAAAAGACATCGAGTTGCCGCGTAATTCAATATTGGTATCGTTGGACGTAGATAGTTTGTTTACAAACGTTCCTTATATGGAATGCTTAAAAATCATAAAAAATATGTTGCAAATTAAAAAATTACATCCAGAACAAATTAATGCTATTTTACGCTTGACGGAGCTTTGTATGAAGCAAAATTACTTTCAATTTAACTATGAATATTATGTACAAAAAGAAGGTCTAGCAATGGGCTCGCCTTTAAGCCCCCTAATGGCAGACATATTTATGGACTATTTTGAAAATATAAATATAATCAATAACAGTCATATTTCATATTATTATAGATATGTAGATGATATAATAATGAATTGGACGGGTACCCATAGACAACTAAGTATATTTCTCAGTAACTTAAATGGCATTCACCCTAAAATTAAATTTAAATTAGAGATAGAACAAAATAATTTATTAAACTTCCTAGATCTATCAATTTCAAAAAATGGCACAAAGCATAGTTTTGAAATATTCCGTAAACCAACATATACAGATACTACAATTCCTTTTAATTCTTGCCACCCGTGGCTGCATAAAATGGCGGCTTTCCATAGTATGATTCATATGCTATTAAATGTTCCATTAAGCGGAGAGGCATTTGGCAAGGAATTGAATATAATTGGTTGCATTGCACAATCTAACGGCTATAGCTCAAAATTAATACACTCACTTTTATTAAAAAAGCAAAATAAAATGGTTAAGCTCCTTTTGTACCCATCAACTAAAGAAACCAAAAAGTATACTTCTTGTCTCCCATACTTTGGGCGTATCACACATCGTGTGGCGAGGGTACTTAAGGAAAATAATGTTTTCTCGGCCTATAGACCTCAAAATACCTTAAAAACATTATGTAATGGTAAAGATAGTATTAGTAATAGCAAAAAATCCGGTATTTATAAGTTGAAATGTGATGGTTGTGGCAATGTTTATATAGGCCAAACAGGTCGTTCCTTTGATACCAGATATAAAGAACACCTAGGAGCATTCCGAAACGGTCACACAGATAAATCACATTTCGCGAAGCATTTGCTGGACACCGGGCATATTTTGAATGATAACAACAGTTTTGAAATATTACATTTATGTGAAAAGGGTCTAAAAATGTCCGTATTAGAGCAGTTAGAAATTATAAAACGGGACGGGTGTACTTTGCTGAACGAACAAACAGACTTCCACACTTCGGTTTTGCTTAGTTTATTCAAAAATAGACAAAACAACTAGAAGTCTACATCGCGCTATCGTTTGGTTGCGTTCGAACTATAAAAGGTTGAGGTGAACGCGTTAGTGCTTTTGCTGTCAAACAGTCTTGATAATGCCTCGTGTGTAGGCGAAACACGTGTCGACATCGTACGACATTCTAAAAAAGCGGAATATTGCAAAAATAACATTTAAAAACAAAAATAATTATAGATTTTTTAAAATGGATTTCCGCCATGTAACGCCTGATTCAATTAGTTATTTAGATAGATATGTTTGCTCTATCTTTGTACGTGGACATATTATAGTTATACATGTCATTTGCTTTCTATCTGTCAAATATGAGTTTATAAGATTGAGGACGTTACCTCTTATTCCGTAACGTTCTAATTTATTTTTTAAAGTACTAAAATTTACACTGTCAAAAGCTTTACTTAAGTCCATAAATAGTGCGACTACAGGTATTTTTGAATTCATATTCATAATGATTTTCTTTATTAGTGCGAAGATTGCAACATTAATATTTTTACTTTTTCTACAACCGTATTGTTCTTCAGTTAAAAGATTATTCATTTCAAAAAAGGGATATATGGTATTGTATACCGCTTTTTCTATGATTTTTGAGAATACTGGAATGAGAGCAATTGGACGGTAATTGTTGGGATCATGTTTATCCATTTTTTATATAGAGGAATTGTAATAGATATTTTCAGCTTATCAGGAAAAGTACCGTGTTCGGTGCATAAATTAATTATATAGCTAAGAACCGGTGATATTTCTTCTGATACATGTTTTACTATCTTAGTGCTTACATTGTCATATCCGACACTGTTTGTATTTCGAGGTGTAACAATAATTTTGCTAATATCATGAGGTGTCGTTGCAGGCATGTAAATTGATTTGGATATAGTTTTTGTTACATATCTCATATTGGGATTGGCAAGGATTGATGGAATTATTGTTTTCTGTCACTTGAACTTGATTTATGATAGAACTCATTAAATTTATCTGCAATTTCTTGCGGTTTCACTATAGGTTTATTATTAAAATATATTTTGTCAATATTTTTTTTAATAGAATTAACTTTAGTTCCATTAATGACTTTCCAAGTTGCTTTACTTTTGTTGTAAACTTTCTTGATAAATAAATTATTGCGTGATTTTTGTGTCAACTTAATAATAGACTTCAATCGTTTACTGTACACTTTAAATTTTTGTTTGTTTTCTGCATTAGGATTCAATCTTAACTGCCATAGCATTTCTCTCTTTCGCTTGCAACATAGCCTAATTCCCTTTGTTATCCAATTTGGTTTTTTTACAATTGGTATTTTAATATTTTTAAGTGGAAAGTTCAGATTAAAAAATAGTTGAAACTGGGCGTGAAATTCGTTATATGCGTCATTAGGGTCATCACAGTCATAAATACTATTAAAGCTAAGGCTTTGTAATATGTTTTTAAACTTGGACATATTCTCCTGACAAAAGTCCCGTCTTTGCTGGAACCAGTGGGTAAAATGATACGTCTTTTTCACAAGGCATTTTAAAATTTGTGCCGTGTGATCCGACATAGCCAGCTCAACAATCTCTCCTTTACAGCCTCGTATGTTGTGTATCATATTATCAAGGCATGTCTGCGTGAGCAGTCGTGTTGGTTGGTGTAGACTTAGTTTGTAATGGTAGTTGTGTAGCAGGGTCTTAAATTGAGAGGAAGCACGACCATCCTTCAGCGTATTAATATTAAAATCGCCACAAATTAGAGACTTCTTGCTGTAAAACTTTTAAAAAATATTGCATAATAATTCTTCCTCCTCTTTGGAGGTCTGTGTATACACACTATAAAGAGCTCGTGCTGAGTCAGCTCAATACTACAGCACTCCACAACATTGGAAACACAGTATTTAGACATCTCTACGACTTTAAATTTATGTTTATTGCTAACCAGAATACACGAGCTGCCTCTACGTTGTTTCTACAATAACAAGTGGCTAACTTATAATTAATTACGTGTATATTATCACCTTTTATCATATTGTGCTCAGTTATGCAGTTTACATTAATTGACTTTCCGTTCTGCAAGAGTTCATGTAAATGGCACGTAAATAGGTCCGATTTAGTCACTAAACCATTTATATTTCGATGCAAAATTAATATATTATTGTAGGCGAAAAAGTTACTGTTGTGTTCAATGCTAGACGAAGACTCGTTTTCAATACTATTACTTGACAGTATCTGTTCATTGTCGTTCAGTTTGTGTGCATTTGTCAGTTACATTTACATTGGTCATCTTATCTCTAGTCAAATTAAATCCATTTAGATAATAATCGTAATTAAGTCTATATTCAATACGCAGTATTTCCCTCAACACTGACCTGCAGATATTGTGTGTAAAGAGGGGTTTACGTGGCATATAGTTACAATAATCCATATCCAAAAAAGTTACGTTTTCGAATGAAGAATGCTTCAAGGATTGTGCAATGTGAAATTGTCACAAACTAGTGTTTATTTCGATGAAAATCAACTACTTCCCAGAAATCGATCCTTTTTAACAACACTAGCGAATGTGTTATATATAATACAGGCTGTGTAACTTTTTTAAAATCATTCGGTTCGATTCCTGGTCAGGAAAATTGTTTATTGAAGTGAAAACTTCTTTAGCGGCTTTGGGTATAAAATCTTAAACTCGCGTCAGGACACGTGTCCTGATCGAAAAAGCGTAAGATTTTATCATCATCATCATAAAAGTAAGTTTAGTTTACATTCATTAAGACTGTTGTTGTATGGAACTTCTAATACAATAATATTTGGTTTATTTATAATTCTAAGACAGTTACCTATAGCTAATTCTAATTTAAAAGGGTTAGTATCATTTGTGCCTCCTATTATTATAATAAAGTCATTAGCACTTAATTGTAACATCAAATTTATTTGTAGAATATCTTCCATAAATGCATTTGGCTTGATGTAACTTTGGACCTTAAAACGAGGTCCCAATAACCTTTGAAGTACTAGACACATCTTTTTTCCTTGTTGATCTGCAAATATTACAACGTTTCTTGTAATGCAATTGTTCACCTGGCTCTCATTTGCAGAACACTTGACGCTGCTTTGTACGCTTAAATTATTCTCTAATACTGTTCCATTTTGCTGTTTATAGTATTTGTTATTTAATGTTTTGCTCTGGGAACAATCAGTGTTTTCAATTGTATCTTTTAAATTACACAGTTTTGTTGATGGTGACATAGGAATCGGTACCGTTACAGAAATTTCCTTTCTAGCTCTGATTTTTTTAGCTGATGTGTTATGAATATTATCTGATGTGGCAATTCTTTTGTACATATTTATAATGTCGTAGCATTTATTAGGTTCATTTTTTAGGTCACGGTTTTCAGCGTTCATGTTATCTATTTCATTGTTGGCCGATAGTAGTTTTAAGTTCAAATCATTTACTTGTAATTTTAATTCTTCACAACAACTGTTTACACCATCTAGTGAAGATTATTGTAGGCTTATTGTTGTATCGAAAATTGAATTGCCTGTGACATTACAAAGTGACATCGACCTTTTATGTTTACATTGTGTGACATATTCCGAACCCATCAGTATAAGTTACAAAAAGACGATCAATGATATAGTAGGATTCGAACGCGCACCTTGTATATCTGAAGTACAACCAGTTACGCCACAAACCACTTAATGATTTTAGTGTGAAATTGTGGATTGTATTGTTGACCAATATGCACAGTAATATATCGTGAGCTAGGTGTAAGATTAGCACTTAGAATTTATAATTTACGTCAACCGCCATATATTTTTATGCACTGATTTGTTGATATTTTTACGTAATGATGCTCGAAAATTGTTAAGATGACTTTTTTGGGCAATTAATAATAATTGTTTTCCAATATTACTCACTATTATTTTGTATTTACCCAGTTATTAACAAAAATTTTTAACACTGTTTTTTGTTTATTTTTGCTTTTTGTATAACTTCACTAACATTATATATTCATTATTAGGGCTTACATCCAAACACTTATGATATAGACACACTCATAAAAGCTTTGAATATATTTTAAAATAATTAATAAGTACAGAGACAATGTTTACGTGACAGCAACATCTGCCTGCCTCTCAGTAATATTTTTATTAATTGGGTTACAATTAATATTTTACAAATAAAACAGTAAAAAAAAATCAGTAAGTTTTTTTGAAGCCACCGACAACGTGTTAGCGATTCCTTTCGGAACCTTTCAAAATTACAGTTTTATTTTAAGCGAACCACTCGTGGCCCCTTACTCATTGTTCTATAAACGATCACTGCGGTAAGCAACTTTCACTATGGCTGGTGTTACAGTTTTAATAATAGGTAACTATTATTACCCTAATTGCAAAGTGAACAATTCTAGTCACTTTCCCCTGGCAACCTAGGTGGAAGGGTATGGAGACCGTATTATTGAATATCAGGTAAAATGTTAATTTATGAAAAATAGTCTCATGCTCCTCATCCAATTCCCCATCTCTTGGAGGGAACCCCTTACACCCCTAAACCCAATGCCCCATACCTGCCACAAAAAAAGCACTTCAGCTTCAGTTCCGAGTCATATTTCATGTGACAGCCCTATTTTTAGCCTGTGGAATGATGAAAAGGGTCAACTAATCACATGACATGACTGTGCGTAATCGAACAAATATGTGTCAAAGCTTTGAATAGTTATATAATCGATTCTCCTCAGTGGAAAAGTTATTCGAGCGAGTTAAGGACTTATAGGGTTATGGCAACATAGTGAGGCATCTCTAAGTAAATACATGCTTTTAAAGAAATTGGATTTTTCTTTCTTTGGCTGGGAAGAAAAGCGATTAAAGACTAATGAACATTAAAAACTAATGAAGCGCTCGTGGCCCCGTGGACTCGGTGTGCTATAAACAATCACCGCGTTAAGCAACTTTCGCTAAAGCTGGTCCTTGGATGGGTGACTACTTTGTGGTATTTACTTTTGCGAGCGTTTCCGTGCTACGGAAAGCACGTTAAGCCGTTGGTCCCGGTTGCCAGTAACATGGTAGTCGTTATAACAACAATCACTGTTAATTTGTAGGCAAAACTAAATAATGGTATAAAAATAAACGTTTATTTAAGTAATAGAGTTTATATATTATCAAAAATATTTACATACTGTTTCTATGACAACCCGTTATGGAATATAACTTCACTATTTGAATTCATTCGCGTGGTTTATGAGCTGCTTTATGTATCTAAAACCGATGAAATTTCCATCACGCCTTATCCCCGCAGTGGTGGCAGAGGCATATTATATGCCCACTTTTCACCGTGTGGATTCCTGTCCCATGTAATGGGTGGTGAACCCATTGCCGTGTTGAAATAGACAGACGCAGGTTGTGGCTACCTGCTGTTGAAATTTTCAAGCCGCCCATAAGGCCTTCAACCAGGCTTAACGACTGCCATTTTACTGGCAACCGGGACCAACGGCTTAACGTGCCTTCCGAAGCACGGAAACGCTCGCAAATGTAAATGCCACAAAGTAGTCACCCATCCGAGGACCAGCCATAGTGAAAGTTGCGTAACTCAGTGATCGTTTACAGAACACTAAACTGCGGGGCCACGAGCGCTTCAAATTTGACCCACTTTCCGAGCAAGTATGTTGAAAAATATATTTAGGAAATTATAAGCCTTAAAAGAAACAACTTTCCATTCTCTATGGATATATTACTACAAGAAAAATCAGTAGTTACATAACTACATTTTAGTATCTTTCCTTCTACATTTTAATTTTCTTTCATTATAAAACAAAATCATCTTTCTTTCTGTCTATACCTATGTTCAAAATAAAAACTATTGGTCATATTATCACGCGAGTATCACCTATAAATAGTGTAATTCGTGAGGAAGGTTTAAGTGTGTAATTTGTCAAGGTTTTGTGTAAATTGTTTCAAATATGACGATAATTGTTTAAGATGTCGGAAAGAATCAAACCAACTAGACTGATGGCTTTCATCGAGAATGCTACTTAAACCCACGAGACTATACACCAAAACAATGTACAACGACAAAATTCCTTTGTCTTTAGGAGGGAGAGCTTACTTATCTGTAACGTGTAAGTACGGGAAAACATCACCAAGCGATAAAAGTCGCGGGCTTCTGTTAGTTATCATTAACTAATATTATCACTGCCTATTATAGCTAGGAGTGTTTACAAATGTAGTGATTTTATCAGCCTAATAAATCTCTATGGTAGAGTGGCGGCAAGTTTTTAATAAATCTATATTGTAGTTGGCGGGATGGGTGTTCATTGAGTTGGCCAAAGTAAACCACACGTGCTAGTGGGTACACTTACTTATTAACGGACGCTTACTTATTCTACTCTAGGGTTGGGAGGTCTGAGGGCGTTGCTCACATAAAAGCCACCCGCCAAAACTAACATGCTAAGTAAAAAAAAGAATGCAGCTAGCCGCCCGCCGCAAAACGGCACGCAAGAGCCCCGTCCGACTCATGCGGCAAGTGGGCTAGGGCTGAAGTGTATAGGACCAGCACGGCTAAAGAAGTTAGCCCTAACCCGTATCCGCTTCACTACGTGGATCATTGGCACGCTGACTGGGCGTGCGTTAGAGTTGGCCGAAGTACTCTCCAGGCGGAGGGTAAACGTGGCGTTCCTGCAGGAGACTCAGTGGAAGGGCAACAGAGCCTGGCCTTTGCAGAAGAGCTACAAGCTTTACTACACAGGTGCGCCTGGTGGGGAGAACGGGGTGGCCGTGGTGCTCTCCGAGGGGCTGCAGAGTGGCATCTTGGAGGTAAAACGCTGTAGCGACCGACTTATGTTTGTGTGGGTGCTTATCTATGGGATTATTACCAACCTTATACCCCTACCGCGTAGGCACTACAGGCCTATTGTACCGATGCCGATAAGATGTCGTTTTGGGGTCAACTCGAGGGAGTGCTAAGGAGCATTCCGTTGCCACAAGGAATCGTTTTGGGCCGCAATCTAAAAAGGGACATGTGGGAGAGGGGTGTGAGGAGTTTGAGCGTATTCATGGTGGTTTTGGATACGGCACCCGAAACGCTGAAGGAGAAACTATCCTCAAAATGTGTGCGGCTGCCGTATGGCCATTGTGAACACGTATTTCAAAAATAAATTTCGAACATCACCTACTATAGCGGGAGACCCACAAATTAGATCGATTTCCGACTCACTAGGCGACTACAGCATCGGCAAGGTGGCCAACTGCAAAGTCATACCCGGAGAGAGTCTCACTGCACAACACCGTCTCCTTGTCATGGACCTCTGCATGAAACCCAAAGTCAAACGCATTGAGCAGTGCCAGCGCCGTATCAGATGGTGGCTGCTTGATGAAGCTAGGACCCAGGAGTTCGCCTCAGCTGTTGGTGACAAGTGCATCTACACTGAATGCGAACGTTACGTGGGAAATAACGTGTGGATATGTGGGCCCCGGCGGGTTCTATTAAGAGGGGAAGACCCAAGAAGTGCGGGCTTAATGTCTTAAGGGATGACATGCGTGCCAATGGTCTCGCTACAGGAGATGCCGACGACCGTGTGAAGTGGACGAGAAAAAGTAGGAAAGCTGACCCCGGGCTGGCTTGATACGCAACTGGGACAAACACTTGGGTGATGATGATGGTAGTTGGCGGGATGGCCTCGTGAAGTCTCCCCCCGCCAAGTTACGCAAAAAGGTATGATTTGATATTGTTTAGAAGGCCATTCCAGACTTGCTCCAAAAGGGCATGCTTTTTATAGGGGGACCGTTCTCACCCGCACTCTATTTCGAGTAACTCAATATCTACAGCAATGACGAACATATTACCACATACATCCTAATTAAAGGGGAATTAGGTACTCTCTTTGCAAAGAAAGTAACTCCACTTCTCACCTTTGCAAAGCGGGAGAACAGGAAGGCAACTAGGTGTACATCCTATAGAAAGGGAAGGCACCATAATAATAGTTTTTTTTGTTACGAGGGGAATGCCTTTACGCACCGTCATCCCTACTGCGGGAGCAGCAGGGACGGTGTTGGGGGCTCCCGACCCGCGAGAGACGGGTCGTCATACCCACTAAACCCCGCGGTGTTCCGCCTCACCTTAAAACCGACTCGCAGGGTAGGCCTGAGGTTAAATCACTGCGAGTACCATATTAATAGTAGGTATAAGGACATGCTTGTCAATAGTATAGTAATACTATGATGGCAGGGACGATGAACCGCAATTATTGCAAATTATTTTCGGAACTATTCGACTAACTTTGGATAAATAAACTATTCTCTATGTATATAGCCCGATTTTGTAGCTATCGTAAACTTCCAAATTAATGATCACTTACAAAATATACCGATCTTCTGTAATAAAACGTTATGGGATATACATAAGTAGAGCTATTTCGGGAAGTGATGTCATGACTTACGAGTTATATGAATATTAATGGACATGCAAATACTTAATATTTGAAATATCTATCTATAAATTGGTAATTAATAATCAAGCGATGAAATACGAACTTGCAGACCTATGACAGTGCCGAAAGACACTGTAGGTTCCGGAAGAATATATGAAAACAATACTAGTGTATCTAATAGGTAAATGAATTGTATTGCTTGTAGAAGGCAAGCAAACTATGAATTAGCTGTGTTCGTGTAAAATAAAACACAGGTCTAAGACACAACCACAGAGGGGCGTGGCCACTTAATTCTGCGTGTCACGTATATGAAAATACTGCGTTGAATGTGTGAAGCCACGCGGGCGGGTGGACCGCGCCACAAACTCTTGCAGCACCCGCGGCAGCCTTTATATCCGTGACAGTGCAAATAAGTTGCAAGAGTGTCGCCTTTGATGGATATGGTCATGTCTTGGGGCAACCGCCGGAAGCAAATGTCTAGGACCCCGGAGGTGCGGGCTTGATGTCATAGATGACATGCGTACCAATAAGCTACACAGGATGCCGAAGGTCGTGCGCAGAATATGGAAAAATGTAGGAAAGTGGACACCAGTCGTCACAAACGTTCAGATCATGATAATGAATTAATCAGAGAGTATTTTTAAGAGGCAAACAATAGGTAGTTCTCAGATAAAGCTTGTTTTGACGTAATTAGTACACCAAGCACTTGTTGTCCTGAGAATCAGCAATAGGGTTGATGTGCAATCTGAAGAAAAGGCAGCAGAGTTGTTAATGGGTAATATCAGCAAGGATTTGTTACCTAAGACTGGTAGATCCTGTCTTTCTGTTTTGGGCAAACATAAAACGAGAATACTGATGGACATTAGTGAGTTTCACATTATAGAGATAACAAGAAGCGGCCTGGCCTTACCTCGCACCTGATGGCAAGCCAGTGTGGCCTACACATGTCTGAAATACTGGAGGTATCGCTTACGCATTTTCACCTGCATGGGAATAAAAAGAAATAGAAAAGTAAAGAAAATTAAAAAAGAAGTTGGCAGACTCATGAACTATTCGACACGTCTCGATGGTAATAAGAAGAGAAGTAGAATAACGGAGTCGGTAGCTGACAGCATCAATACAAAGTAAAGGTAGGCTAGTTGCTACGTTTAAGATCTATAGTTTAAGGTCCATTCCCGACTTTCGATAAGAATCTACGCTAGTACAAGCAATTCAGCTTAGCTGGGGGGGGGTTAAGTAGGTTTAATGGTGGTGTCCCAAAGGGACTCAAGCAACCTCACATGCTAAAGGTGCACCTGCTGTTCAATCGACGAGGCAACGGCGACGCAGGGTCACGTCACGTCACGGGGATGGGTTGCTAAAAATTAAAAGTCAAATGATGGCTACTCCTTGCAGCAAAATGAAAGTGAACTCCGAATCCAGGTAGATTTGGAGCTTGGGGTCCGTCTTTGGTGGCTCCTAGGAGCATCGTTTGACTTTTATTTATGGCATCGTTGGGAGCGCCTCACAATCCGTAAGGGATGCCTTCGCCATTGCCTCGTCCGTCAGTTAGCATCCATCGCTAGCAGGCGAAGCCTCTTGCAACCAGATAAAGATCGTGCATCGACGATCTCTTCCGAAAGTGGGTCCAAAGGATGAAGAGCCCCTCTCGATGTCACTCAGAATTTCACAGGGCATGACTGCTTTGTCAAGTAAAGTGTCGTCACTGCAGCATGTGGCGCCGTTTGCACGGCTAATCATAAGCTCTTTATTTATGCGGCTTGTTACGTGGCTGTGTAGTCCCCTCATGGGCAGCGTTGGGCCGGATCGATCACTGCCGGCCATGGTGCGAGCCGGCAACGTTGTTACGCCTTTGCTACTTTGACTAGCGAGGTGATAATAATAATATTTATTTATTTACAATGGCAATGAATAAAAACACCGCCACGTGCGGATTCGTGCGCCTCCCTAACTTTCGGCCGTAGGCAGAAGGTCGGAATACCCTGCTGAAATTGGCCATCTTGCGGCTGGCACCCCCGCGTTCCGACGTGCCAGTGCCAAACCGACTGTTCTCCACCCCATTTGTTCTGAGGGACGTTTGAGAGCGGCTAGCATAGCTTAAACTCCTTCGGGAGATCGCAGGGAGCCGCACATCAGGCCGAAGTCATTTCTTTAGTGGGGTCGCTATAACTAGACCCTCAGGGATACCCTCCGGGACACCACACACCATTCCTGCTGCGGGAACAGCAAGTATAACGACGTGTAAACCCGTCAAAGAAAAACTAGGTTAAAACAAAATATCGAACAGTAAACGAATCATATATACGAAGTAGATATCGACGAATTAATATTGTAAAGTCGAACGAGACGAAGTAATATTTTAAAGTTGGTTTAAATATAATCAACAAATGGGTACATACATTTTAATTTTCATGCATCATTTGGGATCAATGATTTCCCTGGTATAGATACCATTATCAGAAATTTAGAATGTTCGATGTAAATATGCATAAATATTTCGGTGGGGCCTCAAGTTAGACCCCACTTGCAAGTGGTGCACCTGCGGGCTAACGGACGAGGTCATGTCGAAGAGAATTAGAACATACCTACATTTTAATATTACGGACTATGTACTTAGTTTTAATTGAGAACCTAAAACGGTTCTTGAAATCCATAAAATTATACTGCAATTTTGAACAATAAGTCTGTCAATACACTGGCTATAAAACTCAGGACTAGCCATATGTATAAACAACATAACTCTATGCTTATCTTCTATTTAAAGCTGTGTACTATAATGTAAAACTATAAATAGTGAATATTAAACAAAGCAAATACGTACCCCTTAAAAAAATCGCGAAGGTTCTTTATAATCTGTTACAAAAAACAGAGTGGCGTGGGACGCGACTGCCTTCAGGATCACTACGGACAAACTGAAGCATATTATACTCTTTGAACTGAAGGCTACTGAAACTGAAAGATGCTGCAAAATCGGACTGTGTCAAAATGTTCGCGCAAGCGCTATGGGAGAACTATTTAAAGTGTGGTTCTGCTGTTGCGATTTTATTTAATAATCTGGGTATCAAGTAGTAGTAATCCTGAGTATCTTATTTACTATATTTATTTTTATACTAGGTGATATAAAAAGTGGTGAATGCACACGATGAAATGTGGCCGTATTATATGCCTCTGCTACCCCTTCGAGGTTAAGGCGTGATTGATACGACGGTACCTGACCTGCCACAAAGATTGGCCATTGAAATTCAGCGCCGTACTGCCGGCAGTGTTATGGGTACCATTTGGGTCGAGTTTTGACTGCCATGTTACTGGCAACTGAGATCAACGTCTTAACGTGTTTTCCGAAGACAGGCAACGCTCGTAAATGGAAATGCCATAAAGCGCTCACCCATCTGAGGACCAGCCACAGCGACAGATTCTTAACGTAGTGATCGTTTAAAGAACACTGATACTATCTCAAAAACCGTTTATGATTATTTTTTTAAATGACCTAGTACATGGATGGTGTACCAAAAAGGCAATAAAGTGTTCAAAAAAATCAATGAAGCCATAGACTGAATGTCGTGCCACCAAATACTTTTTACTTCGTTATGATTGGGACGATAATAGCAACTTGACTATTGACTCAATTTATTAACCACAAACAAAACGTTCCTTACCTGGTCGTTCCTTTTCTATTGCTTAAATCTCTGCCTAATACTTCATAGTGATGGCGTACGTTCTCGCCTGCTCTCAAGCGTGCCATTGGATCACCATCCCAGGAGGCCGAGTCTGCTATTTCAATCGTGTCGAAATAGAATCGAAATTGTCGCTCAATAAAAAGTCACCGGTACAATTTTAAGAGATTTTCGTAGTCTACTAGTTTTCTAGTCTAGAATTCTACCAACACGTACTCGTACCTCTTTTTTGATAAACTACTAACATTTTGACAGCTAAAAACAGCGATTCTGGTTCTATTCTACGGCTTGTCAATAGAAGACACGGCCCCCTGTTTTAAAAGGTATTAATTAACAGTTAAAATATCACTTCTTGCAATCTTATTCTAAAACTAGCGAAAAACCCGCGGTTTCAACAGCATTGTGCCTGTTCCCATTATCACTCATACTCACGTATCAGGGAATAAATGTAGCTTAAGTTACTTCAGTGAAAATCCTATTGAAATCGGTCCATTCGTTTCAGAGATTACCTGAAAAAACAGGCTGTATATTTAAGTTCCATATAGGATGTATTTTCAGACTAAAAAGCTGTTAATTTGGAATTACAAACAGAAACTTTATTTTGATGTTCAGAAATAGTTAACAACTAATGTTAACAACTTCCGCTACAATTTTTTTGTGAAATGCAATTGTTCGAAGAAATGTGACATATTCTATTTGTTAGGTACGTAGTCTAGTCGCATTCATGAAACCACCCTTTTAATAATATTAAATACATTGTGCAGGCGTGTACTGTGTATGTATACAGCAATACAAATTAATGGTCCGTTACTCGAAGGTTATTCAGTCAAGTATATTTATACAGTACAACATGTGTGCGAGTCGGTGAGAGTAGTAGGTACCTATTTTATTTCTCAGGGGTTTAGGACCATGATACTATGGAGTGGAAAGAGTTGACAAAAAGTTGAGTTGGCTTTTGCTGGCTGCTGAAGTAATCATTCTTCCTTCTTCGATCTTACGGGGGGCCGAGTCCGCTATTACAATCGTGTCAAAATAGAATCGAACTCGTCGCTCCATAGAAAGCCACCGGTACAATTTTCACAGTTTTTCGTAGTCTACTATTACAATCGTACTCCAATAGACTTTTATCGGTCGATAGAATTATTCTAACACGTACCGTGCCAGTAGCCGCTAGTCTAGTTTTTGATAGTCTACTGACATTTTATCAGCTAAAACAGTGATTCTGGGTCTATTCTACAGCTTGTCAATAGTAGACTCGGCCCCCTGATTTAGTGCACAGTATTTGTTTATGGCAAACCTACATTATAAAAAAAATATCATTTCGATGTATCGCTGACGAGGTAGTCAGAGGAGACAGATTGACAGTATTCGCGATCCATGCATACTTCTTTTGCTTTCTGCAGATTCATTAATCGCTTCACGTCTTCACATGCATCCGAGTACTTGTGATCTTTCCTTTTTTGAGTAATCTGCTCTCGTGGTCCTCATATGCATGTCTGCCTACCCCGACTCCTTCTTCCATCTCTTTCGCACAATATACCTAGTCAGGTCATAAGTATTGTCACACAGTAAAAACTTTTCTTTTAGAATGCTGGCCACAAAAAAGTATATTGAATTCGAATTTCGAATGAAGATTCGATTCGATTTTGGGGATGAAGAGTAGAAGCGTGCACGTCGCCATCCCTGCCAGCTACGGCTGCAATTCTACTCCAACACGAGTGCCACCAGGGCGAATGATGCTAGGGCGTGCCCCCGAGGCGACGCGCACCAGTTCGTTCCCGCTGGTGCGAAAAGTGTGAGCCAGAGCGGCGTAGGGGACCGCCACCCTACACGCGCGGCCCGACACGGCGGGAAGTGGAGGATGGAGTGCAGGGTAGCTGCGTGGAATGTTAGGGGAGGAATGACAGATAAGATGAATGAGTTGATGGATGTTATGAATGAGAGAAAGTTAGATGCAGTGTGCTTGACAGAGACTAAGCGCAAGGGCAGCGAAGTCTTGGAGCTCCCGGGTGGGATGCTCGCGCTTTGCTCTGGAGTACCAGAGAGCGAGCATGGCAGTCGGGGGGTTGGAATTTTGCTGTCCTCGCGATTAGCCTCCGGTATGTATGAGTACAAACTGGTAGGTCCTAGAATCCTCTGGATCCGTGTAAAACTTGGTTTGACGAAGATTTTCCTGGTAGCTGCTTACGCGCCAGTATCTTCGTCGAACGCGAGTGAGCTAGAGGACTTCTGGGAGAGTATGAGTGAAGCTCTAAATGTGATAGAAGGAAATGAAAGTCTTATAGTATGTGGAGACTTGAATGGATGGGTGGGTACCGCTCGCGATGGTTTTGAGTCGGTACTCGGGAAGTATGGGGATAAAAGGGTGAACGACGCTGGCAAGCTAATACTGGCATTTTGTAAGGAAAAGGATTTGTTTGTGGCGAACACAATGTTCAACCACAAACAAATTCATATGTATACGAGGAGATGTAAGTCAAAGAGAAGCATGATAGATATATTCCTAATGGATAGTCGGCTCCGTAAACAGGTGATGGACACAAGGGTTTATCGAGGCGCTGAGCTGGGATCAGACCACTACCTAGTCATAACTAGGATTAGGGGTCTGTTCGCGGGTTGGCGTCATCGTATCGAGTGTCCTGAACCTGAGCCGACTTATAGCATCAAACGCTGGAAGCTGCAGGATGCATCCATTAGGGATCATGAAAGGGTAGCCGAAAAGCTTGGCGACGTCAATGTAAGTAGTGAGTATATGGAAAGTGTATGGCAGAAACATAAGGGATAGTATGATAAATGCCGCTGTGGAAGTGTATGGAGAAACGAAAAGAGGCAGTAGTAATAAGCGTGATGCATGGTGGAATGAGGAAGTGAAAGAAGCAGTTCGAATGAAGAAGAAAGCATGGCTAGACTACTTAGCCTCGCGGAATGATTTTAATATGAAAGAGAGATACAAGCTGCAGAAAGTTAACACGAAGGCACTAATAGAAGAAGCTCGTGAAAGGTGCAGAATGCGGATGAAAGGTTGTCGTCCAATTTCCGGGATAATGCCAAGCTCTTCTGGAAAGAGGTAGGCAAGACCCGGAGTTGTTCGGCAATCTGCAGTATGAATAAAGTGCTCAGTGTTAACAATGACGTCCTAACAGACCAAACTGACGTCCTGCAGAGATGGAGTGAATATTATGGAACGATGTATGCAAGAAAAGACAGAGATGCCACATCGGGAAGTGGAGCTCACTTCGATGCTCCGGATCCCGATGTCATTGAAGTCATTAGTATGAAAGAAATAGAACAAGCGATAAGAAGTATGAAATGTGGTAAGGCTGCGGGAAAAGACAGAGTTACTGCTGAGATGATCAAGTACGGTGGGTCGCGTGTCTGGGACACACTATGTCTGTTATGCAACTTGTGCTGGCGGACGGGTGAGGTCCCGGATGACTGGCGATTAGCAGTTGTAGTACCTATTTACAAAGGGAAAGGCTCGCGCCTAAACTGCTCCAGCTACAGGGCGATCAGCTTGGTCAGCTTAGCTAGTAAGGTGTATGCAAAGGTTATAACGGCACGAATGCAAGAAAAGTCTGAAAGGTATTTATGGGAGGCTCAATGCGGATTCCGACGTGGAAGAGGTTGCATGGATCAATTGTTTTCTCTCCGCATGATCGCGGAAAAGTTTCTGGCTGTTAGCCAGAAGGTTTTCTGCGCTTTTGTGGATCTAGAGAAAGCATTTGATAACGTTGTGAGAGAAACGCTGTGGGACTTGCTGCCCGGATATGGCGTGGACGGCTCGCTACTGCGGGCAATACAGTCGCTTTATAGGGACTGTAAAGCTTGCGTGCGAGTAGGGGGGAATGTGTCACCTCTTTTTGATGTCTGTACAGGCGTCAAACAGGGATGTGTCATGTCCGCCTGGCTGTTCATAGTGTATCTGGACAGTTGCCTGCAGAAGTTGAAAGATTTTAATTTGGGTGTGAATTTGGGTGACTTTACAGTAAACTGTCTGCTGTACGCTGATGATGCGGTGCTCATGGCCTTATCAAAAGCCGACCTTCAGACATTAGTCACTAATATGAAAGAGGACTGTGAAAGTAAGGGTCTTCGCTCGAATGCAAGTAAAACTAAGGTTCTAGTATTTAAAAGAGGTGACGTAAGAACTAAATGCGAGATTAGGGTAAACCAGGAACGTCTAGAGCAAGTGAATGAAATTGTGTATTTAGGAAGTATGTTTAGCGCGGATGGAAGATGTGATTCGGATGTAGAACGGCGAGTAGCTGCCGGAAACAAAGTTAACGGTGCTTTGTCCCAGTTAGTAAAGCGACAAAGCATCGTAAAAGAAGCACGAATGGCGATTCATAACGCAGTGCTAGTGCCAACTTTGCCTTACGGTAGTGAAACCTGGGTATGTCAGCAGATGCATGAAAATAAATTGAATGCTGTGGAGATGCGATCACTTCGAAAATTGTGCGGCGTTACCTTGGCCGACCGAATACGTAACGAAGTGATACGCAATATGGCAGGTTTGAATGAAAGTGTCAGCGTTAAGCTGGAAAAGGGCGTGCTCCGATGGTTTGGACACGTCCAACGAATGAGTGAGGAACGATTGACGAAGAATATATATTGTTCAAAAGTAGAGGGTAGAAGGAGTGAGGGTAGGCCGAGACTTACATATGAAGACCACGTGAGCAGAGCTCAAAAACGGAAAGGTCAAAGTACTCGGATACCCAGACGTGCGTGTATGAAGCGATTGATGAATCTCGAAGAAGCGAAAGAAGTATGCATGGATCGCGAAGCCTGGCGATCTGTCCTCTCTGACTACCCCGTCAGGGATACAGCGTGAAGATAGTTAGTTAGAATTTCGAATTGTTCATGAAAATAAAAATGTATACTTTTTAGAATTTTAATTATTTTTAAATATGGAGTGGACGCTTAAATAAGACCGTGTTGCAGTTATTGCGTTGCATCGTTGCGGTTACGCGCCAAATTAAAAATTTTGACATACTGAAAAATTTGAATATAATCAAAAGATTCGTTTATCGTACCATCAAACGATACAATGAAGACTCTAGTGTAGATGACAGGTCAAGAAGTGGTCGCCCTCGGTCTGTTAGGACTCCAGCAGTGATAAAAACTGTGAAGGCGCGAATTCAAAGAAATCCCAAACGTAAGCAGAAACTGTTGGCCCTTCAGATGGGGTTAAGCAGAACCAAGGTGAAAAGAGTGTTAAATGAAGACTTAGGGCTTCGGTCATATCGAAGAAAAACAGGACATCGTTTAAATGCTCGTCTAATGGACCTGAGACTAAAGAGATGCCGCGCTTTGTTGAAGCGGTACGCGGGAAAAAATATCGGGAAATTGTTTTTCGGATGAAAATTTTTTACAGTAGATGAGAGCTACAACAAACAAAATGATAAGGTGTACGCACACAGTAGTGAAGAAGCGAGCAACCGTATTCCGCGTGTCCAACGAGGTCATTTTCCATCCTCGCTTTAGGTATGGTTCTTATTGGGGCTTAACAGAGGTACATTTTTGTGAGAAAGGTGTAAAAACGAATGCAGCTGTGTATCAAAATACAGTCCTCACGAACCTTGTGGAACCTGTTTCTCATACCGTTCAATAACAGGCACTGGGTATTCCAACAAGATTCGGCGCCAGCTCATAGAGCGAAGAGCACACAAGACTGGCTGGCGGCGCGTGAAATCGACTTCATCCGGCATGAAGACTGGCCCTCCTCCAGTCCAGATTTGAGTCCGTTAGATTACAAGATATGGCAACACTTGGAGGAAAAGGCGTGCTCAAAGCCGCATCCGAATTTGGAGTCACTCAAGACATCCTTGATTAAGGCAGCCGCCGATATTGACATGGACCTCGTTCGTGCTGCGATAGACGACTGGCCGCGCAGATTGAAGGCCTGTATTCAAAATCACGGAGGTCATTTTGAATAAACTTTATTGTCATAAGAATCTATGTTTTGTTATGTTCATTTTGGTATATAAATGGTTACATAATGAATAAACTTGTTTCAATTATTTTATATTAAACATGTGACAGAATTTATGACCTGACTAGATATATTCTTCGTCAATAGCTTCTCACTCATTTGTTTCACGTGTCCATACCAACAGCGCACATTAGGGATACAGCGTAAAGATAGTTTAAAAAGAAATCAACGTTTACAAAGAAATCATAGTCAGTCATAAGCTTAATAATTACCTTTATTAGTCTATTATAAGTTAACTAGCTGACCCCCAGCTGACAGCTTCGCCCGGACATACTTCAGTCCTGCCGTTTATAAATTCTACAATGTTTAAAATTTGCCCGATTTGTTCACATTTATGATTACTGCTCCGCTCTCCAGTTTAGTAGCGTGATAATATATAACCTATAGCCTTCCTCAATAAATGGGCTATCCAACACAATAAGAATTTTGCAAATCCGACAAGTAGTTTCTGAAATTAGCGCGTTTAACCAAACAAACAAACTTTTCAGCTTTTAACATACTAGATGACCCCCACAGCTTTGCCCGTGGAATATTTCGACCTCCCGTCGCACCTATTTAATCCCGTCGCTTATAAATTCTACAATGATGCATAAAAATATGCCCGTTTTGTCGACTAGTATAAATGGGGCTATCTAACACAAAAAGAATTTTTCAAATTCAACTAGTAATTCCTGAGATTAGCGCGTTCAACTAAACAATCAAACGAACTCTTTAGTTTTATAATATTAGTATAGATTTATTCAAATCCACAATAACAGTATCCTTAAAGTCAAGACCAAAACGATACAGTAACAAGTGATGGAAAGGTTACAATTTGCTCAACAATAACTTTTATAACAGGTACATGAACTTTTTAATAACGATTACTTAATTACAATAATCAATGGTGCTAATTCTGTTGTTGAGACCACTAAACTAAATTTCTCTAAAATTTTCTTATCTTTATTAAGAGATTGCCAAATGCTATTCTGTTATTATGTCGAACTAAACTTGGTGATATCATAAACAGCACTCAATTTGTATCTGACATCACTAAAATTCATTTTATGTGATAAAAATCAACACAAAGTTAAAATGTACATAGACAGTTCAATCACTAAGTTAGTCGGCATCTAAACACGTGTTTTATTGAATTTTATCACATAAAAGGAATTTTCCCTTCTACCCTCTACTTTCGCACAATATATATTCAATAAATAAATATACATACATACATATTGTCACGCCTTTATCCCCGAAGGGGTAGGCACAGGCATATTAAACGCCCAAATTTCACCGTATGCATTTTTGTCCTACGTAACAGGTGGTGAGCCCATTGCCGTGTTGAAATAGACAGGCGCAGGCTGTGGCGACCTGCTGTTGAAATTTTCTAAGCCGCCCATAAGGCCTTCAACTTGGTTTAATAAGTTAAAATGTTATTATTAGTTGAATGCTGTGGAGATGCGATAACTTCGAAAATTGTGCGGCGTAACCTTGGCCGACCGAATACGTAACGAAGTGATACGCAATATGGCAGGTTTGTGTATAAGGCCTTCAACTTCAACAACAACAAAAAAAGACGTGTGGCACTCGGAGACTACCGCGGTAAAGCTATTGCATAACCTTTGTTTTTCTTTGATATTAATTCAAGTTACACTAAAAAAAAAACCCTCACCCTCACCCTCACCCTCACCCTCACCCTCACCCTCACCCTCACCCTCACCCTCACCCTCACCCTCACCCTCACCCTCACCCTCACCCTCACCCTCACCCTCACCCTCACCCTCACCCTCACCCTCACCCTCACCCTCACCCTCACCCTCACCCCCACCCTCACCCTCACCCTCACCCTCACCCTCACCCTCACCCTCACCCTCACCCTCACCCTCACCCTCACCCTCACCCTCACCCTCACCCTCACCCTCACCCTCACCCTCAGCCTCACCCTCACCCTCACCCTCACCCTCACGCTCACGCTCACGCTCACCCTCACCCTCACCCTCACCCTCACCCTCTCCCTCACCCTCACCCTCACCCTCACCCTCACCCTCACCCTCACCCTCACCCTCACCCTCACCCTCACCCTCACCCTCACCCTCACCCTCACCCTCACCCTCACCCTCACCCTCACCCTCACCCTCACCCTCACCCTCACCCTCACCCTCACCCTCACCCTCACCCTCACCCTCACCCTCACCCTCACCCTCACCCTCACCCTCACCCTCACCCTCACCCTCACCCTCACCCTCACCCTCACCCTCACCCTCACCCTCACCCTCACCCTCACCCTCAACCTCACCCTCACCCTCACCCTCACCCTCACCCTCACCCTCACCCTCACCCTCACCCTCACCCTCACCCTCACAATCACCCTCACACTCACACCCACTATCATCACGTCTCGATCCGTGCGAGCTTCGTACAATCGTACCATATTAAATATAATATGTACATAACGTTAAGCCAACGCTCGGCCGTGCTCGGTGAACTTCGTGTGACCTCGGGTCTTAGGTTTTTCGTGTTACGAAATTTCTTGATTAAAGCTTAAAAACTTGACTTATCAACGGCCTAACGTGCCTTTCGAAGCACGGTAACGCTTGCAAATGTAAATGCCACAAAGTGGTCACCCATGCGAGGATCAGCCATAGAAAGATGCGTAACTCAGTGATCGTTTACGGAACACTGAGTCCGCGGGGCCACGAGCGTTTCAACCTTGATTAATATTTACTTATGATATATCCGAAATTAAGGTTCTTATTATGTATTTTATAATTTTATAATACAGCAACCTTTAACGATTGATACCCAAGCCTGTTTATACATATAGTTAAACATTTATATTAAGAATGGCTAATTTAAATTTACATGTAACACACAACCGGCAGATGGATAAAGCGTTTTGTTGTTTGACATCACATTTATTGTTATATAAAGTATTTTTAATCTAATTTTCATATTAAAATAACATACATATACCTACACATAACCTTATATTTATATTGTTTATATATTGTATTTTATACACTTATAAAAATATTCGTATTTGAAGAGGCGAATATTATTTTTGCATTTAGGTACCATTTATTTTATTAATTTTTTAATTTTTTTCTGAGACATAGTGTAAAATTTGTTTTTCTGAATGGCATTGAGTGATGATGATGAATATTGGTCAGCAACCGGTAGCAGTGTGAGTTACGCGAGTGTGTTATCACGTTCCAACTCACTGACTGATGACACAGATATTGGTTTGAAGGGGGATGATACAATTGCGAGTATCGTAACTAATACACCATCCCTTTCTAATTTAACTATCCATCACGCCTTATCCCCGAAGGGGTGGCAGAGGCATATTATATGCCCACATTTCACCGTGTGGATTTACCTGTCCCACGTAATAGGTGGTGAGCCCATTGCCATGTTGAAATAGACAGACGCAGGTTGTGGCTACCTGCTGTTGAAATTTTTCATGCCGCCCATAAGGCATTCAACCAGGCTTAACGACTGCCATTTTACTGGCAACCGGGACCAACGGCTTAACGTGCCTTCCGAAGCACGGAAACGCTCGCAAATGTAAATGCCACAAAGTGGTCACCCATCCGAGGACCAGCCATAGTGAAAGTTGCGTAACTCAGTGATCGTTTACAGAACACTGAGACCGCGGGGCCACGAGCGCTTCAGAGCTTTCTAATTTACTTTATAATGATTTTTCAGACGTACCTGGGAACTTTAATGTTGTTCATATCAATGCCCAGAGCATTCCGGCACACTTTCCTGATATGCTGGCAACGTTTGACTGTACGAATATCCATGCAATCTTAGTCTCTGAGTCCTAGCTAAGGCCTTCGCTACCCTCTGCATCCTATTGCCTCCCTGGCTTTCAACTGATTCGAAATGATCGTCCGTTACAAGTAGTTGGAGGTGTTGCAATTTATCTACGAACATACTTTCGTTTTAGCATAGTAAATATGTCAACACAGCCTCCACCCCCTAATGCTGGTGAGTACATTTTCGTTGAAGTTGAACTCCTACACGGCAAAATCCTTCTTGGTGTTTGTTACTGTCCATCATCCAAAATAGACTTCTTTGCTTCGTTAGATCTCATTCTTGAATCCATTACCCCAATGTACAGTCATACTATACGTATGGGCGATTTTAACACATGTCTCCTTAAAAACGATTCCCGTTCTTCATCCTTTCGTTCCATCTATTTATTTTTTTATATATTTGACTGCCTCTGTGGCGCGGTATTATAGAAGTATGTATTTAGAAATATATAAGTATGTTTATTACTTATCTAGATCCCATAAAACAAGCTAATATTAGCTTACTTTGGGCTGGATGGCGCTGTGTGAAAAGCGTCCCACAATATTTATTTATTTATTATTATCTTAGAGTCCAATAACCTCTCCATCCTTCCCCTAAATTCCACACATCAGCAACCTGGCCATGAGCCTACTCTTCTTGATATCATTGCCGTTAGTTCCACTGAACATGTGGCCAAACATGGTCAATACCCTGCGGGTGCCTTCTCCCTCCATGATCTTTTGTTTCTTTCCTATAAAATCCGAACACCCAAAGAAAAAGCAAAAATCCTACTGCTGCGCAACTTCAAAACAATTAATTTGGAAAATCTGTGCATTGATGCTGGAAATATTGATTGGACTAATCTTATGGCTTTAAACAGTGTTAATAAAAAAGTCGAAGTCTTGACAAAAAATATTATTCAGCTTTTTGACATACACGCGCCTTTGCGTAAAATAAGGGTGAAGCACCTTCCAGCACCTTGGCTTACTGTAGAAATTAAAAAGCATCTGCTAAAAATAAATATAGACGTCGACCAACCACTTCAAATTGGGAAAAATATGTTACTATCCGAAATCACTGCAATAAGGTGTGTAAAACTGCACAACGCCATCACATTCATTCCTCTGTTGAAAATGGTGACCCAGCTAAGGTTTGGAAATTTATGCGGTCACTAGGGGTTGGAAGATCGCGACAAAGTTCACTTTCCAAAGATTTAGACATTGATTTACTCAATAAGCATTTTTCTTCGTCGTCCCATTTGGAAGGGACAGTAAAAGAAAAAAACATTAAAATACCTTTCAGCTCTTCCAACACCTGACTGTCCTGCGTTTATCTTTAGTCAATTCTCCGAATGTGATGTTAAGAGGAGTGTATTATCGATAGGTTCTAATGCAACTGGATGTGACAATGTCAGCCGCAATATGATTATACCAATTTTAAATGAAATCCTTCCAATTCTAACTCATATATTTAACTACTCAGTAACTAGCGGGACTTTCCCATCATCATGGAAAGAAGCACAGGTAATTCCACTCCTAAAAAAGAGTAATCCCACTACCTCCTCCGAATATCGCCCTATTTCTATCCTTCCCTTCCTCTCTAAAGTACTCGAACGTCTCGTGTATAATCAAATTAACCAATATCTTTCCCGAAATCTTCTCTTAAATCCTCTGCAATCTGGTTTTCGGTCCGGTCATAGTACGACTACCGCACTCACTCATATAACGGATGACATTCGTTTAGGAATGGAGCAGGGGAAAGTGACGGTCCTGGCTTTACTTGACTTCAGTAACGCATTCAATATTGTTGACTTTGAAATCTTACTGGGTATAATGCACTCCCTTAACATATCTCCAACGGCGGTTGACTGATTTCGTAACTACCTGTTTGGGCGCCGGCAACGTATTCGTATTGAAGATACCTTGTCATGTTGGTATAATATCTCCGCTGGCGTACCACAGGGTGGCGTATTATCTCCTTTGCTCTTCACAGTTTTTATAAACTCTATTTCTCTCAAACTTTCATCTAACTACCACCTTTATGCAGATAATTTGCAGATTTATTCACAAGTAATCATGAACACATATCTGAAGCTATTACTACCATAAACCAAGATTTAAATAAAATCTGCCAATGGAGTAAGCAGTGTGGGCTGAGTGTGAACCCGCAAAAAACACAAGTGATTGTTGTTGGTAGTGCCAGAATCACATGTAAAATCGACTGGACATGTCAGCCTTCAATATACTGCGATGGTACACAGATACCCTTGAGTAATGAAGTGAAAAATCTGGGGATTTATATTGACAAAGACTTGGCTTGGGGTCCACAGGTTCGAGAGGTGCGTAGAAAAATGTTTGCATCCGCTGGATCTCTTAGATGTTTAAGGGATCTTCTACCGGTTTCCACTAAAATTGCTCTAGCAGAAACACTCCTTCTCCCTACCCTTGATTATGCAGACGCCAGCTTTCCTGATCTCACTGAGGACCAACTTAAAATGCTTGAGCGACTTCAAAACTTCTGTATCAGGTTTATTTTTGGCCTTCGCAAATTTGATCATGTTTCTGAATATCGAAATAGGCTCAAGTGGTTATCCATACGCCTTCGGCGGAATGCCCACATCCTTTCTCTTTTATACAATATACTTTTCAAATCTAACTCACCTCCATATCTCAAAGAACTTTTTAAGTTCTTACATGACACTCATTCTAGGTCCTTAAAGTCGTCTGAGAATCTTATACTCGAAATGCCGAAGCATTCCACGAAATTTATGGACAATTCATCTACTGTTCGGGCTGTACGTCTTTGGAATGCATTGCCTCTTACCATCAAACGGGTACAAATTTTACAAAGTTTTAATAAGGCGGTGAAGGAGTACTACATGTCACTTTGAACATATAACATCAACTATCATCATTAAATTATAATAATTATTATGGGACTTTTTTTTTACTATGTTAAGTGGGTGTATATCATGGGATTTTATACGAATATTGTGTATGTGAGGATGTGTGTGATTATTATTATTTTTTTCTCTTTGATGATTAACGTACTGTATCATATAATTTTGTGTAGGTACAGCAGCCCCAACAATAAATTTCACATTTATTATATCCATCCAATGGTTGCTTGAAAGGGATCACAAATAGTGATAAGGCCGCCAATTGTACAACATTGTATTTCAGTTTTATTGTTAATTTCACTGTTTTCTGTTTTATGCTGTACAATAAAGTATGTATCTATCTATCTATTTAATCAACTATGACACATTAGACTACAAAATAAATCCATTTATAGAAGTTTTGGTGAAGAATGAAAAGTATCCTGACCAATCTTAGGAATCCAACTCTTTGGATATCCTGAAATGAGTACGATCCATTCCTGCACATAAAAAAATGGCGTGAGCTTGGTTTTATTATGAATCTGACCATTTTGCTCTATTGGTTTAGGACCAGTATATAATCTTGATCACTCCCTTTAGGAAAAAAGGCGTAACTATTCGTAGAAATGCCAATTATATTGAGTTACACTTGCGCCATCGAAGATTATTTATCAAGTTGCTGTGATACAAATTCTTGCTATGATGTTATTACAAGGCGTCAACTTAACGCACATTATAAGTAGTAAATATACCAATATCACCAATTAAGATCCCTGTAGCCTGCTAGGGGTACATAGGTATTGCACTACATTGGTGGTTATTTATTCACCATCTGACGTCATATCCTCCTCCTTCATCACTCTCGTCAAGTAGTTTGTAGGTACTCCCACCTAAGAGGCTATTTTGAACCCCAGACACTGTATTTGAGTTCTTTATACCTATCAGTTATAATATAATACGATTATATTTCAAAATTAACTTATCTAAAGAGTTTTACACAAATAGATACTAATATTTTAATGGCCTTTTACTAAACTTATCGTATATTCAAGTGTTCCCTGCTTATTTGATTGCATTTCACATCGTCCCCTTCAACTTAAATTAGACTCAATTTGCTTTGACAAAAAAAAGATTTAAAGCCCTCAGCTTCACTAAAGAAACCATTATTGTACAATATAGCTTCATCCGGCGAATAAAATCATAGGGGGTCATTTAATAGTATTGTAAGAAAGAGAGGATATGATTTTTTTTGTATAACGGACATCAATAAGATCTCCTATTACTACAATCTACAACAATATCAAGCTAATGGAGATATATTATAGGAATATTCTGTAATAAACACATAATACCGAATAGGATATACATCCAATTTACTAAACAAACATAATCAGCGTTTCCAGGGCCCCGGCTCGTTGCTGTCTCCCTCTATACATACAGACCCACCCTCCCTACTAGTTTTGGCACAGCCGAGGCCGAATATCATGCGATGCGATACAATACCGGGGTGCGGTGCGGTGTCAAGCAAGGTCAAAGCAGTTCAGTAACCCATTCGTTCCTTTCATTCAATCATTCGTTCGTTACGCATGCGCCGCAGCAATCGTTAACCGCGCCGTACGCGTATTTCATTCTAGTTCCGAGCCCGACTGGTAGAACAGGTTGCCGTATCCTAGCCTAAACTAAGAAAATTAAAATTTCAAAAATGGAATTCGTAGGCAAGAAATACAAGATGGTATCTTCAGAAAACTTTGACGATTTCATGAAGGCTATCGGTAAGTGCATTCGTATTGTATTTATTCTAAGGAAAAATTATCATTATCGGATGCCGGCCGGCTTACGAGTTCATTTGGTTCATGGCAGTTTCTTCAATAGGTTTTATACTTTTTTATTTTGCAAATAAATAGTCATATTGTTTGTAATGTAAACTGTACAAACCTATATGAGTGTGTTGCCCGGTTTAGTATTGTGTTGCTGAAATTTTAGGGGAAGACTATTAATTATTTAAATGTATTGATTATTAAAAAAAGTGTACATTATCACTGTGTGGCATGGCAATTATCAATAACCATGGTTCATAAAACTTTATTGCAAATTGCAAGTACCTAATTAGGTACCAACCTATTCGTTACCAACCTATTCGTTATCATGTGAGTAGTCAACTATTATTTGAAACAATTCGAAGTTTTATTTTTTATTTTAAATATTTTTAATTATTTTCAATACTTAGGTACCTATTATGGATTTATATTTATTATTAAATATAAACTTTTTAACAATATAATAAATACGTTTCTCCTATTAGGTAGGTAGAAGACGTAGGTAGGTAGGTAATATTATAGTTGTCATTTGTGGATTTATAGGCTGAACATTATCTTCAGCGAATAATCGATTTAAAGTAGTTACCTACCTACTACAAGCGAGAGGTAGGTACCTACTTATTTACTGAAGGTACAGGAATTATATTTTGACATTATTGTGTTGCTACATGCTAGGTACGCTTAAATAAATAGAGGGCGCGACCATAAATAAATAAATATTGTTGCACGCTTTTCACATAGCGCCATCTAGCTCAAACTAAGCTTAAATCTTGTGCTATAGGATCTAGACAACTGATTTACATTTATATATTTCTAAATACATACAAATTGCACATATGTACTCAGAAAACACCCAAACTCCGAAACAAACATTTGTGGATCGGATCATACAAATATTTATATTTATTATTAATTAAGTACCTACCTATCAATCACCTTTGATACTTTAAGGGCCGTATTCCAGAACGTTTCTGGATACTCAATCGTCGCTTGAGAGTAGATTTTATAAGGCAAAAACTAGCCTCAAGCGCTGATTGAGTAGGGTAAGTTTGCCTGTTCGCGTCCACTTAGTGGACTTGGTAGGTTTGAGCAAGAAAATAAAAATATTAGAGTAGTAATTTCGAACGAAAAATGGATTTCATATATTCTGTAAACAGTCTTGTAAAATTTATTATACAGTTTTGGACAAACCATTTGATATATTAATAAATAAATAGACTAATAGCCAAAACATATGATTTTCCCATTTTGCGTCCATAAAATCCAGATTGCGACCACCTGTGGACCAGTTTGCGTCCACTAACTTAGAAGAGATAAATATAAGAGAAAACTTTATTAATCTTTAAAAAAAATGAGATATTTTAGATGTAGTATTGTTGACAGAGACTAAGCGCAAGAGCGACGATGTCTTACAGCTCCCGGGTGGAGTAAAATAAATCCCAAAGGTGGACTAAAATAGTGCACAGTAAATCTGTGCTCTTGTGGATCTGGAGAAAGCACTTTTAGTGTGTGACTAAAATGTGGACGCAATCTTTTCTTAGGGCTCACCTATAGGTACAGTTTGCGTCCAAGTATGATTTTCGACATCTGTGTCTATTTCTATAGTCGTTATAGTGGACGCAAAGAGGCTATTACAATGTGTTTGTTTATAATGATGGAATCAATATAAAACTCATAATGTTTGTCATGATTTGTCATATGATAAAAACCATCCAAGTTAGAATTAGAGAGACCAGATGGCCTCCATTGCGGACGCAATGTGGCTAATGTATTAATTTGGTGGTGAAGTTCGCGTCCAGCGTTATTTTAACTGTTAATCAAATAAAATTTGAGCACAAACATCATTACTTTATTAAATGGTTCATAATTAAGTTTTAGAAACGATAATGTATCCCAAATTTGAAATAAAGCCATTTAAACTTTCCCGTGAAACGCGCTGCTGCTCACAATTTTTTTTGCAAAATATCAATGATATCAAGTATTTGTATTATACAATATTTTATAATAGTATTTTTTTGCGTAATGGTGGTAACGCGCACAAAGCATTTATTTATATACATATACCTACCACATATCTAAGCTTTAATAGAAATACCGTTCATTTTTGTTAGTGACTCGGTATGGTTATTTCCCATTGTTTTTGAGGAGTGCCCCCATCTTTTGGCAGGTGACGGTGGACGCGAATAGGCGACATTACCCTATTGAGAAACGTTCTGGAATACGGAACTAAAGTTACAAAAGGGTTTACCAAGGGGAATGTGAAATGACTTACCTAATTATTATTGGATACGTGAAACATTTAGGTATTTAATTAAATTGAATTAGGTCAATCGTTTGATGTAAATATAAGTAGGTAGGTACCTAGATACCCTGATATTTTTAGACATATTTTTAAATGCACATCACAAAACTTATCACCCGTAATTTATTTACATCCATTAAATAGGTAGGTACAATCCTTTCATAATAAGTACTACTGATTGCACTTCAAATTAATTATTCAAAAACCGCCATTATTATTACATCGAGGTTGTTCAACTGACTCAATTAGGTTAAATGAACCGAGAAAGCCAAATTTTGGATATTAGGTGTGGGGAGGCTAGAAAAGCTTATGTTCAAATTGTCGACCAAAATAACCTGATGGGTTTTCCGCGATCTTCAAAAAAGTAAAAAAAATTAAAATAATAAAATTGCAAAAATTAAAAAAAAAAGTTCTTATCTCAACGGGGAACCGAGGTATGATGAAAAAATTTAATATAACTTTTTTCAAGATGGCGGAAAACCCATCAGGTTATTTAGTTCGACAATTTGAACTTAAGTTTTTCTAGCCTCCCCACACCTAATATCCAAAATTTGGCTTTCTCGGTTCATTTGCATTTCTAACCCGATTTTTCCGACGTAATGACTGGACTAATAATAAATGTTACTGAATGTATATTTTAAAAATTGCTTATACCGTCCCGTAAAATGAAAAATATCTGAATGTGTCACTGTCACTGTGTTATTTGTAATCACAAATCAAATTGCTGAAATTTCCACATTGCTGAAACATCGGCGACGACGTGTTTGAAATTGAAGCGAACTGCAATATGTTTAGCACGTATTAAACTATTAATTCATCACTCATTTTGATATTTATTAACTATAAAATGTAATATAATGCTAATTTAGGGTCGGTCACTTAAGAAATGTCCAAAAATTATAGTGATTCGACTTCGAAATCTGCATCTCGACTGCTACCAACCATTCGAAGCAACTCGAGTGGCTTCAATTCGAGAAAAGTCGAGTTCGAGATTTGCAGAATAGCTTAACGTCAATAAAACTCGAATAAAGTTCGAATTCGAGATTTATCTCGAAATCGAGACTGTTTCGAAGGCATGAGAATTGCGGCCCAGACCGCCGTTCTCAAGCGTCTCCTTCCACGCCTTCACACGTCGCACTAATCTGCCCCTGACCGCGTCTGCCAGCGCAATATTGTCAGCATAAATGGAGGCTGCTCATGCGAGTTCCTGATGCTGTCCGACAATTCGTCTAATATTACTCTGAACAGAAGCGGACTAAGGACCGAACCCTGGTGTACCCCGACGGTGATAGGGAAGGGTTTCGTGTCGCCAACAGCAGTCCGAACCATGGAATCAGAGTCACAGTACATGTCCCGGATAGTGTCAATATAGACCTCTGGAACCCCTTTGGACCGCAGTGCCCACCAGATCATCGCACGAGGAACACAGTGGAAGGCCTTCTGCATGTCTAGAAACATACAGTGCAGAGGCGTGTTCTTCGACCTGTATTTCTCTGCGACAACCCTCAGGGCAAAAACGGGGTCCGTGGTCCCATGACCAGGGTGAAACCCATATTGACACTCCGAGAGGGTACTCTCCTGCCGGATCAGAGAGTCTATAATCCTCTCGAAGATCTTCATGGTGTGGGACATCACCTTTATACCGCGGTAGCTCCCGCACTCCTACACTGACCCCTTACCTTTGAAGACTGGAGTAATAATACTCAGTCTCCATTGGTTTGGGATCTGCCCGCTGAGGAGTATGCGGTTAAAAAGGTTTACTAAGATGCCTACACCGCGAGGACCCATCGCCTTCCAGGCTACGATGGGGACTCCATCGGGTCCGACAGCTTTCCGATTCTTCATGTGGCGAAGCGCAGTCAGGACTTCTCCAGGCGTTACCGGTGGCACTAGTCCCTGATTCGGAGGGAGGTCCGGAGGCTGCACCTCTTTGTGCTGTTTATTAAGCAGCTCGTGAATATACGAGCGCCATCTCTCCTTTACCGCGAGGTCTTCGTTTAACAGGTTGCCCTCAGGATCTTTTACACAGCGACACTTGGATACATCCTGTGCCGCTTTGACCCTGGAGCGCGCCAGCTTATAGATGAGCTTCTGCCCCTCAGACGATTCCAGCTTATCATACAGAGGTGGTAAGTGGTCTCGTCTGGCTCTGGCTACAGCACCCTTTGTGGCGCGCTTAGCAGCCATGTACAAAGTGGTCACCCATCAGAGAAGCGGCCGTAGTAAAAGTTGCTTAACGCAGTTATCGTTTACAGAACACTGACTCCGCGAGGCCACAAGCGCTCTATTTTGAGATTTGCATGTTGTGAGAAATGACCTTTTTGCTTATTTTCTACTTCAATGTTTTAAGACTGTCAATATCAGTATTAATACCTCTGGCTTTGCAAACGTCCACAGGCTTAACTTAAGCCACTACAGTAATTCCCCCATCGCTCAAAAAGTGACATTTACTTTATCGGTATACCGATAAATTCACAAGGAATATAGGACGTTTTTATAGTGACTGTGGAATTATAAAAAAATAAAACTTTTATATTATAAAATAAAATTATTTTATATTTTAAACAAACTTTAGAAAAAGTTAAACAGACTTCAAATAAAAAATTACAGCACTAAAACGCATAGCGAAAAATAAACATTTAGGTAGTACAATGTAATATGTATTTAATTTTAAAATAGTTATTTAAAAAAAATTGTTATTTTTAAATATCAATAGTTATTTTTTAATAAAAGTAGTTATTTTTAAATAAAATATTATTAAAAATCCTACTGATCTGTTTGTAGTCCGTGCCAAGGGTAATTTTAATAATCAGTACTCGCTCGACTGATTTCTATGAAGTTTAAATGGGACCACCTGGAAAGTACACTTACTTTGAAAAAAAAAAATAATTTTCCTGATCGGTCATACATAAAAAAAATTCCATGACTTTTGGTTCCTTGCAAATTTACTGACAATCGGTAGTAGACATGCAATGTAGTAGTCGGTTCAAACTTTAACATAGTATATATTTCTATAGAAATTCAACAAAATATTATTTTTATAAACTATCTTATTCTTAATAATATTATATACGTGAAACTTTGTATGGATGTTTGTTACTCTTTCACGTAAAAACTACTGAATGGATTTTAATGAAACTTTACAATAAAATAGCTTATACATCAGAATAACACATAGGCTACTTTTTATTCCGGGTACAAGTTCCTGTGGGATACGGTAACGGTAAAACATCTCTACGCGGGCGAAGTCGCGGGCGTCAACTAGTGTGAAATATAACTTTTGCTATGAAAGAAATAATAATAATTATAATACATCCTGATTACAAGCAAGATAGGCAAAACTGTGTTAAGTTATTACTTAAATATTTATCGCATAAATTTATTGCTGATACGGAAAGGTGATTAAACGGCATTAAGTTTTCAATAAAAATCCATAAATGCTTAGATACTAGTGTAACCAATGATATTTATACAAGAAATGTGATTAAGAATAATGGATTTATACGTCCATGTTATGGCAGAACAACGTGAAGTAAATTATATTTAACTTTGAAATTTTTTTAAAGTTTTTGAAACGAGATTTTGTACGGAACCCTAAACTTTTTGAAAATCCAACATAGCTTATGTTACTCACGATGAATGTAGCTTTATGGCGAAAGAATTTTTAAAATTGACCCAGTAGTTTCTAAGTCTATTCATTACAAAAAAAATTACAAATCTTTCCTTTATAATATTATTATAGACTACCCACATAATAAGATTACAGAAATATATCAGCAAACATTACAAGATTCTTATTATCAAGGTTATTTCACTCGTGCATTGATTTATGAACACAAATGCCTCACGCCTACAAACAATACCACAATTATGCTTATTTTCCTGAAGGGATAGGCAGAGAGAACAGAAGCAGGTAGAGGTGGCTGTGAATAGATCCCGTGCGCTCATTTGTGCGCTCTGTCTCATATTGTTCAATTTTATCACATAAATTGAATTTTAAATAAATAAAAAATAAATATCCATCACGCCTTATCCCCGAAGGGGTGGCAGAGGCATATTATATGCCCACTTTTCACCGTGTGGATTCCTGTCTCACGTAATAGGTGGTGAGCCCATTGCCGTGTTGAAATAGACAGACGCAGGTTGTGGCTACCTGCTGTTGAAATTTTTTAAGCCGCCTTACGGCCTTCAACCAGGCTTAACGACTGCCATTTTACTGGCAACCGGGACCAACGGCTTAACGTGCCTTCCGAAGCACGGAAACGCTCGCAAATGTAAATGCCACAAAGTGGTCACCCATCCGACGACCAGCCATAGTGAAAGTTGCGTACCTCAGTGATCGTTTACCGAGACTGAGACCGCGGGGCCACGAGCGCTTGAAAATGAGTTTTAGTGATAACAAATACAAATTAAGTGCTATTTATGATATCACCAACTTTAGTTCGACTTAATAACAGAATAGCATTTGGCAATCTCTTAATAAAAATTAGAAAATTTTAGAGAAATTTAGTTTAGTGGTTCTCAACAACAGAATTTGAGTGTTTGGATTTTTAAAAAAATTAATATTGTGGGACACGCGCCGTCTCAACAGCAATCCTTATGAGGTGGGGCGAGTTTTTAAGCAGCACGTCAATCTACGCAACTAGCTCACTATCTATCTTCACGCTGTATCCCTGACGGGGTAGTCTGAGAGGACAGATCGTCAGGTTTAGCGATCAATGCGTAGGTACTTCTTTCGCTTGCTGCAGATTCATCAATCGCTTTATACATGCCTCTGGATATCCAAGTACACGTGGTTTTCGTTTATAAGTCTCAGTCCACCCTGACTCCTTCTATCCTCTACATTCGCATTATAAATTTTCATGGAAAAACTTTCTCACTCATTCGTTAGAATAAACCGTATTAGCTACCTAACTGTACTGTACTGTACTGTACTTCTTAACTGTATTAGCTACCTCATTCTCTGGACTTCACTCACCACGACTTCTCATCAGGCGAACGACGTCATTTTGACAACTACTTTCGCACTATAAAAATTTTCTTGAGAAATCTTTTTCTCACTCTTTCCTTAGACGTGTCCAAATCTACGGAGCATTAAGTGCTACTGTTAATGTCCTTCATAACTGTATTAGCTACCTCATTCTCCGGTATTCACTCACCACGTCTTCTCAGCAGGCGAGTGGCGTCATTTTGACAACTACTTTCGCACTATAAAAAATTTCTTGGGAAATCTTTTCTCACTCATTCGTTGACGTGTTTAAACCTACGGAGCATTTAAGTGCTACTGTTAATGTCATTCATAACTGTATTAGCTACCTCATTCTCTGGACTTCACTCACCACGACTTCTCAGCAGGCGAGTGGCGTCATTTTGACAACTACTTTCGCACTATAAAAAAAATCTTGGGAAATCGTTTTCTCACTCTTTCCTTAGACGTGTCCAAATCTACGGAGCATTAAGTGCTACTGTTAATGTCCTTCATAACTGTATTAGCTACCTCATTCTCTGGAATTCACTCACCACGACTTCTCAGCAGGCGAGTGGCGTCATTTTGTGTTTCAATGTATTTTGAACTTCTCCGAAACGGCTTAATCTATTTTCAAGAAATTTATTTTTTATAGGTCCGAGATAGGTTATATGCCTAGGTGATAATGGCGGGCATTAATACGGAATAACAACGTTTGCCCTGTCGGCTAGTATATAATTTAATATATAAAAACATCTACGTCATTGCTAAACTACCGTTGCTTCATCTTTGTAATGCAAGTTTCAATAAGTTTCATTAATTTTTGTCCTGTTGTTTGAATGAGTAATTATAATAAGAAGAATAACAAATATGTTTTTCTTCATTTCTGGAAAACATATTTATTTTTTATACACCTTCCTTCTCAATAATGTAGGTACAGCCTATTGAGCTATAATATACTATGCTAGTAATATTAGTTCAATGACACGGGAGGACTTAATATCTTAGGCTTTTTAGGCATTCTCTACCAATTGATCTATTCTTTTTGCCTCCGACAGGAAACTAAGGGTGTTATAAATTTTAACTTATGTATCTGTCTGTTAACATAGCTCAATTTGTACCAATTTTGATGCGGATGTTTCCTTCGAAATTCGAATGAGATTTTGATGGTTCTAAAAATTTTGGAGATCATCAGCTCAATTCGTAAGTGATGATTAGATTGAAATAAAATTCATAAGGTCAATTAATCTGAAATTTAGTATTATGTTACTTTGATGGTATTTCCACGACATGATAACCAGAAAATTGCCAAGGATAAGGAACTTTGTATAGTTTAGAAGTTGATTTCCTCTATTCCGTATAGAGGGCCGCCTGGGAACAGGTTTCTCTCCACCCTGAGTCATTCTCTGCAAAGTCGGCAGCTAGCTAGAACCGTCGCTCTCGACATCAAACCTTAGAAGATCACTTACTATTTATGGCCTAATGGTACCACTATGCTATCATCCCCTATCCCTATATGGGATACCGAATACGACCGGCATAAAAATATCTCAATAAATGTACGATTATCGATCAAAATAAGCCGCCAGTTTATTTTAAATTTTATAATCTTTGCAATAAGCTTGATAACATTATGTCAGTATTGGTATGCACTAAAAACATACAGAGTGATTATTATCGCGGTAACATCATTCACTTCTGAGTAAACAATATATATATTGAAGTCGTATACTTTATTGGTTTAGATAAGCCAAATAATTGGTGTTATTCAGTTTAAAAAAATATAATAAATTTATCTGTGGTCACCTGCTGTGAATGTTACTGATATGATAAGCTGCAATAAAAAGAACGTTTGTTTTGGCGATTTAATTTTATGTGACAGACTCTTTAGATATTTGCTAATGGGGTGATCTTGTGACAAATGAAACATTCTTTCTTCGTGAGTTGGCTTTAATGGGGTCAGACCTCGGGGGAATAAATTAAAAAAAGAGATAACAAGAACAGTATATTTGTTGGTTCCTTTTCGTTGTTGGTTTCTAGATATAAATGCTATCTCACTCGGCATCAAAAATATTGGAAGATTTTTAGCCGATTTTTATGTTCGGCACAGTACGAGCCGCGATAAGCGTTAGTGATGAGCGATAGAGAGATATTGCGAAATATCAAGTGAAATGTGAGATATGTTTCCCCAAAACGAATGCATGAAACTTCATTAAAAGACTCGATGGTATTATGGATAAATAAACTAAATGCCTATATTTAGTTAATCAAAATAAAGTTATTACATTTTTAAATAAACATTAAGGGAAGATTAAGGAAAAAGACTCAAGACTCCCACGCCCGGTCGTACCTGGTACGAAGGATAGCCATTGCTATCCATCGGGTATGGTCAGAGGAGGGTTATTCAGTAGGGAATAGGTGGGTGTAGCCATTCATGTGACACAATTGTAATTCATAATGACATTGGCAATTTCATAATATTTTGCTCACACATGTATGCTAAACTATTATAGCTTAATGGTTGTACTTTTTTTTTGTTTTTGTTGAACATTACTATCTCTGTTGAATAATATTTCAGCAACTTATCAAATAATAGTTTCTCCCATGCCACAAACTTAGGTATTTCGAAAAAATTGACAGCCATTCTTCCATACCAACTTCGATCGACGATAACTTTACCAAAAATACTCCAAACAAATATTCGCTTTATATGGAGACGAATATTGGGACAGCGTAAATAGAATGTTGAAAATTCGACCAGAATTATAATTATTATTGTAAAAGGAATAAATTACAGGCGTGGTGGGGTAATGAAATGCAATGTGAGTTAGCTAACTCACATTGCATTTCATTCGTGACCTACAGCTGTAGGTCACGAGCGAAGTCACAGAGCGCAGCTAATCTATACCTGTACTGGACTATGTTCCCTTTAAATTATTTATAAAAAGTTCAATGTGTATTTTTAATGGTGTTGGATTAAAATTATGCCGCTAACCGAACATGAAATGCAATTAAAGAGTTGCAGCAGTTTAAACTGGACTACTGCAGTTAAAAGATATTTTAGTGCCTAATTTTCAAAAAAAAAATAGGTAAAAATAAATAATCATTAATAGTAGCATTTAAAGTAAGTATGAATGTATTAAACCTTATGTATTTCACGCTGTATCCCTGACAGGATAGTCAGAGAGGACATGGCCAGGCTTCGCGATCCAAGCATACTTCTTTTGCTTACTACCGATTCAAATCGAAAAGGAATCAATATTATATAAATCAAATAAATAGTAATTATAAGAACATTAGGCAGTTATATCGTATTCTAAACGAGATTCTTGGTAAAGTAACTTTGTCTATTGATGTATCTATATTAAAGGCGTTTGGCGCACAGGGACTCACTTCTAAAGTTATTGCCGACAATTTTGCTACTAACTTTGATCGATCAGTAAAAAATGTAATTCCTAATTGTAAAATTAAATTATTCAACCGAATGACTTCTAAGTCTCTCGACTCCAGCATTCTCTTTCAGAAAGCGACCACAAATAGCGTACTTAAAATAATTAAAAACTTAAATTCAAGAAAAGCACCGGGTTTAGATAATATTGCAATTTCTGACATTAAAATGATAGGTGAATATATTTCTCCTGTTATCTCAAATTTAATTAACCGTAGTGTTGTAACCGGCATTTATCCAGACAAATTAAAGGAAGGATGTGTTAGACCGGTGTATAAAAAAGGTAAACGTGACGATTACACAAATTATCGGCCAATCACGTTACTTTCTTCAATAGATAAAATCGTAGAAAAGTACGTATGTGAGCAAATACAGGAGTTCTATAAAAAGCACTCGGTGATTAACCCGAACCAGTATGGATTTCAATCGGGAAAAGGAACTGCGAGTCTTTTATCGGCTTTTACAGATCAAGTCAATGGTTACCTAAATGATAAAAAATACATACTGGTCCTATTCATTGATTTCACGCGTGCCTTTGATACCCTTGTCCATGAACAACTAGTGGAAAAGCTAGATAATTGCGGAGTGCGTGGCCCACTGCTTACTTGGTGCCAAAATTACCTAAAAAATCGTTCTTTCTCAGTTAAGGTTGACAACACATACAGCAAGTCCATGTCGGTGGAGGGGGGAACGGCTCAGGGCTCGGTATTGGGACCTCTGCATTTCTTGTCTTATGTCAACGATATGGTTAGCTGTATCTCCAACAGCATATGCTACCAATTTGCAGATGACACTTGTCTTATAGTTGGAAATAAAAACCTACAAACTGCCAGCAAATTTCTTCAGTCAGACTTAGATGCCTTAACGAAGTGGTGCCATGATACTGGGCTAGTGCTAAATGCTAATAAAACTAAATTATTAGTTATAAAGTCTCCATATATTAAACAATCCCACTTTAAATCTCTTGTGGCGCATAATCATAATTGTCTGCACTCCAACGGCACCTTTGTATGCTCCTGTCCAGTAATAGAAACAGTCGATAACTATACATACCTAGGACTAGTAATTGACAACAAATTCAATTGGAGTTACCATATCGAACATGTATGTACAAAGCTAAGACAGTTCCTGGCAAATATCATTGTATTAAAAAATCGAATCCCGTTCAAAGTAAAGATGATGTTATATAATGCACTTGCGGAGTCTCAGGTCCGATACGGCCTTAGTAGTTACGGTCGAACTTACAAAACATACCTTGACCAAATTTATAACTTACAACTAAGAATACTTAAAAATATAGTCTAATAAAATCAGGATTACATTTCGGGATGACCCTGGTGGCCTTTTTATACACTGTAAAACGTTGCCAGTAAATTTGCAAGTTCACTATACTTTATTAAAGGAACAATTTTTCAATGATCGTATAAAAATACATATTCGTATACACTAGAGCAATTTCAAGAAACCGGCTTGTCAAACCACGCGTAAACAATGTGTACGGTGAGCGAACTAGTACCTACATAATACCCCAACTAATAAATACCCTACCGCGCGACTTGGTTGACGTTCTAACCAAAAATAATATAAATCATAAACTTGGAGAATATTTTCTCAATCTGTAACACAGTTTACCAATAATGTTTGGTTGTGAGACTTGAGCATGTTAATTAATTTTGTAATTTATAGTTATAGTAAGATTATTTATTCTACCCTCCTTGTAAAAATGTATAATGTAAACGTAGACTAAGTCACTCGTAAATAGCTTTAGTATTAAACCTTAGTGGTTTTTTAAATGCTATTAAGTTTAAAACCATGTAAGTGTTTCTTTTAATTGATAAATAAAGGAAAAAAATAAAAAAATAATCGCTTCATACATGCACGTCTGGGTATCTGAGTACTTTTGACCCTATATGACGATACTTTTAAGCAGTCTGCTCACGTGGTCTTCACATATAAGTTTCGACCTACCCTGACTCCTTCTGCCCTCTACTTTCGCACAATATATATTCTTCGTCAATCGTTCCTCACTCATGTGTCCAAACCAACGAAGCACACCCTTTTCCAGCTTAAAGCTGAAACTTTTATTAAAAAAAAATTACCTGCACTGATGTAATACCTTAATTCTCCCAAATATTTCAACAGCAGCGGTAGGTACTATCCTACTCTATATCAAGACTTATTTAATGGCACTATCAGGTAATACCACAGCAGTAAAAAGCACCACAAAAAGTAACGATAAACACGAATGCTAGACCTTGGACTTACAGCGCAGCGGACTTTGACTTATGACGATTCGGACAAGTGCCAACACCTATTTGCAGTAAACCAACATTGAATTTGTCTTTGGTATACATGTGTGACGGTTTTTAGACCGTGTACTTGAATCAATTATGTCATCAACACCATCAGCTGGGCGTTATTACCGGTTGCTGGAGTTTATCGCTTGAAAGCTCGAGGTTCACTGCCCTGCTATGTTTTGCACTTTTGCTCTTCAGCATGTCAATTGTCATACTATTAGCAAATAGGTCATCCTAGGGGATGACGTTATAGGTCAACTTCTTATAGCGCGATGCACTCGACTCAACCAGACCTTGAAAAAGACCTTGTAACGTTATTTTATCCATTATCTAATCACATTTTTATGACAAAATAGATACCTAAATATAACCTTAATCTTAATAAGTAATGCCCGCGGCTCCGCTCCGGCTGTGTAAGCTTGCTGACATTTTCCCGTACCCATTTACCACAGGAACTTGCTCCCGGGATAAATAGCTACGTTACATAAGGTAGGGTAGGTACTTTTGGTATTTAAGAGCATTGTAACAAAAGTAATGTCTTTGTAAATACGTGATTTCGTTGATTTTTTGCATAAAATGCTAAATAATGATGTAGGGTTTGCAGAAAAAATAAACAATTCGAAATCTATTATTTTTATGGATATTGTTACATAGTTTTCAATCAATTTAACATATTACCTGTACTATACTAGGCTTAAAATTTAAATCTATAGTACAGTCTGTAATACCCCTTAATTCGTGAACCTAAAAAAAAGGGGCCTTTTTAGAACCTATAGTTTTAAAGTCGGTTTGGTTTTTTTAGGAACAATGTTTTAAATTATTATCTGTCTGTGTATTTATAATTCTTAGGTAACTAATACATCTAAGAACAACTTGTTACCAAATGCTATTTCACTTCACTCCTCATTCATTTAATTATATACATTTCATTTTTAGCCATCTTTTGCTAGTAATGATCCAATTATTACCAATTAACCGTAATCCATACCTAGCTCGTCAGACAATTGATACTATAACTGCAAATAATATTACATGCCAAGGACACCTAAAACTTTGTGGTCAATATTAAATTACCTATCCAGTGAATGCGCTCAGACAGGGTTACGTCAACCAGAACACAAGCTTGGAAGAATTTTGATATGTAATAAATTAATAAAAATTAAGATTTTGCCACAGAATACGTATTAATATACCTTTGTACCGCAACGTTGCTTATCAAACCCGTTCAGGTGTTACCAAGTCTACACTTGGTTAAATATTCAGTATGTATACGGCGAAACTTACAATTTTACTTCTAAGTCTCATTTATTTAGCAAAACTTATGATATTAAAGTCGCATAGGATTATATAGGACCAATAGGACTTTTTTACGTTGTGAAATGCATTTGGGCACTTCACTACCTGACAAAAAAAGTATTATGTGTGTATTATGGCCTGGAGAGGACAAGACAAACCAAAACGTTGTTCCGCATCGCCTATACCAAGCCTCAGGATAGGCCAGTGGTTAAATCAATCCTCAGACTCCGCAAAGAGACCTGAAACGGGGCTGTCTTTGGGGATCAGACGGATGACCGCTAACCGCCGTGTCTCTCCCGAGGGTCTCTCTGAAAGCAGAGGGGTTGGAAGGCAACTAAGGGAACTCCTGAAACCACTCTTGGAAAACGGCGAATGTGCCAGCCGCCTTCAGACCAATGGTGGCCGGTGGGTCTCCTGTTCCTCCACCAATGGCTACTCTGGTAGGACTGGGCGTATATAAACGGTAGCAAGCGTGAGGTTCTGCGACTGTTCACCTCGCTGGCGAACAAGGTGATGGCTGCCCAACGTCACCGGCTACCGGTCACGTGCTACATTACAGCCAGCACCGAGTAATCCGCTTTTCTACTGACCGAGGCCCACAGCTCCTACACTGCTTAGGCTGTGAGCTGCTACATTACCGCGGGCCTTGTAGGTCTGCCATCCCGCAACCCCCTCATGCCATGGGGTGAACTACCGGAAATTGATACGACGATTAACATTTGCAGCGTTAATACTGCATCTTTTAGCGATCACTCCAGGGAGCTTCAGCGGTCCTATTCCTTTTCCGCAAGCATGCCCGAAGAGGGAAGAAGCTAGACCGCCAACGTGCAGGTTTCCTAACTCAGTAAGGTACTCGTTGTTAAATGACGGCGGATAATATGCTTTGTGTTTTTGAATTCTAAACACATATATCCACATTTGCTTATAATTTTCATGACGATACCCATTATTAAAATATTTAACTCGTAAATATTTAACTCATTGATTACTTTAGAGGGATCGTATGATGTGGGGCCTTAAAAGCGGGTACTCAAACATTTGAATAAAAGCCCTCCAGCAACAGAGTATCCTATCAATTAATTACAAAGATCGCATGAGAATATCCCGACATAGTTTACCGATTAAGCTTTTATTAGACCGGCGAACTGTCGAGCAATTGTTGGCAAATGGTCAACAATCAGCTCCAATTGTGGTCAATATGAGACCAGACGCGCCGTTCATGCCTGTCTGCGATACTCAACTCGAGTTCCGTTTTCTATTAAGTATTGATTTTGTTGCTTTATTGATGTTCGACGCCATGTCCGTAGGCTGTTGAGAAAATTATTATTATAAAATTGTTTGACGTTGATACTCAAGGTAGCATTAATACACTGTTTAGCTACATAATTTTCAGACTATAGTGCTAATTGCAACCTCGCTTGGGTACAAAGTGTCAGAGAATTAAGTATTCACGCAGCTTCATACCATTCATTGTAAACTAGTTCGACGCCTGCGACTCCACACGCTTGGTGATGTTTTTTATGACTGGGATAAAAAATAGCCTAACTGTTATTCTGATGTGTAAGCTATATTATTGTAAAGTTTCATCAAAATTCATTCAGTATATTTTACGTGAAACAGTAACAGACATCCATTATTACAAACTTTCACGTTTATAATATTAGTAGGATTAGTTATTTTACCAGACTCAAATATCCTGCATTAGATTACATAATACATAAGCGAAGCAAAACGATTAAAGAGGTCAATTGATAGCAATAAGCTGAACAGACGTTTCCTTTGCCTTAGTCAGATCACGGATACGAGGGCGGCTTACACCTACACGCTTATCTCATACTATTCTATCATATTAAGTTGACACTGGAGATATTATACAGATTTTTCTATGTATGAAGCGCGCGTAGCTCCTCTAATTCAGTGTTCTGTAAACTAAGTTAAACAACGTTTGGTATGGCTGGTCACAAATGGGTTATCGCTTTGTGGCATTTCCATTTACAAGCGTTACCTATGCATCTGCCGCCATTTCGGGGATAATGGCGTAATTGATAATAAATTATATCCGAAAATAGCTTCATAAAAAGGTAAAATATCAAAATCAGAGTATATTGGTTAAGTATTTACACATATACATGTCACAAATTTGCACTTTATCACCGAAGCGGTAGACAGATGCATACTATAAGCCCACATTTCACCTTAAGCATTTTTAGTTTACATTTTTAAGTATAGTGTCTAAGACATTCGGAGACTGCCGCGGTAAAGCTATTGCATAGCATACCTTTGTTATTCTGTGATATTAATTCAAATTACACTAAAAAAAACACCCTCACCCCCACCCTCACCCCCACCCCCACCCCCACCCTCACCCCCACCCTCACCCACACTCTCACCCTCACGCCACCCTCACTCTCACAGTCACCCTCATCCTCACCCTCACACTCACTATCATCACGTCTCGATCCGTGCGAGCTCATATATTATATCGTACAATCGTACCATATAATATATGTACACACACGTTAAGCCAACGCTCGGCCGTGCTCGGTGAACTTCGTGTGACCTCGTCTCGACCTTCGTCTTAGGTTTTTTCCTTACGAAATTTCTTGATTAAAGCCCACTCAAAGCCCGCGATAAAAACTATGCAATAGCTTAATAAATATTTAGATATTATACTAGTAATAATTTTAGGAAAGCGGACACCGGGCGTCGCGAGACGCAACTGGGACAGACGCTCGGATGATGATGACAAGTAATAATTTAAATTTCCCTTTGGAGAGCTACGGTTAATGCTGACCGTACCAATGAATCTTCAATCATTTAAATTATTCTGTTTTTCATAGCCACGCCACGGCCACATCGATAGCTTTTTATACCGCACACTGTCAATTGATCAAATAATACACTTTAAAACTAATATTGGATTGTTGTTGTCTCAATAATGAACTAGGTATTACATTTACAGTTATTTCCGAACTTGTTGACATGATTGTATAATGTAACCTAATGTACCTATTATACGTAATAATAACATGCAAAGAAATCAAGGTTTTTACAATAATAGAATAGGTAGTAGTAGCCGTTGGTCCCGGTTGCCAGTAACATGGCAGTCGTTAAGCTGGGCTCACCACCTACCTATGACTTGGGACAGGAATACACAAGGTGAAAAGTGGGCATATAATACATATATGCCTCTGCCACCGCTTCGAGGATAAGGTGTGATTAATAAACAAAAAATATTGTAAATAAATAAATAGTGTGTTCTATTGTTGAAATGGGCGGTGCAAAAATAACGATTTTAAGTCGGTACATTTTTAATTTGGACAAACAAATAGTTAGTTTTATACAACAAAGACCCTGAAAATACGCTACTAATGTTACCGCAGTTACCGTTACCTATCTATATTAATAAAAATGAATCGCAAAATATGTTGCTAATCTCAGGAACTACAGACATTGAAAAATTATTTTTGTGTTGGATAGCCCATTTATCGAGGAAGGTATATATCGTTACGCTACTACCCAGGAGAGCGGAGCAGTAATCATAAATGTCAACAAATTGGGCAAACTTCCATACATTTTTGAAAAAGTTGGGTTGTGACGACGGTTATATCACGGGCGAAGCTAGGGGCCACAGCTAGTTATAATATATAATAACATACCGGTAAAGAAGAGGACATTTAACTGTCAAAAATTTGCTACTCCTCATTGCCTACCTCTGGTGTGTAGCTTGGGATCCGCATTTGTTTACTGTTGGGAGCAGCCATGATTAAATTTTTTATTTTCGACTTTGTTGTGAGCCTGTTCCAGATCAGCAGGTGCAGCACTTGCAGATCAGCTCCTAAGTGAACCTGACCCGCATATCACGGTGCGCCTGCTGAATACTAGGTTGAAAGTAGCAACCATAGAGATTAGATGAGGAGGAGAAATAGCTTTGTTCAAATCAACAACGAAAAAAAATAATGTCGCAGCTCTACTGATAGGAAAGCAAAGAACGACGGAAAGACGCAGTTTGTGAGTTCTATTCTCGGCGGGAGAAAGCGAGTTATCGGTTTCAAATCAGTCAACCTATTTCTAATCTGACGACAGATTATGTAATATTAAGTAACATGATTTAGATAAATGGTTAACCAACACTATAAATAAATCAAATTTATTAAACTAATTAATACCTAGGAAGTATATTTAGCGCGGATGGAAGATGTGATTCGGGTGTAGAAAGGCGAGTAGCTGTCGTAAACAGAGTTAACGGTGCTTTGTCCCAATTAGTAAAGCGACAAAGCATTGTAAAAGAAGCACGGCTGGCGATTCATAACGCAGTGCTAGTGCCAACTTTGCTTTACGGTAGCGAAACCTGGGTATGTCAGCAGATGCATGAAAGTAAATTGAATGCTGTGGAGATGCGATCACTTCGAACATTGTGAGGCGTTACTTTGGCGGACCGAATACGTTACGAAGTGATACGCAATATGGCAGGTTTGAATTAAAGTGTCAGCGTTAAGCTGAAACACAATATGGCAGGTTTGAATTAAAGTGTTAGCGTTAAGCTGAAACAGGGCGTGCTCTGTTGGTTTGTACACGTCCAACGAATGAGTGAGGAACGATTGACGAAGAATATATATTGTGCAAAAATAGAGGGTAGAAGAAGTCAGGGTAGGCCGAGACTTACATATTATGAAGACCACGTGAGCAGATTGCTCAAAAACGGAATGGTCAAAAGTATTTGGATGCCCAGACGTGCGTGTATAAAGCGATTGATGAATCTTGAAGAAGCGAAAGAAGTATGCATGGATCGCGAAGCCTGGCGATCTGTCCTCTCTGAATACCCCGTCAGCGATACAGCGTGAAGATAGTTAGTAAGTTTTTTAAATAATACCTTGCCAACAGCAATTACGAAATACCTATTAATACTATTACTATCGTATATTCATAGTTTGTCTACAATAAGACTACCTTTTATGATAAATTTTCTACGTTTTAAAGAAAGCATTGTCGATACCGAGGTTCTATCTTTATGAGTCACGAGTTGACTCTGTTTTCCCATATTAATTTACGACCCATTCTCAGAGTTACTAAATATACCTAAACACTTTCAAAAAAAATCAAGCCGTTTCGAAGGAGTTTGGTTCGAAACACTGTAAAACAAGATTTTTATATATTAGAAGATGGTACATAATAAAAAATAAAACCCCAACCAAGCTCCTCATTTTGCGAAAATAGACTGAAAAGTATAACTAAGAATCAATTTTGATATAAATTTTGAGTATTTTTGAATTCCAACCAAAGAGCATAAAAAATAATTAAAAAGTTAAAAAATTAGTTTCTTTTTTGCATCCGTTCCCATAAAGGCATGACGGTAAAATATTACAAACCAAAATTTGGTACAAACATGCATTTTATTTATTCAGACCTCTTTGCACTCTTAACTTGACCTCTACAATATTTATAAAATACTAATTGCCGCCCGCGGCTTCGCCCGCGTAGAGAAGTTCTCCCGTTCCCGCAGGAACTTGTTCCCGGGATAAAAAGTAGCCTATGTGTTATTCTGATGTATAAGCTTGTTGTAAATTTTCATTAAAATCCATTCAGTAGTTTTTACGTGAAAGAGTAACAAACATCCATACAAACTTGCACATTTATAATATTATAAAGATTAAGATGCTTTTCATCGATCCTACATTACTAAATAAAGAGTAAAGTTTGCCTGTGCCTACACTATTATACAATAAGTATATTCATTTAGTAATACAAATAACACTTACGTACATGCATCAATTGGACATTAAACCTTGTACGATGTCCATAACGTCGACTTGTAACTCCTATTCATTCTTTGGCGCCGCATCACGTGTGGTGTGTGACTTTCCGTTTTATTTTTGCTTTATATTTATGTCACTGGGTGTCTATGAAGCTGTTCATAGACGTTGTGAATATCAATAGTCTTCTTTTAGAATTCTAAACCGTAAAATTTCGAAAAGTCTTAAAATGGTTTGCGGTATTCGTTTCAGGACACCATGAATAATGCATAGATGATTTTGAAGTTTTTCAGTTTTGGTATTATTGCATAATCTGTTTAGAAGTCGTCTGATTCTTTAGCTACGATAGTGAAGGGTGCGTTTCTTGTTTCGTCTTAGTATATTTCTATTTTATCTATCACGCCTTATCCCTGAAGGGGTGGCAAAGGCATATTATATGCCCACTTTTCACCATGTGTATTCCTGTCCCACGTAATAGATGGTGAACCATTGCCGTGTTGAAATAGACAGCAATCGGCAGCAATTCAACAACAGATAGCCTACCTTCTGTTCAAATTTTTCAAGCCATGTTACTGGCAACCGGACCAACGACTTAACGTGCCTTCCGAAGCATGGAAATGCTCGCAAATGTAACCTACTTACCTAGGACCAGCCATAGTGAAGTTGCGTAGCGTAACACAGTGATCGTTTACAGAACACTGGGTCCGCGGGGCCACGAGCGCTTCTCAATAAATCTATCTGTTGACATTTTATCTCCTTTTGTAGGTACAGCCGACCATTTTTTTTTAATGGGACTAATTCCACCCACATTCCCATTACTGTGACTCCTGTAAACCAGGATCTACAGCAATAACCAAAAACAGGTACATCCGACTAATCAAACCAACCTATTGGTTGGTAAAGTAAAAGAAAAATCTCCTGATGTCTCACTACCCCCCTTCTTTATAACCTTTCTTAAACTTTCCGGAAAATGTACAACAACTCATCCGAACTTATTTTGGATTCGAAAACTAGTTTACATTAGATTTAGTTTTCAAATATGCCTGAGCTAGATCTCTCATTCACAGACCAATTGGTTCGTGCACCACCTAGGTACTTGATTAATCTCCTAATACCTACCATAAAAGGGGCCTCCAAGAACTATTCCACTGCTTTCTATTAACTAAATTCATATTATGATGATGAAAATAATCCTCCGTCAATGTATTGTCAATTGAAAAATTGTGCCAATTTAAAGGTTATCGACCTTGATGTCACACCACTTGTTGTTCACCAATGACGTCGTACCGCGCCCACAATTCAACCAATAGGCGAGCGGAATTGTTTATCGATTCATCTGTGCGTGTTGATAATAATTGAGGACATGAGATGGCGGTCCAGAGAAAATGCTAGTTCTATTTTATGGCCGATTTGGTGCTTGTTTAATTTTGAATTAATTTATTTTTCTTGTAAAGTGGGTAATTAAATAACACCATGGTATATTTCTATGTACAACTATCGATACTTATTAAGTATTTAATTAAGTAGGTAGTTGTAAAAAGTTCTTTAAAATTCCTAGAGCTAGTAGGTAGGTACTTACAGAATATTACGGCTAAATGCATAATGGAACAAGTCTCGAATATTGAAAGAATAGTCTAGGTACCTGTATACGTATTTATATGTAACCCTAAAGAGACAAATAAGTATTAGCATTTAACTCCCACTTCTAGTTTTTATCAGTCTCAAAATTATGTACAAACTTGGATAAATCAGATAACCAAATTAAAATTTAAGAAAACGATCGAATATTCGATTGAAAACTTAATAATATACCAGAAATTAAAACGACAGGCAATTAATCGTCTGTAGGTACTCCAGAATATACAGATGCTGAATCAGAACTCTAAATTTGATCCTTAGCAAAAAGCAAGGTATTCAATGCGGGTGGTCGCATCTAAGAACTGATAAGTCTATACTGCGAAGCTACATTCCTGAACGCGCACATTCCATCTGTCTGGAAGCAAGTAAACTCCAATGGGATTTAAACTTGCCTTATACAGTATGCCAAGATAAAGTTGATATTATCCAGGGTATTGAAGTATGGGCTCTATTCAGAATGAAGATTGAATAGAATATGTAAGATTGAGTTGCAGTTCATTAGCCTCGATGTCACTCGAGGATGGCTGCACCGATTTAGCTAATTTTGATTTTAAAATATTTATAGAATTGGGAGAAAGTTTAAACGGTTAGAAAGTATGAAAATGTTTCTAAAAAAATATAGTTTATGGTAAAAAAATGTTATACTGTATAAAATTTATTATAAATATACAAGTATTTTTATAATTTTTTTTTTATTTAAATTTTAAATATACAAGTATTTTATTTAGGTAGTTCACAACATTTCTTAAGGCAAAAGGCTCACCACCTGTTTGGTGGGACATAACGTTAAATGTGGGCGCGCATAGCATGCCTCTATATCTTCTCAATACTGTTTTTACCCGTATTGTATAATATAGTTTTATAATACATTTAAACTCACGATTTGTATAATTGTGCCATTAATCAACAGTAAGAAGAAGAAAGGAAAGAAAAAAGGAAGAAGCGCTCGTGGCCCCGCGGTCTCAGTGTTCTGTAAACGAACACGGAGTTACGCAACTTTCACTATGGCTGGTCCTCGGATGGGTGACCACTTTGTGGCATTTACATTTGCGAGCGATTCCGTGCTTCGGAAGGCACGTTAAGCCGTTGGTCCCGGTTGCCAGTAAAATGGCAGTCGTTAAGCCTGGTTGAAGGCCTTATGGGCGGCTTAAAAAAATTTCAACAGCAGGTAGCCACAACCTGCGTTTGTCTATTTCAACACGGCAATGAGCTCACCACCTATTACGTGGGACAGGAATCCACACGGTGAAAAGTGGGCATATAATATGCCACTGCCACCCCTACGGGGATAAGGCGTAATGGATATTTATTTATTTATATTTATTTATTTATAATCAACAGTATAAACATTTGTGTAATTTCTTGTTATTTTCGGGTATTTTACACGTCTAATAATATTTATTAAAACTTTGGTGTCTTGCTCCTCACGAAGTTTCAGTTATATTGCAACCCCGTAACAAATAATAATAGGTACCTAGTGTTGGCCTGTGTATTGCAACAGCCGTGTCCACGAGTCAAAGAATATTAGAGTCGAAAATAACAAATACCGATACGCCGAAGCATTGTGGTCACGAGTTCACGACTCGAGTAAAGTCCACTGTGAAATAGCAATTTTTCGTTTCTTTAAAGACTTATCAATAATTTTTAACTAAAACAAAGTCCAAAAATTTTTTTATCTGTATTTTTTAATTTATATTTTTTTAACCTTGGTAAGCTTATCACTGTAACTGACTCATTGGTTACCCCGGTTCAAATATTATGTTGATTTGTGTGCCCTTGAAACTGTTCGTCGTTCCGCCAGACGATAAAAAAGCAAAATAAAAACAATTTACATTAATTACGTAAGTAAGACCATAGTCTAGGATTTTTATAAAGCTTAATTTTTTTAGGTGTCATTGTCAATGTGTCATGCCTTTACACTATGTACCTGTACATGTACATGCCTGTGAATCCACACTGAGTTATTGGCGGAGCAACAGTATCGCCACAAAAACAAAACGAAAAAAAAAACATGCCTGTGATAGAATACTTCCGTAGCAGTACAGTGTGTTCAAATTCAAAGTTAAAAAAAAAAGTAATCAACTATCTTCACGCTGTATCCCTGACGGGGTAGTCAGAGAGGACAGATCGCCAGGCTTCGCGATCCATGCATACTTCTTTCGCTTCTTCAAGATTCATCAATCGCTTCATACACGCACGTCTGGGTATCCGATTACTTTTCACCTTTCCGTTTTTGAGCTATCTGCTAACGTAGTCATCGTATCAAGTCGACCTAGTACCGAAAAGTCAATAAAAATGTCATGTAGATTCCGTTGTTCGTTTTATGCATATACGCTTCTCCAAAGGCTCTGACGGGTTTTCTGTAAAATTCGACATCATTAAAATATTTTACTTGAGCACCGGGTTTTACCTACGTGTGAAAGTACCCACAGACTACCGCCGCACTGGTGTGTGACTCGCGACGTCTACACGCGTCAGACCGTAACACAGTTGATGATCACGCCTGTTGTAATTTGACTTCTAAACCCTAAAGTTTTAAAGCTGGTTATCGCGTATATGGTCCATCGCGAAGCCTGGCGATTTGTCCTCTCTGACTACCCCGTCAGGGAAACAGCTTAAAGATAGTTAAGTTAAAATGTGCACAAGACGCTGAGAGGTTAAAACAACACTAGAAAAAGTCATTTTATTTAACGTGTTAATGCCTGTGAATGTAAACCAGATTGGAGCCGACTAAAATCGCACGGTCCCGTCCTATATTATGTCTAACGCCAAGTGCCTTAGGGAATTCCTCGGAAGAGCTATAATGATACAAATAATGATGATAAAATGATGGTGCTATTTTCCTCTGGTTTCCTGTTATGTGTCGTGTCTCAGGGAAATATTACAACGTTCAATTAGCGTATGATTAACATATTTCCTCGTAATACACAAATATCCTTACAGGAATGTCTATAAACACTAGGTATGATAATCGAGCAAAACAATGGTTTTCGCTATTCCTAGTCGGAGAATTATGGTCCAGAGAGGTTTCAATCGAACTATTCCCACTATTATCAAGTAAAAAATTGATCGGCCAGTGAATTAATAAACTACCTAAAACTTTTTAATATTAAAACTAAAAATAATTATCATAAGAAAATACAAAAAAGACATCGAGTAGTAAACTCCCTAACAAGCATATAGTACCTTGTGAAAAAATCCCCTATTCTTCCCATTTTTAGCAGCCAACCATTTTTACCCACACCGAAGTTTCGTCGCAACTGAAAATTAATTTACACAATCAATGAAAAGAATTGTTTGAACGCACGCATGCTAAGTCTATTAAAAATATCTTGAAAACAAATTGAATTATTCGTCACTGCTTATTAAATCAACAAGAACGTTCTGTTAGTAATTTTCAATAGCCGTAATAACGATGTGTCCTCTGAGTACTTATAGTGAGTATTAAGCAAAAGTGTGACCTAAAATGTTTGGTAGTCTCCAACTTCGCAACATACCATAATTTGAATGATTGAAAGCATTCTCCTGAAAAACTCCCAAAGACCATGTTCATAAATACAAGAATACAACTATGGCATACATATTAGCAGTGCTGATTTAATGCGATGGCCATTTACCACATAACTCATCAAGTGCTACAAAGGAATATGAAACTAATATACAAGCTTCTAAGGGTGATAATAGCTTGGTGATGTATGAAATGGATCAGTAGAGACAATACGGATGATATCCGATGAGCGGTGCATCGCATGTCTGCCATATTAATGCCAGCTTCTAAGCCGTGTGCAAGAAGTATTCATATTTCCTGCATTTTACCGCCGCAACTTAAGTAAAAAATATACAGTTCTTTTCTGTCATTGAATAATTATTAGGTTCGTTTGTGGCTATACCATGCCATGGTATAGCCACGTGATGCGTCGGCCACCTGAACATATGACCCGTCAGGTGTTAGACATGTGAACCACGCCTAGAACCCGTGGCAGGCCCGTCAAACATGGATTGCCACAATAAAAAAGACCTTAAAAACATAAATATATCCACAGCGACGACCCAGGACCGAGCGTCCTGGCGAAGAACTACCTCGGAAACGCTAGATAAAAATGAGTGCTTTTGTCTTTAACTATCTTCTCGCTGTATCCCTGACAGAGAGGACAAATCGCCATGCTTCGCGATCCATTCATACTTCTTTCGCTTCTTCAAGATTCATCAATCGCTTCATACATGCACGTCTGGGTATCCAAGTACTTTTGACTTTTCTGTTTTTGAGCTCACGAGGTCTTCATATGTAAGTCTCGGCCTACCTTGACTTCATGATGATCATTGTCTTTAATTGTATTTTTTCTTTTTAGACTTAGGCATTAAACTACATTGTAGTTTAATGCCTAAGACTAAGGAACATGTAAACGACTAAACGTCAATATTAACTGAAAAAGAAAATTCAACTGTCATTCATTAAAAAAAAAACGTGTCACCACATCGATTGTCATAGTTTAATTAAATTGAAAGTTTAATTTAATCGAGTTGAAAATTGGATTAAATTGCATTTGCAATTGATTTCAACGTTGCAGTAAACTCTGTTTATCTTACTTACCTGCTAATGGTTTTATCGTACTATCGTTTTCTTTTGTTAGTTCTTACCTGCCTTACTGAACATTGAATATTAAACCCATATCTCACCAACATAAAGTTGCGCTCCTTGTTAATACCCAAACTTACGTCAGACAATGATTCAGTGCTTAGGAATGAAGTATAAGTTAGCATCTTCGGAGAATTTCGACGAATTTATGAAGGCTTTGGGTATGTGTTATCTGATGCATATGTTACTGATATAATATACAAGACATGTCTTAAACTGTCCATCCTTCAAGTTTCAATCATGCTAATTTACGATAAATGCAAAAGGAATGGATGATAGTTATATTCTAGGTCTGGAGCATACCCTTAGATACATTTGAAGAGTACCATATTCTAGGTTTTTATCCCGAATAATCTTTAAGTACACCGCAGCCTACTTAGTAAAATGTCGAAATAAATAATAACTGACGGACGCAGCATCGGAATCGCGCGTTATAGCAATTGCTCCGTTTTTGTATAATAATAATCAAGTTTATTTTCTCTTCCACAAAGGTTAAACTTAAGACTACCAACACTTTATACAATTAATTATATTTTATTTCAAAACATCAATACAATACAATTTCAAAACATTGTATCACGATTGTCGCAAAATCGTGATACAATGTTTTCCAGTGATCGGATTCCGGATTGGAGTAACGCGTTTTAACGAATTCGAATAGAGACAAAACACCGCGACTGACATAGCTGGTATCGAACGTTCGATCGCTGCATTTAGCTTCTAAAAAGCGACTAAATCGTCGGTCGCCTATGCTAAAAGTACCTACTCTGCGGTGTCCTTTATACTCACGTAAGACATGTATAGATATGCAATAATCATTTTTAACTCGGCGAACCCCAGGCGGCTATTACTCAAATAATACCTTTATTCCCAGTAGTACAATATATTTCAAATACATACATACATATTATCACGCCTGTTTCCCATCGGGGTAGGCAGAGACTATGGCTATCCACTTGCTACGATACCCCGACATACAGCTTTCGCTTCTTCTACTTTCATGAGTGTTTTCATACACGCTCGCCGGTTAAGGGTACTCTTGACCTGGCCTTTTTCCAAAAGATCGTCGATTTGATACGTATATCACGCCGAGGTCGACCCCTACCAGTTTGCCCATTCACTCTCGCCACATATATCTGCTTCGTCAGTCTATTTTCATCCATCCTCTCCACGTGTCCGAACCATCTAAGCATCCCTATTTCTATCTTAGTCACTACATCTTCTGTCATACCGCAATGTTCCCTTATTACGCTGTTCCTTTCTTTATCCATCAACTTCACTCCAGCTATACATCGCAGACTTCTCATTTCCACGGCATTTATTTTACTTTTATGCGTCATCTGCCATACCCAACTTTCACTGCCATGCATAAGTGTGGGGACCAGCACTCCCCTATGTACAGCCAGTCTTGCCTTCTTAGACACGTTCTGACTGCTCATAAAGGTGTACATGGCCCCATTCACTTTATTTCCTGCCAAAACTCGCTCAATGTCGTAGTTACACTTTCCATCTCTCGTAAATTTTGTACTCAGATATACAATCTCTTTCACTTGAACACAAGAATTGAGCAATCCGTCATACTTGCCTCTCTTTCAATAACCATTACTTTCGACTTGTTTACATTCACTTTCATTCCTTTGTTTTTTAACGCATCATACATAATGTTAACCATCAACTGCAACTCCTCCGCCGATGGTGTTAGTATTACCTGATCATCGGCGTATAGTAGGGCACTTGACGGTCAGTTCATCCATTTTTATACCATACGTACTCTCTTGCAGTTCTTTCATGCAGCTGTCCATGTATAGGTTAAACAGCAACGTTACACAACCCTGTCTCACACCTTTTTCAATATGAAAAAAGTCTGTGCAAGCTCCGTTGATCCTGACACAAGCACTGGAGCCCTCATAGAGAGATTTCAGTGCTCGTATCAAGTGGCTGTTTACTCCATACCTGGCCAGGCCTTTTCCAAGTCTACAAATACGCAATAGACCTTTTGACTTTTCGCCAAAAGCTTTTCTGCTACGCATCGTAAGGAAAAGACCTGATCCGCACATCCTCTTCCTTTCATAAATCTCACCTCTTAGTTTCAAATACGTAGTTATAAAACAAAGCACCTTTTTTCACACAATATTATCATCCAAAGAAACAAAGCTTATTTATTAGTTATCTAGAAAGTCTTTGAATAGAATTCAACATCATATTTTACTGGGTTATTTACGATTTTGTCAATCCGTTTGTGGAATGCACTTATGCACTACAGGTGGAATATGGAACGACGGCGACGTGCCAACTCCCTTGAAGTCTTTAAATATATGGTCTCTTTTAGGAATATTACTGCCATAAATTTCTTCGCGTATTCAAACATCTATAACCTTGTCTTCAGGTGTCGGGCTCATCACCCGTACGGCAGCCAACGCTGTCACTCCCACGGTGGAACTTCGGAAAGAAGGAGATTTGTACAACCTTGTCACGTCGTCTACCTTTAAAACCACAGAAATGAAGTTCAAGCCTGGTGAAGAATTCGAGGAAGACAGAGCTGACGGCGCAAAGGTATACACTCGTTTGACATGATAAACTTGACTTTATCTGCAGCCCCATCCACTTGTGCCGACATTTTGGACCCTTCTTGCCGCAACAACGGTCATAGATAGAAAGCGTCCAAATCGTCTGTACAGATACGTATCATAAATATCGCAAGGAAATTCCGAAAAATTATGTTAAATACAGTATACCGCGAAAGTAAAAAACATCTTAGGTTATTAATATGTCGGTTTTTCGGGCTGACCCGCCATTATTGAATTACCTGGGCTATATCCATGCGTTCACTGAGGGGTATTTTTATTCTGGTGAGGCTGACCTCACAAGAATAAAAATACCGAAAAAAATAAAAATAATGTTCCAAGCTCTCAGGAGCTACACTTGTGCTCTCAGGAGCACAGGTGTGGACTGTGTCCTACTGAAACACCACTTTTCCGCACCTTACCTGGTAGATCGTACTTGTTGCATGTAGACTTTCAGTCAGACGGCATTCGCTCCTAACAATGCCGAACATCAAAAACCAAATGAAAGCCCCAGGCAATCCAGGTAGGGTTTGGAAGCATCTCGAAATACACTAAGATCCAACCAAAGAACCACCAAAGAGAAGAATCCAACCAGCCTTTCGCAGTTAACCACTGGACGTGGGCCTCTCCCAATATTTGGCGTAACCTGCGGTTTATCTTTTTGGAAAGGTGAAACACGTCTTACTTCACCACTCAAGCCAGACAGGTGAGTACATGGTTTTGTATCGAGTTTTGCCTTGACTTTGCCATGACCTCATCCGTTACGACTCAGCAGGTGCACCACTTGTGGAGGAGACTAATTTGGACCGCAAATTTGTCCGAGCCCCATGGTATCCAATTTCTGTCATTGCGATATTTTATGTGATTTCCTTATTGTAACCACGAGGCTGTCTACTATATCCTGTTCATCGTTACATTTTCAGGTTAAGTCAGTGTGCACATTCGAGGGCAACACGTTGAAGCAAGTCCAAAAAGCTGCCGATGGTCTTGAAGTTACTTACATCCGAGAGTTTGGACCAGAGGAGATGAAAGCCGTGAGTAAATAAAAAATTGATTTATTATTCCAATATATTTGTTTTGGGTATATAAAATCTATATAGAGAAATAAATCTTTTAAAGAGAGAAAAGCATACTCTAAATAGAGAAATCTATCTTTTAAAGAGAGAGAAGCATACTCTGTGGGAAACTGTTACAGGAAACTTCACGGAGCGGGAGAGGCCGCGGGCATTAGCTGTTATTAGTGACGTCTTTCCCCTCGGTTGTCTGTGGGAGTGATTTTAGAAAAGGGACGGAAATGTGTTACAAGAAACCGCGGAAGCGCGCCCAATTTGATTTGGCCAATGAGCGCGCGCGTTGCCATTGTATTAACATATTGATGTTTTCCATACAGATACAACAAGAAAACAACTCTCCTAACTTTCAATATGAGATTGTCTGGGTTTTAACTATCTATATATCTTCACGTCGTTTCCTTGACGGGGTAGTCATATAGGACAGAATGCCAAGTATCTCGATACACTTTTCTTACTTAATTTAATACGAGTTTTCTTTCATTTCTCACACTGATTCATTAATTGTTTCATACATGCACGCCTGGGAATCTGAGTACTGACTTCTGACTATCTAACCTTTCTTTTTGAGCAATCTACTCACGTGGTCTTCGTATGTAAGTCTCAGTCTACCCTTACTTCTTCTACCCTGTACTTTCGCACAATTAATACACTTTGTCAATCAACCTCAGAACACAGGCTTAACACATTTCCCGTCTTACGGCCGGTCTCAATAACTTATCTATCTTGTACTATTGTCTAAAATAATGTCAAAATAGTTACCATCGGTACCTATCGACAAAATTTCGGGTTCAATAACCAACGATAGATAGAAACATTTCACTACGACATTGAACTATCTGTCACAAAAGTTAAAATTTCAACTGTTTATCTGTGGTAGCGATCTATGTTTAACTGAAGATAACTTTTGGCGGGAAGAGTGACAAGTGCGGACGCTTGATGTATATTATTTTCTAAAACTAGTGCATTTATCTTGTTTTATGTGAGGAGTGGTGGTTTCTTGGACATAAAAGTTGTGGTAACGTGCACGTTGCAGTGAAATGCTATTTTCTCTCTTGCCGCGAAAAGTCCACTGAAAACCTCAGTATAAGAATCACCATAATACTGAGGGCAAGGACCAGGACCTAGGAATGAGGACACGACCGTGACAAAGACTGGACAGGACTAATTAGAAGATAAGATTGAAGAAATATGAAATAAAAAATAAGATTTGGCTAAAAGGCCTTTGCAACCATACAATAATTAAAAAAAAAATAACTGCAGACAGAATATTAAAACCGATTGAAACCGATCATTTGTCGCTAAGTTATTTTTTTTCTGTTTCAGGTAATGACTGCCAAAGACGCGACTTGCACCAGGGTATACAAAGTCTAAATACCTTTAAGACTGCTTCCTACATAACAGCACAACTATTAATATAATATCCTACATAAAAAATGTTTATATAGTCTTAGTAGGTACTCGAATTTGATTTGTAAAACAATAACAATAAAAGTTTTTTTTCTACTTTCACTGTACTTTTAAGCCAAAGTTATACGCGAGCGTTTTTTGGTCATTACAACTGTTGTATAAGTTTTTCAGTGCATACATATTTAATAAAGGATTTTTTCTAACTTTTTTCCTTTTTTATACGCAATCTGCCATTTCATTCACTATAAATCTCATTGCTATTACGTTCGTGCTTTGGACACTATCACTTCGTTCCCGTTCAGCCGTTCATCCCTATTGCCAGCCACGTGCATAGTACACATTGATTTTAATTAAAGGTAAAGGCAGCTTGAAAAATTTCAACAGTAGTTCGCCACAGCGATCGTAGGGTCGGCAGCGAAAAAAACTACTAAACCGATTTTGATGGAACATACACTATTCTCTATTTAAAAGTACTTGAATAATGAAAAAACTTGTCACAACCGTATCAGTAATTTCGAAAAAATATGATAGCCAATTACATAATAGTATTTATCAAGGGAGCGAAATGCAAATTTGACGGCGAGAGCGCTAGCGTTCTGGAGTCAAAATAGGTACCGGTACCGACTACCGGTACCTATTTTGACTCTAGAACGAGCGTCGTGGCGTTGTAGAGTACATAGAACCTAAGCGCTGCGCCGCAATCAATTACTTATTCTGTGGCAAAACACCGCCTAAGAGATATATAATTTTGCATCTCCTATAAAAATTAAAAAGAGACGCCCTGAAGTACTAATATGAAAGTTTAATTAATATCTATATTTGATACTAAAATAAACTGCATTTCTTATAGAAAATCAATTTAATGACACTTGTCACTTCCATGACAATACGGTATAAATGTAAAGTATCTATGCACGCAGGTTAGACTTGAGCAACGAGGTTGTAACATTTCTCCCCACCCAAACAAACATCGCTCCCCATCCGATTACATTTCATCTATAAGGCGCCGTGGAGGTCGTGTCTGGCGCTGGCTGCGGCGGGGCTGGTGCGCGGTATTATTTGCCGTCGGTGTAGCGAAAACTGGAGATGATAATGGGGTTGTCGTGGAGGGTGAAACTTCAGATGTAGGTGTTGAAGCTTCAGGTGATACGGCGGGCGTTGAAGATGCAGAAAGAGGCATGTATGGCGAAGTTATAGGCATTGGTGCGGGTGCTGCTGCTGGACTGGTGGTTGGAGGTGATGTAGCAGTTGCAGTTGCAATGACAGGATCTGAAGAGGTAAGTCGCGGCCTGATGTGATCAGCGTGCCTTCTCTTCTCCTCCCCATTGGCAGTAGTAACTATATAAGAATATCTGTGCTTCCGGGCCGCAACTGTTCCAGGTTGCCATTTTTTTTCCAGTTTGGTTTTAATATAAACATCATCGCCAGGTTGGTACGTGGGTGCAGAAGACATAATGCTGGCCTTCACATGCTGGTATTGCAATTTTTTTCTCCTTTTATTCGGCCTGATATTGGACAGTACACAGTTTAATGTCTCCCAAACATCATTTGAGCAGGTGATTTGCCGGTAGTGGCGTGTGGCGTGTTGCGGTAGTTAAATAAAAATTCCAGCAATCGGCGTTTGGGTTGGTTTCCGTCACTCGAGGCTAAACTGTTCTTGAAGGTTCTTACAAACCGTTCTGCAAGGCCGTTTGTACGTGGGTGATACGGTGATGAAGTGACGTGTTTGATACCTTGGTTTCTGCAATAGTCTTTAAATTCATGAGATGTGAGTTGGGGACCGTTGTCAGACACAATCATTTGAGGTAGTCCAAAGGTGCTGAAGATGTCATCCAACACAAGACATAGGCTTTTCGTAGTACATAGTCGTTTTAATTTGCCTTAATTCACACCATTTCGACAATGCGTCACACAAGACCAACCAGTAGCTGCCATTGAATGGTCCCATACGTGTTCAGGTATGGACCAAGAAAATACTGGGAGTTTGCTACTGGATGGTCTGTTTTCTTGACACCTGGTGCACGCCTTCACAAAGTTCTCAATATCCTCATCCAAAGATGGCCACCACACGTAGAAACGTGCCAGGGCTTTCATCGATGATATGCCCGGGGCTAGGAGACGTGAGGTCGTTTTATGTACAGCACTTTAAATTTTTGAAGGTTGTGTTTCAGGGTTTGGTAATCTGGATAGGCAATCAGCTACAATATTATTTTCTCCTTTCTGGTAGCAAATTTCGTACTGATAACTTCCAATCGAGAGAGCCCATCTCACAAGCCTATTATTCACTAATTTAGGTAGGTTGCGTTGAGGGCCTAGTAAGTGTATTAATGGTTTGTGGTCTGTAACCAACGTAAATTTTGTCCCTCTCAAGTATTGATCGATTTTTTTTATTCCAAATAATTTCGCTAGAGCCTCACGGTCAATGACAGAATATTTGCTTTCAGCTGGGCGGAGTTTCCGGGAAGCAAATGCTATTGGTTGTTCTGTATTTTTGTTTTTGTGAAATAGAACAGCTCCGACTCCCTTTTCAGATGCATCGCACGCTAAGTAGAGAGGGCGACTTTCGTTGTATGCTACTGAGGGTTTAGTAGTTGCAATACATTCCTTTGCAGCTTCCCATATTCGGTTTTCGTGGTCGGACCACTTCCACTTTTGCTTTCCGCTGGTTAGAGTTTAGAGATCTGCACACAGTCCGTGTAGGTGTGGGATGAAACGCTCGTAATATTTGATAAGCCCAAGGAAGTAACGTAATTCTTTTGCGTTGGTTGGTTGCAAAGCCTTGGTAATTGCGTCAATCTTCTCCTTTGTAGGACGTATTCCGTTTTTATCAATTGTATGTCCCAGGTACTCGATTTCATCCTTTAATAAGCTACATTTCTTTAGATTTACCTTCAAACCAGCTTACTTTAGCCGATTGAACACTGTACAGAGAGTACGTAAATGTTCGTCTAAATTCTTACCTGTCAGTGCAATGTCATCGAAATACTACGTTGGGTATATTTCCAAGAAGTTGATCGAGAAAATTCTGGCAAATTGATGGTGCTGTTGATATTCCGAATGGCATTCTGTTGTACTGGTAATATCCCTTATGTGTTGATATCGTTAAGTATTTCTTAGAATCCAGGGCTATTTCAAATTGTAAGTAGGCATCTTGAAGGTCAATTTTTGAGAAGAGATGGCCGTTTGCTAACTTTTGTCGTACCTGGTCAAAGATAGGTACTGGGTGTAAATGTTTTGTTAGAACTGGGTTCAATGTAGTACTGTAGTCTCCGCAGATTCTGAAATCGCCTGAGGGTTTCAAAACATTGACAGTAGGTGTGGCCCACTCTAATGGAGTTATGTTTGGATCTACTTTGTATATAATACCTGTGTCAACTAGTCGCTCTAACTCTCGTTCCGCGTTTTTCTTCATGCTGAACTTGATTGGCCGAGCAAGAAGGTGTACTGGTTCTGCTCCGGGTTTGACATGAATATTAACTTGGTAGTTGTTCACTTTACCTAGTTTCCCATCGAATAGTTCATTGTATTGTTTAAGCACTTGTTTGAGTGTTGTTGGGGCCATAGTTTTGATTGAGTAAACTGGGCTGTGGAATTCCATTCTAAACATTTCGCTCCATCGTAGACCGAAAAGCATTAGCATTTTTCATCACTACCACTGGTAATATTTTATGTTTACCGTCAACTTCCACATTATCATCTGTAATTACTTTAGTCTTTAGTTTGCTGTTACCATAAGCTTTCAGTTTTGGCCCTTTGGTTAAGGCTGGTGATCCAATTTTCTTCCAAATCTCGGTGTTTATGATTGAGTAGGTGGAACCAGGGACCCAATCCATTGTGCAGTTAAGTCCGTTGAGTGAGACGTCTATTTGCTTGCAGTCTTTAATTCGAAGACAAGTTACATTGCAGACAATCTTGTCATCATTTTCACTACTATCTATTGAATCATGTGAAAAGCTAGATGTTGACGCTTGAATATCGTTTATTCTATGTGGTTTTCGTTTTGATGTGTGTCTTGCTGATGTTGGCATAATGTAAGCCCGTCCTGTTTTAATGCAGCAACTTTCGAAATGTCCTTTTGAGATACACTCGTTACAGATGTGATTCTTCGCCGTACATGCGGATACGTCATGCTTTTCTCTTCTTTCTTACCACATCTAAAACATTGAATGCGATGAAGTTTCCGTTGTGCGTTAGTATTTGTCATCGACTTCATGTTGCGGCTCTTTTTAATTTTGTTGACTGTGTTGCCTGTGGTGTCATGTACGGCCTGTTCTCGTGATAGAGCAACGGAAAAAAACTTCTTTGAACGTGACCTCTTTGCCTGCTTCTTGTAGGTCAGGCCATTTTTGCTTAAGGTCAGTTTCGAGATCTGGGTGGTTTAGTCCTGTAGTGAACCTGTCACGAAGTTGTCGTTCTAAAAGTTCCTCCTTATAGTCGCAGTCTTGGCTTAGGCTTTTGAGTCTGTTTGCGTAGTGCTCCATTGTTTCGTTAGGTTCTCTGGTACAGTTCCAAAATCCGATTAATGCACGGCACCTTGTCCGTTTTATTCGGTATAAATCTAATAGCTTTGAGCGTATATCGGTGTACGTGCTTGATATAAAGTTCGGTGTTAATGCTATTTTTACTTCTCGGAATGTATCCGGCGTCAATGTGTTAAGTAAGATATCTTTTTGTAAATATATATCTGTGACATTAAAAATTTGGTATTTATTGTCAAGGTATTCGAGGAAGTTATCGATCCTACAATTCTCCGGGTCGTATTTTTCCATATTGAAATTCTTACAAATCATCATTTTGTTGCTTGATGACGGTTCGCTTCGGACATTCAATTTCATGACACTTGTCACTTCCATGACAATACGGTATAAATGTAAAGTATCTATGCACGCAGGTTAGACATGAGTAACGAGGTTGTAACAGATACACTTGCCCAATTTATGTATATGAAGGCGTGGAAGGAGACGCTTGAGAACGGCGGTCTGAAACTAAATGTGGCGAAGACCGAGTACTTGGCACTAAACTCTACAGATTTGATAATTTTATCTATTATATTATTGATAATTTTAGATATAATATTAATTGAGATTGGTCGAGCGCACGGACCAGGTTCTCAGGACTCAGATCTGTATTTCACACGTCCAGTGACATCGGTTGCGATGTCAAGGTACACATTGCTGCCGCGTGGGCTAAATGACTGGAGATGACCGGTGTCATTAGTGCCCCAAAATTGCCGATCCCGTTGAAGGGATAGGTCTTCAAATCCATCATTAAACCTGTTCTTTTACGTGGCAATGAGACGTGGCCAATATTGGAGCGACACAAGCAGGAGCTGCGTGTCACGGAAATGGAGATGCTGCGGTGGATGTGTGGAGTCATGCGGATGGACCGCGTGTGGAACTCTCGCATCCGGGGCATCACATTTATATTTTGCACTTTAACTATAGCTTTTCTCTCCTCTAACCTGTTTAATTCTCTTTGTAATGGATCGAGTAAACATGTAGGCAGTCTCGGTGAGGGATAGCATATTTGATCATCTATTTTTCTGGTAGGAATTTCAACCTTATGAGGCAATCTGCCAATCCCTTCAAAAACATCAATATTCTGTTTAATAAAATTATCTTTTTCTACATTTTCCACGACTACTGATTGTAGACGTTTAATAAGATTCAGTGCGATACACCCCGGTAAGCCTAACAACATGGTAAGCCTAATAACTGTCAACTACAACAAAATTTTCATAACTCATTGTTTTTATACTTACAAATTAAATTTACAATTCCGACTGGTTTTACTTTCTCCCCGGCAAAAGATACAAGTTTCAAATTGGTGTCTCTTAATGTTATTTGAAATTCACAATTTTTATTTATCCTATCATATACTTTCTTAGGCATAACACTTACATTAGCTCCTGTATCTAGCTTACATTTCACTGACTGCTCCTCAATTTTAATAATCTCTGTCCAATCCAAATTGTTGGTAGCTTGCGAACTCACTGTACCACAGTACAAACTCCCACTTGAATCAGAGTCTGGATATATGACTTCCTGAATTTTGGGATTTTTAACGTGGCAGCTTACAGCAAAGTGATTCAGAATACCACATTTTGTGCACTTTTTTCCAAAGGCTGGACATTCTTTTGGACCATGTGATGTTTTACACCGCCGACAATAAATTTTTTTCTTTGTTTCTCTATATGACTTCGATTTGATCTTGGCAGAATCTATTTCTGCATTTGTGTTCATTTCCCTTTTTTTAAAGTAAGGCCTTCTCTTCTTAGCAGACTTTCCTGTAGAGTTTTATCTACTACACCTTGTACAATTTTGTCACGTAGCAACTAGTCTTTTAAGGTCTCTGTAGTTGCAGTATAACCATAATTGCATGTGCTTAACAGCAGCCGCAAGTCTGTGTAAAAATTTTCAAAACTTTTTCCTTGTGACTGTTTCCGCTCGTTAAATTTAAAGCGCTCAAATACGTCATTTACCTTTGGATTTACATATTTGTCAATCTCTGTTAAAGTTTTAGAATAGCTTTGCGACTCTTCCAGTGGCAATTTGAAAGTCAGCATAACCTTTATTGACTCCGGTCCCATCATGTTCCTGAGCAGGGACAACTTAACCTTATCTGTTGCTTCTTCTTTACCTATTGCTACTAAATAATCTTCAAAAAGACACTTCTAAAATCTCCATTCATTGGCCGCATTTGGCGACCGCATGTCAAAACTCGGTGGAAGTTTTATATTAGTCTCCATGTTAAAATATTTTAAGTATACACTCACTTGTAATTATATTGCGGTTCTTCAGTTTTAAATATCACTGTTCGACTGCGCCATGTTTTATATTTAATTATAATAAAACAATCTTAAGCTTTAGATACGGCCTGTCTGGCCATGTCAGCCCCGCTGGGGCCCGGAAGACCCAAGAAGTGCTGGCTTGACGTGGTAAGGGATGACATGCGTGCCATTGGTCTCACTACAGGGGATGCCGACGACCGTGCGTGCGGGAGGAAAATATGTAGATATATACGGATAGGAAAGCGGACCCTCGGACGCAGCTGGGACAGACGCTCGGATGATGATGACACTGGCCGGTGACGTGACTGGTCCAATTTATGTATGACTATATTAGCTATTATTTTAATTAATTCAGGAGTCAATAAACTGTAACTTTCATACATTTACGTAGAAATGTTTTTACAAAATACATTCAAGTCCGATTACAAGACCAGAGAAGTAGAACGCGCGATTTTTTTATTTTTTTATTTTTATTGCATCTCGTTTTATTTTTACAACCATTACCAATTTTACCAATTATACAGTTTTTGTTCAATTTCTATTAAAATTCAAATCTTATTTCTACTCGCTAAAAGTCTTTTAAAGAAAAGAGCTACTTTGCTCCCACTCCTAGAGAGATGAAAAATTACTGTTTGGCTACTACCATTAAACGCGCGTTAAAGAGATGGTTAATTGAGAACGTATTTTATAATCTCCAGGAATTTTTCTCTAAGAAATAGTTTTAATGTTCTTTAGATTTTTTTTTTCTTTTCATACAGCGCCATCTAGCCCAAAGTAAGCTAATATTAGCTTGTGTAATGGGATCTAGATAACTGATAAACATACTTATATATTTGTAAATAACATATTATAGATAAATAACACCCAGACACAGATTAAACCATCGTGCTCATCACACAAAGTTTTATCCTGGGTGGGAATCGAATTAGTGCCACCGGTAACGCCTGCAGAAGTCCATATTGCTCTTCGCCACATGGTGAATAGAATATTGTGTGCATGATTTGAATGTATTATGTAATTTATATTGCAAACGCTCCATTGGGCAGACTATTGATACTAAATAGTTTGTACTAGCCTTTCACACAGTTTCTGCAATAAATATCTTTATCTTTATCATGGGCCCCGCATATTTAAACCCACTCATCTCTGCCTGAGGGTACTTTGGAGTGAAACTTATTAAGATGAGGTATAATTTTTAATAAAGTGAAAAAAGACAACTCGTATCGAACCAACTTGAAATTTTTCACCATATTTTAATCGTCATTTTAAGAGTACCTACTCATAACACTGTTCATTGGTATCGAATTATTGAGTAGCTCGATAGATAGCTCTGGTCATACTCTTAAAATGACGATTAAAATATGGTGAAATATTTCAACTTGGTTCGATACGGTTCGGGTAGTTCAGTGGCTAGGACATTGCCCTGGTAAGGCAAAGGTCACGGGTTCAATCCGGAGTGTTCTTCGTCCTATATTTCTCTGCGAAACCCATATTGACACTCCGAGAGCGTACACTCCGCCGGATCCGGAAATCGATACTCCTTTCGAAGATCTTCATGGTGTGGTACATTATATTTATACCGCGGTAGCTCCCGCACTCCTGTACTGACCCCTTACCTTTGAAGACTGGAGTAATAATACTCAGCCTCCATTGGTTTGGGATCTGCCCGCTGAGGAGTACGCGGTTGAAAAGGTTAATAAAGATGCCCACACCGCGAGCACCCATCGCCTTCCAGGCTTCGATGGGGACACCATCGGCTCCGACAGCGTTCCGATTCACCATGTGGCGAAGAGCAATATGGACTTCTGCAGGCGTTACCGGTGGCACTAATCCCTGATTCGGAGGGAGGTCCGGAGGCTGCACACCTTTATGCTGCTTATTTAGCAGCTTGTGGAAGTACGAGTGCCATATCTCCTTCACCGCGAGGTCTTCGCATAGCAGGGTGCCTTCAGGATCTTTTAGACAGCGGCACTTAGAAATATCATGTACCGCTTTGACCCTGGAGCGCGCCAACTTATAGATAAGCTTATACGCAAAGCTCAGACAAAAAGATAAGGTCAGATAATTTCAACTTCTCATATAAGGTACCTGGGTCTAATATGGCCAGCCTGAAAATATAGCCACTCGAAATCCTTGCTTGAATTGAAAAACAAAAAAAAAAAAAGAAAGAAAGAAGAATTACGGCGGCCCGGCGTACGCCATCATACATATTAGATAGTCTATGTGTGTGTAAGCAACCGGCGTAGTGACACCCTTCCCACACTGCTACCACTTGCTAGAAAGCAACGTTTAAGAATTTTTGCCTTGTTTTAGATCATGGCACCACATTATGTTAGAGAAGAAAAATGTGTAAGAAGTTCTTGGAATGAATCCAGAGAACCCAGTGGAGTACTCATGGCGCGCTTCGCAGCCTATGTGTGGATGTGTAGCAGAATTGAAATGCCTCCTAGAACGCGTGCAAGCGAGTAGTGCGTCGCTCGTGTAAAATAGACCTTGATACGGGATAAACCCTTTATGAATAATTACATGGATATGTCCAAACAACACGATCTACATTTTCTAATATTGAAGTACAAGCCAAAGAGCTGATAGGCTTTCATGAATGCTGATAGCAACAGACTTCAAGACGATGCAAGCGAAACACAAAGTACGACGATTTTGTTGAGAAAGAAACACCTGGTAAACAGTTTGAAATTGAGGTGTTTGTTGTTATTATTGATAACACACTGTCTGCTTTAGACAAACGCATGAAAGCATATCAAAAACTAACTAGTGTTTTTGAAATATTTCGACAGTTAAAATAATAATAAGAAATATATAAAGATAATATATCTCCCACATCACAAATAACACAATTACAGGTACCAACACCATTACCTCTCACACGTACCGATGATGGAGTGGATAGCGTAACTTTAACCGTAAGTACTCAGTGCAATGAACAAATAAGAAGTGCTTTGGAGTGTGCGATGCAGGATTATCTAAATGTTGATTTGAAAATAAGACCACGTCTGCCGCGTTTGCCGATGCATAAACGCAATATGGCGCTGGTGTGTGCCCTGGATTCGCTATTGTCTAATTATTTAGATAAAAGTGAAAATCTCAGTAGTACGCACTCAATTCTGTACTGTGCAGCTGTTGCAGCATGTCGAGTAGCTGGTGTTAAATTCCCAGATCATAAGATCACTACTCGACCAGTTTGTGCTGTACCATTGTGGCAGTGCAGGATTGAGCGGCGGATTGCTGAGACCAAGGTACTCATTGGCAAGCTTATCTGCTTTAGGTCGGGCAATACTCGTCCGAAAGTGATGCGTTTTGTAGCTCGGACTTTTGCTGGAACTGGAGTACGCAATTGTGATTATGCAACCCAAGTTACAGAACGCATTGACTTCCTAAAACAGAAAGTTTATGCATGGGCAAACCGAATTAGATGCTATAAAACTAGGACAGGTAGATATATCCTGAATCGCACATTTCAGAGAGATGAGCGGTGGGTGTATAGAAATTGGGAGCAACCTGATACTGTGGGTGACATGCATTTACCAGATACTGTAACTACGAACTCATTTTGGCGTAGTATTTGGTCAGTGCCTGTCACCCATACAGAAGGTGAATGGATGCGAGATGTCAAGCGAATGTGTGACTCTATTAATCCAATGGAGCCACCATCAATTACATCTGATGATGTTGCTAATGCAGTCCGTCAACTTCCTTCCGTCAACAATTGGAAATCTACAGGACCAGGCGGACTGCACAATTTTTGGCTAAAGTGGCTTTGGAGTTCACATAGTCGTTTGGCATCTCAATTTCAATCATCCTTGGAATCTGGGTTGCTTCCAAGTTTTATGACCACTGGGATAACCCACCTGCTACATAAGTCTGGTAGTTCCATGGACCCCAAAAATTATAGCTCGGCCTCGCTTTCACTCGCGAAAGAGTACGCGAGTGAAAGCGAGGCCGAGCGAAGCGATTACGACCGCGGTGGCCGTAAGATGGCTGATGCCCACAGAAAAGTAGAAGGAATTGACGTCTCGGGAAGTGACTCGTACATTGTAGTGCGGCTGCAGTGCAGACCCGCGCCGCGCCGCGCCGCGCCGCTATAACGTGTCTTCCCACGTTATATAAACTTCTTACATCTATTCTGAGGGTAAAAATAAACTCTCATATAACAGAAAATTCCATCCTGTCAGACTCTCAGAATGGATGTAGGACTGGGGCTCGTGGTACTAAAGAACTTCTTATTATTGATACGACTATTAGCCAACAGGTTCGTCGTAAACGAAGGGATTTAGCGACATCTTGGATAGACTATAAGAAGGCTTATGACTCCGTGCCACATTCATGGCTCATGAAGGTGCTAGAGTTGTATAAGATTGATGCTACTCTATGCACCTTCTTGAAGACATGTATGGGACAATGGTGTACGGTCCTTCGCTATCCGGGATGTCGAGAAATTCTGGGTGACGATGATTCTATAAATATAAAGCGGGGTATTTTCCAGGGTGATAGTTTGAGTCCTTTGTGGTTCTGTCTAGCACTAAACCCTCTGAGTATAATACTAGAGGGTTTAAGGCTAGGCTATAATTTGCAGGGAGGTGGTCCAGTTATATCCCACCTCTTTTAGATGGATGATTTGAAGCTCTTTGCCTCCAACGATATTCAATTGACAGTCTTACTAAAGGTAACTGAAAACTTTAGTAATTCTATCAACATGGAGTTTGGTGTAGATAAATGTGCAACCATGCATGTTAAAAGAGGGAAGATTGTGAAATCTGATGAATTGGAACTTTCAGATTCCACAAAACTTAGATCCCTTTCCGCAAATGAAACCTACAAATATTTGGGTATGTCACAGGCATTAGGAATTGATGACAGGGGTATGAAACAATCATTGGTGGAGCGTTTCTTGGGCCGCCTGAAGAAAGTACTGAAGTCTTTTATCAGGTGGGAACAAGGTTCGCGCCTATAATGATTGGGTCATACCATTGTTAACCTATTCCTTTGGCATACTCAGATGGACTCAAACTGAGTTGGACACCCTCGACAAAAAGGTTCGTACTCTGCTTACTACATACCGAATGCACCATCCACGTTCGTCTGTCATGAGGTTGTATATCCCGCGGAAGATTGGGGGTCGAGGCTTCTTAAATGTTAAGACTCTCCACAACCGCGAGATATGCAACCTTAGAGAATATTTTCTGTCAGCGAATATGGGTATGCATCGGTGTGTGGTTGCAGTAGATAATGGACTTACCCCGCTTAGTCTGGCTAAACAGAACTGGCGCAAACCTGTGATACTCACTACTGATGATCGCAAGGAGATATGGAAGAGTAAGGAGCTGCATGGACGATTTTTCCGGGTCATATATGGGCCCGATGTAGATTTAACAGCATCTGTTTCCTGGCTACGGTTTGGGGACCTATTTGGGGAAACTGAAGGTTTTGTCTTTGCAATTACAGACGAAGTAGTAATGACGAATAACTACCGAAAGTATATTCTGAAGGATGGTACGATTGACATTTGTCGGGCATGTCATCGTCCGGGTGAATCTTTAAGCCATATTATTTCTAGTTGTTCGCGTCTTGCTAACGGGGAGTATTTGCATAGACACAATCAAGTAGCCAGGATTGTCCATCAGCAACTAGCTCTTAAGTATAAACTTGTGGATTTGGAGGTGCCCTATTACAGGTATGTACCCGACCCAGTTCTTGAAAATGGTCGTATCACACTGTACTGGGATCGATCCATCATTACTGACAGGACTATTGTTGCCAATAAGCCTGATATAGTGGTGATGGATCGATTAGAGCGTCGCGCAATGATTATTGATATTACCATCCCACATGACGAAAATCTCGTGAAAGCAGAAAAATAAAAACAATTGAAATATTTGGACTTGGCTCACGAGATTGTTGACATGTGGGATGTGGATTCGGCAATCATTGTCCCGATGGTCGTATCAGCACATGGGTTGATTGCCAAGAGCCTCGACCAACATCTTATGAGGCTCGCGTTAGGCAGTTGGATCGGGAGTTTGATGCAGAAGGCAGTTCTCCTCGACACGGCACGCATTGTCAGGAGGTTCCTATCTCTGGAGCCCTAACCACCGGTAGCTTGGTCCCTGTACCCGATACCGGTGGGCTACAACTTTTTATATTTTTAAATGTGTTTTTTTTTAGATATATTTAAAAATGTAATTTGTATGTCTGTATAGTTAATAAAGAGAATAATAATAATATTTTTGGGACAACCCACACAACGCCATCTGATTCCAAACTAAGCAGAGCTTGTACTATGGTAACCAGATAACTGATAAACATACTTATATATTTCTAAATACATACATATTATAGATAAATAACACCCAGACACAGAAAAAAATCTCTTACAGCAGAAGAGATTTAAAAAAAAACACAAAATTTTAGTCAGTGCTTATGAAAATGATTTGGATGACAGCCTAGACAACGAATTACTGCAGTTTGCCAAGCTGCTCAAAACGGATGTGGCTGGTGCTATTGACATTACGAAAAACGAAGCACTGGAAATTCAATATTATAAATTCTTAATGGACAATTCATTAGAATCATGTTTCCCCAATTTAGAAATTGCTTTGCGCATTTGTTTATCTTTCATGATCACGAACTGCAGTGGCGAACGGTCATTTTCGACATTTATGCGCATAAAAAATGAGTTCAGGAACACTATGAGACAAGAACGTTTGAATTATCTCGCTTTGATGAATATAGAATATGATTTGCCCAGAGAAATTGATACGAATAGTATTTTTTTCTAATTTCCCCAAATGAAATCTAGAAGAGTTACTTTTTAAGGTTTAAAAAATAATAAGGAAACAGATAGATAATAAATTTAAAATATAAACATTATTTGAAATACACTATTGATTAAATATAACATTAGCTATTCCTAAAGATATAATATACTTTGTATTAAATATTATCTTTGAAATATGTATTAAAAAAAATATTTGTGTCGTATCATCAGTTTTCGATTGTTAGTTTCCTATCAAAATTATTATATATTGCCAGAAAATCTCAGACTTTTCTGGAGACCTATATAAGATACATAATTATATCATACCTACGTACATTATTTTGTTAAATCTTAAAGGGTTTAGACAGCGTTTTCGTTGAAAGCTCCTAGACACATTCTTTTTTTACGACACCTCCAACAACATTTTTGCGAATGTATATGAAACCGTAATATATTATAGTAAAGTATTGTAGTTTTAAAGATCTAAGCATACAGCGCGAAGCGACTTTTTTTATAATATGTATGTTTAGTGATGAAAAGGTATAAAGGTATTCATGAGATATTCCAAATTTCCAACCAAGCAAAAATAAGAATAGCAAAAAAGTTGATTTAATTTGCAACAGCGCCATCTACTATTCAATAGGAAAACTATTCTATAAATGATCTGAGTACAGCTATTCGCAAACAGATGGTGCTAATAATGTATGCTTTGAATTATTATTTTTTGAGTGCGAGTATAAATTTATAATTAAATGAGTACCTGTTGTGTTTTATTTAATAGACATTAATTACGTTATTTAGCTTTTTCTTTTAGTTCTATAGAATTTCTTTCTCTACAGATAACATGGTGCCAAATACTGTTGTTTTTTACTATATACAAAAAAAGTTGCCAGTCGTCTAATATAAGCAAAAAATCTGCATAAAATTACCTATGCAATGTATCTAATTATTTTTTATTTTATCTTCGTCTAGCCTAGCCATCGATGAAAGCAAAAATTACAATAGAGGTCCCCCTCTGACTCTTATCATTTCGAAAATTCTGTGGTTGAGGCAGGTTTGAGGTCTTCGCTCATCGACAGCAGTCAGTCTGACACGATGTTATTCTCCCAAATTGCATAGTTGATATTTTACTGTAAGATCCTCACCGTTATTTTATCTCCTGAAGTTGTCCGAATTATAACACTACTACGGCCGTGGTCTGCTGCGGGCGTTGTTCGAGGCGTCCCGCTGCGGTGTGTATCGTGTTTAGTTTTTATCTGCACCGTGTTAAATGTAGATACGTTCGCATTTGCAGTGTACGGAACGCGATTTAACAATTTATCGATATTTATTCGACAACTGTCAAAGCAAACTATTCCGGAATTTTGTTTGAGCGATGAATTTCGTGTAATAATTTTATTTAATTCTATGAAAATGTTACGCCGGTGTGATAAAGTGACCTTTTTCGTGTGTTGTTAAAACTATGTGAATATAATACAAGGAATTTGTGATGTGTATTGTGTATAACTTGGTTTAGTGTGAGGATTACACAGTTGCTATTTGGATTTATATACGCACAAGTGAGTAAATATTTACATTCTACTTACGAAATGATACTTTATATAACAAGAGCCTAGCTCTTGCTTTAGGTACCTAGGCAAGTAAAACGTACCTTTATGGGACAATTCAGTGACTAAAAACTAAACCTATTTCATGTATAGATTGAAATAAAAGTTAAAATAGAGATACTTTAGAGTTCGTAAGCTCGTATAGCTTACGAACTGACACCAGTCATGTCTACACATCAGCTGAACCTACACTTTAAAGTACCTACACTCCTTGAATTGAATATTTATCTACACCTAAATTACAAAAGAAGACTTGATACCTTCCTACTTTACCAACTATCATGTGGCCAAAGTTCTGAAATCCCTCTAAAGTAAATTGCAACTTTCCCAATATCTTTCTATTACCTACTGTTGTTTTTTACCTATTCTTATTATCTCATTCATATTTTTGTACACTAAAGCTATAATATATGAAAATCAGACAGGAATAATATGGCCTTACATTAAACTGCTCAGTGTTATCAATAAATCTACATTTGTATTTATTTTCATTCCAAATTTATTTAGAACATAAATAATTTAAAATGTCTATTTGAGACCTGGCGACAGCTCATAAAAATTATGATTTTTATATTTAATGCCAATTGATTCAAACACACTGAAAATCGTTTAATATTTTCACTCAAAAATTAATTGTGACAGGCCACCTAAATGTCTAGAATTCAATTTTTAATTATTGTATACTAATAGACTTGGGTTTTTTAAGAGTGTTTCAATAATTTATCAATTCAATTATATGCACTTATCAACAGGAAATACACCTCTCTCAACAATAAAGTTATTCTAGAGATATCATTCTACCCTACCAGAAAAATCAATAAATTACTGGCTATTTGCTTAAGTAGTTACTTAAATTTAGTAATGTAATTACTTAATTTTTGAATACTATTCACTATTGAAAATTGAAACTTGCACTATTGAAAATTGCATTAGGTACTTTGAATCACGAGAAATCCGACTGAGGTAGCAGTGGTGCAACAAGAGGCAGAAAGATAAAAAAATAAAAAATAAAAATAAACATTGGTCGGACAACTTACACAACGCCATCTGATTCCAAACTAAGCAGAGCTTGTACTATGGTAACCAGATAACTGATAAACATACTTATATATTTCTAAATACATACTATATTATAGATAAGTAGCACCCAGACACAGAATAAACCATCATGCTCATCATACAAAGTTTTATCATGGATGGAAATCGAACCCCCATCTCTTGTGTAGCTGTCGGATACACTCCCACTGCACCACAGAGGCAGTCAAATGATATGATATGTTGCATGTTGAACTGAAAAACACATTATATGGAACAACCTTTAAATAAATTATATCAAGAAACATTATATGGAAAGATTTAAAAAGTATTGTCTCTGCAACAAGTACTCTTTTCTCTAATACTCTGAATTCTTAAATTGGAGCAAACCATGGTATATCTTAGGACCCTAAATGTAAGTCATTAGTCTGTCGAACTGTGAAAGTCAGTCTCTTGTAGTCACCTTGACCTTTCATTAGCCAAGCTCCTTTCAGTAAGCTAAAAAAGTTAATAAACTCTAGCTGAAGACTAAAAACTTAATTAAACTCTAAATGAAGTTAAATGGTGAAGGAAATAATTAACAAGTTTATTTACTTAATTGTTAAGTGTATCATGTTGCTGTTTAATTGGAACTGGTGGTTAGCTACATGTTGATATTTGCCTTATTATATACTGAACTAAGTATGCATTACCTATGGTTTTATTCCGTGATGTATTGCGGCTAATCCCACACCCAGGGTCTACAGCAATAACCAAGACCATGATGCAGAGTCTTTCAATTGTGTCGATATAGAATCGATATCGTCGATCAATAGATAGCCACCGGTACAATTTTGACAGTTTTTCATAGTCAACTATTACAATTGTACTTCAATTGACTTCTATCAGTTGGCCGATAGAATTCTACTAACACAAACCGCACCAGTGGCTGCTAGTCAGTTGCATTTTTTTAGGCTACTAACATTTTGAAAGCTAAAACCTCAATTCTGGTTCTATTCTATGGCTTGTCAAAAGTAGACTCGGCCCCCAAAGAAGTTACACCAATCTCGAGCTCTGTGATGTTTCAGGAGAAGTTAGAATGATTAGAAATAAATCATAAGGAGCAAATGAGGCAGTTGGAAAAGAACGTAGGTAATGCCTCTTCCCTCCTTTGCAATGCAAAAATTGAGACCTGGAAGGGAACTAGGTGTTCATCCTTTAGAATAAAGAGGAGGGAAAGTCTATGAGGCATGCTTTTAGTTTACATCTATGTTAGGTAAATTGAAATGGTTCTGGTAACATCAAAAGGGATTGGTCCACATCATGCCAGGGAGCCAAGTCTACTTACTAATTCAATCGCGTCAGAAGAGAATAGAAATCGTCGCTCAATAGAGAGCAGACACAAAAAATTACAGTTTTCGTAGTCTACTATTACAATTGCGCTCCAATAGAATTCTATCGGTCTTCGGTCGTAAGTAGCTCTTAATTAGTTGACATTTTTGGTAGTCTATATTAATATTTTGATAGCTAATAACAGCTATTTTGTCTCTATTCTGCAGCCTGAGAAGAGTGATCGTGAAATATATAATAGTTTTAGTAGATTAATACTAAATGTCACCGTATAAAAACAATCCTAAAATATTTAATTACTACAAATGTAGGATCAGTAAATACATCTAGCGATGCATCATTGCTTACCTTCCACTTTCTGCTGTATTTTCATTTCTTTCGAGTTTTACCATCCCTAAAATTATTAATAACACGGCAATGGACTCACCAACTGTTATATGGGACAAAAAATGCATATGATTAAAAGCGGGCGTACAGTATACCTCTGCCTACCCCTTCGGGGATAAAGGCGTGACAATATGTATGTATGTAAAATTATTATAAATTTGGTTTCTTTTGGAAATACACATTTAGCCATGGCAGGTAGCTGATTCTGCCAGCCATGGTATTTCTAGTTAGATTTAGGTTCTATAATTACCATTAAGCCGGGTGATCGCCGCAAAACGTCACAAAATACAAACTACGATGTTGTGTGAATTTACCAATTTTTTTTATATTACTAAGTTAAAAGACTGGGGAAATGAGCATGGTAGGCGGCAGAACACGCGGTCGAATCGTTTGTACGGTTTTTTATATTACTCGTACTAAGTTAAAAGACTGGGGAAATGAGCATGGTAGGCGGCAGAACACGCGGTCGAATCGTTTGTACGGCAGTGCCGCGTCCCTAACAAGAAAATTATAAAAAAGTGGTAGATAAATATACAGGCCAAAGTAAGTAAAGTCCAAACCTGTCAGTAGCCAGCAACAGACCTGGGGGCCGAGTATTGAGAAGCCGTAGAATAGAACCAGAATCGCTGTTTTAGCTGTCAAAATGTTAGTAGACAATCTAAAATGCAACTAACTGGCGGCCACTGGCGTGGTACGTGTTAGTAGAACTCATCGGCCGACCGATAGAAGTCTATTGGAGTACGATAGTGATAGTAGACTGCGAACAAAAGTCAAAATTGTACCGGTGGCTTTCTATTGAGCGACGATTACGATTCTTTTCTGACGCGATTGAAATATTAGACTTGGCCCCTGCGTATTCGTCTGTAGTTACTGTAATCGTATGAGTAAACATTGACACGCTTCGTTAAAGGCGTCTATAGCAAGGCGCGAGTAATATTGATTCCATGTATTAAACGGATCCGTGACCGAGACAAAAACTAGTCAAGTGCATTTATAACAGCTGAAAATAATCGCTTGTTATAATCACTTCATTATCAAAAGTATTCATTTATTATGATATGATTATTTCTACTTATCTAGATTACCGCAATTAAAAGAATTGATTAGGTATATCATATCTGCCTTATTATTAGCTAGTACTTTTTTAGGTGTGACTCCTCCCATTGGTTTCCCTTACCAGAGCTAACGCCGTAGGATGCGCATTTCGGACTCGAATGGCTGCAACCTTGATATAAGTACTTGGTACTTGATATAAGTTCGAAAGGAAATTTGGACTAGCATTGCTTGCCAACCCCTATAAAGACCTCTTCTTTTCTTTTAGGCGTGGTTTCCCCCATAGGTACTATTCAAGAATACGTCGGCGTCGCACCAACCCCCACTCGCATTAAGTCTTCCTTTTTCTGTACAAGTATACGGCAACCTAATCGAAAATGGTCACTGTACCCTATGGATGTTTGCAACACCAGAGTTGTTGAACAGGCGCTGCAGATTCTGCAAAACTCCTCTGACCTCTTTTTAAAGAACCTTATACTGTAGACTTTGTTCAAACTCAAAAATGATATCATTTCTGGTATAGCGGCACGTCATAGCCCTGCGGAAGTAGCAGAGCGGTTTTATGTCAATTGGGGCTCCCAGCCCAGGAGAGCTCCGCTGTCTTGCCTCTACCCAGTCGGAGGATAAGCCAGAGGTTTAGTGACTGCGATTCGACAAAGGGACGCCCCAAAATAAGGTTCTTATTGGGGGGCACAGATAGACTATCACGTATCACTGGCGTAAGGACCCTCGCTTCCATATCCCATGGAGAAGTCCGGCTAGGATACTTGCCGCTTCAAAGTAGATCGTCTCTAGAGATCTCTTAAATATCTACTCTATTAAACACTTTCGGCGTATAGTATGCCTCAGCCTACCCCTTTGGGAATAAAGGCGTGACAATATGTATACATAAATATTTGTTATATAATATAAAATTAAATTTAAATAATACCCTGACTCAACCTTACCTTAGCTCCCTTTAAAAAGAATAAAAAATATTATTTTGTAATATGCCGTTCTTTCATTTGAGACCCCACTAAAGTATATTTTGCATACATTCGGTTACCCTTCCCCACTTTCACCCCCACAACTTTTAAACAGCTCAACCGATTTTCATCAAACATCCATAAACCAAAGTCACCATTATTACAAAAAAAGAAAACTTAATTGAAACCGCTGCATCCTAGCATCCAGTCTAAGCGTGTTGTATATTATAGCTTATACACTTTTCACACCTTTCAGATTGTGACACGTTTTTATAATTTCCTAACAATTACTCATAGATCTAATTATTTTTAATCATTGTACAGAAAGTTTATACCCAAGTACAATTACCCATACGTCGAGTCATTCAAGCTCCTTTTATGCATTGCATCCACTAAGAGCTTTTTGTAAGCTCCCATCGTGCAGGAAGGAGAACGGAGGTTAGAAACAAGGCGCGGAAGAAGCCTGTGGGGCATTAGCTAGTATAAGATAATGAGCGATAATTCTGTTAGAAAAGTACTCAGCTGCACATTGCTAAGTGCCATTCATAGAATGGTTCTAATTAATCATTATCATCCGAGAGTCTGTCCCTTTTGCGTCTCGCGACGCCCGGGGTTCGCTTTCCTAATTTTTCTCTTTCACTTCGCACGGTCGTCGGCATCCCCTGTAGTGAGATTATTGGCACGCATGTCATCCCTTACGACGTCAAGCCAGCGCTTCTTGGGTCTTCCCCTCTTACCGGGACCCGGCCGGGCCGACATGACCAGACATTTGTTCCCCACGTAGCCCGGCGGTTGCTGCAAGACGTGACCCCATACCATACATAATTTAAAAGTAAAGATAGGTACCTACTATCTTAGATTATATAAACACCTATTTTTTCGAAACAGCACTAGAAATTACTTGAAATGTATCAAGGTCGTCGCCCTCACATTTCAAATGTAAAATACAGTTTTATAGCATACCGGATTTTTTTCATTTTTTTTTGTGTATTCGTATTAATTGTTATACTTTTGAGCGTAAATCCGGTAATTATGCCTTTCCTTGACGAACCAGGGAATGGCACCGCACGTATACACTTATTTAATATCTCCAGACTACGTCAGATGTAACCCTGTCGAAGTTTCGAATAAATAATATAAAATTTAATTTAAAAAAAAACCCTGACTTAAATACCTAAATTCCCTTTAAAAAGTAAAAATGAACATATTAATTTGTAATGTGCACGTTCTTTCATTTGAGACCCCACCCCACTCGAGTATATTTTGCATACATTTGGTTACCCCACAACTTTTAAAGGGCTCAACCGATTTTATCAAACATGTCTAAGAACACTCGCACGTAAGTCACCTTTAATACAAAAAAAAACTAAATTGACACAGACACGTGAAACTTATAACACCCCTCGTGTTTGCCTCGGGGGTTAAAAATGGTATTACTTCTTCTTATTTAACTAGCTGATTCCCGCAGCTCGCTCGCGTTGTGAAATTGTTTCGCGTTCTGTTACTATCTCAGGGTTCTATACATTTTAGAAAATATATACCTCAATGGGTTACCAATGTGGGCCTTCGTATAGGTAGGCGCCTTGTAGCACAGAATAAGTAACAGGCGGCTTTATCGCGCCAGGCAATAAATGAAAATGTCTTAGAAGCTAAATGAAGAGCTTAATGCAGTGATTGCTAACATAACGCTTCTATGTCTTACGGTATTCTCCTTTGGGGGAGTGCTGCAGATGTAAATAACATTTTTGTTCTTCAAAAGCGGGCTGTACGCGCTATATATAATTTGGGCCCCAGAGTCTCCCTCCGAGAAAAATTCAAAGAAGTAAATATTCTAACCGTAGCATCACAATACATTTTTGCCAATCTTATGTATGTCCAGAAAAATCTATCACAGTTTACTAAACTCTGTGATATACATAATATAAACACTAGACATAAAAACAATCTTTTAGTTCACCACAGTCGGCTGCATAAGATTGGCGATTCTTTCCAGGGTAACTGTATACGCTTTTACAACAAGCTTCCCTGTGACCTGAGAAATTTACCATTACATCAATTTAAAAAGTTTATTAAAAGAAAGCTTTGTGAAAAAGGTTATTACTCTATTCAAGACTATTTACAGGACAGGGATGCCTGGAAATGATCTACTGGCAAATAAAATAATGATTAATTCCAATAATGATTTAGGTACTTAGATTCTTGTTTAGACTTTACATCCTCTCAATAAATTCCGAAAATTCTATTAAAAATATTTTAGTGTTAAAAGAATACAATATGTATTGTTTATTTTGTTATCACGCTAAAAAACAATAATGTAAGGAATACTGTAATGTAGCATTGAAACAATGATTTATTATGTAGATCTAGCAGAATATTGTACTGCTAAGAAATGTTTAGTTTTGATAACGGAAGTAAAAATTAATAAAATCGAATGTGCTTACGACACAAGTAAAACTTCATAACTCCATCTACTGGATATAAGAGTAAGAAAATGTGTGCTCGCACCTCTCTCTCTTGCCTCTACTCTACGATATATACGAAACTTAATTCTCCCTCTTTGTATCCTCTCTAACTTATATCCCCTTTCGACATTTTTGGCCTCGCCCGATCACACCAGCTACTCCCCAAGTCAAGCGTGCGTAAAGAAGTTTTAGTTCCTTAAATAATCGTTTCAAATGATAATAGGAATACAAGAAGATCCCCTCAAGATATTTGGAACTGGATATGGTTCCTACGAAGAGTATCAAAGAGGCAATACTTTAAATTCACTTTCCATATTCTCAAATGTCAGATCTGTCAATAACGAAGATTGCGTCTGTTCTCAGTAGAAACTAAAAGCTCGTTACTTTTTAGAGTTTATAGCTGAACTCATCCTAGTGACCTCGAGGAGACTATCTGCATGGTCTTTTCTATTTGGATAAAATGTTTCATAAAGCGGTATATTTTATCAACATTTTATCCCAACAGGAATAATCCTGACCACTAGTTGACGTGACAATTGGTAAATGTAGTCTGAACTATTTTACCCAAGCACATACATAAAGGAAACTTTCAAACACTCACCGAATAAGTAGGTACGTGTCTAGGTATATACGGCTATGCCTGGCATCCCAATGTCAACCGGTACATGTGGCTTGCATACTGCGGAACGGCCTGCTTACGTCATTGCACCACATTATGCACGCACTGGCGCATTTATTTGTCTGTATGTATGTATTTATGTCAACGAGACAGCGATCTACCTATGACATGAGAAAAAAAGTAATTTAGGTATCCCCCTATTTTCCTTGGTTTTGCCCTAACTTGAGAACGGCTGCACGAATTGATTATTTTTATATGTTTGGTTCTTCCTTATTATAAAATAAAATAAAATAGAAGCCATACGAGACGTGTCGGGGTTATGTATGATATGGTACGAGGTTCGCCAATAGAGCTAGTTTCTAAAAGTAACTATCTTACCAAGTTTAGAGTTAATGTTAAGAATAGTCCAGGGCACACAAGAATTTTGCCCTTTGCGAAAATTTTGGCATCGGCGTCAATATTCATATAAGCTAAGGTATCTCCTAGATCGTGTAAGACTTTTTCGATAAGTTTCGGCAAAATTATTTCAACGGTTAGGTATAAGTAGATGTATTTACTTGAACCAAATATACGAGAGCTTAAAGTAATTAGAAAGAGACAAGTACAATACCTAAGTAGTTTTAGTTAATTACCAAAAGAAAAATTAAAAATCTACCAGTTTTCAAAAAAGTAACATTGTGTACCCGTACAACCTGTACATTGTTACTTTTTTGAAAATTGGTAGATCTTTAATTTTGCTTTGTTAAAACCTACTGCCAGATTTACTCGTCAGCTAGTAGGTACATATAAGTATATGTAGGTACTACAAATGATGAGGTATTGACGAGCGTGAGCGTCAGTAGTGGGGAACTTGCTAGATTATAGTTTCATCCCCTAAGTGGATGTCTGACGAATCTCTTACTGTCTGATAATTGACTCCGTATCATAAACGGCAAGTGTCATTTTTCGGTGCGAGTTTTGTACTTGCAACATATAAAGTCCTGCGTTCAATTGCCACTAGATGATACGTATGTAGTTCCTTTTGCGTCAAATGTTCATAGTGTTCATATATAGACGTAAAACTAAATATATATGATGTACCTACCGTAAGTTGTTTAATTTGAATGTCAAGGCAACCAACTACAAAATTTCCCAAACGAGTCATGACTTACCCCAAAACTATTTCTACTTTCATACACGATTCCAACATTACGTGAATTTTTTTTGAAATAAGTCAACTTGGCGTCTGGACTACTAAATTTAACTGATATTTCGATCTAGCCTGAAGCGTTTTATAAAACGTAAGTACAAACAGTATGTCGTAATATTTGCAAGTCTATTATTTTTGTTCCTATTAGAAAGTCTTGTTGTGGTATTAACTAACGTAACCTTATGTATACTATTTATACTTCTATACTAATATAATTATAAAGCTGAAGAGTTTGTTTGTTTGTTTGGTTGAACGCGGTAATCTCAGGCACCACTGATCCGAATTGAAAAAATCTTTTGTGTTGGTAAGTCCATTTATCGAGGCAGACTATAGGCTATATAACATCACGCTACCCAAGAGGGGCAGACCAGTAATCATAAATGTCAAAAAATCGGGCAATTTTTCATACATTTTTGTAATAGCAATAAGCGACGGAACGGGGATTCAAAATATGTCACGGGTGAAGCTGCGGGGGTCAGCTAGTAGCTCATAATTTAGTGGCTTGAAACACAACTGTTGCTGAGGATGCTTTTACTATGTTGTTATGAACTCGCTGTCTTATAAATATCTGGGTGGAATTTTGTAATTGATTTTAAACTAACTTCCCGATGAGCTAGACACTTGAAATTTGGCCCATTGCTCAGAAATGGATTGAAAATGCATAAAATGTGGAAAATGAAACTAAATTGCAGCTTTAAACTGGAAATGTGAAACCTACCAATTAAATTTTAACAAGCTTAATTAGTAAAAGTTTAAAAACTTTTGGGTTTATTATAAGCTTCTTAATATATTACTTGGCGATTTCTTATCGAAAAGCACACAGCTCTCCTTGCTAGAGTTATCTTTGCGTTTGAGAGACTGCAAGAAGAAAGAGTGATTTGGCAATGCACACACTGTCTAAGAAAAGGCTAATGTTTATGACACAGTTGAAGGCTGTTAAAGACCATATGGACGATTTGTAAAATTTTAACAGCAGGTAGCCACACTGTCATGTACACGGCAATAGGCTCACCATCTATTACGTGGGACAAAAGACAACTAATAAAATATGGGAGAATAGTATATGCCTCTACCTACATTTTCTGGGAAAAAGGCTTGAATAAATATATTGATGTAAAACGATCGTTTTTATTTTTTGGCCATTTAATCTCATAATTCACACATTCATTTATTCAAGTGCGTAATAAATTTAAACACTCATTCATATTATCAGTTATTGCAAAATTATTGACCGTCAAAGCAGAATTGTAACTGTGGAATGGTGTTATAATAAAGACTAATTTATTAATATATTACTTAACATAATAATTTTTGAATATATAAAGGCAAGGATTTTTGTACTGTCCACTAAATACTATATTTTTTATTGCTTTCGTAAAACAGTTCTTGAATAAAAAGTAAATATAAAATCTAGCTTAAGTAACTAAGTTAGCGTGCTAAACAGACCGATAATTGACCTACAACCACTACTTTTGCCTGGTAACGGGTTTCCTGAAAGTCTGTGGGAATCCTTAAATGTGGGGTTCTTTAAAAGGGGTATTAAAAAGTTTTAGCATTTCTGGAGTTGCAAACTTCCATAGGCTACAGTGACCATTGTCGATCTGAAGGGATGACGCTTGTGTGTCAAATAAAAAAATATATTTCTTTTTGGTTGTGTTTAGTGATTTGTACTACTGTTTTCCCCATAGTAGTACCCCAAGTAATGTCATTCTGTAGTACAGTTCCAGACGACAAATTGGAAGAATATTTGGTAGGTATATTTTCTAAAAAAATGTGTTTTATCTTTTTGTTTACTCTATTTCGGGTCCAATCTATTTATTCTAATAATAAAGCTGAAAAGCTTACGCTTGTTTGTTTGGTTGAACGCCAGGACCTACTGGTTCCATTTGAAAGATTATTTTTGTATTATATATTTAGCCCATATATCTAGAAATGCGAGACAAATCATCATGCTACTAACCAGGAGAGCGGAGATGTAATCATAAATGCCAACTGATCAGATAAATATAAAAAAAATAAACTTAAGACGTAAAGAGGTGGATTAATTCGTCAGTTTTGAGAAGTTCTCGGTGGTATAGTTGGTAAACACGTCTAGTGCGTTGTACCAGAAGACGCTGGTTCGAGTCCAGATCGAGTCTGAAAATATTTTCCACTTTAAAATTAAAGTTAGCATGCTACATAATTGCTTTACAAAATTGTTTCAAATAAATATTATTTTCCTAAAGGTGATGGGTTTAATTTAGATTCGCAATTGGACTTTGTAGGCGCTGCGATCGATCTAATTCCGTCCTAGGTTCGGTTAGGAACCTACCTATTACACTTATTCACCTATTACGTTGGTCAAAATGCAACTAATGATAGTGGGCGTATAGTCTGCCTTTGCGTACCTACGCTTTTGGGTAAAAGACGTGACCTCAATTAATGTATGTATAACCGAAGATATACAATATTACAATTCACATAGCGGCAAATATTACGAGCAAAAGCTATTATTGAATGAAAGTGTTGAAGCGTTTCACTTAACGCGAGTTTAATTCCAGTGTGGTACTTGTACAGGATGTTCTAATTTGTTTCTTCATGTATGTGTTGTATCAGTTCTGCGTTCATTGTTCTACTGACCGCGCCTATTATGAAGATTGTTTATCCCCTTGTATGGCTAATCTGCCTAAAGACAGTAGACTTTTCCTTCCCTCTTCAATCAATCAATCAAATCAGCCTATGGCAGGCCTGCACCTTTTGACTGTCTCTGTGGTGCGGTGGGAGTGTATCCGACTGCTACGCAAGAGGTCGTGGGTTCGATTCCCACCCAGGATAAAACTTTGTGTGATGAGCACGATGCTTTATTCTGTCTGGGTGTTATTGATCTATAATATGTATGTATGTAGAAATATATAGTATTTTAATCAGTTATCTGGTTACCATAGTACAAGCTCTGTTTAATTAGGAATCAGATGGCGTTGTGTGAGTTGTCCTAACGATACTTATTTATTATTATTATTTATTTATCAATCTCTACAAATCAAAATCCAAGTCCAAGACTACTAGGACTTTAATTGGTCGTGCTAATTAGTGTCTAGCACATACGATATTTTAGCCTTTTTGTTACCACCTCACTAAAAAGGCAACGGGGTTCAAAAAATCTTCCAAATTTAACATCTAAAATAGACACATTTTATTAAATTTATTCGGCTCTTTAGACCCACCCCAGTTCCGTTCTTCGGAAGGCACGTTAAGCCGTTGGTCCCGGTTGCCAATAAAATGGCAGTCGTTAAGCCAAGTTGAAGGCCTTATAGGCGGCTTAAAAAAATTCAACAGCAGGTCGTCACAGCCTGCGCCTGTCCATTTCAACACGGCAATGGGCTCACCACCTGTTACGTGGGACAAAAATGCATACTGTGATATGTGGGCGTTTAATATGCCTCTTCGGGGTTAAAAGCGTGACAATACGTATGTATGTATTTATTTATCATATTTTGGACCCTGCTCCTTCTTGCAACCATTTCCAGGTCGTCGATATTATCTGGCGGTGGGTCATCCTACCGTACGTTTGCCGAGTCGCGGTCTTCACTTCAGATCTCATTTACTCCATTGGCTATCAGTTTTACAGATATAGCCAGCCAGCAGCAGAGCTATGTCGACCACACTGGATCCTTACGGATAAATTTGTTTCGGAGTTTACCCCTTAAAGACACTTCAAACAGAGCTCGTTCAATAGCTCGTTGTGCACTTTCAGGACATTTGCTTTATTGTAGACAAGTGCAAAAACATCCTTGATCACCTACATTTTCCTTTATAGCTACCTGACACTGACTACGCAAGCGAACAACTGAGTAACATATGAAGTATTTTTGAAAGGAACTGACGGTACACATCTCGATTCTAATCGCCTGCCGTCGATTTCTACTAGTTAAAAAGCTATTAAAGAGACACGATCGCTTAATTTGAGTATAGTAAGCAAGTAGCTCGATTGCACTGTGATCTATGATTTCGAAATGTAATTTGTTTGCAGTAAAGTAACCTGCAGAGATAGAAATTTGGCAGTCAAACTTTGTATTTCGGCACTTGACAAAAAGAAACCGAAGTCGAAAGTCCGAGACTACCAGGACTTTAATTGGTCGTGCTAATTAGTGTCTAGCACGTAAGACCTTTTAGCCTTTTTGTTACCACCTCACTAAAAAGGCAACGGGTTCAAAATTTCTTCCAAATTTAACATCTAAAATAGACACATTTTATTAAATTTATTCGGCCCTTTAGACCCACCCCAGTTCCGTGCTTCGGAAGGCAGGTTAAGCCGTTGATCCCGGTTGCCAATAAAATGGCAGTCGTTAAGCCAAGTTGGAGGCCCGATGGGCGGTTTAAAAAATTTCAACAGCAGGTCGATGCAGCCTGCCCCTGTCCATTTCAACACGGCAATGGGCTCACCACCTGTTACGTGGGACAGAAATGCATACGGTGAAACGTGGGCGTTAAATATGCCTCTGCCTACCCCTTTCGGGGATAAAGGCGTGACAATATGTATGTATGTATGTACAAAAAGAAACAAATATTTATTCTAGCATTTAGCGTACCACAGCTTAAAAAATAAATTGCTGCTCAAAATAGGTATCTATGGCATGCGAACAAAGTCGCGGGTAAAAGCAAGTTGTGTATATTTTATCTGCTTTTTACTATAGTGTTTGTGAGTGTTTACATATTTATGTATGTAAATTAATCCGCAACAATACTAATTACCTATTTATCTATAGTGTAATTACTTAATTCTATTTACTATATATAGATAAATAGGTAATTCAAATTACCTATTTATCTAGTGTAATTACTTCTACAACGAATATTTTAGCCTTCGATTTATCTCTCCGTGGACCCAATTGTTGACTGGAAGAAAATGTCTCAGGCAATAGGTCCGCCATTGTAAAAAAAGAGCATGTATTTTAAATTTCAAAAGAATAAATAAAAGAACAATCGATACTTAGGTCCGTATTCCAGAACGTTTATCAACACCCAAGAAACACTTGAGAGTAGATTTTATAAGGCAAAATCTAGTCTCTCTCTCAAATTGATTAGATAGATTTTGCCTTATAAAATCTACTCTCAGGTGTTTCTTGAGTGTCTATAAACGTTCTGGAATACGGACCTTAGACTCCTTAGGTTCGTAATTTAGAACGTTACTCAATATTCAAGAAACGCTTGAGGCTAGTTTTGCCTTAAATACTACTCTCAAATGTTTCTTGAGTATTGAGTAACGTTCTAAAATACGGCCCTTTAGAGACGCTAGACGTGATGATTTCGTTGTATTTTTTTATCGTGTGGAAATGCCCATGGATGTTATAGCGGATTCGAACCACACAGTATCTACCTACCTGTCTAGCGTTGACCGCCCCGGGTAACTCCTAAAAGTTGTTCCAGGGCTCCCGGCAAACTTACTACTACTACCGCGGCCGTGCTTAAGAGTTTGGTTGCTATACTTTTATAATGATTTCGTTGTACTCGTAGGAATCAGGAACTGATTTCGTAGTCAGCACTAAAATCTTATCTAAGTGTAGTTATCTATAAATATAAAAGAAAGTCGTGTTAGTTACACTATTTATAACTCAACAACGGCTGTACTGATTACGCATGAAAATTGGTGGGGAGGTAGCTTGGAGCCAGGAGACGGACATAGGCTACTTTTTATCCCGGGAACAAGTTTCTGTGGGAAACGGGAACGGAAAATCTTCTTTATACGGGCGATGCCGTGTGAAATTAATAAACGACGGGATTAAATGGGTGCCACGGAGTTCGAATAATGTCACGGGCGAAGCCGGGCGGGAAAGCTAGTTAGATATAAATGAAAGTGTGACAAAGTTACTTAGTTAGATTACTTAGTTAGTTAGATGCCGTTTGCACTTCTTCAAGGTTCGTGTTAGTGCTTTACAGTATATACTTTTAAATAAGTGACCAGGGGCTAGCGATCCCAGAATAATACATTTATAATATACTTGTTACGTGAAGCGCTCGAGGCCCCGCGGTCTCAGTGTTCTGTAAACGATCACTGAGTTACGCAACTTTCACTATGGCTGGTCCTCGGATGGGTGACCACTTTGTGGCATTTACATTTGCGAGCGTTTCCGTGCTTCGGAAGGCACGTTAAGCCGTTGGTCCCAGTTGCCAGTAAAATGGCAGTCGTTAAGCCTGGTTGAAGGCCTTATGGGCGGCTTGATCAATTTCAACAGCAGACAACCTGCGTCTGTCTATTTCAACACGGCAATGGGCTCACCGCCTATTACGTGGGACAGGAATCCACACGGTGAAAAGTGGGCATATAATATGCCTCTGCCACCCCTTCGGGGATAAGGCGTAATGGATATTTATTTATTTATTACTTGTTACGTCTTTAAGTCCACGAGTTCTAACTTATTTAAAGATCATACATACAAAACTCACTGAAAGTATTACCCTCTGTCTCATTTTCGTTTAATTAAAATGAAATTAAAATATATATTATTATTTAAATATATATTATTATTATTAAATATTATATCATAATTCATTTTCGTTTCTTAGACACATCATAAATCTTAACTATCTTCACGCTGTATCCCTGACGGGGTAGTCAGAGAGGACAGATCGCCAGGCTTCGCGATCCATGCATACTTCTTTCGCTTCTTCAAGATTCATCAATCGCTTCATACACGCACGTCTGGGTATCCGAGTACTTTTGACCTTTCCGTTTTTGAGCAATCTGCTCACGTGGTCTTCATATGTAAGTCTTGGCCTACCCTGACTTCTTCTACCCTCTGCTTTCGCACAATATATATTCTTCGTCAATCGTTCCTCACTCATTCGTTGAGAAATCTTAATAAAATTATAAATGTGAAAGTTTGTATGGATGTTTTTATTGTTACTCTTTCACGTAAAAACTACTGAACGGATTTTAATGAAACTTAACAATAATATAGCTTATAAATCAGAATAACACATAGGCTACTTTTTATCCCGGGAACAAGTTCCTGTGGGGAACGGGAAACTACTCTATGCGGGCGAAGCCGCGGGCGTCAACTAGCAATTATTTTTTTAAAGTTTTCTTAAAGATAAAGTTTAAAGATATCAAAGAGGGATATTTTTGTTAAATTATTCACCAAACAAAAAAAGCGCATACTTATTTAATGTTCCGTGGGGTACGCGTCGCATTCTATTCTTCCCATTTGATTGTGTAGGTATAAAAACTCCAGTTTTATTTTACACCAACCGGACCGAAACTGCACACTGATGATGTAGGTTTAACGTTCTGAATAATTCGTATTAATTCGGCACTTCCGCGATTAATTCCGTTATCATTTTAACATACTTAATGAATGATACTTGGATATTTTCATGGTACGTCGCATTCTTTAGTCTATCGGTCCACGAGAACGTGCTAATAAACGAATCCTTTCGCACTTGTTGAATTTCAGGTCCCGTCAAATAACTGGTAATGTCATATTTATTTCAATCAATTTTTCAAGCTTCCCTCCAATGACTGCCCTTCTTTTTAGGCTTCTAAACCCAAAGTTTAGAATAGTCTTGCAAATCAGCTCAGTCTGTCCGTCCGTTCGTACGCATCTATTACTCGGGAACCATAAGAGATAGAAACAACGGTTTGCGACATTTGATTCAGGTCACCATGAATACGTGCATAGGCGATTTAGTAGTTTCTACCACTTCCAGGTTTGAAACTTGTTGCGGCTTAGAAATCGTCTGATTTCTTTGCTACAGTAGTGAATGCCGCGTTACTTGTTTTATCTCAATGATATTATATCTCTGCCTATTGCATTCCACTGCTGGAAGTAGACCTTTTCCTTTTATTACTATTACACGGTCCTGTGTCTTCCGCACTAGATCCTACCCTCAAGGTCTGTTCTTCCACAAATACCCATCGAACCACTTTAGCATGCGTTTTCTGCAACCACTATATTTCTTTGACGGATAACCTCATTTCTAAATAGCTTTATCACAATCGGATGACTTATTTACAAACCTATAGAGGATAAATAAACATCTTTATAAAGATACCCAACATACACGATACCTAGGTGTTTATTTAGGTTTTATGCTATCATTTTATCAAATGTGAACGATTGGCGAAGAATATTTATTGTGCGATAGTATAAGGAGTCAGATTTATATATTAAGACCACGTGAGCAGATTGCTCAAAAAATGGAAAGGTCAAAAGTACTCGATACCAGGCGTGCATATATGAAACGTTACATGAATCTGAAGGAATCCAAAGAAGTATACATGGGTGCCAAGCCTGGCGATTTGTCCTCTCTGACTAATCTATCAGGGAAACGGCGTGAATTTAGAAAGTTTATCAAATTTCATCAAAGGAGAGATGGCGCTCGTACTTCCACGAGCTGCTTAATAAACAGCACAAAGAGGTGCAGCCTCCGGACCTCCCTCCGAATCAGGGACTAGTGCCACCGGTAACGCCTGAAGAAGTCCTGACTGCGCTTCGCCGCATGAAGAATCGGAAAGCTGTCGGACCCGATGGAGCCCCCATCGAAGCCTGGAAGGCGATGGGTCCTCGCGGTGTGGGCATCTTAATAAACCTTTTTAACCGCATACTCCTCAGCGGGCAGATCCCAAACCAATGGAGACTGAGTATAATTACTCCAGTCTTCAAAGGTAAGGGGTCAGTGCAGGAGTGCGGGAGCTACCGCGGTATTAAGGTGATGTCCCACACCATGAAGATCTTCGAGAGGATTATAGACTCTCGGATCCGGCAGGAGTGTACTCTCTCGGAGTGTCAATATGGATTTCGCCCTGGTCATGGGACCACGGACCCTGTTTTTGCCCTGAGGGTTGTCGCAGAGAAATACAGGTCGAAGAACACGCCTCTGCACTGTTTTGTTTCTAGACATGCAGAAGGCCTTCGACTGTGTTCCTCGTGCGATGATCTGGTGGGCACTGCGGTCCAAAGGGGTTCCAGAGGTCTATATTGACACTATCCGGGACATGTACTGTGACTCCGATTCAATGGTTCGGACTGCTGTTGGCGACACGAAACCCTTCCCCATCACCGTCGGGGTACACCAGGGTTCGGTCCTTAGTCCGCTTCTGTTCAGTGTAATATTAGACGAATTGTCGGACAGCATCAGAAACCCACATGAGCAGCCTCCATGGTTGCTCATGTATGCTGACGATATTGCGCTGGCAGACGCGGACAGGGGCAGATTGGTGCGACGTGTAAAGGCGTGGAAGGAGACGCTTGAGAACGGCGGTCTGAAACTAAATGTGGCGAAGACCGAATACTTGGCAATAAACTCGACAGATCCCACATCCGTCCGCAAAGGCGGTGATTTGGTCGAGCGCACGGACCAGGTTAAATACCTGGGATCTGTTTTTCACACGTCCAGTGACATCGATTGCGATGTCAAGTCACGCATTGCTGCCGCGTGGGCCAAATGGCGGGAGATGACCGGTGTCATTTGTGACCCTAAAATGCCGATCCGGTTGAAGGGACAGGTCTACAAAACCATTATTAGACCTGTCCTTTTACATGGCAGTGAGACGTGGCCGATATTGGAGCGACACAAGCAGGAGCTGCGTGTCACGGAAATGAAGATGCTGCGGTGGATGTGTGGGGTCACGCGGATGGACCGCGTGAGAAACTCTCGCATCCGCGGCAGCCTTCACGTCCGTGACATTGCAGACAAGTTGCAAGAGTGTCGCCTTCGTTGGTATGGTCACGTCTTGCGGCAACCGCCGGGCTACGTAGGTAACAAATGTCTGGCCATGTCAGCCCCGCCGGGTCCCGGTAAGAGGGGAAGACCCAAGAAGTGCTGGCTTGACGTCGTAAGGGATGACATGCGTGCCAATAGTCTCACTACAGGGGATGCCGAAGACCGTGCGAAGTGGAGGAGAAAATGTAGGAAAGCGGACCCCGGGCGTCGCGAGACGCAACTGGGACAGACGCTCGGATGATGATGATCAAATTTCATCAAATTCCATTCATACGTTTATTCTCTGTGAAGCATAAACGCATGAATGAATATTCTAACCCCACTATATCTTCCGCTAGTTTTAAGTTTCTGTTGATATTTATTCTTCACATCCAGGCTTGTGGTCGTAAACCGCAGACATTGACCTTCTCTTAATATAGCAGTCAGTATTACCTGCGCTATAGATGTGAAATTATAGAATGCATGTGTCGTATATATCTGTTGAGCCATACGGCCAGTGTTATGGCGTCTGCATCGAAAATAAATGCGAAGTAAATACAGGTACCGGAATATTATCTGTGCTTTCAGGTGATGAGTATGCGGCCAACGATTAAGGGCCACCGCAGACTAGCTAGTTTTAGTATTTGCAACCGGCGATCTTGAGATTGTGAATATAAATGATGTTTTTTTATTGTATGAAACACAATCCATTAATACCGTCTTATCTATCACGGTAGTTAAGCGAGTAATCCAAATGCTCTCCTCAAAGTTCCATCCAAAAGTTCCAGGAGTCTCTCACAAGCTGTCATACTACCATCGCTGCAGAGTTGTGACGTGTACAATTGCATTTCACCGCATTACCAAAATAAAACACCAATTGCGTGCAACAAAAGGATACTTAAAATGCCAGCGGATACACGTATAATTCTAGACACATCCATATTGTTCTAGATTTCCTGACATGCGAAGTTGTAAACTGCAGCCAAGCGAAGAGTAATAAACCTCCTCTACTAACTGCAGTAAGCCGATTATGGTGCCCGTAAACAAAATATCAGAAAGTTCACCGGATTTACTTCACGTGATAGGTACTGAATGAGGATCGATTGACGAAGAATATATATTGTCCGAAAGTAGAGGGCAGAAGGAGTCAGGGTAGGCCAAGACTTACATATGAAGACCACGTATCAAAAGTACTCAGATCTTCAAGAAGCGAAAGAAGTATGCATGGATCGCGAAGCCTGGCGATCTGTTCTCTCTGACTACCTCGTCAGGACTATAGCGTGAAGATAGTTAGTTAGTTTAGTTTAGATAGGTACTTATTCCGCTTTGATATGAGTAAGATGGATATTCAACTAATGTAAGTTCGTGTTGTCTGGCCAAAAGATAAGTGGCAACTGCACAATCAAAATCCGAATATTTATTGGTTGAATATCTCGTCTCTTTCTTGTCGAATGCAGAGTATTTTCTGTCATCCTCAATTTTTCCGAACATCAGTGATATCCTCGATCCTGGGACACTAGCAAAAACGGTTTCATTAACACTCAACGCACTGTACTCTTTCTACCTTAATAAACAAGCTTCCTGGTGGCCACGTCAACTTATTCAATCGCGTCAGAAGAGAATAGAAATGGTCGCTCAATAGAGAGCCGACAGAAAAAATTTACAGTTTTCTATTACAATTGCGCTCCAATAGAATTCTATCGGCCGGCCGATAGAATGTTATTAACACGTGTAGCGCCTTTAAATAGCTCAAAATTTGTATTTTTGGTAACCTTCATATTTTGATAGCTAAAAACAGCTAATTTGTCTCTGTTGCATGTTGAGAAGTGTGATTGTGAAATATATAATAGTTTTAGTAGACTACCTAGTTTTGGACTAATCGCAATAGGACCGCTATATTATAATAGAACGAGAACGGCTTTCTATTGGAAAATAGTAGGCTCAGCTCCCTGTCCCATCAAGTGGAGACACTAAGGTTGGCTTACTCGAGACTTACATACGCAGACAAACGGACTAACGAACGAAGTACGGATACATAATTCACAACAAATAGATAACGGCTCATCGTCTGAGAAGCAATTACTGTGAAATTACTGATCTTGGTGTTTTTATAAAAGCTTTGCCCTCTTTGGGTAAAAATAGCGAATCATGTGGTTGAACAAAGCTGCTAATGAATCTTATTTTGTGTCGTCATGGTTTGTTAAAAAAATACATTCATGCATGTCTACCAACAACATGTACTTTCTCTCTTTAACTTTTGTGTTGCACCAATAAATTATCCTTTCTTCTTTCTTATATCTTCACGCCTATCTCCCATCGGGGTAGGCAGAGAGTATAGCACTTGCTATAATCGAGCCATTCAACTTTTGCTTCTTTTGCTTTCGCAAGTGATTTCATACACACTCTCCAATTAAGGGTACTATTAACCTGGCCTTTTATAAATATACAAAAGATATGGCGTTAGACATTCAGCTCCTTTACCCTCTTTCACGAAGTCTCCAAATAGGGGACAATGACTCTTGAGGTTACAGACAACAGGGTGACGCTTTTTGGCACTTTTCAGAAGGCACGTTGACCTATTGTTTCCGGTTGTCAGTAACATAGCAGTCTTTAAGCCAAGTTGAAGGCCTTATGGGTTGCTAAAAATTTTTTAACAGCAGGTAGCCACAGCCTTCGCCTATTCATTCAACGGCAATGAGCTTACCGCCTGTTATGTGGGACAAAAATGCATATGGTGAAATGTGGGTAAATAGCATACCTCTGCCTACTCCTTCAGGAATAAAGTCGTGACTTTTTTTAAATAGACTATAAACGGGAACGGGACATAATTCACCACGCGGGCGGAGTCACAGGCGTCAACTAGTTTTACAATCAATGTTTGAAAATTTGTTATATTCGTTGACATTGATAATTACTGCTCCGCTCTCTTCGGTAGTAGCGTGATGATATGTATCATTTCTCTATAAATAGGCTAGCCATCACTAAAATATTTTTTTAATTCGAACCAGGTAGTTCCTGAGATTGGCACCTTGAACCAAACAAACTCTTTAGTTTTATGTATTTGTATAGATGAGAATGACCGCAGAACATTGAAACTAGCACAGATTACTTACAATTAACAAACACATTTACGCAAACCACGGATATAAGAATTAAGGAAAATCTATTTAGCCAGGATGTCGTGTCCCGTTAAGTTACTTAATAAAGGAAATACTCGTACTTAATAAATAAATATACAATAACAAGGTCGACCAGTTACCAGTGCTGTATTATAAATATAATAGGTTACTTACTGTCGTACCGTGCTCTTGTCGTATTAGAACACCAAAGCCTGTCATTTCTTGCCTCTTACCCATACTTTTGTAAGAATCCTACTAATATTATAAACGCGAATACCTATTTAAGAATCCTATTAATATTATACATACATATTATCACGCCTGTTTCCCATCGGGGTAGGCAGAGACTATGGTTTTCCACTTGCCGTAGCATGCGTATACTGACATACTAGCTTCACGCTGAATCCCTGACGGGGTAGACAGAGAGGACAGATCGCCAGGCTTTGCGATCCATGCATACTTTTTTCGCTTCTTGTAGATGAAGCGATTGATCGCTTCATACACGCACGTCTGTGTATCCGAGTACTTTTGACATTTCCGTTAATTTTTTAATTTTTTCTTTAAACCATTTTCGCTTCTACTTTCATTAGTGTTTTCATACACGCTCGCCGGTTAAGGGTACTCTTGACCTGGCCTGTCCCAAAAGATCTTCGATTTGATTAAGGTACATACGCCGAGGTTGACCTCTACCAGTTGGCCCATTCACTCTCGCCACATAAATCTGTTGTACGTTTCCCACAGGAACTTGTTCCCGGGATAAACAGTAACCTATATGTTATTCTGATGTATAAGCTATATTATGGCAAAGTTTCATCAAAATTTATTTAGTAGATTTTGCGTGAAAAAGTAACAAACATCCGTACTTACCAACTTTCGCGTTTATTATTAATAGTGGGTTATAATATAATATGCATTATAAAATAATATACCATTATGTCATAAGATTATTCAACACGTAATAGTGGTGAATCCATTGCCGCGTTGAAATAGACAGACGCAGGTTGTGGCTACCTGCTGTTAAAATATTTCAAGCCATGGGCATAAGGACTTCAACTTTGCTTAACTACTACTGTTTACTGGCAACCGGGACCAACGACTTAACCTGCCTTCCGAAGCACGGAAACGCTCGATCTATATTTGTCAGAAAATTCATTAAAATGTATTCAGTAATTTGGTCTTCACAAACAAACGTAAATTTACGTACATTATTGTAAAATTAACAACTACGGGATTAAATCGGTAAGAAGGTGGTCCAAATTTTGTCACGGCCGAAACCGCGAGTATTATTTAGTAAAAAATAAAAGCTCTAAAAACAAACTTCTCATCACTTTTGTAAAATTAAGTAGTAACCCAACTAGCACATTAGCAGGTTAACGGGATGATATAAGTCAAATTACCGCCTATAGTTCAATTAAGGTTTAATAATGGATTTCGCGTCGTGTTCTAGCTGGTCTACAGAATTTATTAGATTTATAAACGCCTTTAGCTGTACTACAGTCTTTACATTAATGATATCGGGTTATGAACCCTATAAAAGTTTTAGAGAAATCAAATTTACAGATTAAAGCTGTATTTTTTACAGCAACTAACTTTTCTCTGGTGTTGTGGTCTTATAGTGTATTAAAATAAGGCTGAAGATGTAAAAGAATATTGATCGTGTACGTTTTAAATCTTTAAGCTTGATAAAAGATTGTCAACAAATAATAATCTGTTTAGTGGAATATTTTAAAACCTTAATAAGTACAGTTTTATAAGACTCTAGATCAAAACTTCATAACAGCTTTTTCCTGTAAAAGTAAGATAACGAAGAGCGTTATTAATATCAAGGCTGTAACTACGGCGAATTGTCAATCCTTATACAGAATACGCTTACGGGTTTCGCGACTGGTCTGTCAGTGCTCATAATCATGGATCGTAAATCATGGAAATACAGAAAAAGATGTGGTGCAATTAAGAAAAAAGTATCAAAAGAGTATTTAGCCATCACAAGCCAGATAATTAACGAGGAAGAATCGAACAAACGAAATAAACAAACCGATTTAAACAAACCGGAATCTGGTCAAGCGCTGACGTTAAATGTGGAGGGTTCCGTATACGTAGAATCACTCAATTTTCAATCTGGTGATCGTTTTCAACAATACCAGTCCGATTCGGAAAGTTCAAGCGGAACTCCGTTTGCTCTTTCTAGCGAATTCATGAAAAATGTTACTTTCCGAGAAGAAATTAAAGGCTGGGCTATAGAAAAAAATATTTCACAGGTGGCGCTAAAAGATTTAGCAGCAATTTTAAACAAACGATTTCCGGATATTTTGCCTAATGATCCTAGATCAATTTTGCGTCCACCTCGACAAATAAATTTAAAACTTTTTGAAAAAGGTGAATATTGGCATAATGGTCTCATATATCAACTAGAAACAATACTAGATAATTGTATCGAAGTGCCAAGCTGTATATCTTTAAATATAAATTTCGATGGTCTACCCATTTTTAAAAGCTCTAAAAAAGAATTCTGGCCAATTTTATGTCAAGTTCAAGAACTGTCTGCTCCACCATTTATAGTTGGTATTCATTATGGTGTAGGAAAGCCAGATCTAAATAGCTTTCTGGAAGAATTTATTAAGGAAATGAAAAAAACACTAGAAGAATGTATAAAAAATGTTAAAATTAAAATCAGGTGTATTATCTGCGATTCTACCGCTCGGGCTTTTATAAAAGGTATGTTTTGTGCTGTTTTCTATATTTTTATAATCAAAAGTAATTATTATTAAATCTGGAACAGAACAGCAATGCTTACAAGATAAGATTTCTACTTATCCCCATGGTTGACTGGTAGAGAAGGCTACCTAGCATTATATTCGCCATTTGTACATCTTTTTTGTGGTGCAAATGTTTTTTTTGAGTTCTTTCTCTCTGAGTGCTTACAAAATTTTATGAAATATGAGTTACTCATTGCAGCTTTTATATACAGTATGTTAGGTAAATCTTCACGCTGTATCCCTGACGGGGTAGTCAGAGAGGACAGATCGCCAGGCTTCGCGATCCATGCATACTTCTTTCGCTTCTTCGAGATTCATCAATCGCTTCATACACGCACGTCTGGGTATCCGAGTACTTTTGACCTTTCCGTTTTTGAGCAATCTGCTCACGTGGTCTTCATATGTAAGTCTCGGCCTACCCTGACTCCTTCTACCCTCTACTTTTGAACAATATATATTCTTCGTCAATCGTTCCTCACTCATTCGTTGGACGTGTCCAAACCAACGGAGCACGCCCTTTTCCAGCTTAACGCTGACACTTTCATTCAAACCTGCCAAATTGCGTATCACTTCGTTACGTATTCGGCCAGCCAAGGTAACGCCGCACAACTTTCGAAGTGATCGCATCTCCACAGCATTCAATTTACTTTCATGCATCTGCTGACTTACCCAGGTTTCACTACCGTAAAGCAAAGTTGGCACTAGCACTGCATTATGAATCGCCAGTCGTGCTTCTTTTACGATGCTTTGTCGCTTTACTAACTGGGACAAAGCACCGTTAACTTTGTTTCCGGCAGCTACTCGCCGTTCCACATCCGAATCACATCTTCCATCCGCGCTAAACATACTTCCTAAATACACAATTTCATTCACTTGCTCTAGACGTTCCTGGTTTACCCTAATCTCGCATTTAGTTCTTACGTCACCTCTTTCAAATACTAGAACCTTAGTTTTACTTGCATTCAAGCGGAGACCCTTACTTTCACACCCCTCTTTCATATTAGTGACTAATGCCTGAAGGTCGGCTTCTGATGAGGCCATGAGCACTGCATCATCAGCGTACAGCAGACAGTTTACTGTAAAGTCACCCAAATTCACACCCATATTAAAATCTTTCAACTTCTGCAGGCAACTGTCCAGATACACTATGAACAGCCAGGCGGACATGACACATCCCTGTTTGACGCCTGTACAGACATCAAAAAGAGGTGACACATCCCCCCCTACTCGCACGCAAGCCTTACAGTCCCTATAAAGCGACTGTATTGCCCGCAGTAGCGAGCCGTCCACACCATATCCTGGCAGCAAGTCCCACAGCGTTTCTCTCACAACGTTATCAAATGCTTTCTCTAGATCCACAAAAGCGCAGAAAACCTTCTGGCTAAGAGCCAGAAACTTTTCCGCGATCATGCGGAGAGAAAACACTTGATCCATGCAACCTCTTCCACGTCGGAATCCGCATTGAGCCTCCCATAAATACCTTTCAGACTTTTCTTGCATTCGTGCCGTTATAACCTTTGCATACACCTTACTAGCTAAGCTGACCAAGCTGATCGCCCTGTAGCTGGAGCAGTTTAGGCGCGAGCCTTTCCCTTTGTAAATAGGTACTACAACTGCTACTCGCCAGTCATCTGGGACCTCACCCGTCCGCCAGCACAAGTTGCATAACAGACATAGTGTGTCCCAGACACGCGACCCACCGTACTTGATCATCTCAGCAGTGACTCTGTCTTTTCCCGCAGCCTTACCACATTTCATACTTCTTATCGCTTGTTCTATTTCTTTCATACTAATGACTTCAATGACATCGGGATCCGGAGCATCGAAGTGAGCTCCACTTCCCGATGTGGCATCTCTGTCTTTTCTTGCATACATCTTTCCATAATATTCACTCCATCTCTGCAGGACGTCACTTTGGTCTGTTAGGACGTCATTGTTAACACTAAGCACTTTATTCATACTGCAGATTGCCGAACAACTCCGGGTCTTGCCTACCTCTTTCCAGAAGAGCTTGGCATTATCCCGGAAATTGGACGACAACCTTTCATCCGCTTTCATTCTGCACCTTCCACGAGCTTCTTCTATAAGTGCCTTCGTGTTAACTTTCTGCAGCTTGTATCTCTCTTTCATATTAAAATCATTCCGCGAGGCTAAGTAGTCTAGCCATGCTTTCTTCTTCATTCGAACTGCTTCTTTCACTTCCTCATTCCACCATGCATCACGCTTATTACTACTGCCTCTTTTCGTTTCTCCACACACTTCCACAGCGGCATTTATCATACTATCCCTAAGGTTCTGCCATACACTTTCCACATTCTCACTGCTTACATTGACAATGTGAAAAGTGGGCATATAATATGCCTCTGCCATACCTTCGTAGATAAGGCGTGATAGATAAATAAATAAACATACAATTGCATAACACAGTGGTCGTTTACGCGGTAGAACACTAAGGGCCGTATTCCAGAACGTTTCTCAATACTCAAGAAACACTTGAGAGTAGTATTTTAAGGCAAAAACTAGCCATCAGCGTTTCTTGAGTATTGAGAAACGTTCTTATAATACGGCTCTAAGAGAGCGGGGCTACGAGCGCTTTCTTCGATTACGTGGTCCGTATAATTGTCTGTCACCTTGTGGTATAAAAATACTAATATCTTTCACATGTTTTTATAAATGCTTAATGAAGACGTTTGTTATTATCGCTCCAATGATTGCGACGTTAAGAGAACTCATTTTTTTAGGTAAATGGTATTTATTACAAGCCGCAACCAGCCTATGTGAAAACATGCAAGTAAATGCTATGGTGGAATCAGAAAGTGTATATCGTTTAGAAAATAAATTATTTACTAATGTAGTAAAGAAAAAAAAATAGTTTATCCTCTTTCTCACTACATGCATTAGTTAACATGGGCAATAATAATAATAATAATAACATAATAATATAATAATCTATCTGCACCGACAGACTGGCAACACGATTGGTTATTTTTTTTTGGTTTGTTGTTAGGTTGTCCAATGAATTCATTATTTTTTGTTGATTATCAAGAAGTATTAATATTTGATTATTTTGTTTCAGTTGCGTATTAGATATATGTAATAACGTCTGTTCAATATTTTGTATATTATTTTGGTTGGAGGAAGCAACTATTTCCACATTTGCATATTCTTGTACTTCTACTTCTTGCACTTCCACTGTATCGTTTTGTCCATAATTTTGGTTTATCATCTAAAACAAAGTAAAGTATAAGTATATTACCTACAAATAACATTTTAAAAGAGAAATAAATATAACTATATTTATTTATCGGTCGGTTGTCGGCCATTTGGTCGTTATGGGTTAATGGTCTACTATGCCAGGGGTCGAGGGTTCGATTCTCGCACAGTACAACATTTTTCCACTTTAAAACAAATAAAATCTATAACTAGGTATGTGTATTTATAAAAAAAAAGTGTTACACTCGGGGACTGCCGCGGTAAAGCTATTGCATAGCATTTTTAACACTCACATTTTTAGCACTCACGTACCCACGCACTCACACTCACACTCACCCTCACCCTCATCTTCACACTCACACTCACAGTCACTCTCTCACTAACTCACTCACTCACTCTCACACACACTCTCACACACTCATCCTCACCCTCACCCTCATCCTCATCCTCACCCTCACACTCACACACTTCTGTCACGTCACGATCCGTGCGAGCTTCGTACAGTCGTACCATATACGTTAATCGTTATATATTTATTTATGTATTAGTATTTTAAGCAATAAAATTAATGTTATAAAACTAATTACCAAACAATCAGCTAAGACGTTGTAATCAATTTGGTTTGCTGGTGACGCCTGATTCGCTTCTTCACGTTCCTCCGTGTTGTTATCGGTATGATCTGTATCGCTGTTTTGTAACATGACTGAAAGTTCTTGTTCCGCTTGTTCGTAAGTCGATAATGATTCCCGTTTCAATGTACAAGCAATACACCGCCAATCAGTTTGTGGTTTGGAATTTTCTACCCTGGCCAATTTGCTATCAGAAAACTTCTTCGGGTATCGTAGCAGCCCTTTATACTGCCATAAATATGGTACTATGCACAGTTGTGGTCGACCCTTTTCAAAGGTTTGTACGATTTTAAATGGCATAGTGCACTATATAATAATACCAGTAAGTAGGTTAGTGGTAATCTGAAAATAAAAAAGAACAAAGTTGTTATACAACATATTTAAACTAGATACCTACCTAACAATAATGTTGTTGGGGCCATCATAGAAAAAATAGCAACTACCTATTAAATATAATAAGGGCCCATCTGCGTGGGACATATTATAGTGCACAAGTGTATGCTCAAACACCTACACTCTTAATTTCTTTACTCTTATTTTCCGATGGTGTCCCATCGGAAAATAAGAGTAAAGGAATTAAGAGGGACAGGTTGACACCAACGGCTTAACGTGCTTTCCGAGGCACTGGGGGTGTTGTAATACCTACCGCTAACTTCCAGACTCCGGGTGACACTGAGAATTTCTACAGAAAATTATATCTACACATGAATGCAATAAAGAACTTTCAACTTTAAAATTAAAAAACACAAATAAGTAGGTACCTATCTATCCCAAAACAATCTCACGTAGGTATGTCTTCTTCTAACAGATATTAAACAAGGAAATTACCATATTCTGCGTCTATTTCCGTAGGTAGTAAGTAAGAAGATAGATGTACGTACTTTTTCGGCCGCTAGCACGAAAATAATGAGCGACAGACGGACGACGAACGTAGCGTATCCGGACTGTGGGGTAAGGGCGGAGAGGTACAAAGCAGTGCCGCGTTTATACAGGTTTATACAAGTAGAAACCTGTTTTCGCTGCAATCTGCGTACAGTAAGTAAATGTTCCAATCTGATATTTCGAATCAATGAGTTATATAGGTAGTAATGTAAGTAAACATATTTGTATTATTTTCGTATTGCATTATGATTACACTAGGTTGTGATCCTAGGTAAGTAGATGTTTGCAACTCGGTTTTCGATCGTGGTTCACCGTAAATATACCTAATAACTGTAGCATACCTGGAACTATGTAGCGTTTTTCTATTTTATGTATTGTACCCTAAAACGCTGCACTATCAGACTTAAAATGTAATCTTGAAAGATCTTCATACAGCCAAAACCTTATTGAAATCTCTCTTCTAAACATACACCAAACATTACCCTTACCTAATAAAATATTGTTTTGTTATTTTTGACAAGCTTGTGGCTTTAAAAGACCTGTTTTTAAGTATTAAGACTGTCTAAAACTTTAAGCCATTTTACATCACATACGTCTTTTGGATTCACAATCCTATTTTTATGAAAATTACGTACAAAAACAGCTCTGAAAACGACTAAAAACTTTCCACTCAGTTATTTTATGTAACTTATACTTACAAAAAACCCAAATTTTGGGTAAATAATCGCAAACATAGTATAACCTATAATTTCTTAATTAATAAGTATTTATTTTTATTCCCCAAATTAACTCCATTTACGAGCGCTTGAAAATTTTAACTATAAAACATATATAATTTCACAGTAAATTGATTCTCGCACTAGTTCACTGCTTATTATAAGTACTTAGATGAAAAAACACAAAACACCAATATTTATAACACTTGCACTTCATGAGATTTTATTACACATGTATTTATTTGTCAATACAAGCAATTGCTTTTTTAAAAACTTTTATCTTTTATACGTATGAATAGATTAATTTAAATAAGATATCAAACGAAAACCAGTATAGGAGATGTACTGCGGCATAAGTGTAGCGTTTAGCTTGAAAATAAGCCATTAACCAGCCTTAGTACAGCTAATAATCAGCTCTCATAAATACTTTAACCAGCCTTTCTAAGGAATAAAGCTGTTTAATATGGTCCTCTTTAACACTTAAAACAGCTGCATAAGCACTTAGCCAGCACTTTAAACAGCATCTGAAACCAGCCTTAAGAATCGGAAAAATCTATTTATCAGCTATTTTGTGCTAGTTGAGAAGGAATAGGATGTATATGGTGGAATGTGATTTAGAAATCATTAATGTACTTGATTGAAATGCTTACCGTAATGACTTGTTGTAATGGACATAATTCCTGGCCAGAAGCAACAAGCAATCCAAGCGCATAAGGTAAATTTGTATTAAATTAAATGAGATTAATTACTGATTTACAAATCTGTATTTCTCTGCAACGAATGAAAGGTATTATTTAAGCATTTTATGGTTATTTAAGCTTTTATTTTTTACTAACTCATCCTCACGGTTTCGACCGTGATATAATATGGATCACCTTCTAAACTATTCAATCCCGTCGTCATTTAATTTTTCAATAAAGTACGAAAATTTAGAGTTGTTGACATTTATCATTAGGGCTCCGCTCTCCTGGGTAGTAGCATGATGATATACGGCCTATAGACTTCCTCGATAAATGTAACACAAAAATATTTTTAACAATTTAAAACAATAGTTCCTGAGATTAGTGTGATCAAACAAACTCTTCAGCTTAATAATATTAATTAGTTTACATCTCAGAACAAATAATAAGAGGTAATACTAATAATAGATACTTCTTATTGTTTGTTATGAGGTATAGATAACTTGTAAACTTGGGGTTCAAATAGGGTCTTGGACAAACCGAAATCTATCATAGTTTAACAGCTTCAACCAAGAAAATAAATAAATTATGACATGCATATACTCGTAAAATATTAATCTCGAAGAAGGAAACTCACCAGACGATTTATCTAAAGAAGGGGCTCTCCTTGCTATGATTTCCCAAGGGGGGTACTAAATGAATTACCATTCCGGCTTTACACGAACACATTTATTTGACTAAGTCGGGCTATCCCGAAATTTACAATTTGTTAATTTCAGGATAGTGAATAAAACCGTTTAGTTACTAATAATAGACTAACATTAGTGGGAATTTTTGTTAAGTACCGAGGGCGGCACTGAAAATTTCGGGAATCGAGGAAGTGACACAACATTACTATTTAAAAATGTATTTATTGCTTTTCGAAGTATTCTCCGCGAAATTTGACACATTTTTCCATACGATGGAACCAATCATTGAAGCAACCATTCCATTCGGAAGTTGGGGTATCCAAAATGGCCGTTTTGTAGGCGTCCACAGCTCTTCAGGTGATGAAAATCTCTGACCACGCAATTTATTCTTTATTTTAGGTAGGATATAGAAATTATTAGGGCTTAGGTCGGGGCTGTACGGCGGATGGTCCAATAATTCTATGTTTTCTTGCTCTAAAAACTCTTTTGTTCTGTGCGCGGTGTGAGAACTCGCATTGTCGTGATGGAGGATGATGCGGCGGTTGCAGTTCTCTTTACGGAGTTCAAAAACGACCTGTGGCAAACTAATGCTAGCATACCATTCTGCATTAACCGTTCTTTGTCCCTCAAGAGAAATAGTCGCAACATGGCCGGTTTTGGAGACAAAAAATACGTATAGACTTAGTTTTCTAGGCATCATCACACATAATATATTAAACAAGAAAATTTTAACATACGTATCAATGACACACAGGTATTCGCTTCACTCAGCTGTTACCAATCGATAACCACACGTAAGGTGAATCCACAGGGCTGTGATCTAAAAAAACACATTTTTTGAAAAAACTATTTTTTTTTGTCTTGTGGTGACATATAGTAAAATTGTCAAAATCGCCGTTAGTAAGCATTGCTATTTATTTATGGTATAGTTTTCATACAATAATTCATACTAGTAATTGTGTTATCCAATATTTTCTTTTTTATTATGAAGGCAAACGAAAAATAATCTAATTACTAGCCATTAGAAAAGAGTGGCCATGAGTTTTACTGCCAGACTTTAAAAATCTAGAGTTTCGTATACATATTTGAACAGCAAATATAACATTATGGTACATAATAGGTACATTAGTCAAACAAGACTCCGCTGCACCCCTTATTATTTTTTTATATTTCTCATGTCCCACTAACAATTTCATATAAAAAACCTATCCTTTGAAGCGCCATATTTTATAAAACCACAGATAAGCACTCGAATTTTTAACTTTTGTTACAGATTGTTCAATGTCGTAGGTTAATATTTTATTTATCTTTGGTTATTGAAACCGAAATTTTCGTCGATAGTACCGATGGTAACTATTTTGACATTATTTTAGACAATAGTAAAAGATAGATAGGTTATTAAGACCGGCCGTTAGTCAAGTAAATTGTACTCCAGGCTCTAAATCGATATAGGGTTTAGAAGCTACTAAGCTGACAAAATTTTAGGTGTATCACATTCAGACTGATTACGCAGACGCGGCGGGTGACTTTATTTTATATTTTTTAAAGATCGTAACTAATTGCGGCAGCCCTAAAGACATACGAATACTCGTAGAAACAGATGAAAAAGCTATGCGGCAGCAATGATTGCGTAACGAGGTGATTGACCCGTATAGTGCGTGCGAATCAAATCGTTACACTGTTGTGTTGTACGACGTAGTTGTCAGGTGTTAGGTATTACGTGCTCGTGGAATAGTTCCAGTTGATGGACATGGTTTTTAAAGTATTTGGTTCATTTGTCAACAATTGACACGCACGTAACGCGATCGATTAACATGTTTGGCAATATAGAACACTAGGTGACCCCCACCCGGCTACGCCCGTGACATACTTTGAACTCCCATCGCACCTATTTAATCCCTTCGCTTATAAATTCTACAGAAATGCTTGAAAATTTCCCCGATTTGTTGACATTTATGATTTCTGCTCCGCTCTCCAGAGCAGTAGCGTGATGATATATAGCCTATAGCCTTCCTCGATAAATGAGCTATCCAATACAAAAAGATTCTTTCAAATCCGACCAGTAATTCCTGAGATTAGTGCGTTGAACCAAAAAAACAATCTCTTCAGCTATAAAATATTAGTATCCAATAGATTACCACGACGCGATAGGTTACGGAATGATTTGATTCTGTTATGGAGAGACAGCTTGAATTGATCCGCTGCTGACAGAAAATAAGGCTCCTTCGGACAGGTAAGGCGGCCACACCACTTGACGTTGGGCTATGAATACCTATTATTCTTCAGCGTAAGAATCATAGCGCGATTGGTAATGAGAATTTTCATACCGCAATGCAGAATTCGAACGCAATCATTATCTTTGACTGCCTCTGTGGTGCGGTGGAAGTGTATCCAACTGCTACGCAAGAGGTCGTGGGTTCGATTACCACCCAGGATAATACTTTGTGTGATGAGCACAATGGTTTATTCTGTTTCTGGGTGTTATTTACTCGTATCTAGAATATGTATGTATTTAGAAATATATAAGTATGTTTATTAGTTATCTGGTTACCATAGTACAAGCTCTGCTTAGTTTGGAATCAGATGGCGTTGTGTGAGTTGTCCCAACGATAATTATATTTATCTTTCATCCGTAGCTTTTTATCCAACATCCGATGATCCGATCAAAGATAGGAAACGAATCACATTAGGTACAACTCACATAAACAGTTACTCATCATGAAACACAATGAGTTTCACACGTGTGCTGCCCACGCTTTGATGTATCCCATTACACGTGTCTGTGACATTAACATCATAATTGTTTTCGAACATAAAGCTTCAGCATTACTTACGATACAGTCAGTATGAACAGTGAGCGTCAATGATACAGAGACAACCCGACTGTTCAAAAGTATCCTAACATAAATGGTACAAAGAATGTTTTTGAAGGAACAAATATACAGCTGTTATTTTGATTGATTGTCTTCATTTTACAGTATGGGGTCCTTCAAAAGTCTTAGAAGGTTTATAAAGGGTCGGCAGCGCGAGTGTTGCACATCTGGTGTTGCAAACGTCCATAGGCCACGGTGACCACTTTCCATCAGGTGAGCCGTACGCTTGTCTGCCACCTCAGTGGTATAAAAAAATTCTACTATGGTTAGATTTTCAAATTTGCTAGGATTATTTGAAGAGGATCACTTCTATATTTATTGTCACTGATCTGGTGCTTCAATTCCAAGACGCCGCCAATATTTTAACCTGAGCCTAGTTCGACCTTTATCAGCAGTAGTTAGTTCTAGAAGTTTAGGCCACCTCCAAGATATATACATACATACATATTATTACGGTTGTTTCCCCTCGAGGTAGGCAAAGACTATGGTTTTCCACTTGCTACGATCCTGACATACCACTTTCGCTTCTACTACTTTCATGAGTGTTTTCATACACGCTCGCCGGTTAAGGGTACTGTTGACCTGGCCTTTTTCCAAAAGGTCTTCGATTTGACTGACGTACGCACGCCGAGGTCGACCTCTACCAGTTTGCCCATTCACTCTCGCCACATAAATCTGCTTCGTCAGTCTATTTTCATCCATCCTCTCCACGTGTCCGAACCATCTGAGAATATACGCAAAAATATAAGCAAAGGCATGAATTATAGCTATCATCTCACAGACATGTTACCAAACCTTACTTCAAAACAAAAATGATCGTAGTCTATTAACCTGGTAGCTATTAACTAGGACAATAAAAGCAGAACTTTTCACAAAACGTAACGATGATAAAATACTAAGTATTATAAACGCAATGATAACGTATCAAAATCTAGAATCGGTGGCGTAAGTGCGACTGCCGTACTAAGGTATCGAGTTCGATTCTCCGGGTCGGAATAAATGTTTGATAATCCATAAATTTATGTTTCGGAGTTTGGATTTATAATTTAACTAGGTGATGCCCGCGGCTCCGCACGCGTGTTGATGTTTACCCGTTTCATTTTTTCACAGAAAGTTTCATCAAAATCCATTCAGTAGATTTTGCGTGAAAGAGCAACAAACATCCATAATTAATATTCAAATGTATACCAGTTGTCTAGATCTCATAATATATTCTATATTACGATCCCATAATATATTATAATATATTCCGTTCTATAAATCTACTTATTGAAATCGATATGCAATGACGGGACCCAGACCCCAGAATGGGAGCACTCTGCCATGTATAATAAATCAAATCTAGATTATTTCGACAGTTGAAATTTTTCAGCTAAAAATGTAATTTATGAAACCATATTATTCGCACTTTATAAGATCGATTCTCTGGTCGAACCATAGAACTTTGAACGCTCTGCCAGCTCACTGTCCTCTTACAACACAACATTTGGGCGCCTCTGTCAATTTTCTTGTGGACGTTGAGAGTGCCCTTCTTCTATTCAATAGATGTCGCAATGATTTTTCATCAGGCGAATATATTTAATTTGCCGAAATGTCGCATTTTGGCTTGCTAAATATATATAAAAAAATATGGTACGTAATAAAAATATATTTTTGTACTTGTTATTCTGTGTTTATAATTTGACTGGGTGGCGCAGTGGTAGTGTACGCGATTGCCACGCTGAGGTCCCGAGTTCGATTCCCTGTTCGGACAAATATTTGTATGATCCGCAAATGTTTGTTTTGGAGTTTGGGTGTTTGCTATACATATGTATGTATTTAGAGATATATAAGTATGTTTATCAGTTGTCTAGATCCCATAGTACTAGCTAATAGTTTAGTTTAGGCTGTGTAAAAAGTGTTCAACAATATTTATTTATTCTGTGCAAATTATGCCGTCTTCCCTTAAGTTTAAAGTTAGTATGCATTGTGGTGAACCGGTGCTGGATTTTGATACGTTACCACACGCGGTAATTAATACGGAGCGGGTTGCACCGCATTCCAAGGTATTGTTATGAGTTGCGCACGCGTCGTCTTGTGCAATTTGCCAATGTGTGACGCTGGTGTGATGAATGCTGTTTGCCTTTGTTCTTGTGCCGGTTTTATGAGAGCTTTCATAAAAGAGAACAATGGTATACAGTCAAACTGGGTAAATTAGCGTTTTCAAAATAACCTTGGTCATTTTCGACCTCCTGTTCTGAGTCATAATTAAAATTTCAAATTTCAAAAACTATATACCATCGTTTGTTGTGATATGATATTTGCGGTCTATCCTAGTTGGTTGTTATGATGTGGAGGAGGAAAATATCCAATTGGTCTATGCAGAGGTCTGAATTAGTGACAGAACATTGTGACAGTGAAAGAATTATTATACTCCATTTACACTCTCGCACGAGCTACGAGACGAGCTGAGAGAAAGGCCGCGAGCTCAAAAAAAAATGTATAATATACTGTGTTTACACGCGCGGCTCGTCTCGCAGCTCGTCTCGTAAAACTAAAAATACGAAGCGTCATTTAGTAAAGAGGCCTGCGCCAGTGCTGCAGTGCCAATCGTTTATTAAGCTACGATAACCACTTTCTATAAGGTGGGTCGTAACACTTCAAAAAAAAAAACAAGTTTGATAAGTTTATCCTTCTCCATCGTCTGAGTTTCAAGCAAACCACTCTGTCCAAATCCAATTGTAATTTTTGTTGTTCGGATTGATATTTGAATTTTTATTTATTATTTATTTATTCCAAAAATCTTCTGAGACTTCTTTTGAAGAATCCCATACTACAAGCTAGAGACGCTTAGGAAAACCGAGGCAGGGAGTTAATTCCGCAATCGAAGCATAAGAAATCCCATATCGGATCTTACCGCATGCCAGCGCTCGAGAAGCAGAGTGTGAGGATGAGCACCCTACATTATAATTTATTTTTTGAGTAGAAATCCTCATGGATCCTATGCCGGACTCCTACCGACTAAAACCACACGTTACTCTTACACGCGTCTATGGCCAGGAGCCCGGGTGAGCCCTCAGAAGGATAGCCCCAGGTCTGAACACCCTGCCTATGGCGAGCGGTGCGTTGATAAGAAGTAGCCGTGGGCATCATACCAAACAATTTCTCAGAGCACAAACCATTGTATAGGCTTATTGCTATTTGTTTTTATTAAAATAAATAAATAAAAATCCATCACGCCTTATCCCCGAAGGGGTGGCAGAGGCATATTATATGCCCACTTTTCACCGTGTGGATTCCTGTCCCACGTAATAGGTGGTGAGCCCATTGCCGTGTTGAAATAGACAGACGCAGGTTGTGGCTACCTGCTGTTGAAATTTTTTATGCCGCCTATAAGGCCTTCAACCAGGCTTAACGACTGCCATTTTACTGGCAACCGGGACCAACGGCTTAACGTGCCTTCCGAAGCACGGAAACGCTCGCAAATGTAAATGCCACAAAGTGGTCACCCATCCGACGACCAGCCATAGTGAAAGTTGCGTACCTCAGTGATCGTTTACCGAACACTGAGACCGCGGGGCCACGAGCGCTTCAATCACTATTTTGCGTATGATTATTTAAAAACTTTAGCATTTGCAAATATCCCTGATGCAAAAATGCAAAAATATTAAAAGTGTATTATAGAAAACGCCAGGTGCTTTACTTCCTGTGGAAGTCATAAAAGTCGATTGAATGATATTCTAGGTCTGTTTGTGGGCCAATGATAGAGGAAGTAGTTAATTAGCTATTAATAACTTATTTGGACGTGCAATTTTATATTGTAGAAACTATTTCATTATCAAACAACACACGTTCACACCTTCATAATCACGCCCAGTCAAATTCTATATTTAAACGATCAAAGTAAGTTTTATAGACGCGAGTCTTTCTTTTTTTTTAAGCAGATTTTTATTATTTGGAGCTTTGTCAATTCTGACAATGGTGCTAATTCTGTTGTTGAAACCACTATACTAAATTTCTCTAAAATGTTCTTATTTTTATAAAGAGATTGCCAAATGCTATTCTGTTATTACGTTGAACTAAACTTGGTGATATTATAAACAGCACTAAATTTGTATCTGACATCACTAAAATTCCTTTTATGTGATAAAATTCAACAAAATATGTATTTACATGCCGACTAACTTAGTGATTGAACTGTCTATGTACATTTTTCACTTTTTGTTGAATTTTATCACATATTGTAGTGATGTCAGATACAAATTTAACGTCACACAAAATTTAGACGTTTTCACTAAAATTAGACGTCACCTATTTAGGTGACGTCTAATTTTAGTGAAAAGACTAATTTTAGTGGGACGTTTATTAATTTTAGTAACCGTTTGAAACGTGAAAACTTATAAAACGTTGTAACGTGAAAAATGTACATAGGCAGTTTAATCACCAAGTTAGTCGGCATGTATTTACATTCGAATGTCTATGTACATTTTTTACGTCTTGATTAATTTTATCACATAAAATTAATTTTATTGACATCAGATACAAATTAAGTGCTATTTATGATATCACCAACTTTAGTTCGACTTAATAACAGAAAAGCATTTGGCAATCTCTTAACAAAAATTAGAAAATTTTAGAGAAATTTAGTTTAGTGATCTCAACAACAGAATTAGCACTAATATCGCTCTTACCAACACGTGTCTTGTGTAGTGTCATTTTTTCACGATACTCGCCTATTATGCTGTTCGACACAAAAACGTTTCAATATAATTGAATGGAGCGATTCAATGACTCGACCAAGTCTACGAAACTGATTGATGGTTTTTACAATAGCTTGGGTTTAAATAGGTACGGTACTTTGTACTTTAATAATATCGAATGAATGTGATAAGGTTTAATGGATTTGTATTGACGTTCCAATCACATGGATCTGTAATTATCGTAGTAAGTATGCAATAATTTTAAGGTATCTCAAAAAAATCGCTTCGTAGTTGAGGACCGCATCCCTGCTATTGTCACTGCGTTAAGCAACATCCGCTATAGGTGGTCCTTGGATGGGTAACCACTTTGTGGAATTTACATTTGCGAGCGTTTCCGTGCTTCGGCTTATGGACGTTTCCCTAGCAGATGCTGTTTCAATCACCCACCAGGCAGGCAGGAGCCTGCTGATTTACCTGTCACCCACCTTCCAGAAAGTGGTTGCCAGGTAAAGCTGGCGGCATAATTTGTCAGGGCAATAAGGGACAACTTCTATACATGTTGAAACTTAGGCTTCATGGTGATAGTATACCTAAGAATAAGGTTAGATACAAGTACATTCAAGGTAACGGTAATAGCAAGGAAATATTGTCTTTCTAAAACAAGTATGTGGTGTTACTTAAACGTAAATGTCTTTGTACGTTAAACATGTTTTCACGCATCACCTCATGTGTATAACTGTAGAGTTACGCGTACTGAATACGATTTTATTGTAAACATTTCTGTAATATGGAGTACGTAGGTAATACAAAAATTTATTGTCATTTTAGTAATAATGGTGTCAATTCAACAGCTTCAAACTAGCATATGTTTAAAATGTAATGCATACGATGACATGTGGCGGTATAGTATGAAATAATTTTCTATTTACCTATTTTATAAATAACTAATTTTCTACTATATATAGGGAATTAGCTGTCCCGCCCGGCTTCGCTCGTGACATACTTCGAACCCCGTGGCATCTATTTAATCTCGTTGTTTATTAATTTTACATTCGCACGGGCCAGTCGAATTATGGTTACACAAAATTAATTTCTTTGCGCTTTATTTTGAATCTGCTTGAACTCGTAAGATATTCATTTAATTTGCAAGGTGGAAAGGGACACAATAATCTTCATGAAATGCTGAAGCCAACTAATGTAGTAAAAATGATAAGTATTAATAGCATATTTGTGTAAATAGCCTTCAAATTTCCGCTTTATAATTGATGGGTTTTTAAAGTATTAAAATGGATATTGTATGTTATTCTTATGAGATAGACATATATCGTCGCGGACATTTTTGTAGATCTACATTAGATACACAGTTTCACCATACATTATTTTTTTTAATATATCAAAGGGTTTAGGCAGCGTTTTTGTTGAAAGCTCCCAGACAGCTTATTTTTCGCCCTCCCCAACAAATATCGTTATAGTTTGGTCAATGTCATACATAGGGACAGACAGCGAAAAGCGACTTTGTTTTAAAATATGTAGTGATAAAGGCGTGGCTGATAATTATGAAAAAATGGTTTGGCGCGTCTAGTAGTTCGCAACAAATTTGAAAACGCAGGGATTATTTTGCTAGTTTCACCAATAGATAAGAAGATGGTTAAGGTATATAATTTGGCAAGATATAAATGAAAAAAAGAAATGAAACTGACAGTGGGTTTTCATCGCAAAGTTTACCACCCTGCAATTGCTACGATTTAACAAAATCATGAACATTTTCGGTTTTTATCGGTCTACAGAAAAGTACTTGTGGGGAACGGGTATGGCAAGACTTTCTTACACAGGCGCAAATTATTAACTTGTTAAAATTGTATGGCTTGGCCGTTTTGTAAGAGTGGCATAGACACTAGGCTTTTGGATAGAAAGCAAGCCATCAACTAGGCGTTAATTTTATGACAGTTTGTACTTGGACGGCAAAACATCCAAGCTACCTGCACATTTTGATTACATTGTAAAGGGTTTGTGGAGACTAGGATTCATCGCTATATCAAGGAAGTTTAGAGTTAAGTGCTGGACTGTCCATGAGACATGAGGATTTTTTAGTTTAATTAATATATTTTAGACTTGGCGTTCCTTTGCACGTAAATGTTTATATAGGATATAATAATTACAGTATTTTATGATAATTAAATTTAATTAAAAGACCGGCTACAAAGTATAACGGTCAGGTGAGCAATGACCGCGTTTTAATTCTAGACTAAACGGCATACATTGCCTATTAGTTGTGGGCCTCACCTTGAGAATATATCAGCAACCTTTTCATTTGTGTCAAACTAACACTCATTGAACACCACAATGTAAGGAATTTTACTCGCGCTCAAATAGAGACTAAAGTAATGATTATACCACGTGCCAAGCTTACGTCAGGTTGTAGGCGAAAATCACATACGCGACTTGTTAGTTATCTACAATTCGTCTGTACTAATTAGTATACATACATACATATTGTCACGCCTTTATACCCGAAGGGGTAGGCAGAGGCATACTAAATTCCCTCATTTTACAGTATGCAGTTTTGTCTCACGTAACAGGTGGTGAGCCCATTGCCAATTTAATGAGTGTAATCGTATTAAAAAAGGGTGAGGTCTGTCGATACGCTTGGTTGTTATGAAATATGTACATATAGAGTAAGGCATTTCTAATAGAACACGAGTGACATTAATCAATGGCTTGCTCTGAGTTGAACACAATGCCGGGACCACGATAGTTGGAAGAATTAAAGAAATATTGTGGGACACTTTTAGTTTGCCCAAAGTAAACTAATATAAGCTTGTGTTATGGGATCTAGACGACTGGTAAACATACCTATAACATAACATATTATACTTACATAGGAAACACCTAAACTCCGAAACAAATATTTGTCGATCACACAAATATATTTTTCCGACCCGTGAATCGAAACCCTGGACAGAACTGAACCGCGGCAGTCGCATACACTACCACTGCGCCACTGAGGCAGTCAAATTATAATCCGGTCGAAAATTTATTAGATACAAATAAAACTTCGCTTAAAAAAACCGACTTCTCAAACTTAAAAGTATAAAATAACTAATAAATTAAATTTAACACACCTCTTATGCAAACCATCTTTGATTTTAATAAAATACTACTATTTGTATGTGCTACCTAATGATAGGTTTGAATTCGGTGCCAAGCCAAGTGTTATAGGTAGTACACTTGAGACTTTAAATGGGAAACTTCGTCTAGAATAAAACAACCAGGGCAGATTCGCACGGGCAGACGTCGTTAACGATCATCTTTAAATATAGTAAAATTTTGATGCGTTGTAGCCTAATTGATAGATTTGTATAATTTATCTATTGCATGAAGCTATAAATAAGTTGTTTTTATAATTGTAGGGTATTTATTATTTTTTAATTTTCGTTTTCAAAACAGTTGTGTTGTGTGCTCGTCACACAATACGCAAACCAATACGTCCTTTTCAGAGCAACAAATATTTTTATACATATGATAAATATAGGTTTAATATAGCTATAGTTATTCATTCAGGTATTAATATTAAATAATATATATTTTTAGCATAATTTTTTATTCGTTTGAACAACATTGTTCTCTAACTTTATCACAAAGGTTAATCTAAAATGTAGGCATTTCATTACAGTAAGAAAGCTGTTTATAATATTAAGTATTATTTTGTTTAGGGCTTGGCACCGACTTCGAAACCTATCAATAGGTAGCACATACAAATAGTAGTACCTATTTTATGAAAATTAAAGATATTAGGTTTGCATAAGAGATGTGTTAAATTAAATTTTTATTAAGTTATTTTATACTTTTAAGTTTGAGAAGTCGGTATTTTTAAACTAAACTATCTTCACGCTGTATCCCTGACGGGGTAGTCAGAGAGGACAGATCGCCAGGCTTCGCGATCCATGCATACTTCTTTCGCTTCTTCGAGATTCATCAATCGCTTCATACACGCACGTCTGGGTATCCGAGTACTTTTGACCTTTTCGTTTGCGATTGCTCAAAAACGGTATTTTTAAACGAAGTTTTATTTTTATTTTTTACTTTTTAGTGTCTGTAATATGTTATCCTGCAAACTACAGTGGGATTTTTTTAGATTACATCACATAAACTTTGAGTTTTTACTAGTTAAATGGACTAGAACTAGTGGTTCTGTGAACCGTAGACTTCGGAGTATATTTTTTTATCAATTTAAAAAAAAATCGACTTTGCTTTTTTTCGTTTTGAGCGCTCTTGCCAAACACTACGGGACCATTTCCCCTCTCCTGCCTCCATTCCCAGATCGAAACACACCCTCGCTGAAAGTTGTTGTCTACATCAAGAATTGTCTATGCCAAGTTCATTGCAAATCCGATGAAAAATGCGACCTGTAGACTGATGGGACGGACGGACGGTCGGACATCAATAACATTTTTTCCGTACCAGTGGAGTTAAAACGAAGACTTTCGTCGGCTCGCTTCACTCGCCTCCTCAGTCAATGACATTTGGAGTGTCGCTTTATCATATCTATATAAATATAAATGAATCGCAAAATATTTTGCTAAGCGTTAATCTCAGAAACTACATACATACATATTGTCACGCCTTTTTCCCCGAAGGGGTAGGCAGAGGCATATCTAACGCCCACGTTTCACCGTATGCATTTCTGTCCCACGTAACAGGTGGTGAGCCCATTGCCGTGTTGAAATGGACAGGCGCAGGCTGCATCGACCTGCTGTTGAAATTTTTAAGCCGCCCAAAGGGCCTTTAACTTGGCTCAACGCCTGCCATTTTATTGGCAACCGGGACCAACGGCTTAACGTGCCTTCCGAAGCACGGAACTGGGGTGGGTCTAAAGGGCCGAATAAATTTAATAAAATAAAATGTGTCCATTTTAGATGTTAAATATGGAAGAAATTTTGAAACCGTTGCCTTTTTAGTGAGGTGATAACAAAAGGCTAAAAGGTCTTATGTGCTAGATACTAATTAGCACGGCCAATTAAAGTCCTGGTAGTCTCGGACAGAAACTACTGTACCGAATTGAAGAACTCTTTTTGTGTTCGATAACCCATTTATCGAGGAATGCTATAAGCTATATATCATCACGCTACTACCCAGGAATGCAGAGCAGTAATCATAAATGTCAACAAATTGGGCAAACTTTCATACTTTATTTGTAAAAGTAATAAGCGGCACGATTAAATGAGAGCGACGAGGGTTAGAAGTATGTCACGGGAAAGCCGCGGCGGTCAGCTAGTTAGAAATAATAATAAAAACCTTTTCTATTTGTTAAATGATTCGATTTATACTAGCACGTTTGCGATATTAAAAAGAAATCAAGTCAAAAAGAACTGTCATTTATAGTACAGGTAGAATAAACATAAATGTCAACAAATCGGGCAAATTTTCACACAGTAAATATTGTAAAATCTTAATAAAATAAAAAGCTACTGGAACAAACTATGTAAAATTTTAATGGGATCAAATGGCAACCTTTCTGCATGAAACTAAAGAAAAATCACGCAAATCGGATCATAAATCTCAGCGTAATCGATGTACATACATAAAAAAAATATACCAATCGAACACATAACCTCCTCGTTTTTGGAAGTCGGTTAAAAATGTATGTATGCATCACGAAGTAAAATAATTTACGTACTTATTTTATAAATTACTTCGTGATGCTAATAGCTTCGCCTGCTTAGTGACGCTTTCCTTTTATATATTAGCTATAAAAACTATTTTTCGGTCCATCACAGTCGACTGCATTAGATTGGCGATTCTTTCCAGTGTTAACCAATGTAAACTTTTCATCAAGCTTCCCTGTGACCGGAGAAAATTACCATTAAATTAATTTAAAAAGTTAAATATCCATCACGCCTTATCCCCGAAGGGGTGGCAGAGGCATATTATATGCCCACTTTTCACCGTGTGGATTTCTGTCCCACGTAATAGGTGGTGAGCCAATTGCCGTGTTGAAATAGACAGACGCAGGTTGTGCCTACCTGCTGTTGAAATTTTTCATGCCGCCCATAAGGGTTAACGACTGCCATTTTACTGGCAACCCGGACCAACGGCTTAACGTGCCTTCCGAAGCACGGAAACGCTCGCAAATGTAAATGCCACAAAGTGGTCACCCATCCGAGGACCAGCCATAGTAAAAGTTGCGTAACTCGGTGATCGTTTACAGAACACTGAGACCGCGGCGCCACGAGCGCTTCTAAATTTAAAAAGTTAGTTAAAAAAAACTATGAATATTTGCAAATGATCTGTTCGCATCGTAAAATAATATTAAATTGTAAATAGGCCACAAAAAAGCCTTTCTGTTTGTTTGTTTTATAATATGCATGGATTAAGAGATATTATTAATCATGATTAATTGATGAACCACCTCACCTGATTTCATAAACCTCCCATGGTTCCACAGGATGATAACATGATGGGATCACAGGCAGTCTTTTATATGACGACACTAGCTGTCTCGCCGCTTCGCCCGTGACATACTTCAAACTCACTCCGCACTCGCATTTAATCCCGTCAACACAAAAAGAAACTCAATTCGAACCAGTAGTTCATGAGTTTAGCACTTCAAACGAACAAACATACAAACACACTATTCAGCTTTAAAAAAAAAATCTGATGTATATTATTGTAAAGTTTCATTAAAATCCATTCAGTAGTTTTTACGTGAAAGAGTAACAAACATCCACACAAACTTTCGCATTTATAATATTATTAAGATTAAGATAAGCATGTGATATGGATCCTACAGATCTACTGAGGAAACTGGAATTCGCAGGAAAGCGGGCAACTGAATTGATTGTATGGTACTGAACACTCAGAAACTACTGATGATAATTCCGACCTATTGAACATGACTCATTAAACAAAACGACTTTCAACATTTGTCTATACAATTTCTAACTCCCAGGGACGTACTTGGCGTCATCGCGTCTGGCCTATCGAGGTCGTTGCCCACTGACCCTAATATGGGCTCGATAGTAAAAGATATGGATGTATCCTTAATTGTTTTGTGACGTCATGTTTGTAGCTGTGTCATAAAAGTTATGAATATTTAAGTGCTAGGAAGGAAGTTCTCTAATTGGTACGCCTATGTATGTAACGAAAATGTTCCTATAACTATTGAAATGCTCAGCCGTATAAATCAGCAGACCTTTAGGGCTTTATGCTAGAAGTTTACATGATCAGTCCTTGGATGGGTGACCACTTTGTGGAATTTACATTTGCGAGCATTTCCGTGTTTCGGAAGGCACGATAAGCCGTTGGTCCCTATTGCCAGTAAAATGGCAGTCGTTAAACCTGGTTGAGGCCTGATGGGCGGCTTGAAAAATTTCAACAGGTCTGCGTGCGCTTGTCCATTTCAATACGGCATTTGGCTCACTACCTGTTACGTGGGACAAAAATGCATACGGTGAAATTTGGGTCTACCCCTTCGGGGATAAAGGCGTAACAATATGTATGTATGTATTATAGAAGTTCACATATAAGAAGGTTGTTGAACCATATTATCAATAACCATATCATCCGTAAAATTTGAAGTTTCTAAGTCTTTCTATACACATTTTCGCAAGAATACAGGGAATGTATGTCGACAGACAGTTTTACAGATTTTAGCCGACCGCTTCAGGCACTGCCGACCCTGGTATACAGGAACCACAGTGAGGCTGATTCGTATTTTTTGCATTTATCGTAGCTAACTTGCTACCAATGCCTAAAGGACTTTTTACACCTCGTCAATATTTACAGATTAACAATACTCCGTCAAAGTACCCGAATTAGTAATTGTTATCCATAGCTTATTGCGTTTTAGTTAGAATTTCTTAACTAATGAAGATAATATAATTTAAATTCATGAAACATTTAAACATGCTATAATTGCTTATTTTCTATGTTTGATGCTGTTAACAGATTAGATTATTTTAAATGAAACCAGTCGTAAAATTATAATGAGCTTTTTTGTGAGCAATTTCTGAATTTTTATGAGGTTGGCGATGATTGATTTAAATGACTTGCAATTAAACAGTCGCGGAATAGCCTATTAGGGTGCAATACATTTTTCATAATTAATTTGTATGTCTACGTATAACTATTAAAACCACACAGTCCCTACTTATCTATCTAGCGCCGGGTGCTCCGGGTAATAATAGGGTCTAAAAGGATATCCCAGGGTAGGAGGAAGGCAGAACGCGCTATAAGTTTCGCTCCTTAACATTTATAATAAATAATGTACCTAATAAGTCTCCGCTTTCAAGTAATAGCATCAAACAGCAATCTAAATGAGAGTTGTCATATTGTATCAGGCCTTCCACCAGACGAACCGAAGTTTGCAGAGAGAGAGTCTGAAGAAGACGCAGGACCGAGTATTATGGCTAAAATTGGAAGGACCTCTTCAGTGGAAATTATACTTTGCTTAGTTTGGAATATCGCCAATATCCTTTATGAATCGTACAAATGCAAATACCTAACCATTAAAGATTCGTAGGTATAGGTGCGAGGAGCCTTCAGTTACCGAATGAAATCTATATGAAAATCTCGCAAGTAAATAGCATAATGATCACATATCTAATAAGGGACTATGACAGCTTAAGCGACAATGCAATGACAATGAGGAGTTGTTTGATATGATGCCCACTGCTACCTTCTGTCATCGCACCACTCGCCATAGACAGGGTGTTCACCCTCTCACTTTGCGTCCGGAGCGCGCGCACACGGTTAGGTCCGGTAGAGGCTTTATTCCGCGTACGCTTAGATTGTGGAATGAACTTCCTGCCTGGGTTTTTCCGAACGTCTACAGTATGGGGTCTTCAAAAGGTGTCTTAGAAGGTTTATAAAGAGTCGGCAGCGCGAGTGCTGCACTTCTGGTGTTGCAATCGTCCATAGGCTACGGTGACCACTTTCCATCAGGTGGGCCGTACGCTTGTCTGCCACCTCAGTAGTATAATAGACTTGAGATCTTTGGAGCCTTTTCTGAACCTTTAGAAATCTGTTTTGATACAACAGTTACTTTCCTAATGTCCTATTTATCGACATTCCACGCATGTACCAGTCAGTCACACTATAATCCATCTATTACCTATTCGAATGCCGAACACATTTGTATGATACTCATACGTCTTACGCGCAGAAGGCGTTGACATTTGACAGTTACTTTGATAGAATCAGTGTACAACACGTAACAGGCTGGTACGTGGGTTATTGTTATTTTAGTACGGTTAGTTAGTTTCTTGGACATCAAGTTGAGGACATTCCTTGGCACATTCCATTGTATTGTAATCCTATTGAACATATTTTGTTTGAATCATCTTCACTTCAATGTCACGATATGTGCATACATATGTATATATTTACACATTTTCCCCAAGGGGTTCTCTCAGGGTTTAGACTGCATTTTCGATAAAAGCCCTCAGTCGGCTTCTTTTTTCCGATATCTAGAACAATCATCGTCATAAATTACACTGTCTATTGGTAAAACCCACATGATAATCCATTTAGTACTATTTATGTTTATTACTATTTGTTTTTATGCGGCTCCGCACGCGTGGTGAAGTATTCCCGTTCCCGTTTCCCACAGGAACTTGTTCCCGGGATAAAAAAGTAGCCTATGTGTTATTCTGATGTGTAAGCTATAATATTGTAAAGTTTCATCAAAATCCATACTGTAGATTTTGCGTGAAACGGTATTAAAAATCCATCCATACTTACAAACTTTCATGTTTATAATATTAGTAGGACATGTAAGTAAGAGTTAATGTCAATGCAGATTAATATCAAACAAACAATGGATACCTCTGTAGTTTTTGATGACATTTATTTGCCATCTTACTTACCCCACTACATAACCTCGCTTCTGTGAAAAAATTCACATCGTTTCGCGCCTTTACCTCCACATCCTCACTTGATAGTTGCATAGCCGTAATACTGGTGTGAAAGCAGCTTTAACGTCGCCGTTTAAAAACAGGTGGTTAATGTAAAGTACAAAGTTCTATTTTGTTATCATTAACGTGCCATCAAATTAATATTTACTTAGCGTAAATGAATATTACCCTCAAAATGTGTCAACACACATCAGCCGGCGAAGACGTTACGACAATAGCGATCTAACGATTACGTAGTTTTATTTCTTTTGCGTTAAATAGGACAATGACCGTACCTACAATATAATATGTGTTTGAGTTGATCTATCTATCTCCACCTTATATCGCTGATGGAGTTGTCAGAGACGACGATCGGCAGGCTTCGCAATTCATGGTTTCATACATGAACGTCTGGGTATCCGATTACTTTTGATCTTTCTATTTTTGAGCAATCCGCTCACGTGATTCAAATTTCAATTGTAGTAAAAGCTACAAACTATTTGACATACATTCTTGTCTTATAGTTGTTGACGAAGCTACGCCAAAAGAAAAGTCTCATGCCCAGATTGTTAGGTGACAGTCGCTTACAATACTGCTGGAATAGTCACAATATGAAAAATAACATCCAGATTTATGTAGAAAAAATTAAAATTGAACGTTAATTTCGATAGGGACCAGAAGTACATGTACATCTATCACGCCTTATCCCCAAAGGGGTAGCAGTGGCATATTATATACCCATTTTTCACCATTGTATTCCTGTCCCACGTAATAGGTGGTGAGCCCATTGCCGTGTTCAGAAGTACATAATTATATTTTAAAATACACTCATTTCCACACATTATTTTTTAAATCTGATGTTATCATGCATTATTAGACTGTCCCGGTGGCGCAGTGGTAGTGTATGCGACCGCCGTGCTGAGGTTCAAACACACATACTCACTTACGTACACACAATCGAAGAGGTATTAGAGCAATGTATCATTAAAACGTTATTCCTTTTTACAGAGCCAAGCCGTCATGTTCAACTTTATGAAAAAGACCGCTGTCTTGACAGGCGGTGATGTTGGTAGCGGCGAAGAGAGAGACGGAGAAAAGGAGAGGCGGAAACGAGAGAAGAAAGAAAGAAAGGAAAGAGAGAAGAGAGAAAGAATAGCCGCCGGCCTTGAAGAGCCGCTTAGGCTTGAAGAGGTGAGTTTGAAAAATCATTTCCTGTGATCTGTTAGATTATGGTTTATAGAACTGTTTCATAATATAAAATCAATAGTAAGCTCTGCTGCTGTAAAGATCCTGGTAAGGGCGTGGTGAAATTGGGAATAATAGGTATTGCTGACTATCTTTTCTACTCTCTGCTGTTAAAGTTTTGACACTAAGTATAGCCTGGTAAGAAGATCCAGATGTTCGAATAAAAGTTGGAGAAAATGACTTCCAATTGTGCCCAAGTTAAAACGGACAGCGGCAGTCCCTACACCCTGTTTAAAATTTATGGCTTTTTAACTTGACTTAACTAACACGTTAACCTCGTAAATGATGATGAGGATGATCACTGGTAGATGATACTAAAACCAACTTGTCTGGGGTGTCCTACGCAATTTGTATGGTATCGAGTGAGACACCGCCTTGTTTAGCTGTAAACGCGGGAACTGATTGCTATTCCATAACATATCACGAAAACGCGCTTCACTATAAAGGCCTCCGCAGACTAGCTTTTTTTAATATCCACAACCGGCGACTTAGTGGCGTTTAAGAAACAGCGATCGAGCGTTCCCTCGCACACTTAAAGATGCTAAAAGTCGCGGCTGAAGCACATTTCAAATATCGAAACAATAGACGTCGCCAAGACGCCGGATACCGATGCTGCGCCCGATGCCAGAGAGTTGCCCAAACGCAACGCAGCATCGACACAGTCTCAAATTCGCCGGTTGCGGATATTAAATGAAGCCAGTGTGCGGTGGCTCTAATTATATAGGCGACCGCTAAAACTTACCCTAGGCACACAGATAGTAGTAAGAAATAACGGCAAGCATTGTAGGCATCGAAGCTTTAGTTCTAAATAAACCAGACCTTCCGGTTTGACCCGTTTTTCTTGGAACGGTATCTTGATGTGAATTTTATTGATACTTGATGTGTCAATGTTATTATCAATTTGGTTATAATCTGTCTCATAAAAGTAGAAGTCTTTATTCTTTGAAATGTAAATAATAGCTAGTCCGGTGGAAATTCTGTCAGACCTCTCATCCCAAAAATGAAAAGCTCGTGTTTACGATTCCGCAATGCTATAAGTTCAAAGCTCGTCTATCCAGTTTCTTGGACGGAAGATTGGGCCCCATAGATTAGTAGCATAAGCGGTGTTCGTCTTTAAATTTGAAGAAAGAGAGAGAAGTACCGGAGTCAAGAAAACCCATCAAAATTACCTTTCAGTAGAGGATATCAGCAAAAGCTGTCCATCTACAGGTATTTTTTTCATGCTGTTTTTATGCAATGACCTTTTTTATAACAAATCTCTCACCCGCTACTGCTTTCGCCATTCATATGGTCTAATATTCACATATGACCACACCTTTCGTCTTAAATTTAGCATCACTATGATTTGCAGTGAGGCACTCTTATAAAGCAAGAAGCTTTCTTTGTACTTTTGCAACGGTAATCATTCACACGATGAACCAAAAGTGTGTGAATCATCGTTCACGCTAAACATTATGCCGTAAGGTACTCCTTGCACTATGGTATTTAGACTGTGAAACGGTATCATTTTGGTGTGTTTTGGGAACTCAGGCAAGATAGCCGGGATACTTTTTAACACTTGTTTTGTAAGTATCTCTTAATAATAAATTTCTTGGAAATCTGGTTCTTCTAATAGTTTATTTATTTATTTATCAACTATCACGCCTTATCCCAGAGGGGTGGCCGAGGCATATTATAAGTCCACTTTTCACCATGTGTATTCCTGTCCCACGTAATAGGTGGTGAACCCATTGCCGTGTTGAAATAGACAGACGCAGGTTGTTGGTACCTGCTGTTGAAATTTTAAAAGCCGTCCATTAGGCCTTCAACTTGACTTAACGACTGCTATTTTACTGGCAACCGGGACCAACGGCTTAACGTGCCTTTTGTAGCACGGGAACGCTCGCAAATGTAAATGCCACAAAGTGGTCACCCGTGTGAGGACCGGCCATAGTGAAATTGCGTAACTCAGTGATCGCTTACAGAACACTGAGTCCGCGGGGCCACGAGCTCTTCTTCTAATAGTGATAAGTAAATATAGTAGTAACGAAATTATACTGACATTTAGTAATCACGATGTAAATCACGACTTCTAAATGTCAAACTTTTCCGTGTGTATTTTGTTTGGTTGCGAATCTGAGCTATCCTGTAAAGCTCAGTTGATTTAGCAATAGTTCAAAAGTTCGAGGTTGCAACAGCGTTCACTTGTTCCACAACTTTATAAATGTTTGTCAAGCAACCATAAACCCTACGCCGCAGCTTCTGTCTGTTCGCCACTTTTTTTGAGTAGGTATTTAATTTGAAAAAGTGTCACTCTATGACTGCCTCTGTGGCGCGGTGGGAGTGCATCCGACTGCTACGCAAGAGGTCGTGGGTTCGATTCCCACCCAGGATAAAACTTTGTGTGATGAGCATGATGGTTTATTCTGTGTCTGGGTGTTATTTATCTATAATACGTATGTATTTAGAAAAATATATATAAGTATGTTTATCAGTTTTCTAGATCCCATAACACAAGCTAATATTAGCTTACTTTGGGCTAGATGGCGCTGTGTGAAAAGTGTCCCACAATATTTATTTATTTATTTATCACTGTTTACAACACTACTGACAGTTGCCCTTAAATCGGCGGCCCAGTGATATACTTCTTCACGTTTCGCTTGCAGAAATCAGGGTTGTAAGAGGAGGTACTATACACCCACATTTCATCGTATGCAGTTTTGTCTCACGTAACAAATGGTAAGTCCATTGCCCTGTTGAATTATACAAGCGCGGGGCAACCTGCTGTTGAAATTTTTCAAGCCGCCTAAAAAACCTTCTACTTTCAAGGCCTAACGTGCCTTCCGAAGCAAGGAAACGCTCGCAAATGTAAATGCCCCAAAGTGGGCCCCCATTCGAGGACCAGCCATAGCGAAAGTAGCTTAACCATCGATTCTTTAGCGACTTAGCGATCGTTTAGAGAACACTGAGTTAGCGGGGCCACGAGCGTTAAATTCTTCACAAATAAATACATAGACCAAACTAAAACTCCTTTTGAAACTATGAGTTTGTGAGACAATATGACCTACGGCCGATCTCAATAGCCTATCTATCTTTTACTATTGTCTAAACTACGTTTAGCCAATAATTTAACTACAAAGTACTACAAACTACAAGATCGAGTTCTATAAGTCACTGTAAACTACACAGTTTATCACTTATATAAACACTTACTGTCTTTATTTGAACTCTGGGTTTGTACAGGATTAGTTTATTTGTACTGGGTGCGTACAAGACTTGTACGTTGAATTCCAACTGATTCCAACGAACTATCTTGTAGCAATCCTCCTTTATTTATTGTTCCAAATACAATGCACACACTGTTTACTACAGAAATAAATTTTATCGTAGCCATGAACGCTTCAATCAATTCCATTCATGTTTGGAATGCCATTATTGTACTGCAACATTTCTACTTTTTAACATATCGTCAACATATAGAACTGTTAATTATACCTATTACAAGATTTTCTCTTGATGATGATCCTTTTTTACGTGTGGAAATCCCACGGATGTCATGCCGGATTCAAAACGTCTAAATCCCTTCCTACCTATTCGTTTAGCGCCGGATATTAATAACTTCTCGGGAGGCTGTCCTAGGACTCCCTGTAGATATATTTTAAAATGAATAATAATATTATGAAAGCAATTTACTATACTAATGGTGATAAGTTGATATTGGTACACAACTATTTGAAATAAAAAATAAATAAATAAATATCCATCACGCCTAATCCCCGAAGGGGTGGCAGAGGCATATTATATGCCCACTTTTCACCGTGTGGATTCCTGTCCCACGTAATAGGTGGTGAGCCCATTGCCGTGTTGAAATAGACAGACGCAGGTTGTGGCTACCTGCTGTTGACATTTTCAAGCCGCCCATAAGGCCTTCAACCAGGCTTAACGACTGCCATTTTACTGGCAACCGGGACCAACGGCTGAACGTGCCTTCCGAAGCACGGAAACGCTCGCAAATGTAAATGCCACAAAGTGGTCACCCATCCGAGGACCAGCCATAGTGAAAGTTGCGTAACTCAGTGATCGTTTACAGAACACTGAGACCGCGGGGCCACGAGCGCTTCTTCTTCTTGAAATAGTAATATGTATATGCAAATTACTGATGTAAACTTGTAGTTCGTTGTTGCTTGACCAAGATAAGGTACTTTTGGAAAAAGGCCAGGTCAAGAGTACCTTTAACCGGCGAGTGTGTATGAAAACACTCATGAAAGTAGAAGAAGCGAAAGTGGTATGTCAGAATCGTAGCAAGTGGAAAACCATAGTCTCTGCCTATCCCGATGGGAAAAAGGCGTGATAATATGTATGTATGTATGTAGTAAAAGGTAGTAGGTAAAATACCGTACCCAATCCTGTACAAAAGCCGAGCAATTTACGAATGAATGCTACAGGTATCCCAGCTGTTGTCTGACCAGAAGTTCCTAATCTCCGTAACTCTTGTTTCTTCATAAACACGTGAATAGAACTACTCAGACGCATGTCTACTATGGAATTGTGCGTTATTTTGGCAGTTTGAGGGACATACACGCTTTAATAGAGATCGGTTTCGCGATAACTGGACATACACGTAAGTGAAATTGGGCCCAAAAGTGAAAAACCATTAATAATGCAAATTATATTGAGAAATCACAACATTCGAAAAACTGATTCGAATTTAAATAGCAAGTTACAAACATCTCTAAGTAACGGAATATCTCGCGAAGATGCTGATGGGTGTGCCTGCATAAAATTCAGAGAAAGCTGATTTTAACAGCACAGGTATTCTCTGTGCGTAAGTCTCATACTAAACGTGGTAGATAACAGATAATCTATGGTAAAAATGATTTCAAATCATAATAATAACATTGCATTATGCGAAAATAGAGGTAGAAGGATTCAGGGTAGACCGAGATTTATATACGAAGACTACGTGAGCACATTGCTCAAAACCGGAAAGGTTGAAGGAAGAAGCATGCATGGATCGCGAAGCCGATGGCGATCTGTGAATACCCTGTAAGGATTACAGCGTAGAGATAGTCAGTAAAAAATATTGACCCCGTCTGAGTTAGGTAACCAATAAATAAAACTATAATAAGACTCGTAGAACATTTTAGCAGTTCTTATTGTCAGTAAAGTTAATAAACTAGTGAGCCATGCTTTACAACCACAGTGTTGAAGTGGTTTGAGCTGTACTCGACAAATTGTTGAGCCGGTTTCAATAGCAAATGACAGTTTGTGGTAAGATAGTTGCTTACGGACACGGATACTCCTGTGGCCCTTTTGTTTCACACATCTATCTTCAAAACGATGTCAGTCTTGACACGATTTCTTGCCATGCCACGCACTATATTTTCCAGATGTTGAATGGTTTATACTCGTACATATTGACTGCCTCTGTGGCGCGGTGGGAGTGTATCCGACTGCTACGCAAGAAGTCGTGGGTTCGATTCCCACCCAGGATAAAACTTTGTGTGATGAAGCATGATGGTTTATTCTGTGTCTGGGTGTTATTTATCTATAATATGTATGTATTTATAGATATACTAGCTGACCTGCCCGGCTTCGTTCGTGACATACTTCAAACCCCGTGGCACCCATTTAATCCCGTCCCTTATTACTTTTCCAAAAATGTATGAATTTTTCCCGATTTGTTGACATTTATGATTACTGCTCCGCTCTCCTGTGTAATGGGTGATGAAATATAGCTTAGAACCTTCCTCAATAAATGGGCTATCCAATACAAAAATATTTTTTCAAATCCTTCCAGCCGTTCACGCGTGATGGCGTGATCAAGGGAAACAGGGATTCATTTATATATATATATAGATAAGTATGTTTATCTGGTTACCATAGTACAAGCTCTGCTTAGTTTGGAATCAGATGGCGTTGTGTGAGTTGTCCTAACGATATTTAATTATTTATATTATAATTGGGAGTCATTGTAAACTAAAGCGCTATCTTTTCTTAAATTAATCAGATCTTTGCTACTACACCTTTTAGACATTAAAAACCCTAAAGTTTAGAAAAGTCTTATAAAACGGCTCAGTCTGTGCGTCCACCCGTCTATACGCATCAATTTCTCAGGAACCATAAGAGATAGAGAAACCATAGAGACAAACGGTTTGCGGTATTCGATTCAGGATACCATGAATACATGCAAGCCGATTTTGAAGTTTCTACCACTTTAAACTGGTTTCGATTTAGAAGACGTATGATTCCTTCGCTACGATAGTGAAGGGCGCGTTTCTTGTTTCGTACATAAATATTACATAGTTATAAATTTTTCTTACTTATTTAAAAACGAAACAACAGTGTCCATAGTCAAGCTCTTGAACATGGTCCCCGCGCGACAGATAGACCCAAAATTTATTCGATTGAATTTGGTGAGTAGTCTTGTCTACTAATGCAATCGCGTCAGGAAAGAATAGAAATCGTTGCTCAATAGAAAGCCACCGGTACAATTTTGTCAGTTTTCGTAGTCTACTATTACAATCGTACTCCAATAGACTTCTATCGGTCGGCCGATAGAATTCTACTAACACGTACCGCGCTAATGGCCGCGAATCTGTTGCATTTTTGATAGTCTACTAACATTTTGATAGCTAAAACAGCGATCCTGGTTCTATTCTAGTCAATAGTAGACTTGACCCACTCGTGTGGTATTATTAACCTCGCTGCAAAGGATGCCGAAGCTAACAGTGTGCATCGAAACGATACGAGGGTTGCGTATCCAACCGAGGAAATTCTCGAATGTCAAATCCCTCTAATCTCACAGGTTTAGTTTACCACTTCAAAAAACAGAACGGAGGATTCCTGTGGTCCTCATTGACTCAAGAAATGACGATAATAACAAAGAGAGCAATGACTACTTAATAAACGACATGAATAAATAGGAGTTTAAAGTAAGTCACAGGCGAAACCACGGGGGTTAGCTAGTATCAAAATATGTTAAAGCACCATTCTGTGTTTAATAAACAACAAAGTAATCTACTAAATTAGGAATGTACCTACAAAGTCTGTTTTTGTTCCTTCAATGCTTTAATTTAAATCTTATTTACGGAAACGAATGCCCGTTACAGACTTTCCAATATAAACAAATTTAGTGACCTGTCTACAACAGACTGATTATCACACCATCCGTCTATCGGATGTTTATTAAGTTACAAAATTTGTTCAAAATGTTTAAAACTAGCGGTTCGGTAAACCGTAGACTGCGGCGTAATTTTTTTTTCAATTAATTTAAAAAAAAGTTCATCATTTATTTTTTTCGTTTTGGGCGCTCTTGCCAACCACTACGGGACTATTTCCCCTCCCCTGCCTTCATTCCTCCCCCCCCCGATCGAAAAACCTCCTCGCTAAAAGTTGTTGTCTACATCAAGGATTGTCCATGCCAAGTTGCATGCAAATCCGATGAAAAATGCGACCTGTAGACTGAATGGACGGACGGACGGTCGGACATCAATAGCATTTTTTCCGTACCAGTGGAGTTAGCTTAGGTTCGAGCTATTTTTTTTTTTCATTTAAAGTTCAAACCTTGTGTCCTAGACCAAGCGCTAGAAAATCTGCTTTGAATTAAAAAAACCGCATACACATTGGTTTAACCGTCTAAGAGCTGCGGTGCCACCGACAGACACAAAAACATAGCGGTGTTTCAAAAGTAAAAACAATTAATTAAGTACCATTAAGTACCTATAGAGTTTACAATGCGGGCGTTACTAAGAATATGATTAGCAAATCAATGGTTTAATTTTCTCGCTTTTCAAAAAATGAAGCGATGCAAGTCTAATCACAATTTTATTGTCATTCAAGTGTCAAATTGTTTGTCTTTTAGGCTTACTGGGTCTGAGTTAAGTATCGATTTGTGTACCATATATTTTCATCATACATTGAAGAGAATCTACGACAGAACCAAGCGGTTCAAAATATCGTTTCTCTGACGAACCTTAGAAATGCTCTGCCATCGCACGTGTTTCCCTCTTACAGCAGAATCGTAAGAGGAGGGAAAGACTTACAAGCGGAGCGCAATGAAACACATCATAGGGCCGTTGTTAATAGTCGTTTAATATACTGGAGTTGTACCAAGATCGTCGGGGCTGGGATGTCATATAACAGTCGCTCTCAACCATCGACCTATAATAATAACAGACTATACCGAACAGAAAAAGCCAAATCAGAACTGTTTCTATGAGCCACAAATCCCGAGCACGGCAACAAATCCAGGGAGGGTTTGAAAGCAATTGGAAAGACGGTCATATAAAGTTGCCAATAAAATGGCAGTCGTTAAGCCAAGTTGAAGGCCGTATGGGCGGCTTAAAAAAAAATTAACAGCACGTCGCCACAGCCTGCGCCTGTCCATTTCAACACGGAAATGGGCTCATCACCTTTTGTGGGACAAAAATGTATACGGTAAAATGTGGGCGTTTATTATGCCTCTGCCTATCCCTTCGGGGATAAAGGCGTGACATTATGTATGTATGTATGTCATATAAAGAAAAATATTTTTGAGTATAATTTCTGCTTATTTTTCTGAATTAACCCATAAAAAGATGTCGTCCATTATGTAATGACCGAAATGGCACTTTGTTTAACCCCTTCGTGGTTATGAAATGCACGAGAGTTTCTCATTATTTAGAAGTGCAAAATAAACATTTTACTTCATTAAAAAGATTTTTACGGCAATTTTAAAGTTTAGTTCGACGTTTGCATGTCACGTTACAGTCCATTGTTCAAATTACCGCGCGTCGGAAATGACAGGTGCAATTGAGAGCAATCGAAGGAAGCAATTCGTTTTGCCACAAGATGTACCTTTCCATTCATCGAATAACCTAGTATTCTACTGTTTGTTTACGGCGGGTGTTACGGGTTTACGAGTGCTGCAAAGTTCCGAATTATAGATTTAACTTAGTAATTAACCTAAAAAAGTGTCTTTTGCTGTATAGGAGACCAGATAATCGACTAGCGACACTTGTATACCTTTTCAGTTGCCTCTTAGATTTAGATTACACCTTACGAGCGGCGAAGTTCCAAGCATGTTTATTCCTAGTCATGGCTTGTATCTTGTTGTTGTCCTTAGCGACAAGCTTCCCATCCCACAACTCTTGCCTCACATCAATATTCCACCTATGCTGAGCACTTTACCAACTGTATCCTCTAAATGTTTATCGGCATATTCCATGAGAAGTTACATGGTTTATTTAATATTAGTTCTGTGACAACTATGATAGTTTAAATTCATCTGTCCTCTGAGTATCTACAGTAGTAGCCACTACTGCGCTGCAACGAACTTACCAAAGTAGCGATACTCAGTTCCTCTCCAGCCATTCTCATATAAGGGTTCTTATCGCCACAACGCGTATGGAAAATTTTAACTCGATCCAACACCTGAAAGTGGTTCAAACGTAAATTGCGAAATGAGAAACTGGGGGTCCCGGTCTACTATTCTAGCTAAAGCCGTTCTAGTTCTATTCTATAGTGTTCTATTGCGATTAGTCCAAATCTAGGTAGTCTACTAAAACTATTATATATTTCACAATCACACTTCTCAAGCTGCAGAATAGAAACAAAATAGCTGTTTTTAGCTATCAAAATATTAATATAGACTACCAAAAATGCAAATTAAGGGCTACTTACTGGCGCTACACGTGTTAATAACTTTCTATCGGCTGGCCTATAGAATTCTATTATAGCGCAATTGTAATAGTGGCCTACGAGAACTGTAATTTTTTTTTTCGGCGGCTCTCTATTGAGCGACGATTTCTGACTTCTGACGCGATTGAATTAGTAGACTTGGCCCCCTGGCTATTTGATACGGTGATGGTGGTAATGAGATGAACTGGATGTGGAAGCCCTGACTGACAATTGATGATGATGAGAAACCTGTACAAACTAAAAAGTAAATTAATTTATAGTAATAGCAAAGCTATTATTTATTCTGTGGCAACTCAAAACTGTCTTCATGCATCAAACTAACGGTATAAGTACACACACGATTACATCGTTCAGTGCAGTGTTCATGTAGGTGCCGAATACGTCACGGTTGTTGAGCATATGAAGTTGCAATGACCATCTGCGGAACGAGACGAGATTTATTAGGATGGGAAACAGTCAATCTGGATTCTGGACCACGAATGAAATCTTTCGAAGATATAAATAGGCTTTGATGTGTTTACTACATATTTAATGATGTCCCATTTATGTACTTGTGAAATAGAAATTTTAATGTTACTTAAACGTATGTACGCTCAATAAACTTTAATTTGGGGCCTTTTTCCTTGAAATGTTTGAACATTCACAATGTAAATAAAAGAATCTTCACGTCTGTGGTTGCCTAGGGACAACCAAGCTTTAAACAATATTAGCCATTGAAATTCTTAGATTTCTATTCGACATTTCACTTATGTTGGTCCGAAATTATAGTTCGTGGCTGTAAAAGTAAGTACTGGGCACAGGTAACACGAATCTATAGTCGCCACTAGTGCATTTTATCCTGTTGATTTAGGGTCTTTGGACAGATACTATTGTAGGTGTTTTTAAACTTTCGCGATTGTCACTCATATTTATGATATTTCGGGTCTTATTCGCGACTATTATTATTAGGTACAAAGCCTACCTAATAATAATTGTCGCGAATAAGACCCGTAATATCATAAATAGATACTGTTGGATCTTTAAATACCTTATTCATAGTCATCTTCAGCCACACCCACGATAGCAATCAATTCCTAATAAAGCACCCAGCGGCATTTCGTGTGTTTAAACTTCAAATAAAATAATATAGGCCCATACAATGTCTCGTCTCTAACGACTAACAATAAACATCAACATTTGTTTATCAACAATAATATCAACAAATATTTCGATAGCGTACGCGCCAGTATTAGTGCAGTATTGGTTGAGTGATATGGACCGAAGATTTAATCTGCAAGATGCTAGCATCAAAATGTTTGGATTTATGCTCAATTTTTGGGTATGCCTAATTTCATTTATTTATTCTGGAAATGCGAATATTCTTTAGTTTCAGTTGTACAGTATTAAACCAGTAAGGCAAGCAAAGATGCTGCCTACTTGTGCCGATTTCAGACACAATCTGTTTAAGACTTTCGGTTCCTAAAGAGTGAGAGATTTTTAGTGGACTACCCATGTAGGCGTCGCCCATGCCGCCCTGTGCGGTGTGGTCGGGGTTGTAGTCTAATAGGGGTATAGTTTCGCCATTAGCAGGGAGTGGGGTTTCGAAATTTTAATAGTATTTACTTTTAGGCATGTACATTTGTTCAATTCTATCAGACCGAGTCAGATCAAGTGGTCCAATTATAACGTAGGTAGATAGTTATCGTCGAGTCAAAGCCTTGATAGCTTGTACGATTTCATCCAATTATATATTGAAGGTTTTGTTGTGTGGATGCGACGACTGAGTCTTGACAATACAATAACAAAGAACGATTCGTATCATGGGATTGTTTGTCATTATTTGAACTAACACGTCTTTTCACGCTTTCGTATTCCACCAATGAACACCCGACTTCGTGGAAGACCTCACTCATGCACCCTGTGCCCAAGAAGGGTCACTGGAAAGACCCGTTTAATTACAGGCCTATCGCCATCCTTTTATCTCAAAGGTGATGGAGCTTGTGATTAACACACAGCTCCTGAAGTAAACTTCAGGGATTGTCAGTATTGTTTCCATCACGGCCGCTCAACTGTCTCACGCGGCGCTAGTCGTCGGCTATCGAATGTAAGAGTTTGAGCCTTAATATCGCTAATATTTTTAATCATCCAGGTTTTTGTCCATTAGAAACATTAACGCCGTCATCGATAGCAGCTATTCACAGATATTTTATAAAGTAATAGCTTGCAATTAAACAACTGGAATAACGAGTTTCCTGATACACTTTTCTTTATATAATTTGTAACTTCTCAGAATGCTGTTCCACAATTACAGTTTTTGTCTCCGTTAGCTGTACTGTTACCTCTTTCGTTATCGAGGAGCGCAGTTCGTGAAATTGAAAGTCAATAATAAACTCAAAAAGTATCCAAATGGAAAGTAATATCAATTGTAAGGTAAAAATGATATTGTATAGTAAAGCAAAGATTAATTTCATTTGAGTCTAAATATTATTTTATTGGTGAAAACATTTTGTACTGGCTTAGCTGTGTTATGTGATTGCACTGATATTGTAACCTAGTTTGTATCTCTTATGCCTGCTTAGCAGACTACCACCAAAACATCAATCTAACAATATCTCGAGGCGTATTGAGCCACTCAAATCAGTGCCACATAAATAGTAGGATTTTATAAGTTAAGCGACTTGTCGTGTGGCCTGTCGCCGTCTATGTTTCTAACAATGATAAAAGGTTCATAGGATTTAATAGCCCCCACTAATACTTTTGTTAATCTACAAATTATCGGCTTCTATGGTAATGTTCTAAACTTCAAGTAAGCAAGATGTAATGGCAACTCATGATTTGCTTGTTCATTTTGAATCAGCAAGTCATATCATTAGTTATGTCTGAACCTAAGCCTTTATGTCCGTACAGTCTTAATTGTACAACATGTAACCTTCGTGTTTAGTCAACTGAAAACGTTTATTTTGTTTACAGGTTCGGCGTTCTCTCAAACTGCGGGGTCGTCGCAAAGAAAAAGAAAAATTGCCTTCAGGCATAACAGCTGACTACACAGCATCCTTGTTCGCCCATCTTGAACAAGACTGCAACTATTCCTCTTATCCACTTATATCTACCTCAGGATCTAACTCCAATCTAAGTGACGAGAACAACCATCTCTCACCTGTATACCCAACAACTCATACTTGGAATAAAAGAGAAGGAGTTCTACAGTCTGATAGCTCAGAAACGTCGCTTAATTCGCTGAACAACCCAAATAATGTCAATACTAGCCCTAGACAACCGCCAAATCTACCTCCTATACCACCACGTCCTCCAAAACGTGGAATCCTCAAAGGTCCACGTCTAAGCAATACTAGTTCTAATTCTGTAGAAAACAATGTTCCAAGTACTGATGCTGTTGACAATATAAATGGTCAAGATACTAATTTATTAGCTCGAAATACTCAGCAAAATGAGCTCATTTCTTATGGCATTCAACCTTCAAAGAGTACCTCATCCAGTGATGATATGCAGCATGTTCAGAATTTTACCAAAAAAGTAATTCACAGTCCTGTAGATACTCAGTACAAAAATTATAAAAATGGCTCCAGCGACCCGTCAATCACTACTCATGATGTTGACGAGGCACCAAAGACTAACGGAAACAGCTACCTTGGAGTGACATCAACATCTCCAAGTGCCGATTCTTTAACCGACACCACCACTAACTCTTCTTTCGCTACTCCACCATTTTCTACCTCACCTGTCGGTGAGTCTCAAGGCTTCCATAGATGGTCACGAACTAGTAATTTCGAAGATGTCTTTCTGCCACTACCAGCGTTGACTCCACTACAATTACCTAAGCCGCGAGTGCTTACAATCCAAAGACAAAAGGCACCAAGAAACGACTTTGGCTTTAGTCTTCGTAGATCAATGATTCAAGAGAGGATTTCCATTGGAGAGATAAATGGCCATGATACTCCCGGGATGAATGGTGACAATAAGTGCAATAATATAGGAATGATCTCGAAACTGACTTTGAAAGCTGTCATTTTGGCCGAACCTGGTTCATACCCAGGTGCTAGCGAGACAGGGCTGTTACCTGGCGACAGGTTGTTGGAGGTAAATGGCGTGAATGTTGAAGAAAAGAGTAGGGAAGAAGTCATTGACCTAATTAAAGGAAGTCAAGATGCCGTCACTATAAAGGTAAGATATTATAGTAATAATTTGATAACTTATAAATTACCAAGTAAACGGTTGTACATACGTATCGATTTCCGGATAGCCTGTTTAATTTTGGACCTAACATGTCCTGGTGGTGCCTCTTCAGTACAGTAGTGAAAGCTCCGCCCCTAGGTAAAACTGAAGATTAGGTCAATGATGACATTTGCATACGAAAGTTACTATAATCATAAAAGAGAAATTATTTTTTTGGACGTACAACATGGGCTGTATTAGTAATTAAATCTAAACTATTATAATATTTTGATAAGATCAAGCAGGTGCGCGGCATATTACAGAGATGAATTTGCACAAATAAAAATAAGAATTGTCTTTCAAATTTTTTTTTTTAATTGTGATATATTCTTGGATATTATCCCAGACTTGAGCCGACGAAAATCACCTATCTGTCTAGCGCCAGTCGCACCGGGTAAGTCCCGGGTTCCCGAAAGACTTTGGTTACCACCGCGGCTTAGCCACAGAGTTAGGGATTTATCATATCTCGTCTTTGGTCTCGGTTTGGGTATTATTTTACTTCTTGGGGCGTAAGGCGTGCGTCTGTAAGGACAGCGAAACAAGTGTCTTTAGTTTCCAAAGTCAACTTTGGAAACTTGCATTATAAGAACTGTAATATTAGTTAAGTGTGTTTAATCACATCCGTGAATAATTTAATGAGAATACCAGTAGAAAACGCAGCAAAACCTCTATTAAAACAAAAACAAATAAATACGTTGTATTATTTGTTACCAACACCTACTTACGCTGTCGTAGTAACATTCCTAATAATACATCAATTCATTTTATATATCATCCAAATTTCTATACATTAATAACTTTTTATAGCGCTTAAAATACATTTGCGAGTCACGATTCTAGTGTAATTATATAAAAGAAGGTTTTTTACTATCCGTAACGGTTCGAGAGCTATTTTAAAACCAAAACCTTTATAAAATTTCTGCCTATTTTCTCTAAGCCCTACCAAGTAGTCACGTTCGAGTTGTTTAAATTCAAACTTCGGAAATCGGGACTTAGAGATTGGCTTCTATTACTAATATTTTCTACTGGACTTTTATCGAATAATTTTGTAAAAATGCTGAAAAATCCCCATTCTATTTCGGTCTGCTACTTTTCTAGAGCTCAAATTTTGCAAGTGGCTTGTTGTGCACTTTCCCCATCATCATCATCATCCGAGCGTCTGTCCCAGTTGCGTCTCGCGACGCCCGGGGTCCGCTTTCCTACATTTTCTCCTCCACTTCGCACGGTTGTCGGCATCCCCTGTAGTGAGACCATTACGTATTCTGTAGTGAGACCATATTCACGTAATCTGAGACGTTAAGGGCCGTATTCCAGAACGTTTCTCAATACCTGAGACAACGCCTGAGAGTAGTTTATACTGTTGATTGGATGGCACTTGGTGGAACTTGCTACACATTTTAAATATCACCACTTGTACTTTTCCCACAACATTTTCTTGATAAACCTAACCGGTTTCGCCTCACGGCATTTTCAAAGGCTCAACACACTCTCAAGTTTTAAATAATACCACTTGTATTATTTAAAACTTGAGAGTAGTATTTATAAGGCAAAAACTAGCCTCAAGCGTAGATTGAATATTTAGAAACGTTCTGAAATACCCTAAACCTATATTACAATCCAAGGTACGTAAGGATTCATGAGTGAAGGTGCAGTGCTTCACAACATACCCGATCTTATTATAATATCTACGTTAAGTGTGAAAAGATATTATGTTTTAATGAACCTCACATAGCCCAGTAGTACTAACTAGAACAATTGCCATTAATATATTTATAACTTTCTCTTATGCATTGGAACAAAACCACTAAGTTCTACTTGCATACTTCACAAGCCATATGCATAATATTTATGTTTTTATAACAACGATATAAACTTACTAACCTTAAATCGGCGTTAATTTATGTCGAGAAGTATACGATGGTCTATGTTATACTTATTCTTTATTTAATTTTACATTTAAAACGCTATTGTATACATGCTTTTTAAAATTTATTTGATGCATTGGGTCCTATTCTTCATTTTAGTGTACTCCCAGTTACTTCAAAGCAGCTATCATTTGGCTTTTGTTTGAATATCTTTACCTATGCTTTAATATTGCCTGTTTAAAAAAAAATGTTCACCATGTTCAAGTTTTTTTCCCCTACTAAGGTTATGTAAACCTCACCCGCGACGTCTTCGAATCCTCGTTATACTTTTTTAGAAAGGGGAGTTTTCAAAATTCCTTTTTTAGCGGAATGACTACTTCATAATTACTATCTAAATGACAAATTTTAGCCAAATCCGTTCAGTAGTTTAAGCTGTATGTTGGTAGATCAGTCAGTTCTGATTGCCTTTTTTATGAAATAAATTTTTAATGAAGAAGATGATAAATTAGCTCTTTGCCGAGGATAGAGTATAGGTGTTATGCAATAAGATATTTTTATATATATGATATTTCGGATCTTATTCGCGACGCATATAATTAGGTACAAAGCCTGCCTTATACTTCCTGACGTTTTCAACGGATTACACCCGTCGTGGTCACGGGTTGACTGATAAAAAGATATTTTTATTTAAATATTAAAATGATTCTCAGGTACAACCAATAGCGGAGCTATGTGAGCTGTCACGACGTCGCGCTGCAGACGGTGGAGGTGACGTGGATCTGTCAGACAGTAACGTTCGATGCGGTACACTCAGCAGGTCCGGTAGCAGGAGGTTCACTAATTCGCAGGTATGTGGGTAGTAGATAGATAAAATCTTAACATAAAAGTGTATTATTTAAAAACTGCTTTAAATACTTTTATAAAAAGGTACCTACTGTTGCATTAACATTTTTTTACGGTCTCATTGGTTAATTAAATAAAAATAAATAAATAAATATCCATCACGCCTTATCCCCGAAGGGGTGGCAGAGGCATATTATATGCCCACTTTTCACCGTGTGGATTCCTGTCCCACGTAATAGGTGGTGAGCATATTGCCGTGTTTTTAAATAGACAGACGCAGGTTGTGGCGACCTGCTGTTGAAGGTTTTCAAGCCGCCCATAAGGCCTTCAACCAGGCTTAACGACTGCCATTTTACTGGTAACCGGGACCAACGGTTTAACGTGCCTTCCGAAACACGGAAACGCTCGCAAATATAAATGCCACAAAGTGGTCACCAATCCAAGGACCAGCCATAGTGAAAGTTGCGTAACTCAGTGATCGTTTACAGAACACTGAGACCGCAGGGCCGCGAGCGCTTCTTAATTTCGCGGGTACCCCTGCAACTAGCCCTAATATGCTCTTGTCAGTTTCGACACGGCAATAGACTTATCTAAATGTATGGTTTAGGGTAATTTTAGTCTTACCTGGAACCAAATATAACTGGTGAAGTATGCCTATGTGTGTGACTCTTTTATGTGTGTGTCTTATAGAAATTATACACCACACAGCCAGTTCTATCACAAATCTAAAAAGACGTGACTCTAAAGGATTATATGTGTTAACCATTGGTCTTATTATCGGGGATACTATAGACCTGGGGGCCGAGTCTGCTATTTCAATCGTGTCGAAATAGAATGGAAATCTTGACACAACTTTGACAGTTTTTCGTAGTCTACTATTACAATCGTACTCCAATAGACTTCTATAGTACCGCTCCAGTGGCCGCTAGTCAGTTACAATTTCGATAGTCTACTAACATTTTGATATCTAAAAACAGCGATTCTGGTTCTATTCTACGGCTTGTCAATAGTAGACTCGGTCCCCAGAAGACGTGAAATTGCTATAACTATAATATATTCGTAGACTTTGTTTAACAAAGTCCAATATGGACATACGAACCTGGCCATGGGCTTAATTAATTATACTGTTATTCTTTTCATTACCTTCAATTTAAGTCGTTGACAAGTAACTGTTGCTGCAATACTAATCATAATAAAAACACGACTTAATTATGTCCGCTTCGTGATGCCGGGAGATAGAAATACAACGTTGCTTACGTTTCTCTTTATAAATTAAGCGACAATTTTATGTCTTAAAAGAAGAATGACGGCTTTTAAAAATGATTTTTTCGCCTCTCAAATTGTACTAGAAGGGTAACAGATACTGATAGTAACGAGTTCCATACTTCTCATCATCAGCTTCCATTATTCACAACCATACGTAAATTCTCCGATAAAAATTCAACAACATATCCCAACGTCAATTTTGTTCAGAATAGTGGTTGATATTGACGTATACATTCGCAGAACCTATCGGTGTTTCACTTTCCAATGTGTTGTTAAATGTTATCAGAAACCTTAGGAATTGTTGTAAATAAGGTAGCTGGACCTATTTACGATTATTTCCGAAGCCCGGAGGTTTGTATTCCTGGGCCCCAATTCTCGACCATACGACTTGAAAGCGTAGACGGAAATTTGCGGATGAAATGTCATTTGTTTCATATCTATAAACGGTGTAATAAGAGACAAAAGACGTTTCACCAGTAAATTTACGTCTACGCTTTCGAGTCGTATGACCGAGAATTGGGGCCCATGGGGCCCTGCTGTTATATGTTCTAAGCATATCTGATTGAGATATAATAGAGAAGCAATCCGATGTCGAGCAATGACTTCCATATTTTTCCATTCTTATTTATATTTTATTTTTATATGGTTGGGACAACCCACACAACGCTACCTATATGATTCCAAACTAAGCAGAGCTTTTACTATGGTGCTAGATAACTGATAAACATACTTATATATTTCTAAATACTGGGTGTTATTTATATTTAAGATAAATAACACCCAGATACAAAATAAACCATCGTGCTCATCACACAAAGTTTTATCCTGGGTGGGAATCGAACCCACGACCTCTGGCGTAGCTGTCGGATACACTCCCACCGCGCCATAGAGGGTTGGTAAGGCAAAAAAGAATGATATTTCGGTAAAAATAACTGAATCATTTCAGACATTTCAGACAGTCTTGAAAAAACTTTTCTAACTGTTTATTATTTTGTTATTTATGATGCGCATAAACTAGCTAAATTAAAGCTTGTTAGTTAATTATAAAATGCAGCTAAGTTCTGCATTAAGTTGCGTCACGCTCAATGCATGTCAGAATAATTATTCGAGCACAGCAGTGAGCACGCGATGACATAGTTTTACCTAATAGATTTATATTGACCGACATTTTGTAGGTAGGTTGGTATATTACTTTATATATATATATATATAAAGTAATATACCAACTTTATTCACATTTTACACACATTTCTTCAATGATTAAAGTTACGATTTAACAATGTGTAAAAATATATTTCTTCAGTTTCATGTCCTTTTTTCCGTCCCAGAACGAAATATTTCTCTGCAGTCTGGTAGCGTAGAGTGATGAGAGGCAAGTTATATCATGCAGATTATAAATATTATAATATATAAATATGTTATATTACTTTATATATATATATATATATATATATATATATATATATATATATATATATATATATATATATATATATATATATAAACAACTTTATATATAGTTATAATATATATATATATATATGTATGTTATAGGGCAGTTCTTAGAAAAGGTGATATTTCTACTACCTGTAATGGATGATCGTGAAATTTGATAGGTACAGTTAAAATATGGAGAAGAAGTGCTGTATTTACTTACTTTCTAACAAATGCAGGTTCTCACTCACTACTCACTTACTCATACTCACAACTGTGGGTCAAACATAGGTATGTTGTTTTATGTGTATGCCATTGGTACATACCGAATCTATGTACTAGATAATAACTGACTACATGCGAATCAGTATTCTGTAGGTAGGTACTAATTTTATAAAACTGAAGGTTTGTGTGTGTGTATGTTTGTTACTTATACACGCATAACCAAGCCGCGGAGATCAACTAGTATTTTAATAATCGCTGCCATGAAGACACAATTTGCCAAAAGGTCATAAAACACTATTCACATACGGCATGTATAAGAGTAATGTATTAGTAATTTTAGGACCCCACGCTAGGTTGGTGCTAACAAAGAGTCACGTGTGCTAGGGTGGGTTGATTGAATTGAGTCGCAAGGGTCATTTCGTGCTATTTGTGATAATTTAGATGTATTGGACCTTGGTGTCGTAGGTTATGGTTGCCGCTATTGATTTTTTCATTACGTTTGTAGATTGGTCTTTTGAGATGGAAAGAGTAGAATGTTCTGCAACGAAAAATGCATAACATTCATAAAGTGCAGCGTTATTTATTAATGAATTTCGGATGACAGAGCCTTTATGAGAGAAATCCAATATATTTATGTTGTCCACAAATGTATGTTTCGGATTTTGGAAACTTTTTATGTATTTAGAAACTAGTTAACGCCCGCGGCTCCGCATGCGTGGTGACGTTTTCCCGTTGCCGTTTCTCACAGGAACTTTTTCCCGGGATAAAAAGTAGCCTATGTGTTATTCTGATGTGCAAGCTATATTATTGTAAAGTTTTTGCATTAAAGAGTAACAAACATCCATACTTACAAACTTTCACGTTTATAATATTAGTAGGATATAAAAAGTATGTTTATCAGTTGTTTAGATCCGATACCACAAGCTTACTACTGTAAGCTTAATTTTGTGCTAGATATAATTAGCTAGATAGGCTATGTAATAAAATATCATTCAATATTCCTATTTATTTGTCGCACAATATTTAGAAACTGCCCAAACTTCAGTTCACTTTAATTAGAAATTATGTACTGTTTACACACAATCAGCACGGAGAAAACTTCTCCATGTGAGACACTTCACTTCAGTTCACTTTAAGTAGAAATTATGTACTGTTTACACAAAATCAGCACGGAGAAAACTTCTCCATGTGAGACACTTCACTTCAGTTCACTTTAAGTAGAAATTATGTACTGTTTACTCAAAATCAGCACAGAGAAAACTTCTCCGTGTGAGACACTTCACTTCAGTTCACTTTAAGTAGAAATTATGTACTGTTTACACAAAATCAGCACGGACAAAACTTCTCCATGTGAGCCACTTCACTTCAGTTCACTTTAAGTAGAAATTATGTACTGTTTGCACAAAATCAGCACGGAGAAAACTTTTTTCATAGTTATTACAACTAAAATTTTACGTTTTTTAATTTTACGTTTTTTTTTGTTTTTTTTTTTAATTTTTTTTTAATTTTTTTTTTAATTTTGTTTTGTAGGCATGGATCGCGAAGCCTGACGATCTGTCCTCTCTGACTACCCCGTCAGGGATACAGCGTGAAGATAGTTAGTTATTTATTTTTTTTTTTAAATTTACAAAGTTTCATACAATACTTTAATAGTACAAATTGTGGGATTATGGTTTAAATGGATGCCATAGGGGTTCGAAGAATGTAACGGGAAGCAGAGCACAGGTAGTCTGAAATAAAATTAAAGCTGCAACGCGGGGTAGAATCAACACACAAAGGGTAGTTCATCTATAGCTAGGTATATTTTCAACAAAGCAACTCACAGGATTCTAGGCTCCCTGTTAATTTACCAGTATCATGCATTCAATACTTCCACTCTGCGGGGAGGTACTCACATTGTGCCTAAAGTACTTACATTCAAGAGTTTCGCATAGCTTTGATGTCCTAGCGAGAAGCTTATACCACAGTCGGTTTAAGAAATATTTTCTTTTTGACACTAAGATTTTTTAAAGCTTTTTATACTACTCTGTGTCGCAATCGGAGCGTTAGTTTCAAAGCATAAGTATATATAATTTTTATTTTAAAAAAACAACACGCTTCAGAACGAAACTTGAACACGTGACCTTTGCCTAATCAGAGGGCCAAGTCTACTAATTCAATCGCGTCAGAAGAGAATAGAAATCGTCGCTCAATAGAGAGAAGGCAGAAAAAATTGACAGTTTCGTAGTCTACTATTGCAATTGCGCTTCAATAAAATTCTATCTGCCGGCCAATAGAATGCTATTAAGATGTGTAAGTAGCTCTTAATTTGCATTTTTGGTAGTCTATATTAATATTTTGATAGCTTAAAATAGCTATTTTGTCTCAATTCTGCAGCTTGAGAAGTGTTATTATGAAATCCTAATTATATTATAAACGTGAAATTTTGTATCGATGTTTGTTACTCTTTAAATGAAACTTTACAATAATATAGCTTATACATCAGAATAACACACAGGCTACTTTTTATCCCGGGAACAAGTTTCTGCGGGAAACGGGAACGGGAACACTTTTCTACGCGGGTGAAGCCGCGGGCGTCAACTAGTAATAATATAAATGCGAAAGTTTGTATTCGGATGTTTGATTCTCTTTCACGGTAAAACTACTGAATGGATTTTAATGAAACTTTACAATAATATAGCGTATACGTCAGAATAACACATATGCTACTTTTTATCCCGAGAACAATTTCTTGTGGGAAACGGGAAAACTTCTCTACGCGGGCGAAGTCCCTGGCGTCAATTAGTATATAATAGTTTTATTAGACTACCTAGTTTTGGACTAATCGCAATAGAACCGCTGTAGAATAGAACTAGAACGGCTTACTATTGGAAAATAGTAGACTCGGCCCCCAGGGCAATGCTCGAAACTACTGAGCTACGAATTGTACCGCAGCATGTGAAATCGATTTTGGAACATGGTATCCATTCGAAGGATAAAAGTACTTTTGTTTAATCATTTGGCATTTTTGTAATAGGAGTATTGGTCCTTCGAACACAGGGTACAAGACATCGCTGCAATGTATCGATAGCATCTAGCAGAAAATTTACAGATAAATGCTAAAGATGTGAATATTCGATGAAAAAACGAATAAGTCAAAATCTAGTCAAGTTTTCTGTACATACTAATTTATACGAAACTTCATAAATACTTACTTTTAGTAATATTTATAACTTGTAAACCTGAAAGGCTATTTCTCTGTTATTGTTACTTTTTAATTTAGTCGTAAGTCCTTTCTGCTATCGTGTTTTTTTTTCATGCAGGCTAAACGACTAGGGTTTTTGTTTCTACTATAATAAAAAAATTATAATAATAAATATTGTGGGTAATTTTTTTACAAAGCATAATCTAGCCAAAGGTAAGCTAATATAATCCTGTGATATGGGATCTAGTCAACTGATAAATATACTTACATCTTTCTACGCAACCCTAAAATTAGGCACTGCGACCCTGCAGTTAAACACTAAATACGGCATGAAATTTGACTGAAACTGTTAAATTCGTTCATTAAACCAGTTGAGATCGCCGACCTACGCCGGCATGTCTAGACGGGCATACATACATATCTACCTACCCTAGTTATAGTAAAACCTCTGCAATATTCGACGCAGCTTTTCTATAATAGTTATTGACTGCCAGATTTAGGCTATATTTTAAATTCATAAGCAGTACAACCAAATACCTATGCAATTACTGTGTCGGGTCTTGGGTTCGAATTATGGGTCGAAACTATTATTTGTGTTGTCCGCTAACGTGTATCGGAATATGGCTGCATTCTATGAAAAAAAAAATTAGTAAGTATAAATCTTTATCAGTTGTCTAAATCCCCAAGCACAAGCTTATATTACTTTACTTGGTAGGTGGCATTGTGTAAGAATTTTCTGATTATAACGGCCATCTGACTTTTACTCTAACTTCAATCAAACTCGGGAACCCATCTCGAGTCTCCACTTCAAACAAATCCTCACGCGTAAGGCAGTTAAGATACTCGCATCACTTCACATCACACTGCGCACACTATTTATTGTCAAGCATAGGTACCAGTTTATCAGATCTGGAAGATCTTGGTAAGCCGTCATAATAGTTATTACCCATTACAATATATTTCTGCCTTGGCTACAACTTTGTCTGGATTTATGATTGGACGTCACGCATGAACCTCGAAGCTCCTAAAAACAGCTTAACATAAGTAACCTCTTAAACGCGTGAAGAAGGGGTACATACATACATATTGTCACGCCTTTATCCCCGAAGGGGTAGGCAGAGGCATACTATACGCCCACATTTCACCGTATGCACTTTGATCGCACGTAACAGGTGGTGAGAGCCCATTGCCGTGTGAAGAAGGGGTAAGATAAAATAACTCCACTTGGACACATGTTGTTAGAGTGCAATGAAAATACTTACCTGTTCAGTTACGTCATATGGTAAATGGCAATTACACAGTTCCAAAAAATATTAAATATGTTATTTCTAATGGTACTTTCGCATGAAATGATAAATTTTATCTTCCACGGTTTTACATTGTAATTTGTACATCGTCTAAACATAAATGAAAGTATGTTTTGACAACTTTATCAAATTATTAGATGACCCCCACAGCTTTGCCCGTGGAATATTTCGTCCTCCCGTCCTACGTATTTAATCCCGTCGCTTATAAATTCTACAATGATGCATAAAAATTTGCCCGATTTGTCGACATTTATGGCTAATGCTTTGCTCTCCAGTGTAGTAACGTAATAATATAAAGCCTTCCTCGATAAATGGGCTAACTAACACATAAAAAAAATTCCGACCAGTAGTTTCTGAAATTAGCACGTTCAACTAAACAAACAAACAAACTCTTCAGCTTTATAATATTAGTATAGATGGCACACGACTTCTTTTTACGAAGCAATGACGCCTTAGGTAGTTGGGGATGAAGAGTAGAAGCGTGCACGTCGCCATCCCTGCCAGCTACGGCTGCAATTCTACTCCCAACACGAGTGCCACCAGGGCAAATACTGCTAGGGCGTGCCCCCGAGGCGACGCGCACCAGTTCGTCCCCGCTGGTGCGAAAAGTGTGAGCCAGAGCGGCGTAGGGGACCGCCACCCTACACGCGCGGCCCGACATAGCGGGAAGTGGAGGATGGAGTGCAGGGTAGCTGCGTGGAATGTTAGGGGAGGAATGACAGATAAGATGAATGAGTTGATGGATGTTATGAATGAGAGTAAGTTAGATGCAGTGTGCTTGACAGAGACCAAGCGCAAGAGCAGCGAAGTCTTAGAGCTACCGGGTGGGATGCTCGTGCTTTGGTCTGGAGGACCAGAGAGCGAGCATGGCAGTCGGGTGGTTGGAATTTTGCTGTCCTCGCGATTGGCCTCCGGTATGTATGAGTACAAACTGGTAGGTCCTAGAATCCTCTGGATCCGTGTAAAACTTGGTTTGACGAAGATTTTCCTGGTAGCTGCTTACACGCCAGTATCTTCGTCGAACGCGAGTGAGCTTGATGATTTCTGGGAGAGTATGAGAGAAGCTCTAAATGTGATAGAAGGAAATGAAAGACTTATAGTATGTGGAGACTTGAATGGATGGGAAGGTACCGCTCGCGATGGTTTTGAGTCGGTACTCGGGAAGTATGGGGATAAAAGGGTGAACGACGCTGGCAAGCTAATACTGGCATTTTGTAAGGAAAAGGATTTGTTTGTGGCGAACACAATGTTCAACCACAAACAAATTCATATGTATACGAGGAGATGTAAGTCAAAGAGAAGCATGATAGATCTATTCCTAATTGATAGTCGGCTCCGTAAACAGGTGATGGACACAAGGGTTTATCGAGGCGCTGAGCTGGGATCAGACCACTACCTAGTCATAACTAGGATTAGGGGTCTGTTCGCGGGTTGGCGTCATCGTATCGAGTGTCCTGAGCTTGAGCCGACTTATAGCATCAAAAGCTGGAAGCTGCAGGATGCATCCATTAGGGATAAATATAATGAAAGGGTAGCCGAAAAGCTTGGCGACGGCGATGTAAACAGTGAGAATGTGGAAAGTGTATGGCAGAACCTTAGGGATAGTATGATAAATGCCGCTGTGGAAGTGTTTGGAGAAACGAAAAGAGGCAGTAGTAATAAGCGTGATGCATGGTGGAATGAGGAAGTGAAAGAAGCAGTTCGAGTGAAGAAGAAAGCATGGCTAGACTACTTAGCCTCGCGAAATGATTTTAATATGAAAGAGAGATACAAGCTGCAGAAAGTTAACACGAAGGCACTGATAGAAGAAGTTCGTGAAAGGTGCAGAATAAAAGCGGATGAAAGGTTATCGTCCAATTTCCGGTATAATGCCAAGCTCTTCTGGAAAGAGGTAGGCAAGACCCGGAGTTGTTCGGCAATCTGCAGTATGAATAAAGTGCTTAGTGTTAACAATGACGTCCTAACAGACCAAACTGACGTCCTGCAGAGATGGAGTGAATAATATGGAAAGATGTATGCAAGAAAATACAGAGATGCCACATCGGGAAGTGGAGCTCACTTCGATGCTCCGGATCCCGATGTCATTGAAGTCATTAGTATGAAAGAAATAGAACAAGCGATAAGAAGTATGTGGTAAGGCTGCGGGAAAAGACAGAGTTACTGCTGAGATGATCAAGTACGGTGGGTCGCGTGTCTGGGACACACTATGTCTGTTATGCAACTTGTGCTGGCGGACGGGTGAGGTCCCGGATGACTGGCGAGTAGCAGTTGTAGTACCTATTTACAAAGGGAAAGGCTCGCGCCTAAACTGCTCCAGCTACAGGGCGATCAGCTTGGTCAGCTTAGCTAGTAAGGTGTATGCAAAGGTTATAACGGCACGAATACAAGAAAAGTCTGAAAGGTATTTATGGGAGGCTCAATGCGGATTCCGACGTGGAAGAGGTTGCATGGATCAAGTGTCTTCTCTCCGCATGATCGCGGAAAAGTTTTTGGCTAGCCAGAAGGTTTTCTGCGCTTTTGTGGATCTAGAGACAGCATTTGATAACGTGGTGAGAGAAACGCTGTGGGACTTGCTGCGCGGATATGATGTAGACGGCTCACTACTGCGGGCAATACAGTCGCTTTATAGGGACTGTAAGACTTGCGTGCGAGTAGGGGGAGGGGATGTGTCACCTCTTTTTGATGTCTGTACAGGCGTCAAACAGGGATGTGTCATGTCCGCCTGGCTGTTCATAGTGTATCTGGACAGTTGCCTGCAGAAGTTGAAAGATTTTAATATGGGTGTGAATTTGGGTGACTTTACAGTAAACCGTCTGCTGTACGCTGATGATGCGGTGCTCATGGCCTCATCAAAAGCCGACCTTCAGGCATTAGTCACTAATATGATAGAGGAGTGTGAAAGTAAGGGTCTTCGCTTGAATGCAAGTAAAACTAAGGTTCTAGTATTTGAAAGAGGTGACGTAAGAACTAAATGCGAGATTAGGGTAAACCAGGAACTTCTAGAGCAAGTGAATGAAATTGTGTATTTAGGAAGTATGTTTAGCGCGGATGGAAGATGTGATTCTGATGCAGATCGGCGAGTAGCTGCCGGAAACAAAGTTAAAGGTGCTTTGTCCCAGCTAGTAAAGCGACAAAGCATCGTAAAAGAAGCACGCATGGCGATTTATAACGCAGTGCTAGTGCCAACTTTGCTTTACGGTAGCGAAACCTGGGTATGTCAGCAGATGCATGAAAGTAAATTGAAGGAGGATGGATCACTTCGAAAATTGTGCGGCGTTACCTTGGCCGACCGAATACGTAACGAAGTGATACGCAATATGGCAGGTTTGAATGAAAGTGTCAGCGCTAAGCTGGAAAAGGGCGTGCTCCGTTTGGTTTGGACACGTCCAACGAATGAGTGAGGAACGATTGACGAAGAATATATATTGTTCAAAAGTAGAGGGTAGAAGGAGTCAGGGTAGGCTGAGACTTACATATGAAGACCACGTGAGCAGATTGCTCAAAAACGGAAAGGTCAAAAGTACTCGGATACCCATTCGTGCGTGTATGAAGCGATTGATGAATCTGGAACAAGCGAAAGAAGTATGTATGGATCGCGAAGCCTGGCAATCTGTCCTCTCTGACTACCCCGTCAGGGATACAGCGTGAAGATAGTTAGTTAGTTAGTTATCGCCTGATTCATTTTCCGTTTCTTAGTGCGGACAACGCATCTACATTATATAGTATTTTACATATTAAGTAATTACAACTGCTATAAGCTGTGTCTTACGTGAAGATATTCACGCTGCATCCCTGGCGGGGTAGTCAGAGAGGACAGATCGCCAGGATTCGCGATCCATGCATACTTTTTTCATTTCATACATGCATGTCTGGGTAACCGAGCACTTTTGACTTTTCGTTTTTGAGCAATCTGCTCACGTGGTCTTCATATACTCTATAATCTTCGTCTTCTTTTGATTAATGTGTATTATGAATTCTTCTTTCAAAATCTCGGCTCTTCTGACTCACTTCCCTGGGGGAGCTAGCGAATGCCCCTTTATACCCACGGCTACCTTGAATCAAGAAACTTATACGAAAAATTATAACTTATAACGTTAGTTCGATTTATGAACTGTGGCTCCCTGGTAAACTAAATACGAAGAAACCATTATAAAAAATCCTTCACAATGGATACCTACCTACGTTACAATAAGAATGCACCAAATTTCTGTGTTTGTAGATCATTCAGTCAGACGTTTCCATCATATATATTACTGAAATCAAACAGCTCACATCGGACCCACAATTCATTAGTATCGTAGTACTTCCCTTATCCATAGAATTTCGGTTTCCAGTAGAAAATCGTAAGTAGCAATTTTTGGTAATCTACTTATATTTTATTTTAGACTCGACCCTGGTCTTACGCTTTGCAAAGGACGATTGAGGAGTTTCCTTTCCAACTCCCTCAATTTATTTTGATGCAGGTTCAAAAACTCGTTTCTCAATACTCAATCGACGCTTGAGGCTAAGTTTTTGCTTTATAAAATCTACTCTCAGGTGTTTCTTGAGTATTGATAAACGTTCTGGTATACGGCCCTAAAACTTCTCCTGGGTTTTGGAACACAGGAGTCCGAGCTAGTAGTGCAGACCACGGTTAACGTAGTATAACGATTATTCTGTGTATGGGTGTTATTTATCTATAATATGTATGTAATGGGAATGCGGGTGGGATTAGTCTCATTTATTGAAGTGATTCAACCACGGTTCTCTCTATACGTACAGACAGGATCTAGTACTCGATGAATTCATAACGAATCGTCTGTGTTTACACAAACGCTGATGTAACATGCATTGGTTTATGTAGAACCGTGCGTTGCTACGTTTCCATAAACAATGGCTCCGTTATTGTACCATTCACTATTCATTGTATGAATGAGAGCTACTCGTCATTGTAAGAGATTGTAATTACCTATGTCTCCTTTTCTGTATATTGTGCCTATGTTAACATCTACCTGTTACATCTACATTACACAGCTTGCAGTCAAACAGTCAAATGTCTTAGGTCCGTATTCCAGAACGTTTCTCAACACTCAATCAACGCTTGAAACTAGTTTTTGCCTTATAATTCTCTTCTGGAATACGGCCCTTAACGTCTTTGACTCCTGTGACCTCTGTGGCGCGGTGGGAGTGTATTCGACTGCTCCGCAAGAGGTCGTGGGTTCGATTCCCACCCTGGATAAAACTTTGTGTGAAGAGTACGATGGTTTATTCTTTGTATGGGTGTTATTTATCTATAATATGTATGTATTTAGAAATATAGAAGTATGTTGCTCTCTCTAGTTGAACTCTGCTTAATTTGGAATCAGATGGAGTTGTGTGAGTTGTCCCAGTGATTATAATTATGGGTTATTTTGCATTACGAGTGTTTCTGTGTTCGGAGGGCACATTAAATTTAATTTAATTGGTCCCGGTTGACAGTAACATGGCAGTCGTTACGCCGATTTAAAGGTCTTATGAGCGGATGAAAATTTTCTTAATAATATACTAGTTGAAGTTGCGTGAAGTTTTCCAGTTACCGTTTCCCACAGGAACTTGTTCCCGAGATTAAAAGTAGTCTATGTGTTATTCTGAAGCGTAAGCTATATTATTGTAGTTTCATCAAAATCCATTCAGTAGATTTTGCGTGAAAGCGTAACTAACATCCATACTTACAAATTTTCGCGTTTATAATATTAGTAGGATAATAGCAGGTGGTCACAACCTGAGCCCGCTTATCCTTTTCGACACGGCAATGGGCTCACCACCTGTTACGTGAGGTAAAATGCATATGGTGAAAAGTGGGCGTATAGTACCTATGACTCTGCTTATAAGTACTTTCTGGAATGTAGACGTGACTAATAATAGTTGCTTAGAAAGACAACCGTCTTACCACGCAACCCTTCCTCCCCCATAAGTCAATGCAGCAACCGTGAAGCTGGAATGTCGGCATTGAACCAACTAAACCCATATGATGCTCTCCATACGGCTGTAACTTTCTAAGGAACTTGAAATTTCCTCAAAATGACAAGCCATTGTAGCCACATAACCCTTTAGGTGTTTTTATAAGACTAAAAAGGTCCCACTGTCCAGTGAAGCGTTTGTTCATAGGCACGTATACCTACATCATTTTACGTTAGGTGGACACCTTTTTGAAGCTTTCATACAAAATTTGTATGGAATTATAAAACTATGTTAGCATCGATATTATAAAAGATTTCATAACGGAGGACGCAAAAAAAAACCTTTTTAAAAAAATGTAGGTTGGTTTTAAAAATTTTTAAAACATACACTTGCCGTATGCATGTCTGCCATCGCAGAGGTATAAAATAAAATAAACTTGTAGACAGAGTACGCTATGCTGCAAAGTGTATTTGGAATCTACGTCGCTATAGACAGTGGACAAAAAGTGGTCTACAAGTATACCCGATGGTAATTGGTCACCGTACCATTATGGAGATTTGCAACTCCAGAGGCATCCCTGTAGAACATCTGTGTCGGTGTCTTTGCGTCAGAGCTTTATCCATTACTAGGACTGAGGCCAGGCAGATAGTATTTTCAGGTTGAATTTGGGCCTAATTGGTTGTAACTTTCCCTATAAAAGTCCCCTTAGTCTCATTCTGCTTTCTATTGCCGAATTTCATTCGATAATGGAGAACATTACACACATTGTCATCTAATTACTAAAACATACATATTATGTAAAACTATAATATGTATGTTTACTATGCTACTATTTTCATCAGGTGGGCCGTATGCTTGTCTGCCACCTCAGTGGTATAAAAACAAATCAAATTTCAAACTACTAACAAATATTTCTAAATCGCTCGCGACTATTGTGGGTCCAACAGCCAACAGCTCGAACACCATGGTGTATTTATAGGAATTTTGTTTATCTAGTGGAGATGTCATTTAAAACATTCATAATATATAGTATTTATAGTATGTTTATTTTCCATAGTCTGTTAATATCAAACAGATACAACATTTAATTCTTCATATTTTAGACATATACATGCTATGCACTATAAGTCTTTATCACGTATTTATAATAATTAATAAATTTATACAATAATTTTAACTTCTTCATGGGTATCCATTGACATTCATTGTATGTAGTGTATACACAATATTTCAGGATTTTGTGCTATAGATATTCCATACTGCACCAGTTTTTTTACAAAAGTATTTACAGATAAAGCACTCTGACAAAAAAATCTTTGCAATATACATTAAAATAAGGTTGCTTAGTTTTTAAAATACTCATCAGATTTTAATTTAGTTTTCAGTAATAGATAGTCATTCATGTGGAAGGTTTATAAGACTATTATAGCATTATTCACCTACATTATTATCTATATTGCACCCGTGACCGAAGCTAGGCCCGGTCACTAGTGTATAAAATGTGTGAAGAACTAACCAGTCCATTAATAGACTAAGGTCAGGTTGTGCTTATTTGGCACCTTAGTGATATAAAAATAGAACAAAAATAATGTACTCGAGAAAAAGGTATTCAAATAGAACCAAGATAACAAGAAATCTATAAATAGTATGTATTTAAGAACAAACTTAATTATTTTCCATTTTGTTTAGTTTTTACGTCGCATGCTGCAACATGAGTAAGAGTTATGGCGTCGTACATATTATCTAATTCAGGGCCACTATCCTAGTGTAGTTTTCCATATCTAGAAGTAAGTTTTCTGTCAATATTTGTTCATATTTCAGAAGTTAAGAGTTTTGTCAAAACTTTGCATTTCATATTTAGCAATTACATTACATACTTCCATCTTGACTTTAGGTATTAAATTAGGTTGTAATTTCTTTACACTAGCTGCCATACTTCTGAAAAATACATCAATCTCATTTGTGTTTTCCTTTAATATTTTTTCAATTAGTTTGTCTATAGTTTGTGATTTTTGTTCTGGTACTTTTGGATCTTCTACATACTGTATTAGCTTAGGTCCGTTCACTAATATAGGCTTTGGTAATATCTTAATTGGTGGTATATTTTGTGGCACTGGTATTGCTTTCTTACGTCCAGAATTCTTTTTGATGATTTTTTTTGGTGGTTCTGAATCCATATCATTCTTTGGCATAAGTTTGATGAAAGGCTTCAGAGGTGCTTGTGGCCCATCCACAACCGTAATCTGTAAAATACAAGTAGCTGATTAAGGTTTTTTAAGAGTTCTCAGTTTATTTGTATGTAGTTATAAAACTAAGATAACATTTTCTTGAATATCATAATCCACACCTATATATTATACAATACTAACATACATACATACATATCATCGATGGGATTACCGATGGGAGACAGGTGTCTGTCTCCCATCAGGGTAGGCAGAGACTATGGCTTTCCACTTGCAACAATTCTGGCATACAACTTTTGCTTCTTCTAATTTCATAAGTGTACTTTACTTCTGTACAAAAATCCCATCTTTGATTGCTTTATGAGTGTTCATCATTCAGAATTGTATATTAATAAATTTGTGGAAATTATAATCTAATTTATGTTGGCATTAAAACCATATTAAGCCATTATAACCATGCTTTTTGTGTACTGTTTGTTCAACATGTTACCCATTTTTTACTGCTATCATCTTAGTCAAATGACACCTGATGATTATCATAGATCTTACCTGATAATCATGATAATATATTTGGGCTAGTGCCACTTGCATGAAGCTGTCAATCTATAGTGTGGGAACACCCACCAACAATGTCGTCGCCTGACAATATGATTAGTAAATAAAGATATCTAGGCTTACTAACCTCATAATACTCCTGATTGTCAGTAATGACTTGCTCAGACCCAATTATGGTCTCTTCCTGCTGTTGCATATCTTCCACTGTAGTTTCTACTACACAATAGTCATCATTACCATCTAGGGAGGTCCCGTCTAAGAACTGGAGCTTCTCAAAGATGCCCACTTTTGTTTTGTGCATGGTACCTACACGCTTGCTCCTCATGTAGCCATCTCGCAGGCCTCTCCAGCGTTTCTTGCATTCCTCAACTGAAATCGGTTACAGTAATACTGTTAGATAATATTTTTGCACTTCAACTTGCATTCGGTGAACTTTGAAGAACTGGTAAGTATATTTGGGACCAAAATTTTCAAGTTGAATCAAGGGATGGTATAAACAGATGATAACAATCTATAATAACATACCCTGTTAAAATATTATATACTAATCTGTAATGTTATCTTACCTACTGTAGCTACTATTATTTCTAATAATAATTAAAATTGTAAAAACTGAACTGTACACACACATTACTGTATTTACCTGCTGTAGATACTAAAAATAAATAAATAGTATTTTTGGGGCGACGCTTTATTCATCTACTCATAATAATATATATATAGATGTATTTTTGTCCAGTGTGTGAAAGATAAACAACTGTGTGGGTAAAAATACTGTTATTGTATAACGAGAACGCAAACACGCACCGAAAATAGATCACTCTAAATATACAAGTACACTTTTTAGTAGAAACAGAAAGCTTGTTGTTTTGCAGTTGGCAATTGCAGCACAACAATCTACAGAAGTTACTAAATAACGAATTACCTGGTTTCGACAATTGCTTCGCTATTTCTTGCCATGTGGATTCTCTTGCTAGTATGTTCTTCCTCGATGGATCCGAGACATTGTACAAAAAAGAATGTGGTTCCACTAATCCTGCAAGTTTCTCGTCCTCGTCAGTAGACCACCCAAACGCATTCAAAGGCATTTCCAACTTTCCGTTTTCGCCTGCGTCACAGTGGCAAAACAAAATGTCCGCTACCTATCAGGAACGAAAATAGTCGCGCTGCGCAGCACAACGTCACAACGGACCGAACGATGTTCCTTACTTCGCTTTTGTTTGCATTTTCAAAGGCCGTGATTGGTCGTCGCTTAGAACTGACTACTTTTAAATAAGCACCATCTAGTGACGAGTAGCGATACTAAATATAACATCTGTGATGCTTAACTTTGTAATAAGAGTTGTTATACTGGTCGCACTAGATGGTACTATATGCAACAGTGTATAGTAAAATAGTGGAAGCTCTTGTATTCGAACGGGTAGACCGAGGCGGCACTGCAGCATGCTGATACCGGTACCATTATAAAAATAAAATATGGTTTCGTAGTTTTTTTATAGTTTTGCCATAACCATTCTGTCTCTCCTACCGATGTCTGACGGCAGTCTAGCTACTCTAAAGCGTAATTTGGCACGGAATGTAATGTTCTGTCAATGCTAATACTATTACGAATATTGTGACAATCATTATTCTATGTCCCCGAAAGGGTGGCAGAGGGATATTGTACACCCGCATTTTTGATACATTTTTAAAGCAATTATTTTGCTAAATTTCTCATAAATTTTTAATAAAGTGGAATAAGACAATTCGATTCGAGACAGGGATTGAACCTGTGACCGTTGCCTAACCAGAGCAATGTTCTAACCACCTGAACTACCCGAACCGTATCGAATCAAATTGAAATTCTCCTCCATATTTTAATCGTCATTTTAAGAGTATGACCAGAGCCATCTATCGAGCTAAGGAACAACTCAACTTGATTCGATACGGTTCGGGTAGTTTAGGTGGCTAGAACATTGCCCTGGTTAGGCAAAGGTTACACACCCATATTTTACCGTGTGCAGTTTGTTCCAAATGTGAGCTCATTTTCTTCTTGTTCATCTTAGCGTAATCTGATTTGCTGCAAAACTCTCTCTGGGTTTGGAGTCCACTGTAATTTGACTGCTAGCGTTTGAATGTTGTGTTGGTGCTAGTGGTCTTTGACCTCCCTTCCCTGTAATGCACCTTCGTCATATTATAACAGTTTTGTATATTTGCTTCAGTGGGGTCAGTGCTGGTGTTTATGACAGCTGCGCTGAGGTCACAGGTTCGATTCTCGGGTCGGAACAAATATTTGTGTGATTCGCAAAAGCACAAGTTCATTATTAGCTTACTTTGAGCTAGACGGCGTTATGTAAAAAAATATATCCTTCATTTTTTTTTCTATTTCCCTCCATACTAGAACTTATTGCCATTGAAGAAAACAAGAAAGATATGCACTTTCTTGTTTTCTTCAATGGCAATCCGACTTTTTTAAAGTTCTTATGAGTTCGTATAATCTGAAAGCATGTGTTGTAATGACTGAGATATTTCATCTATGCATACGCACTCGTGTAAGCACACACCAAATTAGATTAAGAAAACTTTGTGAAGCGGGTTCACCGGCGGGTTTTTAAACCGACCGCAAAAGAATAGAATAGAGAAAACATTCATCTAATTAGCGTTTATAGCAGTGTATTTTTTGTTAGAAACCATAAACAGAAAACGTTTGGAAAATCCAAAAGTGCACGCCTCACGCGCTTTTATTATATTATAAAAAAAATACAGTAAAGATAACAAAAAAATATTTAATAAATATATAAGAAAGATATAAAAAATATCGACAGTCGGTATCAAATATTGTTCAATACGTATTACATTCATCTCCCGTGGCGTTGTTTGAGAAAAACTGAAAAACACAGTATATGCAGAAAAGAAAAAAATAAAGATATAGATATACCAAAACTATGAAGAACAGTCGATATTTTGTTTTTGTTTATTTAATAACAATTAAACCACATCGAATCAGACCGTGAAAATTGAAAGGGCTCTATTCCTAATTATACTGAAGCGTAAGAAAAAAAAAGACTCGATTAGTAAAGTATTTCGGTCGTTATCGTGATAACAAAAAAATAATCCGCACATACAGACACACGGACGTCCAAGGCGGAACTTTTTTAAACAGTTTTTTAACTAGTTTAAATAACAAAACTGGCATCAAAAATATCATGAGTGTTAAAAATAGTGTTTTTTCTTGATATGTGTGTGTATATATTATTTTACAAGTGCAATATATGATAGAGACATTTTAAGTTTGAAAAATCAGATGATTCGCGCGAAGTGACAGTAGTACCCACCTCAACGCTTCGCTTATGAGGCGTGCAATACAAAATCCTCATACAAACTTTTGCCTAGATGGCTCAAAGCTCGAATAGACTTGATGTATAACTAGTTGACGCCTGCGTAGAGAAGTTTTCCCATTCCCGTTTCCCACAGGAACTTGTTCCAGGGATTAAAATTAGCCTATGTGTTATTCTGATGGAATACATACATTTGTACATTCATATATGCACATACTATAGCTGCGTCTCGTAACGGTGTAGCGATTTCAGAGATTTTATCTCATCTAAAAGTATGCGTACCGCGCTAAAAGAAGTTGTCACTTCAAAAATATTGTTATTTTAAAAGTTACAGTAAGTAACTTTGCTGCACCTCTGGCGTTGCAAAAGTCCAAAGGCTACGTTGAATACTTTCCATCCGGTGGGCCGTAAGCTTGTCTGCCACCTCAGTGGTATAAAAAAAAGAAAAATGTTACCTATGAGAAATTGTATGAGCAATCTATACTTCCATATTTACTAATATATAAGGCTGAATACTTTATTTGTTTGGTTGAACGCGATAATCTCAGGAACTACTGATCGGATTTGAAAAATTTAGTAAGTGTTGGATAGCCTATTTATCAAGAAACATACATACATATCGTCACGCCTGTCTTCCATCGGGGTAGGCAGAGACTATGGCTTTCCACTTGCTATGATCCTGGCATACAACTTTCGCTTCTTCCACTTTCATAAGTGTTTTCATACACACACGCCGGTTAAGGGTACTCTTGACCTGACCTGACCTACTATAGTAGCTACTACTGTAGCGTACTAAACTGTAAATAGCCATTAAGTGGGACAGCAGTTAAAGAAGCGGGATAACATCTGAACCTCCCCGAAAACATACATACATATTGTCACGCCTTTATCCCCGAAGGGGTAGGTAGAGACATACTATACGCCCACATTTCACCATATGCATTTTTATCCCACGTTACTGGGTGTGACGCCATTGCCGTGTTGAAATGGACAGGCGTAGGCTGTGGTGACTTGCAGTTGAAAATTTTCAAGGCGCCCATAAGGCCTTCAACTGGGCTTAACGACTGCCATTTTACTGGCATCTGGGACGAACGACTTAACGTGCCTTCCGGAGCACGGAAACGCTCGCAAATGTAAATTCCAAAAGTGGTCATCCAAAAGTGGCGTTAACTAAAATAGTCTGTCGGGACCGGGAGCCCTGGAGAAAGATGTCCCCTTTAGAGGGCTTACCTTGGCCTCTTGGCCATAGCAGATGGAAGGGCACCGTATGGTTTTAATTGGTAGAAGTCTAGAAGATAACAGCCACACGTAAAAGAAATAAAAATAATAGAAGTATGAGCAGTGATAGTCATATACGACGGCTTCATATCTTGACAGATTAATTAATTTTCGCTGGAATATTACCCGTACTAAACTAACTGTAAATATTTTAGTTTTTCTACTTATAATAAACTAACATCCGCGGTACAAATAAAGCCGAAAATAACTAATTCCTTAATGGGTTTACTTGTCAGAAGACGCAGCATCATGTTACCATGTTCCGTTTGAAGTTAATGCCATAAATCTTAGAGATGAACTCGTTAAAGCCAAACCACGTAATGTTGTATAGAAGCTTAATTAGTACAGGACTGAAAAAAAAACAAAATTGCGCAATGTAATACTACCTTTATTTATCGAATTTCATAAATACTGTTAGGTACTGATTACAACCATTACAAACTACCACCTTTATTTATCGAATTTCATAAAAACTTTTAGGCACTGATTACGATCATTACAAACTCATCAGATCATTATAAGTGGAGAGCTCCTACACCTTGTGCAGTGTTACTGTAGCTGAGTTAGGGAGAAGCGTTGAATACCGACCGCGACGGTGCGCGAGGTTTCACAGATATAAACCTCATGCAACCATTTATTTTCCTTAGTACCAATAATGGTACTAAAGAAAATAAATGCTTCTAATACTTAATTACATTGTAGGGTTGTGCTAGCGTTGCATATTATGAATACATATGCAAATGTACGGGTTTGCCCGTACAATTATAACTAACTATCTTCACACTGTATCCATGCATACTTCTTTAGCTTCCTGCAGATTAATTAATCGCTTCATACATGCACGTCTGGGTATCCGCGTACTTTTGACTCTTCCGTTTTGAGCAATCTGCTCACGTGGTCTTCATATGTAAGTCTCGGCCTACCCTGACTTCTTCTGCACTATACTTTCTAGGCAAAATATATATTCTACGTAAATCGTTCCTCACTCACTCATTGGACGTGTTCAAATCAACGGAGCACGGCCTTTTCCAGCTTAACGCTGACACTTTCATAAAAATCTGCCATATTGCGTATCACTTCGTTACATTTATTTGACAGGGTTTTACAAACTTAGTTATATATCATTGGGTTCAGTGTAAAATTATCTATCTTATGACATCAGAAAATAGACCGCAAAATGATGTTGGGTCATTGGGTGTGTCCCCACCAAGATCTACGGAGCCCAAGCAACTTCAAACTCTTCTACTTCTTTTAAAAGCAATATTTTATAGTTCGACATTTCATGGATATATTCTAGTCACCAGCTAAGATTAAAATAACACGATTAAATCTTTTCTCCAATATGGATGGGCCTCCAATCACTGTGTAATTTACTTAAAATGTAAGTATGTCATTGTTTTGTTTATGATCGAAAAATTTGGTTTTCTATAAGTAATGTAAGCTTGTCACGCGTTGCATACGGAAACGAAACGCGGGGTGAGCACCTGATGATGTAAACTTCCTGTTTAGAACTTATATAGGGTGTTTAAATAAATTATTTGTAAAATAATTAGTTGGTACAGGAATCAAGATCTCTAAGGCCTACGCTTGCTGAATAACGGATGAGGCAACGACTCAAGCAAGGAATTGGTATTCCGGCGGTGGTTCTTAAGAGGTGTGAATCGGAGTTAACTCCAGTGCTAACACGCCTGTATCGCCTGTCCTTATCTACGGGCAGTGAGCCGGATGCGTGGAAGGAGACCAACCTGCAACCGATCTCCAATAAAGGAATAGTTCAGACCCGGGCAACTTATTTGTAAGGTTTTTGAGCAAATCATTAACAAGCAGCTCATGTATATCATGTTCATGTGTTTTAGGTAACGACCTAAAAGATCACTTCTTAATAAACGACCGGCAATATGATTTTAGGCCGAAACGGGCTACGAGTGATCATCTGGCATACGTCACACACCTGTGGGGTGAGCCTATGGACAAGCATGGTGAATCCTTGGCCATAAGCCTGGACATCGCCAAGGCATTTGATAGGATCTGGCATGCATCGCTCCTTTCCAGGCTTCCGGCATGTGACCTGCCACCTGAACTATTCTCATAGCCTCAACATCGTCCGCTTTGCCGCCGGGTGATTTACATATCCCCCATGTTATGTACTATCATCTGCATAGCAATGTATGGTGCCCAGGGACAACATATCATTGATATGCAGAAGAAAGAGAGTGAGCGACAAAACGGACCCCTGCGGTACGCCAGCATTTATCCATAAGTAGTCTGAGGCCTGACCGTCACATAGGGCCGTATTCCAAAACGTTTATCAACACTCAAGAAACACTTGAGAGTAGATTTTATAAGGCAAAATCTAGTCTCAAGCGTTGATCGAGTATTGAGAAACGTTCTGGAATACGGACCATAGAACCGAATACGGCGCTCATACTAAAGCTGGCGAACGCACTCCATTTCGGAACTGCACTTATATTTTCAAAAGAAATCTGTAACTTGAAACAACCTGTATCATATATATCCACGTATTTCCTAGTTCAAGTTGTATTTGTGTTGTATTGGAAGTTGTATGTCTAAATGATTTGTTATTTAATAACATATTGATTATATTTTAGTTTCCGTAAGAATCATGCGTAGGAAATTAAATATTAAGTACTTTTGAGATTTCCCTAACTACCTACAAATTAAAAAATGTGTGTGAACTTAGTTACCATCAATAAAATTGTTTAGGTTACAATACATTTGGCGGCTATAGTGATGATTTATACTTACATATAGTCGCGCCTTTTTCTACGAAGGCGTAGGCAGAAACACACTATAGCCATATTTACTTCGTATATTTTTACTTCGTAATTCGTAATAGAGGCATTTAATTCCCTTGGTATAGAACATCACTACCAAATGAATTGTATCTTTGGATACGGCGTCTCGCAGGTATAATTATCTATATTCACGCGGTATCCCTGACGGGGTAGTCACAGGGTTACTGTTTACTCTTTTTTTCTCACTTGCTTTTCTTTATTTTATTTTATCATATTCTCGTATAATAATGCTAAAGTAACAAAGCGAAGTTTGTTTCACCGTAACGTATTATCCTCCTGGATGCAGGATTCGAATTTAGTGACAGTTCAAATAAAATAGTTTCAGCGGACCCAATACAGACGAACAATATCTTTTTATTATCTCAAAGAACTTAACATCTATGCCCTCAACATATTAACCATTCATATATGCATAAATACAATAAACTATGACCCATAATTACGCATGCGGCATTACATAACCGCTCCATTCAAACCTTAATTATCTAGCTAGATATATGATATTTACCTGTGATAGTAGATACCGGAGATACGGCCCTCCTAAGCGCTACGTTAAGCGTCTAAAGTACACTAAACAGTTAAAATCTGCGTCGCAATCGTTGCGCACGCGCCGATCGTCGCGACAACCCACCGTTACGATATTCGAACTTGAATTTCGAATACACATTTCGAATTTTTGAATTCGGCATCATTAAAGTAAATGTCGTTATATATTGATAGTGTGTATTAAAATGTCTTTTTGGTGTGCGTGATGTTTGTGAAAAGAGTGTTATGGATCGGTGGATATCGGCGTGATAAATCTGTCGCAAGTCTTCAAAAGCTTACACAGGAACCTTTGCCGTGACAGAACTGTCAGCGTGACACATGTCACGGTGTCGGCTTCACGCCTTTATTACAAAAACGCGTTTTGACATTGTAATTTAATATTCATGTCTTGGTTAATTGATTGAGTAATGAGCGGGTTTGGAACTGGATGCTGTGTAACGCTCACGTCATATTGTTAGAAATTGTTACAACAACTATTATTATAGTAATATAAACGTGATAATATGATTTATGAGTGCTTTTAAGCACTAAATTGACGGTTATTCTATTGTTTGTCTTGTACATTGATACATTAGGTTCTAAGCTTTTCAAAGAATCGCTGTTCGAAGACACTTTTGGCGATAATAATTTAAGACACGGATCAATCAGCCACCTTCAATCTCGATGATCGCAATACCTAAGGATATCAGGACATGACATTCTGTCATACTCTCCTGCTTGCACATCAAGTCTCTCCGGGGGCATTTTGTATTCTAAACCCGAACCCCTTTTCAATGAATCACATAGTATAGATGGGTTTCGGTAAGGTTTCACGTCTTTCACTGTCGTCATGCTATCAGTTGTGACTCACAGATTAGGGTCCGAGTTCCTAATGCTAGATTAGCTCATTAGGCATTGAAGTTGGAGACTGGATTTAGACCTTCGAATCCGAAATTTAGCTCACATTTTAGGCACTGACTTTAGAAGCAATTTATAGCGGACCTCGATCAGAGGGAGACTAAGAAATTTTTATTCATTTGAAATTAATAATATCGCTATTAAATAAGATTAACACTGATTAAAACTATATTGAATTCTAATTTAAGTACTCAATAATCGATAAAAATAGTTTTTATACGTTCATCAGACGATATCATGCGTAGGAGTTAGTGCAGGCTTATAAACAAAATATGAATAAGATTTATTGATTGTATGTCATTTGAAATGCGCCGAGTTTGAATTACTTAAAATATAGGCTGTTATAATTATCTATCGATAGTTTGAATAAGGGCCGCGTGTTGCTATTAATGATTTTAGTATACGGTACCGTGATAGATTTTGCAATGCAACCGTGAAGAAGCATACATAAAGAAGATTTTCAGTTAATCGCCAAAATACAGGCAAATTGCAAGTATCTCGGGAGAATGTAAACATGTTCTTAAACAGAACTAAACATCAACTTGACACATATTTATGTGTTTAAGGGCCAAAAAGACAGTGAATGAGACTTAAGGATGCTCGGAAGTTTTGGTATGCTACTGTCCGGCTATAAATGAGACATGAAATTAGGGTTGGCAGTTTGTTCCAAACGAACGTGTTTTTTTTTTAATTTTTGTTGCTTATTAAATTTAATTAGGATATAATTATATCCTTAAGAAGGTTCAGAGAACAGATTCCCCAAATTACGCGAGAATACTGTTTAATTTCAAGTTTTTGTACAGCGTTATTGCAAATTATGCTTCATAAATAAATATAAGCATTCTTCTACGCGCACTACAAGACTTCGGCTAAGAATTTTTGATAAACATTTCATTCATATGAAAAAGCTTTGACATTATTCGTCAATATCTACTTAGAAATACGTGTAATTTTAGTACTGCGATTGATAATCTATCAATCAGAATACTTAATGTCAAACGACAATATGTGCAATAACCAAAATCATAAGAGATCGATAACTTTCACCATTGACAATGACAAAGGCACGAACATCATGTCTATGGCTCTTATCTAAACATTATAAAACAGACTTTTGGGTGTCAAATATCATAAGCTTGCATTGCGTATACCCAAAGATAAATCGTTGAGCATGTTATCGCCCACGGTCAACGGACATGGAAGCCCGCATCCTATAATGACCTCCGAAACAAATGGGCTGAGCTTTAGCACAACATCTTAACTTTTTTTTTGTTTAAATCTTATCTTTTAAGTTAAAAACGGATTTAACTTAAAGCGATAATTAGGTGTCGAGACAAACATACAGGATAATGGATATTAATTTAACTACATTTTTGTGTTAGATAGCCCACTTATCGAGGAAGGCTATAGGCTATATATCATTACGCTATTACACTGGGGAGCAGAGCAGTAGTCATAAATGTCGACAAATCGGGCAAATTTTTATGCATCATTGTAGAATTTATAAGCGACGGGATTAAATAGGTGCGACGGGAGGTCGAAATATTCCACGGGCGAAGCTGTGTTCTACATCATCTAGTTCTACATAAATTTATTTTATGTTTGGTTTGTATACCCTACCTATGGAAACTTATACGTATGTTTTTTACTGATTAGTACCATTGTTTATTTCGCTTAGTTCTTTTATTGTTTAGGCTGAGCTTCTTAAAAATATATAATACGTTATTGTAAAATATCCTTGCGCGCAATTAAGTGGCAGCCCTAATAAAGGATACAACGGGAGCAGGCACAATTAGTTTCGTTTGTACTTGGACAGTGACGAAGATATATATATTTATTACTTTATTTTTAATTTGTGGTTAAGCAGGATGCCGTAAACGCCTTAGTTAAAAATAGTTTGCTACACACTTTGTTACTTCAAAAATAATACTATGTAATGTCCCCAAATAGTATGTACGTTTATTGCACGCCTCACAATGCGTCAGCGCGTGGGAGTGCTTTACTCTCGATAAGCCCGCTATGTGACGATTTTACAATATAAAATCGCTCTTATCTCCTAAGTTAGACATTAAATAATAAAAAAGGGGTGTTTTAAAAACTCGACATATAAATTATAAAGTCAGCGTATTTATTAATTAATAAAAAATGTAGTTATAAAATTATTAGTACTGCTGTCCGTTGGTCTGTGCACTTGTTTGTCTGCACTTTTTAGAAAATTATACGCAATTAATAGTAATAATCCTTTTGAATAAATTTCCACTTATACTGAGAATGAACCCTATTTCTTATCATGATTGAACTGATAACCGCTTTAAAGATATTAATGAAATTTAATGGAATTTATTTACTGGGTTTCTTTTTCGTTATTTTTTTTTATCTCCCTCTTATTACATGAATAATATACTTCTTTCTTTTTCTTACGTTTTTTTTTTCAAAAATTTTTTTAATACTAATCTAAATTCAAATGTCAATAGATGTTAGAACGTTTTATTCAATAAGTTTTTCTTCTAGTCAATTAATTTCAAATTGTAATACAATACGAGTGTGAGGCGTGCACTTTTGGATTTTCTAATTATTTTAATTACTTATATCAATAAAGTCTTAACAATAATCTTTACTTTTGGGTAATTACCGAAAATGTTCCGTTTACTCAGCGTTTAAACTCACCGTTTTTGGGCACATTTCTCAAAATAGTCTTGTTAAAAAATGTTTAAATGTATAAAATTTTGTACAGAAACTTTGAAGGAGATTTGATGCTGTAATTCACAAGTAATAGATAATGCTAGAATCACATGCAGAGGTAATAATCTATCTTATTTTAGAAGACCCGAATACATTTTGAATCTTAAATTATTTCAGTGAATTATTATAATCTATACTAACTAACTATCTTCACGCTGTATCACTGACAGGATAGTCAATAATAAAAAATCTTTACTAATATTTGAGAAAGGGAAAGTCGTAAAGTTATTAAAAAGGTTTTAAAAATTCTTTCACTATTTGAAAGGTGATCCCTGAGTAAAAATCCCTGTACGCAAATCTTCACCACGCGGGCGGAGCCGCGGGAATTAGTTAGTAATAATATAAATAAAAACAACATATAACACTAAATAACAATAAATAAAAACCACTCTTAGCAGTTAAGTTAACTATAAACTACTAATGAGTTAGATATCGTGATTATTATTCTGAACTTGACATCATCTTAAAAAATACAACGACTTAACACACTTTTACGAAATCAAACAAAATAAAGAACGTGTCTAGAATAATATATACCACGTTGTTTGCTTTGGGGAGATTATCTATCTGTGGAACAATAGTTAAAAAAAAAAATTGTGACTATTTTACACAGCGCCATCTAACCTAATTTAAGTTTAACTAAAATACATACTTATATATTTCTAACGGATTTTCATGCTGTTTTCACCAATGGAGATAGAGTGGTTTTCTTAGAATATTTCAGTAAAATATATAATATATAATTTGTGTACGTTTTTGTACAAATAAAATCTAAAATATAACTATATTTGTTGGAGATATCGGAAAAAAATAAGCTGTCTAGCTTTTAACGAAATCACTGCCTAAACCCATGAGAGATTTGTGTATCTTATATAGATCTACATAAAAGTACGCGACGGCATGTCTATCTGTTAAGGATAACATACTAGCTTACTATAACACGGGGATAAACGGGATCGGGAGAAATTCACAACGCGGGCGACACACAGTTACACAAAGACACAACAAATCCTGGATGGGAATTGAACACACAGCCTCCGAATTCGAGTCAGATACTGTTACTACACGAAGAGGTCAGTAATTAACCGGATGTTTAACTAGTTAGTTAAATATCCGGTCAATTACTGACCTCTTCGTGTGACTAAGTTTCTACTTTTTATTTTTTTTTATAAAGTGGAAAAAGACAATTCGATTCGAGACAGGGTTCAATCCCTGTCTCGAATCGAATTGTCTTTTTCCACTTTAACTCTAGCCACCTATAAAATGACGATATAAATATGGTGGAGAATTTCAACTTGATTCGATACGGTTCGGGTAGTTCAGGTGGCTAGAACATTGCCCTGATTAGGCAAAGGTCACAGGTTCAATCCCTGTCACGAATCGAATTGTCTTTTTCCACTTTATTAAAAAGAATTATGAGAAATTTAGCAAAATAATTGCTTTAAAAATTTATCAATAAGTATTCTACTAATTTTATAAACGTATAAGTTTGTAATAATGTATGGATGTAGGTTTGTAAACGGGAAAATTTCATCACGCGTGCGGTGCCGCGGGTGTCAACTAGTACTAGTAGTAACTAGTAGTTATTTTACCTCTATAATGTTTTACATTATTAAAGCCTAGTAATTGATTTTAACCTCAGCAATAGCTAAAAACTTATACAACTCGGTGTGCGCCAGTTGCATGCGCGTGGGCAACCTTCAAGAGCAGAGAAATTTTTGTGCACACATTTGTATTTGCCCACTTGCGGAATGGGTCTTTACTAACGTAACTGGTCAATGTTTGCGTTAACATAATTAGAGATTATGTGCGAATTCGTTGTCTATAGTCGTATTGTCTAAGCCACTACAATCTGATGAAAAAATTCTATAAAATACTAGGCGTACCTACCGTGGCATACTTGAAATTCCAGTGGCACCCATTTAAGCTCGTAATTTATAATTTTTATAATATTGTATGGAAATTTGACTGATTTCTTGACATTTATGATTACTTCTTTAGTCTCCTTGGTAGCATCGTGATGATATATAACCTTCCACGATAAATAGGCTATCCAACACATAAAGACTTTTACAATTCGAACCAAAATAGGTGTTTGTAATTTCAATATAATTGTTCCGCAAAGCAGATACAACATGTGTAAATTTCAAAACAAAACATGTTCTAAATACTTCGAGACTCGATACTGAAATCTTCTAGAATGTTTCCATAATTAAACTCTCAGTAGTAGGTACAACAATCAAACGGTCATAGTTATTAACAGTGAAACCGACAGAGACATGTCAAATTAATGAGCCGTGGACGCGGTCCAGACGATTGTTTTGACGAGCGAAAGTGTGAATAGCGCGGGGGCGATTTCGTTTTCACTAGAAAAACTATCAGAAGTTACAGAGTTAATAAATTTTATGTCAGTGAGAGTATAGTAATCATTATATCATTGATAGAAAGAGACAACTGTATTCCTTTTACTCACTCTCATGTACCAGGTACCTACCTTATATGGGAGTAATCCTTTTCTAGAAGAATATGTTATTACCACAGATATCCAAACTAAAAGTTATTACAAAGACTAAACTTAAGATTTCGATCAACAATACACAATCATTATAGGTCGATGACTGAAGAAAATAAAAGTTAAAATTATTGGTAAAACGAACACTGATATTTTTGTCGTGAAAGAGAAAGATAGAAAAATAATGAAGTCTTTGACAATAGTTTTATGACGGCTAGATTGAACCTAAGATATATGATCAATAATAAAATTGGATAAGTCTATCCGCATTATCTCACTTCACAATTGGAAACTTGGTTGATAGTGACTTTCAAGTAGACGACCCTGAAATATGCTTTTTTACACGACTTGAAGAACCCAAGATTTTCAGCAAGTGCTCGTAAATCTAAAACGTTAAACTTCTACGGGTTTTTGGGAGATAATCAAAATTAGCAAAAGAATATTCAGATCATGTCTATAAGTAGAGCAAGAAGGTGATTCGATTTCAATTTTAATTCACAAAAACAACTCAATCAGCGATAGTTGAGAATAATTTGATAATTTCCATTGGCTGTAATTGCGCGATGCGTGCGTTGAAGTAAAAACATACTAAATTGGGTGTTAGACTGACTTGAGCGTGGGCAGTGAGTAGGCGGCATTAGTTTCCACTGGTGCAAGCTAAGTGGCTGCCGTTGATACCGACTTTAGTAGCTTATTTTACGAATTACGCTGTCATATAAAGCTGGTTTACACATACAAGTTAGGATAATGTTGAATTAGTCGCTCATTAGTTGACATTTTTGATGATAATCTTCTCTCAAAATATATACCTATTAAAATACATATAAATATTATGGGACATTTTTTTTGACAACTGATAAACTTACTTATATATTACTAAAGACACACATATTATATTTACATAAGAAACAGTCAAACTCCGAAACAAACATTTGTGGATCACACAAATATTTGTTTCGTCCGTCCCGGATCAAATTTTAAAAGTGTAGTACTTGCTGATCAACAACTCAATGACTCTGATAGATGCTCGGCTATTCGTTTGTAAGTTATGTATATGAAATTTACCATATCTCAGAACTATATGCTTGTGCGTATGGGAAATCCATTGCTCCGTAATGCAAGGTATTGTTATGTTTTGATTTTGAACTTCTCCCAGTTGTATAAAAATACCTAAATAACTTGTTCAACAGGAGACGGCAATAGGCTCACCACCTGTTACTTAAGACAACTGGTGAAATGATAGCATAAAATAAAACTTACAACAGATTTTGTTTGTGCTATGAATCTAGACAACTGATAAATATACTTATATGTTTCTTAATATATATTACACTAGCTGACCCGCCCGTGACATACTTCGAACTCCGTGATAACCATTTAATCCTGTCGTTTCTTAATTTCACAATAATGTATGCACATTTTCTAAATGAGTTGAATAAACGCTCGCACGACCCGGTCGAATTATGGTTACACGAAATAAATTTCTTTGCGCATTATTTTGATTTTTTATATCTCCTAAGATATTGATTTAGTTTGCAAGGTGTGAAGGGACAAAATAATCTTTATGAAATGCTTAAGCCAACTAACGTATTAAAAATGATAAGGATTAATAACATATTTGCATAAATAGCCTTCAAATTACCGCTTTATAATTGCTGTTTTTTTAAAGAATTAAAACGGATATAGTATGTTATCCTTAAGAGATGGACGTATACCACGCGGATCTTTTTTGTAGCGCTATATTTGATACACAATTCCACTATTATTTTGTTAAATCTCAAAGGATTTAGGCAGCGTTTTCGTTAAAAGCTCCCAGACGGCTTATTTTTTTACGACACCCCCAACAAATATCGTTATAATTTAGTCAATGTATACAAAAACTTAACAAATTATACATAAAACCTTCCTTATGAATCACTCCATCTATTTAAAAAACCACATCGAGATTCGTTGCGTATTTTTAAAGATCTAAGCATACATAGAGACAGACAGCGGGAAACGACTTTGTTTTATAATATGTAGTTATGTAGTAAACATCCAAACCCTGAAAAACACATTTATAAATCTCAAAAATATTTGCTTGTTTCCGTTATGCCCTTTAGTGCCATTGACTTGAATTCGCATAAAGTTGCATTCTCAGTAAGGTGATTTCCCAAAATGTTGATTTTTTTTTAACTTTCCAAGTCTAACCTGAGAGAGCATAGCAGTCCCATATACTGCCACTGCACCACCGAGGCAGTAAATCAAGGTATTTTAAGTTCAAACTAAAGATAATATAATGATACTGCATAGTTTAAATGCTGTTATAAAACCACAACCTCTTATAAGGAACTACCTCACGTGAACTTAAATTTGTTTCAACGCATTTAGTTGTTGATCTGGTGTTGACAAGAACCAGAGTGCATTTAACTCAATCTTAACTACAATCTTTAGTTACTTTCACAAAACTAAAATTAACCGTTAATGAAGCTGGTTGTATATTGTGTTTTATTACCTGGTATTTTATTATAATTGTTTCCATTGAATTAATTTAATTTCTTTAGTTGTACTGGAATTGATTAATCTCTTCTGTCGGGAATCTTAGGGTCTGTCAAGAACTCTGGGTTATCCTTTCGAACACTCGCCCGGCTATAGGTTGATGGAATCTATCTATCGTAAGGAATGTGAGTCTTCATTTCCAGATGATCTAAGTTTCTTTTGTGAATGTGTGTGTGTGTGTTTGTTTTCCTCTACATGTCGCGTTTCTCAACCGATTATTGATCTTGAGATTTCGTTGATTTTACAGGTTTCGTCATTTTCCATTACACTAAATTGTCTTTATGTGTGTTTGTGTCTTCTCCTATACAGGTCATATTTTAATTCAAAGCTTCGAACTCAAGTCTACAGATTTTTTGAGCTCTTGTAAAATATGATTAGTAATGGTGCTAATTCTGTTGTTGAGATCACTAAACTAAATTTCTCTAAAATTTTCTAATTTTTTAAGAGATTGCCAAATGCTATTCTGTTATTAAGTCGAACTGAAGTTGGTGATATCATAAATAGCACTTATTTTGTATCTGATGTCTCTTAAATTCATTTTATGTGATAAAATTGAACAAGACGTGATAAATGTACATAGACAGTCGAATGTAAATACATGCCGACTAACTTGGTGATTGAACTTCCTATGTACATTTTTCACATATAATTTTTTTTCAGATAAATTTTTCAAATATATCTTTTTGTTTAAATGTTTACAATAGAACAAAAACGAACTGAGGCAGAACATCATTAAATGAAGCGCCCGTCATGTTAATAATACGTTTGACATTTTGCTCCTTACTTGAAGGACGACCAGTCTCGACTTACAAAGCATTGTTTAGTCCAGTCCAATACCGAGAATTTCCGAGATTACATGTTAAAATAAACGGTGAATTACGTTAAAACACAGATAGCGAATGATTTAGCATCCCTGTTATTAAGTGACCCTATATTGCGGTAGGTTGTGCTGTACACAGCTGTTCTAAGTTCAAAATGTACCATTAAAGTAATTATGAATTTGATACTGTATATTTGGTTGCAAAGTTGTACGGGTGTTGTATCAAACAGTTTCACTTGATTCATTTGCCGTCAGTATACTTAGTATACATGAGTAGCAATAAAATCTGCAACTTTGCTCTTAACGTTTTTTATGTTGGCAAAAAATTTATTTGTACCTATTAGGGGATATAGACTTATTATGGGATATAAATAGGGTAATATTGACTGCTTTTGTGGCGCAGTGATAGTGGACGCTACACTGCCTATGCTTGACTTGACGTGCTTCTATGTATATAATATATATATTTAAAAAAAAAGCATCCGTGGCCCCGCGGACTCAGTCTTCTGTTAACGATAACTGCGTTAAGCAACATTCGCTATAGGTGGTCCTTGGATGGGTGACCACTTTGTGGAATTTACATTTGCGAGCGTTTCCGTGCCTCGGAAGGTACGTAAAGCCGTTGGTCCCAGTTGCCAGTAAAATGGCAGTCGTTATGTCTGGTTGAAGGCCTTATGGGAGGCTTGAAAAATTTTTACAGCAGGTCGCCACAGCCTGCGCTTGTCCAATTCAACACGGCAATGGGCTCACAACCAGTTACGTTTGATAAAATGCATACGGTGAAATGTGGGCGTATAGTATGCCTCTGCCTACCCCTTCAATATGAATGAATTAATTAAAAATGTGTAAATATGTTTATCAGACATCTAGATCCCACAGTAGTCTACAAACTTATAGTACGTTAAACTGCCAAGTAGAAAATTTCTCCTTTCTTTGAGGACAGTGAAAATTGTAATGCAAAGGATAGGGTTGTTACGTGCACACATAACCATTCGTCGTAACTATGGTAATAGACCCACAGGTGTTGTATATTATTAGCATCCTTACATTGACTGCCTCTGTGGCGCGGTAGGAGGGTATCCGACTGCTACGCAAGAGGTCGTGGGTTCGATTCCCACCCAGGATAAAACTTTGAGTGATGAGCACGATGGTTTATTCTGTGTCTGGGTGTTATTTATCTATAATATGAATGTATTTAGATATTATAAGTATTTTTATCAGTTATCTGGTTACCATAGTACAAGCTCTGCTTAGTTTGGAATCAGATAGCGTTGTGTGAGTTGTCCCAACGATATTTATTTATTTATTATTATTTTTTTCTGTGAAAGTATATCGACTGACTACCGTACGCAACGATCACCCACGATATCACTTCAAACCGATGTTCAAATGTCAGTGCAGGGATGAATTTTTAGTAATGGAAGTAGATATGGAAAGCTCTATCTGTATCTGCCCTTCTGTGGGATAGATTTTCAAGCATAAGATAGATCGGCAACATATATACTGCTTCGTCTGTTGCTTGCCATTATTGCTTCAAAATTTATTTACTTATCACGCCTTATCCCCGAAGGGGTGGCAGGGATCATATTATATACCCACTTTTCACCATGTGTATTTCTGTCCCACGTAATAGGTGGTGAGCCCATTGTTGAAATAGACAGACGCAGGTTGTGGCTACCTGCTGTTGAAATTTTTCAAGCCGCCCATAAGGCCTTCAACTTGACTTAACGACTGCCATGTTAATGGCAACCGGGACCAACGGCTTAACGTTGCCTTCCGAAGCACGGAAACGCTCATCCGAGGATCAGCCATAGTGAACGTTGCGTAACTCAGTAATCGTTTACAGAAAACTGAGGCCGCGGGGCCACGAGCGCTTCGAAATTTAACGTTAATATATGTGGTAACTGAAATAAATTAATCGACAAATAGTTGACAAGCTGTTGCACGTATGCAAATGCATACGCAGGTGGTGCCGTATTTGAATATTTACCGTGAGACGATGTTTGCATATCTGCCGCACACGGAGTCCTATCTTGAACATTATGTAATTCTGTTTCGTAACTTCTATAGCAAAGTTAATCCTCGTCAAAGTTGATGGTCACTTTGCGGTATTTTCGACAACCCTATAATGTAGTAACGGTCGTGTTATAGGAGGACATTAATGAAGAGTACAATCTTCATAATTATAAATGTGGCAGATTCACTACAGTAACATTGCTTCTTTATTCCATGAGAACGGGAATCTTTATACCATAAAGAGGGCTGCGCCCGTGACATACGAGTACTTTGAACTCCCGTCGCACCTATTAAATCCCGTCTTCACTTATAAATTCTACAATAATTCACAAAAACTTGCGAGATTTGTCGACATTTATGATTACTGCTCCGCTCCTTTGGGTAGTAGCGTGATGATATGTAGCCTATAGCCTTCCTCGATAAATGGGCTATCCAACACAATCCGTCCAGTAGTTCCTGAGATTAGCGCGTTCAACCAAACAAACAAACTCTTCAGCTTTATAATATTAGTAGAGATTCGTATTTTTCCATCTATTAAGATATTATTATAAATTAAGGTAAAGAACTGATCAGATTAAGTCATCTACAATGTTGAAGATTTGTAATCAAACTATTAATAACGAGTCATAAAGTTGATATACGATATTTAAACAGGAATCGATTAAGTCTCGACAGCTAGATCTTCCGTCTTTACATTCCGCGCATGCCTAATCACTTCTGTAGGCGATTAATTTATTAGCGTCACATACGTGCAACCATAGTTCTAAGTAATTAAGCTTTTGTTTCATTACTGCATAAATTTCATCATACTCGTATTACACGAACCTCATGTTAGAAGCTTTCTATTCCCTTTCATTCCACCCTTCAATTCCACCATAATTCATTAAAATTTTACAATCTTTTACATTTTTGTACCCTAAAGTTTAAAAAAATCTTATAAAACGTTAGTCTGTCCGTTTGTCTCCACGTAGCTAACTTTTTGTTTTCCTTTTGAAATTTTTATTGATTTACAAAAAGATTTATAAATTTAATTTAAAAAAAAATAATTTAATATTAAATTAACTAGCACTGTCACTCTTTTATTTTGGTTCAATCTTTTCTATTCTATATCATCCTTTTATAAAAACTTTATGCGCGCCATAATAAACAAAATCTCCGATGCCCATTTGCAGTAAATACAATTTAGGTCAATCCTAACTATGAAACTCTTTGGTCTAAGCATCGCCTATGCTGAAATTTAATTTCGATGCAATTTAAATTTACTAAGCGTATTTAAGATACACCTAGGGTTGGTGCAATGTATTTTTTCGTTAGGAGTGTCATAAGAACTATATAGGTGTGTAACAAATGGGCATTTGAACTTGAAACATAAATTAATATACATACATAAACTCTAATTCTGTTTTACTGTAAGCCACCAATTCACCATCATACTCCGTTGTAGATACAATACTTATTATGATGTTACATGATTTCCTTGCTGGTGAGGCGTAAAATAGATTAATTAAGAAGGGCAAAGTGATTATAAGTTTCGTCTTCATCACTCGTGCGTCCGGGCTATGTCTTTCACTTTTCAACGAAGCGGTAATATTTCTTATTGGAGACTATTCTCGTCTCACATGGCAGGAGAGGTTCGAAATGATTGAATTCATTTGACTTGGTGTACATACAAAGTCAATCTGGGTTCGCTCCTGTTTATCAAATCATTCCTAGTGGTTCGTAAAGGAAAACTGTTAGCGTTCTCGGCACTTATTACGTAGCACGTCGTTTAGGGGTTTGTAGAAACGTCAATAATATATTATTAATAGTTAACGACTGCCTCTGTGGCGCGTTGGGAGTGGAGGGTTCGATTCCCACCCAGGATAAAACTTTGTGTGATGAACACGATGGTTTATTCTGGTGTCTGGGTGTTATTTATCTATAATATGTATGTATTTAGAAATATATAAGTATGTTTATCAGTTATCTAGATCCCATAACACAAGCTAATATTAGCTTACCTTGGGCTAGATGGCGCTGTGTGAAAAGTGTCCCACAATATTTATTTATATTTATTTAAATTTATCGATTGACAACTACGAGTATTTTAATGAGGAACTGTTCTTGTAAATTGATGTGGTATTATTCTTGTCGTTGTGTTGTTGCTGTTCCCCCAACATCCTTATCATCATTTCAGCTGTCAGTTAGACGAATATCATATTATGAGCAAAATATTTATATACAATAAGCATCAGGATAGCGATGCCGATTCCGCACCCACACCTTCCTTGCGACATTATGTTATGCTGATTATAAAATTTAATAACCCTCCAAAATATAAAAAAATCAAAGTGAATCTTAATTGGTAGTTTTATTTTAATTAGTTTGACCAGACAATAAAGGAACACAAATTCTATTTGTCACAAGATTGAAACCATTAAGAAATAAATTCGGCCTAAGTCCTTTGAATAGATCTTTCAACGCTTAATTTATTTAAAACCGCAAACCAATCTTATTTGGATGATGTTATTTCAATGCAGTGGAATGGACGGGACGCCATTTCTTTTTATTCAGGAGTGGAATGTGAGTGTATTTTTAGAACTTCAGTTTAAATCTTTATATAGCATTGAGAAATATGGATTCAAGACAAGGAACTGTAGCCACTTGCTTTAGTGTGCTCTCATCTGTTATGACTTTGTTTGATTTTGTAATCACGGTCATTTATTTGCTATAACTAATAGAATGAGGTTCTATATCGCAGAAACCCATACAAAGATAATAAATGAGGCGAGTAAACCGACCAAAGAACAACAATTCATCATTCTTTACGATCACAATCGTCAAAATAACATCATCTGTTTGAAATAAAAGATCGGAATTTGATCATCATTTGGTATTCAATGAACAGTATGTTACCAAAATAATAAATGTGAATACAAAGTTATTTGGTGTTCACAGAACTATAAAAATGTTTGATGGTTTTTGCAATACGAATTTATGTTACGCGATATGGGTGTCATATTGTTTTCGTTTTTGAAAATTTGTTTCATTGTTGTAAATTCTTCGAAACATAAATTTATAATGTTACTAGCTTATTCCCGCGTCCATGTTTCCACGTTCGTTCTTTATCAAGGGTAAAAAGAAGCCCACACACTATTCAGACTTATAAAAACCATTTATTTTTGGCATTTACATTTACGAGCGTTTCCGTGCTTCGGAAGAAACGTTAAGCCGTTGTTCCCGGTTGCCAGTAACATGACAGTCATTAAGCCAAGTTAAAGGCTAAATGGGCGGGTTGAAAAATTTCAACAGCAGGTCGCCACAACCTGAGCTTGTTCATTTAAATATGACAATGGGGATTGTTACGTAAAACCAAAACGAGTACAGATCCGTGGGCGTCAAAAAAGTCTCATGTAAATTTACTTTAATGGGCTTATGCTCGTACACGTTTATGTGAGGATTGTCACCAAGATCTCCGGGGCCCAAGCTACTTCGCCTGCTGGCGCCCACGGGGTTGGAAGGTCAGATGGCAATCGTGCCCGATAATCATCAGCCAAAAGCCGGCACTCCTTTAATTGGGTTGGACCTCATTATAGGTGTCAAACACGAGCCATTACAATTATATTTCGATCTTTCTATTACAGTCATGATACTCTTACCGGTTGGTCGTCCGATATTTGGTTATGTAATTATACTTAGATAAACCGGTCCCAGGGCCATAACTTACCAATTTGTGACCATTTGTATTAAAATGATGAAATTTACATTCTAATTAAACTTGCCCCGAAACTCATAATCTGTCAATCGCCATTTTGTAAAGGTACATTAAATTCCTTACCGGTATCGTCAATGATTTGGGTTTATGTCAAAATATTATACATTTACAAATTCTCCGTTTATACAGTATAGAATTTAATACCTACCTGTTTGTAATATAGAGGTTATAGTTTTAAATATAGCTTCCACAAAAGGTAATAATCAAAATGTATTTAACTGAAGACATTGCTCATTAATCTTATTTTTTTCTTATATAAAATTGTCACAGGGAAGAATTCCACATCGAAATTTCGATGTAGAATTCTTCCGTGATTCAATTTCATATATTCGATCAGAAAGCCTGGCAATCTGTCCTCTTTGACTACCCCTTCAGGGATACAGTGTGAACATAGTTAGTATTAGCACAGATAATATAATATAATTCTTATGTATTAGTCACAGGGCAAAGGAAGTATTTAAGGTTTCGCATAATAACCTATTAGACCTAACTACAATCCTACCATTCTGTTTCCCGGATAAAAAGTGGTATATGTGTTAATCGCCCTGGATTAACACATATACCACTTTTTATCCCAGCTGTCATCTAGATATATGATAGATATATGTCAGCTAGATTTCTGTATTCCAAATTTCAGCCAAATTAGAGGAGTTAGACCGTAATTGAATAATAAACAACCAAAATTATAATAAACTTTTACTCTTATGATATTAGTAATAGGATTCAGTGGCTATAAATAGTTATTTTGTTAAAATAGTATTGCTTCACATAATATTACAAAACTAATCGTAGAAAACACCAGTCATACATACATATCGTCACGCCTGTCTCCCAAAAGTGTAGGCAGAGACTATGGCTTTCCACTTGCTACGATCCTGGCATATAACTTAACTGCTTCCACTTTCATAAGTGTTTTCATATACACACGCCAGTTATTAAAGCAAGCATGTTATGTTAAAGTGTGTATATCAGAGTATGAACGGGCTAGGACAAATACTTAATGCTATTATAGTTTATGCTGGAAGCGACTTACTGAATTCATTCTCAAAATATTTAATTGCATTGAAATTTGTCCGTCGTTAACATGAAAATATAAAAGAATTCATTAGCAAAAAAATAATTGCTTCTTCTGTCTGATATATGTCTATATAGATATCATTTATAAAATGTGACTTTCTTATTTTGTATTAATTACACCATTTATTCAATATTGATTAAGGAGTTTGTAATAAGTTGCCATGCAACATTTCTTTTCGATATTACGTTATTAATACGCTTTTATAAGCTTGGTATGTATCTATGTTACGGAATCTTTGAACGAAATTTCCATCCCTTTCAAAAGGACGAATTGATTTAAAACAAACTTCTCAAAGATTATAACGCAAAAATAAGTATTAGATATAGTACTTTTTTGAAATAATAGTTTAAAAATAACTAAAGAAACACGACTGAAGAGCACAGTGAGGAACACAGCGTGATGTTAGTTAAGTTTGTCAAATAAACACACTCATAGAAAATCTAACTAAATCGACCGTTCGTTTGAGTAATTTTTTTTCCGCATTTCCGCATGAATATTGTAATGACACCAGGGGGCCGAGTCTACTATTTCAATTGTGTTGAAATAGAATCGAAATCGTCGCTCAATAGAAAGGTACCGGTACAATTTTAACAGTTTTTTGTAGTTTACTATTACAATCGTACTCTAATAGACTTCTATCGGTCAGCCGATAGAATTCTACTAATATGTACCGCGCCAGTGGCCGCTAGTCAGTTGCATTTTTGATTGTCTAGTAACATTTTGACAGCTAATAACAGCGATTTTGGTTCTATTCTACGGCCTGTTTTTGTGTCCGTGCGACCACCGTGCTCGTCGTTTATCTTTAATCGTGTAGTCGTACAGAATTAGGACAACGTCTTTGGTAGTAACTACATATATTGATGAACCACAGTAAAATAGATTAACCCACTTCAACCCGTTTAATAATCGTAACGACTGTGCCCAATTGAAATCTCTATCATAATGATTACACAGGTGAAACTTTAGACCAGGGGGCCGAGTCTACTATTTGCCAATAGAAAGCCGTTCTAGTTCTATTCTATAGCGGTTTTATTACGATTTGTCCAAAAGTAGGTAGTCTACTAAAACTATAACATATTTCACAATCACACTTCTCAAGCTGCAGAATAGAGACAAAATAACTGTTTTAGCTATCAAAATATTAATATGGAGTACCAAAAATGCAAATTAACTGCTTGTGACCACGGCTGGTGCAACCCAGTCAAAACGTCAAGCTATTTAAGGTAAATTAGCATGATCGCGTTAATACCTGTATTTTACACTAATTTTAATCATGCAACACAGAAGTTTAAAAGTTAGCAAGTTAAGAGCTACTTACAGGCGCTAGATCTGTTAATAACATACTATCGGCCTGCCGATAGAATACTATTGGAGCGCAAATTGTAATAGTTTTTTTGGTGTGGAAATCCCCTCGGATGTAATGCCGGACTAGAACCGACTAAAACCACACGGTCCCTACCGGTCTGGACTACGAAAACTGGCAATTATTTCTGTCGGCTCTCTATTGAGCGACGATTTCTATTATTTTCTGACGCGATTGAATTAGTAGACTTGGCCCCCAGATGCTCTTCTATATCTAGCAGAATGTGGGTAGATGCAATAACTATCAATCAAATCAGCCTATAGCACTGCTGGACTGCTTTACTGTTGGACGTTAGGTTTCTCCTAATCATTTTGGAATTGGTGCTTGGTCTCCTGTATCACGCTGAGATGAGACTGTGTTTTGTTTAGAGGTTTTGTTCTTTTCACCATACCCTTGTCCCTTAGTCAGCATGTGCACCATTTGCAGATGAATCTGGTTTGAATCCCCTAGATCTCGGTGGGCCCCAATATAGGCGCAATATATCTCTAAAAATTTCAGAGAAAAAGCCTCAACATTGCCTCACAGTAGAAGTTTTATTTTGTTTTATCACGAGCGTTTCGTCACTGCGGCAGTAATTAATCTTATCTCAGTGTCTTATGTAACTTTTATAAGAATAGTACCTTGATCTTGTGTATTTCCACTTTAAAGATTTACTCCTATTTAGACTCGTCAGTGATTATCAGTTGTATGAAAAATAAACCTTAATAGAACTTCGGTTGTATTAGTTTGCTACATTTGCCTTTTTTATCTCGAAACAAATTAATGTACTGCGTATTTGACCAATTTGTTACTTTATCTGAAGTTCGACTAAAAAACTATTGTTGTTTATATGCATTCCTCGGTGGGTTATTAGTATATTGCCGTCAGTGTTGTCTCGGGTTTGATTCCCCTGTTACAACAAATATTTCTGTGATCACCAAATGATTGTTTATATGTATGGCAATTATTATTATTGTTATAAGTACTTGTTGACGGCCGCGGCTCCGCAGGCGTGGTGAAGTTTTCCCGTTCCCATTTTTCACAAGAACTTGTTCCCGGGATAAAAAGTACAGTATGTGTTATTCTGATGTGTAAGCTATATTATTGTAGTTTCATCAAAATTAATTCTGTAGATTTTGCGTGAAAGAGTAACAAACATCCATTCTTAAAAACTTTCGCGTTTATAATATTAATAGGATCTATATTAAAATGTGTAAATATATATATACCTACCTATATCCCACATACCACAAGCTTATTGTTGCTTTATTATAAATAAATAAATAAATATCCATCACGCCTTATCCCCGAAGGGGTGGCAGAGGCATATTATATGCCCACTTTTCACCGTGTGGATTCCTGTCCCACGTAATAGGTGGTGAGCCCATTGCCGTGTTGAAATAGACAGACGCAGGTTCTGGCGACCTGCTGTTGAAATTTTCAAGCCTTCAACCAGGCTTAACGACTGCCATTTGACTGGCAACCGGGACCAACGGCTTAACGTGCCTTCCGAAGCACGGAAACGCTCGCAAATGTAAATGCCACAAAGTGGTCACCCATCCGAGGACCAGCCATAGTGAAAGTTGCGTAACTCAGTAATCGTTTACAGAACACTGAGACCGCGAGGCCACGAGCGCTTCAACTATGGATAGGCATAGAATGAAGTCGGCAGTCACGATTGCAGAGATTGACTAACTAGAAGCTTACGCACGTTCATTGTCTTAAGTTAATCGGATATCGTTTGGAATCAAATTCGTAGTCGGTCCTATACGTAATCGATGAAATACTTAGATAAACATTGTGAGTTCTATTTTGACCTATTGATGATATCAATTTGTCTTAATGGTTGCACCTTGATTGACTGTACATGTACAGAGTGATTTTTTGAGATGGAGCAGTAAGGGAAAATAACCTAATTGTTATAGTTAAGAAAACTAACTAACTAACTATCTTCACGCTGTATCCCTGACGGGGTAGTCAGAGAGGACAGATCGCCAGGCTTCGCGATCCATGCATACTTCTTTCGCTTCTTCGAGATTCATCAATCGCTTCATACACGCACGTCTGGGTATCCGAGTACTTTTGACCTTTCCGTTTTTGAGCAATCTGCTCACGTGGTCTTCAAGAAAACGGAATACATTTTTAAGAGACCATCCATATTTTAAAAATAAAATTTGTACTGCAATAACAGATTTTGGTAGATAGATACCGTCAGCAATAAAAATTTATAAAATATAAATTTTCTTTTGGTGCCATTTAATCCTTATTCATGTGGGTATCAAAAAATCTATTGAACAATCTAAGGTATTATTACAGAAATGAAGAAATCGCTAAAAACTTCCCTTAGTACATAATCCACTAGGAACCTACCACTAGAAATCTATTATACGAAATTTCAGCCAAATCCGTTTAATTGTTTAGAATAGAATTCAGAGAAAGTACAGAATTCATAAATTTTACGTTTGATTTTGGTAAAAAGTTACCTACCGTTAGACATTTATACGACGTTATACGTGATAACGTGACAAACATACATTCATCCTTCTCCAACGATTTAAATTTGTAGGACTTAAGTAAATACCATTACTAAATCTAGTATATATTTTTTTTTAAATTAAGAGTACGTTCCCAAAATGAAAACGGAGTTCTGTATTTAAACTTTGGTTGCAAATCGTACTTTTCGCTATGTAAAAAGTCCCAAAATAGTAAAAGGCAATAAGATTTAGCATAAACTGAATTGAAATCATTGGCACCAACTGTCATTAAGCAGCTTCTGAGTACACTCTACAGAATCTGGGTCACTTTTACAGAAAATTTCGCGAATGAACGAACGTGAAATTTGACACAGTTGAAGTTTAAATGGATAAAAATTACATAACTCTATTTTACGTGTTTAAAATGCATTTGTTTAAAATTTTAATAATTATAATAGAAATGCGACTAATTAGTGACCGCTAGTTTACTTAAATACCTTTAGAAATAACAATGTGTATGTGTGTGTGTCTGTATATAAAATTCTTTATTGCATATTCATAACAAATTCATAACAAAATACATTAAATTAAAAACGTCTAATTAGTTATTTATATGAAATGTTTCAATCATTAAATTATATTGCCTTCGAATAAATGACATCAATAATGTTGAAATGAATTTACTTCTAAATATTGTATAAGTTCAATAATTTAGGTATCGTGCTGTGAGAATGACAGGTATTGATTTTTAAATCGACAACAAGCGCGTCGATGCTGCAAGAAACTGTAATAACTATCGACAGATTTGTTTCCTTCTTACTAACTATCTTCACGCTGTATCCCTGACGGGGTAGTCAGTGAGGACAGATCGCCAGGCTGCGCGACCCATGCATACTTCTTTCGCTTCCAGCAGATTCATTAATCGCTTCATACATGTCTGGGTATCCGAGTACTTATGACTTTTCCGTTTTTGAGCAATCTGCTCACGTGGTCTTCATAAGGAAGTCTCGGCCTACCCTGACTCCTTCTACCCTCTACTTTAAAACAATATATATTCTTTTTCAAACGTTCCTCGCTCATTCGTTGGACGTGTCCTGAACGGAGCACGCCCTTTTCCAGCTTAACGCTTACACTTCATTCAAACCTGCCACATTGCGTATCTCTTCGTTACGTATTCAGTCGGCCAAGGTTACGCCGCACAATTTTCGAAGGGATAGCATTTCCGCAGCATTCAACTTACTTTCATGCATCTTCTGACATACCCAGGTTCTAACTCGGTAGATTTGGAACAGTTTTTTTGTTTAAGGTTATAATGCAGTCCAATTTATATGTTACTAGAGTACGCCAGCGGCTCCGCTCGTGTTGAGAAGATTTCCCGTACTAGTTTTCCATAGTAACCTGCTGCCGAGATAAAAAATCACCCATGTGTTAATCCAGGGTGTCAGCTACATTCAAAATAAAATTTTATCTATTATGGTATAGCCATTTGAGGTTGTAGAAGCAAAAAGTATCGGATAACCTTAAAGAAACTTGTCATGAAAGATATTTTTTTTTTATTTAAACCACAGCGGTAAAATAAACAACTATTTATTTTATAATTGTATTACCTTCATGTAAATAAGTAAACAGGTAGTTAGCAAACAAAAAAAAATATCATTTCACGCCTAGAGACTATTTAAACATTTAAAATTCCGTTTACGGGATTACCTACTCATATAAACAAATTGATGTTATTGAGGTATATAAAATTATCATTACTACTTTAATCATTACGCAAATTTGGATAACTGGAAATTATAATTTAAGAATAAAAATTTTCAACCGTACGACAACTATCGTAGACTAAAGATGTGGTATAAACCTATAAATCCTTGTTAAGTTCGTTCACTTTAATACAATAATCGGTCAGTTTCTTTCTTCACACCAAAGCCTTGCATTTGATATTTATCCAAATCATTATATTTATCCATATCATTATATTTATCCATATCATTATATTTATCCATATCATTATATTTATCCATATCATTATATTTATCCATATCATTATATTCCATAGTTCTTGGAAATTATTCATGGGTTGTCTTTCTAACCAAACGTGTATGACCAAAGATATTACAAGAGAGTTTTTCGGTATCTATGTTTATGACAGACTAGTTGACGCCCGCGGCTTCGCACGCGTGGTAAAGTTTTCCCGTTCCTGTTTCCCACAGGAACTTGTTCTCGGGATAAAAAGTAGCCTGTGTTTTTCTGATGTATAAGCTCCAAGCTGATGTATAAGTTAAAATCCATTTAGTAGATTTTGCGAGAGTAACAAACATCCATTCTTACAAACTTTCGTGTTTATAATATTAGTAGGATTTTAACTTTTTGTAAACTGGATTGTTGGTATAAAATCAATTATAGATGAAGTTAATAAACGCTTGTTTTGAGAAGATTTAGTAGCTTTTCTAATTAGTTTTGATGAAAGATTAGACATCTTTCATCATAACTAATTAGAAACTTAATATAGTATATTCATTAAAATATAATAATCATTCAAGTGGACATAGTGCATAATCGAATTATGAGAACTTCCTTACAGAAGCAACTTAATATCGAACCGAAGTAACATATACGACCTACTTGTCTTATCTAAATCTACACTATACTTAGTATATAAACCTGAAGAGTGTTTGTTTGTTTGGTTGGATGAACGCGCAATCTCAGCAACTACTGTTGCGAATTGAAAAATATTTTTGTGTTAGATAGCCTATTTATCGAGGAAGGCAATAGGCTATATAGCATCACGCTGCTACCCACGGGAGGGTAGCAGTAATCATAAATGTCAACAAAGTGGTTGAATTTTCATACAGTATTGTATAAAATTAATAAAAACGACGATATTAAATGAGTGCCATAAGGTTCTGAGTACTCACGGGTGAAGCCGCGTGGATCAGCTAGTACATACTATGTGGAAACGTTTAGGAAGTATATATAGAGGTTAAATATCGAGTTAAAAGCTGGTGTTTCTTATCTGCGTGTGCGGCTGGCTAATATGATAAAAAATGAAAGTAGATTTAGTTCCCACAACTAGGTGTTAATATGCGGTCGCATCTTCAAATGTTGAACTAAGATACATATTAACGGAGATTATTTTTTTAATTATCAAATATGATTTTGCCTAAACTTTTTTAAATAATGATAATGACATTTCCTTGTCCATTTGTAAATTGATGAGAATTATAAATTTGCACTGTAATTCTTATTAAAATAAGGTTCAATATTCCATCTAAGCTTGTTTTTTGTGATGTTAGTGTTCCGTGTGATTACGATAGAAATTAAAAAAAAATGTGTTACGATAGAAATTTAAAAAAAATGTGTTTGATTAGTTTCCTAATATGCAATCTTTTGTATATAATTACAAATATATTTTCAATGCCATGTATAACGTAAATACTCATATAGATAGAGTAAGTCGACTATTTTGATGCGAACTTTAGCTAGAAACTATCACATACCTATATCGGATTTTATCGTTATTCCACGGGAAGAAAAAAGAGACACTTGAGTACCTTTTTGATAGTTTGAGATAGAGTGAAACGGTATGCTGATTTGAAAATGAAAATATCTTTATTCATGTACGTCACAAAGTAACACTATGAACGTCAAGATTATTGCTTCTACATTTACGCCAGTTTAGCAAAGCAATAGGTAGAGTATGAGGAAGACCCTGACATTCGATTCAGGACACCATGAATACGATTTTGAAGTTTCTATCACTCCTGGTTTTGAAACTCGTTTCGTTTTAGAAATGGTTTGATTCCATTGCTACGATTGTGAAGGGTGCGTTACTTATTTAATACTCCTACCTCCTACCCCTGTCATTATAATTTACATACATACATACATACATATTGTCACGCCTTTATCCCCGAAGGGGTAGGCAGAGGCAAATTAAACGCCCACATTTCACCGTATGCATTTTTGTCCCATAATTTACCGGAGCGAAAATAAATATAGTTTAAATATACTGTGTTTGGGATCAAATAAAAGGGTTTAATTGTGCCAAGCTTATTGATGTAGCGTTTTCTTTTTTTTATTTATTTTATGTGACATATTTTTTCTTTTTTATGCAACGAATCTAGCCCAAAGTAAGCAATATAAACTCGTGGTGTGGGATCTAGACAAATGATAAGTATGGGTGGTCTTAGTCACACACTGTACTATCATATTTATGGCCAATCACTCCAAAAGCGAGGAATGTAAATAGCCTTTTACTTTCTAAGAAGAAAATTTGTAATAACGTGTACGAGAATTGTGACCTGGGTAAAACTTCTTACGTCACGAGATGCGTAGGATTTGTTGCGTGTCCAAAATGTTAATTTTGATCATTCTCGTCTTATGAAAGTTTGGTTCAAGGTGTTTCACTTGTTTTTACAATATATGTGTATAAAAATATTTGGAATGTCAACTATGAATTACAGCGATATCGTATTAACGAAGGACATAGTGATGTTGATTATGTTAACTGTCACAGACACCGTAATAAAATGTAGCTAGGGCTACATTTCGAATTGCTGATCATGAAAAACAATACTTATCTTATACGTAAGATAAGTTTTTTTTTGTTTAGAAAATAAAAATAAACTATTGACATTGGGCCCTTGTCTTGCACATATTCTTCTACTCACAGTTATGTACCTACTTGTACGAGTTAAATAAAATAAAGAAATGTAAAATTGTCTACATGTAATGATCGAGGTTATAAAACTTATTAATTTATTTTTTCAAGTAAATAAGTTCACTTCGAAAATGTTTGCAAGAGCGTCAGAATATTATAATAAATAGGTATTCTTTCGCAAGCCAATAAGAAACAGCTAATTTACACCATTATTTCGTTATACCCTATGATATTAACGTACACTTAAATTATTATGTTTACTCCAATATTTATCGATAAGGCAATTAATCAAACTATGAAATCTTCGCTTTATTGCCTAAATATTTTGCCAATGTTCATATTTTAGTTTTCGCAATGAAATTAACCTGCAACAAAAAAAAAATCATATCACTGTATCATACTGTTAACTATACTTAAGACCTCTTTGAATGATTCATCAAAGCACTATATAAAGCGCTAAGACCACGAACTTGAACTTTGGACAGTATCTTTTTCTATACCTATACCATATGGTTTGTTATTTATTACTGAATTTAGTCATAGTAATTTACTCGAGCGGCCTAGAACTGTGAGCTAAATCTAGGAATTGATAACTGCTATGATAGTTGCCAAAGTTAATTTAGCTGTTTTTACCTTGATGAAAATAGTATAAAAAATAATGTTTAGTATGAGATAAGTACGTGTATGCGCCAAAAAATTATGTAAAACTAAATGACAAACGAAAACAAAACTGTCTTTGTGCAAAATAGTCGTATAGTTATTGTCCTCGCTAATACCAAAACAGTCATACTTCTTTTGTTAAAACATTTGCTACATTTAGTGCTAAACACGATACCATACTCACGATTCGTTTTGATCATGCGCCGTGATACACACACTGAGACAGATTTAATCACGTCGATCTACATCGTAAAATCCATAACTTTAGTAAATGCTCTCATTGTGCAGTGACATTCGTTATGATTCGATCTATAGAACTCTAACCCTTTAAAATGCCAATCGTGGCAGAGTTTACTAAGACAGTTGTGTAGAGCCAGTGAATAATGTTTCACGTGCAAGGCTCCTTCGAGCAGTCGCTGCGTTGCGGTGACGAGTTGTCTCCAAACGGGAATAAAACGTTAGCCGCCTTGGCAAAAATTCACAAACATTGCACTGGTAAAGCCCACGCTCACGGTTGTGTAGACAACAAACACAACCCTCTAGCCAAATCCGACTCCAATACAAGTATACAGTCACGGAAATCCTTCCGTAATGAATGCATTATAGAAATTAAAGAAGCAGATAAGAACAATCATAATTCCGTCAAAAATAATGATGGATTACTTATCAAAAGCTTTAGCAACAGCACAAGTTCGTATGAAGGTCACAGTGATACTGATTCAGAGAACACATTCAAGTCTCTAAATCTAAACAAAACGACAGATCCCTGTGAACGCTTGTTCTCGCAATGTACGAAAGCTTCGTTGATGAAAACTGCTCGAATGAGATACGCCGATGACAACGTCATATCAGCGATGCAGGACGAGGTAGACGGAGAGAAAACTAAACAACACTTTAATAGAAATTCAATGAGAGGCAGTTACAGGGAAAGAAAATCAGGTGTTGTTACAATCGAAGAAGTTAGATCAGATGGTTCAAATAACGATGAAGAACTGGCTAACGCAATGCTTTTTGATGAAAAAAGAAAAGCTCCGATTCAGAGTAAACCCATTCTGCAACGCCAAACATCTTCAGGTAGTACTGCAAGCAATGGTAAGATTAATGGAACTAAACCTCCGTGGAGAGTAGCGAGCAAGAATGGTAAACCAGCCGAATCACTAGTAAGAACTTTATCTTTTCGAGGCAGTATTAGAAAGAAAACTCCAAAGAATGATGGAATACCGTGGAAGAAATTATACGAACTATCTCTGTGGAGGAGATACGGTGTTAATTTCGCTGCAGTAGGAGCTGATGCTGAAAGGGTCTTGCTTAGGCCCTGGACGGAGATGTCATCTCAGCCTGAACCACCATCTTTTGAGGTAAGTTATGACAAACATCTCATCGTTTTAATAACAAATTCTTCTGCGGTTTGATTTTAATCACAACATTAAAGCGTTGAATTGATTTTGAGGCCTACTTTAAACAGTACAGTTAGTATAAATGGACTACAACTACCTTTTTGAACGCTCTTCTACGCCCAGCTTAGAGATGAGATTTGGGCCAGGGCCCTGCTAATTGTTGGATTAGGCTAATACAAACTAAAAGTCTAATGTAATTTGCTTCTGTTGAAGTAAATCCAAAGCAGACCCTGGGTTTAATTTGTAGATACTGTTTATATAGAACTATATAAAATATGCAGTTGATTTGAAATAGATCGAAAACTAGGGTTGTTTTAGCTCAAATTGTTTCCAGGTACTTATGAAATATGTTGTCTGTTGTTTACGAAGCAAGTAAGCGTCAATCATGAGCCTCCGGCGCGGAACGCTCTTTGATATCCACTCGTATTTGGCAGGTGATCGGTATCACGACAGCCTTATTACCGATCAGAGTGCTGTCTCGATGTGCCACTTGGTATAGAATCTGAAATTATGAGCTGGTATGTGCTCATACTTGTGTGGCAATAAAATTATCTAGTTTTGTTTTCTGTGTTGCCTTGAACCGTAGAGTAGTTGGTTTTTCCGTGGTAGCGACAAAAATAGTCCCTTGTCAGTCTTGAACTCGATTCGTACATGCTCTAGAAGATAATGGTCACCTTCAAAGTCTAGTTTAAGAATCTGGGACAATGTAGAGATCCTCTTGAAAGCCTTATTGAGTTTAGAGATTATGGACTTAGAACTCACACGCGTTAAATGAGAATTAATCTTATCTCAGTCGAAAACACGCTTTTGTTTGCTCACAGATGACACAGATACTGCTAAAAGGTTTGATAATATTTGCCAAAATATGAGATAAATTTAGTTTTTAAGCTATTGCATAGTTTTTATCGCGGGCTTTGAGTGGGCTTTAATCAAGAAATTCCGTAAGGAAAAAAACCTAAGACGAAGGTCGAGACTAAGTCACACGAAGTTCACCGAGCACGGCCGAGCTTTGGCTTAACGTGTATGTACATATATTATACGGTACGATTGTACGAAGCTCGCACGGATCGAGACGTGATGATAGTGAGTGTGAGGGTGAGGATGAGGGTGACTGTGAGAGTGAGGGTGGGGTGAGGGTGAGAGTGAGGGGTGATGGTGAGTGTGAGGGTGATTTTTTTTATTTTTTAGTGTAACTCGAATTAATATCAAAGAAAACCAAAGGTATGCTATGCAATAGCTTTACCGCGGCAGTCTCGGAGTGCCACACGTCTTTTTTTGTTAACTAAGCATACTTGTCTTTTTTTTAAACTGGATTTATATTCTTATCCCCTAAAAACGAATACATTTCTAACGCCTTCCATTCTACATAGACTGGAAGGCGTTAGATTGTTTGTAAAGTTAGTTCATTATTTTACCGCAATCCGATTCAATGCCTAAACCTCCGCCAAACTAACAAAATAATACTCTGAAGCTCAGATCGTATGCAATGCTTAGAAAAACGAACTTTCTCTCACCCTAACTTGGTTTTCCTGTTATTTTTGACCATATCGCTCACATAACTATTACCAATGACTTTCGATTTCTGATCACGACGAGCCCCTGGCGACATAACGCGGACGCCTAGTACTTAATCCGTGAATGTAAAATGATTCACTCATTCGACTCTAGTTTTCTAGTATCCACCTTATAGTATAGCTAGCAGTCAGTACCTAGTGTGAATATGTACTCAAGTATATCGTCTAGTACTATACTATATTTTTTTATTATTAGCTCGCTTTCTATATGTCTGCATGAGTGGAATTTTGGAATCGATTTTAAACAAACTGCCCAATGAGCTCGATACTTCAAATTTGGTGTACTTTTTAATCCGTTATAAAAACATAGAGCATTGTTTTCTTAACTTCTGGTTTTGTTTGTATTATCAGCTTTATAGACGTTTCTTTGTTTTTGAGGACACGGAAAGCAATTGGTCCCGGCTGCCAGTAACATCTCAGGTGCACGGCTAGCAGGTGAAGTCTCTTGGGCCCGGAGACCCTTACACCCTTTTCAAAATACATACATATTGTACCGTCTTTATACCCGAAGGGGTAGGCAGAGGCATATTAAACGCCCACATTTCACCATATGCATTTTTGTACCACGTAACAAGAGGTGAGCCCATTGCCGTGTTGAAACGGACAGGCGCAGGCTACGGCGACCTGCTGTTGAAATTTTTTAAGCCGCCTATGAGGCCTTCAACTTGGCTTAACGACTGCCATTTTATTGGCAACCGCGACCAACGGCTTAACGTGCCTTCCGAAGCACGGAACTGGGGTGGGTCTAAAGGGCCAAATATATTTACTTAAAGGTGTCTATTTTAGATGTTAAATTTGGAATAAATTTTGAACCCGTTGCCCGTTGTTATGGTGAGGTGGTAACAAAAAGGCTAAAAGATCTTATGTGCTAGACACTAATTAGCACGACCAATTAAGGTCCTGGTAGTCTCGGACACCCTTTTCAAGTTTTAGTTTATTATGCATTTTTTGTAAATTGTGGGAACTGTAAGTAGTTATTGTTCTTGTTCTTCAATACAAGTTCAGGTTTGTTCTCTACGACATAGTTGTTGGCAATAGTGCTCTGCTATCAAATCTGTATCCGGTGGTAGTAAATTAATTATTCACGGTTGTAAAAATTGCAGTGTAAGTGAATATTGGCTAGTGAACAATAGGGAATTGTCCACGTAACTGGAGTAATCGAGAAGCTTCTAGGAAGATTGGATTTTATACCTATTTTGTACTAGCTAATCCGGCGGACTTAATATCGTCAGCATATTGTTGCATCAAAATTTACTTTCCTGATATTCTGTTAGTTTTTGGTATTAAAATAGAATAAAAATATTCTAAAATTATTTTGTTATAAATGTATTTTTTGCAATATTCAGCTGTTTTAAAATGTCGTACGATGTGGACACCGTGTTTCGCCTACACACAAGGCATTATCAAGACTGTTTGGCAGCCTTGGCTGCGGAACAGCCTAGACAGCGGAATATTGCAAATATAACATTTAAAACAATACACAGTTTTATAAAATGGATTTCCGCCATGTATCGCCGGATTCAATTAGTTATATAAATATACTTTTAGTTCACTACTTTATTTCACTTCATCTGAGTGTTCACTGTTGTTTCCAAACCCTATCTAGAGTTAGAACCTGAGGTCCACTTTTACGTAGCTACGGTATTTATATGAATTGGAATACCTTTGAGTCATTTGATATTTACAATTGGCGTCCTTGCATTTCTTACAAAGCTTTTTTTGAATGGAATGGAACGGATACTTAGTGTTGTAGACTCAAATTAGGAAAACTGGGTTTGATAAAATTTAGGTTATCTTTAAATTGATTTTGACCTTTCTTTTTCATAGGGTTTAGTTTATATAAGTACACAAGTGTGTCTTAAATATATTCTCAGCTAAGTGACAAGACATTAAATCCTGATCTGCAATTTATTATTTCGTATTCATTTGTGTCTCCACATCTTATTATGTAAACCTTGTAACAAATTAGCGACATTGGGCATTTGCATTTACAGTAGTGCAAATATGGTATGCGAAGAATGTGAGCCGCTGTGGTAACTTTAATGTAATATGTATTTTATCTTCGGAAACGTGATTGTTTTGTGAATTACACAAGAGACGCTTAGAACTCGTTACTGGATTACAGGATTTCCCCCCTTTCTAGAATTCTGAAATCTTCTTGAGTCAAACTAAAAAGTACAAACTAATAGAGCACTTCAAAGACAATTTGCACGGAATTGAAGAGTTCGCCGTGGCTGAAACCGGCTGGAGAGGATTCATTGATTTAGTTGCCCGAATTTTCTATAATGACTTGCCAACAGTCTGATTTTATGTGAACTCTAACTATTAATAGTATTACAGTATAAAACTTAGGTACTATTTCACAAACAAAAAGGCCAGTTCAAGAGTACCCTTAACCGACGAGCGTGTATGAAAACACTAATGAAAGGAGGAGAAGCGAAAGTTGTATGCTGGCTCGTAGTAAGTGGAAATCCATAGTTTCTGCCTACCCCAGTGGGAAACAGGCGTGATGATATTTATGTATGTATTTCACAAACGAATCTCTTGTTCTGCAAATAATTTTAACGAACCCATTGAGAAACGATTGACGAAAAATATTTATTGTTCGATAGTAGAGCGTAGAGGGAGTAAGGGTAGACTGAGACTGCATATGAAGACCGCAAGAACAGATTGCTCAAAAATTTTCGGTCAAAAGTACTCGGATTCCTAGAAGTGCATGTATGAAACATTTATGAATCTGCAGGAAGCAAAAGTAATACCTATACTTGACTCTGTTCATTTCAACACGGCAATATACTCGCCACCTATTATGTGGGCAAAAATATATGAAATGTAGGTGTATGGTATGGCTCTGTCTATCCATTCTGATAAAATGGCGTTACTCTATGCAGGTTAATTAAAAGTTTTATATGCCCAAGGATCTGTGACAATGTTGTTGTTGATATGTTATGACTCACTGTTGGTCTGATATAAATATATTAAAGTGTACATAATGATATTCGTAATTAGGTTACAGGTTAAGCATAAGAAAATTGTAGAGCATGAACAAAATCACCAGGGAAATATTAAAATGTGTAAGCGAGTAATATTATGGCAATGATGAGAATTATGTTGTAAACATTTTGCATTTTGTTTAACATTATGCACAATTCTCATTATTACAGCAATGCATATGTATGAAGATGGTTGTAATGAATATAGACTGTAGTCACGATTTTGTAATATTTTAGATTCTAACATAAATATTATAGATAGATCTCACATAAAACAAGTGTTAATTACACTCTAGAACAAGTGAGCAGATTTTTATGATTCATGATTTGTTGCATTTGCCTCTAGCTTGAATGGCAGAATATATTAGCAGTTCAAAACGCGCAAGGTTTCTTTTGTGAAGGCCCAAGTTAGGTGTGCATCTACCGAAATTGTTGAAAACTGCTATCATCAACTCATTTTGACAACACAACATTTGTAAATTTTTCTTTGATGGTAACACAATTTTCTAAGGGTGGTATTACACTTATTAAATAATGTTTGTCCAATGTGCATGTAGAAGATAAACGCTGGTTTACGATAAATCACAGAATATAATCGATGTTTTACATAAATACATATAGGTAGCATAGACGCGGATTGAGCGGCGAGCGGACGGTTGCGACTGTTCATTTTTCAAAAAACGAATTCAAAATTTGATCGACGCTCCATCACATATATCGCTCTCGCTCTAAACTTTTGAACCGCACGCAGGCGGTGATACCAATACTCAATATAAAATTACCTTAAATTTTTTTATTACTTGCGTCGTCTACAGTGCATTTCATCAAAGAAATTGAACGCCTTCATTTAATGTATTAGTTAATAATATTTGATGAAATCATCCAATTTCCTTGATCACTTGGACAATGCTGGATAAGTGTAATACTACCCTAAGATACTATTATTGCCTATATATTTAGACTTCTAGGGTATTGCTATCGTGCCTTAGTTAGGTTCCTCCCAATTTTACTGACATATTAAACGCAAGTGTCTAGCATGCGTGCTGCTACTTATGCCACTTATGCTAATAGGCTCACAGCAGCGATATTTGTATCAGCAAACAATGGGAATGTTGCAACGTGTTTAGATTCATTGTTAATCTCTCGCATAATTTGTCTCCTACACTTCATTGCGAAATGACCGAGATATATGAGGTACGAATTTATTACGAGCGGTCTATAACTCTACAGTTCTCATTATCATAACGTAAATGTCGAACTCGTAAAAGTACTCGTAACCCCTCTTAATCAGTGTTTTCTAAACGATCACTGCGTTAAGCATCTTTCGCTATGGTTGGTCCTCCGATGGTCGACCACTTTGTGGCATTTCCTTGTTTGGGAAAGCCCAGTTTAGCCCTTGGTCCGGGTTATCAGTAATATGGTAGTCAAGTTAAAGGCCTAATGGGTCGCTTGAAAATTTTTAGTAGCAACCTACGAATGTCCATTTCAATGCGGGAATGATCTTACGTCAGTTCCGTTTACATGGGACGAAATGCATACGGTAAAATTTAGGCGTATTAAGTATGCCTTTGCCTACTCCTACTGCATGACGTAGGCCTTTCCCGCTACCATTTTGGGAGGTTGATTGACTTTACTGTTAATAAGAGGTCAGTAGTTCCACATTTTATCCTTTGCCAACAAATAAATCTTTTGCAGTTGTCGGTATGTCTATATTTAAAGATGTAATCTCCTACACATTTATTGCGACACCGATATGTAAAATATGTAAATTGCAATTGCGATGTGTCCGAAATTGCGTGATTATTGTTTTAGCTCTAGTCGTTGTGTAACAGCTGTGTATCGATTTGCGAACCTGGAACTAAGGTTTATGTGTAGTGGGTTTTTTTTAAATGTATAACTTATTTTTTTTATTTTATTCTTAAAACCCAATTCGTAGTATTTTCTAACGTGATTAATAATTGTTTTTTTTTTCGTTTCAGGTAATTAATGGCATTGCGTTATTACACGATTAGGTATGTAAGCTGCGTCTGTACAAATAGGTGTGATCGTTATCTTTTTTTTTTATTGAAACCTAGTATTTACGACTTGGTGTACCAATACGTACATCCAGATCCAGACTTGGACCGAAACCCTTACTTTTATTTGGTCACATTTGAAATTGCTTGTCTAAAAAGTCACATCTTAAGGCCTTCGAACTATTTTATAAAAACTGAAGATTTTTTTTAGTTTGTATCGGCGCGGCGTATATTTAAAACCCAATTAAACACTTCTCTGACAAGCTAGTTTGACAAAGACATTTACTTCTCACCATAAACAGGACTTTTACTGCTTATACGAAGACGGACAAGCAGTTATAACTGGCGTATCCCATGTAGGGGGTCCCGTTTTATCTACCGGATTCCTTACCACATAAGGAGGGATGATAGGGATCATAGTACAACTATTTCAATGGTATGTGATCAATGAGTGCGGAAGTGTTTATTAGCAGTGTATAATTGGTAAATGGAGTGAATTATTTGAATAAAAAAACATGACTTTTGTGTATTTTGGAGCGAGTTAAGACTTTGGTTGGTCCTTTTAGAGAATTAAGGCGAAACACGGGTTTAGCGTTTACAGGTTAAGTGTGTATGTGTACGTATTTATTATACTTGTGATATAATAATGAATTATACACGACAATGCGCTCGCCACCTGTTACTGTTACCTGTTACGTGGTACAAAAATGCATACGGTGAAATATGGGCATTTATTATGCCTCTGCCTACCCTTTCGGGAATAAAGTCGTGACAATATATATGTATATATGTTTGTATTATAAATACATTAATAGTCAAAACATATTTAAAAACAAGCAAGACCAAAATTCCATTGAGAGCGTAGCGAGTTATTTATTCCAGACTAGTAGACGCCCGCGGCCTGGCACGCGTGATGAAGTTTTCCCGTTCCCGTTTCCCACAAGAACTTGTTACCGGGATAAAAAGTAGCCTATGTGTTATTCTGATGTGTAAGCTATATTATTGTAAAGTTTCATCAAAAACCATTCAGTAGATTTTGCGTGAAAGAATAACAAACATTCATACTTACAAACTTTCGCGTTTATAATATTAGAAGGATTTCTAAAAGTTTTAGATCTACTCATATAAAAATATGAATTTACATTTTAAGTTGTTTTCAACTATGTCTATTTATTTATGAGACCAGAACATGTGATATTGTACAGTCACGAACTTTAATTTGAGTCCCACCTTACCTGGATAATCGTATAGCCACATTAAGACATTTAGACCTAGATTGTTTAGATAGAGCCACCATACACTGGCTTCTTTTGGTATCCACAACCGGCGACTTTTAGCTGTGTCACGTTTGGGCCACTCTCTGGCATACGGGCGTAGTATCGGTATCTTGCGTATTGGCGACTACTCGGATACTGTTTCGCTATTTGAAAAGTGATATAAGTAACTATTTAATATAAAATACTTAACAAATTCGAAGTGAGTCAGCTTTCTTGTAACCTTTGTGAGAGCTGGAGTCCGTACTAGGCACGAAACCTGTATGACAGATCTCCAGTCCCTCCTTAACATTTTACAAATTAAATGACTCTAATAATAAAGCAGTTGACATGTGAAGAACAAAAGCTGCAACTACGAAGGTATGTAACATAATGTACGTAATATTATTAATATTTTTGGTATTTTAGGAGCATCTATTTGTATGCACTAAATAAATAAATAAATAAAGAGCATGCTGCGTCCAAGTGAAAGTCAGTGTGCATTTGTGTATGTCTATGTGTGTGTGTGTGTGTGTGTGTGAGTTGCCGATTGCGGATATTAAAAGAAGATAGTCTGCGGAGGCCATTAGAGGTGTACGTGTCTAGGGACAACCGCTCAGTGACGTCATTGTATTGTGAAGGTTCTAACAAAATTTCGAGGAATCGAATTTCAAATTAAAGTTCGTGACCGTACTACTATCGTGTTATAAAATGGTTGCATAATTTAAGATTGGCATGTCAGCTTATTTCAGATCTTTATATGATTTGTAGGTAGCACACATATATAACGAAAGTAATCTTCTTAAAACCTTGGCATATGAATGTGTGCTATAATATTTTGGTAATAGTCTTGTGAAGGTGACCTCCAGTTATGGAATATTCCAAATTAATCAATGGTTAAAAATACTTATTTTTAAATCTAGCTTTTACTTAAATGCGCTATAAAGAAAATATTTCTTTGCAAGTTCTTTCATTTGATATCCATTTTGTATGAAGGCATATAAAAATTATCTTTAGTAGGTACTTAGTCCTCGAAATTGCATTTAGAGTGACGACACTTTATTTTCCGAGTTATTCTCAGCAAGCAAGTTCGTCTTCTTGGGCGTTTTACCATGTTGGATTTAGAATAACGTCCAAAAATCCAAACTAAACATACATACAATATTTTAGCTCAAACAAATTAATACATACATTGCAAGTTAATATAAAGCTTCTTAAAAAAAGTAAGCCAGTAAAGACTCCCTGACCCTAGACTTGTCTCTACGAAAATATAGAGAAAGAGGTTCTCTACAAAGAGGTTCGTGACGTCATAAACAATTATACGAGTACATTATTTCTCGTTAGTGACGAAGTTACTTTCGTTTATAACGTACTAGCTGACCCGCCCGGCTTCGCCAGTGACATACTTCGAACCCCGTGGCACCTATTTAATCCCGTTGTTTAATAATTTCACATTCACAATAATGTATGAACATTTTCCAAATTCATTGATTACTTCTCCGCTCTCCAGTACTTAGGTACCTACGGCCCGGTCGATTTAATTTATTTTTTCGCGCCTTATTTTGAATTTGCGATAACTCGTAAGATATTCATTTAATTTGCAAGGTGTACAGGGACAAAATAATCTTCATAAAATGCTGAAGCCAACTAACGTAGTAAAAATAATAAGGATTAATAGCATATTTGTGTAAATAGACCTCAAATAACCGCTTAATAATTGCTGTTTTTTTTAAGTATTAAAATGGATATAGTATGTTATACTTAAGAGATAGACATATGTCGTCGCGGACTTTTTTGTAAACCTTTATTAGATACACAATTGCACCATACATTATTTTGTTATATCTCAAAGGGTTTAGGCAGCGTTTTTGTTGAAAGCTCCCAGACGGCTAATTTTTTCCGACATTCCATCCAACAAATATCGTTATAATTTGGTCAATATATACAAAAACTTAACAAATTAAACATAAAAACCTTCTATGAGAATTACTCTTCCTATTAAAAAAAACCGTATCGCAATCCGTTGTGTAGTTTTAAAGATCTAAGCATACATAGGGACAGACAGCGAAAAGCGACTTTGTTTTATAATATGTAGTGATAAGTAAAGTGAATGAAATAGGACAGTAAAAATTTTAATTGTTCTGTGATCTAATTTCGGACATAGTCTCTGCTAAGTTGGTAAGGTAAGTTGTGTCGCCCACGGGCTTGATTGTGCAAGTTCAAACACTGTGTCGCATTTGCTGATTAGCTGTCGAAAGCGACTTCCGAATAATGTTTATGTGGTGTTTGTAACAGAGAGAGTTTATATGTAAGTATAAGAAGGAATTACGTACCTACTAGCGAAAATTCTTTGTAGTTGTACAGAAACCGCCGTTTAAGTACGTAGAGCAGGTTTCATCTCCGGCAGCACTTTGTAAATAATAGGACTGTGACAGTTCAAAAATGTTGATTAAGAATAAAGCAGCGACCAGATGATGGCGTTGCTTGCAAAATTACTAAGTTGGCAGCTCGTATACACCCAGTATACTTTTAAAAGTTTAAGACTCAGTCAAACCCTGTGGCATCCTTCCGAGAAGTTGACGTGACCGAGGCGCCCGGAGCTGGGCAGGTAGATTGGGATCGTGTGCTCTTAGTCCATGATCCACACTTTAAGAAAAAAAGGCCTTAAGGCCCAGCCAAACGAGTGTCATTTTTGAGTTGTGTTTTGTGACTATCATATCTGCGCATCTTCTAAGCTAAACACACTTCAAGTCGTCGCCGTCACGGGCCTTGTCGGTTTCGATTTGCCGCTGCCGGCCGTGGTGCAAGCCATGGTCGGCAGCCAACATTGCTAGGCCGCCGTCGCCTCGTTTGCTTCTTAGGTGATGGCGGCAAAACGCGATGAATTGCGGGTGCGGTAGCGTACGAGACAGACGCTCTCACCCCGCCGTCGTGTTCGGGGGCGTCGCCATGAACAATTCATGCGCGCCCCCGAATAGTGTCTGGCCGTGGGCGGAAGGTCAGGGACCCCGCCCAGCTGGCCACTTGGCGACTGGCACCCTTTCTGTGTTTCAGGGGGTGCCCACTTTTTGGGTACGCCCGTACCGGCCGCTCTCACCTCTTCTGCTTACAGAGGTGCGCTCGAGAGCGGTGGAGGTGCGGGCTAGTTCTTCAGCTCTTTAGGGAGCTCAGGGGTGGTCGCTTATCGACCGCCCCGAGGCGGACCCCTCCATTCTGGGGTGCCCCTTGCCGGCTCGCAGTGATTTAACCTCAGGCCTACCCTGCGACTCGGTTTAAGGTGAGGCGGAACACCGCGGGGTTTAGTGGGTAGGATGGCTTCTCTCTCACGGGCCGGGAGCCCCATACACCGTCCTTACTGCCCCCGCAGCAGGGATGACGGGGCGTAAATGGATTACCCGCGAAAAAAAAACAACACACTTAAAGTCTATTCCCTGTATAAAGTGTGTTGTTGTATACCGGAATGCTTTCATTCTTGTGGTCTATTGTTTGCCATGATATTCGTAAGTTGTTTCTTTCTCAGGGTTTTTTTTTTGTTTTGTATGCGTTGACGCAAAGGATTTCAAAGGAAAAATATCCGTTGCAGTTTGGTCCTTGTTTCTACATAACGTAGACAAAAGCATGTACAGACATTTTTGCATAATGCCACTCTCGTTTGTAATACTGACAGTAGTTGTAAGCACTTTCATTTCTATTGAAGTGTTGATGGATGGTTGAAAGAATTACGCAATATTTGTAACATTATTTGGCAACGACTTATCTGAATTCAATATCACTTATATTATTACTACTGATTGTGCCTGTAATATTATATACCCCAAAGTTCGATCTCTGCTTTCATGTCCGAAGTTTCCTTTGAAAGTTTTTTTTAGTTAAGTCTAATAATAAATTCGTTTTCATCGTTGTCCATAAATCTATCAGTATATCCTAACTACGGAATATTCGCTCGCTCACTTAATCGTTTGGTTGCAAGTGCAACAATTACGTTCCGTTTATTGACCCTCGCTCTTTAAATAGTTACAAATAAATAAAGATTCGATAAGACTCCTACTTCGTAACAGCGTTCCCGATTACCAAATCAATTCGGTTGAGTGCATGCATTATTTGTAGTGTTACCTGATAAAATATGATACGCATTAATTGCATATCGTCATTCTATGGAAGTTATGCTACCATTAAATATAATTCCACTTCAGTCGCTGCCTGGATTTGTGAACGCAACTGAAATGTTACAAGCAATTGTTATAAGTAACCAGAGAGCAAATTGGATCTAATTCGAAATGAAAACATGGCAAGCATCGTTTACGCTAAGATTTTAGCAATGATAATTTTAGCTTAAAGGAATCTTGTTACCTTAGGTCCGTATTCCAGAACGTTTATCAATACTCAAGATACACTTGAGAGTAGATTTTATAAGGTAAAATCTAGTCTCAAGCGTTGATTGAGTATTAAGAAACGTTCTGGAATACTGACCTTAGACACGATGTGCCGACTCCAAAGATCTTCCAGTCCAAGACTTCAGAGTCCGAGTCAGACTGACCTGCAAGTTGGTGCACCTACTGATAATCGACTGAGGCCATGACGAAGCGAAAGAACACGAAACAAAAACCTGTACCATGCCGTTTGATAAACAAACTCTTGGTCTTGCTATAGTTAAGTAGCTTTGTTAAGCATTCAGGACAAATATATTTTACAATATTTTTGTATCTGACCTTCTAGTGGCGAGTCTACATTGTTGACAAGCCGTAGAATAGAACCAGAATAGCTGTTTTTAGTTGTCAAAATGTTAGTAGACTATCAAAAATGCAACTGACTAGCGGCGACTGGCCCGGTACGTGTTAGTAGAACTCATCGGCCGATCGATGGAAGTCTATTGGAGTACGATTGTATTAGTGGACTACGAAAAAAAGTCAAAATTGTACAGCTTGGCTTTCTATAGAACGACGATTACGATTTTTGTCTGACGCGACTGAAATAGTAGACTCGGCCCACTGAACCAATGTTGAAATTAATAGCAATTTGTAACACGAGCACCTTGTATCTTTCCCTCTTTACAATTTGTGTAGGTAGCGCCTAGTAACCTTATCAGCGTCGATTACACAGCATTAATTCAGTTGTTTACTCCTACTTATCAGATCAGACCACGTAATAAGTAAATACACTTCAGTTTGAAAAGACGAATGCCCAGCACACAACGGAGACACATTTGTATTCTGTTTCGTAGCCACTGAGCACTATATGTTGCTGGTGTACAAATGCAGGCAGTACTTGAGAGTTACGTGCGAAATAGTTGTTGGGAATTTAGATGGGCTGCAGTGCACATTTCTTGTTAGTCGCTCTTGGCAGTATATTGACCTGCCTTGGCCAATAAACAAACATATAATGTTTGTTTATTGGCCAAGGCAGTTGTCTAGAAAAATAAAATTTAAAGAATTTATGAAATCTATTAGTGGTTGGCGGACAGATCTGTAAATCATTAAAATAATCTTACTTTCATCCTTCTCAAATTACACTCAAACGTGATTTCCAACTGTTTATATCGATTTGTTTATGTGTAAATTGATCGGAATTCGGTAAAAAACCGGCGAAGATCGAAAAACATTCAAATAATATTTCAATCACGAGTGAAAATACGTAAGTAATGTCCTTAGTACGTAAGTACTTAGTATTTATTTTTTGACGCGGGGTATGCTTTTACGCGCCGTTATTCCTACTGCAGGTGCAGCAAGAACGGTGTGTGGGGACTTACGGCCCTTGGGGGCTGTCCTACGTATTAATAACATCATCGTTGAGTTCAAATTCTCCTTTTTGAGTAAGATCATTTAAAGTCCTATTATGCATGACTATGGGGAGAGCGAGAGTGTTTTATAATATATTATTAGGTTCGCCCAAAATTAGAAAATTGAGTTCGCACTACAGTGACTAGTTTAAGACAGATTTTCGAACGAAACGGTCGTGTTCTTTTTAAACTAAATTAATTCTGCATTCTTAAGGCAAACAAACTTAATTTTCCTTCAATTCTTCAATGTCAATCATTAGATCAATTAGATTTCGATCCATATTCGGTGACGAGTAAAAGTATACCATAAATAGTATAATTGTAGAATTTCACTTCGAGCCGCGTGCACAAGGTCGTTGGCTAAGGGTTTAGAAACTGTGCTTACTTGGAAACCTGATGCTACAGAAATGGAGCTGCCGGACTGACTCACTGCTTACGTCAAATGTTTATCTCGAGTTTGGCATTCATTATTTAATGCTAGATTATTAATTAGGAAGTTCGATTTCGTTTTTACCAAGGTTCTTGACCGCACTATATCTTCTTGCCATGGGTTTCGCATCCTCTTCTTTCAATTTTAGGGTTGCATCCACCTTTAAATGGTGTGTTTTATTTTCTTTCGTCTTTATTGGTAGATACAGTCCTTTGACCTTGTTTAAAAGCTAGAACTCGGGCGTTAGTCAACAGATGTGCACAGCTTGTTCGGTGCTGTTGACTTTGCCCAGAATAAGTTAGAAAATATTTTAGCGGATTTAAATTATGGAGGAATATGATGTGACGTCCCTGCATATATAGTAATACTATATGATTATAAATTAGGATGTTATGGACACTTTCCGTAGAATTATCTAAAGATGGTCGATGCCACAACTATTATGTAATCTACCCAGGTGCGACTCGCATTGAATACTTATTAGGAGGGCAGGAAACATGGCGGCATTCCATGCACATCGCTGCCAGTTTTAGAACTGTATTCAAAGAAACCATCCAGTGATTTTAAGTGCTTTTTAGGGTTGTCACCACAATTTTACATACTACAAAATTTTGCGTAGGAAAGTAGTTAGAAACAGTTCAGTAACAAGCAGCCAAATCATAGCCCTGTCTGTTCCTTTCTACACGGGCAATACCGGCAATAGCTCACTTTCGATCAGGTGGGGCCGTAGGTTTCTCTGCCATCTAGTAATGTAGAAAATAAATGTCGATATGTGGATTTACAGAACAACTTGTATCAACTCATCACTCAACTCATAAAAACGTATGTATGAATGAACATCCTGATGTTTATCTTTCTAAGCAATGTAGCAAAGTATTAAATAAATAGAAAATGTATTTATTTACATCAGCAATTTGCTGAGTGGTACCCCTGTATATAAATTAAATGCAGCGCTTGTCGGATTTTATATGAATGCAGTCAAATGCGGAAATATGCATTTCGATTTCAATATTTAGATAGTACCATTATAAATTAGGTGATCTATTTTGGGTAGTATGCAGAGTGAATTTTTATGACGTGTCAGTAAAGGGCATGTACCTTAACTATTACAATTGCAAGTTCCTAGAAGACCATTTATGTTTTTAATGATCATTTTAAACTGCAGTCACAGACTTTGCATTAAGTTACCACAAGCAAAAAATAATATAATCTGAAGTACAAAAAAAATTGTTTCTTCATGTGCCGATCAAAAACTCTATCGGATGATTAAAAGTTTGAGTACTAGAAATGACAAAAATCTCTGAAACTTTGCACTTGCCAAAATCATACGCCAAATTACCCGCTTAGGCATGGAGGCTTTCGATATATATATATAGGTTAGAACTATCTTACAAAACCAGATGGCAAAAGCATTGACTCTCTAACATTCGTGTGAAAAACCTCCAAGAAGCACCAACTCTTCAATACGATCGATAATCATGAACATAAAGTGCTTTACAAACCACATAAATAAATATATATTATTATACCATTAACGTGCCCTTAAATAATTCGCATTCTAGCACGCGGACGCTTTATCGATTACCGTTGGTCTGCGTATGGTCTACTTAATTAAACGAGTTAAGTGATTAATGTATATAATGTAAGAGTAATAAAAAATATACTTTGTATTATTTTTATTACTCTAACATTAAGTATGTATATTTTTACTATAATCAAATTGACTTGGAGTGATTCGGTAGCTCAGTTAAGGTAAGTAAGCACTGCCCTTGTTAGGCAAACTTGTTAGAAAAATAACAGTTTCTTCGTCTCATCTTAAGTGTTTTTGACTTGCTTATTTGTCTGCTAGGAGCAGCTATTATTTGACTTTTATTTTCGGCATTGTTAAGAGCAGATGCCGTCTGACCTCTCAACGCTGTAAGAGCGCCTGCGTCGTTACCTCGTTCGTTAGTCAGCAGTGCACCGCTATCTGGTGAGATCGCTTGGGATACGAAGATCTTTGTGGGGTCTCTTACATCCTTTGGTTATTAAAAATATTTATTGTAAAACCTTTATAAGAACTTATTAATTTTCATTGTATTATAAAAAAAACCTATGAGTTTTGTATAACATACCTATGGGTATAATATTACAAATACAGTTTAACTACAAGACGGTTTATTAGAGTTTTTTTTTATGAGACTATCATCCTTTGTGAATGAAGTCATAACAAATTTCATATCTTTATAGGTATAATTTTGATTTTTGTTGTTCCATCTAACACACATTGCCATATCGTGTCTACCCACTATCGCTTACAGTCGTAAAAGCTTAGTAAAAAAAGTGTGATTGCGTTACCGACTTCTTGTGGTGATAATTGACGAGAAATTTATGAGACATAATATGCCCGCGGGCTTACTGGCCAAATATTTGGATATACCCGCGCACGGATCAAGGATTTTTAATGACCTCAGAACAATCTAATAAGGAAAAGTGTCTAAGGTTTCTAGCTAATTCTTTCTCATTTTGGCATCTCCCGGGTTACATTCAAACCTAAGATCCGCTCTTAGGGCCGTATTCCAGAACGTTTCTCAATACTCAATCGATGCTTGAGCGAGCGGCATTGGCATTGATGAGAGCGAATGCACTCTGATCTCCCAACCACGTTATCACTCCTGTAGCGGTGTTCTATGGGCAAATGCAGATGCAACTGCTAGCAGATAAGATCTCATGGGTCCCGGAGATTTTGATGAGGTCTCTTACACCTCGTAATTCTTCAGTATACTTGGTAACATTGCTTACTTTATCTTTATTTGTAGATAAAACTGAAGCCTAAAGTTTATTCTAAATACTTACCTTGTCATGGTAACTTTAATGTACGTTTGTGTAATAATTTTAAAATTGAATTTATTATAGTCACAAATAACGAAACAACAAATAGCACTTATAAGTCTGTCAAATGAATTTATGTATATTGTGCCTCCAGGGTACGGTTGTATCTCTAAAACGTGAAGCAAGAATAAACAACAGAAGTTTTACCGGGCGACCGTTGACGTGAAGTCGAATGCTTGTTTTATTGCCCCGATATACTTGAATTTATTATATTAGGTAGGATTGCAGTTATTTATGTTTTGAGTTATTATTATTTGATTGTCTCTGTAGCGGAGTGGCAGTGTACCTAATATATATTACACTCGCAACAATTATATTATCAACTAGTTGACGCCCGCGGCTCCGCTCGCGTGGTGAAGTTTTCCCTCTTCCTACAGGAACTTGTCCCCATAAAAAGTTGTCTATGTGTTATTCTGATGTGTAAGATTTGAAGTGTCTAAAATATCGTAAAATTACATCAAAATCCATATGGTATTTTAGCGTGAAAGAGTAACAAATATACATTCGAACGTTCTTAAAAACTTTTGCATTTATAATATTAGTAAGATGTCTTGCTGTGCTGTACAAAACTGTCATTCAACTGTTAGTCTTAAAAGGAACCTACCCAGTTACACCTGCAAGGTTTTAAATCTGTTGACTATCAGAGGACGGACGTGACTCAACCACAGGGGGCAATGGAGTGTTAGGAGATCATTTGCAGCAGCCAATCTAAGCGTACCCGGCCTGAAAATAATAAAATAATAATTGGGACTACACAGTTCATGTAAGAGAGAGCATTTGATCAAGGAAACACAATTTAATATTGTTGAACAAGGAAGTACACCATATTAAAAGTTAGACATAATGTATAAATAGTAGTTTTATACATTATGCCTTAATAAGTCACTAAAACTGTAAGTGAAGCGCTCGTGGCCCCGCTGACTCAGTATTCATTAAGCGATCACTGCGTTAAGCATCATTCGCTATAGCTGGTTTTTGGATGGGTAAATACTTTGTGGCATTTGCATTTGCGAGCGTTTCCGTGCTTCAAAAGGCACGTTTAGCAGTTGGTCCCGGTTGCCAGTAAAATGGCAGTCGTTGAGCCTGGTTGAAGGCCTTATGGGTGGGTGACTTAAAAATTTCAGGTCCAAAATTTCGCCACCAGCCTGTCCATTCCACCACGGCAATGGGCTCGCCACCTGTTACGTGGGACAAAAATGCAATGATGAAATATTGGCGTATATTATACCTCTGCCTACCCCTTCGGGGATAAAGGCGTGACAATATGTACCTATGTATGTAAAACTGTAAGTTGCTCGTAGCCCTGCTTGCTCATTGCAGTATTGAAAATAATCGCTGTGTTGAGCATCTTACGCTATGTTCAGTCCTGAGATGCGTACATTTCACAGCGTTTCCGTGCTTCGAAATTCTTATTACGTTCATTTGCACAGTGGAACTGTTTGTTTAGAGCCGTCCATGTCGCTGAGTTCTGGGCTGGACACATTTAACTTATTGCCATTCATACGAAGAAGAAGAAGATTACGTTCATGGCCCCGGCTGTGAGTAACATGCTAGTCGACAGTTGCAGACTATATGAGCAGCTTAAAAAATGTCAGCAACAAGCAACCCCACAGACATATAAGACAGTAAGCAGACTCAACGTTAGCGAAAAATAGCGTAGCACACACATATACAGCTAGCTTAGCTTAGTTATTTTTGGTGATTTCTTGAAAATGAAACTTCATCACTCTATGCACAATAACTGTTTGTATATTTTTTTCTACTTTTGTAACATTTTACAATAATTTTATGTAATATTTTCACTTCGTCACAAATCTTTGATTAAAGATGATAGCGGTGGTTGTCATTACAAGTTTGTAGCTTATTTGTAGTAGAAAAATTGGCTACGCGCTGTTCGCTGTCAAAGTGTGAGTTAGATGTAGCTACACAGGAATAACAAAGATAGTTTTAAACAACAAATAGCAAGAGTGAAAAGGATGAAGTATTGCTCCAAAAGCAAAGGAATATGTTTGGTCTGCTTACTCTTGTACGTCTGTGAAGCAACCCTAACCTGTCCGTTTCAACATGACAATAAGTTCACCACCTATTCATTCACACCACATATTCACCATTAGGACTAGGTCTGTATCCCTATATCTACATACTTAGGTGAACAATTCGTGACTAAAAGCAAAACTGTTATATATTTTTGTATAGGTACCTCTGGTATTTCTGAAATCATACCATATTTAGCTTTTTAGTAGAATCCGGTGGTCGCCTTTAGGACGTGACTTATTACCCTAATGGCGTTGTCTTATTGTTTTACCTTTATTATATCAGCATAATAAATTGTGTAGTGCCTTAATTTAGATACTCACATTCTTTGAGTTGCGGCAATACTACGGTAAATGCTTGGTTGTAAAATAATTGGATTGCGTTTTGGAAGGAATTCTAATGAGATTGTTTGTAGGGCTATCTGAAAATCTAGCTCGTTGTACTTGACTGGGTGATGCAAGTGTTTCAATGTATATTATAAAGTTGGTTTTGTATCTATCGTTTATAACATTTATTTACTATCGCTGTGGTATACAATACTAGATGACCCCCACAGCTTCGCTTGTAGAATATTTCGACCTCCCGTCGCACCTATTTAATCCCGTCGCTTATAAATTCTACAATCATGCATACAAATTTGCCCGATTTGTCTAAATTTATGAGTACTGCTCTGCTCCCCAGTGTAGTAGCGTAATAATATATAGCTTATAGCCTTCCTCGATAAATGGGCTATCTAACACAAAAAAATTTTTTTTCAAATCCGACCAGTAGTTCCTGAGATGAGCGCGTTTAATCGAACAAACAAATAAACAAACTCTTCAGCTTTATATTGCATAGTTTTTATCGCGGGCTTTGAGTGGGCTTTAATCAAGAAATTCCGTAAGGAAAAAAACCTAAGACGAAGGTCGAGACGAGGTCACACGAAGTTCACCGAGCACGGCCGAGCGTTGGCGTAACGTGTATGTACATATATTATATGGTACGATTGTACTAAGCTCGCACGGATCGAGACGTGATGATAGTGAGTGTGAGGGTGACTGTGAGAGTGAGGGTGGGGTGAGGGTGAGAGTGAGGGGTGAGGATGTTTTTTTTTCTTTTCTGGTTTATTTTTTTGTTTCTTTTTATTGTAACTTGAATTAATATCAAAGAAAAACAAAGGTATGCTATGCAATAGCTTTACCGCGGCAGTCTCCGAGTGCCACACGTTGTTTTTATAAATAAATTAATAAATATTGTGGGACACTTTTCACACAGCGCCATCTAGCCCAAAGTAAGCTAATATTAGCTTGTGTTATGGGATCTAGATAACTGATAAACATACTTATATATTTCTAAATAAATACATATTATACATAGGAAACACCCAAACTCCGAAATACACATTTGTGGATCACACAAATATTTGGTTCGACCCGGGAATCGAACTCGGGACCTCTTGCGTAGCAGTCAGATACACTCCCACCACGCCACAGAGGCAGTCGAAATATTATATTAACGAAATATTAGTATCGATTGTAACATTGGCGATTGGAAAGAGTGGACGTGTAATTTCTTGTCAGATTCTTACTCAACGGCTCTATCCCTATTGCTTTGCGAATCCTGGCAGTAAATGTAAAATCATTCGTAATGACATTTATATGTGTTTCTATATGACCTAAAGACCTAAATGAATAAAGATTCTTTTGTTTATAAGTTTGTATTTTACTAAATTAATTTTTGATTGCAGCCCTGAAAATCTCAGCATTTCACAGACCACTGTCTTCAGTATGTCAGATGCATCGCTTGCTTCGGATGCATATGCGATTGCTTTTAATAAGAGGAGAAATTTTTGAGTATTTTGGTACATGGAAATGTACCCCTGCCTGTTTTAACGGGGGAAAAGGGTGGATAGTGTGAGACCTTTGGTGATGCAAAACGTCCATAGGTTTCACTGAATACCTTCGATTAGGTGTGGCATATCCTTTTCTGCCAGCTTAGTAACATAAAAAAATGTATTAAATATCAAGAATTAATACGAGTAGCGGACATTGTAAAAAAACATATACGCCAATGGATCAACATGTATTTTGACATAGTTTAACAAACATTTTATATGTAGAAACACTTCGCATGAAGCTATGTGCATTAGTTTATTTGCATTATATGCAAATATAATGGTTATAAACTTTAAAAAATATGTTCGAACTTTGATCAATGGGCGACCACTATTATACATATAATAAATACTCAGTATTCTGAACATGGGGTCTCACGTGGCAGGCGATGAGTCAGGGTCGCGCAACAATAGGTGCTAATGATGATCGCAATGAAGTGAAGCTATTCTCAGTACATTCATTAGGCTTTGTCGTGTTATGTTTACTTGGAGGTAAGGTTCTATTTTTTGGTTTCGAAGTATTTTCTAAAAAGCTCTTTAACTTACTTATTTCTGAACAACTATGACGGGGCAGAAGTGTCATCTTCACACTACCTAACTCAAAGTAAGCAACTATCTTCACACTGTATCCCTAACAGGGTAGTCAGAAAGGAAAGATCGCCAGGTTTTGCGATCCATGCATACTTCTTTCGCTTCCTGCAGATTCACTCGTGCACGTCCCATTTGAGTAATGCTGAAATTGTCTGTGTTTGAGCAATTAGTTCCGTGGTTTTAAAATTGTATATCAGGTCGTATGCTGGAACGAACTTTTACTCCTCACATAATAAATATTTCGTACAATAACGAACGAACAATCATAAATATCAGTTCAGAAATGCGAAGAGGAGAATAAACACATAATTGGTCAGGAAATAAAAGGATAACGTTATTTTTTCTATTGACCCTAAAATATATTTGCTCTCCTAATTTTCATAAAGTGCGATGTGTACAGCAAGAGATATCATTTCATCAAGATACCACTATTATTCTATTTAGATTATTGCGAAGAGCAATAAAGGGGTTGTGCCACTTGTGACTCACAGACACTGTCACAAGTGGGATGGCGACAATTACATCTGCAGCTATGAAATATTTGAAATAGTCTCGATACAAGATGAACATGAGCAAATTTTATAAAATTCAGCGTGATGCGACCGGAGGCGTGGTCGTTGCTGAGAGCCTCACATTGACGACCCTGATTTATGTTCATGATTAGAAGTGCGAGTGCTTGGAACGCCACCGTTGAAGGGTACAACGAAAATAATTAAAATGTTCGTGTTGGCTACTGCTAAAGCCAGTAGTTGTATATATATTACGATAAACAAAATAAAAGCCAATTGATGAAAATGTAGAGCACGCGTGAACTTAATTTTTATTGCAGTAGTCGTAGGTAGTAAAGTTTCAAACGCGCCGTTTTTATAGAGGTCCGTTCCGTGCTTATGAGTACAAAATTTAATGCCCAAAATATAACACTCTGGTATCGCTTCCTATTTCGGTCTCGACTGACACCCGCAAAAGATTCATAGTCTTTTTACGTCCGGTTTTATGGTGTTCCGCGTTAGTGCAGGTTTACAAACGCACAGACGTGCTTAGTAGGTCACCCTTTAACGCAAACTGTTTATCTAGACACCTGCGCTGTAATAAAATGGTCGTAAAAGTGCTGTATAAGTAGGGTTGCCGCCTACGCTTAGATAAGTACTAAAACGCATCCAAATGATTTTTGACGCGCCTGTTGAAGCGGTTATGTTTTTGTACCGTCAAATACACATCTGATTGGCGATTACATACAGAATCTTTAAAAGTAAAAACAGAAGTCAACAAAAAACAACAACACTAAAAAAGCGAAAAATAAACAATTACAATTTGACAATTTTTGTTTTAATCTCTTAACTATCTTAATTTAAATAAAGTATTATCGAATAAATTTTCTGGATTAACGCATCCGGTGCGTTTGAGAAAATTTATCCCGTCGCTGTTAGAAATGGGTATTATCCCTAAAGCATAGGCCTATATATCATGGAATCATGTTCCTTTAGGTAACTGGAATGGTAACTCTTCGAAAATTGAGTTACATATATTTCGAAAATTGTGTTCAGGTGAAATACCCGAACAAATAGTAAAAAATAAATAAATTATGATTGAATTACGACCAATGGGCGACCACTAGTGATTGTAATTTTAGCTTGTAATCATACGTGAGAACCATTAGTAGTTTTCCTGCGCAGATGTTCATTTGGCGAAGGCTATTTGTGGTGCTACAAAAACAGGGTTATACAGCAAAATCTACCGTTTTTGTTTCGATTCGATGTTGCGTTTTTTATTACTGACTAGTGGACGTTTCGCGGTTTCACCCGCTTAGTGCCCGTTTCCTATCCATATAATACGGTGATAAAATGTAGCCTAAGTTACTCAGAACATCAACTATCTGCCAGTGAAAGTCCCGTTTAAGTCGGTCCATACGGTCCAGAGATTATTAGGAAAAAAAACATTTGTTTAGTAAGTTCCGTATATACTTTCATATGCATTTAGTGAAAAGCTGTTAATTTGGAATTACAAACAGACATTCAAATTTAATTTATCTGATTAGATGTGAGTGAAAATTCCAATACCTGCAGCATCCGTTTGTCCTCCTTAGCTTTCTTTTGGGCAAAGTGCTAACAGGATAGGTCACCATCTTTTATCCAATTAACAGAATATCAGCAGATCGCAGCCCTGGCTAGATATAGGTTGCATTCATTCACTAAATGGGAACGTTAAATTTCCGGCGGGCAAAATTAGACTTATATCGTGTCATCTTGTAATTTGATTTTATTATCGTCAATGTTGGAAACGATTGCGTGTTGATCTCCAAAACCCTATTGGCGACATATCTCGCCCGTTTTGGTCAGCAGATTACTTGAACCTTACATCGTATGGTCGATCATTCAAGTCAAGTCAGAACCATTCACATCGCAACTTTTATTGTTTTAACAGAATTTATATGCGTGTTAAAAACATGGCTCGTAAGTTCTTGTTCAAAATTTACGATAGTTTAATTGCATGAGAACATAAATAGACAGATTAGATTGCGCAGATCGTTTCCTGATATCGCGCAATTATATGTTTTTGTCGAATGGGATTTTCAAATATTTTAAGATCATTTGAAGTTGTACAAGTTTTTATTTTAGGATCTTAAGTGTCGGTAAAAGCTTTCAAAACAATTACATACAACGTTCAATAAAGCTCTGGGTGGCTACCACTGTGATGCCCACAGCTTCGTTTCGTGGTAAAATTTCCCTTACCCGTTCCCCCCTAGAGTTAGCCAAAAAGACAAATGCCATCGAGCGGTCTTTTCTGTAGACCTATATAAGATACACAATTCCACCATATATTATTTTCTTTGCTTTCGTTGAAAGCTTCCAAACGGTATATGCCGACACCTTTATCAAAAATCGTTATATTTTAGTCAATATATACAAAAACATAAAAAATTATATACTAAAACATTACTCGAGAACCAAACCGCTTGGTAAAAAGAGCAGTAAAATCGGTGCAGTAGTTTTTGAGTTTATCGTGAACAGACAGACATACAGCCAGACACGCTGGAGGACTTTGTTTTATAATATGTTATCTATCAGGTTATTCTTACTATTATACAGAAAACGAATACCCTGACGAATGCAGACTGTCCGAACTTTGACAGCACTTTTTCTTTTTTTTTTCTATGTACACTCGAAAGAATATCCCAGGAACTCTGATCAGTCCTGGTTACCAACCCCTGGCGACCTCTGACCATTGTTTTTAATGATTATTATCAATCACTTCTTTATCTTTATCCGCCTTTAACACGCCTTTTTCCGCTCGTGAAAAAGCGCTCGTGGCCCCGCGGATTCAGTGTTCTGTAAACGATCACTGAGATACGCAACTTTTACTATGACTGGTCCTCGGATGGGTGACCACTATGTGGCATTTACGTTTGCGAGCTTTTCCGTGCTTCGGTTGTCAGTATCATGGCAGTGGTTAAGCTTGAAAATTTTTCAACAGCAGCTCACCACCTATTACGTGGGACAGGAATACACATGGTGAAAAGTGGGCATTTAATATGCCTCTGCCACCCCTTCGGGGATAAGGTGTGATAGAAAAAAAAAAAAAAAATAACACGCCTTTTTTACCTTTATCAGCCTTATCCCACGTTTAACAGTTTGCATTTTTACCACGTTACAGATGGTGAGCCCATTGTCGTGTTAAAATAGACAAGCGCTGGTTATGGCATGGAAATGCTACAAAGCGGTCACCCATCCGTGACCAGCCATAGAGTAAGTTGCTTAACTCAGTGATCGTTTACAGAACACAGAGCTAGCGGAGCCACGAGTGCTGCTTTTTGTTTTAATGATATCAGCCGTAAATTTTTTCTCAGCGAATTTTTTTTTGTTTTTAATTTATTTATCTGAACCGTACATCTGTCATGACAGGCAGAACCCAATGCGACAGAGTAGGCATATCAAAATACCTAAAATAACATTTAATGTACTAGGTAATATAACTTATTACGTACAATACTACCTTAGTGAATTGGGTGTAAGGGGCCCCACCAAGATCTTCGGGGCCCAAGTTCAACCTCCCGTGCTAGTGCGTGCACCTGCTGATTAACGGACGAGGCTCTGGCGCTGGCTTTCCCCTCTGGGGTTGGGAGGTCTGAGGGCGTCGCTCCCATAAAAGCCACCCGCCGAAACAAAATGGTAAAGTATAATAGGAAAGCTGCTAGGGATAGGGCGCCGCCGCAAAACGGCGCGCAGGAGCCCCGCCCGACTCCTGTGGCAAGTGGGCTAGGGCTGCCGTGTGTCGGGCCAGCACGGCTAAAGAAGTTAGCCCCAACCCGAATCCGCTTCGCATCTTGGAACATTGGCACGCTGACTGGGCGTGCGGTAGAGTTGGCCGAAGTACTCTCCAGGCGGAGGGTGGACGTGGCGTTCCTGCAGGAGACTCGGTGGAAGGGCAACAGAGCCCGGCCCTTGCAGAACGGCTACAAGCTGTATTACACGGGTGCGCCTGGTGGGGAGAACGGGGTGGCCGTTGTGCTCTCCGAGGGGCTGCAGAGTGGCATTTTGGAGGTGAAACGCTGTAGCGACCGGCTTATGATCGTGGTGCTTATCGATGGGATTATTACCCACCTAAAAAGTGCCTACGCGCTACAGGCCAGTTGTAGCGACGCCGATAAGATGTCGTTTTGGGGTCAACTCGAGGGAGTGCTTCGGAGCATTCCGTTGTCACAGGGAATCGTTTTGGGCGGCGACCTAAACGGTCATGTGGGTGAGAGGTGTGAGGAGTTTGAGCGTGTTCATGGTGGTTTTGGATACGGCACCCGCAACGCTGAAGGAGAAACTATCCTCAGAACGTGTGCGGCTGCCGATCTGGCCATTGTGAACACGTATTTCAAAAACAAATCCGAACATCTCATCACCTACAAGAGCGGGAGGCGTACAACTCAGATCGATTTCCTACTCACTAGGCGACACAGCATCGGCAAGGTGGCCAACTGCAAGGTCACACCCGGTGAGAGTCTTACTGCACAACACCGTCTCCTTGTCATGGACCTCTGCGTGAAGCCCAAAGGCAAACGCATCGAACGGTGCCAGCGCTGCTTCAGATGGTGGCTGCTTGATGAAACTAGGTCCCAGGAGTTCGTCTCAGCTGTCGGTGACAAGTGCACCGACACTGAAGGCGAACCAGTTCAAGATTACTGGGGCAAAGTTCAGGCGGCCATCCTTGGAGCGGCGAAGGTGGTGCTTGGTGAGTCTAAGGGTGGACGCAAATGTGACAAGGAAACTTGGTGGTGGAACGACGCAGTCCAGAGGGAGACTAGGGAGAAGAAAGCCCTCTTTAAAAAGTGGCAAGCGACCGGATCTCCTGAAGACCGCGACGCGTACAGGGCTGCCAAGCGCGCCACAAAGAGAGCTGTAGCCAGAGCCAGACGTGACCACTTACAACCTCTGTATGATAAGCTGGAATCGTCTGAGGGGCAGAAGCTCATCTATAAGCTGGCGCGCTCCAGGGTCAAAGCGGCACAGGATATATCCAAGTGTCGCTGTGTAAAAGACCCTGAGGGCAACCTGTTAAGCGAAGACCTCGCGGTAAAGGAGAGATGGCGCTCGTACTTCCACGAGCTGCTTAATAAACAGCACAAAGAGGTGCAGCCTCCGGACCTCCCTCCGAATCAGGGACTAGTGCCACCGGTAACGCCTGGAGAAGTCCTGACTGCGCTTCGCCGCATGAAGAATCGGAAAGCTGTCGGACCCGATGGAGTCCCCATCGAAGCCTGGAAGGCGATGGGTCCTCGCGGTGTGGGCATCTTAGTAAACCTTTTTAACCGCATACTCATCAGCGGGCAGATCCCAAACCAATGGAGACTGAGTATTATTACTCCAGTCTTCAAAGGTAAGGGGTCAGTGCAGGAGTGCGGGAGCTACCACGGTATTAAGGTGATGTCCCACACCATGACAACTCTTCGAGAGGATTATAGACTCTCAGATCCGGCAGGAGTGCACTCTCTCGGGGTGTCAATATGGGTTTCGCCCTGGTTATGGGACCACAGACCCTGTTTTTGCCCTGAGGGTTGTCGCAGAGAAATACAGGTCGAAGAACACGCCTCTGCACTGTTTGTTTCTAGACATGCAGAAGGCCTTCGACTGTGTTCCTCGTGCGATGATCTGGTGGGCACTGCGGTCCAAAGGGGTTCCAGAGGTCTATATTGACACTATCCGGGACATGTACTGTGACTCCGATTCAATGGTTCGGACTGCTGTTGGCGACACGAAACCCTTCCCCATCACCGTCGGGGTACACCAGGGTTCGGTCCTTAGTCCGCTTCTGTTCAGTGTAATATTAGACGAATTGTCGGACAGCATCAGAAACCCACATGAGCAGCCTCCATGGTTGCTCATGTATGCTGACGATATTGCGCTGGCAGACGCGGACAGGGGCAGATTGGTGCGACGTGTAAAGGCGTGGAAGGAGACGTTTGAGAACGGCGGTCTGAAACTAAATGTGGCGAAGACCGAGTACTTGGCACTAAACTCGACAGATCCCACATCCGTCCGCATAGGCGGTGATTTGGTCGAGCGCACGGACCAGGTTAAATACCTGGGATCTGTTTTTCACACGTCCAGTGACATCGATTGCGATGTCAAGTCACGCATTGCTGCCGCGTGGGCCAACGGGCGGGAGATGACCGGTGTCATTTGTGACCCTAAAATGCCGATCCGGTTGAAGGGACAGGTCTACAAAACCATTATTAGACCTGTCCTTTTACATGGCAGTGAGACGTGGCCGATATTGGAGTGACACAAGCAGGAGCTGCGTGTCACGGAAATGAAGATGCTGCGGTGGATGTGTGGGGTCACGCGGATGGAACGCGTGAGAAACTATCTCGTCCGCGGCAGCCTGCACGTCCGTGACATTGCAGACAAGTTGCAAGAGTGTCGCCTTCGTTGGTATGGTCACGTCTTGCGGCAACAGCCGGGCTACGTAGGTAACAAATGTCTGGCCATGTCAGCCCCGCCGGGTCCCGGTAAGAGGGGAAGACCCAAGAAGTGCTGGCTTGACGTCGTAAGGGATGACATGCGTGCCAATGGTCTCACTACAGGGGATGCCGAAGACCGTGCGAAGTGGAGGAGAAAATGTAGGAAAGCAGACCCCGGGCGTCGCGAGACGCAACTGGGACAGACGCTCGGATGATGATGACTACCTTAGTGAATTCACTCAGAGAACAATAGAAGAATATCGGTCTCCTCTGCCACATGGTTGAGAGCGCGAAGCGGCCGTGACAGTGGCGCCTCCTTCAGCAGGTTGGTGCGTGCGTTCGGCACCACTAGCAGGCAAGGTCGAGGTCGTCGCCAAACGTACCTAGCAGGTGCCTGCAGACCAACCATCCCTAAAATATCCGCATTGTGTAGCTTACCTCTTAAAAGTTTAAATATATATGACACGAGGGAGAACTCCCTCCTTACTCTCAACTCATTATATCCAACCATGCCCAGGACGAACAGGGTTGGATACATGGGTGAGTAGAAAGGGTACACTCCATACAACCGTAAGTATAAAAACCGAATAAATTTATTTTGGACCCTCTCCAGCACGAGACTATATTTAGTTTCATGGGGGGCCCAGATGACTGCGTTGCACTCCAATTGACTCCTAACCAAAGCTTTATATAACACGATAATTGCTTTGATGTTTGTGTAGGCACGAGCTGTACGTAGCATAAAACCTAAGTTTCTATATGCTTTCCTGCAACATATGACAATATGATTACGAAACGTTAGCTCCGTGCTAAAGTTAACTCCTAGGTCCCTGACTTCCTTCACCCGGGCCATTTGAGTACCATCGACGTTATAATTGCATGTGATAGTAGTACGCGCACGTGAGAACGTGATAATAATACACTTTTGAATATTGAATTGTAACAAATTCTCCTTACTTCATGCTACTACACTATCAATGTTACCCTGCAGACGCTCACAATCATCTCCACTATTTATAGTAAGCGATGGCTTAAGATCGTCCGCAAATAGCAAGCAATTTGAGTGCCCCACAGTCCTTGGCAGATCATTAATCATGATTATAAACAGAAGATGTCCGAGGTTACTTCCCTGACTTACGCCAGGTAAAATATGGTTCTGATACGTGCCCGTCATATGTTACATACTGCTGCCTATCCCTCATGTAGCTGGCGAACAGCCATTGCAAGTGCGAGGCGAAGCCGACAGCCGCTAACTTTATCAGCAACCTGTCATTGTCGACTAAGTCGAAGGCTTTTTTATAGTCGAAGTAAGCAGCGTCTACCTGCCCCCCACCATCCACCTACTACTCGAACTTGGGTAGAATTACCTCTTCAAGTAAACAAGATAGGAACGTTTAGCACTCCTATTCAACATGACATAACCGTGATTGGTTACGAAATGGTTCGCTGGTAAAATGTCAAACAAGACAGACTGTAGAGCTCTTTATTTCTATTGTTACATGATGGTTGTAATGTGGAAGAACATTATTAAAATAACATTCCGCCATTACCTTGCAAAACACTTTATTGACAAGCTATTATTTCTCAGTTAAGGCGTGGCAGCGTATCATACCTCATAGTTACTAATAATATCAAAAGAATAGAGTTGTTGGATGTGATGGTTATTTTATCGTCTTACCGGTACGAAATGTCTTTTCCTTTTCCAAATTTTTAGCTCCCTAATTTGCAGTTGTCTCTAAATCTTACTAACCTTTTACTAAGGGTAACCGAATTTAGGGGTTTTCCGGGCACTGGATTATTATTATGTAGGTAAGTACACTTGAAGGGGTGTAAAAGGCACCACATCTCTAGGGTCCAAACGACCTCACCTGCTAGTGACCTCACCCGCTGATTAACGGACAAGGCAACGACGCTGGCGCCCTTACGAGGTTGGGAGGTCAGATGGCAGTCGCTCTCAACAATGACGAAATTAAGAGTAAAATAAAAATTGCTCTCGTGGCCTCGCTGACTCTGTTCTGTAAACGATCACTGCGTTAAGCAACATTCGCTATAGGTGGTCTTTGGATTGGTGACCACGTTGTGGAATTTACATTTGCGAGCGTTTCCGTGCTTCTAAACGCATGTTAAGCCGTTGGTCCCGGTTGCCAGTAAAATGGCAGTCGTTAAGCCTGGTGGAAGGCCTTATGGGCGAGCTTGAAAAATTTCAACAGCAAGTCGCCAAATTTCAACAGCAAGTCGCCACAGCATGTGCCTGTCCATTTCAACACGGTAATGGGCTCACCACCTGTTACGTGGGACAAAAATTCATACAGTGAAATGTGGGATTTAAGCAAAACGAATCAAACGATTACTGCTCCTAGAAGTCACATAGTGGACCGTAGGTTCCAAATCCATATAGGATTTGGGAACTGGGAATACAAAAAGATGAAGAGAAGATAAGATAAGCACTCAGTTAACAATAGCAAGGATACCTTCGATCCCTAAGTGGGATAACTAAATATACAGTTTATTCTATTGATCGAATAATTACGGAAATTATTACTTGCACAGCCTACACTTGCGTAGGTTCCATACTGTGTACTGTGTACACTGACTTCCTTGTAGTTTTTGTACTGTGTGGGTGACGTATGGAAGTTTGTATGAAGATAATGTGTATCATTACATCTATGTAGAATGGAGCATAATGACAATCACGTGGGTTGGTTTTGTTAAATAAATAAGATCTTTTGTATATGCACTGATATATTTTTGAGGTCATTTTATGTTGACCTATACATTATATACCAAAGACAATAAAGTAAATAATTACTATGAGTAAGCTTGTCCAGTTTTTGAAGTTTTACTTCTTTTTGCACGTTAGGGAGATTTTATGAGTAAATTTTTATGATGCGCACGCAGACCGTCACGAAAAACCGACGTCGTGAGGTTAACTGATAAGTGTTTCCATGACAACTTATACATTCAAAGTAGTTTTCATTCTTTTGATGTTATTTTTTCTTATTCATTGATCATTCCTGTTACAAACAAAGAGTTGTGGTATATGTGATAAAATCTTATACTAAATCAGTATAAACTTGTAACGCGTGTACATAAGTACAAACACAATATTTTTTAATTATTTATTTAGTTATGGACTTTGCCTACGAGTTCACGTGGAACATAGTTATGTACTTTGAACAGCATTTTGACTTTTTTAAAAATTTTGAATTTATTTTGCAAATGCAAGCGGTTGTGTGCGCTAAACGCTAGAACAAAGTTTTTTTGTTATCTAGTACCTAAATATAAAACTTTGTGGTTTCATGTTAAAAAAATAATAATAATAAAGAAAACCCTTTAGACTCGTTTGTATCTCTACCAAATTTCTTCAGACTTCGTTCAGTGGTTGAGGCGATTCACCCCTCAATTACTGAACCAAGTGTTACATATATTCAGGTACTTTCACATTTTAATTTGCATTTAGTTAGATAGGGGGACTGACGAACATGGCCAAACTATAGTAAACACCCTCTTCCTTTACCAAGAAGCCCTAAATCCCCCCTTTTCTACGTTTGGTTACTTATGTTTTTTTTTAAATAAAAATTATATTATATTTAATTAAATTATAGTTGGTGTACAATAAAGAATATTTCTATTCTATTCTATTCTGTTATAGCTTATTTATTTGTTAATGATCTGTCTGAAAACAGTGTTCTACGTACAGTATATTAAGACATTTATAACAAAAGCTTAGGTTGTTAATTTTATGGGTGTAAAATTAGTTAACTGTGTAGACAGAGTGAGTCAGATTGAACTTCCAAGATATTTTATCCTCACCTGTATGGTGCAACTAATAAAGGCATGTAACTCTACCAACTTTTGTAAGATTCAAATCTTGTTTATCTTTAAGTGCGTTAATAAATATGCGCAATAACAAGAGTCTTTTCATTATAGGTAACGTGATAAGTGCCTTAAGAATATTATAATGTTTTCAATATGCGACCTAACTCAGCTCTTGTGTCACGTATTGCATCATGGAAATAGTACTATCGAATTAATTTTGCTATGTCATTGAAATCGACAAACTGTCATTGTCGATCAGATGAGCATTTTCATCGTTTGTTCGACTTGAAATTGACAAAAACTGAAGTGTCAAAAGTACTTGGACACCTGAACGAGAATATATGAAACGACTAACGAATCTACAGGATGCGAAAGAAGTATGCATGGATCGCGAAGCCTTGCGATCTGTCCTATCTGACTAACCCGTCAGGGATAATGCGTAAAGATATTTACTTTAGTTATGCAGTTAATAATTTACAAGCATTAAAAAATCTGTTAGTTTTCATGGAGAATGCTATTAACGAATCTGACAACAAAAGGCTTTTATTGTGAGTGTTATTACATACTTGTGGTACAAAAGCGCTTAGCATTTCTTTGTGAGGCACAACTAAAAAACAAGTGTAACTCGCCGATTTCGACCAATATTTATACACACAGACATTATAATTAAAGCTATTTTAGAAGTGTTTTAAATTAAAAATATTCTTAATGAATTATTCTCTTTCCCAGGCAAAATCCGAAGAACAGTTAGCTTGCGAGAAAGAATGGCTTCAGACGGGTCATATGTGGCTGGCACATCGAGGAGGCTTCACCGCCGTGGTGCGAGAAGGAGAGGCAGAGACGGGTAGAGCCAAAGTACGAGTGATACAGACTGGAGAGGTGATAACTGTGGATGAAGATGATTTGGAGAAGGTTAGTGTATACCTATTCCTATTATATGATCTACAATATGATGATGACTATGGACCTACTGAGGTCATATGGTTGTTTAGTAAATATGGTACCTTGTCAGTCCACGGCATAGTGCCTTTTGTCTACAAAAAGGCATTATGTCTACATTCTTGTCTCTCACTTTGTAAAGACACTTTTTGTCATTCACAAAATTAAAATACAATTTCCAACGTCTCTAACTTATCTTTTGTGGTGACTTTATTCTATGTAGGTATATACTCGTATCCCAAGGTATTTGAACTTTGCCTGGAACATTGCTGTAGATCCTGTTAGCAGTTACAGCAGTGTAGGAACCGGTCCAATAACAAAAGTGGTAATTTGGTACGGTATGGCTATACGAGTATATGCCTAGAACGTGCGACACACTGGCCATGTTAATAATGAAAAAGAGTGAAATTTAACTAACTAACTAAGCCTGTGGCACGCGCCATTGTTGGACGTAGGCCTCTGCCAATTCACGCTACAACACACGGTCCTGGCTCCAGTCTATGCCTGCGATGTTTTCTAAGACGGTCCATCTGGCGTGGGGTCGTTCTCGTTTGCTAAATCGCTGTCTCGCCTCCATAGCATTTAGCTTCATCGGTCATCGGTTCTTCTACAGATGCACTTTAACGCGCTTACTTTGCTACCTATATCTACCGTCTATATAACCAATTCTTCTCTATCTCCAGGCCAACCCTCCTCAGTTGGAACGATGCGAAGATATCGCTTCTCTGCGGTGCCTCAACGAATGCGGCGCCCTCAACGTACTCCGGTCACGTTTCGCGGCCGGTCTGCCTCACGCACGTGCGGGTCACGCGCTTTTGGTACTGGGACCGCCGAAGCGCACTGCTCCTATTTACACTGACAAGGTAAGTGCGTAATGCGTACAGATCTATGCCATAGACCACCGCCTCAAACTGGTCAAATCTCAGGCAACAAATGCTATAAAACAAAATATATCTATCTAGCTTACTGGCAACGAGGTTCCAACGGCTTAACATACTTTCCGGAGCACATAAACGCTCGTAAATATAAATTAGGTCACAAACGGTCACCCATCTCGAAACAAACCGTAGCGTAAGATGATCAACAATTAGCTCATTGTTTTGTAAAGGATTTAACTATCATCACGCTGTTTTCCTGACGGGATAAGAACGCCATGCTTTGCGATCCATGCATCTCGGTTCCTGCAGATTCATTGATCGTTTCATACGAGTACATGCATTATAATTATTAGTTCTGAAATTTGAAGTTGGTGTGTTGTGTAAACCTTACAGGTAGCGGCTATGTTCCGTGGTTGCCGCGCCGATGATATGCCACCGCACGTGTTCGCTGCAGCTCAGTCTACTCACCGCTGCATGCTGGCTTCGAGACGCGACAGAGCTATAGTCTTCCTTGGCCGGTGAGTCATACTGAATTGTCACTCTCTTGTATCATCAAAAGTATTTTTGTAACTATTTTATGGCCTGGTAACTAAGACCATTATTGATAAATTTTTAAAGCAATTATTGTGCTAAATTTCTCATAAATAGGTCATACTCTTAAAATGCCTGGTAGAAGGCCTTATAGGCGGCTTAAAAAATTTTCAACAGCAGGTAGCTACAACCTGCGTCTGTCTACTTCAACACGGCAATGGGCTCACCACCTATTACGTGGGACAGGAATCCACACGGTGAAAAGTGGGCATATAATATGCCTCTGCCACCCCTTCGGGGATAAGGCGTGATGGATATTTATTTATTTTATTTTACTCTTAAAATGACGATTAAAATATGGTGGAGAATTTCAACTTGATTCGATACGGTTCGGGTAGTTCAGGTGGCTAGAACATTGCCCTGGTTAGGCAAAGGTCACAGGTTCGATCCCTGTCTCGAATTGAATTGTCTTTTTCCACTTTATTAAAAAATTATAAGACCTTTTAGCCAAATCTTAATTCATATTTCTTCAATCTTCTTTCCTATTATCCGAAATTTCGCAGTCCTCTACGTCTTATTCAAGTCAAGGCCAATCTCACACCAGTATTATACTGGTGTGAGATTGGCCTTTGGGTAGTTGTTATACTGAGGTTTTCAGTGGGGTTTGCGCGGCAAAATAGAAAATATAATTTTACTGCATATATATCATTGTCTTTCACTATAACACAACTTCAATGTCCAAGAAACCACCACTCCCGCACATAAAACAAGATCAATGCACTAGTTTTAGAAAATAATATACGGCAAGCGTCCGCACTTGTCGACTTGCCCGCGTAGACCCAACGAAGGTTTGAATTCAGTTTAATCATAGAGCAAAGAATATCGCTCGCTCCCTCTCGCTCGCCCTCTAAAAGAGACGAAAGTAATGTTTAAAGCCAAGTTTACATCAGGCTGTAGACGAAATTATGCATGCGTGGCCTATCAGAACTCTGTATAATAAGTACAATCGTATGAGGGGAATCATATAAAGTGTGACGCCCCCTGATATGCTTGATTGTATAAAATATACGCATTGAGTAAGGCGTCTCTATTCGACCGCGAGTGCCATTAATTCCATGCTCTGTGAGGGGAAAATGGGGTCACTCATCCGGAGCCACTAATCTTAAAAGTTAATAATATTGATCTGCACTTAAAATCTGGTGTAACATTACATCACTTTAGCTGTGGACAGGAGGTCGGGGGACCCCGCTCACAATGACCTTCAGGCGGCTGGCACCCCTCGTGTTCCGGGGTGCCTTCTAGTGCCCGTTCGATCGCTCTCCACCCTCTCTGGTCTCAGAGGGACGTTCGGAGATAGTTCAAAGCGGGGACAAGCTAATCTCCTCCGGGAGAACGTGGGGTAAGCACATCGAGACCCCGAAGAGAGCCTCATATTTGGGCATTCCCTTAGCCTGGTCGCGGTGAATAGCCGTCCTGCGATCCGGTTGGGAAGAAGGCTAAACACCTTGGGGTTAGTGGTTAGGACGGCCCCCAATGGCTGAGAGTCCTATTCACCGTTTCTCAGCAGAAACGATGGCGAGTAAACATATTTCCCGCCTCAAAAAAGATATTAAAATTTCTTTTTTGTTATTATCTGTTGTTTAAACTATAGCCAAATTTGATTGGTACAGGCTTCCAAATAAATATAAAGAATTATTTAAAAAACCACTCAATTTATTTTACTCTTTGTAAATTACCTAGTCAGGTCATAAGTATTGTCACACAGTAAAAACTTTTCTTTTAGAATGCTGGCCACAAAAAAGTTTATTGAATTCGAATTTCGAATTGTTCATGAAAATAAAAATGTATACTTTTTAGAATTTTACTCATTTTTAAATATGTAGAGGACGCTTAAAGAAGAGCGTGTTGCAGTTATTGCGTTGCATCGTTGCAATTAAAACAAAATTGAATATAACCAAAAGACTCGTTTATCGTACCATTAAACGATACAATGAAGACTCTAGTGTAGATGACAGGTCAAGAAGTGGTCGCCCTCGGTCTGTTAGGACTCCAGCAGTGATAAAAGCTGTGAAGGCGCGAATTCAAAGAAATCCCTAACGTAAGCAGAAACTGTTGGCCCTTCAGATGGGGTTAAGCAGAACCACGGTGAAAAGGGTGTTAAATGAAAACTTAGGGCTTCGGTCATATCGAATAAAAACAGGACATCGTTTAAATGCTCGTTTAATGGACCTGAATATGACCTGAAAAAATATCGGGAAATTCATTTTTCGGATGAAAAAATTTTTACCGTAGAAGAGAGCTACAACAAACAAAATGATAAGGTGTACGCACACAGTAGTGAAGAAGCTAGCAACCGTATTCCCCGTGTCCAACGTGGTCATTTTCCACCCTCGCTCATGGTATGGTTGGGAGTTTCTTATTGGGGCTTAACAGAGGTACATTTTTGTGAGAAAGGTGTAAAAACGAATGCAGTTGTGTATCAAAATACAGTCCTGACGAACCTTGTGGAACCTGTTTCTCATACCATGTTCAATAACAGGCACTGGGTATTCCAACAACATTCGGCGCCAGCTCATAGAGCGAAGAGCACACAAGACTGACTGGCGACGCGTGAAATCGACTTCATCCGGCACGAAGACTGGCCCTCCTCCAGTCCAGATTTGAGTCCGTTAGATTACAAGATATGGCAACACTTGGAGGAAAAGGCGTGCTCAAAGCCTCATCCCAATTTGGAGTCACTCAAGACATCCTTGATAAAGGCAGCCGCCGATATTGACATGGACCTCGTTCATGCTGCGATAGACGACTGGCCGCGCAGATTGAAGGCCTGTATTCAAAATCACGGAGGTCATTTTGAATAAACTTTATTGTCATAAGAATCTATGTTTTGTTAAATTCATTTTGGTACATAAATGGTTACATAATGAATAAACTTGTTTCAATTATTTTATATTAAACATGTGACAGAATTTATGACCTGACTAGTTATTTGTGTTCAATGTGACAAGGAGCACATGTTTGTAACAACTATAGATGAGCATAATCTAATTAACGAGAAGGACAGAGATTTATTTAATTAGTCGCTTCATTAGTATGTAAATTGAGAAATATCATTAGTTCACTAATGGACTTGATTAGAAATTGTCTTTTATTTGTTTTAGTATCTAAAAGGTGTTATTAACTGTTTTTCTTACCAATTAATGGGCCATTTTGCTTAATTTTTTTTACATTTTTTGTTTTACGCAGTCTGTTCAATTTATTATTTGAATAGTGGTCAAAATAGTGTTGCTATCCTTAGATATTATAAAACAACCCGTCTACCGCGTCTGTATGTGTGTTCACAATAAATTTAAAAAATACTGAACGGATTTTAATGCGATTTTTACCAATACCGAGAGGAAGTTCTAAGATATACTTAGATATCTAATATAATACCTGTCAAAGTTTTATGTAAATCTGTTAAAATATGACGATTGTTGTTCAAGATGTCGGAAAAAATTAAGCCAACTGAAAGCTTTCATCGAAAATGCTGCCTAAACATTGCATGGAAAGCTTCATAAAATGACTTCGTTCTACAAACGTTAGTCCTCACATGTCAAATTGTAAAGTTCTGAATTAATCTTTCAACGGATAAATAGCCTTATAATTACAATGTTTACTGAATTTATAATCGATATCAGTTGACAAATTATCGAATGGCGCCATCTTTTAACAGTTAAACTATTTAAATGTAGAGTGCTTATTAAATATTCCCTTCAAAATTGTTTATTTCCATCATAATTACTAATGCTTTAAGATAAGATCACGATTGTATAGCTTAAGGAATTTCAACTTTTCCACTCTAGAAATAGAGTACATAATCAGTTGTGAAAGGTACTAGTAGTGTTGATAGTAATTACCCAAGTTAAAGGAGAATTTTATGTAAATGTATTAAAATAAGTGTATTTTTTGTGCCGTGTTTACTTTAAGACTTCTAAAGTGTAAAAATACGTGTATAGACTAATTATTTTGAAGTTGATGACGGTTTAGAAGTCGTCTGATTCCTTCGTTACAATAATGCTGGGCGCGTTACTTGTTGAGATACTATATTATACTAGGTACTCAATACCTGTCCTACTAATATTACAAAATGAAATGTTTAAAATTTTGTATTTATTTGTGGGTCGAAATTTGTTTCTCTTGACGGAAAAAAGGACTGAAATGTTTTTAATAAAACTTTACAGTAATATAGCTCATATATCAGAATAATACGTAGGTTACTTAGTATTCCGGGAACACGGCAATGGGCTCAGCACCTGTTACGTGGGACAAAAATGCATACGGTGAAATGTGGGCGTATAGCATGTCTCTGCCTACCCCTTCGGGGATAAAGGCGTAACAATATGTATGTGTGTATGTAAGTTTCTGTGGGAAACGCGAACGGCAAAACTTCGTGTGCCGCCGGTATCAACTAGTTTCAAACAACCTATGTAAAATACATGGATGTGTGTGATTTTCGAGGCCTAAATTAACCTCGCCTGCTATCTGGTATCCTTACTGAACTATGAATGAGACCCTTGCGCAGGCATCCAGTTAAATAGGTTCCAGCAATGGTTTCTATTAAGCTTTGGTTACATTTCAATGAGTCTGTCATAAACCACCAAAATATTAGGTCGTCTTATAGGCCGTTTGATTGATTAAATCCGTTTTATTTCTGTTTTTTTACTGCCATCTTAAAACATTAAAATTTTACTTCAAGTACGTAAGTTGTTACTGGGGTCAAACGTGGTTATATTTCAATAATGGTCGAAACGTCAGCCATCATATTATTAGCTGATTTTTCGACCTGCCGACGGTTGATGTCGACGGTTGCTCGGTCGGTCGTTTGCCGTTTGCAACGGCTGTGGACATAGGCTTACTGAACCGGTAATAACTAATGTGCTAAAAGTATTCAACGCAATAGTTTATTCTTACATACATACATATTTTCATGCCTGTTTTCCATCGGGGTAGGCATAGACTATGGTTTTCCACTTGCAACGATCCTGACATACCACACATTCTTCTACTTTTATGAATGTTTTCATACACGCTCGCTGGTTAAGGGTACTCTTGACCTGGCCTTTTTCCAAAAGGTCTTCGATTTGATTGACATACGTACGCCGAGGTCGACCCCTACCAGTTTGCCCATTCACTTTCGCCACATATATATGCTTCGTCAGTCTATTTTCATCCATCCTCTCCACGTGTCCGGACCATCTAAGCATCTCTTTTTCTATCTTAGTCACTACATATTCTGTCATACCGCAATGTTCGCTTATCGCTCCATTACTTTCTTTATCCATCAACTTCATTCCAGTATTTTGTATGTATTTTGCTTTTTCCAGGTCCGGGTCAGGTAAAACATCAGCAATGCGCCATTGTGTATGGTACTTAGCAAGCGCCTATCCCGCTCAAGGATCAAAGCTGACCCCTGAGCGATTGGATGCTGCGTTTGATGTGCTGCATATTTTTGGATCTTCGCGGTGAGTAAAAGGAGTATTTTTAATTATGAACGGTCATTTCGTTGACCAAAAGAAATACTTATCAAATACCTACCCTTTCTTATGTAGCACTCCCTCTCTCCAAAGACTACGCCCTGCGGGACTTGCCGCTGAGATGGGCATATCGTTCTTAAAACGAAATAATAAATTATTAATAATAAATTTATTGTATGCCGCTGTGGCGCGGTGGGGGTGTATCCGACTTCTACGCTAGAAGTCGTGGGTTCGATTCCCATCCAGGATAAAACTTTGTGTGGTGAGCACGATGGTTTATTTTGTGTCTGGGTGTTATTCATCTATAACAAACTGTGCCTCACAAAATTCGCTCGTGAAATGCTTTGAACACCTGTTGCACCTCATACGTTTGACCCATGGTCCTTATAAATAGTTAAATACTTTGATATAAACTTGATCTCCTATTTTACACCCTTAAGGGTAGAATTTTGGAAAATCCTGATACACGTATTTATTTATTTTTAATCAGAAGTAGGTATGCGAAGTTTGGTGTTGCTATCTTTGAAATTGAAGAATCTCTCATAGAAACTTAGAACCCCTGTTTTACTAATTTATAGGTCAAATTTGGCAAAATCGCGGAACACTTACCCATTTATTTCTAACCAAAAACACATGTACGTAATTTTATGTTTCTAACTTTGAAAATGATGAACTTACATACAAAAGTGTGGCCCTTATTTTACCCCCTTAGGGATGGAATTTAAAAAAACCCTTTCCTACTGGGGACCTACAATAAAAGGGTAGCTTACCCTACAAATTTTAAGTTTGTTGGTCCAAAGGCTTCGTCTGGACGTTGATTATAAGAATGAGTCATCCACTAATTTTATCAATAAAAGACAACCGCGATAAACGTGTCTATTCATTTTTTAATGAGGACTAGGTATACGTCATGTCATGTCTCTAACTTCGAAAATGACGAACTTTCATACAACCGTTTATGCCTTATATTACCTGCCCCCCCTCCCGGACGGAATTTTTAAAAATCCTTTCTTAGTGGGTGCCTACATTATAAGGGTAGTTTACTCTAAAATTTCATATTTCTATGTGCAAGCGTTTTGGTTGGGCGTTGATAGATGAGTGAGTTATTGAAATAAGCACACGACGCTCAATCACTTCCTTGTATGATCGAGAACTATTCTAACCTCGAGACGAATCCTTTGAACGTGGTGATTCCTGGGAACCATTTGTTGATACCATAGATACTTTGCCAGCACCCTTGTTTCCTCATCTTACCACCCTGGGTTCTTCAAACAAAGCGTAATGACACACGTCATTTGGTCGTCAACTTTAAGTCTACTGTCAATAGTCTTGTAGTCTGGACTGTAGGAGTAAACCTCAATTCACTAGATGTCGCCATGACTTTCCAAAGGTTATCCAACTGCGCACTCATTTGCTCGTATGCTCCTTTGCTTGAAAAAGGTTCGATACGAACAAAGCATAGCTCATTTCATTATGAGACGACTTCGATCGCTCGTTTCAAAAATTACCGCTGTGGAGAGTAGCGCGCCGGAACACGACATCACATACCGCGCCCCTACCAGGGGGGTGTCACTCCCCAGTTTAGGTATATTCGGCCAGCGCACCGCTCGTAGCGGCTAATGGCAGTGGGCTACCATTGTCGCTCGGCTCGTACGACAATCGCGCTCTAAATAAATCAACTAGGTACAGAAACTTCTCAAGTGACAACTGCGCGCGGACTTTACAGCTCGGTCATAAAACTCTGGCGCGCAAAGTAAACTCAACGTTCGCACGCAGTTATAAGTTTCAATTTTGCTTGCAGGCAGCGAATCTAGGTATGTTTTCATACCTAAAACTGACTTTTGTTAGGGAGTGAAACTTCTGTACGTAGTACAATTACTTATTCTGTGCCCCTACATTGGGTTTGTTTCTAGACGACAACAGCTATAACAATCGCCCTCGGGCATCATAAACTTATCCTAATTAGCTTAAATAATGTGTTTCCAGCACGGGATCAAACGCGCACGCGTCTCGCTTCGTGTCGCTAACATCGTTGGACTTTGACGGAGGCGGCCTGCTCGCTGCGGCCTCCGTGCAGATATTGCTGCCCGATCTACGGCCTGGGCAGTCACCGCTCAGAGCTCTCAATGTGTAAGTACTAGACATAGACATATTGTCACGCCTTTATCCCCTAAGGGGTTGGCAGGCGCATACTCCATGAACTCCCTGCCTGGGTTTGCCCGAACGTCTACAGTATGGGGTTCTTCAAAAGGGGTCTTAGAAGGATTATGAAGGGTCGGCAGCGCGAGTGCTGCGCCTCTGGTGACCACTTTCCATCAGGTGGGCCGTACGCTTGACTGCCACAACAGTGGTATAAAAAGAAAAATAACAACTTGCCCACATTTCACCGGTAGTGTAAGTACTACTTTCCACCACTTATTTTGTTACTAGCCGAAGCCCGCGGCTTCGCCCGTGACATTTTTGACTACCTCGGTGGCGCAGTGGTAGTGTATGCGACTCCCGCACTTGAGGTCGCGGGTTCGATATACGGAAAAAATATTTGTGTGATTCAAAAATGTTTGTTTCGAAATTTTGGGTGTTTCCTATTATAATATGTATGTATTTAGAAATATATAAGTATGTATATCAGTTGCTAAGTGCCGGTAGATGGCGCCTTACGTCGCCTTAAGACGTAAAGAGGTGGATTAATTCGTCAGTTACGAGCAGGTCACGGTAGTGTAGTTGGTAACGCGTCTGGTGCGTTGAACCAGAAGACTCTGGTTCGAGTCCAGCTCGTGACTGAATTTGTTTTCTATTTTAAAATTTTAATTTAGAAAAAGTTAGCATACTAATTGCTTTTCAAAATTATTTGTAATGTATATCAGTGTCTAGAACCCATAACACAAGCTTATATTAGCTTACTTTGGGCTACACGGCGGTATGTGAAAAAAAATCGTCCCACAATATTTATTTCTTTTATTTCTAACCCCCGTGGCACTCATTTAATACCGAAGCCTATTAAGATTACTAAAATGTATGAAAATTTATCCGATTTCTTGACATTTACGTTATCATAGCTCTGGTCTCCTGGGTAACCAACAAATCCAACACAAAAAAAAATATTTTTCAATCGGACCAGTAGTTTCTGAGATTAGCGCGTTTCGTTTAACCAAACAATTAAACTCTTCAACTTTATATTAGTATTAGCTAACCCCCGTGAGCTTCGCCCGTGACGTGACATATTTCGAACTCCCGTCGCACCTATTTTATCCCTTCGCTTATAAATTCTACAATAATACATAAAAATTGGCCCGATTTGTCGACATTTATGACTACTGTTCAGCTCTCCAGGGTAGTAGCGTGATGGTACATAGCCTTTCTCGATAAATGGGCTATCTAAAACAAAAATTGCGCTTTCAACCAAACGAACAAACTCTTCAGCTTTATGATATTAGTACAGATGTAACTTTGCTAAGCGCCGGTAGATGCGTCTTATATCGCCTTAAGATGGAAAGAGGTTGATTAATTCGTCAGTTTCAAGTAACTTTTCTCTTTTGCATACACCATTTTAACGGCGCTTACAAAATGTCATACAGCAAATCCGATTTGCAATTTAAAATTATTTCACTTTGCCAGCAGATCATTTCCAGGCGTCTTTGTCCTGCAAATAGTCTTTAACGGAGTAATAACCTTTTTCACAAAGCTTTCACCTGCGTCTGTCTATTTCAACACGGCAATGGGCTCACCACCTATAACGTGGGACAGGAATCCACACGGTGAAAAGTGGGCATATAATATGCCTCTGCCTCCCCTGCGGGGATAAGGCGTGATGGATATATATTTTATTTAATAAACTTATAAAATTAAAAAAAAATATCTAAAAAATATGCTCATTTTCAGATTGTACCACGGCTGCGACGGTCGTCTACGTCGAGAACTACTCTTCGACCAGTCTCCAGTGAATGCTCCGAACCCGTTCATCAGTTACAGCGACAAGACTGACGCGGCAGAGTTCTCTGCCTTGAAGGAATCCCTCATACAGCTCGGTGTGACTGAACAGGAACAGATGGCGATATGGAAGATTATGGCCGCGATCTGTCATTTAGGATGGGCTGGGGCTGCTAAAGGTATTGTTTTTTTTTAATTCCAATTAAGTTTTTTGAAGTTATAGTTCTTTCGACGCGTTAGGGAAAATAAAAAAAAAATAAAACTAAACCATCTTCACGCTGTATCCCTGATGGGGTAGTCAAAGACGACAGATCGCCAGGCTTCGCGATCCATGCATACTTCTTTCGCTTCTTCAAGATTCAATCGCTTCATACAGGCACGTCTGGGTATCTTAGTACCTTTGACCGTTAGGGAAAAATGATGAGAGTAATGTAGGGAATGTAGGGAAAAATGTGCGCGAGGACCGTCTCGATAAACGAAGTTAGCTGATAAGTGTTTCTATGACATTCTATAACTACATTCAAAGCAGTTTTCATTATTTTGATGTATTTTTAACTAATTTATCATATATAAATATATCCATCACGCCTTATCCCCGAAGGGGTGGCAGAGGCATATTATATGCCCACTTTTCACCGTGTGGATTCCTGTCCCACGTAATAGGTGGTGAGCCCATTGATAATTATCATTCCTGGTACAAACAAAGAGTTGTGGTATATGTGATGAAATTTTATTAGACTAAAGCAGTATAACTTCTAACGCGTGTACATAAGTACACAGACAGTTTTTTTTACTGCTATTGAAATGTAATGACAAGCTTGAGTAATATATCAACTGCATAATAGGGATTTAAGAATCTGCAGGAAGTGAAAGAGGTATACATGGATCGTGAGGCTTGGCGATCAGTCCTCTCTGACTACATCGTCAGGGATACAGTTTGAAGATGATCACTGTAGTCAACCAGAGTATACTAAGGCGAAAAGGTAGATATTAGCAGCCTTCTAAACGTAATTCATTCTGAATGACTTGACTTAATTTTTATTGGGTAAAAACATCAAATAACCCCATCTCTAGCAGTTTATCAAGGCACCAAGGCTTTAAAGCATAGATTTTAATATGAATGCAACCAGGACTTAAATATTAGGATCACATAGCTTTCTTTTTCAGAGTATCTGTGGAACAAAACTAATTGACAATTTTAAATATGATTAATATCATTTAAATTTCAATTAATACATCAACACGCAGACTTCTTCAGTGTTACTTTATCTATCTATCTTCACGCTGTATCTTTTTCGGGGTAGTCAGTGTTACTTCGTCAGTGTTATGTGTTATACATACTTTAAGCAACAATAAATACATAGATAACATCACAGCTGTCTCCCATCGCGTTAGGCAGATACTATGACTTTTTATATGCTATGACCTAACAAATAACTTTGGCTTCTAGTACTTTCATTAGTGTTATCATACACGCTTGCTGGTTAAGAGTACTCTTCCCTAGGCCTTTTCCCAAAAGGTCTTCGATTTGAATGACATGCATACCCTGAGGCTCTTACCAATTTGTCTTAAATCGCACTTCATAAATCTGTTTTGTCAGTCTGTTTTCTGGTTTATCACGTAGCCGAACCGTCTAAGCATCTCTGTTAATATCAGTGACGCCTTCATCCCAGAAGAGATAGGCTTACTATATACCTACCCCTTCGGTGATGCGTGACAATAAATGTGTATCTGAATATTTTGAACTGTGTTTCCAATATGTTTTTATACGTCTCCAGCAAACACGGGCTCCGGAATAAAGTACCAGTTCGCAAGTACAGGGTGCGCACAGCGTGCATCACGTCTACTGGGCGTGGGCGCAGAAGAACTGACGAGAGCTGTGTTCGCCGTTGTACCTACTTCACCGCAGCCTAACTCGAATTTGAGGTACACACGATTGTTTAAGTACTAATTATAGAATACTAGCTGTCCCGCCCGGCTTCGCCCGTGACATACTTCGAACCCGGTGACACCCATTTAATCCCGCTGTTTATTAATTTCACAATAATGTATGAACATTTTCCAAATTTGTTGATTACTTTACGCCCGCACGGCCCGGTCGAATTATGGTTACACGAAATTGATTTCTCTGCGCATTATTTTTTGATTTTGCCATATTTCCCAGGATATTCATTTAATTTGCAAGGTGTAAAGGGCCAAAATAATCTTCATAAAATGCTGAAGCCAAATGACCTATTAAAAATGATAAGGATTAATAATGTATTTGTGTAAATAGCCTTCAAATAACCGCTTTATAATTGCTGTTTTTTTAAGTATTAAAATGGTTATAGTATGTTATCCTTAAGAGATAGACATATAACGTCGCGGACTTTTTTGTAAACCTATATTAGATAAACAATTCCTCAATACATTATTTTGTTATATCTCAAAGGGTTTAGGCAGCGTTTTCGTTAAAAGCTCCCAACCGGCTCAACATATATCGTTATAATTAAGTTAGTGTATACAAAAACTTAACAAATTATACATAAAAACCTTCCCTATGAATCACTCTAACTATTAAATAAAACTGCATCGAAATACGTTGCATAGTTTTAAAGATCTAAGCATACATAGGGACAGACAGCGAAAAACGACTTTGTTTTATAATATGTAGTGATATTACATGTACTTAAATATTAGGAGTCAGGATAGGCCGAGCCTTACATATGAAGACCACGTGAGCAGTTTGCTCAAAAACGGAAAAGTTAAAAGTACTCGGATACCTAGACGTGCATGGATGAAGCGATTGATGAATCTTCAAGAACCGAAAGAAGTATGCATGGATCGCGAAGCCTGGCGATCTGTCCTCTCTGTCTATCCCGTCTGGGATACAGCGTGAAGATAGTTAGTTAGTTAGTTATTACATGTAAGGGGCCCCACCAAGATCTCCGGGGCCCAAGCGACATCAACTGCAAGCAACTAACCGAAGAGGCAACGATGCAGGTTGGTACCCTTACATGGTTGGGAGGTAAAATTATAGCTACTTCTAGGAGCCAAATAAAAATGAACGCCAGACTCCAAAACCAGGTAGGGCTTGGAAGCAACTGGGAATACACTGAGATGCCAAATAAGATAGAGATAAACAGGTAAGAAGTGAAACTTCTTTACGACATTTTTTACAGCTATAAAATTTCTGTCATACGTCAATAAAGAAGTTTCACTTATGATAAAGAAGTTTTGACTGCATCTGTGGCGCGGTAAGAGTGTATCCGACTGCTATGCAAGAGTTCGTGGGTGTTATTTATCTATAATATGTATGTATTTAGAAATATATAAGTATGTTTATCAGTTATCTGGTTACCATAGTACAAGCTCTGCTTAGTTTGGAATCAGATGGCATTGTGTAAGTTGTCCTAACGATATTTATGATTTATATTTATTTACTTCAAAACAACATGGCGCGTAACCGAAAAACGTGTAAAATTTCTCTCAACGTCGATAAAGAAGTTTCACTTCAATAATTAAATAAGATAATTACTAGTGGTTCTGTGAACCGTAGACTTCGGAGATTTTTTATTTTATTTTATTATTTTCCTTTTTCTTTCAAAAATCTATCATTAAAAAAATTAACATGTTTTTTTTCGTTTTGAGCGCTTTTGCCCACCACTGCAGGACCATTTCCCCTCCCCTGCCTCCATTTCCCCCCCTATCGAAACACCCTCTCGCTAAAAGTTGTTGTCTACATCAAGGATTGCCCATGCCAAGTTGCACGCAAATCCGATGAAAAATGCGACCTGTAGACTGAAAGGACTGACGGACATCAATAGCATTTTTCCCGTACCAGTGGAGTTAAAACGGAGACTTTCGTCGGCTCGCTACGCTCGTCTCCTCAGTCAATAATGTAGTGCAGATATCGTCTATATCTTCACATTCTCCACTCGCTGATAAGCGTCTAATGCGTATATTATACAGCGTCGAGTATATACATATATTTTTGTATAGAGATCTTACGACTATAGGTAGGTACATTATGTTCCGCCTAAACTCGGCATGCAAACAATCCTTTTTTTCTTATAAAGTAAAAGAAAATAACATCCAACGATAATTGGCTTTACAATACTATTTAAATAAGCACACAGTAGAATCTTATTCATCTTCCTACTTAGTAATAAATAAATAAATATCAATATCTTTGGGACAACTCACATAACGCCATCTGATTCCAAACTAAGCAGAGCTTGTACTATGGTAACTAGATAGTGCTCATCACACAAAGTTTTATCCTGGGTGGGAATAAAATCCACGACCTCTTGCGTAGCAGTCGGATACACTACCACCGCGCCACAAGAGGCATTCAAATAACGCTTCAATGTAAAAAAAAGTAATGCTTTCCATACATGTTTACGAGGCGATGCACATCACGCCATTATTATATCGGTGAAGAGAACTCATAAGTATTTTCCCCAACCAAAAATACTCAACGCCTAAAGAAGATTTCACCTCAAAAATTATGTTTTCAGAACGCCATCGCCATCACCATCGAATGAACGAGAGATGTCGGGACCTGAGGCGGTGGAAGCTTTCGTTACCGGGCTGTACAACGAGACGTTTAACATTGTAGCTGCACTCGTAAACAGGTAATGATCTAATCTATATTTAATGTTATAAAGCTGAAGAGTTGTTTGTTTATTTGGTTGAACGCGCTAATCTCAGCACCTACTGGTCGGATTTGAAAAAATATTTTTGTGTTAATTAGCCCATTTATTGAGGATGGCTATGACAGCGCTGTGTAAAAAATAAAAAAAATGTCCCACAATACAATATACAATTTGTTTGCAATAAAAAAAAATGGTGATGATTTTTGGTTCCCTATTTTCACACTTTCTCAAACGACTACTTCATAATTTTTTTTTTCAATTTTTATGTAATGAACATGTTATTTTTTCTGTTATTCTTATTACAGGAGTCTATCCACCTCAGCCAGGACATCAGCGTCGATCTTATTGTTGGACACGCCCGGGGCCGACAACCCAATGTGCGCCGGACAACAGAGCGGAGCGCCATTGTCTAAACTTCTATCCAACTATTTACAGGTTAATTTGTCTCAGTTATAAATGTTTTCCATATGAAGTACAAGTGGACGCCTGCGGCTCATCCGCTCCCGTTTCCATCAGGACCTTGTTTTTCCGAGATAAAAAGTAGCCTATGTGTTATTCTGATGTCCTTTCAGTATGTTATTTTAAAAACTTTCGCGGTTTATACTCATATTTTATATACTACTCGGGTACCGTGGTCGCCACGGGCGCTGCAACGCGCTCGAAACGTCGGTGAAAGTAAGTACAAAATTGTTTCGCGTGAAGTCCTTTCAGTAGTTTATACGTGAAAGAGTAACAAACCTACATCCGTAAATTATTCCAAACTTTCTCATTTATAATATTAGTAGGATAATTGACAACAAGATAGGTATACAACGTCAAAACGTTATCAAAACGTCACAGTACAATGAAGTTTATAAAAAAAAAAGAATGCGATGCAACATCTTTTGAACCCAAGACAGCCTTATCTGCAGGTGGTGCACCTGCTGACTAACGGATGAGTTCATGGTGAATAGAAGGAAAACTTGAAACAAAACCCTGTACCAACCCGTCTGACCTTAGTGGTACAGTAAGATCAATCGACCTCCCAAAATGAAATCGGGAGTGGCCTATGTCCTGTTCTCTGATAGACTGATTAATGGCCGGTTTTAATATTCTATCTTCAGTTAAACGTAGATCGCTACCACAGACAAACAGTTGATTTTTTTGTGACAGATAGTTCAATGTCGTAGGTAAATATTTCTATCTATCTTTGGTTATTGAAACCGAAATTTTCGTCGATAGGTACCGATGGTAACAATTTTGACTTTTTTTTGTTTTTTAAATAATTATTTAATGGCCTGGTTCCTAAGACCTTTTAGCAAAATCTTATTTTTTATATCATATTTCTTCAATCTTATCTTCTAATTAGTCCAGTCCAGTCGATGTCGTGTCCTCAGGCTACGTCCTGGTCCTTGCCCTCAGTATAATGGTGATTCTTATACTAAGGTTGTCAGTGGACGTTACGCGGCAAGAGAGAAAATAGCATTTCACTGCATATATATCATTGTCTTTCACTATAGCACGTTAACACAACTTTTATGTCCAAGAAACCACCACTCCCGCACATAAAATAAGATAAATACACTAGTTTTAGAAAATAATATAAAGCAAGCGTCCGCACTTGTCACTCTTCCCGCCAAATGTCGACATTATTTTAGACAATAGTAAAAGATAGATAGGTTATTGAGACCGGCCGTAAATTTATTGTTACAGAGAATAGAAGATAGCCTCTTTTGGGTTTCCATATAAACGTCATTTTATTATCTGTTTTCATAGTCGTACATGATTGCAAAATACTCAATGATTACAGGAACGTCTACAAGCGATGTTTCACGAAGCCACGTTGGTAGCGCCGAGGGAACGATACGCACAGGAAGGAATACAGCTTGACGATGGCGCCGAAGAAGGTAACCACATCACACCGTTTCTTTAACATTAAACTAACTAAACTACGTTTTGAGCAATCTGCTCACGTGGTCTTCATATGTAAGTCTCGGCCTACCCTACATTCGTTGGACGTGTTCAAACCAACGGAGCACGCCCTTTTCCAGCTTAACGCTGACACTGTCATTCAAACCTGCCATATTGCGTATCACTTCGTTACGTATTAGGTCGGCCAAAGTTACGGCGCACAATTTTCGAAGTGATCGCATCTCCACAGCATTGAATTTACTCTAACAATAAGGTTCAAATAATTCAGTATGAAACTGTACTATAGAAAGTCAGGCTCGTGAAAGAGGCGGGGGAAAGGAAGAGGGAGAGAACTCTCCCTACCGGGTTTTTACTGACTGGTCTTTATGACCCGGGGCTTGAGGATGGCAGTTTAGCTTCTCTCCGTTCCTACAGAAGTAGGCCGAAGACAAACGCGTGATATGAGAATTTTGCCCCAAAAAGCGGCATAACATCCGAAGCAATTCCCAAGGAAGTGGAATAACCCATTAGATGAAGCCGCTGTGGTAGCCATAGTCTGCTGATAATCCAGAAACATTCATCAGAGACTCTTGTTAGATAAGTAGGGACCGTTTGGGGCATAAAGTCCGTTAATCACCGTATGCATTTTATCCAAATCTTATGTCGAAAATACACTCCCGGACTCTTGAATCGAGCCACCTTACATTCCCGGGCCTAAAAGCCCAATACACAAAAAATATACAATATAACAAAAAAGTTTTTATGCATTTTTAATGCTGGCATATTTCATCGTCTTTCCCGTATGTATTATTCCAAATTTGAATTTTAGAATTTAAAATAATGAACAAAAGCCGAGCTTGGTCACTGATTTGAAAAAAATAATGACTGTTGAAGCTGCTTTTGAAGCAATTTAATGTCGATTTGGTTTGAATTTTCGCAATTGTTGTTAACCAAAGTTTAGTTTAGTTATTTTTCTATAATTTGAACCGTTTATGGCTATAAAATTATGGATACTTCACGTAGCCGCGCAAGCTGTAGCACTTCTTCAATCTGGGCTAAGTCAGCGAGATGTGAGTTCACAACTTCACATAAGTCGTACCGCTGTTCAAAGAGTGTACCACCGATACCTGGAGACTGGCGGCTTCGTTCGGCGAACAGGAGGACCTCGTTACCGAGTGACAACGGCGAGACAAGATCAATACATTGTCACTACTAGCTTACAAAATCGACGCCTTAACTCTGTTCAGATACAAGAACAGCTCAGGGACTTTCACGGAGTGGCTGTAAGTGCTCGGACCGTTAGAAGGCGACTCAATGAATGTGGTTTAAAGCCCCATAAGCCAGCCAATGGCCAAATTGACTCGAGCACACCGAATAGCCCGTCTAGAGTTTGCGCGCGAACATCTAAATTGGACTCTACATCAATGGAGCCAGGTTCTCTTCACAGATGAGTCCAAGATAATGCTATACGGTAATGACGGAAGGAGTAAGGTGTACCGAAGACAGAACGAGCGTTTCGCGCAATGCTGTATTGACGAGAAAGTGAGTTATGGTGGAGGATCATGGACAGTCTGGGGAGGAATCTCTATGGAAGGCAAAACTGAGCTAGAGGTAGTGACGGGACCACGACTGCCGCCCCTAGATGGCAATAGATACTTTCGCCAATGTTTAGAGAACCACGTGATGCCATATGCTGGATTTATTGGCCAAGATTTCGTTTTAATGCATGATAATGCAAGGGCCCATACTGCGGGAATCGTCAGGGAGTACTTAAATGACATTGGTATCACTGTTATGAGATGGCCAGCGCGAAGTTCTGATATGAATCCTATAGAGCATCTATGGGATGAGCTGAAGAGGCGTGTTGGAGCTCATCATCCTGCCTCGCAAACCATGCAGGAGCTCAAAAATGTAATTTTGAAAGAAAGGGAGGACATTCCTCAACATGTCATAACGACATTGATTAATTCAATGCCAAACCGTATGAGAGCTGTCATAAATGCACTGGGAGGCAATACAAGTTACTCAATAATTTATTTAGTAAAACAAGTTACTAAAACATTTCTTTTCATGTAAAAAATTTCTTTATTTAAAAATAGATTAGATTTTTTCCCTTGAAAAAAGCAAATATGGACTTTGTTTCAACGTAACACGACTTTTATAATAAACTGTAGTTCAAATTTAGAACAGTGGCATTCTAAATGAATGATGAGTAGATCAGCTCCAAAACTGCATCAAAACATCTTCCTTCTACATACATCTTTTATAAGTTACAGTACTCTAAACCAAAAAAATCAAGGTGGCTCGATTTAGGTGTCCGGGAGTGTATTATATCTACTTTATGATAAGAAGTTAATTCTTGTATAAAGCAGCGTATACATGTTTATCGGGTAGATAACTTATGCTTGTTTGTAAATTAATAAAGTTTCCACTGCTTTAATGGAGTAGAACAAATGTTCTACTCCAGTAAATCAGTGGAAACTTTACTGAACCTGTCTTTGGAGTTTGGAAGTAAAAAAAGTTCCAGTTAGTTTTATAATTTCCCAACACACAGCGACGTTCGCGTCATTCACCGTTCCCGCCCAAATCCTCTCTATTTGTTATCCTTGAGTTATTAAATTTAATAATGTCATGTACTTTTTGCAGACTGGCTATCAGAAACTGTGAACCCTGGGCCGATGGTGGAGTTACTCGACAAGGCGCCACAGAATACCATTGTAAGGAGCTCTCAAGCAGACCTGAGAGAATGCGATCGCCGTGGTTTACTTTGGTAAATATTTTTGTTAGTTGCGTGCCAAGCATTATTTTTTTTTTTGTAATTATTTTATGGGCTTGTTACTAACACCATTTAGCCAAATCTTAATTAATATTTCTTCAATCTTCTTTGTTATTATCTAAAATTTCGTCGTCCTCTACGGTTTAGTCAAGTCTAGTCTTAAGTCAAGGTCAGTTTCACTCTATAGTGGTTGTCATAGGTGAGGTTTTCAGTGGATTTTAGGCGGCAGGAATGAAAATCGCATTTCACTGCATATCGATCATAGTCTTTCACGTTAACACAACTTTAATATCCAAGAAACCACTACTCCTGAACATAAAACAAGATAAATACACCAGTTTTAAAAAATAATAAACAGCAAGCGTCCACTCTTGTCATTTTTCCTGCGTAAATTCGTTTATATCAATAACCTTCTTATTAGATTAATATCACTGGTGTAAGCCCAACTTGTGTATCACAAAAATATTTGTTCCGGCCCTGGAATCGAACCCGGGATCTCAGTCAGACCGCAGTCATCATACACTACCACTGCGTCACCGAGGCAGTCACCCTTATCCAAAGCAACTGGGAAAACACTTAAGATGAAGAAGAAATGCCAAACGGTTGCTTCTCTTCAGCTAAATAAAAGTGAACCACAGGCAATACGCAAAAGATGATTTAAATGTGTGTTCCCTTTACAGGCTCCTTGACGAAGAATCAATGTACCCGGGGTCTTCAGACGACACGTTCTTAGAGCGTGTGATGACCCACTACGGAGCTCCACATCACACCCATGCGCTTATCAAGAAGGCCCCACATGCTAGGCAGTTCGTGTTACAACACTTACAGGTAATTAAAAAAATCAATAATCCAAGTGCAAACTAAGCAGAGCTTGTAATATGGTAACCAGATAACTGATAAACATACCTATATATTTCTAAATATATACATATTATAAATAAATAACACCCATACACAGAATAAACCGTCGTGCTCTTCACACAAAGTTTTATCCTGGGTGGGAATCGAACCCACGACCTGTGGCGTAGCAAGCGGATACACTCCCACCGCGCCACAGAGGCAGTCAAATTGATTACTTGCTAATCTTCTTAAATAAAAAAGAATTGATGTTCGTTAGTCTCGCTAAAACTCGACAATGGCCGGACCGATTTGGCTAATTTTTATATTGAAAGGTTTGTAAAGGTTCAGGGTAGGTTTAAACGGTTAAATACAAACATAAAAAAATGTCTTCCAAATTTAACATCAAAAATAGACACATTTTATTAAATTAATTTGGCCCTTTAGACCCACCCTACTTCCGAGCTTCGGAAGGCACGTTAAGCCGTTGGTCCCGGGTGCCAATAAAATGCAGTCGTTAAGTCAAGCTGAAGGCCTTATGGGCGGCTTAAAAATTTCAACAGCAAGTCGCAGCCTATCCATTTCAACACGGCAATGGGCTCACCACCTGTTACGTGGGACAAAAATGCATACGGTGAAATGTGGGCGTTTAATATGCCTCTGCCTACCCGGCCTATAAAGGCGTGACAATATGTATGTATGTATGTATGTATAATACCATACCTATTACTGGGTATTAGTCAAATAATAGGGTAGCTTTTTTTAATCGCTATTCTAATTGTTGTACGAAGTACGTATTTTAATCGATGTATTGTTGTGCAGCGTGCAGGTGTATTACTATCCGCGAGAATGAATGAATGTGTGACAGAATATGAATGTGTGAGCCCAAGACTCCTTTGGTTGAGGTTGAAGTTTGGGCTTAGCCGCATCTTTGTTTTAAGAGTTTTATGCTCCGCAAGATGCGCGGTGGCGCCGATCTTCAAAGGACCAAAGTGAGAGGCAGGCATTTTGGGAGAGTGTGAGCGATATACTGAGTAAATGCAAACGGAATGAAAAAATAGTAATGTTATGTGATTTTAATGGTTGGGTTGGTGTGAAGCGTGATGGTTATGAAAGTGTATTGGGAAAGTATGGTGATGAACGAGTGAATGAAAATGGAGAAAGTTTGCTTGAGGTATGTTTGGAGAGGAACCTTGTGGTTACCAACACCATGTTCAACCACAAGGATATCCATTTGTTTACGAGACAAGAAGGAAGCCAGAGAAGCATGATTGATAATGTGATTGTAGATGCAAGGATGAGATGCATACCGCGGTGCCGGGATTGACACAGACCACTTCTTGGTTGTTAGTCGAGTAAGAGGTCTGTTTCAGCGATGGCGGCATCGTGTGCATGCACCTGTTAGTGTACTAGAACGCATAAAAGTCGAGAATTTGCAAGAGATAGGCATAAAAGAGGAATTTAAGTGTAAGCGGAGCAAGAAATTTGAAAATACTGATGACGTATGTGAGATCGAAAGAAGCATGGAAGTCATTTAAGGAAGGTGTAGTGGAAGTTGCGGTGGAAGTGTGTGGGGTATGTAAGAGAAGCCAAGGATGTAAAACAAAGAGAATGTGTGCAGAAGTCCGAAAGGCGTTGTCTGATAAGAAGAAAGCATGGTTGGACTGGTTGACTACAAAAGTCAATCAAAGAATGCAGAAGGCAACGGATGTGGACCTAAAAATGGCAAAAGAGGAGTACAAAAGGTATAGGCGTGTTGCAAAAGAGGTGATGAAAAGAAAGAAAGAGAATGACAGAGATGAATTTGATAAAAGGTTATATGATGACTTCCAACAGAATATGAAATTCTTTTGGAAGTCCATAAGAACAGTGAGGGGTCAACAGACGACATCGCATCTCAACCATATCAGAAACCATGATGGTAGTCTTGTGAAAGGAGAAGAATGTGTGTTAAAAAGATGGAAGCAATATTTTGAAAGCTTTTTTGTAAAAGAGGATATGCAAGTACAGACTAGTATCTGGAAAATAAACGAAATTGGTAACGAAGAAGTCATAAGTATGGAAGAACTAGTGGAAGCATTGAATAGCATGAAAGTGGGAAAAGCTGCAGGACTTGATAGGATCTCTGTCGAAATGCTGAAAGCGGGACAAGGCGTGGTAGCTTGCCAGCTGTACTGCCTTTTCAACCTTTGTTGGAGGAATAGCAGCGTACCAAGAGATGGGTGTAAGGCTGTCATCGTGCCGCTTTATAAGGGAAAAGGGTCACAGCAAGAGTGCAAAAACTACCGCGGCATAAGCTTGCTCAGCATCGTCGGCAAATTGTATGCAAAAATCTTGATAAAAAGAGTGATGAATGAAACTGAAGGAAAAACGTGGGATGTACAAGCAGGATTTATGAAAGGAAGAGGATGTACGGATCAGGTCTTTTCCTTACAGACTGTTTACACTGTTGATTGATGGCACTTGGTGGAACTTGCTACACATCTTGAACAAAAGCACTTGTACTGTTCCACTTATTTATTATTTTACCTGACCGGTTTCGCCTTACGGCATTTTCAAAGGTTATCACATATTTAATGTATATATGTCTTTTCCTTACGATGCGTAGCAAAAAAGCTTTTGGCGAAAAGTCAAAAGGTCTATTCTAATCAGTCACTGTTATCAAAATGAGTTTAGATTGTAAAGTGAATATTTTGTATGTAACCCCAGAATCTTACTAAAAAGATAAGATTTCTCAGACTTCAACTTGAGTTTTTTCTTTTCCCCACAGGGCACCAACCCAGTTCTGTATGATGTCACCGGCTGGGTAAAAGCGAGCAGGGAGAATCCTATTACCAAGAAGTCCTTGACCTTACTGCAAGAAAGTCAGAAGTAAGTTACTTGCAATAATAGAAGCTAATCGGAAAAAAAAAATGCAACAGTCAAGAAATACCCCGACGTACATGTATGAAACGTTTGATAAATGCCGAAAGTCAAATAAGTATACATGAATCACGAAACCTTGTTTCTCTGACTACACCGTCAGGGATACAGTGTGAAGAAAGTTTTAGTTTGTTTAATCAAAACTCGTGCTTGTATGGAGTAAATACTTGTTTATTTTTAATACGCTACCTAGGAATTTTGTGCTCACAGCCTTTATGACCAAAACCTCTCAGCCTCTTATAATTCAATTGACTTTTTTATACTATTGAAGCGGAATCAAGCAGAATCAAATTTGGTTTAAAGAAACTCCTGACCATTTCGTTATCCTTTCCTTTCCGTTGTAAAGGACCCTCCATCCAGAGAGGAGATTGGTTCTGGCACACAAGTCAAAACAATGATTAATTTGAAATATCTATTTTTAGTGAAGAGATAGGCCGCCTATCCTCGTGGTCTCGCGGTGCATGCGGCATTAGCTCCTGGTCTGCTGCAGTGGGCGATGCGTCTACCCTCAGACGAGCTTCCTCCATTAGACGCACGCTCACTTCTGGTAAGTGTAGACATTTATTTATATAAAGGGACCAGTGGATTAGCTAGGTAACCAAGGGCCCTGGAACATATTAAAAAATGGGGCCCCACTGCTAACTGAACTGGTTAGATTTTATCAAGTAAAAATATTAAATATACAAATACTTTAAAAATGCTAAGCTACTTTATTATCAGCTCTTTTTCGTGCAATCATCATCATCCGAGCATCTTCATTTCCTTAACACGCAGCTCCTGCTTGTGTCGCTCCAGTAGTGGCCACGCCTCACTGCCATGTAAAAGGACAGGTCTAATGATGGTTTTATAGACCTGTCCCTTCAATCTGACCGGCATTTTGGGTCACAAATTACACCAGTAATCTCCCGCCGCTTGGACAACGCGGCACCAATACGTGTTTTGACGTCGCTATCTATGTCACTGGACGCATGAAATAGAGATACCAGGTTTTCAACCTAGACCGTGCGCCTGACCAAATCGTGCGGACGGATGTGGGATCTGTAGAGTTTAATGTCAGGTACTTGGTCTTCGCCACATTAAGTTTCTGACCGCCGTTCTCAAGCGTCTCCATTCACACCTTCACACGTCGTAGCAACCTGTCCGCGTCTTCCAGCGCGATAGCATCTGCATACATGAGCAACTATGGAGGCTGCTCATGTGAGTCCCTGATGCTGTCTGACGTTAAGTCTAATATCACGCTAAGCAAGAACGGACTAAGGACAGAACCCTGGTGTACCCCAACGGTGATGGGGTAGGATTTCTTGTCGCCAACAGCGGTCCGAACCACGGAATCGGAATGGGGGAAATGTCCCGGATAATGTCAATATAAGCCTCAGGTTGCCCTTACGGTCTTTTACACAGCGTCATTTGGTAATATCCTGTGCCGCTTTGAAACTGGAGCACGCCGACTTAAAGATGAGCCCCTCAGACGTTTCCATCATACAGACATTGTAAGTGACAGCTCTCTTTGTGGTGCGCTTAGCAGCCCTGAAGGCGGTCTTCGGGAGATCCCGTCGCTTGCCACATTTTAAAGAGGGCTTTCTTCTCCCTAGTCTCACCCTGGACTGTGTCGTTCTACCACCAAGTTTCCTTGTCACATTTGTGACCACTTTTAGACACGCCGAGCACTGCTTTCGCCGCTACAAGGATAGCTGCCTGAATCCTATCCCAGTACTTTTGAAATGGTTCGCCTTTAATGTCAGTGCACTTATCACCAACAGCTGAGGCGAACTTCTGGGATCTGATTTCATTGAGCAGCCACCATCTGATGCGGCACTGGCACCGCTTGACACATTTGGCTTTGGGCTTCACGAAGGGATCCATGACAAGGAGACGTGATGTGCAGTGAGACTCTTTCCCGGGTATAACCTTTCAGTTGGCCACCTTGCCGATACTGTCTCCTAGTGAGTAGGAAATCGATTTGAGTTGCGCGCTTCCCACTCCGGTAGGTGATGAGATGTACGGATTTCTTTTGGAAAAACGTGTTTTTGCGATGGCAAGATCGGCAGCCGCACACGTTCTAAGGATAGTCTCCCATTCAGTGTTGCGGGTGCCGTATGCAAAACCACCATGAACACGGTCAAACTTCTCACACCTCTCACCTACATGACCGTTCAGATCGCCACCCAAAACGATTCCCTGTGACATCGGAATGTTCCGAAGCACTCCATCGAGTTGACCCCAAAACATCATCTTATCGACATCGCTACAACCGACCTGTGGTGCGTAGGTACTTATCAGTTACGTGATAATCGCACGGATAATCACCCTCAAGATCATAAGCTGGTCGCTACAGTTTTACCTTCAAGATGCCGCTCTGCAGCCCCTCGGAGAGCACCGCTCCGTTTTCCCCACAAGGTGCACCCGTGTGGTACAGCTTGTAGCCTTTCTGCAAAGGCCAGGCTTTGTTGTCTTTCCATCGAGTCTCCTGCAGGAACTCCATGTACACCCTACGCCTGGAGAGTACATCGGCCAACTCAATCGCGCGCTCAGTCAGCGTTTCAATGTTCCACGTAGCGAAGCGGATACAGGTCGGGGCTAACTTCTTTAGCCGTGCTGGCCCTACACATAGCCCACTTGCTACAGGAGTCGGGCGGGGCTCCTCGCCGTTTTTTCGTGGCGCCCTATCCATTATTTTTCCATTTTCTTATTCCATATAATAGACATTTTCAAAAGTTTAGTTTTATCGAGATTTTGTGGTAAGGATTCGAGGGCCCCCTGAGCTTGAGGACCCCGGGGCGCTGCCCCGCCTAGCCCCTGAGTAGCTACCCCACTAAAGGGCAAGCATACGGCCCACTTAATGGAAAGTGGTCACCATAGCCTATGGACGTTTGCAACACCATAGTAGTTTTTTGCTTGCACTTGCACTACTGACCCTGAATGGGTTTGACAAACGCTTTTTACTTTAAATGCCAAATAAATCTTCAAAAATGCAATAATACGGTGTTTTAAGTTTTTTATATTTCAAAAAATGAGTGAAATAAAAACTAATGTAATTGAGCTACGCTCCAATTTTAGCTGTATTTAACAGTAATATTTTGACCCTTTTGTGTTCCCCATTGTTTAAAAACAAGTATACTAGCAAATTGCTTCCACCTTTGCCGTGCGCAATGTGGCATAGTCCTTACATATAGCGTTATAAATTCTGTAATTCTTTAAAGAATAAAAAATAAAAATGTCTTTATTTTGCGTAGACCATTTCAACGGCGCTTACACCATTTCAACGGCGCTTACAAAATGTCATACACTAAAACTAAAGAAAAATTTGTTTATTTAAAGTGACCACCGGTTCGGAACGCGGCCCACCTGAGAAGAACCGGCCTATTTACAACTTAATATAAATTAACTTTGCCAGCAGATCATTTCCAGGCTGTCCTGCAAACAGTCTTTAACGGAGTAATAACCTTTTTCACAAAGCTTTCTTATAAAATACTTTTTAAATTAATTTAATGGTAAATTTCTCAGGTCACAGGGAAGCTTGTAGTAAAAGCGTATACAGTTACTCTGGAAAGAATCGCCAATCTTATGCAGCCGGCTGTGGTGAACTGAAAGATTGTGTTTATGTCTAGTGTTTATATTATGAGAGTTTAGTGAACTGTGATAGATTGTTCTGGACATACATAAGATTGGCAAAAATGTATTGTGATGAATCTATAGCTATCCATTGTTGTAATTAAAAGTTGGATAAGGATTATAGATTGCACAAACTGTATCCCCCTATTCTGTTAACATTAGTTTTTTTTAATTAGGCAATTATGGATGCAATTTTACAGACGTACGAATTAGCTGTTTACTCTTGCTGACTAAAGTTAAACTAGACTGATATTTTCGTAATGAAATAAATCTGAATCTCTATCTGAGCTAATGAAGGCCTGAGTTGTTCGTATGAATTATTGTAGTCACTAGGGAATAGGAGGAGAAACACTATACACACTCTTGATTCGTTAATCCTAGCGCATAACGGTCAAGGGTTAACTTCAAGAAATTGTAAACTATTGACTTTCGGCATTCTTGGGACCGACTGCCGACTGACCTCCAAACCTTGAAATAGTGGTAAACCCCGATCTTTTATATAATATATATTATATACTATTAATTCTATTACTTACTAGCGGACCCGGCGGACATAGTATCGCCTTCAAATTTATAAATTATGTGTTTAGGTATTAGCCGAGTTATATAAATTCGCCTAAGCTCGCGCCTAAATTCGCGTAACATACTTCGAACTCCCTTCGCACCTATTTAATCCCGTCGCTTATAAATTCTACAATAATGCATTTAAATGTGCCCGATTTGTCGACATTTATGACTACTGCTCCGCTCTTCAGGGTAGTTGCGTGATGATATATAGCCTATAGCCTTCCTCGATAAATGGGGTAACTATTACAAAAATATTTTTTCAAATCCGACCAGTAGTTCCTGTGATTAGCACGTTCAACCAAACAAACAAACTCTTTAGTTTTATATACTAGTACAGAGATAAATGGGCTATCTAACACAAAAATATTTTTTTCTTATCCGACCAGTATTGCCTCATATTAGCGCGTTCAACCAAACAAACAAACTCTTCTGCTTTGTATATTAGAATAGAGATATAAATGGGCTATCTATCATAAAAAGAATTTTCAAATCCGACCAGTAGTTCCTGAGATTAGCGCGTTTAACCAATATAAAACTCTTCAGCTTTATATATTAGTATAGATATGGTATGTTGTTTGAGCAGGCACGGCAGGCATGAAGCGTCGCTCGACGGCCCTGCAAGCAAAGTTCGTGGCAGACGGCGTGGTAGATACGTTACGCCGATGCGGTGCCGGCGGTTTGCAGTTTGTATGCTGTATGCTTACCGCGCAACCGCATGACACTGCTGATGATGTCAACGTGCCGCTGCTTAGGTCACAGGTATATATGTTTAACGTATGAACTAGCAGTAAATGTGATATATCATAGACGTATTGTCACGCCTTTATCTCCCAAGGGGTATGCACTTTTGTCCCACGTAACTGGTGTTGAGCCCATTGCCGTGTTGTATGGACAGGCGCAGATTGTGGAGATCTGCTGTTTGAAAATTTTCAAGTCGCCCATAAGGCATTCAACTGGGCTTAACGACTGCCATGTTACTGGCAACCGGGACCAACGGCTTAACGTGTCTTCCGACGCACGGAAACGCTCGCAAATGTAAATGCTACAAAGTGGTCACTCATCCGAGGACCAGCCATAGTGAAAGTTGCTTAACGCAGTGAGCGTTTACAGAACACTGAGTCCGCGGGGCTACGAGCGCTTTTTGTGATATATCAGTCTTCATATATTTTCCCTGCATTCGCGCTTTTTCTTGTATTGCCTGGTACCTTTTCAATTTCATGAACTATAATGTAGTATTTTTTTCGCAGTTCCGTGGATTCCAATTGTTGGAGGCAGCGAGACTGTACAAACAGGGCTTCCCGGAACACATGCCGTTATCGGAATTTGCACGCAGGTATGTTTGTCTCGTCTGAGCGTCGAGTCTCGGTTGCACCTAAAGTTATCACTGTCGCACGTGAACCACTTTGATTTTTAATTTAACTTGAAAGCTACTACTGTAATCCTAACCCTTTTAGGAATTCTCGCACTGAACAATGTATCATTATTCAGTGCATACAACTCGTAACTTTTTTTATACATTTGACCCGTCAAAATGATACTGCCCGCCTGATGAAAAGCAGAGACGACAACGACCATTGACGGCCGAAATCATATCCAGCATGGCTCCGATAAGCGGACCTCAGGTTGACGGCCCAGTAATCATCATCATCATCATCCGAGCGTCTGTCCCAGTTGTGTCTCGCGACGCCAGGGGTCCGCTTTCCTACATTTTCTCCTCCACTTCGCACGGTCGTCGGCATCCCCTGTAGTGAGACCATTGGCATTCCCTTACGACGTCAAGCCAGCACTTCTTGGGTCTTCCCCTCTTACCGGGACCCAGTAATATCCTTCTTTACAAAAGCTCAAGCTTCTATAGCTGATGAACCTTGAACATAGTGTAACATCTATTGTTGGACGCCTGGTTGGAAGTTCTTACCTTTTCGGTAGGAAATACTTCTCATATACTTTCCTCCACACTGTATTTATTAGTCCACATCAGAGTCGCAGTGTACGCAAGAGGTCGTGGGTTCTATTCCCGCCCAGGATAAAACTTTGTGTGTTGAGCACGATGGTTTATTCTGTGTCTGGGTGTTATTTATCTATAATATGTATGTATTTTGAAATATATAAATTTGTTTATCAGTTATCTGGTTACCACAAGCTCTGCTTAGTGTGGAATCAGATGGCGTTGTGTGAGTTGTCCCAACAATTTTTTTTATTTTTTTTTATCACATTGAATTGATACGATCTTTTATTTGAGAAACAGTTTTAGGTCTGGAGAGTGATTGATCTAGCCAGTTCTAGACTTTAAACCCTTAAGAGTAGAAAAGTCTTATAAAACGGCTCAGGTTGTCCGTCCGTTTTCTCAGGAACTATAAGAGCCAAACGGTTTGCGGACATCGATTCAGGACACCATGAATACGTGCATAGCCGACTTTCAAGTTTCTACCACTTTCGGTTTTGATTTAGAAGTCGTCTGATCACTTCACTACGATAGTGAATGGCGCGTTACTTGTTTTTAATATTGACTTGGAACATCATACAATCACACCGGATTCGAGGGATTAGTTGGTGTCAATAATGATAAGCAAAAATATTTTACTTATTGACTGCGATCATTTGGCGTCAAAATTAAAGATGCGATTCAAAATGAAAAGCAAAAATATTTTACTTATTGACTGCCTCGTTGGCGCAAGTCATAGTGCACATGACTACTACAATGAAGTCTCGGGTTTGATTCCCGGATCGGAACATATTTTCTACTAGATGACCCCCACGGCTTCGCCCGTGGCTAAGTTCGAACTCCCGTCGCACCTGTTAAATCCCGTCGCTTATACATTCTACAATAATGCATAAAAAAATTCCCGATTTGTCTCACATTTATGACTACTGCTCCGCTCTCCAGGGTAGTAATATATAATAGTAAAAAAAAACTGCACACGGTGTGTAAATTTGATTAAAATCGGTTTAGTAGTTTAGGAGTCCATCGCGAACAAACAACGTGACAGGTAGTTTATATATATTAAGATGTAAACTATGTACCTATGTATTTAAAAATATAATAAGTATGTTTATTAGATGTCTAGATCCGATACCACAAGCATAAACTAACTTGGTTTGGCCTAAACGGCGCTTTGTATTAAAAATGTGCCACATTATATATTTATTTTATTGTACTATAAGATTTCTATCTGTAAGATTTCTTATGGTGTACAATAAAATGTTTTCTATTCTATTCTACTATTGTCAACAGATACCGTCTCTTAGCAACATCAGAAAGCGAGGAGTCGGATAGCCTCCAACAGACTACACTGTCAGATCGACAGATAGTTGATGATATGCTGCTTACACTGGACCTGGACGTCACCAGCTATAGGCTTGGACTCACTCAGGTAAGTCCCAGCAGTTATTGAAGTGAAACTTCTTTATGGACGTTGTGAGAAATTTTATAGCTGTAAAAAAATTCGTTACGTTTTTCGGTTTCACGCCATGTTGTTCTGAAGTGAAACTTCTTTATCACAAGTGAAACTTATTTATCGACGTATGAGAGAATTTTTTTAGCTGTACAAAAATACTATAGTTTTAACTATAGTTAGTTAGTTATAGTTAAAAAAAATGCCGTAAATAACTTTCACTTCTTCCCTGTGTACTCTCGTACACACACATTTTTTGTGTAAATAAATATGTGTTTTTGTGCGTGTTTATTTGAATATTTAACATGTGTTTTGAAGAATTTTTAATAGAAAATTTCAAATTGGTACTCTTCTATAAATGTGTCCCATGAGTTCTGCTCAATACACTCTAGGAGGCATTATGAACTTGCCTCCGACTTACACGTGAATTACTTGTATCATAATACTAACTGTGCCCTCCGGTTTCGCCCGTTACCTACTTCGGACTCTCGTAGCATCTACCATCAACATGTCTATCCCATTCCCGTTAATTAGTTTTAATTCATAAGAAAACGTCAATGTACAGCGTAGTTGCTCCACGCCTAAAGTGTGAGCGAAATCGCGTTAGGGACACTGTACGTGAGAGTAGGAATACCAGCTGCAAAGTTCGCGTAGTTCACAGACATAATACAGTAAGCAGACCCAACGTTAGCAAAAAATAGCGTAGCCTATTACATAAACATAGACAGGTAGGTTAGCTTAGTTTTTTCTGGTGATTTCTTGATAATGAAACTTCATCACTCTATGCACAACACCTTTTTGTATATTTTTTGTCTACTTTTGCAATATTTACAATAATTTTATATAATATTTTCACTTCGACACATAAATTTTTGTTTTAAAGATGACAGCGGCGTTGTCATTTCAAGTTTGTAGCTTATGTGTAGAAGAAAAATTGGCATCGTGCTGTTCGCTGACAATGTGTAACACGTGTTTTTTGAGCATGAAATACAATTCACAATGTCATACTGATAATTGACTACCTCGGTGGCACAGTAGTAGTGTATGCGACTGCAGCGCTGAGGTCCCGGGTTCGATTTCCGGGTCGGAACAAATATTTGTGTGATTCGCAAATATTGGTTTCAGAGTTTGAGTGTTTCCTATGTATGATATGTTAGAAATATATAAGTATGTATACCAGTTGTGTTGATCCCATAGTACAAGCTTATAGCTTAGTTAGGGATAGATGGCTCTGTGTAAAAAGTGTCCTACAAAATGAATTTATTATTTAAATAGTAAATTAAACTTACAAATCGGCAACGGGCTCACCCACCTGTTACGTGGGACAGGAATACACATGGTAAAAAATGGGCATATAATATGCCTCTGCCACCCCTTCGGGGATAAGGATAGATAAACAATAATTACATTTACCTAAAGTACGAAATTCCGTTCTTTATCTTTTGCCCTATAAGTGTAGGTTTTGCAATTTTTGATTACATACTTTAGCATTGTGAATTGTCGCACTACCGAGGCGGTCGCGAAGCGGATGTTAGTGATAGTGGGTGCATCTATACTTTATTTGATGAAAGATCTCGTAAAAATTTACTCTCATCATTTTTCCCTAACGTGCCATAAGAAGCATAACTACAAAAAAAGAAATAAGTCGTACATGCGCTTCAAAAATAGGTTATGTCAGTCACCTGAGAGCTACCGAAGCTCTCAATAGGCAGCAGTGAGTAGCTGTGGCCGAATACGGCCAGGAGAGAGTAGTAGCTATAAACAGGGTCATTTGTAAAACACCAGCAACCTGCTAGGAGTGGATAGCCAAGGTCATAACTAACAGTGTTTATTCTATGATTTTTGACAATTCGTTACGAAACGAGTACTATATCACAGATTAAAACGTCGAGCTGCGTCATAGGTTTTCGCTGTTGTATTCGCTTAAGAGACCTCCTGGTTCTCTTTTTCGTTACTTACTGCATGTCTCGATGAACGATGGACTTGTGCGCATCAATGCGATTGAAAAAGGTCAAGGTCAAATGAGCTATCACCGGCCCACCCCTATCCCACGTGATTTTCACGAGTTGCATAGTATTGTAATTCAATCAGTACATTAAATTAAAGTAAACTTAAAACAAAAGTTCACCAAATTTCAAATAGATAGTCCAATTTAAAAAAAAACATACACCATTTTTTTATGATGTTTCATCCTAGTCCTAGCAGATTGCTGGTGTATTACAAAGGACCCTGTATATCTATCGTTTTAGCTGCAATGTGTTTTTAACGAGAACCTATATAACAGTGCATTTAGATAAAGATTTTTATTATTTAATTGTTTGTGTGCAGTGCCGTTCAATTTTATGTATCTAAAATATGAGTAGAAAAGCATCGTGTTGCGGCACGAAACGTTTTATCACACGTTTTCGCTAATTATATTCAAGATAATTAAATTATAGTGCTATGCACTGTTTATGCAGATTTATATATTAGCTATCTATTACAATTTATATGGGGCTATAATTTCTAGTATGTGCGGTAAGGAACAACATATTTAGCTTATGCTATCTAGTGGTGTCGTTTGTGTGTTGTGCTTTCATTTCATAGTTGGTTTTTTTTTAATTTTTGACCTGTCATAAAGGTGCCGCCCGCCTTATGGAAAGCAGAGATGACGACTCGTGATTAAGGGCCGCTATCATAGCTAACAGGGCTCTGATAGCAGCCCTCACGTTAAGGGCTTAGAAATAAGCCTTAAAACACAAATACAAAGAGAATACGATTAGTATATCCAAATTCTCGAAACATTAAAGTTAACTTACTAGTAACTAAGTAGACTAATTATTTTATTTTTACGTCATAAAATTAAAATAATAATTAGTCAGCGAAATTAAATTATTTACATTCAACAAAAATTATAACTGTACTTGCTATTTTTATTAGAATTATGAGCCAATTAGCAATTAAGTATAAAAAAAAAAAATTAGCCTATTTTTGTGAAAGTCTAAGAATAAATTTTAAAAGTTATTAATATAAAAATTTACTGTACCTAGTGAGTATAAAATTTTACTTACCTATTTTATTAAAAGTATAAAATTTTGCAATTTGTTTATTATGTGGAACTACTATATTTTAAATTATATAAAGGCAAGTAAGATCTCACATCTTTCCAGTTTGGTAGCTACTCGGGTGTCATGCCGGACTCGAACCGGCTAAAACCACACGGTCCCTGTGTATAGCCGGACGCCCCGGGTAACTCCTCGGAAAGATGTTCCAGTGCTCCTGGCAGACTTTGGGTACCACCACGGCCTCACCTAAGGGTTTAAGTGTTATCCCGCTTCTTTGATGGTTGAATCGGGTAATATATCCTGCATCATGAGGCGTGAGTGAAATGCCGTCGTCTTGTGCCTGCTTCTGTAAGGATGGTGCGCAACCCACCTTCCGTCTTCAGGCCCCCGGTCATGGAGGCCGGTAGTTTTGGGTGAAGACAAGTGGAACTCAGGTGGAATAGTCCTCTCCCTTTCCATCTCCGCCATGACCTGCTCGCAGAAACACGCAGTGGCTTCCCAGTTGCTCTCGCTAGACACCATGGCTCGCACCATGGTTCCCTACAAGAGATTGTCTACGTCCAGACCAGTTGCCGCGCCCACGCTAAGCACTCCACCAATGTGTGGAACGCTGTGTCCTAACTGCGTTCTACGCAGTGCTGGCACTCAACTGTGGTCTCCCTTTGTATACGCCACAGAGACTTAAAGAAGTTTAGTAGCCACTAGGATATTTTTAAATAGTTGGCACGTTAAAATTGCGCTGCTGGCCTGATGGAAAGTTTATGAATTTGCTTGTTTTGGCATTATTGAAAGCAAATGTGCCAGTTCCTCATCCGTTAGTCAGCAGCAACTAAGGCTGTCTGGATCCCCGGAGGTCTTGGTGATATTACACTTCTAACATAGAAATAATATTATTAAATTTAAAAAAAAACTAAATTAAATGTTTTAATAACATTACCGTCTTTCTTTTTTGCACTAGCACTTTTCTGATTCTTAATTGTAGGCTAACGTTATGTAGCGTAAGCTCAATATAAATTGTTTAGAACCTGCCATTATTAGAATGTATCGTTTCACAAGTTTATTGGCGAAAGATTTTAGTGGTGTACCATAAACTTTATTTACTTGTAATAAAGGAATTTTATTATAGCTTACAATTTAGTTTAGTACATACAATTAACTCAACAGGTTTAATAAAAGTTTTCTGAACTATTAATTACCGCTCTCATATCAGTAGCGATACAACAACTAAAAAATGGAGTAGTCGAAAATGAAAAAAAAAAGTACTATAGGCCACAAAGTAGCACTTATAAACGTTTACTGCCATTTACAAGGTAATACGAGTATGTAGAACCTGGGAAAGAACCTCGCAAAAAAACTCAATGCCACGCTAACAGAAACCCGGAAGTCTTTAAACAAACATTTATTTTGAACTAAGTTTCTTTAAAATCGGTTGATAAATGTGATCTGTAGATGACAAAAGAAAATATTGGATTCTTGAAATGAAATACTGCTCATTATAGCTCTTGGTCATTGGGCAGTAAAGTGACAAGAGACACACGAAATATATCATGTATACCTAGTACTTCCAATTTAATATACTGCACAGGATGGAACTAAACATTATGAACTCTTTACCTTATCGTCTCTCCGGTTACATCGTATTTCTTTTTGAATGTAGATTTGGTTGTTAACATTTTTTTATAATTGTTTTATGGACTGGTGTAAACCTTTAGGTTGTACAGGACCCTACGGGAGATAAATAAAAATAGTACTAGATAGAACTAATAAAGTATATTTCCCGATAGGGCCAAAAGTAGTTTAGTCAGGGTCGCGGGTGTCGAATATCGATAGGTAACCGTAAGGTGGACTCTGCCGCGAGAGGCCATGGAATCTGGACTTATCTGAGGGAGGGCCAAGTGATCTTCCACGGGTCGGATGTCGTTCGTCTCGCTGTCGTAGGGTTCTCAGGCTTGACGACGGCTTCCACTCCCGGTCTAGGCGCAACCAGGAGGAGCCCCGGAGCAGCTCTCAGCCAACTGGTAGTACTTATTAGTAGTGGTGGAACCGTAAAGGTTCAACCGTTACAAAGGACCCTGGAAGACAGAAGCCTGGGGTAAGAACCGGAAACCTAAAAGACTTCCAGCCTCTCCTCAGGCCCAGGTTGGCTGGAGAGGCGGAAAGTCTTACATATAGGTGGTAGGTGGTAGGTACATAGAATTAAATTTAATAGGGGTTGGTTGGCACACTTATGAAAATTAAAGCTTTATACGTATTCCTACCCACTTATAGCTATAGCTGAAAATTAGCGATTGTAATAGTTTAGCAATGATAAAAATAGCTATTAATTGCGGTAATACATACGCTGAAAAGGAAATAGGTAAGAACACTATAGATAGAATTAGATTTAAACACTCCTTCCTGCAGGAACAAAATTTAGTAAGGATGATTGATTATAATTAGAAACTTACCGGGATATTCCTGGTCCAATATTTTTACAATTATTTTATAAATGAATATAGTTTTAGGAAAGTACTTTGAAGAAGAGCAAATTGTATTTAATTTGCAATTACTTTATTTTATAATTCTATTTTTTTACTATTGTGTGGTAGTACACCGTAGCGTAATTGACAAATCTAGGTTGTTCCCGAAACTTCCTGTCAACTGCTTATATAGGGCCCAGGGGTGGGTCAATGTGCGGGGGACGGGACCTCGAACTTCCACGCCACGCTTATACGGAGTAACTTTAATGCCGCATCCGTCCGATAGATGGCGTTAGTCGTATGATGGCGCGGCTCGACCACGCATCATTACACTGGTTACTAAAACCTTTTAGCCAAATCTTATTTAAATCATACTAGCCGACCCCCCGGCTTCGCCCGTGAGATATTTCGAACTCCCGTCGCACGTATTTAATCCCGTCGCTTATAAATTCTACAATAATGCATTAAAAATTGCCCGATTTGTCAACATTTATGACTACTGCTCCGCTCTTCTGGGGAGTAGCTGGTGGTATATAGCCTATAGCGTTCCTCGAAAAATGGGCTATCTAACACAAAATATTTTTTCATAACCGACCTGTAGTTCCTGAGATTAGCGCGTTTAACCAAACAAACAAACTCTTCAGCTTAACATTTGTATAGATTCCTTCAATCTTACGTTTTATTTTAGTCCTGTCCAACACTTTCTTGATATCAAGTCGAGTCCTAAGTCCTGTGTCCTTACCCCATTAACGTGGTAGAGCGTTATTGAGGCTTTCAGTAGAATTTGCGCAACAAGATGTAAAATAGCATTTCCCTGCAATTTATTATGTGTAGTCTTTCACTATGGCACGTTTACACAACTTTTATATCTAAGAAACCACCAGTCTTACACATAATAATAATAATTATTTTTTCCACCATTTCACAAAAGTATAATAGAACAAGGGTACAACAATTGTTTTGTAGTGGATTACTGGTGCCTGTATTAGTTAATAAAAATACCTGTATTACTGGTCACTAATATTCCATACAAACACATAAAACAAGGTTAATTTATTTATTTCCATAGGAAAACCAACAGCAATATTTCAGCTTATAAACTAAGCAATAAGTGACAGAATGCCAATAATTGGTTTTCACGATTAAATTCATAGAATATAAAAATAATAAGTCACTTGCGTTATTCAAGCACAACACATCTAAATACATAAAATGACATAAATTATCATGTATGTGAGAGTTACCATCTACAACAATATCATTGAGAACAAATAGTTAAACTTATGAAGAGATTTTTTTTTATTAAGTAGTTTACGAACTAAGCTGCCACTAGCAGTACGAGTATATGGATCAAACGACAGTTCCTTGTTTAAATTATTAAAATCTTTACTCACTCGCACAACACAAGAGTTACTTCTATAATTAACAGAGGCTTTTGGGATTGAAATAGGAGGATTAAACCGAATTGACCTAGTCGGAACATTAAATTTTAGTTTACTTAGCAGAGCAGAGCAATCCAAATCATTCCCTATTATTTTTGAAAGAAAACTACAGTCCGCAAGTCTTCGGCGATAGGATAGAGGCTGTAAGTGGAACCTTTGACAAAGACTTACATAATTTTCAGAGCGATACGGTATGCGAAGACGAAAACATAGAAATTTCATGAAACGTTTCTGTATACTCTCGATTATGTTGATATATTTATCATAACATGGATTCCATATTTGTGAAGCATATTCCAGATGATTTCTCTCATAAGTGCAATACAGAATTTTTAAAGTTTTCGCTCGTTTGAAGCCAGTGGAAATCCTCATAACAAATGCCAAAGCCCTTAAGGCCTTGGCAACGATGTGCTCAATATGACCAGCAAACGAAAGCTTAGAGTCATGAAAATCACCTAGGTTACGGCACTATATCCAATCTCCCAAGTTCAATACCTTTGATCACATACGAGGTTGGAAGAATTTCTTCTTTCCTGGTATCGGAGACTACTGAGCATTTTTGTGGGTTAAGATCTAATTTATTTCGCATACAGTAATCCTCAAATCGCACTAAGTCATCCTGCAAGGCTTTAATGTCGTCCGATGATGAAATATTAGGAAAAAAAAATATCATCAGCAAAGCAAAGAAATTGCGAGGATCGAAAGCAGTAATCAACGTCATTTACATGAATAGTAAAGAGTAGCGGGCCCATCAGGGATCCCTGTGGAACACCGCTAGGTACTGTGACCCAGCTAGAGATGTAATTACTGATGATGACAGCCTGTGATCTATTTTGAAGATATGAAGAAAACCACCTGAACAAATCACCCAATGCTCAAAAGCTTTGACTTCAAGATGGAATGGTCAATGCGATCAAATGCCTTACTAAAATCTGTATAAATTACATCAACTTGTGTCCCATTAGCCATGCCATCCGTAATATAATCATTAAGCAATGCCAAATTAGTAACCTTTGATTTTGCCCTTAAATAACCATGCTGAGCCGAACTTAAGGTGTGCCTCAATATTGCATACACCTGATCATATATAATTCTCTCAAAAACTTTTGCAATTATACATACATAGTTTGGATATAGGTCTATAGTTTGTCACCTCTGTTTTTAATCCCTTTTTGTGAACAGGAGTAATGTAGGACGATTTTCAAATTGGAGGAAATAGATTTTTGAAACAAGAGGGCAATCGGTAGGGCTATGGTCTTGGCACATCCAATTATAGGTGAGGTGAGATAAGGTCAGGGCCAGCAGACTTTGACGGATCTAGTTGAAGCAGCAGTTTTTGTATTGAGTTGACATCGACTTCTATCTTACAAATATCAGCTAATGCATCAGAGTACGCATCATCACTGGGCAGATGCATATGTGACATGCCAGATGCCATGCCAGACAAGTATTGAAAAATAATCTACAACAAGCTCCGCCATTTATCAAGATCCCGCGCAAGGACCTTGGCTGTTAACAGCCGATAAGATTTGGCTTATTATCGGCTTTGTTAAGAGCGACTATCGTCTGACTTTTCGTCTGGATCTTAATTTCTTTATGATTTCATTACAAACGTATCAATAATTCAAATCAGCCTATGGCAGTCCACTCCTGGATGTAGGAATCTCCCAATTCACGTTACAACACACGGTCCTGCGCTTTCGCATCTAGTCTCTACGACGTTTTCCAGGTCGTCGGTCCATTTGGCGGGGGTCATCCTACCGAACATTTGCCGAGTCGTGGTCTCCACTCCAAAACTCGTTTGCTCCATCGACCATTAGTTCTTCTACAGATGTGGTGTGGCGTATACATTTGTAGAACAATTAATCTTGTGGGTTGCCACAAGATTGTTCAGATATTTTCGTTACAAATTTTCTTTACATATTTTCCTATAATTCTAGTTCTTTCTTATAGTTTACGTAATTTTCCCTATAGTTTTTTTTTATTTTTTATTAAATATTAAATAAATAAATATTGTGGGACACTTCACACAGTGCCATCTAGCCCAAAGTAAGCTAATATTAGCTTGTGTTATGGGATCTAGATAACTGATAAACATACTTATATATTTCTAAATACATACATATTATAGATAAATAACACCCAGACACAGAATAAACCATCGTGTTCATCACACAAAGTTTTATCCTGGGTGGGAATCGAACCCACGACCTCTTGCGTAGCAGTCGGATGCACTCCCACCGCGCCACAGAGGCAGTCAAAGTTAAAGTATAAGATGGTATTAAGTACTTACCAAATTTCATTGTTCTAGTTCAACCAAAAATAGCCTATAGATTTAGATGCGCTTGATTGTGTCGAAGTATTTATACGTTTTTGCGTCATACATTTTTTACCTTATCTTAAAAGTTTGATTATTTCACAGCTTCAAGGAACTGTTACAGTCCCTTAAAGTTGTGAAAAAAAAGAAGTTATATGGTTTTAATTTTAACACTTTACCTTCACGCATTCTTAATAAAGGATCTTGGCAGACAAACGGGACAACAAAGTGATCCTATAAGGATTCTGTTATTTTCCTTTTAAGATACGGAACTCTAAATAATCGACCAATCTAAACAAACCACTTTCTATTGTCTACTAAAACTAATTGCTTAATGTACTACTAAGATGCAGTGTAGCGCCATTGAATGCCTTTATTTTTTCGGTATCAAGATTATCTGTAAATCCTACTAATATGAAAACGCGGAAGTTTTTAAGTATGGTTGTTGTTACTTTTTCACGCAAAATCTACGAAATTGATTCTGATGAAACTTTAGCTTACACATCAGAATAACACATAGGCTACCTTATCCCGGGAACACGTTCCTGTCGGAAACGGCATTTTATTCGCTTGGTCAATTATATTAAATTTACTTCTGGTTCCGGGCGTCTAGTTGTATATCGACGTCAAGCGCTGAACTTCCTGGTGAGCAATGGGTTATAAATCGTAGATGACGTTGCGTAAACGCTTTCACCGCTAGATACACGCAAGCCCTCTTATAATGTTGATATAAGGAATACTATAGTAACTCGGTCATTTTATGATTTGTACATACCCACCTGATACTTGTTCTTATGTAATACATCCTGAACCTAGGCAACGTTGCGGGCATGAGATGCCACTTTGTACTGAGTTTACACGCAACGTTTTTGCGTCAAATTGATGTCTTTAGGCCTTTATTTGTAAAATGAGAATTGAACTTAAATACGGTTTAATACGTTTAATAAGGTGGTAGTGATAGCTGTGATTTAATGCTTTTTGAATGCTTTCTGGTTCTATGTAGGTCTACGCTAGAGCATCGTTGGTTATTCATTAGGCTGGTGTATCAGCTTGCAAATAAAGCCGACTTTGGCGCTGATGATTTTGGCGCTGATGATTTTGCCCATTATCTACTCGCTATCCTAAAGAATAGTGTAATTCCACCAGATTATTAATTGTCCTTTAGGATGGCGACTGAAATAATTTAGGATAAAAATTATGACTTAATCAAAAAATAACTATGTCAGCCATAAATGTTCGTACTTTAAATTGAAACGCTCGTGGCCCCGCGGACTCGAGTGTTTTGTAAACAATCACTGTGTTAAACAACTTTCACTATAGTTGGTCCTGGATGGGTGACCACTTTGTGGGTGACCAATTCGATTTCAAGCGTTTCCGTGCTTCGGAAGGCACGTTAAGCTGTTGGTCCCGGTTGCCAATAAAATGGCAGTCGTTAAGCCAAGTTGAAGGCCTTAATTGCGGCTTGAAAATTTCAACAGCAGGTCGCCACAGCCTGCGCCTGTCCATTTCAACACGGCAATGAGCTCACCACCTATTGCGTGGGACAAAAATGGATACAGTGAAATGTGGGTGTTTAATATGCCTCTTGCAACCCCCTCGGGGATAAAGGCGTGACAATATGTATATTTTCATTTTGCGATGCCCTTGAAATCTTTAATTAGGCACATTATCTCAGATTCAATGACGCTATGAAGTTGACCTTAAAGAAGTAAAATAATCCCCGAACCCTCGGAGGCGAGGCCACGGCGGTGGACAGTATGTCGGGAACCATGGGGTTATTCTTCCGAGTTCTCAACCAGGACTCCAAGTCATGGCAAATGGACACCGTGTGGTTTTAGCTGGTAGAAGTTCATGACGATTTCCACACGAAAAAAAACAGTATTTAATGCTCAATTAATCAAATCAGCCAATCACAATCCACTGCTTAACGCAGACTCCTTTAGATTTCATTATGAGAGGTCGATTAGCCTTACAGTACAACGCTCTGGCCAAACGGGTTGGTACACACCCTCTCTCTTAGCATGAGTTATCGTGTGTGGCAATTATAGTTACCAGTGTTTCTGTGTTTCCGAAGGCACATTAAGCCGTTAGTCCAGGCTGCTTTTAGTAGTAGTCGTTAAGCCAAATTAAAGGCCTTATAAAGCTGTTTGAATAATTTCAATAGCAGATAGTCATAAGCATTTAGCTGAATTGATGATGACATAAAATTTAATGTAAATAAAACTATGATATAACTAGCTGACAGCTTCGCCCGTGACATACTTTCGAACTCCCGTCGAATTCTATAAAATATCTACTTAAAATCTATCTATCTTCACGCTGTATTTCTGACAAGGTAGTCAGAAAGGACAGAAAAAAAATCTACTTGATCCCGTCATAAATTTTACAATAATGTATAAAAGTTTGACCGATTTGTTGACATTTAAGATTACTGCTCCGCTCTCCTGGGTAGTAGCGTAACAATATATAGCCTATAGCCTTCCTCGATAAATGGGTTATATAACACAAATAAATTTTCAATTCGACCTAGTGTTTCCTGATATTAATGCGTTCAACCATACAAATATACTCTTCAGCTTTATAAATTAGTATAGATTTAGCTACGAAACGAAATATTGTTTTGGAATATAGAGGCTGCGTACTTTTATGTTACCTGACTTTTCAACCAGGTTGCTCTGGCCGTGGTTACATGTTAGAGTGTAACCTATAAGTTATACAGGTACAACATGTAGGGCGCCTGGCAGGTGCTCTTTATTAAGATGTGCGAACATTTGAATTTTCTTCAATATCAACTAAATTCATTTTATTTTCCATTGGTTTGAACACGTTCAACGAATTAGTGAAGAACGATTGACGAAGAATATATATAGTACAAAGAAGGGGGCAGAAGGAGTCAGGGTAGGCCGAGAATTACATATGAAGACCACGTGAACAGATTGCTCAAAAACGGAAAAGTCAAAAGTACTCGGATACCCAGACGTGCGTGTATGAAGCGATTTATGAATCTACAGGAAGCGAAAGAAGTATGCAGGGATGCCTGGCGATTAGTCTTCTCTGACTGCCCCGTCAGGGATACAGCGTGAAGATAGTTTTTATTAATGTTTCGATTTTACGAGTAGTCATATATTCGGAGATTACGATTATGATAATTTTACACATAAAAATTTATCGATTTTTATAACTGTTATAAGCTTGCTAGTATTTTAAAACTATGAATTCAAATTGTGTGTTATCTCTATCATAGAAAGGAAAGTATAACTTTTACTTTTGATAATGAATTCATATTTTATGTTAGATATAGAATGATAATGGAATTTTAGTATCGATATCGTTTGTACTGTTACATTTGAAAAGTGAACGTTCACGAACTGACCTAACTTACCGTTATATTTCCATTTGTTAGAGTAATTAGTATTAATAATAATAATAAATATCGTAGGAACAACTCACACAACGCCATCTGATTCCAAACTAAGCAGAGCTTGTACTAAGGTAACCAGATAACTGATAAACAGACTTATATATTTCTAAATACATACATATCATAGATAAATAACACCCAGACACAGAATAAACCATCGTGCTCAACACACAAAGTTTTATCCTGGGTGGGAATCGAACCCACTACCTCTTGCGTAGCAGTCGGATACACTCCCACCGCGCCACAGAGGCTGTCAAATAAATTGAATAATTGCTATATTGGAAAGCTTATTTAGATACTCGGAAGCTCAGCGTACATTTCGACGGGTCACTTTAGACAGAAGCAGAATCAGAACAGCTTTATATGCAAAAGTAGAATCCAGGTCCTTCTGCAGTCATATCTATGTATTGTATATGTATGCTTTTCGATGTATAGACAAACCTTTACTAATATTATAAACGCGAACGTTTGTAAGAATGTATGTAGGTTTGTTACTCTTTCACGCAAAAACAGCTGAATGGATTATGACGAAAGTTTACAATATAATAGCTTACACATGCAAGCAACCCCGTCCTTATCATTTCATCCTCTTTGAGTATATCATCAGGGATACAGCGTGACGAAAAAGAAATAGGAAAATAAACATATTGGGAATGCCTTTGAAATTGGACCAATTCTATGGGTGCTTTTATTGAATTCTTTAAAATATCAAAAGAAATTTAGTGATATTATCTATGCTGTTGTGACTCGTGTTTGATGTGGTGATTCATACCAATCAACTGATCTAATCAATCCACCAACAACAGGCGGACCTAACGTACAATCGACGACAATAGCGTTTATCACTTTCATGATAATTAATAGCTGTGTTAGAGGGTATTGTGTTAGGTTAATAATAAATATTACATATCTAACTGATCATAAAAAAAAGAACTTAAAAAGATTTTTATCTTCTTTTTCACTTTAACGTATTCTTAGTTGCTTCACCTGGGTTATTTAGCCGCTTTTTATCAGCTGCTAGGAGCAATCATTTTATTTATTTATCCTTCACGCCTTATCCCCAAAGGGGTGGCAGAGGCATATTATATGCCCACTTTTCACCGTGTGTATTCCTGTCCCACGTAATAGGTGGTGAGCCTATTGCCGTGTTGAAATAGACAGACGCAGGTTGTGGCAGGTTGTGGTCTTCAACCATGCTTAATCAGAATCAGAATCATTTATTTGCTAGAAACATGGTAAATAAGATGGTAAATTACAATATGGTAGGTCAAACATGTTTCACCGTACATGGACGGTGTGCAAAATTTAAAAATAATAAAATTACCATACATCTGTTAATCACATAAATTTCGTCATGGTCTAGCGTCTAAAGAATTACAATAAATTAAGAATCAAACAATCAGATACAAATAATAAAATAATCCGTTTAATTAAATAATAATAATAATTTTAAATGTCAAGGATATATAAATCATGAGGCAATGTCAATTATACATAATAATAATAATAAGATGTCATAGGCACAGGATATAACATACTCGTATGGTTGTTGTGCATTTGTTACCTATTAAAGAGTGTCATCAAGAAAATCCGAGATTGAGTAATAACACCTAGCAATTAATAAATCCTTGATCCGTTTTTTAAATAGGTGTAGGCTTAACATTTTATATTGATCAGGAAATTTGTTATATATCTTTGGTGCAAGGCAGAATACACTTTTCCACATAAGTGTTGTGCTAGACTTTAGATTGCATAATTTATCTCTACGTCTACTACGAGTTGAGATGTCTGACAATTTAGGAAATAAGTGAAGGTTAGTTTTCACAAATAAAGCCACTACAAAAATATATATAGAGGGAAGCGTAAGTATCTTATGTCTAATAAAGTGTGGCTTGCAGCTGTCTATTAGATTAAGTTTGAACATGGCTCTTATGCATCTCTTCTGGGACTTAAACACAATATCTTTATTCGTAGAATTTCCCCAAAAAATAATGCCATATCTTAGTACAGATGCAACTATACCATGATAGGCAGTCAGTAGTGTTTCAGTGCTAACTACTGGAGCAAGCTTGTAAAGGGCATAGGAAGACCTATTAATTCTTTTTGCTAGGACTTCTATATGAGCCTTCCAATTTAGTTGCCTATCAATGGTCAAACCAAGAAACTTCGTTATTTCTGTTTCTAAGAGTTCCTTATTGTGGTATTTTACGTGTATGTCAGTATGTGCAGTCGTTCTTTGTCTAAAGTGCATAATTTGAGTTTTGTTTAGATTTATTTTTAAATTATTATTATTTAGCCATGTTATAATTGTCGATAGTGTTTCATTAATGTCAGTTTCATATGCGTCTGTTTCATCACCGGATATAGTTACTGTGCTATCGTCAGCAAATAACACCATTGGGTGTTTTACTGCTTGAGGCAAATCGTTAATGTAAACGATGATCAGTTAAGGGCCCAGCACGCTCCCTTGTGGTACCCCAAACGATATTTTCCTTACTTGAGATACATAAGTCTTTACCATTTTAGAGCCTATATCGAGTTTTTTAAGCAAGTAAAAAAGGAAGCGCTCGTGGCCTCGCGGTCTCAGTGTTCTTTCTGTAAACGATCACTGAGTTACGCAACTTTCACTATGGCTGGTCCTCGGATGGGTGACCACTTTGTGGCATTTACATTTGCGAGCGTTTCCGTGCTTCGGAAGGCACGTTAAGCCGTTGGACCCGGTTGCCAGTAAAATGGCAGTCGTTAAGCCTGGTTGAAGGCCTTATGGGCGGCTTAAAAATTTCAACAGCAGGTAGCCACAACCTGCGTCTGTCAATTTCAACACGGCAATGGGCTCACCACCTATTACGTAGGACAGGAATCCACACGGTGAAAAGTGGGCATATAATATGCCTCTGCCACCCCTTCGGGGATAAGGCGTGATGGATATTTTATTAATTTGTAGTCTATCCTGTAGATATGTTTTTATCAAATCAAGTATGGTGCCCCTGATACCATAACACTCAAGTTTATTTAAGAGAATATTATGATCTACGTAGTCAAAAGCTTGTGTCATATCACAATATATAGCACATATCGGTCGTCTCTTATCTATATTTATCATAATTCTACTCAGAAAGTCAAATATTGCTGAATTTATTGTCATTTTGTTCCGGAAGCCCTTTTGTTCCTTACACAAAATATTATTATTTTCTAAATACATGTAAATATTATTATTATACATATATTTTTCAAATATTTTTGAAAAAATTGATAAGAGTGCAATAGGTCGATAATTATTAATATGCTCTTTATTGTTTTTTTTTTGTGCAAAGGTTTTACAACCGATATCTTCAGTTGAACACCATTTATTATACACAGGTTTAGGATGAAGCTTAAGTGTTCAGCTATTAAATCTCCAACGAACTTAAGAATTTTTGTAGACACTTCATCACATTCCACACTGTTGGTATTTTTTAATCCCGTAATTATATTCCAAATATCAATTGATGTGGGAGGAGTCATAAACACTGAATTTACTTTTTTTGGTATATCTTTAGTTACGTTTTTACCAGAATTTTGTAAAGGTACAATTTTATCTATAAAGTAGTCATTAAATATGTTTGCTATTTTAGTTGGGTCTTCAATAACTGTATTATCTAATTGAATTGTATTGACAGATTCATTCGGTAAATTGTAATTATCATTATTATTAATTAAGTGATAAGGCGTGATGGATATTTATTTATTTTATCTGCCATGTCGTTCCATTTTTATTGTTCGAATTCTTTATATTATAATTATTTTGAGATTTCTTAGTCAAAGTTATAATTTTTTTATATAGTTTGGTGTAATTTTTGAATTTTAGTTTATTATTGAGTGTAGGTCTCCTTCTAGCTTTCCACAATAGCTCCCTTTTTTTTAAACTAAATATTTTAATACCGCGCGATATCAACGAAAGTTTTTTCGTTACTCTAATTGTCTTGTATATAGTCTGAAAGCATAGATCATAAAATAATCCAAACAGTTCTATGAATTCATTAAATGCTATATTCGGATTGTCCGTCTGATAAATTTCGGAAAAGGTTAAACTCCCCAGACATGATCTAAATTTTTGCATATTTTCAATAGAGTAGTCTGTGGTCTAAGCCAATATTCAATAAGGCATTTTTTCTTTACTGGGCAATGCAGTATTTGTGCAGTATGGTCAGACATAGCTAGCTCTATAACATCAGCTGTACATGCTCTGTGGAAATTAACGACTGCCATTTTACTGGCAACCGGGACCAACGGCTTACCGTGCCTTCCGCAGCACGGGAACGCTCGCAAATGTAAATGCCACAAAGTGGTCACCCATCCGAGGACCAGCCATAGTGAAAGTTGCGTAACTCACTGATCGTTTACAGAACACTGAGGCCGCGGGGCCACGAGAACTTCAATTATGTTTTGACTTTATATGTCTGGCATTGTTGGGAGGCCTGCGATGCTTGAGCTCGCATCAGATAAGGTGGCCATGTTTTATCACGTTAGTAGATGCCCTGCTTGCAGGTAAGTTCGGAGTTCGGAGTTCTTGATGGAGCTCCTTACAAACCAATCCATGTTTTCGAACGCAAATGTATCTGGAGAGATATTATTTAAGTAACATTCGAATTTGTTTATGTTTTGTTGCATTTATAAAGTCATATTTGAAACTGCTCTAAGAAATAAGGAACGTGCCTTTCTTTGATTACGTATACGTGTCCAGAATCAGCGATCGCCAACTGCACCTGCATTATAATTTCCGAAATGTATCACCTATATACAACTGCGGTGGCAAACTAACGACGTTCGCAACATAAGATAATTTTAAAAGTCGTATTTGTTCTTAAACACTGATTAATCAGAACTTAATTTCGTTATTACAATAAAGTAGCTTAGAAAAGTTTAAGTAATGTTTTTTTATGACAGTACTACAATTTTTGGCTATGTAATTCTGTTGTAATGACTTTCGTTGTCTGCGGTACATGCGTAACACTTTTAAATTTCGAAGGTTCCAATGCTTACGTATTTAAACGTGCATCGGATGTTACATAACATGAATTGTTACATCACCCGTGACACTTCCCAACACGTTCGAAATTGGCTTTGTGTGTCTTGGCCTGCTTCTTTTTTTTTGTACATTTAATTGTCCCAGTTGTAAGTACTTTTTTTTTGGATGCTGATTTTTTGTGTAGGTACAGCTTACTAATATCGCGTCTGTTTTTTATTTATATGATTGGTTAGCAGAAACCTACTATATTGATTGGATTCCTATTACTAATATGTAGCATGCCTACCGATAGCATTCCTGTCGCACTGTCTGGAAGGTGTTGCAATATACATCATTCTAGAACAGACAGAAAAAAAAACATTGTTAAATGTTGAATGGAAATAAATAAATATAAAATAAATATTGTTGGACACTTTTCACACATCGCCATCTAGTCTAAACTAAGCTTTAATCTTATGCTACCTGTAGTACCTGTACCTGTCAATTGGCTAGTCCTGACTAGCCAATTGAATTTCTAAATACATACATATCATACATATATAGGAAATACACAAGTGAGTATAAGTACTGTATATATATAAACATTCCAAAATAATAAACTGTAATAGATCTCAGAATGTCGTATAGCACTGACAGACGTTGTCGATCGCTATCTCGTATACCTACTAAGACCAAAAAAAAACTCTTTGCGCTCGGAAAAATATCATAGTAATCTTATAGTAATCCTTTGATGTCAATTCAAACGTAACCGGTTTTGTTCTCGACATTACATAATAACGGTTTCATGTGCGACACCGGCCGTATGTTGGATTTTGGTCATAGCATTATTTTTAAAAATGGAATGTGGGTTTCGTGTGGTTCAATGGTATTCTATAGAAAGTCAAAAGCCGATATCGTATCGTGCCAAAATGTGTAAGAAATCGGAAAAAAATATGGATAATTCTTTCTGTAGTCTGAGTTCCGCATAGTTGTAGTTTGGTTATCTGTACGTCATTTCGACTTTATAAAAACAAAACGAATGCTTATATGACGGCAATATAGTGTATAATAAATCATAGGTCCTACGTGAGTGGTAGGTATTCAAGATCCACATGAAATTAGTTAGTTGTGATAATTTATAAGTATCACACTATATATGATACTTAGATAGAGACCTGTAGTCGAAAATTGTGTAGGTGGCTCAGTAGTAGTGTATGCAACTGCTGTTGCAGGGGTTCGAATTTGGGGTCGGAGCAAATATTTGCGTGTCCACAAATGTTGGTTTCGGTTTTTAATAAGATAATATATAAATAGGTACTTTAGAAATATTTGAACACGTATGTGCAGGAGTCACCATTCTGGAGTTCTTCTCAGTTGGTAGGGTAACAGTATGTAAAAAGATTTCTTAATAAATATATAATTCACTGACCGGTATTACATAGTATATAAATTACTATACTATTACTGCGCCTAACGAATGCTTGCACCTCGGCATACAAAACTCATGCATCAGCATTGAATCCCTACATAATATGTTTATCAGTTGTTTAAATCTTATATGAACGTAATTTGGTAGATAGCACTGTCTAAAATTGTTTATAAGTTCGGTTGTTTTCGTGAAAGAAACCACCAAAATTACCTCGTGAATTACTTTTACTGTCTGCCAAACCATTCAAGTTCACGAGAGCATGAATCGGCTGTTACGCAATAACTTTAGATTTAAGCTTGTTTGAACTCTAACACATAGGATTACAGTTTAAATTAGAGTTGTTGTATGAAACTACTACCGGCCGACCGGTACGTACATTTCTAAATGTACAAAACAAAAATTTGTTTTTCGTGTTCAAACTATTGTATGATTCCTCAAGTGTAAAATGTTAGAATAATAAAATAATGATGGCGAGAGCTTAGTGGCCAATTTGGCCGTGAATTTCAAATTATACTTCATTTGGCGCGTTGGGGAAAAATGATGAGAGTAAATTTATACGATGCGCCCGCATACAGTCATGAAAAACCGACACCCTAAAGTTAGCTGATAATTGTTTCCATGACAACTTATCATCATCATTGGAGCGTCTGTCCCAGTTGCGTCTCCATGACAACTTATAACTACATTCAAAGTAGTTTTCAAACACCCTGAAGTTAGCTATAGTCAACATTTTAGGTTTTGCTACAAACGCAGAAGAAGGCGGAAGATAAAAAAAATAATAAGATTTTTATCTTGTTACGCCAACGAAGTATATTTTATAACGCGTGTATACACACACACTTTTTTTCTCAGTGTACCCTAATACTGGCATTTCAATTTTTTTTACTTGGATCGCTCTGTCAGTGCGTGTGTTCCCGTCCTTTTACAACCCTGGGTTCTTCAAGCAGAGCTTGCGAGGCACATCATTAGGCTGCCAACTTGAGGACTGTCAGTCAATATTCTTGTGGACCGTGATAGTTGCCTTCAAATTACCAGATGTCGCCATGACTTTCCATCAGGCGGGCGACGTCATATTGGCGAGTTGAATATAAAAAAAATTACGGGTGCACTCCGGGAGTGCTGACAGAGGTGAAAACTAAATTTATTAATAACTAGTTGATGCCCGCGGCTCCGCACGCGTGGTGAAGTTTTCCGACGGTGAAGTAAACTTATCACAAGTTATATTTTTAGTCATGGACAAGGTGGACAAGTTTTTAAAGCAATTAGTATGCTACTTTCACATAATTTTTATTTAAATTGCAATCGGACTACCTGGGGCATACTCTTAAATGACGATTAAAATATAATGAAGAATTTAACTTGCTAGGGTATGGTTCGGGTAGTTCAGTGGCTAGAACATTGCCCTGGTAAGGTAAATAGGTCACGGGTTCAATCCTCGTCTCGAACCATCATCACGCCTTATCCCCGAAGGGGTGGCAGAGGCATATTATATGCCCACTTTTCACCGTGTGGATTTCTGTCCCACGTAATATGTGGTGAGCCCATTGCCGTGTTGAAATAGACAGACGCAGGTTGTGGCTACCTGCTGTTGAAATTTTTAAGCCGCCCATAAGGCCTTCAACCAGGCTTAACGACTGCCATTTTACTGGCAACCGGGACCAACGGCTTAACGTGCCTTCCGAAGCACCACGGTGTTTCGATATGGTTCGGGTAGTTCAGTGGCTAGAACATTGCCCTAGTAAGGCAAATAGGTCACGGGTTCAATCCCCGTTTCGAACCAATAAAAAAAATATATATATATCCCCGTCTCGAACCAAGATGTCTTTATTTCACTTTAATAAAAAATAATAATAAACAGCAGCTCACTAATGTCTATAAAGTAATTACTTTTCAAAGGAAAAATATTCGTTGTAAAATGCACTCCATCGAATAATAAATATTCGAAGAAGCGAATCATAACAGCGTTTGGCGACAATACGTGGTTTCGCAATAAATTCCATTACAAAAATCGTTCCGTCGTCTTATCTATCATTAATCGAACAATTGAGTATCGAAATTAAGTTACGGTCTCGATAATAGAATCTATAAAAAAACTAATGCTATGTTCGTGCGTGTCGGGCTGTTAAAGAATTTCTCTTTTCGGGCTGTTTACTTCATTCCATCTCGTTACACTTCTAACCCAAGTTTATAAAAGTCTTATAAAACAGTGCAGTCTGTCCGTCCGTCCGTCCGTCCATTTGTACACATCTATTTCTCAGGAAGCATAAGAGATTGAGACAAACTCTACAGATCGCATTAGGGGATGAATTGGTCGCACGAACGGAGCGCACGAACCAGGTTAAATATCTGGATATCCGCCGGCCTACGTGGGAAACAAATGTCTGGCTATGTCGGCTCCGCCGGGTTCCAGTATGAGGGGAAGACCCAAAAAGTGCTGACGTCGTAAAGGATGACTTGCGTGCCAATGGTCACATTACAGGGGATCCCGACGACCTTGCGAAGTGGAGGAGAAAACGTAGGCAAGCGGACTCCGGGCGTCGCAAGACGCAACTGAGACAGACACTCGGATGATGATAATGATAAGATGCGGCATTCGATTCATACACCATAAATTCGTCCATAGGCGATTTTGAAGTTTCTACCACTTCCGGTTTTGAAACTGGTTTCGGTTTGGATGTCGTCTGATTCCTTTGCTACGATTGTAAAGGGCGCGTTACTTGTTTTATTACTGAACTTTACCTTAAAGCATCTCAATAAAAAAAAACCCCTGTAAGTTAACTAAGGGTAAGTAAAACTAAAGTTTAGTACCCTGCATTGGACAGTGACTGTCCAATGCAGGGTACTAAACTTTTTTAAACGTGTAATCTCCAGCGGATGTAAATGTAATGCCGATAGTTCGAAGGATGTTAGATTTTTCTATCTCGATGTCCATTCCGCCATTTTCAATAGAGAAATATCCCATCTAACGTATAGGTACGGACATACGTTTCGAAACTAAAGCAAATAGATAGACAGATAGAAAAACATTTTAAATATTGTACTTTTTGAAGTGAACCTTCTTTATAGACGTTGAGAGAAATTTTAAAGCTGTAAAAATATTCCTTTTGTTTTTCGGTTAGGCGCCATGTTTTTCGCAAGTGTAACCTTTTGTTTCACTTCTTGCCTGTGTACTCCGGTACGCACACATTTTTTTATGTACGTAAGTACTGTATATACTTTCATATGCATTTAGTAAAACAGACATTTCAATTTTATTTAATATGTGTATAGATACACACTACATTCAGATTCTATATTTACAATTATTGAGTCTACCATTTACTTACATCCAGTACCTGAGACAGGCTTGTTGACCGTATTCAAGTCAGTCCCAGTTTGTCACAAAAATCATCCAAGCATTGAAATTACTAACACGCGTCTATCAAGCGTCCGTGTGCAGCGGGCCTTAGCATAAGTAGAGTCAATTAGATTAGAAAACAAAAAACTAGCTGAATTATTAATGCAGCAGTGAAAGGTCCTGGCACACCCACATAACCGAATAAACTACTTAATATCCACTTAAGACTAGTCTCAAGATTAATGAACTGGTTTTTCGAGGAACATGTCTCTAACAATATGTAGACAAACATGTAAAAGCATTTGTCCTGACTGATCAATCATTATTTAGTCCCAGATGTTTAGAAAGCTGTGGGTCTAGTCTGCTATTTCAATCGTGTCGAAAAAGATCCGAAATTGTCGCTCAATAGAAAGCCAGCAATTTTGACAGTTTTTTATAGTCTACTTTTACAATCGTACTTCAATAGACTTTATCGGTCGGCCGATAGAATTCTACTAACGCGTACCGCGCCAGTGGCCTCTAGTCAGTGACATTTTTGATAGTATACTAACATTTTGACAGCTAAAATTAGCGATTCTGTTTCTATTGTACGGCTTGTCAATAGTAGACTCGGCCCCCCTGATATTTGGAACCAACGGGTTATATATATAATATATATAATAACTCGCTTTCTTGTATGTCTGTCCCAAAGATTACTTACAACTAGACTGAGTAGCAAAAAATTTCGTTAGAGTTAAAATTACATCTACTTTCTTACGACTAGGGTTTTCTTATAAGCGGTAGATAACTAAAAGCGGTCCTGACGAGAGGGCTCCCAATGGTAGTGTAATACAAAGCTTTGGAAGTTATATAAATATTTCTCCAATTCCTGTAATTAATACAATAATTTCATAGTATCTAAATATAATAACTCAATAATACTTAGTAAGAGTAGTACATAAATGTTTGAGCTTAAAGTTTGAGGTCGCCATAAGTTTAGTTGATCAATTATTATATATTTACAAATAGATACAAGATAAATATATTTACAAAACTAAACAACATTCTGCCACTTGCGCTCCCGCTCAAAAAAACAATTCGTAAATCCCACACGCCCAAAGACGAGCAATTGAAAAAAGGAAACAGTGACCAGTACCTTTCCATCAGGCTGTACGCTTGTCTGCCACCTCAGTGGTATAAAAAAAGGGTACACAATACAGGGTAAAATATGATAGAGAGAGTAGAGTAATAACATAGAACTATTAACTTTACTCTTTGCTCATATTTTTACGACGTAAACCCTTAGGACAAGGGGCAGGGATCCTAAAGGACAGGTTTTCAAAAATCGTTTCAACTTTTTCCCAAGGTTAGGTCATGGTCACTTATTTAGAAAGGGAGACACTACCACCGAGAGCCCTCTCGCGCGGGCCGGTAGTTTCGCTAAAGTGCACAGTCAACTTATACTTAAACTGCCATACTGGCAACATTTCGCTGGATCCGACATACTAATATGTGATTGATATTAAAATAACATATTACTTACTTACTTATCATTACTACTCCGCTCTGCTAGGTAGTAGAGTGATGATACATAGCCTATATAGCCTTCTTCGATAAATGGGCTATCCAACACAAAACTATTTTATCAATTTTAACTAGAACTTTCTCTGAACAAGCAAACTCTTCAGCGTTATATATTAATTAGCATAGATGTATAATTTTGTCTTGCCACGATCGATTGGACTAATAATCGCGGTCGATCGGTTAGTAACCCCTCATTTAGTCGTTTTTATATTGCAATACGTGTAGAATAATTCTATTTATGGACAGTTAATGTCGTTGGTTGTATGTGAAATGAATTCCGTAGACCAAAGAAGTTAACACTTGAGGAAATAGAGGATGACATGAGTGATCTCATTATTAGACTATAATGAAGCCTTGAAAACTTCGTAAGAAGAGAAAAAAAGTTCTACTCGGGACTTCATGCAAAACAAAATTCTACTTACATTCACCGACATTTCGAACGCGTTGCAGCGTCCGTGTATGCGTTTGAATGTAAGTAGAATTTTGTTTCGCATGAAGTTCCGTAGTAAACTACATGATAACATACTTCATTAAAGTTTAAAAAATAACATGAAAATGTAATAAATAAAAAAACCCAAGATTCCAGAACAAGCTATATGTTTGCAACTGCGACTAAGTCTAATATTATGAGGATTTGGAATGTGTTTGTTTTTCGGAAATAATTGTCCTCCTTAAAAAGCATCGAGATGCATGCTCGCTGGATATTTCACGAGTGCATAACATGTTTGCAACACGCAAGCTTGTATTTTTGTTGATCTGATTTAAATATCTTCTTATTACTCATATTAACTGTGAAAGTGTTAAATTATCATATTTTTTAGATGATAATGACTCAAATTACACTTGCACTTACACTTAGTTACATATTCTGGCAGAAAGGGAATTACATAACTGCTTAGAAAGATTTCTGATTACGTTTTGTGAGTACTTAATATGTTTTTATTTTAATTAAAATTTTTGTGAGACTGTATTCGAATGTGTGTTATGGTGTGAATTGGGAGAGGCCTACATCCAGCAGTCGACTGTTATACGCTAATTTGATTAATGTTTTGAATGATAAAAACCCTAAATTATGTTTTGGGATCGGTTAGATTCTAACCGATCCGACATACTAATATACTAATATGGCACACAAGCACACGACCCACTTAATCAAATATGGTCACTGTAGCTGGTCGTTTTGCATGAATATATAAAGATGCTACAGTCGTCCTAGACTGTTCCCGACATTGCTGGAAGATATTTTTACAATGCAAGTTTTCAACTTGTTTCTCGTTTCTCGTTATTTATTCTTATCTGTGCACTAGTGACTACGACTATTGTAATCGATACATGGATAGTTGAGCTAAGTTAAAAAATGTTAATAATGAAGAAAAGGCCTGAAAACGTCGCGTAAAATTATTTTTCCAAGTACTTAGCTGACCTTCGTAAACTTATTTTATGAATTGAAGTTTTCACCAACCCTGCAAATATGTTTTAGTACATCAATGTTATTTGCGTAATTAGTTAAATAAATAAATATCCATCACGCCTTATCCCCGAAGGGGTGGCAGAGGCCTATTATATGCCTACTTTTCACCGTGTGGATTCCTGTCCCACGTAATAGGTGGTAAGCCCATTGCCGTGTTGAAATAGACAGACGCAGGTTGTTGCTACCTGCTGTTGAAATTTTTCAAGCCGGCCCATAAGGCCTTCAACCAGGCTTAACGACTGCCATTTTACTGGCAACCGGGACCAACGGCTTATCGTGCCTTCCGAAGCGCGGAAACGCTCGCAAATGTAAATGCTACAAAGTGGTCACCCATCCGAGGACCAGCCATAGTGAAAGTTGCGTAACTCAGTGATCGTTTACAGAACACTGAGACCGCGGGTAAAATTAGTTTCATTGTTAAATAATAATAAAGGTTAAACTTTTTAAACAAGTTTATGAACGTAATTCTTCTTCTACTTTTTTATTTTAATTAATTATGTTGTTTTGTTTTTATTTACGCTTTTTTTTCATTTTCTTCTTCTTAGTCTCCTATTGTAGTTTTTCTTCTATTTTGACTATTTTATGCGTTGTCATCCATTTCTGACCTACGATCCAATTTTTAAGCAACTTAAAACATTTTCATTCATATTAGTGCAAACATTGCAGCATAACCTCGCACCATAAATGTGCGGCAAGGCTATATATAATTGTTTCATATTTTTTAAAATAAATAGGCATAAATGCACGTTTTATTTTTTTTGATAAACCATTCGAAGGTTGTCGATCTAATGTTTATATTCTGGCGTTTCATACTAAAGTATATTTATTTTACGGGGATGCAAGTTTAATATAATTTTGTTGCCTGACGTTTCGACCAAACGTCTTTTATACACCACTTAGGTGGCACAGTACAAGCATAAGGCCCAACTGCTGCCACCACGTCTTAAAGCAATATTATCTCACAAGTCTGCGAGGCGAGAGCGGCTTTCATGACCGGGGGCTTTAGGAGGGAACTTTAGGGTTTGGCTGCTCGCCGTCCTTACAGAAGCAGGCCGAGGACGGAGGCATGACGTGTGAATTACAAGCACGCCTAACGCCCTAAGAAGCAGGACAACACCCAGTCGTTTGAAAACCCTGGGACTTTTGGAAGTTATACTTCTTTTGGCGCGCTAGGGAAAAATTATGAGAGTAAATTTTTACGATGCGCGCACATGTCACAAAAAACCGACACCCTAAAGTTAGCTGATAAGTGTTTCCATGACTACTTATAACAACATAACTTCAGGTGTTTGAAAACTACTTTAGTTTTCAAACACCTGAAGTTAGCTATAGTCAATATTTTAGTTTTCCTACAAACGTAGGATAAGGCGAAAGATAGATAAACTTAATTTATCTCATTACGCCAAAAAAGTATAACTTCTAACGCGTGTACATAAGTACAGTACATACACACACTTCGTTTTCTGCCCAGGATACCCAGTTTTAATCGGTTCAAGTTCATAGCGAGTCATAACGTACAAAAATTAAAAGGGCCAAGATAGGTCGCTCATCATCATCATCCGAGCGTCTGTCCCAGTTGCGTCTCGCGACGCCCGGGGTCCGCTTTCCTACATTTTCTCCTCCACTTCGCACGGTCGTCGGCATCCCCTGTGGTGAGACCATTGGCACGCATGTCATCCCTTACGACGTCAAGCCAGCACTTCTTGGGTCTTCCCCTCTTACCGGGACCCGGCGGGGCTGACATGGCCAGACATTTGTTACCTACGTAGCCCGGCGGTTGCCGCAAGACGTGACCATACCAACGAAGGCGACACTCTTGCAACTTGTCTGCAATGTCACGGACGTGAAGGCTGCCGCGGATGCGAGAGTTCCTCACGCGGTCCATCCGCGTGACTCCACACATCCACCGCAGCATCTTCATTTCCGTGACACGCAGCTCCTGCTTGTGTCGCTCCAATATCGGCCACGTCTCACTGCCATGTAAAAGGACAGGTCTAATAATGGTTTTGTAGACCTGTCCCTTCAACCGGATCGGCATTTTAGGGTCACAAATGACACCGGTCATCTCCCGCCATTTGGCCCACGCGGCAGCAATGCGTGACTTGACATCGCAATCGATGTCACTGGACGTGTGAAAAACAGATCCCAAGTATTTAACCTGGTCCGTGCGCTCGACCAAATCACCGCCTATGCGGACGGATGTGGGATCTGTCGAGTTTAGTGCCAAGTACTCGGTCTTCGCCACATTTAGTTTCAGACCGCCGTTCTCAAGCGTCTCCTTCCACGCCTTTACACGTCGCACCAATCTGCCCCTGTCCGCGTCTGCCAGCGCAATATCGTCAGCATACATGAGCAACCATGGAGGCTGCTCATGCGGGTTTCTGATGCTGTCCGACAATTCGTCTAATATTACACTGAACAGAAGCGGACTAAGGACAGAACCCTGGTGTACCCCGACGGTGATGGGGAAGGGTTTCGTGTCGCCAACGGCAGTCCGAACCATTGAGTCGGAGTCACAGTACATGTCCCGGATAGTGTCAATATAGACCTCTGGAACTCCTTTGGACCGCAGTGCCCACCAGATCATCGCACGAGGAACACAGTCGAAGGCCTTCTGCATATCTAGGAACAAACAGTGCAGAGGCGTGTTCTTCGACCTGTATTTCTCTGCGACAACCCTCAGGGCAAAAACAGGGTCCGTGGTCCCATGACCAGGGCGAAACCCATATTGACACCCCGAGAGAGTACACTCCTGCCGGATCCGAGAGTCTATAATCCTCTCGAAGATCTTCATGGTGTGGGACATCACCTTAATACCGCGGTAGCTCCCGCACTCCTGCACTGACCCCTTACCTTTGAAGACTGGAGTAATAATACTTAGTCTCCATTGGTTTGGGATCTGCCCGCTGAGGAGTATGCGGTTAAAAAGGTTTACTAAGATGCCCACACCGCGAGGACCCATCGCCTTCCAGGCTTCGATGGGGACTCCATCGGGTCCGACAGCTTTCCGATTCTTCATGCGGCGAAGCGCAGTCAGGACTTCTCCAGGCGTTACCGGTGGCACTAGTCCTTGATTCGGAGGGAGGTCCGGAGGCTGCACCTCTTTATGCTGCTTATTAAGCAGCTCGTGGAAGTACGAGCGCCATCTCTCCTTTACCGCGAGGTCTTCGCTTAACAGGTTGCCCTCAGGGTCTTTTACACAGCGACACTTGGATATATCCTGTGCCGCTTTGACCCTGGAGCGCGCCAGCTTATAGATGAGCTTCTGCCCCTCAGACGATTCCAGCTTATCATACAAAGGTTGTAAGTGGTCTCGTCTGGCTCTGGCTACAGCTCTCTTTGTGGCGCGCTTGGCAGCCCTGTACGCGTCGCGGTCTTCGGAAGATCCGGTCGCTTGCCACTTTTTAAAGAGGGCTTTCTTCTCCCTGGTCTCCCTCAGGACTGCGTCGTTCCACCACCAAGTTTCCTTGTCACATTTGCGTCCACCCTTAGACTCACCGAGCACCACCTTCGCCGCTCCAAGGATGGCCGCCTGAACTTTGTCCCAGTAAACTTGAACTGGTTCGCCTTCAGTGTCGGTGCACTTGTCACCGACAGCTGAGACGAACTCCTGGGACCTAGTTTCATCAAGCAGCCACCATCTGATGCGGCGCTGGCACCGCTCGATGCGTTTGCCTTTAGGCTTCACGCAGAGGTCCATGACAAGGAGACGGTGTTGTGCAGTAAGACTCTCACCGGGTATGACCTTGCAGTTGGCCACCTTGCCGATGCTGTGTCGCCTAGTGAGTAGGAAATCGATCTGAGTTGTACGCCTCCCGCTCTTGTAGGTGATGAGATGTTCGGATTTCTTTTTGAAATACGTGTTCACAATGGCCAGATCGGCAGCCGCACACGTTCTGAGGATAGTTTCTCCTTCAGTGTTGCGGGTGCCGTATCCAAAACCACCATGAACACGTTCAAACTCCTCACACCTCTCACCCACATGACCGTTTAGGTCGCCGCCCAAAACGATTCCCTGTGACAACGGAATGCTCCGAAGCACTCCCTCGAGTTGGCCCCAAAACGACATCTTATCGGCGTCGCTACAACCGGCCTGTGGCGCGTAGGCACTTATCAGGTGGGTAATAATCCCATCGATAAGCACCCTCACGATCATAAGCCGGTCGCTACAGCGTTTCACCTCCAAGATGCCGCTCTGCAGCCCTTCGGAGAGCACCACGGCCACCCCGTTCTCCCCACCAGGCGCACCCGTGTAGTACAGCTTGTAGCCTTTCTGCAAAGGCCGGGCTCTGTTGCCCTTCCACCGAGTCTCCTGCAGGAACGCCACGTCCACCCTCCGCCTGGAGAGTACTTCGGCCAACTCTACCTATAACTTCTAACGCGTGTACATAAGTACAGTACATACACACACTTCGTTTTCTGCCCAGGATACCCAGTTTTAATCGGTTCAAGTTCATAGCGAGTCATAACGTACAAAAATTAAAAGGGCCAACATAGGTCGCTATTCCTCCATATATTTACTGATCCGTCCTATTTACTATTTGAGAGCTGACGTGTGACATGGATGCGAAGCGAAACTTAGCCTTCTCTTTCATCAATATCAGTATGATTACGAGTATTAATGATGGATTATTTTATTTACTTATGTATTGAAATAATCTATTACCGTATAGATCAACTTGATGAATCATTTTAATTAATCATTGTATTTTTTTTTTTTTGCAATCTCACACCAGTATTGTACCAAGCGCTGACTGTTAAAATAAAGTATAAAAAATAAATTAATAAAAACGGATCTAAACTAACTAACCATTTTCACGCTGTTTCCCTGACGGGGTAGTCAGAGAGGACATATCGCCAGGCTTCGTGATCCATGCATCTGATTACCCTTTATTTACAGTCTTGAAACAGGTTCACAAAGGTTACAGATAAAAGATATAGGAATACTCAGACAGTATCAGGCGAAGAAAATATAATCAAATAAGTTAAAGTTTTTTCGTTATTTCCTAAATTAAGCTTCTTTTTTTAACGTGTGGGAATCTCAACCGATGTAATGCCTGGTTCTTACCGACTAATACCACAAGTTTCACACCTATATATAAAATCAAAAGCAGGGGTCACGATAACCTGCGTATATTCATTTCAACACGCTAATGGCTTATCACCTTTTGCGTGGGACAAAATGCACATGGTGAAATGACAATATGCTTCTGCCACCCCTTCGGGGATAAAGGCGTGACTAGTAAATAAGTAATTTACCGAAGCCTTAATAGGCTATGTTTATACTACTATCCAAAATGATTCACGGTCATTAATTATTATTTTGTAATTTATTCAAAACTTTCATTTAGATCATTCAAACCCATGACGATGATGATTGTTATACCGTTTACCAAACGAGTTTTAGATATTGCCATTAGTAAAACTTGTTAGCAGATGGCCAAATCATTAGACATCTCTTCCATCGATCTTTGTAGATCTTGGGTCATTTATTTTGTATAAATCACTCGTGTAGACAATTTCTAAGACATGTTTTACCCATTAGGATCAACATGGCTCAATGGGGGTAATGCACGTTGAAAGCAGTTTAGAAATGTATGACTAACTAACTAACTATTTTCATGCAATATCCCTGACGGGGTAGTCAGAGAGGACAGATCGCCAGGTTTGGCGATCCATGCATCCTTTTTTCGCTTTTCTGGGTTTCCGAGTACTTTATTTAAAAAAATATGTAAATGTATGTCAATCAATGAAATATACTTAATTGTAAATTACAATTTTGTAATGGTCCTCTTTAATTGCTCAATTTTTGAGTAATTAAAGAGGATATAGAAGTAAGGGTCCACGCTATCTAACCTATTTTCCCTGCACTTATTGACCAACGTACAAAGCAACGATGCAGGCGCCCCTAGGTGTTGGGAGGTCAGACGGCAGTCGCTTATAACAATGCCGAATATTAAAAGTCAAATGATAGAATATAAGTGAGGAACGATTGACGAAGATGATATATTGTGCTCAGATTGCTCAAAATCGGAAAGGTCAAAAGTACTCGGATGTGGACCCAGACGTGCATGTATGAAGCGATTGATGAATCTGCAAGAAGCGAAAGAATTCTTATTCCTTCTTCTAATTCTGATGCCTAAAAGTAAATTTTACTAAACCTAAAAGAAACCTGAACACAGTTACATGTAACACAGTTGAATGGTCTTAAACGCAAATACTGATTGCTATGTAACTGAGTCTACAAAATGTTGTCCAGATTTGCATGTCACATGTAACTGAGTCTACAAAATGTTGTCCAGATTTGCATGTCACATCAGAACTCATGACAGGACACATGATATGTCTTTACATTTTTATAATTGAATTATCAATGAACTAGATCTTATATTTCGGATGGACATCTCAGACTACGGACTCTAAAATGTCAATGCATTACACTAGTTTTATGCTCTAGTTTTTGCTGTGAGCTTTAAGCTCTCACAAAACACTCTTCAAAAATTTAATCTTATCTAAGTTTCGTATTTTTCTCTCAGTGATACCTAGACTAGTAATGTCGCTTTCGCGTAAATAAGATGCAATTTTCTTATAATCACAATTGTTTATTAATCAATCATGCCAAAATTAAGCAAATCATAGGCCACATAATCAAGTCTCTTTCGAGAAACATTAACTTTTTAAGAACACTTTTAATTTACTTTTTCACTTTATTAAAAACAATGCAGTAAGATTTTATATTTGCATTGAAATGTTGTCACACACTTTTTAATATTAATTGACTATGTATGTACTTTTATTGCCAAATATTTTTTTTCTTTATTTTCTAAGAGCACAGTACTTATAGATCGTGACGATTGGAATTGTTTCTAATATATTTTTTATCTGACACAGTTTAAGAAGAGTCACTCTTCAGTTTTCATCCTAAAAATGTCCCCTAATCCGCAAAGCCACAATAAAGTAAAAAAAGTCAATAATATTTACATAAGTGGGTAAATGTCGAATAATCGTAGTTATAAACCATAATAAGTAAGTTGGATATATAAGTATGTATTTGACTGCCTCTGTGGCGCGGTGGGGGTGCATCCGACTGCTACGCAAGAGGTCGTGGGTTCGGTTAAAACTTTGTGTAATGAGCACGATGGTTTATTCTGTGTCTGGGTGTTATTTATCTATTATATGTATGTATTTAGAAATATATAAGTATGTTTATCAGTTATCTAGATCCCATAACACAAGCTAATATTAGCTTACTTTGGGCTAGATGGCGCTGTGTGAAAAGTGTCCCACAATATTTATATTATTTATTTATTTATAAGTAAGAAGTCGTACAATGCTTGCGAGTAATAAATTATGTGCCATAGAAGGAAAACTGGATAGGGTGATTGTTTAACAGTCGATTCAATTTGAATACGACTTTATACCTGCTTTAGTATCTTTATATTGTGTGTTATTTCAACCTCGTCATATCCCAATTCTATTGAACATTGTATGAAGCCTTCGATACTATAAATCAGTCAATATTATTTTGGGTACTGAGGCGTTTCGGGCAGCTCATGCCTCTGTCTGCGGAAAAAAGCACCAAAACAGCTTCAATGAATAATTTAATCAGAAATTTAAATTTGAACAGGTTTTGTGACATGATAAAATTACATTTCCCGAAGCCATTATCCCATTAATATCTAAAATGTGAAAGTTTGTGCCGATGTTTGGACGTTCCAACTCGTCAACTATTTTGGCTGAAACTTAGTATAATGATGTGATGGATGATGATCAGCAAAAGGGCCGCCCTTTGTACAATATCTTGTAAATATCTTTGTGATCTAGATTGAATTTGGAGTACAAATAAAGAAACAAAATAACTAAAACCCTGGATTCACACATAGGCCACTCTTATCACGGGAATAAGTTCCTCCTGGTTCGGGAAATCTGCACCACGTGGGTGGGCCGCTGTCAACTAGGTTAGAAAATGCTCATTACAAAGGTCTCATTATTTGTAAAAAGTCCGTTTCGCTTTAGTATGAAATCCCAGTTGATAGTAGCAGGTACCCATGAACTGAACTTGTCCTTTTCTATAATAATAACACTAGGTGCAGTTGTCGTCCCTCGGTAAGTCTAAATGAAGCGAAGCGTTTTGATGTCACCATTTCCGAATACGAACTTTAGGTGATTATTCGTCCATGAAATGTCCGATATTTGATTTTATTTTTTCTTAACTATCTATGGCTAGATGTCGTATTATGGGTCAAATTTGATCAAAAAGTGTTGAGTGGTTTGGGAGAAGTTCGAGGACTAAGCGAAAATCCGAATCGGGGAAGAATCGAATAACAAATAAATTTCAACACGGCAATGGTCTTAGGCAGTCAACAGGAGGCATTCTATTCGCTTGTACGATATTCCATCACAAATGTTTGAATGTAGGCGTATAGTATGCCCTTGCCTACCCCTTGGTTAAAAAGGCGTGGTTATATGATTATGATGATGATGATGATGGTCTATGTCTTAGGGTTTGTTAGCATGAGTGTATGTTATTTTATTATTTTAGTTTGACTTATTTTGAATGTCTGAGGGTAAACTACAAAGTGCTATAACCATACAATCTACATCATTAGAGTTGTTCTATAAGGCTAGCAACTATTTATTATTCCAGAAATGGATTAAGAGTGGTTGAGTCACAGCCAAACTAGATTTTTGTCTTGGCCATGCGTGTCGTAAATTTTATAATACAATGTTAATAGGCATAAATTCCAACCTAGAATGAAACAGACAGAGAGACAGAGAAATATTTTCTACGCATATATAGCTAATCATTCGCTTATTTATACTGTTGATTGATGGCGCTTGGTGAAACTTGCTACACATATTAAATAACACCACTTGTACTATTCCACAACATTTACTTTGTAAACCTGACCGGTTTCGCCTCACGGCATTCTCAAAGGTACACAATATGACGACTGGACCTAGAAAGTATACTAAAACTAATAACCGTACAATGTAGGTATATCGACCAGTTTAGAAAATTACCCCAAAATTAGGGAGAATACAGTTTAACATTTGAAAAAAATTTAATACTACGAATCATAATTCTATTTAAAATATTAGAATTGCAAATGTCAAAGTGTCATATTATTCAATGTCAAGAAATTAAAATGTCAAAAGTATTAAATGTCAAGATATTAAATTGTCACAATTATTAAATAACTAAATTACTATGATTTGCCATATTGAACTATGTCATTAACTAGACAAATTACAAACATTTTTTGGTTAACTAAAAATTAAAATTTACATATTCTGCGTTAATAATATAAATATATAGATGTCATCACTTGTAATAATTTCTGTAACACCTCATACTCAAATTATTTATTTAAAATGTGCTCTGCGACTTCGCCCATGACATACTTCGAATCCCCCTTTCACCCTACCACCACATGCCTATTGTATGCCAGTAATTTTTGTGGTGAAATTTATAATTCATTAGTTTTACAATATTAATAAATTGATTGGAGGTATTCCGTGATCGCGTTTGCAAGAGTGCCGAAATATCGGATACTCGCGAATGAAAGTAGACATGGTAAATATCCCGAGAATTAACATATTAATAATGTTTATGACCATGACAGTTTAAAATGATATATAGTTTTACAATAATGTAATGTATGGCAGTCTGCCGTATAGCATTTACGATCATTGCTCTCCTCACTTGGATAGTAGCATGATAATAACCTCAATAAATGGACAATCAATCTAAAGAAATTTTAATTATCTAAAGTTATGCTCTTAAACTATAAATTATTAGTATCTATCTACGAACAAAGTGAATAAAATGGCCGACTGCATTGTAATTTATCGTCGAATATTGAACAATTATGTGCTGTTAAGTAGGCGAGGCGAATGTGTAGATATCTGTATAATAATAGCCATTATGTGTAACAACGTTATTAATAGTCAGCCTTGAGGCATACTGGGACGAGATCTCTGTCGCTAACTTCAAAAGGTTATAATGGCTGTACAGATTCGCCCGCGTGGTGAAGTTTCCCTGTACCCCATATGCCATCGCAAACTTTTTTGTAGACCTTTGTTATAAGATATACCATTTATAAATTTTTATTTTGGTATAACGCAAAGTGTTTAACATCTTGTTTTATAGTATGTAGCGATACACAAAATTTAAATAAATTTTATTCTCTACATATAAAACTAGTAGTACTTAACCTATATTAGAATTTTGTAAAGTGAAAAAGCCCTTTAATTGTGTTTATTTTGTGAAAATAATGGGTAGAAGCAATCAGGGAAGACTTATGAAAATCATGTGAGCAGTTTGCTCAAAATCGGAAAAGTTACCCAACTATCCTTCTTTACTTACCCAGACGTGCATGTATAAAACGATTAATGTATCTATAGGAAGTAATAGGAGTACGTATGGGATCGCGAAGCCTGGCAATCTTTGCTTTCTGACCGCGACTGACCGTCACGGATACAGCGCGATGATAATTATTTGTTAAAGCAGTATTTTTGCAACACAAAATAATAGTAAGTTCTCTATATTCAGTAATATAGTTAAATCATATTACTGAATAATAACAATTAAAACATTTGAAGATCCGATGATTTTCCAGGTGTAAATTTTTAACGTCCCGAATGTAAAAAACTTAAAAATATGTTATACTAGCTGATGCCCGCAGCTTCACCCGCGTGGTGTAATTTTTCTATCCGAGATTAAGCAAATTGTGAAATGAAATTAAATTTCATCCACTAGCCGAGACCACTTCCTTTACTTTATACCCAAAGATATAGGAAAAAAGTTTCTCTTTTTTCCAAATTCAATGTACATGTACGTCTTTTCACTTTTATAGAATAGTTACTATGAAATCCAATCAATCTTCATTTAACCGTATGTTTGAATACATCTCATAGTATATTATACTTTCGTTTATAAAAATGATTTGCTTTAGATGGTATAATATACTACTATGCGCCTAGCAATCAAATACTCGTATATTTATTTCATTAATCATACTACCGGCAAAGGTTAGGAGAAAAAATACATATGTATTGCCAGATACATTCCAAGTATGAATATTGTTTGATGAAAACATTATTCACAGTACAGTACGAACACGTCTGTTTATCATTAAATGATCATCAACGAGTAATGATAAATTACGCGTTCATTTTTTTTCTAAAGTGTATTTCTAGCTTAAGTTAGGCAAAATTTGTAACCAATCTTATTTAAATCTTTGACTGAACACAAAGCAGCTGCCTAGTTTTATAACATTTTGACAGGTGTCAGTTTTGACAGGTGTCTAATGGTAATAAATAGTAGTGGCCGTAATAATGACAGTTTATCTACATAAGTATATATGTTTATCAATCACGCCTCATACCCTAAGGGTTGGCAGAGGCATATTATGCGCCCACTTTTCACCGTGTGTATTCCTGTCCCAAGTGATAGGTGGTAAGCCTATTGCCGTGTAGAAATAGACAGACACAGGTTGAAATTTTTCAAGTCGCCCGTAATGCCTTCAATTTGGCTTAACGACTGCCATGTTATTACCAACCGGAACCAACGGCTTAACTTACATATAATGTCTATATAAAAAGTTAGTTACACCATTTGTAATTCAAAAACGGCCTGATCTATTTTTGTAAAATAATTTGTTGATTTCGATTCTACCCTAAATATTTAGCAGAATAATTTAAAAAAGAAAAACTAAGCATTATGAAAAAAAAAACAATTTCTCGTACATTTCCATAGAAACAACCGCAAAATAATTAATTCTGATTAATTTATAAAACCTGCATTATATTAGAGTGACAGTGAAATGATAGACTTGCATTTAAATTAAATAGCAGGATTAAGGGGCGTTACTGCTATGTCTTAAAGCAATATAATTTTAATATAATGTGTAAAGTGAATGTAAAGTGAATTCTTGCCGTTCGTAAGAATATTAGTGCTCAGTATACATACTGTGAAAGTTGAATTAACGTTGAAATAACATTGCGAAAAGAGATGGTGGCCTTGTGGAAGACATTTGTTTCAGAAATAAACAGTTCCTTGGTACACTTTTCTTCCAATTACGTCTCTTTATAATGCATGTGTGTATAATAAACTGTTAAATAAAGTAATTAGCGAGCCTTAAAATAGTCTCATATGATTCGTAACATCTGACATGTTATCCTATTATGAAAATGAGATGAAATATACGCGAATTGGGAGTAATCCCACCCGCATAGTCATTACTGTGACTTATGTAAACCAGGATCTACAGCAATGATCTTCTGAAAAATTACACAGAGCTCGATCTCGGTGAAGTCCCATAGAAGGCTACTGTCTTGAAACCCGCATCAAAATTAATCTATACTAATATTATAAAGCTAAAGAGTTTGTTTGTTTGGTTGAACGCGCTAATCTCAGGAACTACTGATCGGATTTAAAAAATCATGTGTTAGATAGCCATTTATCGAGGAAGGCTATAAACGGTCGAATCGCGGCGGTGCCGGCGTTCCCACTAGAAAATAATAGGCTATATATCATCACGCTACTACCTCGGAGAGCGGACCAGTAGTCATAAATGTCGACAAATCTGGCAAAACTTTTTATGCATTATTGTAGAATTTATAAGCGGCAGGATTAAATAGGTGCGACGGGAGTTCGAAGTGTGCCAAGGGAAGCCTGTCATCTAGTCAGAGATATACGTGAAGTCAATTCGTCATATAATTAGTCGCCTGTATTTCTATCACCGTCATCGCGCGCGTTCATTAGTCAAATCAAATAGTGCACCCTTACCCAGGTTTCCTGTAACACATATCGCTCCTTTTTCCAAAAACACTTCCCCTTAAAAATAACGAGAAACCGAGGGGAAAGATGTTACACATAATAAATGAAATAAAATGGTGGCAGCCTCCAAGATCATTCACAATATCTGTCTGTGTCATCTCGGCGTCTCAATTACTTGCAATAATTACTTAGTACAAGTACTTGTAATATAAATAACATAAATAATCTTTGTTTCAGGTATGAATTATGGCAGTGTTTTCGTCATTAAAACGTATGTATGATATTTTCTTTACAGTCTTTTTGAAGATACGATTTACTGAAGCATTTTACGGGCAGTGTTACTTTTCTTTGTGCTTAGATTTAAATTGAAATTAAATATACATCTCAAAAATACCATGTATGCTAAATATCTTATTTATGTTTTCTATAACTGTGATTTTCTACAAATATCACAGTTATAGTGATTTTCCATAAACAACACTTAGCATAAAAGAAGAAGGAGATATTTATCACTTTTATTTTTCTACGTTTCATTTTACCGACGTTTCATGTTCCTGTACAATAATTTTGCTGGCACATTTTATGATAATGTTCCTTTACACTTCAATCAAATATTCTAGATCGATTACATCGGTGCATTTCGAATTATTCTCTTGTGCATTCTAGACTGCAAATATTCTACATTAATACATTTTACTGTCGCATCTTAAGTTAAGTTCTTGTGGACTTCAAATGATCCGTTTAATATAATTATGTGCTCTTGTTAAGAGTTTAATAACGCTAACGTTGTAATGCTACATACATTATAAGTTATATGAAAAAATAAACCAAGTGATCAGCGATTATAGTCACAGTACAAGTGTGCTTAATCAATACTAGGTAGTGTACGGTATTTAAAACTTGTTTGCAGAGGTTAATAAATCTTCATTCGTCGAATGCTCTTATAATTTGACGTAACGAACTCAAATCCATCATATCAGACAAACGTTGATTGGTATTACGATCTTTCTAATCAACATATTTTTATACATAAAAATATGTTGATATTGATCTGACTACCCCGTCTGGGATACAGCGTGAAGATAGTTAAGTTTTTTTTTTATATTTTTATACTGTCGAGAAAAAAATAAATAAATAAATCATAAATTTTGGGTTCTGTTGTTAAAAGAACCCTTATAGTTTTGCCATATTCCTCCGCCTTTCTGTATACAGTCAAATAAAAAATGTTTAGGGTTCTGTTGTTATTAATAACCCTTATCGTTTTGCCATATTCCTCCGTCTTTCTGTTTGCAGTCAAAGAATATTTTTTTAGGGTTCTGTTGTTATAAAGAACCCTTATCGTTTTGCTATATTCGTCCGCCTTTCTGTTTGCAGTCAAAGAATATTTTTTTAGGGTTCTGTTGTTATAAAGAACCCTTATCGTTTTGCCCTATTCCTACGCCTTTCTGTTTGCAGTCAAAGATATTTTTTTAGGGTTCTGTTGTTATAAAGTACCCTTATCGTTTTGCCATATTCCTCCGCCTTTCTGTTTGCAGTCAAAGAATATATTTAGAGTTCTGTTGTTATAAAGATTCCTTATCGTTTTGCCATATTCCTCCACCTTTCTGTTTGTAGTCTGGCTACCCCCGATGAATTCTGCCGGAACTCTCCTGCTAGCGGTGCACCTGCTAACGTGCGAGGCGCCCACGCAGGCACACTTACGGGGTTGGTAGGTCGAGCGTCAGTTCCAACAATGTCGAAACTCAATAGCCAAACAATAACTACTTCTTGCAGACAAGTTTAACTTGAGCTCTGATTTCAAATCCAGGTGGGGTTTGGAAGCAACTGGAAATACACTAAAATTAAAAGTCAACTGGAAGTACACAAAAATTAAAACATCTACGGATCTATACATTGCGTGTGGCTCAACACGCACATGGCCGATGTTTCGAATTCATTCGTTCGTATGTATCATTACTTTCATGTGTTACATATTCAGAAACCTTTTATTTATGATTGACGGCTAATTTTTATTTTTTGAGAAGGGCCTATTACTCGTACAGCTTTCTCGTGCATTAATAAGAGTAAGTTTGAAAGCGTCCAGTACCAAATGGATCAATTTGTTTTTACTACCCTATGTTACTCAATATTAGCCGATACTTTTGTTTAGCTGTGATTGAAATACGTGGAACGATATTGTTGATTGATATTGATATTGAATTGATACACTCATCTATTACACCCCGGTATTTTTTAATACTATCCACACGTCCAAAAATATTTTCAGAACAAGAGTGTCGAAACTGCTTTCTTCGGCAATCAAAATCTCTAAACTGAAAGCTAAATTATACTAAACTATCTTCAAGCTGTATCCCTGACGGGTTAGTCAGAGAGGACAAATCGCCAGGCTTCGCGATCCATGCATACTTCTTTCACTTCTTCAAGATTCATAAATCGCTTCATACAAGCACGTCTGGATGTCCGAGTACTTTTGACTTTTCCGTTTATGAGCATTCTGCTCACGTGGTCTTCGTATGTAAGTCTCGGCCTACCCTGACTCCTTCTACCTTCTACTTGCGCACAATATATATTCTTCGTCAATCGTTCCTCACTCATTCGTTGGACGTGTCCAAACCAACGGAGCACGCCTTTTTCCAGCTTAACGCTGACACTTTCATTCAAACTTGCCATATTGCGTATCGCTTCGTTACGTATTCGTTAATGCCAAAGTTACGCCGCCAAGTTTCGAAGTGATCTCCACAGCTTTCAATTTACTTTCATGCATTTGCTGACATACTCAGGTTTCGCTACCGTAAAGCAACGTTGGCACTAGCACTGCGTTATGAATCGCCAGTCGTGTTTCTTTTACGATGCTTTGTCGCTTTACTAATTGGGACAAAGCACCGTTAGCTTTGTTTCTGGCAGCTACTCGCCGTTCTACATCCGAATCACATCTTCCGTCTGCGCTAAACATACACCCTAAATACACAATTTCATTCACTTGCTCTAGATGTTCCTGGTTTACCCTAATCTCGCAATAAGTCCTTACGTCATCTTCAAATACTAGAACCTTAGTTTTACTTGCATTCAAGCGATCAATCAGAATCTCAAAGTCATTATTTCCTTGAAACAGTAATATGACTTGTATTTACATAGGTCTCAATAAATTGTCACTATCTTCACATTAAATTCTTTCATCTGAGCTCTGCAATACAATTAAATACAATTCTGTGTGTTCTATAGTTATAACGATTCATAGATACAAATGGGGAAAGTTCCTTTAACCAATCGGTGAATTTAATGACTGTAGATAATCAAACCGCTAATTTTTTAAATACCTTGAGAACGAATACAGTGAGAGATGGGTACCTCTTTATTCGCTAAGAAATGTTTCATTTGACGTAAGTAAGTAACGTTTACTTTTCAATCTGGTCGCTAAAGCTAAATATACCTCTGCTACCCTTTCGGATTTAAAGACGTCATTGACAAACAAACAGTTTTTAGTAACTATTTTTGGATAATGGTACTTTGAATAACCTATAAATGTTTTAGCCATAGCAGAGCAATCATAAAATTGCCTTTTTTATTTATATGCTTTTAACTATTATGTTTTTAGCTTTTTAATAGTCTAAAATATTTTGTGGGTATATGTTGTGGAGACTGTTTTACTGGAGCTCCTTCTGAACAATTTTCGGTTAAATAATCAAACTCATAAAGTTATAATAAAGAATAGGAGCCAGAGGTGTAAACTCTTGCGTGCCATTAAAATTTATAAGAATAAGTTAGCGTGTTAAAAAGGGTAAAGAACTGGTTGCTTCATTGTAGAATTTACCGAACCCTTTCTTTTTTGCAAGATCGTATCATAGACAATATTACAAATAGACAATTTGACGACTTAAAGATTGTATTTCCGCTAGGTTTTGTTTTTCAGAATTACGAAGTACTGTAACAGGCTCTGAGTGGGTAATAGACGCATAGATTTATAATAATTTCATACGCACCTTAAAATTATTTTTAAAGTAATCATCATCCTCTTGCCCTTGTCCCAATTTACTTGAGGTCGGCGCAGTATGTTTTTCTTCTACCATTCATCCCTGTTATTCGTCATCTGATCATTCACTCCTTTCATATTCATATCACTCCTTACACAGTCCATCCATTTTTTCTTTGGCCGTCCTCTAGCTCTCCATCCATCAACTTTCATATTCATGGTTCTTTTAGTGACATGAATTTCATCCCTTCTCATCACATGCCCATACCAAGACAAACGGTTTCCTCTCATTTTTTCAAACTCCCTCTAATATACTCATTTCGTATTTTATCCATTCTAGTCACACCACACATCCACCTTAACATTCTCATTTCAGTTACGTGTACTCTTCTTTCATCCAACTTCTTAACGGCCCAACATTCTGATCCATATAATACCACAGGTCTTATAATGGTTTTATATATTTTGCCCTTCAGCTGTCCTGTCGCCATTTCATCCATCCAGCATTAATCCGATGTGTAATGTTATTATTAATGTTATTTTTAAAGTAATCAACGGCCATTTAAGTCATTAGGAAAATGCCTTCAGAGTTATAATATAAACGCCATCTATTTATTATAATTAGGTATTTATTACACATTACTTGTATGTTGATACAAATTATTAATACGACAATCTATGTTTAAAAAACACTATTCAACAACTTGTTAAGAAATATAATTTAAACGTTCCTTCAAATCAGATGATAAATTACGTTGCAGCAAATTTCCCTGAACAACCATTTTCGCCTCAATCTAAAATAGTCGACGACAAAATTTATTCGTACAATCGAATTTCTTTTTGTTTTTAGTTCACACAAAAGAAAAATTGACCAGATGGTCAAATTTTCTTTTGTGTTGTTGTTGTGTGGATGTTGAGACTCTCACTCACTATCGTTCAGTCAATTATAAATGAGAAAGTGTGTTTTGTTTATTTGTTCTCTTACATCGTAAGGAATCAATGGATTGGCGTGATTCTTAAATAATTGTAGGAAAGGATATTCTCATAGAATATTATTTTGCAAAAAAATATTTGAACGAGAAAACGCATTTGCAAGAAAATCAAATTAAACACAATGTCCTTAGTCCTTCGTAAATCGTGTCCGTTTTCGAAGCATTTGCGTGTTCTAAAATAAAATACCTAGTGCGTGACTTATCTCAGAAGAAATAATAGTCATGTTATTATTTGGTTTCGAATTAACCCAAATTCAAAGTACTTGACGTGTAAAAATTCTGAATTTGCGTGTTTAAAATTGCTAGAATACATTATTTATTTTTCATTGTCTACGTTCAAGGATAAAACAATTAGTATTGCAGATGATCAAATATTCCGTATAATCAATATGTTTACGCAATCTTTTATCATTACGTAATATTGAGATAAAGTTTCTGTGCCATTCTGGGAATGTGAAAAAACTACATAACGCACGTAAATAATTCTTTATTTATTAGTTTTTTTTGTTAGCAAACTAATTGATACATAGGAACATGATATATTATCGACCCGTAGTCCCACCAATGCGCCCCACTGGTGGTGGTTCACGGGGTTGTATTTTTCCCCATAACCCCACTGCATTGTAGTGGGAATACCTAAACAGCGTAGTATTCCTAAAAGACTGGCAGCATGGCCACGTTGTTGACGTTGTATGGCAACGTTTAGCCTTTGTGCGAAAAAGTTCTGGTCACGAGTAGTGTCAAATAAACTAGTTAATGCCCGCAGCTTCTTTTCAGACTTTTCTACAGAACTATATAAGATACACAATTCCACCATACATTATTTAGTTAAATCTCAAAAGGCTTAGGCAGCGTTTTGTTTAAAAGCTCTCAGACGATAATTTTTTATCCAACACCTTCAACTCATATCGTTATATTTTAGCCAATATACAAAATCTTAACAAATTATATAGGTACTAAAACATTTCAACCTTAAAAGTAACTGATAGTCAACGAATTCTTTGACTGTCAGTTATTTTTTAGCATTTACTTAATTGTTTTATTTACATAAGTAGATGATGTACGAGTATAAGCAGCTGCAAAATTAAAAACCGGGCTAGGCTGCTGCCTCATCGATACAGGAGTAATAAAATCTTCTTAGCAGGTAATACGCGCCGTTTTCATTATAAAGGGTAAACTTAAATTTACAGAAATGTATACAAAGATATTTTTTGTACTAACACTCGTAATATTTCCACTTCTAAAAGTAAGATCTACACACATTTGTGAGCACGGACATTTTGACTTTGATTGGTGGAAAATGAGTTCGTGGGCGACATGTCAGAGGTCTTTATGTGATGTACACATTTTTTAAATTTCATCTTTATATAAACCACATACTTAATGAAAGATTAATCTTATTGTAAACGAGAGTTGTAATAGCAAGTCTCGCACATGATATTTGGCTACGATAGCCTTGTAGACAGAACAAGAAATTCTTGACTCAAATGCTTAACTATAGACCCCCTCCAAACCCAGGCACTACCATTGTATACAGATACATTAAACAGCAAATTATTACTTAATAGTATTGCAATCCTCTTTTATGTGAACCTCACTAAATACAGTCGTGTAACATTTTCTATTTGCGAAGGGTCAAAGACTTTTGCTTGTGAAATAGTCGCTATTTAACTTCACAAACAATGGTTGTGACTTATTTTGGTTTAGTCCATGTTCAACCCCCACAATTTCTACCCCTCAGGTGTATAATGGACTTTTAAGTATTTTTTTAAAGCACCTTCCTAAAGGAGTAGTATCATGAACTTAACCACTAATTGTGTGTTTCTGGGGCACCTCAGCTCGTATGATTTGGTTATGGTATTTTTATTTTAAAACGGGTTATCTAGCTGTTATACCTATATTATATCTATATTGTATCGGACATTTTTATATTTTTATATTATACTAGCTGATCCGCGCAACTTCGTTAGCGCTACATAGGAGAAACAGACAAAAAAGAGGCATTAGTTAAAGAGGGTGGCGCGTAGGCTATTCTTATGAAACAACTTCTGAAGTTTTCGCTTTTTAACAACAAAAAAACTGAATAATGGGATTCTTGGTGATGAGTTACTTAGAACTAAATAATATACACGAGGGCGAAACGCTTGAACTGAATATCCTGTCCGAAACTACCTACTTTATATCCCGGGAAAAAATATTTTTCCCCGCGGGAAAACCTTTTTGTGTACTAACGACTTCACGTGAGCGGAGCCGGAAATTTTCTACCTATATGCGGATTTTCATTAAAATGTGATGAAATAACAAACGTCCAAATAATGTAGAATACTTTACATACTTTCACATTTTAATATTAGTAAGATTACATTCTCGTGGGAATACTGGGAATTCTTTCTTGGTGCTCATCTAATGTAGGTACGTAAAGAATACGTACACCAAATTATAGGTTGTATATGGTTTTATCAACGTAGTTCCTGTTTCCGTGAGAATACCGGGTATTCCGTTCTTAGTGCGGATTCAAGGTAGATACCTAATAAATACTTTCAGGTATGTACCTATGTTTGATAGTTTAGACTGTGTGTGGCTTAATCCGCGTAGTTCCCGTTTCCATGGAAGAGGTAAAAATTCCCAAAACTCCTTCATAGGGGCACCTACGTGTTAAAGGGAACCCCAATGCTAAGTTTGGACTTCATAGCTCCTTTAGATCCATGGATTTCGAGATTAATGAGTCAATTAAACGGAAAGGTAAAAAGTACTCGGATACCCAGACGTGCGTGTATGAAGCGATTGATGAATTTCGAAGAAGCGAAATAAGTATGCATGGATCGCGAAGCCTGGCGATCTGTCCTCTCTGACTACCCCGTCAGGGATACAGCGTGAAGATAGTTAGTTTTTTTTTAATTAATACAACATCTGTTTTACCTCATTATAGGTGAACTTTGGTAAACCTCGATACACGTGCCCATTTATTTGTAACCAGTTTCAGTTGTACGTAAATTCATGTTTCTAACTTTGAAAATGACTAACTTCCATGCAACTGTTGATCACTTATTTACGTTCTTAGAGGTAGAATTTGTAAAATCCATTCTTAGGAGAAACCTACGTGTTAAAAAGAACCCCATGCGAAGGTTTGGCTTCGTAGCTTTGTTAGTTTTATAAGTTTCGTGCTCAGTGAGTCAATTATTACAACTCCTGTTTTACCCCCTCAAGGGTTGAATTTTACAAAATTATTTATCACGTTTTTTTTATACAGAAGCATGTATAAGAAATTCGGTGTTGCTATGTTTGAAAATGAAGAATTTTCTATATAAACTTTCAACCCTTGTTTACCCCCTTATAGGTAAAGTTTTGCAAAACCGCGATACATGTTGTAACTAAAAACAGATGTACATAAATTCATGTTTCTAACTTTAAAAATGACAAACTTTATCGCTTATTTACTTCCCTAGAGATAGAATTTCGCCAAATCCCTTCTTAGCGGAAACCTAGGTATTAAAAAGAATCTACATACGAAGTTTGAGCTTCATAGCTTTGGTAGTTTCAGAGATTTCGTGATCAATGAGTCAGTCAGTGATTTTGCCTTTTATATATATAGATAGATATAAAAAAAAAGACGTGTGTCACTCGGAGACTGCCGCGGTAAAGCTATTGCATAGCATACCTTTGTTTTTTACCTTGTTTTTCTTTGATATTAATTCAAGTTACACTAAAAAAAACAAAAAAAAACACCTTCACTCTCACCCCCACCCTCACCCCCACCCTCACTCCTCACCCTCACCCCTCACTCTCACCCTCACCCCCTCCCTCACTCTCACAGTCACCCTCATCCTCACCCTCACACTCACTATCATCACGTCTCGATCCGTACGAGCTTCGTACAATCGTACCATATAATATATGTACATACCCGTTAAGCCAACGCTCGACCGTGCTCGGTGAACTTCGTGTGACCTCGAGACTTAAGTTTTTGTGTTACGGAATTTGTTGATTAAAGCCCGTGATAAAACGCTCGGCCGTGCTGTGTGACCTCGGGTCTTAGGTTTTTTGTGTTACGGAATTTCTTGTTTAATGCCCGCTCAAAGCCCGTGATAAAACTATGCAATAGCTTAAAAAATGAAAATGTTAGCATGAATTTTTTGAAGAGAAAACTTCTTTTACGCGGTACGCATATTTTTAGATGAGATAAAATCTCTGGACTCGCGACACCGTTACGAGACGCAGCTATAGTGTGTGCATATATGCATGTACATATAACAGACCGCGAACGCGTCTAGATAAATAAATTATTAATAAATTTACTTTTCACTTCTGTATGCGCTTCCAGGGTGCAGCCCGTAATTTTTTTTCAACCTAAGACTGAACTGACTTTTAATAACATAGTGGATCTGACAGTATCAAATAGTGACCTTTGACATGTACATTATTCCAACCAATGAATAGTCTTATATCTATTGCTAAAACTGTGAATTCGCGACCATACGAAAACGTACACGAAAATTTACTAATGAAATGACAAGATTTTAAACTAAACTATCAAGTTTTACATTAGGTATAAGTTGAAAATTGCCGCCCTAATATTTATAGATTTTCTTAAGAGTTTATAGTTTACATAATTTTATCTCTTCACTGATATAATACCTACTGGGTTGACTGACACTGACTTCGTTTGTACTCAAGCCGACAGATAATTTCCGAAAATGCATCAATTGCTGCTCTGCTTTCAAATCATAAAGAATTCTATTTGTTTGTTTGTCACGCAACAAGCCACAGTCAAGTAATTACACACACAAAGATAAAATTGATAGTGATAGCCCAACAAGAAAACTTAATTACACACATAAAATCTTATTTGGACGGTCGCGTATCGCTTTACAAAGTCAATTTCACATTCGTAATGAGTTGTGTGTTCATCTATATCTATACAACATATCTGTCGATTAAAAGCCCAGAAGCTATTACCACAGTATAAAAAGTAAACCTATGTCTTTCGGCTGTGCTATTACTGACAGCTGTTATAGAACACGTGTGATTTACAAATGTTGGTTTCGGAGTTTGAGTGTTTCCAATGTATTTAGAAATATATAATTATGTGTATAGTACAAGATTATAGCTTAGTTTCGGCTAGACGGCGCTGTGTAAAAAGTGTCCCACAATATTTATTTATATATTGGTAAGTAATAAATAAAGTAATTTAGGGTCATAAAAAACATCACTTTTGATCCTGGTGATTGTGTGTGGAATTTCCATTTACAAGCGTATGCATGATTCGAATGCCATGCCATTGGTCCCGTTTGGCAGTAACATAGTACTCGTTAAGCCAAGTCGAAGTAGCCTTGTGTAGGTGGCTTAAAATAAATTAAAGGCAGCAGGCAATAAAAATTAAAAAAAAAACGCAGCACTAGAGTTTTAAAATGTAGCGGTCTAGTAATCTCAATGGTAATGGTTAAAAATGAAAACCATTTTGTGCATTTAAATTTACAAAACTTACAGTAAATGTTTCATCCATACTTGAAAGTGTTACTGAGAATTTAAATAAGTAACTCATAATTAACATAGTATCTCACAGAAAAAAATGTTAGGTATATTTATGAATTAATTTACTACAGTTAATTTATCATAAAATGAAATCATAATTATGTCATGTTGCTTTTCAATATATATTCGTATTAATATGGGTCTAGGGATATTATTGAATTTATTTATCACGCAATTTGTTAAAAAATAATAATTAATTAAGGCCCATATAAGTCCCTCTAGAGTCTGGGGCCATTAGTACATGTTAATAATAAAATTACAAAACTAGCTGTAAACATTAACTTATGATACGCCCAGAACTTAGGTAAGGGTTTTAATTAATTATTAACTGCTGCTCTGCTCGACCTCACCCGCATGATTTTTCTATATCATCATAAAATTTAAAAATGTGAAATAAAAAGACAATAAGAGAGATTAAAAAGACGAAAGCAAAAAAAAAAAAGAACAAAACAGCAGGAGTAGAACACAAATATTACTTTCTAATATACATTTTACCAACATTGATTTCAATCGTATTATTGTGTTTCTTTTACCAAAACTCATCACTATTGCCGTTTTGAGGTCCAATTTGATTTGAAGTGAACATTACTTTTTAATACTTAATCAAATCGCCTTAATTATATACATCTTTTGTTATCCATTGATTTCTTTCGAAGTTATTATCTGTATCAATAAGTCAGTATTTTCGAGTGGATTACTATTGTTGGTTTTGATGATGTAGGTAGATATAGCGCTATAGGTCAGATTTGTTATATTGAGGTGATGTTTTAACATAGGTTTATTGTGTTATACCGAATGATATTGAGATTGAAAATATTATGTTTAAATGTGCAGATACAAATCTGCAGATTTAAACGATGTCTTGTAATCTGAGGGTCTAAATTCATAAAATAACCAAATATTCCAAATAAAAGTCTTAATAATTAAACAAAGCCAAAACTGTAAACATAGACCGTACCCACAGGACAGGCTAGCCTAGTGTGGGGCCACTGGCAAAAAAATTATATAATGAATTTATGGCAATAAACATTTCTTTTTTTAAATCACTTTTTCCGACTTAACCTAATTTTTTTTTTATAGTGGAAACATTTTTCTGTCACGATCTGGACTCGAACCAGCGTCTTCTGGTTCAACGCACTAGACGCATTACCAACTACACCACCGTGACCTGCTCGTAACTGACGAATTAATCCACCTCTTAACGTCTTAAGGCGACGTAAGGCGCCATCTACCGGCACTTAGCAAAGTTGCACGGTACGAATGTATAGAATTGCATCTATAATCATTCGATTTGTGATGACACCTGCCTAAACATCAGAAACAATTTTGAAAAGCAATTAGTATGCTAAATTTCAAACATTAAACGTTATCCTAAATTGCAAATGTTTTTGTTCTTCCATCAGATCCAATAAGTGCAACTAACTTCAAAAAAGGTGGTTATCAATTAAAAGGAAGATTTTTTTTGAAAAAAAAAAAATTGTCGTAATTGTTTCGCAGTGTTTCACCTATTGAAATCGTTTAAAAAATCCGATTATCTATTCTTATAAATTTTATGAAAATGTCGAATGAAACAGATCAAGAGCTAAGCAAACCACTAAACTGATTTTGACAAAACATTCGTTGAAATAAAATCACATTAAAACCGCATCGATATCGGTTAATCCGCTTAAGAATTACGGTATCAGAGACAGACTATCATAGATGAACATTGCATAGTCGTCAAACTATGAGGACTAAATGATTTTTGTTATTTAGATGCAGCTCAAATAAATCCACACTTTTTTTTAATTTGTTTTTTTTTTTTTCATTTTTCAAAAATTCTAGATTGTCTAATTTATGGGTTCTTATCCGAGATTATATTTTTGTTTATCAAATTTTGCTTAATCGAATTTTTTTTTATGTCGGAACTTTATGCATTTACGAACATACCGATGTTTTCTAGACTTTTCTAGAACTTTATATTTCCTCAATATTGATTATGAATTTTAACCTGTTCCACTAGATTTTTTTGCTTAAAGTTTAACCAGTTTATGTTATATTAATTGAATAATTTTATAAAATACATTTCCCTATTGCGAGTTTTTTTTATACTACGACATTGCAAACAAGCTTACGGCCCACCTGGTGTTAAGTGGTTACCGTAGCCTATAGACACTTGCAATATTAAGGTTAACACTACAAGTGCGTTGACATTCTGGGGCCTAAGATGATATGCTTTCCATGCCCAGTAACTACACTGGCTACCTTTCCCTTCGATCCGAAAAACAAATTGTTGATGCCTCCAAGTACACTTTATAACTTGTTTAATGAATGCTTAATTTCTCGAGGTTATTCTTTGTTTTGTCGGCAAAAAAAATTATTTGACGTAGGTAATATGCATGTGCGTACATATGTACGTAGAAGCAATTAATTTATTGCCCTGTTTTATCGGAAGAATTTTTTTTAATTCGAGTGTAAAATTTGGAAATTCTTATCTCTCGATACACTACACTGGCGGCACGCTATGATGGCCGTTTTAACGTTGTGTTTTTGGCTGAAACATGGCTTAATGCTAATCATACTGTAAGCCGTTGTTGGATAGATGAGACTGCCTGCATCTACATACAGAGTTCATGTTGGAAAAGGATTTTTAAAAGGATTTCACATCACTATTGTAATATGTATGTATGTAGTATAGTGTTCCCGCATGCCATTTCTCTTATTTTCACAATTTCTATGGTATTAATACTCCCATACCCTTTCCACTGTCTGCTTGATTATCCTCCTCGTGATAGTAAGTAGTGGACATCTAGACTTATCTCTTCTGAATCATCTAACGAATTCATACTTAGTAGGCCCGCGGCTCTGCCAGTGAAGTTTTTAAGTTTACATTTCCCACAGGAACTCCCGATATAAAAAGCAGTCTATGTTTTGTAACACGGCAATTGACTCACCAGCTGTTACATGGGACAATAATGCACACGGTGAAGTGTAGGTGTATATGCCTCTGCCACCGCTTTAGATATTAAGGCGTGATTGATAAACATCTTTAATTATCAACACAGTTATTTTTTGAATTTTATAATACCTAGGTATTTAGATTCGATTCTCATAAACATGGGTAATGCTTGTTATGACTTTTAAGATATTCGTATTTTTTGCTTCGGAATAATAATATTTAAGTTTTTAATAAAATAGTAAACATCTGAACAATTCGAGTTTCAAACTGATGTTTAAATCGTTTTGATTCGTTAAAATTAATATTTAAAAAATAATATTTATATTATTAATATTGCGCTAAACATGCCAATTTAAAACATTTTTTTATAAGATATAATGAACAAGAATCTTTAAACTAGTTTTGCCCTAATGATCTCTCAGTGCGAAACGGGGTTGCAAATAACCAGCATTGTAAATCGTACGACACTAGTGCTATTACTAAGTTAGATAAGAACTATCTATTTGTGCTAAATATATAGTCCTATGTGTTTATTATATGCAATGTTACGTGATCGGACGGCTTCGAACTGTTACGCGGCGGTGCGGCGAGTTGCGCTAGCGCAGTCTTGTACTGAAACGCACGCGAATCACGCGCACTTTCGCTCTCGCGTCAACCGATGCTTCCGCGAAACACTTCCTTTATCTAAGGAACTAGAACAAACGCCATCCATATTAAATTCAACTTTTTTTAAATTTGTCGAGATTAGGTAGTTGTTTTTATATTGTTTACATTAAATACGATAGTTCAATGAGCTTTTTAGTTTATAAACTATTAATTAATATACACAAACAATAAGTAAATATATATTTACCTATTATAAGGATATTGCAGTGAACTGAATTGTTTAGTGCCTTCAGACTACACTGATGAGTTTTCGTTTAATTATATCCTTATTAGAGATACAATACTAATTAATTGAAAAAAGAAACCTAGACTTTTGCTATTTGTGATAGTGTAATAGTGCCAAAAGAATAGGATTGCAACCAGTAATTGGAATACCAAAAGGTGACAGTGATAACCAGTGAACCGAAAGTGATTATCAGGTGTTGACCTAATATTGAGTGATAAACACAAATACAAGTGACTTGGTGATAGATACAAGTGATTTGGAGGATACTATGTTGGTGATTCTGGCTTATATGGGCGTTCGTTTTGCCCTCCATGTGTCCAGGCAGAGTGGCCGAGCACTGGCTGATGAGTGCTATACCAGAAAGTATGGTTTTTTTTTTTCACATAATTACTATTTGTGGTATGAAATTACACTACTCACATGACCATAAAGTTAAATACATTTTTTTCACTGATCTTAATATAAAGGAAGGTATCGTTGAGTAATATTCGAATAATGTTTAATTTGACAGCCTAAAGTATCTTTAGAACTTTAGACTTGGAAGAAGGAAAGTACTACTTTATATATTTAGGTCATAATAGGTTTTTCCCTTTATAACTGAGAAAGTTGCTGTCCTTGAAATATAATATCATTCACTATACCAGAAAGTTATAGTATATAGGTGAAATTTAATAAATTTCACCGGTCGTAAACTAGTGATGTAATTATTGTAATTGTCAAAATATAGAGTTAATTTAAATCCTATTTCTGTAGGACAGATAATAAGAGAAAAACTTCGAATTTCCTTTGTGTAACTTTCTAGTATGATCATTGCCGTATATCCTGGTTTACGAGAGTCACAGTAATAGTGGTAATAAGGATTCCAAGTGGGGATATGCCCACATAAAACACTGTTTTTTGTTCAAAATACATTCAAATGTTTTAGTTAGGTACCCTTTGACCGAACCCACTTCCTCTTCTACATCCCAGTGTATTCCTAGTTGCTATCAAAATCTTATCTAGATTTGTAGCTGTGGTTTACTATTGATTTTTGGATTTATTGGGAGGGATTTCCAGCCCGTTGTTGTCTGGGCTCCCGGAGTTCTTAGTGGGCCCCACTACTACTTACATCCAGTAACCAAATCCAATAAAAAATGGTGTAGTAAGTTCTGACATGCGTTTAGCAGAATTTTTTACACAACCCCAGTTAGCCCAAAGTCAACTAATAAAAGCTCATGGGATGGGATCTAGACTACTGATAAACATACTTATATATTTCTAAATACACACATATAATACTTAAATAGGACACATCCGAACTCCGAAATTAACATTTTTGGTTTACACAAATATTTTTTCCGATCCGGGAATCGAACCCGGGACCTCAGCGCGGCAGTCGCCTACACTACCCTACCCTAAATACGTCTTTAATACCTACATAAATACATTTTGTTGTACAACGGGTTGTGCATTAAAAATGTTAACTAACTAAAACATTATAAACATTAAGGTTTTAATATGAAACGTGTTTCGTTACGTTTAAGTTAACACTTGGCTATTGTTAACAAGGGCATAAATAAGAAACTTATAAAAGCGAGTCTTAATTACATACAAAACTCACGTATTTGTTTCGTAATAAACCAATTCGTTGACCTCGTCTCTGACCATGCTGTTTGTTTAACAAATTAGATTACACAATTATTTCGCTTCAAGACGCTCGACCTTTACCACAAATGATTGACATTTGTGGTTTATATGTCTGTAACAATCAGTTAAAAATCGGCAATTATAGCTGCCGTGTGACTTTCCAATTGCCTTAAACTAGATACCTTGACCGATTTTCGTCCTACAGGTGACAGGGATTCTGGTTAGGTTGAATGGGTTAATTAACACTATTTTAATAGGTAGGTAAACGTAAGTAACATAGGTTAAATTGGGATTGCCGGGCAAATTTGATAGTTAAATGTATGTTTTTGTTAAGAGCTGGCAGCTACCTCGGACAAACAATTAGTCTAGCTATTCGAAAGGAGAACGCTGCCAGGATCTTCAGAATTTCATTCATTTTTTAAGGTTGTTGGTTTAAGGTTCATTATTAATTTTTCGGTTCAGGTTGAGGTTTGTTAGATTAATAGTACATTTTATAATATTAACAAATATCGTTTAGTAAGTAATATTGTTAAAGTGTATTAAATTTAAAATTTAAATATATGTATTGAGCAGTATACACATATATTACAATATACAATAGCTTTTTAATTTTTTAAATTTAATGTTTTAGTTATTATATTATATTTTTTAAGGTTGTCGGTTTAAGGTTCATTATTAATTTTTCGGTTCAGGTTGAGGTTTGTTAGATTAATAGTACATTTTATAATATTAACAAATATCGTTTAGTAAGTAATATTGTTAAAGTGTATTAAATTTAAAATTTAAATATATGTATTGAGCAGTATACACATATATTACAATATACAATAGCTTTTTAATAAAAGCACTTTATGTATCTTTGTAGATAATGTAATGTCATATCGAAATACTAGATGGATCACTAATATTAATTTGTCCGATATGTTTTTAATAATAATATAAGCTGGTGCTTTAAAATTCCGATAACTGGTAAAATTCTTATACATTTTCCAATACATACATGACCCATACATCTATATACAATAAACAAAGTCGTATTAGTTACAGCATTTATAATTAGAACAGGGGGGACCAGTTTTATTGATTCTTGATTTCTTGGATTTTTCTCCTCCCAGAATAGCAGATATGTAAAAAAAAAACTAATTTTGAAAATAATATTTTTTCAACACGGCAATGGGCTCACCACCTATTACGTGGGACAGGAATCCACACGGTGAAAAGTGGGCATATAATATGCCTCTGCCACCACTTGGTCTTCATATGCAAGTCTGGCCTACTCTGATTCCTTCTACCCTCTACTTTCGCTCAATATATATTCTTCTTCAATCGTTCTTGACTCTATCGTTGGACGATAATTAAAGACCGGACTCTAAATAACAATAGTACCATTTTAATAACAGTCATCATGCAGATAAAAATAATTATTAAATAAGTTGCGCTTGCTATTAATGGCGACACTCAGCTTATTTAAAATTCAAAACATGTTTTATTATTTTTTGTTATACTAACAGTTTTTGCGAACTGATACTTGCGTGAGACGAAATAATAACTGTTTTTTTTGGATTATCGTTTTGACGCTTACAAGGATAGTGAACAGACCGTGTACAAATCAATATTAATAACATTACGAAGTAGTTACTCCGTAATGTTATAAGTAAGTCCGTAATTTTCAGCTGGGCTTTTAATAGGTGAGTAAGTTTACTCTCCTATTAAAAGCCCAGTTGTAACCTTACACTTAGGAACTTTAATTTTTTAGGGTAAGCTAAGCTACCCTTAAAATGTATTCACCAATTAAGAATTAAGAATTTTTTTAGACCACTGAGGTGGCATAATAATTAAATTAATAATTAAATGAATGTAGTTTGAATGTATATATTTGAAAACGAATTAAGGCATGTTTACACTTAGATTGGATTTTGCATCGGTAGTTCAAAATATATCACGGGCAAAGCCAGGGGCAATGTTAGTGGGTACATAAAACATAGTTGCGTCTTGCAAAGTTGCATAATTTATAACCGAGAGCCGATTTTTATGATATTTAATTTGTTATATTTTTTGTACCCAAAATAGCAGAAAAAGTAAATTATACGTTTTCTATGGAACCTGATGCAAAGCTCGCCCGGGGCCATAAGTTAAATATATTCACCGATAGAAGATCTCAAATCGACGGTTTGTTCAATAGAACTTGTTTAATAAACTCTTCACCTGTGACACAGTATCTTATAACATACCTACATTATGAATGAAATTTATACAAAAAGATGATTTATTATATCGATAAGTAGGTATCAAAACCATTATTTTGGTTTGCCTTTTCTATGGTTAGATAATATTAACAGTCATATATTACAGTCATTTATCTATCACGCCTTATCCCCGAAGGGGTGGCAGAGGCATATTACGAGGGTAAATCCAAAAGTTCGTAACCTGACCATGAAAATCAAAGAAACGTGGGTGTAAATTATTTTTTATTTTTCTACATAGTCACCATCTAGTTCAATGTACTTCTTCCATCTGAACTGCAACTAATTTATACCTTCAAAAAGAAAAGATTCCGGAAGGTCGTCAAAATAACCATTTACTGCATCTATGACCTCTTCTTTGTTGAAAATTTCGAACCACCTAAATGTTTCTTTAAATTCGGAAATAAATGATAATCCGAGGGGGCAAAATTCGGCGAATAAGGTGGGTGGGGCAATAATTCGTAACCACAACTATGGATCTCAGCCATTGATTCGGCAGAAGTGTGAACCCGCGCGTTGTCTTGATGGAACAAAACTTTCTTACGCAACATACCCGGCCGTTTTTCTTTGATTTCTTCGCGAAGCCGTCGTAAAAGGTTAGAATAATAACTTGAATTTATAGTTTGGCCTTTTGGTAAATAATCCACAAAAATGATTCCCTTCGCATCCCAGAATACCGAAGCCATGACTTGTTACTCGACAAAACGACCTTAGCTTTCTTCGGAGTGGGTGAGCCGGATCTTTTTCATTGTTTAGATTGTTGCTTGGATTCGGGAGTATGGTGGTGAACCCAGCTTTCATCCACAGTAACAAAACGGGGTAAAAAATCCTCGGAATCTGCCTCAAAAAGCTCCAAACGGTCACGCGAAATTGTGAAGCGAACGCGTTTTTGTTCGACTGAAAGCAACCTAGGCACCCAACGAGCAGAAACCTAAATGGAACCCCAGTTCTTGAGTTATGATGTTTTGAACCCGACCATAACCGATGCCCGTGATCTCAGCTATCTTATTGATGGTCAATCTTCGGTCTTTTAGTATAAGATCACATATTTTATCGATGTTTTCCTTGGTGGTAGACGTTGAAGGCCTTCCACGCCTAGGATCATCTTCAACGCTCTCCCGACCTCGGTTAAAAGTCAGCTACCCATTTTTTTACACCGGAATAGGATGTAGCAGATTCTCCTAATGTGCTTACCATATCTTCATGAATATGTTTTGGTGATAGACCTTTTTTATGCAGGTACTTAATCACTGCGCGATGTTCGATTTTGTTCATTCTTGAAAATCTTTTCCGATACTCTTAAACAAATATCCACAAAAAAAATTTCGCGCGCACTAATTGATACAAACTTTGCTCACTTGCTACTGAATAACCGTATTACAGATAGAGGGTAGATTAAAAAAAAAATGCATTGCTTTATCTATGTTAGGCCACGATCTTTTGGATCCACCCTCGTATATGCTCAATTTTCACCATGTGTATTCCTGTCCCACGTAATAGTTGGTGAGTCCATTGCCTGTTGAAAGGAACAGGCGCCGGTTGTGGCGACCTGCTGTTGAAATTTTTCAAGCCGCCCATAAGGCCTTCAACCAGGCTTAACGACTGCCATTTTAATCTTTAAACTGTAAATTTCACAAAGTGGTCACCCATCCAAGTACCACCTATAGCGATTGTTGCTTAACGCAGTGATCGTTTACAAAACACTGAGTCAACGGGGCCACGAGCGCTTCAAGCAAATAAGAATAATAAAAGTAGGTTAACGTGGGATTTCCGAGCAAATTAGATAGTATTTTGTTATGTTAAAGCACCTAGTTTCGCAGTTCGAATGGCCGATTTGTCACAAACCTACACAGATATGCACAATTCTGCAGAATTTTTACTAACTATCTTCTACTGAATGGGTTTTGATGAAACTGTAGAATAATATAACTTACACATCAGAATAACACATATGATTATTTTTATCCCCGGAACAAGTTCCTGTGGGAATCGGGAAAACTTATTAATGCGTGCGGAGCCGCGGGCGTCAACTAGTTGAATATAATTCAAGCAGTTTCTTTGGCAATAAACCACTAATATTAATTATGTGATCCGCAAATGTTACTTTGGTTATTGATATTTATTTATTATTATTATTTATTGTCTCTTCTTCACGGGTATCTTCTATTTTTTTTCTTATGAAGATACCCGGTCTTTTGGCAGGCTTACATGGGGACATATTGGTCCAACATGCAAAGGCCCTTTGAGAATTATAATCTAATAGGAAATGGGACCCCCACTGCAGATAGTCCACGCCCGCCTTATGTAGAAGAACGGTAATGGATCACCTCCAATGGGAGGTAAACTATTGTAAAATGTGCTTACTATGAAATGGGCTATTGGGTTGGGGGTTAAATGGATCGGATGAATTAAGCTATTGATGAAAACGGCGTCTGCCATTTTAATATATTATTATTAAACTACTGGCAGACTTAATTACTTAACTACTTATTTATTTATTATTATTATTTACAATATTTATTGTCTATAAATGTGGTATCATAAGACTGTTTTTTGCTAATGTGGTCTTATGAGATTATGATATTTTAAGATTATGATGTTATGAGAATATTATATTTTGCGAATATGGTGTTGTACGAATATGGTCTATTGAGAATATTATATTCAGCGACTGACTGATACAAACCTGTCATCTACAGGTTATTCACTACCATTTGGACTTGTATAAATGTATTTTTTTTAATAAAAATTATTTTCTATACCGGATGAGCTCAAGTTAAAAGGAAATTGTTTTTTTTTCTGTAGATTTAGTTCACATAATTAACCAATTAACATTTTTAATGTAGTTTAATTACTTCAATTTTACTATTAAATAATTTATAATGATTACGTAAGTTGGTTTAAATATAAAAAAAAATTAAAACAGAACATGGTCTGACTTAGTAGGTTTTTATTTATTGCCTTTTAATTATGGCATTTTTTAACGATAGCATATATAGATCTATCTATCGCCGTCTAACCCAAACAAAGTAAGCTAATAAAAGCTTGTGTTACTTAATTTCTAAATACATACATATTATACATAGGAAACACCCAAACACGGAAACAAACATTTGTGGATCATACAACTATTGTTTCCGGCCCGGTAATCGAACCTAGGACCTCAGTCGAGGCAGTCGCATACACTACCACTGCGCCACCGAGGCAGTCAAAAATATGTAGAGGCATGAATAAAGTCAACGTAAAATATTTGTATACTCGTACCAACCAACTTTGTATGGCAACAACAAATTTGTATGGCAACCCTGCAGCAGTCCTCCGGTCGTCGTGGTTAGACGTCAGTCACTTGCTACACTTTCGAAAATCTAAAACCAAAGAATAGCTGCTCCTAGCAGTCGAATATAAATTGATAACTTGGAATAATTTTACTCAGAAGAAAGGGCAGTCAAGCCTAGGGCGTATCCTAGGGTGATTGGCTACACTAGTAATAGTAAAAACAGTTGAAAATTCACGATCCTACAAACGGGGGCCGAGAACCACCTTTTGAAATACACACACCGGCACAATTAGCGGAACAAAAAAAATGCTAAATATTTTTCAAAACAATTTTATTTTTAACTAACTAAAAACTAACTAACTAACTATCTTCACGTACAGCGTAGGTCACGTCACTTCAGGTCGCTTCACGTCCTGACGGGGTAGTCAGAGAGGACAGATCGCCAGGCTTCGCGATCCATGCATACTTCTTTCGCTTCTTCGAGATTCATTAATCGTTTCATCATTTTATTTTTAACACCAATAAACGCCATTCGCTGTAATAAATAAAATGCCATATTTTAAAATTAAAAGGTACTTTGCTTGGTGCAATTTAATTGAGGAAAATAAACATTACGGAAAAATAAACATTCTTGAATTTTCATGGTGACTAAAAATATTTAAAAAACAATTAATAATTTTATTTTTCATTGAAATAAAGGATAAATCAGTATCGAGTATGCAAATGCACTTCTTCGAACCCCCTTCGTACCGTGCGTTCACTTACTGCTACTTCTCGAACTTCTTGAAGATTTCTGGCTTGCACAGCCGTCATACGCGGATTCCTTCGAACACGCAGCTAAATAAAATGGTCATATCACTTCGATGTACGCCTATTTCTACCTTGCCCGCGACGTCTAACGAGAGAATTAGTCTACCTGTATCGCTGGACAGTGCGATGAATTGTTGAAACAGATCGACAAAGCATCTTGGCGATATCTCTGTAAGTTTCATTACTGCATCCCATCCAAAAAGTCTTGAATTAAATAAAAAAATAAGATCTTCACATACAAACTTGTGCACCCGTAATATGGAACACTTACTCGAAATTATTAAAACGTCGATTAAAATTAAAACAATCACAGAAAAAAGTGACGATCAACAGTGTTATGATTTTAAAATATTTTATTCTAAAATAAAATACTCATAAACCAGCCAGCAACATTAATTATGCCGTTAATTATGCCGGTGTGTGTAGATTAAATATAATAAAACAACAAGAAGAATTGCTGATATCTATTTATTAATTTAAGTGATAACTTACGATACCATCGTGCCTATTTAATTCAATTTCAAAAGCATACCTAAATACATTGAAATTGGTTTAGAATAGGCATACATAAAAAATTTAATAGGCATAAAAAAAAAATGCGTATAAAAAAACACAATATAAATAAATAAAATTAAAAAAAACCTAACCACTCCGGGAGTGCCGACAGAAGTGAAAACTCAATTTATTAATAATTTATTTATCTAGACGCGTTGGTACATGCATATATGCACACACTATAGCTGCGTATCGTAACGGGGTGTAGCGAGTCCAGAGATTTATCTCATCTAAAAAATTGCGTACCGCGCTAAAAGAAGTTTTTCCTTCAAAAATTGACCGGGATCGACGTTAATGATGATGATGATGAAAAATAAATGTACACTGAAAGACTCCTAATTGATTACACAGCATTATTTAATAAGACCTGTAGATGACCGGAATCAACGTTAGATGATGATGATGATAATGGTCGCGAGTCCAGAGATTTTATCTCATCTAAAAATAAGCGTACCGCGCTAAAAGAATATTCACTTCAAAAATTGCCCGGGATGGACGTTAATGATGATGATGAAAAAAAAATTCTACTCTGAAAGAGTCTTAATTGATTACACAATATTATTTAATAAGACCTGTAGATGACCGGGTTCAACATTAGATGATGATGATGATTATAGTCGCAAATCCAGAGATTTTATCTCCTCTAAAAATATGTGTACCACGCTAAGAGGCGTTTTCACTTAAAAAACTCAATTTATTAATAATTTATTTATCTAGTCGCGTTGGTACATGCATATATGCACACACTATAGCTGCGTATCGTAACGGGGAGTAGCGAGTCCAAATTTATCTCATCTAAAAAATTGCGTACCGCGCTAAAAGAAGTTTTTCCTTCAAAAATTGACCGGGATCGACGTAAAGATGATGATGATGAAAAATAAATCTACACTGAAAGAGTCCTAATTGATTACACAGCATTATTTAATAAGACCTGTAGATGACCGGAATCAACGTTAGAGGATGATGATGATTATGGTAGCGAGTCCAGAGATTTTATCTCATCTAAAAATATGCGTACCGCGCTAAAAGAAGTTTTTCCTTCAAAAATTGACCGGGATCGACGTAAAGATGATGATGATAAAAAATAATTCTACACTGAAAGAGTCCTAATTGATTATTTAATAAGACATTGGGACAACTCACACAAGGCCTTCTGATTCCACACTAAGCAGAGCTTGTACTATGGTAACCAGATAACTAATAAACATACTTATATATTTCTAAATACATACATATTATAGATAAATAACACCCAGGCACAGAATAAACCATCGTGCTCATCACACAAAGTTTAATCCTGAGTGGGAATCGAACCCACGACCTCTTGCGTCAAATAAAAATAACGATTATAAATAACTAGATGACCCCCACAGCTTCGCCCGTGGAATATTTCGACCTCCCGTCGCACCTTTTTCGATTTGTCGACATTTATGACTACTGCTCTGCTCCCCAGTGTAGTAGCGTAATGATATATAGCGTATAGCCTTCCTCGATCAATGGGCTATCTAACACAAATATAATTTTTCAAATCCGACCAGTAGTTCCTGAGATTAGCGCGTTCAACCAAACAAACAAACAAACTGTTCAGCTTTATAATATTAGAATAGATAAGTTGAATAAGTGGGATGAACTAAAAAAGTAAGTAACTCGAATGTATGTTCGTCGATATCTTCACTAAAACTAGTTGACCCGCGGCTACGCCCTCGTAATTCCTTTTGAGTTCAAGAAAAAAATAAAAAAAATACGCGAATTGATCCAGCCTTCTTCGAGTTATGCGCTTAGTAACATATTTTGCGATTCATTTTTATTTACATAAATGATTTCTTGCTTGCGAGCATTAAAATGCATTTGTATAGCTATTAAAAAACAATAGAGTTATTATGGAGTTTATGCTCTTTGGCATTTAGCCTCAATAACATTCGCAGTGAAATAAATATCAGTTGAAAGAATTATGACCGTGATTCAACCGCCCAGTACCCAACTGGCAACAAAATTAATTTAAAGCTTTCCAATATGTAATTTTTTATGTTTATTAAATTCACTTATGTTTAATAAATTCACTGTGTTCACGCCTCTGCCCGTTTTACTGATGTCCACTGTCAGTATCACAGAAATCGTAAAAACATTAAACATAGTTCTTACGATTTCTACGAGTATGGTCAGTATAGTTGTTGAACTTAGAGTATTAACGGGGGTGGCTTAAAAAAATCGTTTATTCCCTGGAGCAAGTTCTTCTGAGAAGTGGCTATGGAAAGAAATCACCACTCAGCTGTAACCGCGAGCATCAGTTTGCAGAAAGTAATACAAAAAGTAGAGTTATCTGCGTGACATTTTTTAAGATTATTCTTACAGATATTGAGCCTTATAACGTTTAAATGGTGGAAGATGGTTCAAAACAGGTTTAATGGTGCCAAGTATGTCTTAAAAGTAGTTTTATTCTAAATTTTTTATTCGGTTCATATAACATACTAATATTCCACTGCTTAAAATGCGTTTTTCTTGTGAATTTAGTATCTTTAAATGAATTAAGCACTTTTACTCAAGCCGAGACAAGAATTTAGTGACTACTGTCTAGCTTAGAAATGCATGGAACCGTAAAGTTCTTCGTACATTGTGCTTAATGCGGCGCTGGCTTTCAATTATACGTTATCATGCCATCCTATACTGCAGCTTATTGAACCGGGTTACATGAAGGCCTGCCCTTTTCATTCTTATTTCTCTTTCCCAATTGCCAGTAATAACGGAACCTATTCGGAGTTAAATAAGTTAGTGTGTGGCCTTTTTTATTCTACCTAAAGGACAATTACCTAAAGACCCTGGGCTCTGCTCGCTTTAAGTTAACGGATTTTGCTATTTATGTCATCGGAAATATAAATTCTAACTGTTATTGTATTAGAGCGAAAATGACATTTACTTGGATTTGTATTCCGATAAATCACGAAGTAAATGACATGTTTTATAGTGACAGCGGCGGTGACATAAAATTGTATAATTTAAAAACATTCCGCGGTTAATGGCCGTTTTCTCGTATTCGTGTGACACCCAAAAATCATAGAATTTAGGTTAGAGCGAAGCAGAGTGACCAGTATACTGGAACGAAAGCGGATCTTCGGCTCAAAACGAGGGTATGTTTTCTTTGTACGTGATGGAACGATTTGGTTTGTACTCTGCTACAGAGGCAGAACAGGCTAACTTTGTATGGGAGCCCTGGACATGGGCTAGCCTCAGCTCTACCGAGCCGTAGGATAGGCTACAAGTTAAGTTACTGTGACTCAGCAAGGAGACTCTGGTCGCCCCGAAATGGAGGGGTTTGGTAAATGGACGGTCCCAAGGCCGCTCTCGAGGGGCTCCACCGAGAACGCTACCAGGCTGGCAAGCCCATATTTAAATGGACTGCTCCTATATTATAAAGGCCGTAAGTGACAACGACAAGTAAAGACCTTCCTCATACAGGGTTCACGACTTGGAGGTTCCCAATCTACACTCCAAGCGAGGGTATGTAATGCAATCTGTTCCGGCACTCAGATGATGTTGATGATATTCACCTTATTCTCCATAATTAATTGCTTTTTGTCTCGTAGACTCTGAATTTTTACGAGCTATGAATAAAATTACGATTCAAAAGAAACCAACACGGTATTGATTGAGTGGCCACTTATTGAAAGTTGTAGTTAAGTTTGGATGTCGTAATGCTAAATGCAACAACTTAAGCACGTTGTAACCTTCAGATAAGAAGTTATTACAGTTATTACAAAAGCTATTATATTGCTTAAGAATGACATAACGACATTTTGTTACATTGATGTAATGAAGGCGAACAGAGGACTTTGACTTCAGACTATACTTGATAACTACTGTGAATATGAAGAAATTAGATACCAAGAAAACAAAGAAAAATTTAATAAACAATTTATATTTTGTGTAAATAATAATTATTTTATAAACTGTCAAAATGTCGCATCCTTGGTTTGACAGAATATCTATTGGTGTAATTGTCTGTTTTATTACAATATAGGTACATATGTGTCAACTATTGTAATTGTTAAAGATTATGTTTTGTTAATTTTTTGTACATAATTATATAGATTGTATTTACTGCGATTGGTATTCTGTTAGTACTAAATAATACTTGTAAAATAAAAAAAATAAATAAAATAAGATTTGCCTAAAAGGTTTTAGTAACCAGTCCAAAAAATCATTAAAAATAAAAAGTAAACATGATATATATGTTCTTAAAGTGGGACGTGAAATGGCATTTTTATTTATCTTAGACCGTTACAATGTTACCGGCCACCGGGACCAACGGCTTAACGTGCCTTCCGAAGCACGGAAACGCTCGCAAACGTAAATGCCATAAAGTGAAAAAATTTAATATATGCGAAAATTTTATTTAATTTTAGTGAAATGAAATATTTTAGTTATTTTTTACATTACAATTTTTGACCATATTGTCAAAAATAAAAATAAAATTTTTAAAATACCTTTAAAACGCAACTAAGTATAGGAGTTTCATACATTCACGCTTGTTAAAAGTTGCTCTTGACCTGACCCTACGTTAGTACGAAAACAATTCAATGAACGTAGGGTGCGCCAATGCAATTAAGCCATTTATTCAGTGCGCCAATGCAATTAAGCCATTAACACGTCACACTCAATAGTACATGGTATGCTTATAATTGGTTTGAATACCCATAAAACCGTTAATCCCAACCATCCACCTCAACGAACTAGACAGTCAAGATGGCTTCTATTGAAAACTTTCCAATTATTTTCACATTTCTATACAAGTACCGGAGATCGGAAATCTTAATTTAACAAACAAAAGAGTTCCTAGGCAGCCCTCACAGATCGTCACACGTGTCTGCTAATTAATAATGAGAGAAACTCACACAACTACACAAAATTAAAATTCAACGTGTTGAATAAATTTAACGGACCGTAAAAATGGAGGAAGTTTTCTAGTTGATTTTATTTTAATAACTAGCTGATGCCCGCAGCTTCGCCCGCTCGGTAAAGATTTCCTGTACTCGTTTCCCTTAAGAACCTACAATTTATATATTAAAACATTCCTCGAGAACCACTCTATCCATTGGTGACAGCAGAAAAATCGGTGCAGTACTTTTAGTAGCTTATAGACAGACAGACACGGCGTAGGACTTAGTTATATAATATGTAGTGATGTTAACTTTGAACCCTGACGGTGACTAGATTTTCCAATTTCAATATATGTGTTGCAATTGGTTGACAATATAGCTGTAATTTTGTTTGTTTTATATTTAGCTAGCGAAAATTATGCCGCCTGCCTGTTAGGAGCAAAGGCTATAAACTTGACGAACTAAAAGTCTGACCACCAGTTACAATCAATTACAATTATGTCAATGGTGCTCTCACTTTTCCACTCTGTGCAAGAATTTTTATAAATAAAGGTGGTTTTTCTAGCAACATGAGAGCCCATGAGAGGCGCCAGTAGGTGAAAGGATGGTCGCTGTAGCTGAAAACGAAAGGATTTTTTTTTTTATTATTGGAGCAAAGGCTATATGTAGCAAAATGAGGGTTACTCTCGCAGGCCACAAAACTATTGACAGTCTCAAGTCGACTGCCCCATAATGTACCTCTTCTATAGTTCCTCTTCTTACGGTCCATTTAAGAACCTGAGTTTGTAAGAGTTGACAGAATATATCACTTCGCGTTCCACTGGAGAACCCGGTCTTTTTAAAAGTAGGGAGATACGTGCTTTGGCAGAACGTTCCAAGTTTCTATGGTTCAATAGAGAAATTAAAAATTATTTGTATCGTTCGAGTCTGATGAATATTCTCTTCACTGAATGAGAGTTGAGTTTTTACTTTTTTTTAAAAGGGGATTAATTTGAATACGCTTAAGTTAGAGAAGAAATTTTAGAGCGGAAATAAATGGTGTATATTTAGTTTATAAATAGTAATAACTTTTAACCGGAATGGGGTTTAAAATCTACTTATACGGTCATACTAATATGCAAATTTAGGTATTTAGCACAGATGAATAATATTTAATAATTATAAATTTTTAAATTTAATGTCTAAAATGTATGAAGGGCAAAAGTTGACGGTTATTCTATACTCTTGTGGAATCGTTTAACGGTTGCTCAATCTCCGACACGGTTTTTGAGTGAAAATTATGTGGAGCAATCTCGTTTTCTGTCTCAGTATTGTTGTGCTTTAAGATTGTAAAACAAGTTGCGGCCAATGTTCAACTGAATGGACAAGTGTTAGAGTTTGTAGAATCAACTGTGTTCCTAGGTATAACTATTGATGCCAATTTGCAGTGGGGCCCACACATAGAAAAGACAGCCTCTAGATTAAGTTCGGCTGCATACGCTGTAAAAAAGATCAGGACTCTAACAGATGTGGATACGGCTAGAATGGTTTACTTCAGCTATTTTCATAGTATTATGTCTTACGGTATTCTCCTTTGGGGGAGTGCTGCAGATTTAAATATTATTTTTGTTCTACAAAAGCGGGCTGTACGCGCTATTTATAATTTGGGCCCCAGAGTTTCTCTCCGAGAAAAATTCAAAGAAGTGAATATTCTAACCGTACCATCACAATACATTTTTGCCAATCTTATGTATGTCCAGAAAAATCTATCACAGTTTTCTAAACTCTGTGATAAACATAATATAAACACTAGAAATAAAAATAATCTTTCAGTCCACCACAGTCGACTACATAAGATTGGCGATTCTTTCCAGGGTAACTGTATACGCTTTTACAACAAGCTTCCCTGTGACCTGAGAAATTTACCTTTAATTAAATTTAAAAAGTTTATTAAAAACAAGCTTTGTGAAAAAGGTTTTTACTCCGTTACAGACTATTTGCAGGACAGGGACGCCTGGAAATGATCTGCTGGCAAAATGAAATAATATTAAATTGTAAATAGGCCATCAAAAAAAAAGCCTTCCTAAGTTTCTTGCCGGTTCTTCTCAGGTGGGCCGCGTTCCGAACCGGTGGTCGCTTTAAATATTTTAAATAGTGTATGACATTTTGTAAGCGCCGTTAAAATGGTCTATGCGAAATAAAGATATTTTTATTTTTTTTTATTTTTTATTATAATTATGTCGTTTGTCAAGCGTAGCCGGTTTTTGAGCGACACTAGCATGCTTTGTGTGTCAAAAATAGAAACACTGCTGATATACATAGTCGCTCATAATGTCTCTTACAAAGTGTACAAATAAAAAAAACAAGCAATCCCTGTCTCTGTAGAGTCAAGGGTTATTATATTATGCTTGATATCTTAGTCTCTCAATAAAAGGAATGCTAATAGACCTTTCCAGGATTCAAAATAAAGTAATGGAGATGACTGGGATATATGCAACTGGGAATAGTGTTCAGATAATTATGATAATTTTTACATAAAGGATACCAATCCGATGGAAGTCGTGGCGACATCTGGCGAATTAAGGGCCACTCGCACAGTTCACAAGATTCTTGTAAGTAGCCCTCAAGTCTTCGCTTAAAGAGCCTTAAAGAATATTATTTCCAAACGAAAACTATTATGGGATAATCAAATTTTAATATTACTGTTTCAATATTCTATATTTAATATATTTTATTAATTTAATGCTCTTGCAAAAGTATGTACCTATATTACGGTAACCACTGTCCACCAGATGGGCAAAATCTCTCTTATAGTAACATTTTGCAGGTGTGTATATTACACAATTTTCGCTTTTTTCTTTATTCTAGTTTAGGTCTCTAATGTGTGTTATTTGTGACCATGACACTATTTGAGTCACAAAACCTCCCATGACACCTACGCAGCTGTGTATAATACAAAAGGTCCTACTAAAGTTATCAATGCGAAAGTTTCTGAATAAAAAAAAAGTAAAATGTTTGAATGAAAACATTTTCACACCACACAGCGAATCATACAATAATATAAATGTGAAAACTTGTCCGTTATTTTATGCGTCTTTGTCAACTTGGAACTTTGACAAAATGTCGATAAATAATAGTAATAAACACATTGTCGCGCGAATCTCGTTGATTATAATAAGCACGTCGTAGAGAATCAATGAATTGACCCTTGTTTCCACTTGAACCACGTTAACCAAGTAGATGTAGATCTGGCTACTTTTTATCCCGTTTTAGAAGTTTTACTTCTTTTGGCGCGTAAGGGAAAAATGATGAGAGTAATTCTGCGGCCTGGTAGAAGCCATAGCGACCATCTAGCGAATTGAACAGGCCACTTGCACAGCCCACAAGATTATTGACAGTGGCCCCCTAATTTGCGGCCTAATGATGTGCCTCTGCACGCTCCGTTGGAGAACGCTTAAATCTTATTTCTTGCGAAAACCAAATACAACCATCCAAAATATAACCAAATAACCAAATCTAGTAACCTAGATAAACAAGTAAGACTAGAATTGCTGGAGAACTAAAGGTTACTATTTCTAGGGGGTGAACCAACGGATAGCAAATTCAAACTCGGGTTAGTTCTTTTAGAATCTTGGATTTGCACAATTTTTGTCTAAAATGTTCGTCTTTAGGCTGTATGAGCTTTATAAGTATAGTTTTTTTTTCACGCGTGTAAATCCTTATGGATGTTATTCCGGAATCTTACTGACTAAAACACTAAAACCACATGGTGCCCTTCCATATGTATATGGCCTGGAGTTCGTCAGTAGACATAGCCCAAAACATAAAACGAAGTGAAAAGTTAAGTAATTAAGTACTTTTAACTTTGTTGGAAGTTACCGAATCTGTTGGTCTCTTATGTATATAAAAACTTTCGACACGATGAACAGATAAACTCGGAGTCAGTAGACCGGTAACAGTTACGTAAGCCGATCTTCTTTGCTATCATTAGGTACCTACCCATGCGAAAGTAATTTTGTTTCGTTACCTTTCCAGTTTTTGACAGTAGCCAATTTACAGTAATGTTTTATACCTTTCTCTAACAATACAATACTTTGCTTGTTACATATAACATAATGAGAATAAACTGCGGAATATATGTTATGAATTTATTCATAAATTATATTAAATTGCTAAAGTATATTATTAGCGAATTGGTTACTTTGTTTCTTTGTTCTCTCTGCCTACCTTTGTGTCAGCAGAATGACATTGCAGGCGTGACTGTAGGTGTTTGGTAAGAAATTGAAAGTTTCAAAATGATCTTTGATCTCGATTACCTACTACGATTAGATTTCATTACCAGTTTACCTAGTACTAATTCACCATCCTCAGAGTAGTTGTGTGAGACTTATCGCCAATGAGATTTAACTTTGTGCTCTTAGAATATATTTCACGTTGCAAGCTGTTGATGTGTTTAGATAACAAAAGACCATAAACTGGCAACACCGGAGTTACTTTCGCATTTAAATCATTATCTATATAGCTTTTAGTCTCAGATGGAAGACAATCAAACAAACGGAACTGTTTTATGAAATTATGACATTGCCATAAAAGAAAACTGTTTTATCACTATTTGTTGGGTGAAATTTGCCGATTATTTGTACTGTCATCGGTAGACCATTAAAGTCAACAATATTACTATCGTAATTTTGGATGATGATTGTAAAATTTTGGAAAGTAGTGGGCTTTGCGCCGCCTTAAAATTCAGTTCAATAGAAAATGTATGACAACATTTTTATGATTGTTTCTGTGTTTTTACTCATTCTGCTATTCCGGGTACACACAAATCCGATTAAGCAATAGGGCCCTAAAATCGGCCCATCCGTTCTTGATTTATAAGTGTTCGAACAAACCCGACTTTAATTAAAAACATAAACGGGATTTTGCGTAAAAACACTTACGTGTTGTCGATAACGATCGACAATTGTATCGGCTCCTTCCGGAAGCCTTCATTAAGCGCGGGCCAGACAGAAGAGACGTAAGACGCAGAAGGGGCGCGGACAGGGCGGAGGCAAGACATGGACGCGACATTTCAAATTATACAGAAGAGACGGAGCGCGGACGCGACGCAGTCGCGCATTTAGGACAATTTTTATCATTCTACAGTCTGATTTTGACACGACGACATGTCTTCTTCTGAAGTTGTATTAGCACTGGTGCATCTCGGTAATATACAGACGGTTAGACGGTACTGGGTACATCCGGTATGGCTTAGCAATGAAGACAATCGATTTTTTATAATAATGGAGGACCTACACAATTACCCAGATCGTTTTGTCACAGTTTATAAAATGTTGTGTTTTAATATTATCATGTCCAAAGTGAGAAATGCTTTACAGAAAGAGCACACAAATTGGACGTAGGGGATGAAGATTAGAAGCGTGCATGTCGCCATCCCTGCCAGCTACGGTTACAATTCTACTGCAACACGAGTGCCACCAGGGCGAATTATGTTAGGGCGTGCCCCCGAGGCGACCCGAGTGCAGGGTGGGTAGCTGCGTGGAATGTAAGGGGAGGAATGGCAGATAAGATGAATGTTGATGGATGTTATGAATACGAGAAAGTTAGATGTAGTGTGCTTGACAGAGACCAAGCGCAAGGGCAGCGAAGTCTTGGAGCTCCCGGGTAGGGTGCTCGCGCTATGGTCTGGAGTACCAGAGAGGGCGTTTGGCAGTCGGGGGGTTGGAATTTTGTTGTCCTCGCAATTGGCCTCCGGTATGTATGAGTACAAACTGGTAAGTCCTAGAATCCTCTGGATCCGTTTAAAACTTGGTTTGACGAAGATTTTCTTGGTAGCTGCTTACGCGCCAGTATCTTCGTTGAACGCGAGTGAACTAGAGGACTTCTGGGAGAGTATGAGAAAAGCTCTAGATGTGATAGCATGAAAATGAAAGACTTATAGTATGTGGAGACTTGAATGGATGGGTGGGTACCGCTCGCGCTGGTTTTGAGTCAGTACTCAGGAAGTATGGGGATAAATGACGCTGGCAAGCTTATACTGGCATTTTGTAAGGAAAAGGATTTGTTTGTGGCGAACACAATGTTCCACCTCAAAAAAAACAAATGTATACGAGGAGATTTAAGTCAAAGAGAAGCATGATAGATCTATTCCGATAGTCGCCTCCGTAAACAGGTGATGAACACAAGGGTTTATCGAGGCACTGAGCTGGGATCACGCACTGATAGAAGAAGCTCGTGAAAGGTGCAGAATGAAAGCAGATGAAAGGTTGTCGTCCAATTTCTCGTGCTAATGGTCTCACAATTAGATCTCAAATTATGCGAAGTGGAGGAAAAATAGTGTAGAAAAACGGAAAAATTGTGTCGTGAGACACGTCTCGGATAATAGTGATGCAACCTGAAGGCTAGGATAAGAATTTATGTGATAATTGACTTGAAAAGAAAAGTGGTATTGAAACCAATTTTAGTAAATTATAAGGATTATCAAAAGAAAAGTATACTACACATTTCTTTTGATAATCCTAATTTCGATGGTATTAGTTGATTTCCATGGAGCGGTTTTCAATTACGGTGGGTAAAAAGCAATTTCAAATGCATATATTTCAATAACCAATGAATGTTTTTTATCCCTACTATACCATGTGATAGTACATTAAATTAGCTATATTTTATAAATCAAATGAATCTTTAAATATTAATAAAAAAATTCGCCACTAAAACTAGTAAAAATTGATTTTGGTGAAATTCACCCAACCATTCAACCTCACAAGAGCGATTCGTGCGAGTGAGCGAGACCCGCCCGGCGCGCCCGGCCAGCATGCAAACCCGCGCCCCGTCCTCGCCCCCGCCGCGTCCGCGCCCTGTCTCTCCTGTATGTCTTGAACAAAAGGCGCAGACGTAAAAGCGTTCGCCCGCGCGCCGACTCTTCTCTATGTTTTGCGTCGCGACGCTTCTATACATTTTGTAAGAAAGGGACGCGGTAGAGACAAATGTCCGCGCCCCGTCTGCCTCTTACGTCTCTTCTGTCTGGCCCGCGCCTTAGGATGCGGGGCGCTCGCCGTAGCGTCCCGTCTCGCACTGCATACTGCAAACCCGACTTTATTTTGTAAAAGTATTAAGAAAATGAACCATAGAAGTTAAAATTTTATTCTTCAGACTCTGTTCACATAAAAAGTGCCTGCACTTATCGAAAACTAGGTCACGACTCCGCTTGATTTTAGTGCTTTTGTGATTGTAATACTTTGTATTAACACTACATAATTTTTGTTACATTTTAGTTAAGCATTTGAAAGTCTTAAGTAAGTGGTTTTTTCTTTCATAAGCGGTTTTTATTGTGTATGTGATCTTATCTTGTTTTTTATACTTTCTTTAAAGGCATCAAAGAATGACCTTATTATGACCACTTTTGCAGAACCCCATACTTTAGACGTTTGGGTAAACCCAGAAGAGCAGTTCCTTCCACAATTCTAGTTTCCGTTGAAAAAAGCCCCTCTCGGAAATCTTACTGATTTCGGACCGTACGTATTGTTATGTTTTTGATTCTTTTATATGAAGAGGTAGTCATGACTATATTAATAACTAGTTGACGCCCGCGGCTCCCCACGGATGGTCAAGTTTTCCTGTTCCCGTTTCCCACAGGAACTTGTTCCCCAGATAAAATGTAGCATATGTATTATTCTGATGTGTAAGTTCTATTATTGTAAAGTTTCATCAAAATCCATTCTGTAGAATTTGCGTGAAAGAATAACAAACATCTCACAAACTTTCGCATTTATAATATTAGTAAGATAATACACCTAAATTAATAAGTACCTTTAATATTAAGCTGATAATACACCTAAATGAATAAGTACCTTTAATATTAAGCTGATATGAGACATGAACCGATGAATATGTTTAACAAATACTTAAAAAGGTAGATTTAAAATCTACTTTATAAGTGCATATTTTCATGCATATTCATCGGTTCCGAATATCACAGCGCATATCCTTGAGATTATTATACATGGCTTACTATTAAGTACATGTATGGCCCCCTTATGTATCATCTCTCCACCCACGCTAAAAAGCAGTTGCTTCCACATTGAAGCATCGTCAAGTGGAACTTCTTAAAAACTGGGCGTGTTCAAGTTGCCGCTGACCGCTAAATAAGCATGTATCTTTTATTCAAGAGCACTTCACGGTGACTGTATCGTCACTTAACCAGTTGAAGTGAAATCTTTTTACTCAGATACCAAAGAGCCGTATGGACTCTTAAATAGAACTTCAGTATCATTATATCAGGCAATTGACATGTACTGGCTCCTTGACAGAAGCTATCATAAACATTGGTATAACGTTCGGTTTTGTATCGCATTCATCGTAGGTTTCCGTGTAGGAAATACAGTGACTAATATGCTTATACTTACCTAATTGCAGCCAGCTATTACTAAAGCTTTCTGAGCCAGACTGCGAAAAGATGGGCGAGAATGAACATAATCCAACCATATGGATTACTTGGTATAAACAATAAATGCCTTTAAAAAAATTGAATTTTGAGTACCTCCATTACTCATATACATAGTGGGGACACTACTTTCTCACGTCTCCCTTTCATTTCGTTGTTGGAATTCAAGGATCCGTAAATTCGGACATGATGAATATGATTCTATATAACTAACTATTTTATGATATACTAGCTGACCCGCCCGGATTCGCCCGTGACATAGGTACTTCGAACCCCTTGGGTGCCAATCCCGTAGTTCATTCATTTCACAATAATGTATGAACATTTTCCAAATTAGTTGATTACTTTTCCGTTCCAGTATTGACTCCAGTATGGACATATCGGCCCGCACGGCCCGGTCGAATTATGGTTACACGAATTTTTTTTTGTGCATTATTTTGATTTTGCTATATCTCCTAAGGTATTAATTTAATTTGCAAGGTGTAAAGGGACTAAATAATCTTAATGAAATGCTAAAGCCAACTAACGTATTTAAAATGAAAAGGATTAATAAAGTATTTGTGTAAATAGCCTTCAAATTACCGCATTATAATTGCTGGTTTTTTAAAGTATAAAATGGATATAGTATGTTATCTTTAAGACACATATAACGTCGCGGACTGTTTACGCACTTACGACCTATATTAGAGAATCACTCTATCTATTAAAAAAACTGCATCAAAATTCATACGCGTAACCGAAAAACGAGACTTTTTTTTAACTAACTAACTAACTATCTTCACGCTGTATCCCTGACGGGGTAGTCAGAGAGGACAGATCGCCAGGCTTCGCGATCCATGCATACTTCTACAAAAACCACACACCTATAAAATTTCTCTTAATGTCGATAAAGAAGTTTCACTTCAATAATTAGAGCAGCTTCTATTGAAAAAAATATTTCGTCTTCGTTAACTGCTCTCTGTCACTAGTTTTAATCGATTTTATAATTTGTAGTCAGACTAGTACAGCATGCAACAATTTTTGACTAGTTATAGAGCCAGTTTTCAAAATGTCCTTAATTTCTATTTTAATTAATTCGAATTTGTTACTTTAGTATGTAGGTGTATTAACAGAACGTGTTAGTAGTTTCAATATCCAGTTGACCTAATTTTCTTTTGTGTGTGTGAGAGAGAAATGAAAATTCCATTTCTCTCTCACACACACAAAAGAAATTCCAAATGTTCCACTAAACGACTGACACGACCGAAACACCCAAAATATCGTTCCTAAGGCTAGTGGTAGCTGCGAGCGATCATATGACGTCATACATGACGTCACTGTTCGCGACCGCATGACGCCCACTTCGCCAACAAAATATAGGTGGGTGCAAGAGGGCTTACAGCGCTCAAGATGTGCCGTTCGACCACAACGCCTGCGACCCATTTAGGCTAGTGAAACAGCAATTTCAGTGGTCGCAGTCGTAGGCGTTGCGTGCGATATGTGGAACGCGCCTCTCGCTGATGTCCGCAGCTTAACCATTGTGATAAAGTTTTCCCGGCAGACTTTTCTCTGGTTGGAATGGTCTCACTACGGGGGATGCCGACAACCTTGCGAAGTGGAGGAAGGAATGTAGGAATTGGACCCCGGGCGTCATACGCTCGGATGATAATGATGCTATCGCAGACTTTCCTGCAGAACTTTAATAAATAAACATTTAAAAAAAGGTTACAACAGACTACAAACAAACGACAACAGCACTAAAAAGCCAAAAGTAAATAATTACAATGTGTCAATTTTTGTTTAAACTACCGAACGGAGTTTCAAACTAAATCTACCAATAGACAGAGTGATTTATAAGGAAGGTTTGGAGTATGTAATTAATTACATGTTTCATTTATATTGACGTAATAAATATGACTGACTATAAATCGATATATACTTTTTAAAACTAAGCGACGGATATCGATAAAATTCAAATGGGACCACTTGTGAAGTATACCCGATGAAACATAAAAATAATTTTCAAAATCAGTTCAGGCACCTTCGAGTAATCACTTTTCACTATTCACTTACGAGTAATCGGTAAACATACAAATCGAATTGAGTACATCCTTCTGTTATGAAGACTGTCAAAAAAATTCATAAAATCGTTATACATTGTTCTGTTGTATCTTCAGGCAGTGATTTTGATAGCTCTCAGGCGGTTTAAAATTTTCCGACATCTTGTTATGATTGTCATATTCAACGTATTATTTTGTCATATTTGATTACAGAACACTAGCAGGGCTACGCTACGAGCACAATATAAATAAACACCATTATATTTAGATAACGACGCCACAAATTGCACCCCATATCTTCAAAAACAAGTTCGTAAATGATGTAATTACGACAAGGTGAGTAAAGCCGAAATGTTAGCAAAACAAAACTAGCTAATAGCAAAATAATAGGTTCTGTGCCCAAAGGAAATGATTTTATTTTGCGTAAAGAAATACACAGTACTTGGGGACACAGCCAACTATAATACGTACTGCGAAAGAGGCTTGTTGAGTATGTGGAACATATAGCAAAAAGGCCAAACCGTTTAAATACTTTATTACCTGCCAGTTTTGAGCTAGAGAAAATGAAGACCAGTGTAATAACGTCTACCGTGCTTAGTATAGTCAAGTGAATAGTCTAAATTGACATATTTTAAAAACATACCTATGTTACAAGGTAATGCACGTGCCTCCGCCAGCGAGGTGAAATTTTGCACCTGTTTCCCATAGGAACTTTTTCCCGGAATAAAATGTAGACTAAGTATGTCTTATTTTGACATATAACCTATATTCTACAATAAAATATTCTTTGTGTGAAAGAGTGTCAAACACTTACACGTTTTGTAATATTTAATTTGTTTTTAAACTTGGTTGAGCAGCGAGATAAATAAATTCGAAGTGGACTGTATTTGCGGGGAAAGACAAATGAAATTTACACGCGGTTGTCGACGAAAAAGAAATGGAAACAGGAATGGGTACGCTACCTTGCTGCTGCTGCGAGATGCTGAGGTGGAGGCTGCCGGGGGCGTCCCTGGACTTGAATTCCTGGTTTCCTTGCACGAATACACTATTTATCCATGGAAAACACAATTATTGCGTAAGGTTTATGCGAATGCTTTGCTTTGCTTTACGGTAGTGAAACCTGGGTATGTCAGCAGATGCATGAAAGTAAATTTAATGCTGTGGAGATGCGATCACTTCGAAAATTGTGCGGCTTTACCTTGGCGAAGTGATACGCAATACGGCAGGTTTGAATGAAAGTGTCAGCGTTAAGCTGGAAAAGGGCGTGCTCCGTTGGTTTGGACACGTCCAACGAATGAGTGAGGAACGATTGAAGAAGAATATATATTGTTCAAAAGTAGAGGGTAGAAGGAGTCAGGGTAGGCCGAGACTTACATATGAAGACCACGTGAGCAGATTGTTCAAAAACGGAAAGGTCAAAAGCACTCGGATACCCAGACGTGCGTGTATGAAGCGATTGATGAATCTCGAAGAAGCGAAAGAAATATGTATGGATCGCGAAGCCTGGCGATCTGTCCTCTCTGACTACCCCGTCAGGGATACAGCGTGAAGATAGTTAGTTAGTTAGTTAGTTTATGCGAACGCGCGCGCGGCCATTGCAGTACTAATCAGAGCGTCTCCAGTCCCTTCTCGCAGCCTGTGAGTGGCGTTTTAGATGGCGCGTAATACAGCTGTCTCGCTCTTCTTTTATGCGAGACAAGGTAGGTGCGAAAGAGAAATGGAATAAAGCGAAGCGGGGTGGGAGTGTCGACAACTAATTAATTAAAAACAAATGGAGATCGGCGATGCAACATAGAAATAATAACGCGGCAACTTTTGAATCGTATACCGGCGCAACCACAACTGTTTTAAGCTTTCTTACTCAATTACTTTTTTTTTTCTAAATGAAGTCAAGTCAAGTAGCTACACCTGAGAGACTTTTATGTTTTAGAACTCATGTTAATTATAAGCAGCATTCACGTCATACAACTAATTTAAAGACTGACGAAAGATCGTGAGAGAACTGGTTGCATTGACCTTTCCAAGCTATTATTTAGTTACTACATAACTGTGCAATATGTGCGTTTGGCCAATAAGAACATGATCCTCTGCTTTTTTTTCTGATACGAGGCCACATAATGGATGTTGAATCTTGTCGTCTTTCCGCTTTGCATTTGTAAACTATGGATGCAGTGGTCCAATTTTATCGGTAGACACTTAGGACTGGTTGAATAGTTCGAGCAATGATCGTATATTTATTATGATTTTTAAGTTTAAATACACCACAGTTATTTCCTGCCTGAATTTTTCCGGACGTCTACAGTATGGAGTTCTTCAAAAAGGGGTCATAGAAGGTTTTTACTGGGTCGATATGCACCTCTGGTGTGGCAAACGTCCATAGGCTGCGGGGACCACTTTCCATCAGGAGGTTAGTATGTTGGATGCTCAGTGGTATAAAAAACAGTATACTCTATGTTACAGTACAGGCAAAGATAGTCCTTAAAATATTTTTTACCTATTTTCAATAATAAAATACTTTGATAAATTTTTAAAGCAATTATTTGCTAAATTTCTCATAAATTTTTAATAAAGTGGAAAAAGACAATTTGCTTCGAGACAGGGATTGAACCTGTGACCTTTGCCTAACCAGGGCAATGTTCTAGCCTCCCTGTCACTGTCACACTGTCACCAATCCCTGTCTCGAATCAAATTGTCTTTTTCCACTTTATTAAAAATTTATGAGAAATAAAATACTTATCCAGCTTGCATCTTGCAGCTTTTCCTAATTACGATCTGTTATTAAACAAAAGCGAGTTTGACCAATACATTTTCAACAAATCGTCACAAATATGTCAAAAGCACAAATTTTAAAATTGTCAAATTAAAACATTTCCATGCAAATAACAATGTCATAATATAAAATGTCAGCCTCGTCAATCATCTTAAGTAAGCTACCACATTTTCATAAGCAACAATATCCTGACGGACGCCGAGGTCTTTCACTGTAAAACTTAAACTAATATTGAAAGAATATTGCTTTAATACCTTAAAGCAATATTCTTTTAATATTAGGTTAACTTTAGGTAGGTACGTAAGATAGGCTTGTGCTCTGAACTCCTTGGTAGGCAGAAGCATACTATGTGCCCACACTACACTACTTGTATAGGGTTGCACATTTAGGTGGTAAAACCCATGGTGTCAAGACATATTGTGCTTAATATAAATCTTAATAATACTAGCTGACTTGCCCTACTTCGTCCGTGTCATACATACTTCCAATCCCGTGGCACCCATTTAATCCCGTCGCTTATTACTTTTCCAAAAATGTATGAAAGTTTTCCCGATTTGTTGACATTTATGATTACTGCTTCGCTCTCCTGTGTAGGGGCGTGATGATATATATTGCTTAGAACCTTCCTCAATAAAAAGGCTATCCAATACAAAAAAAAATTTTCACATCGGTCCAGCCGTTCACGCGTGATGGCGTGACCAAGGGAAATAGGGATTAATTATAAATGTGATAGTAAAACCGTAAGATAAATTGGGTGGAATAAAAGCGTTAAATGAGACGTGCGCAGGCGCGACAGTCGTTTGTTTTGCAAATTGTGTCGATTTTCAAACTGTCTATTTACGTCAGTGAAGTGAAATTGCAGTAACTGTAGCTGTGTGGTCTGGGTGGTATGCTGCTCGGCTGAGACGCAAGAGGCCCGAGTTCGAATCCTAGTACAAACGGTGACTTTTTGTATGATTAATTGAATCGTGAACTTGTTAACTTCGTTCCTACCTGGTGTCCCACGACACCACATAAGGTTTTTTCCTTATAAAATCTACTCTCAAGCGTCGGTTGAGTTCTAGAGTACGGAACTTAGAGTGCTTTCCGGAGCATAGACACTCGTGAAAAGATATGCCATAAACACTCATCGATCTTAGGATGGACTTTAGCGTTCGGGTAACTGTTTACCGCACGAGTACGTGGTGCTACGAACGTTTACATAAATTAACATTGAGTTACGTTTACCAATACTAATAAATATTCAACAGATAATTTATTATACAACTAGCTGATGCCTGCAGCATGGCACGCGTGGTGAACTTTTCCTTTTCGAGATTCCGTGCGGAACCCTAAACTTTTTAAAATTCAAAATAGCCTGTGTTACTAATGAAGAATGTAGCTTTCTAATGGTAAAATATTTGTTTAAATCGGCCCTGTAGTTTCTGAGCCTTTTCATTACAAACATAATTAACAAATCTTTCCTCTTTATAATATTAGTATAGATAGAGTACAAACGTTATTACAACTATTAACTATGGTCAAACCATTACTTTTTCTAGTGTTCTGTAAACCTATGCACATAAACACCTGTTACGTAGAACAAAACTGCATCGGTGAAATGTGGGCGTATAGTATGCCTCTGCCTACCCCTTTGGGGATAAAGGCGTGACAATATGTATTTATTTTTAATAATAAAAGTAACTACGATTAAATCGTTTATGAACATAAACTTAAATTAATTTTATGAACATTCCGCTAAACTTACAATCTGAAATAAAATGAAAATACCTTTATTCCTGTTGGTCAAGAAGTAACAATTATGAACGTCTATTGCTTCTACAATCACAATTACTGCCGGATTCGCAAGGCAATGGGTAAAGTCTGAGAAAGAAACTGGCAATAGAACTCATAGCCACTCTTTTTTTAATGTACTCCAAGACTTTACTTGACAACTGTTTTTCAGAAAGTATATGTAATGGCTAACAGTGTATTTTTTTGGAATCTTGTGTCTGTTCACACCTAGAACGTAAACTCAAGATTTCACAGAAATATGTGAACAAAAAGTTGAGAAAAAAATAAACTCATGCATCATTTCAATATTGCTGAAATCATCGACTTTTATACATAGTCTTGATTTCACATAGGTTTTACAATTACGATGAAATTTAAAATCGATTCGTTCCAATCGGTTGATTGGATGAATTTCACTAGCTATTAACTTCAATTATAATTTACTGTTAGGTCACAGACCTAAAAAAAAACGGACGTCCTTGTGACACAACTGTCATTACTTGTCATTTGTTTTACAAGCCTTGAACATGTTAAAAAACTGGTGAAATCAAACATTTGAATGAGTGCACCATGACATGTCGAGATTACATTCGTAGTTTTCAAGGTATACTTCTTTTGGCGCGTTAGGGAAAAATGATGAGAGTAAATTTTTACGAAGCGCGCGCACACTATCACGAAAAACCGACACCATGAATTTAGCTGATAGCTGATGTTTCCATGACAACTTAGAACTACATACAAAGTATTTTTCAAACACCCTGAAGTTAGCTATTGTCAACATTTTAGTTTTTTCTACAAACGTAGGGTAAGGCGAATGCCAAATTTTTTAAATATAATTTTATCTTGTTACGCCACAGACGTATAACTTCTAACGCGTGTACATAACGTAACGTGTACACACACACACACTTCTTTTAGGTTCGTGTGTTAGATATAATTATCACCAATATTTTGAAATGCCATACGAATTTATAAGCTTTCACATGATTTCTTTTAATTGGTCGTTTCGGTTGCTTTTTCTTAAACATCGTTGATACTAAATTTGATGTTATTTTTAAACTTTCGCGCTGTATACTCAACCGCTGCAACTACGGGCGCTGGACATATATAAAAATTAATCTGCAAATATGTTGTTAAGCTCAAAACTCGAGTTGTACTGATTGAATTTTATTCATGAAATTTTGTGTGTGTAGTTGTAGGTCCAGGGATGATTATTAAAATACAGTTGGAGCATGTGGAGGGCTGTTGTTGATAATGATAAGTCAGGCGGCAGATGTCGCGCACGGCAGCTGGCTTAAGCCCTCACTCGCCCACACTAAACTAACTGTCATCTCCGTTAAGCATACAAAAAGATTCATATCAGGCATTCATTAGACTGCCTCTGTGGCGCGGTGGGAGTGCATCCGTCTGCTACGCAAGAGTTCGATGGTTCTATTCCCACCCAGGATAAAACTTTGTGTGACGAGCACGATGGTTTATTCTGTGTCTGGGTGTTATTTGTCTATAATATGTAAGTATTTAGAAATATATAAGTATGTTCATCAGTTATCTGGTTATCTGGTGAAGCGCTCGTGGCTCCGAGGTCTCAGTGTTCTGTAAACGATCACTGAGTTACGCAACTTTGACTATGGCTGGTCCTCGGATGGGTGACCACTTTACACACCACCTATTACGTGGGACAAGAATCCACACGGTGAAAAGTGGGCATATAATATGCCTCTGCCACTCCTTCGGGGATAAGGCGTGATGGATCGTTCTGTCAGCACTCACGGAGTGCAACATTTGAGCTAGACGGGAATTATTGACTGAGAAGGCGAGCGAAGCGAGCCGACGAAGTCTCCGTTTTAACTCCACTGGTACGGGAAAAATGCTATTCATTCAGTCCATTCAGTTGACAGGTCGTATTTTTCATTAGACTGCACGCAACTTAGCATGGACAATCCTTGATGTACACAACAAATTTTAGCGATGGGGTTTTTCGATCGGGGGGAAATGGTGGCAGGGGAGGGGAAATGGTCCCGTAGTGGTTGGCAATAGAGCTCAAAACAAAAAAATAGAAAAGTTGTTTTTTTTTTTAATTGATAAAATAACATTAAAAACAAAATACTCCGAAGTCTACGGTTCACAGAACCACTAGTTTACAAGGTGTCGTTCTGGTTAGTACGGTATCCGGAACGTGCGATGGTATACATATTTGACGACGTGAATATTTGTGTTTATATATGCAAATAAAATAGGTAGTAACTATTTACTTTTCTTATTAAAAAAAAGTAATAAAATATAATTATTAAATTCTACTGGCCCCATAAACAAGAATGTGTAACGTTATAATAATAAAATAAAATGACTTGCATTTCGTAAAAGAAAGTAATTATTACAATAAAATTGTTGGAAAGTGTAGGAAGGAATCTATTTATGTTTGTAGGTACTATTGTACCTACCTTATTATTTTTTGTATAGTGACCAGTATTTCTTTTGTGGTTCTTCAGATTGATTTTTTTATGGTTTACAACAATTAAGTTTATTATAGATGGAATTACACTTATTATTTTTTAATACGAAGGCCCATTTGTTAATTAATTGTTTTTTTTATTATAATCTACACAGTTTAGTGTGTAAAAATGTGTAATGGTAAATGTGTGTGTGTATGAATGCCTTCTGCAAAATTAAATAAATAAATAAAAGCGTGTAATATTTTTAAAATAATGATTTACGGTTTTATTTGTATGTTTAGTGCGGACGGAAGATGTGATTCGGATGTTAAACGGAAAGTAGCTTCCGAAAACAGAGTTAACGATGCTTTGTCCAGATTGGCAAAGCGAAAACCATCGTAAAATAAGCACGTCTCGCGATTCACAACGCAGTGCTAGTGCCAACGTTGCTTTTCAGTAGTGAAACGCATGAATGTACGAGTAAGTTGATTGGTGTGGAGATGCGATCACTTCGAAAACTTTGGTCAGCCAAATTACGTTACGAAGTGATTCGGCAGGTTTGAATGAAAGTTTCAGCGTTAAGCTGGAAACGGGCGTGCTCCGTTGGTTTGGACACGTCCTACGAATGATTGAGGAATGGTTGACGAAGAATATATATTGTGCGAAAGTAGAGCGTAGAAGGAGTCAGGGTAGGCCGAGACTTACATATGAAGATCACGTGAGCAGATTGCTCAAAATCAGAAGGGCGAAGACTACCCAGACGTGCATTGTATGAAGCGATTTATGAATACCTATATATAATAACCGTATGCATTTTTGTCCCACGTAACAAGTGGTGAGCTCATAGCCGTGTTGAAAAAGGGTAGATAAGATAAGATTTTTAAAGCGAGTCATAAATATATGGTTTTAAAAGTTGCTTAGTATAAACTTTCAAAAGTAGGTAGGTACCTACTTCCCCGCCTAAATGTCCCTGCCCGTACTGATGTATAATAGAATTAAAGTTGGAAGTTGATGCCATGAACCGCAAACTATACCCTCTAACGACGTGGACGTTATGAGGGCTATTCCTTTGACAGGTTGTCGTCCAAGAGAGGCGAAACGTACGTTACAAAGCTTTTGCGAGTTTTCAGTCTTTTTAGCCTGTGCTAAAAAGACTTTAAAGCCTGTGCTAAAAATTTAAAGTTGTATGCATCAGCCTAAGCAGGAGCTGAACTGCTCCATACAGGACAAGTCTCGCCCGTGGAGAAGGAGAGCGCGAGCCATAACTCCACAATATACATATATATGATGTACTCGCTACATGTAGGTACGCTAGAAAGTATCAAATTGGCAAAATACAGTGGGCCTTTCTCAATACGTACTACAATTTCCATCAATCACGTATAATTTGAAATATTGCTAGTTCTGCAAAGGGATTAGGTAGATGACTATTAGTTTGGTGTCTTGAAATGCCTTTTTATGAAAATTCAGACCCGTATTTCGGCAGAGGCATACTATACGCGTATGTTACACCGTATGCATTTTTTTTCCACGTAGCACGCACGCACGCAGGTGGTGAAGTACATTACCGCAGAAGTTGTAGCGACTCGCTATTGAAATACTTCAAGCCGCCCATAAGGCCTTCAATTTGAATTATAGACTGCCATATACCTGGCAATCCGGAATGTCGGTACTTATAAGTTTTGAGTGAGTTTACTTGTCAGCACTCATGCTAACCATATTTACATAGATATCTCCTTCAGTGTTCGACCGTGAAAACTGTTACTAGCATGCGGCCTGGTTCTAATTCTCAATCATACGACTTAAAAGCGTAGACATTTGTTTCGTATTTAGGAACGGTGAAACAAGACAAAATAACAACCAGTTACCAAGTAAATTTAAGCTTTCAAGTCGTATATCGGGAATTGTGGCCCTGATCAAATTTAGTCGAATTAATTCCTTGTAACGATATAACATACATATACCTACACATAATCTTATATTTATAACTATCTTCACGCTGTATCCCTGACGGGGTAGTCAGAGAGGACAGATCGCCAGGCTTCGCGATCCATGCATACTTCTTTCGCTTCTTCGAGATTCATCAATCGCTTCATACACGCACGTCTGGGTATCCGAGTACTTTTGACCTTTCCGTTTTTGAGCAATCTGCTCACGTGGTCTTCATATGTAAGTCTCGGCCTACCCTGACTCCTTCTACCCTCTACTTTTGAACAATATATATTCTTCGTCAATCGTTCCTCACTCATTCGTTGGACGTGTCCAAACCAACGGAGCACGCCCTTTTCCAGCTTAACGCTGACACTTTCATTCAAACCTGCCAAATTGCGTATCACTTATATTTATATTGTTTATAATATAGTATATAAAATACAATATTTTATATACTAGCATAATATTATTTACGTTATTAAAACTCTAGTATTTATTCCTTGTAACGGACGATTCTGGGCGTAATCTTCTAATCTCATGTCACAGTGCTTGTTATCGAACTCCTACGAAACAGCTTGACCGATATTTAGTAAGTTTTTTTATGTTTATTTGATAGATCTGAGAATGGGTAGGTCGTAGGCTATTCTTATACCATTAGGTGATTGAAGTTACGCTAGTTTATCTATAATACGTAAATATTTAGAAATATCTGATTTTAAAGTATTTAGCAGGTAATAATTTTGAAAAGCAATTAGTGTGCTAACTTAATCTAAATTAAAAATTTCAAAGTAGAGAAAAATTTCAGTCACAAGCTGACCTCGAACCAGCCTCTTCTGGTTCAACGCTCCAGACGCGTTTACCAACTACACCAACGTGACCTGCTTGAAACTGACGAATTAATCCACCTCTTTTGCGTCTTAAGAGCAGGTTTTAGTATTTTTTCCACTTTAAAATTTATAGTTAGCATGTGTCTGAATCCTGTGACATAAGCAAATATGAGATTATTTACTAATTTATTTACTAACAAAAATTTTAACTTAGACAAATTTCACTTGCATCAATCTTCAGTAGTGGCCATTTGACCAATCCCAGGCATTAATTCAACAGTCGGGGTTGTTGCCACACTGCCTGCAATCATTTCAAATTATTATTAGTTCATCGCCTCAATGGGCAGCCGCGAAATAACCAATTTGCACGAACACTAACTTTATTGAACAATCAAAAAAAACTGTACATAAAAAAATAGAGTTCCACTCATCAACAAACTAGGCGAAATTTTTCAATTTGCTATATTAAATAAAATTCACAATTTTATTTAATATAGCATTGTACTTTATCGAAATTCTTCACTCAGTATCAAACTGACCTATCTATATGTATAAAAAAATATTACCAATCGAATACGTAAGCTCCTCGTTTTTATAAGTCGGTTAAGAACAGCAACGACTGACTATGATCGACCGACAGTTTAAACAAGTCTAGAACCATACAAATCATTCAAATATTCCTTAAGTGACGGAGGTTGTACTAAAACAGGATATTTGAAAATTTTACTCCTGAGGGGGTAAAAAGGGGTTGCAAAGTTTGATAATCATACTCTCCTTAAAATAGGAGAGCCTTATCTTGGGGCATTCGCTTAACCGGGTCGGGTTGATAAAGGAACACAGGGACGTATTTATAAAATACGCTACGAAAATTATAACCATAGTAAATAAAAGAAATGGCAAAACAAGTATTTTGTAACTATATTATTCATAATATAAGATTACAACAATAAAATCCACATGTAAACAACACGTCCAGATAAAAATGTAAAACTAAATTAACAGTAAATGTAATCTAGATAAGGCAGTAATATAAGTAAAACTATATATATATAAATTTAAAGCAACAGTAATTGTTATTTTGTAGATATCATAGATATATAAAAATACACGTTTATTATAAGGAAAAGTAATTGTAAGTAAATATAATTAAAAGAAAAATGTCAAACATAAAAATAAAAACCCTATCAATAAAAACAGGGATAGCTCCTTCCCTTCCCATAAGAATGATAGACCAGTATGAAAGTGAGAGAGGCATAGGAGCGAGAGGAGTGGAAGATGATGATATATATATAAGTTAAAGTTAAATCGAAATATAGACTGAAAGGTTCGAAATGGATGAAAGGAATAGTAGGAATGAAAGAACTTTAGAAACACAGGAATAAGTTAATAGATGTTAAGAAGTAGTAATTGATGTTGAAAAACTATAGCAACATAAGAATAAGTCCATAGATTAATAGGTATATAAAAGTAGTAGTATTAGTAGAAGTTGCCTATCGAGGCCAATGCTGAGAATACAGTTGTTGTTAATAATATAATGCAAAAAGGCTTTGTCCACGACAGAGATGTAAGACAAAAAAAAAAAAAAAAAAAAAAAAACCGGGTCGGTCGCTGTGGATTGCTATGAGGACTATCCTGCAACCCGGTTGGGAAAAAGCCGGTACACTGCCGGCCGGGCTTAGTGAATAGGACAGCCCCTAAAGGACCGGGAGTCCCACATTCCGTTCCAGCTGCCCCTGTAGTAGGAATGACGGTGCGTAAACGCATTCCTCTAATCAAAAAAAAATGAATAAATGTATAAATTTAATTAATGTATTTTTTTCGTATATACTAATATCGTAAAGAAGAAAGGTTTGTAAGTTTGTTTTGTAATGAATAAGTTCAGAAACTACTGGGCCAAAAAATTCTTTAACCATTAGAAAGCTAAATTTTTCGTGAGGCTATATTGGATTTTCAAAAAGTTTAAGGATCCGTATGAAATCTGAAATAGGAAAACTTCGCCACGCTGGCATCAGTTTGTTTTGTATAAAGCGTATTTTTTTAGTTTTTGTAAAACTTATTTTATAAGAATACTAAAAATATGATTGGCTGTCGCATTTTCAATGGTTCTTTAAAAGTGTACAAAGGTCCAAATCAATCCGTCACTTTGAAATTGATGAAAATCTTTCAAATATTTCGTATATATATACATAGATAAATATACCACGCTAATAAAATCGTGTTAATAATTATCTCCACAAACAATCCGTTGCATTCAAAATATAAAAGGTCACTTGCGATTGGACTGCCGAGATATTGAAATGTTCTTTACAGCGATAATGCCCCAGTAGACTTCACTACTTTCCCGAGATGATAAACCAACTGACTGTCAGTCTAGATTGACATTTATATCAGTACGATCTATACGATCTCAAAACCCCAAGTCGTGAAAGGCACGGGTAAAATTTCAAGCGTGCTTCAACAAGCTACAGCATTTTAGAAAACTCAACATGTTGACAGTACGGTATGAGGGCGGGCACTTGACAAACGGTGTCTTATCCAAGCATACATCAAGGCCCAGTTTACACGACTTTAGAAATTGTCAAGTGACCTCATATATATGCTGGTGCCTATAGGTTTCATTAACGCTTTGTTAATGTGGAAAGTAGTAATTATACAAGGAGTTCGTGGAAAACAGATGGTGAAAATCGAAATTTTAAAAAGGTGTTTATTAAATAAATCATCACTCGTGGCCCCGCTGAAACTCGTGTTCTGTAATTGCTCGTGTTCTGTAATCGCTCGTGTTCTGTAATCGCTCGTGTTCTGTAAACAATAACTGCGTTTGGTAACATTCGCTATAGGTAGTGTTTCCGTGCTTCGGAAGGCACGTTAAGGCGTTGGTCCCGGTTGCCAGTAAATAAAAAAAGTCGTTAAGCATGGTTGAAGGCCTTATGTGCGGTTTGAAAATTTTTAACAGTAGGCCGCCGCATCCTGCGCCTGTCCATTTCAACACGGCAATAGGCTCACTACCTGTTACGCGGGACAAAAATGCGAATGGTGAAATGTGAGCGTATAGTATGCCTCTGTCTACCCCTTAGGGGATAAAGGCGTGACAATATGTATGTATGTATAAATAAATATTAACGTGTGCCTAGATCCCATAGCACACGTTTAAAAGTTTAGTGAGGGCGATGTGTGAAAAGTGTTCCGCAATATTTATTTATACATACATGACTGATAAACATATTTTTCAATAACTTCCATATCCGATACATACATTTGTGGAGCAGACAAATATTTATACTGAACCTCCTCAGGGCGGCAGTCGCATATACTACGACTTACGCCACTAAGGCAGTCATGCATCATAATGTTCTACAAAGTAATAAAAAAAAATACAGTCAGGCGGAATTTAAACCCGCGTCTTTACCCAATCCGCCGGCACCACTTTAATCCTCTAAACTAAAGAACGCACGGTATTTTCGGTTGTGAAGACCACTGTCACAACCTGGAAAGTCTGTTGACAATGGCTCTCAGGTAAGCGGCGCTAAGATTTACGTTCCGCTGAAAGAACCAGGAGTTGCAGAGAAAAATACGTGGATCGGTAGAGATTCTAAGGCCCGTATTCCAGAACGTTTCTCAATACACAATCGACGCTTATGGCTAGTTTTTGCCGTACTAATACTACTCTCGAGTGTTTCTTGAGTATTGATAATTGTTCTGGAATACGGCCCTAAGTTTTTATGGTACGACAGATAAAAATCGTCAATGTCGTCTCTTGTAGAACAATTTCTGACTTAATTCGATACTCATTGAGGCCTACCAACGTAGGCACTGAAGGGCATATTTCGCAGCACATTAATACTGTATATTCCACGCTGGTCAAACGGGATGGTAGGATTTTATATGACCTAGTCTGTTAACCAATTGATTCGCACCCGAAGATCCCACAATATTAAAAAAAAGTACACATGAAGTACATATGTTGCAAGGAACATCCGATATCAATAGTCACTCGCGAAAGGTGTTGGCGTTAAATTACATTTTATATTTTTAACACACTTGCTCATAAAGTGGATCTTATTTCACCGGTTTTAGATATATAAAGCAGCTCATAAAATACGCGTGCGTTATAGACTCAAATAGTGAAGTTATATTCCATAACGCACTAGTTGTTTTTTTACAATCTTAATCTCAAAGCAAAGGGTTGTCATAGAAACAGTATGTAAATAATTTTGTTAATTAATGAACTCGGTTACTTAAAATATAACAAAACGTTTATTTTCATACCATTATTTATTTTTGTCTATCAATTAACCAATCTATATGAATATGTTATGGATGAATCTCGAAGAAGCGAAAGAAGTATGCATGGATCGCGAAGCCTGGCGATCTGTCCTCTCTGACTACCCCGTCAGGGATACAGCGTGAAGATAGTTAATTAACAGTAATTATTGTTATTTAGTAAAAAATATATTTATTTAGTATATTTCAAATACTAGGCTGTATGTTGTAGCTTTAGCAGCTACGGCTTGAAAATAATGTGCGCGCCATATTTTTCTTTTTTTTTTGCTTTGTATTTATATTTTCGATATCTAAAAATTTCAACTTCCAATAATGAAGAATAGACAAGTGTTTTATTACTTTTATAGCGTTACACGAGTGTTTTCAAACATTGTGAATTAAAATTCAACATGTTTGTGTATTGATGTCATATGTAGGTTACCTACACCAACTAGTAGAATAGTACATTACCATATACGTGTGCTATGGTGGCTATAACACACAAGGCATTTTCCAGCCCGAGCCGTAGGCGAGGGCGTAATATAGCCGAGTGAGTTTAATTAAGGCTTGGTATTCCTGCCGAGGCCACGATTTTGAGTTTTTTAAAACAATGCGAATCGTAGAAAAAAGGGTATTTGATTCTGAAAAAAATAAATATGATGGTTAAGGATTTTTACTAGAAAAAATGGCTTTCTGTTACAAACTCTAATAAACTTCACTTGATAGAAAAACATTCCAAAGTTGCCCCCTTTCGAAATGTTTTTTTAATGTCAAATCTAAACTACAGATAATTTTCATGAAATTTGACTCAACTATAACTACAAAATATTTATAGACATAATGGCTTACTTTGACTATATACAGTGATTTTTATAGTACAAATGTTTAAATATTGCCAGATTCGCGCCGCTGTCGCCTGATCAGTCGCGCGCTGGCGCTTACTGAGGTAGGACCTGTGTCAGGTTTTTTCGTTTCGCTCCCCTTGTTATTTCTTCGCAATGGCACAGTATATTTATCAGAGCAGTAAGCATTCCATCATCATCCGAGCGTCTGTCCCAGCTGCATCTCGCGACCCCTGAAGTTAGCTTTGTGTAGTGTATATGAGAGTTTTAATATAAAATGAGCTACGTACACTTTACAGAAGCGTTAGAATTATCCCTGTAAGTAGTATAAAATTGAACCCGGTACCCACAGGTTAGAAGGCAGTTATATAATTAACTGAGCCAGTGGGCTGTTCAATATATGTTTACCTATTTTTCCGCTAACTATTGACGAATTTCATTTTATTTTTTGTGTAACGTATGCTTTCAGTTTATTTCTAAACAAATTTTGATTCTGAAGCTTTAACATACCGACTGCCACTAGCTGAAGTAATCAGTGCAGTTGTTATATTTAAGCTTCGCTTCGCTTCGCATAAATTATTTAAATTGAATTCAAGACCTATGTTTTATTCTTGAAGTATAAATTATTTAAGTATATTTATAAATTTATTAGCCACGAATTTATCTCCGAAGGTGTGGCAGAGGCGTATTGTGGTGAGCCCAATGCCTGTGTTCAAATGGACAGGCTCAGGTTGCGACGACTCGCTGTTGTAATTTTTAGGTCGCTGGAAGGGTATTCACTTGACTAACGAGTGCCGATTGCAACGTTACTAGCAACCGGGACAAACAGCTTAACGTGCCCTTCGAAGGACGAAATCGTAAATGAAAATGCTACAAAGCGGTCATCCATCCAAAGTCCGAGATAGTTTCTTAAACGAGTGATCTTTTACAGAGAACTGAGTTTGTGGGTAACCAGCGCTATTATATTTATATTTTTACTTTATGTTAGTAGCCTTAAAAAATGTATAACATTTAATGTAACTAATAATTAATAATCCCAACATTTTAACCCGAAGGTTATCTGCGCTTTAGTGGATCTGGAGAAAGCATTCGATAACGTTGTGAGAGAAACTCAATGGTACTCCTCCGTGCGGCCTGGCTGGCCGTCCACATCATCTCCCGGCAGGATATGGTGTGGACGGCCAGCTGCTGCGGGCGATACAGTCACTTTATACGGACTGTAAAGCTTGCGTGCTACCAAGAGGGATGTTTACCTGGCGCCTCTTTTTGACGTCTGTTCGGGCGGCAAACGGGGTTGTGTTATGTCCGCCTTGGTTGTGTTTTCATAGTGTATCTAATAGTTGGCTGCTAAAGTTAAAAGATTACGATGTGTTGTAAAATTGGAAACTTTACAGTACATTGTCTGTGGTACGCTGATGATGCGGTAGTGATGGTCTCAGCAGAAGCCGAGCTTCAGGCATTAGTCACTAATATGAAAGTAGAAATCTTCGCTGCATGTTAAACTAAGAATCGGGTATTTGAAAGAGAAAAAGTAGGAGATAATACCAAGAATTGGGTAAACCGGAAACATTTAGAGCAATTAAATGAAGTTCTATACTTAGGGAGAATGTTTAGCGCGAACGGAAGATTTGTTTTGAAGTATAACGGTGACTAGCTGCCTGAGACAAGGACATAACATTATGATTTTTTGATAATAATATGATTTAAAAAAAAAAAGAGTAAGTTCATCATGCGGGCGGAGTCGCGGGCGTCAACTAGTATATCATAAACTTATAATAAAATCCAACACAATAACAGAGATGTTCCATTTCGATTGCTAGTGCCAATCATTTCTACTGTGGCGTGCCAGCGGAAAATACATCGTCAATCTATCTTGGCGGGGGCTGAGGAAGCGTTTTGGTGTCTACGCGACTTGGCCTACCTGCCCTTAATATAGCCACGTATATCGTATGACGTTTTTCAACACACTTAGGAGGAAACAATACAAAATTTTAATGAAAATATTACTTACCACTTAAGTAATATGCCCTACATGTGAGTTTAACACGTGAGTTTAACCTATACTCACGTGTTAATTTCACTATATACCTATATAGAAATATAGTGAATTTAACCTATATACCTATATAAATTAAACTCACGTGTTGTGTTATAACTATCATAACGCACTTATATCGTAATGTACTATTCTACTAGTTGATTTAGGTAACCTTTGATACCATGTGGCAACATAAAGAGGACCATCTCCGTTAGAAACTCGACACTAGATCTATAAAAGCCTACCTTTATAGTTTATTGCTAATAACGATGATAATTATATATCTTATTCACCAATCTTGCCACCAAAGATAACTATATTATATTCATTAATAAACTAGGCTATTTCTTGCATAATTAAGCAGTTTTCAAAATGTAAAGGAAGTTAAAAAACACAAGCAATAAAAACACAATAAAATTAAAATTTCTAGACATTGTTATAAATTGTTAAAAAGTTGTGTCTGGACGTAGTAGTTGTTTTATAAAATACTAAAAGAACTAGAGAAACGTACAATGACTTTAATAAAAATATTTTTCCTAATAAAAAGTATCTTAGGTTACTTCTAATACCTCCAAGACTATGACATATTCAAAACTGCATTTTGTACACAATGTATACAAAGTTTCATGATGATCGGTTAAGTAGTTTTCGCGTAACAAATATAAGTACATTTACATTTATAATATTAGTATAGATAGATACCTTTTAAACTTCGATAATTTTAAATTTTTTGGATGTTTTTTGTTTTATCTATTTTTTCAGAGTTCCGTGTCTAAAGAGTAAAAAGGGTACCCTATTACGAAAACTCTGCTGTCCGTCTGTCTGTCTGTCACCAAGTTGTGTCACAGGAACCGTAATAAAAAGAAATAATAAGCATTGAAATTTTTACCGATGATGTATTCCATTGCCTGGCAACAATATGTGAAACGATTGATGAATCTGCATGATGCAAAAGAGTATGCATGGATCGCGGAGCCTAGCGGTCTGTTTTCTCAGTTTACTCCGTCAGGGATACAGCGTGAATATAGATAGACATAACAATAAGAAAACTTACATGTTAAAGTACACATTAACTGTTCCGGGTTGTAGCGCTCTGTAATTTCTAATGGGGCTGCCGGTGAAAACCTCTTTGTTCAAAGACAATATGCTAAACTCTCAAACAAACGTGCCGCAAGAAATCTATATTGTGGGACACTTTGTGGGACACTTTTCACACAGCGTCATCTAGCCCAAAGTAAGCTAATATTAGCTTGTGTTATGGGATCTAGATAACTGATAAATATACTTATATATTTCTAAATACATCATATTATACATAGGAAACAACCAAACTCCGAAACACACATTTGTGGATCACTCACATATTTGTTCCGACCCGGGTATCGAACCCAGGAGCTCTTGCGTAGCAGTCGAATACACTCCCACCGCGCCACAGAGGCAGTCGTCATAGAAATTATAGAGAAAGTCGTATATAGAAATTCAGAACACCGTTCGGAGGCTTTTCCTCGGCTTGTTGTTAGATATATATGGCAAAGCTTTTCAAAGGCACTTTAACAAATAAGTAGCCATACTAAATTAAGTTAACAAGCAATAAATTTGTGCTACCTTCGCTAGTTGTCAATGTACAGCTAACATTCATCTTTAGCAAAAGGCGCTTAGAAGTCACTTATTTTTTTCCTCGCTAAGCATAGATAATAAAACAAATAATAATCGTCAAATGCGTATGTACTTAATAAACGCCATCGAAATTATATTTGTAGAGAGCATGTACATATTTAGAGAACTTAAAAAGTTCCTCAAAAATGTATTGGAAGTGTGCCTCCAACTGGTTAGATTTGTTCATGAATATTTCTATGACGCAAACGTGAATGACAGAGCAGGTAAATATTTAGTACAATACTGTTTGTGATCAATATTAACATCAAATTTTCGGTTATACAAATGAATAGAATAGGTGTCAAGGTAATAACTATATCCCGAAGCGCTTAGGTTTCACGTTCACTCCGCTTGTCTCTACTGCATTCTATATTATTCACTTACAATATGTAAACAAAAAGATTGCTCAAAAACGAAAAAGTTAAAAGTACTCGGATACCCAGACCCGCATGTATGAAGTGATTGATGAATGTGCAAGAAGCGAAAGAAGTATGCATGGATCGTGAAGCCTGGCGATCTGTTCTCTCTGACTACCCCGTCAGGAATATAGCTTGAAGATACTTAGTTAGTTAGTTACAATATGTGAACCGTGGGCGTATAATATGCATCTGCCATCCCTTCGGGGATTAAGGCGTGATAAATAATATGAATTCTCTTCGTTTTTATGTTAGATATCTCAATATTTTTTAAACTTAAAACAAAGTAACTCCATGATGATATGATGGTGGTGGATAATGATGGTTTGATCGTTGTTTGATTATCCTTGATTTTTTTGGATTTGTCTCTCCTCCGAATAGCAAAATTCGTTAAAATATAAACTTAGCCTTACTTAATAAACGAACTACCTAATCTATGCCTCTCTTAATATGTTTTTTTTTTTTACATTAAACTGTTTTAATAAATTAAAACTATGCAAAAATATTTTTATAACAGATTAGAAACGCCTGACATTAACTCCTAAGTACTAGTTTCCTCAACTTATGACCAACAAATTATGACCTCAAATTATGACCAACAAATCAATGAAGCTGACAGCTTCAGCTTTATTGATTGATTGGCTATTCTTCTTATCTATATACTTTTGGAACGAAGTTCCTTAACACGGCTAACAGGTAGTGCGATTAAGTAGATTTCGTTAATGTTAATAAGAACTACTATGCGAAGTTTGGGCTTCAAAGCTCCGTTAGCTTCATAGATTTCGTGATCAATGAGTCAGTTAGTACAATCCCTGTTTTACCTTCTTATAGGTAAAATTTTCTGAAGCCGCGATACACGTGCCCATTTATTTGTAACCGAAAACAGGTGTACGTAAATTCATGTTTCTAACTTTGAAAATGACGAACTTCCATACAACCGTTTATAGCTTATTTACTTCCTTAGAGGTAGAATTTAAAAAAATACATTTTAGGGGAAATCTACGTTTTAAAAGGAACCCCCATGCGAAGTTTGGGCTTCGTAGCTTTGATGGTTTTATAGGTTTCGTGATCAATAAGTCAGTTATTATAACTACTATTTTACCCCCTCAAGGGTAGAATTTATCAAAATTCCTTAAGGCGTAATTTTTTTATTTTTATACAGAAGCAGGTATAAGAAATTTGGTGATGCTATGTTTTAAAAAGGAAGAATTTCCCATATAAACTTTCAAACCTTGTTTACCCCCTTATGGGTAAAATTTTTCGAAACCGCGATACACGTGCCCATTTATTTGTAACCAGAAACAGGTGTACGTAATTTCATGTTTCTAACTTTGAAAATGACTAACTTCCATACAACCGTTTATCGCTTATTTACTTCCCTAGGGGTAGAATTTCGCAAAATCCCTTCTTATCGGAAACCTAAGTATTAAAAAGAATCCCCATACGAAGTTTGAGCTTCATGGCTCCGGTAGTTTCAAAGATATCGTGATCAATGAGTCAGTCAGTGATTTTGCCCTTTAAAAAAATATGGATTAAATTGAACACGACAACTGAAGACTTCCGGGTATGCTAGCAGATAGTCCTCAATCTTTGCACGATCGCCAAGACCACCACATCCATTTAGAGATATAGAAAAATAGATGCTTATTGGCATATATTTTATTCCATTTCATAATTTTTTTCACTACCAGCTTCAGTATATGTTCAGACTGAAGTCTACTCATTGTACTTTCGTATTTGACTTTCTAATGGTAGAAAGTGGTTCATAGTTTTAAAGATTTACCATAACTAAGAGATTTACATATTATGACAGCCAACGCCTAACGTTTAAAAGTAATAAAACCTTTTCCTATTAGTTAACGGTATGTTAAAGCGCTAATTATGACCAATAAAGTTAAAAATTACCTATGGCGGTAGCGTCTGAAGATAACCTTATAAAACTGACTAGTTGACGCCCGCGACGCCGCACGCGTGGTGAAGTTTTCCCGTTCCCGTTTCTTTCACGAACTTGTTCCCTCGGGTTCCCCGTTGTCTCGGGATATAAAGTAGCCTATGTGTTATTCTGATGTGCAAGCTGCATTATTGTAAAGTTTCATTAAAATCCATTCAGTAGTTTTTACGCAAAAGAGTAACAAACATAAATTCTTACAAACTTTCGCGTTTTTAATATAAGTAGGATATATGAATGTTTATAACTCAGTGTTCTGTAAGCACATTTCGATATGGCTGGTCCTCAGATGAGTGACGGCTTTTGGCGTTTCCATTTAAGAGTGTTTACGTCATTAGGAAGGCACGTTAAGCCGTTTGTGCCAGTTGCCAATAACATGGCCGTTAACCAAGTTGCCTTATGGGCTTGAAAATTTTTGACAGCAGATCGCTATAATCTTTGCATTTCAACACGACAAATAAAACGAAAATACAATTAAAAATATCTTTATTTTGCATAGACCATTTTAACGGCGCTTACAAAATGTCATACACTATTTAAAATATTTAAAGTGACTACCGGTTCGGAACGCGGCCCATCTGAGAAGAGCCGGCAAGAAACTTAGGAAGGCTTTTTTTGATGGCCTATTTACAATTTAATATTATTTTACTATGCCAGCAGATCATATCCAGGCGTCCCTGTCCTGCAAATAGTCTTTAACGGAGTAATAACCTTTTTCACAAAGCTTTTTTTTATTAACTTTTTAAATTTATTTAATGGTAAATTTCTCAGGTCACAGGGAAGCTTGTTGTAAAAGCGTATACAGTTGCAATGAGCTCACCATCTGTCATGTGGGGCAAAAATAAATGTTTACAGTGAAATGTAGGCGTATAGTGTGCCACTGCTATCCCTTCGAGGATAAAGGCGTGTCTTATAAGTCAGAATATTTATCTAGATTACAATTTAGTTAATTTATTACATGGATTTCTATAATATAACTAACTGACATGAGAAACGTTATGTCATATAAATTTCTAAAATTGTGCACGCACTTAGCGTGATGCATAACAAATCTCGAATGAAATGGGACTCAACACTGCACGACCCGTTAAAGACTTCACGTCAATGAACTAGGGTTAAATTACTACATGACATGATATGACATATTGTCACGCCTTTATCCCCGAAGGGGTAGGCAGAGGCATACTATACGCCCACATTTTACCGTATGCACTTTTGTCCCGCGTGACTGGTGGTGAGTACATTGCCGTGTTGAAATGGACAGGCGCAGGCTGTGGCAACCTGCTATTGAAAATTTTCAAGCCGCCCAATAGGACTTCATCTGGGCTTAACGACTGCCATTTACTGACAACCGGGACCAACGGCGTAACGTACCTTCCGAAGCACGGCAACGCTCGCAAATGTAAATGCTACAAAGTGGTCACCCATACGAACACCAGCCGTAGTAATTTTGCTTAACGCAGTGATCGTTGTCAGAACCCTGTGTCCGCGGGGCCACGAGCGCGAAATTACTAGGATATAATTTATAACAGAAATACGAAAAAACGAGAGAGAGAGAGATTGATTGATGACAGTAAAAAAAATTAAATTAAAAATACTTAACAATGTATTCTCATGCGTTACGGAGGAGTGCGACCACTAACACTGTGACATAAAGTATTTTGTATTAGATATTTGTTAGGTGATTAGGACCAGCGACTGCGACTATGCAACGTAAATTCCGTTTATCACAAAGATTGATCTAACCTCCTGCAGCTGCAGAAATTCCTTTTACTTGCCTCCTTATTAAGTGGCAGCAAATTGATTACTGTAAGTAAGCGCGATAAATTATCTTTTGTCACATCTATTTTGTTGACATACTATAATATATTGAAATACAATATATGGAAATACAATATATGGAAATACAAAATACACTAATTTAATATTCATTATGAAATACAAATTATTAGATAACCTTAAAAAATGTGATATATAACTAAAATATATTATTAAAAGGAGTCCTTTTAAGCAAGGTTCCGAAGATACTAGCAGCGTTCCCCCTTTAAATAGCTAGACTAATTCTTGGTACGAGGTAGCTGCCAGCTCTTCGATCTCCTGTGTTGCCAACATTTTACTTTTTCCTTATAAAGCCTTATAGCGCTAGGACCCCACGGACCAAGGCTCTCGACACCGAATGGGACAACCCGTCTACTATCCGGCTGTCACCTTAGGTCGCATGGTCCATTTTGTTTACAAATAACGCATGTTGAAATGCCTCCACCACCATGATTCGACGGAGATCAAAGGATGTCGGCAAAGTATCGTAGCCCCCGTAGCTAGAGATAAAAAAAATGTACAGAAATAACCGGGTGGAATAAAATCAGATCTATAAAGTCGAGGTGTCAAATCTACAGCATGACCAGCTGGCAGATAAGAGAAGCTCCAAATTGTTAGAAGTTGAATAACAAAGATTCAGAGAGTCGTGACTCAATACCTTACCACTCACTGTGGTCAAAACACCTTTAGCCGTCATTGATCAGTCGTGTGAGTCTGTGCGACTGGCAGTGTATGATTTATCTCTCCGCATTCTGGACAACCCATGTATTATCCGTCTGTCATCTTAAGTCGCATGGTGCAGGCATCCCGGCATTTTCTATTTGTGTAGTATTCATCACGTACTATATGGTAGGTTAGGGCCTTAGGGTGTTAGGTAGGTACGTCAGTAGGCTCTTCCCACATAATTGTGCGCATACATTCTGGTACCAGTACTGCGACTGTTCAAGTCGTAAACGGGTATATTGGATGAGTGATGACGTATGTGAAGTTAAGCAATGTATTGTATATATTTGTAAAAACTGAGTTATTTATTACCGAGACATGGTTAGATGGTTAGATATGTCTGAAGATTATAGATAACATAGTGAGTAATATAGTAAAGCGGCTGTAATATTTGAAGGAACGATGTTTTATACAATTAGAGTAAAAAATCGTCAAGGTCAGTCAAGGGCAGTGAATAGAAAAAAAATTATGGCGTGCTTCGTAATGACCTATGTAGGTTGGCGGAAGTGGCCCTTCTAGCTGGTCTTAGTGAATCTAGACTAATAAATAAAGCTGAAGAGTTTGTTTGTTTGTTTGGTTGAAATTCCTTTTGTATTGGATAGCCCATTTATCTAGAAAGGCTTATAGACTGATCATCAAGCTATTACCCCGGAGAGCGGAACAGTAATCATAATTGTCAACACATGGAGCAAATTTTCATACATTACTGTAAATATATAAAAGACGGGATTAAATAGTTGCGACGTGGGTTTAAAGTACGTCACGGGCGAAGCCGCGGGGGTGTCCTAGTCTGTTATATGCCGCTTCGAGGCCGTCGATGTTTGACTCGGGCGGCACCTGGGCCCTGACCCAAGTATATGGAACAGCCCGTTCGCACTAACGCAAAAAAAGGAGGCAAGCTTTAGGGATGTTAGTAACATCAGCATACAGGATGTAATAGTCCATACACAAACTCATCTCGCCAGCTACGTCAGAGGCTACACTAATGAGCTTTTTCTGCAAAGCAGCGTTGACTTCATGGAATGAACGCAAACCAACCGTGTAGATTGTCTCATGCCACTGACGTGTAGCGCCACACTTGTAGTATCTTTAGCGAATGTACAGGGGGAGAACAAATGTATGGAATGCTCAAACAAATAGTCGGAGTACCCAATTGTTCAACGACACACCGTACTGGACTGGATGACTCAACAACGGTAAGAAACAACGGTAAGACCAGCAGTGTGTAGGCTTTTTCCTTTCTAGCATCTCGATGATCTTGCGATTTGCTGACATCATATATGATCGCTATTATGCCTTTGTCCGATTTTAAAATCGGATTTAATTGTAGTTAGCACGTCCAAACAAACAAACTCAGCTTCTTCATAACGTTTATTACTTTTTTTTTGTTAGTTATAATGACATTGAGCCCGTCAATTGATTAATCGCAGATATTAAACTTCCGCCTATTTTGGAACGAAGCAAGCTTGGAGGAGATAGGGATTTTGCTGCGCGACCGAACTGAAACATATGTGTTAGTAAAACCGTAAGAAAAATTGGGCGAGTTAAAGGGGTTAAATGAGACGTGCGCAGGCGCGACAGTCGTTTGTTTTGCAAATTGTGTCGATTTTCAAACTGTCTATTTACCTCAGTGAAGTGAACACTAATTTGGAAATTGCAGTAACGTAGCTGTGTTGTTTGGGTGGTATGCTGCTCGGCTAAGACGCAAGAGGCCCGAGTTCGAATTCTAGTACAAACGGTGAATGTTTGTATGATTAATTGAATCGTGAACTTGTTAACTTCGTTCCTACCGTGTCCCACGACACCACATAATTTTTTTCATCTTAATTGATACTCACATAATGTATGGATGAAAATAAATAATCTACGTGTAACGGATAATAAGATAACAAAGATTTACGATTCAATTTCAAAAGAATAGCTTTCGAATTGAAACTGGGTCTCAATTTCCAATTAACACTTTCAGCTAAGCTAAACTCCATGTGCTCGATATTGTATTGATCGGGAATCGACTAGTTATTATAAGGCCAACATCTTAACCACTATGCTACCGCCGCTATGTTATTTTGATTTTTAAGGTTTCATCATTATCTGAGCGATATTCCTTAATGTGCTCCATCGATTATCGAATCCCGAGGTACGTTAATGACTGATATACTATTTTCTAGATAGCTATTTACAAATATTTTCTTTTCTTCATCATCATCATTTCGTTTACCTTAGTAAACGTTTACTCACTTTTATTAAACCGATTTTACATACATACATACATATTGTCACGCCTTTATTCCCGAAGGGGTAGGAAGGGGCATATTAAACGCCCACGTTTCACCGTTAACAGATTGTAATGAAATTTAATAGAAAGATACCTATATGAAACCCCGAGGTGGGAGATAAACCAGTTTAGTTCATAATAAGTAGCATCTACGCGGCTGAAGGCACAGTTTAAAAGTATTGGTCAATAAATAAGTCATACGGTCACACGATGTTATATAAAACCATGCCTCTATTTAATTCCTTCCCACGACTTTCATAACATTGTTCTATAGAAGAAAGAAATCTACATAAATATTGTATCGCAGAGTTTGTAAGTTTGTTGCGCTAATTCAGAAAAAAATGTTGTGTGTTGGATAACCCATTTATCAAGATATGATGCCATGTATAATGTCTATATATCATTACGCTACTACCAGAATAGTGGATTATTGGTGCAGTAATCGTAAATGTCAACAAATCGAGCAAATTTGAATGCAATAGTGCAAAACATTTTCCACTTCCCATTATACCTACTATCGGTTAAATGGGTCCCACCGAATTGTATCTATCACGGACGAAGTCGCGAGGCACAGTCAGTATGTTTAAAAACAATTGTGAGAGGTCCAAATTAATTAGACACAATTTATTAAAATAATTACATAAACATCCTCGTGATGTTAATTTATTTATTTTAATTTACATACGTAACTAAAATCTTGATTACAATGTTGATTAATTGTCTTAATTATATTGCTAATATGTAGTGTATTCTCATTTACATAAATTCTCTGGTTGATAATTTTTCCGTTTGATCATTTTATAAAACTGGATTTGAATACCGAATTATATAAATGACGGAAAAATGACCGAAATAATTTGCCCTTTAAACCCTATTTATACTAATTCGACACTCGCCCTCAGGCGATGCTATTAAGGATGTTTACTGAAAATCGGCACAACATTATTGCAATAAATAAAAAAAGAAAAAAAAAGAACTATCTTCACCCTGGCGGGGTAGTCAAAGAGGACAGATCGCCAGGCTTCGCGAATAATGCTTACTTCTTTTGCTTCCTGCAGATTTATTAATCGGTAGCACCTTGGCTAAAATCAAAAATGTAAACTTTTATCGCAGTTCCCTTAGGTGAGGCCGCTCACCTAAGGGAACTACGATAAAAGTTTACATTTTTGATTTTATTTTTGCATAATAAAATTATAAATGTAAACTTTTAAGTATTTTTGTAAGATAAACGTTTACATTTCTAATTTTATGTTTCAAAAATATAATAATAAATTGAAACTTTTATCTTAGTACTTATTTATTACTAATTTTATTTGGCGGTTTACTAAGTACTTGTATTTTAATAATTAGATAATATTCAAATGAATATTTAGATTATATTAGGGGTTAAAGTATGAAATTGCCGTATTTTACTGAAAATCTAAATTTTTTATTTTTTAGATTTTAACAAATTTATTTAATCGAAATAAATAAAAAAAAAAAATATCCATCACGCCTTATCCCCGAAGGGGTGGCAGAGGCATATTATATGCCCAAATAAATCGAAATAGTTACCATTATTTATCTATACATTGCTGCCATCTAATAGGAAGATCATTTATGCCCTTGCAATAGAACCCTGAGGATCTAGACTGCAAAAACTGTGTGAAAGCACTTTGTACTGCCTCCTGGGAAGAAAACTTGTCACGTAGATAACTGTCCAAATCACGAAAAAAATGGTAGTCCGTTGGAGCAAGGTCTGGCGAATACAGAGGATGACGAATGTTTTCTAACTGCAGTTCCTGAAGGGTCAAAACGGTTTCTCATGCTGTATGAGGTCTCGCGTTGTCATGGAGCAATAATGGTGAAGATCGATTCATGAGTCGGGGCTGTTTTACTGCTAGTTTTGCCAACATTGTTCGAAGTTCGGCACAATAGACATCTGCCGTTATTGCTTGACCAGATCGGAGAAAACTATAGTGAATAACACCGTGCTGAGACCACCAAACAGTTACCATTACCTTTTTATTGGTAAGTTTTGCTTTAGGACACTGGTGTGGCGTTTGACCTTGGGTCAGACATTGCATTTTTCTTTTACGATTATCATAAAGAGTGGTGAGAAGGTGCGTTCATTAGCAGACCCTTCACCAAACGCAACATTGATATTGCGGGCTGTTTCTGCCGCGTTACTTCCTCGTCGGAACTCGTATTCAAAAACCACTCGAATTTTCGCAGTATCCATCTTTCTTGTCTAAGTTGAATAACAAAAACCAATTGAAAATCGATATTCAAATGTTTCACATTTTTTAAAAACGAACATCATAGAAACCATGTGAAAAAAGTTTCATTCGGAAACCTCATACCATGAAGATTCTATGTCAATTCAAAAAACCTATTACAATAAAACGGCAATTTCATACTTTAACCCCTATTATTTTCTAATAATTTAATTTCCGACGATAGTTGTTGACCGTGGTTCTCTTCTGGCATTTGACCATCAAGGGAGTTTAATTTAACAATTAGTTATTTTATTTTCACGAAATATTTCTTTTGAATTCAGGTTTTGAATTTGAATTATTTACGTTTTGTGAAATAAGATTTAATTACGATTATGATGAGAATCCTTTTTCTTCACATTTGGTCCGTACTTTCTCCAGATCTTATCTAACGAACTCACAATGACACAGTTTCTTTGCATATCACAATATTAATCTAAAGTTGTTACTTGCCTTACTGGCACGACTGTTATTTTAATTTAGAATCACTAAACCGTTACCAACTTATTAGGATTTTTTTATGAGCACCGACTTAAAATATTTTCTTTGTCATATATTTCTTTTGTATCTTTTGAATGGCCATATTAATTATATTCATCAAAACGAGGATCTAATCTATACTATAATACTATTACTATAGTTTACTATAATATTATAAAGCTGAAGAGTTTGTTTGTTTGTATGGTTGAACGCCCTAGTCTCAGGAACATCTGGTCGAATTTAAAATAGGCTATAGGCTATATATCATTACGCTACTACACTGGGAAGCAGAGCAGTAGTCATAAATGTCGACAAATCGGGCAATTTTTTATGCATCATTGTAGAATTTATAAGTGACGGGATTAAATAGGTGCGACGAGAGGTCGAAATATTCCACAAGCGAAGCTGTGGGGGTCGTCTAGTTAAATATATAGATATTTTATTTCTGATAGTAAAATGTACACTAAATAGTTGTCATATTTTATACATATTGGAAAATGTTATCTTTTAAAAATACGTGTACTACTTTAGCTTTAGCCTAACAGAACAAAAACAGGAAAAGAATTTATCCCATATACCACTGTGTTGTTAAAGAAATAATAAGTTTAAAAAACAATGGTTGCACTCCGTGAGTGCCGGGACAACTGAAGTGTTGAACACATTAACGTGGATAAATTTTTAAAGCAATTATTATGCTCAATTTCTCATACATTTTTAATTAAGAAAAAAGACAATTCGGTTTGAGACGGGGATTGAACCCGTGACCTTTGCCGAACCAGGGTAATGTTCTAGCCACTGAACTACCCGAACCGTATCGAATCAAGTTGAAATTCTTCACCATATTTAAATTGTCATATTTAAGATAATGATCATTAACGTGATTTAAAAAATAAAACACAAGTGCAGTGATATACACGCATTAGATCAATGTTTTGCTAGTGCATCATTTATAGTAATAATAATTTTTGAATATTTTGGAATGGTTAAGGAATAAATTAGCACGAATTGCTTTATTTATCAGTATAAAAGTACTATCATTTATGTGGTAAAATACAATATTCATTTATCGTACACAAACATGAAATATGACACATGGCGGTCTACTCTCCCTCCGTCTTACGAATTCGATCAGGGGGGCGAGTCTACTAATTTCCAATAGAATGCCGTTCAAGTTCTATTCTATAGCGGTTCGATTAGTTCAAAACTAGGTAGTCTACTAAAACTATTTATATATTTCACAAACACACTTCTCAAGTGAAGAATAGAGATAAAGTAACTGTTTTTAGCTATCAAAATATTAATATAGACTACCAAAAATGCAAATTAAGAGCTACTTACAGGCGCTACACGTGTTAATAACATTCTACGGCCGGCTGATAGAATTCTATTGGAGCGCAAATGTAATAGTAGACTACGAAAACTGTCAATTTTTTCCGTTGGCTCTCTATTGAGCGACGATTTCTAATCTTTTCTAACGCGATTGAATTAGTAGTCTTGGCCCCCAGATCACGGGTCCTGAAGCAAGTTTGAAAATTTTTACCCATTTCAAAACATGCACAACGCCGCCAATGAAGTTTTCACTTCAAAACCTCAAAAGAATAAAACTACTAGTTATTAGTTTTCACGAAAACAGTTGTTAGCTCACTTCAATGTGTAACAGTTAGGTATAGATTAATTTCATCATGTTGCTTTCAGGCAGTCTGTGAGCGCGCACGTAGCAAAAACGAACATTTTCGCGATACGCGCGCTCACCGAATACTCTCATTATTTTATTTGAAAACGCGCCAAAAGAAGATTAACTTCAAAATGTCTATCCTAAAGTGGTCACATGAGAAAATTTATTCAAATCTGCATCTCACGATTTAAATTGTCAGCTTTCTCCTATAAATCTTAATTTAAACACATATAACACACATTTTGCTTGTTATTTATGAGGGCTACCGTAGTTATAATCGCCTGCTCTTTCATGATCATATTTACTTTGTCAACGATTCCTCGTTTGACCTTCGGAATGCTGGAGGTCATCGTTTCTCTTCTCACGTCTGCGTCAACAGGGTGATTCAAGATAAAAGATGCTATCCTCAACTCCTTGTAAATTTCTCTCAGATTTACGATAATTTGCTAACTATAAACAGTTTAAGCTTTACAAAGTTGAGAGATCAAGTGGGTTTTATATCGCATACCACAAATCTTGTTTGATTTTATTTCTGTAAAGGTATGTTGGGGCCAAAAGTGAGGTCCTAGAGTCAATATTATAATGTGGAAAGTTTGTGAGTGTGTATGTTTAAACTCGTCACGCGCAAACTGCTCGATCAAATAGATAAAAATGGGGTATCTTACACGTATTACTTACGTAATTTCGATCCCGGGAACACGTCACAAGTTTCTATGAGAAATGGGTTCAGGAAAACTTCATTACACCGAAATAAAATTTTAAATTTATTTAGCTTAAAACCTTCCTAAGTTTCTTGCCGGTTCTCCACAGGTGAGCTGTGTTCCGTACCGGTGGTCAATAAATTCTCAGTTTTAAATACTTTAAATTTAACTTTAGTTTTTTTTTTGGAAAACTGTATTATTAAATTAATTAATAAGTACTAAAAGTCAATATTTATATTTAGACGCCACCTTGTACGGCCCGCAAATTATTTAGGTCCTTAAACTACGCCCTGGCCTCTAACCAAAGGTTTGCCTGCCCATACCCGCTGTGCATTTTGAGAATTGGACATTTTGCGCCTAAACGCTGTTAAATATATCACGGTGTGAAGGTGAGAGTGTATAGTTTATGTAATATGGTGTTTTATTTGATGAGCTTATTACACGCTCCGCCTACATTTCTACCAATACCATAAACTCGAAAGATTATGAAATCAACGCAAACGGTTTAGATGTGCCGTAACAAATTGGACATTTAATGCAATAGCATGTTCTAAAAGAAACCACTTTACTTCTCCAACAGTCTTCATTAAAGCGTTTAATTATATTATTATTCAATATTAAGAGTGAGAGAGAGCGAGAGATTTAAATGTGTCTTGAAGTTGACAGTGTACTCTGGTTAATGATTTTACTAACTAGTCCTGTACACCATTTTAAGTGTTTTGCTTCCAAACAATTTGGAATGCGGGTTCCACATTTATTTGATTGATTTTCGCCATTTTTGGGTACGACCATGAAATCGTAAACACTGAAGATACGCTACGCTATACGCGAACAATTGTGTGTCGTCGCGACATTGATCAACTTGCTCAAGATTATTCGCAAACGACGCGTCGACATAGTGTGTTCTTTTTGATCTCCACCGCTAAGTTTACTTTATACAGCATTTTAATGTAAAAAATGAATTTAAAATCATCGTAATCCTTGGATTTTAATCGTACTTAATACGTGCTAAGTACTTGATTTTTGAGCATGTAGCAGCTATACACAAATGACCCGCATGCCATTTCTCGATTTCTATGGGTGCGATGTGTGATCTTCCAACCCCGTAATCGCCTACATCGTCGCCTCGACTGTCAGTCAGTAGGTGCACCGCTAGCAAATAGTGTCATTTGGTTCCCGAATATCTTGGTGTGGCCCCTTTGGTAGCAAGTAATATGATGTAGTAGGAATTTATAATCAACTAGCTGACCTGCCCGGCTTCGTCCGGGACATACTTCCAACCCCGTGGCACCCATTTAATCCCGTGGCTTATTACTTTTCTAAAAATGTATGAGAGTTTCCCCGATTTGTTGATATTTATGATTACTGCTCCGCTCTCTTGTGTAGTAGCGTGATGATAAACAGCTAAGAACCTTCCTTAATAAATGGGCTATCCAATACAAAAATAATTTTTCAAATCGGTCAAGCCATTTTCATGCTATGTCGTGACAACGGAAAACGGGTTTCATTTTTATTTATATAGATTTTGGAAAGCAATTAATATGCTAACTTTTTCTAAATTTAAAATTTAAAGTGGGTAAATTTTTCAGTCTCGATCTGGACTCGAACCAGCGTCTTCTCGGTGGTGTAGTTGGTCTGGTGCGTGGAACCAGAAGACGCTAGTTCGAGTCCAGCTCGAGACTAATAATTTTTTCCACTTTTAAATTTAAATTTAGTAGGATTTTACTTTATTTTCTTTTTTTCCGGTGCTGACAACATACGCGCAAGATAAACTTTAGTACAACAGGCATTAATATTATAAGAAGTTTCTTTATATTCGATCAAGAAGTAGTTCCAAGACTTGTTTTGCATTGTCATAAACTCGCCCACTAAAATATGCAAAATTGTATAGTAATTTGATTAAACTTTAAACTACCGCATTCCATACTAAGTATAAGTACCCATAATAACTGACCCAGCAATATTGTTTTATCGTTTAGATATGCTGGAGGCTGGAGAAGGTCATCCTTATCACCTACCGCAAAATAACCTACTACCTATTCTGATCTAAAAGTTACTAATGAAGTCGTTTGTGCGACTTTCTTTAATTTATTTTTCAATGATAAACTTTAGTCAGCCAGTAACCACGGCCTGGAAACCTGATCGAAACGTCATGCAATAAAAAAGTAAACCATAAAAAAGGTATAATCGCGCAAAAATAATAATACTTATTGTTAATAAAATAATAAAAAATATAATTCCTTTACACAGCGCTATCTAACCCAAAGTAAGCTAATATAAGCTTGTGGTATGGGATCTAGATAACTGATAAACATACTTATATTTTCTAAATACATACATATTATACATAGAAAACACCCAAACTCCGAAACAAACATTCGTGGATCATAAAAATATTTGTTCCGACCTTGGAATCGAACCAGGGACCTCAGCGCGGCAGTCGCATGCACCACCACTACGCCACCGAAGGCAACAACACACGATAACACGTGTTGATCCACAACACGTAACTGTTCCGTTCGTCCGTTCGTTGTGTGTTGACGGAAATGAGTCAATGATGTAACAGCTGGTAGCTTGCTGTCTGTCAGTCCCCCACTGTTACATAGTGGGGGACTGACAGACAGCTCCTTTATATACAGGTTGTTATTTCGTTGCACTGCTTCTACTATCCGACTAAATATGAGAGGTATCTGGTTTATAGTTGAGTTAAATTGTGTTACCATTACTTCGGTTAAATTGTCGTTCAGTTAAATTAATACATTTATTTTGAGTTAAATAATTATGTTTGGTTAAGTTTTTGTTTTTAATATCTCATCTTAGCATTATGTCGCAAGTCGCAATGTTTTCTCTGTCGAGACTTGGAGTTGCGAAGTTTATTTATATATTATATGGAAGATGATCAGAGGAAAAAGAAAAGCGACTCTCTAATTTTATAGCGGAGATTTATACACTCCTGGACTCTTGAATCGAGCCACCTTACATTCCCGGGCCTAAAAGCCCAATACACAAAAAATATACAGTATAACAAAAAAGTTTTTATGCATTTTTAATGCTGGCATATTTCATCGTCTTTCCTGTATGTATTATTCCAAATTTGAATTTTAGAATTTAAAATAAAGAACAAAAGACGAGCTTGGTCACTGATTTGAAAAAAATAATGACTGTTGAAAGTAGCTTTTCAAGCAATTTAATGTCGATTTGGTTTGAATTTTCGCAATTGTTGTTAACCAAAGTTTAATTTAGTTATTTTTCTAAAATTTGAACCGCTTTTGGCTATAAAATTATGGATACTTCGCCTGAAGTAGCCGCGCAAGCTGTAGCACTTCTTCAATCTGGGCTAAGTCAGCGAGATGTGAGTTCGAACTTCACATAAGTCGTTCCGCTGTTCAAAGAGTGTACCACCTGTGCTTCGTTTGGCGAACAGGAGGACCTCGTTACCGAGTGACAACGGCGAGACAAGATCAAAACATTGTCACTACTAGCTTACGAAAGCGACGCCTTAACTCTGTTCAGACACAAGAACAGCTCAGGGAGTTTCACGGAGTGGCTGTAAGTGCTCGGACCGTTAGAAGGCGACTCAATGAACGTGGTTTAAAGCCCCATAAGCCAGCCAATGGACCCAAATTAACACTAGCACACCGAATAGCCCGTCTAGAGTTTGCGCGCGAACATCTAAATTGGACTCGACATCAATGGAGCCAGGTTCTCTTCACGGATGAGTCCAAGATAATGCTATACGGTAATGACGGAAGGAGTAAAGTCTACCGAAGACAGAACGAGCGTTTTGCGCAATGCTGTATTGACGAGTAAGTGAGTTATGGTGGAGGATCATGGACAGTCTGGTAAGGAATCTATATGGAAGGCAAAACTGAGCTAGAGATAGTGACGGGACCACGACTGCCGCCCCTAGATGGCAATAGATACATTCGCCAATGTTTAGAGAACCACGTGATGCCATATGCTGGATTTATTGGCCAAGATTTCGTTTTAATGCATGATAATGCAAGGGCCCATACTGCGGGAATCGTCAAGGAGTACTTAAATGACATTGGTATCACTGTTATGAGATGGCCAGCGCGAAGTCCTGATATGAATCCTATAGAGCATCTATGGGATGAGCTGAAGAGGCGTGTTCGAGCTCATCATCCTGCCCCGCAAACCATGCAGGAGCTCAAAAATGTAATTTTGGAAGAATGGAAGGACATTCCTCAACATGTCATAACGACATTGATTAATTCTATGCCAAACCGTATGAGAGCTGTCATAAATGCACTGAGAGGCAATACGAGTTACTAAATAAACATTTCTTTTCATGTAAAACATGTCTTTATTTAAAAATCAATTTAATTTTTTTCCTTGAAAAAAGCAAATATGGACTTGTTTCAACGTAACTTGACTTTTTTAATAAACTGTAGTTCAAATTTAGAACCACTGTTCTAAATTTGAACTACAGTTTATTAAAAAAGTCGAGTTACCACTGCACTCTAAATGAATGATGAGTATACCAGCTCCATAACTGCATCAAAACATTTTTTCTTTTACATCTTTTATAAGTTACAGTACTCCAAACCAAAAAAAACAAGGTGGCTCAATTTAGGTGTCGGGGAGTGTATTTGAAATAGTAAATATAAGATGAAAGGATTACCTGTCGTAATTTTGTATTTCAATATTTGTTTGAATGGTGCAGATATTTGGCAGTCAGGTAAGGAGTAAGTGGATTACGGGGAATCGCTTACAACGAAACGGTCGGGACGGAAACGAAACGGTCATCCCACCGCTGTAATAATTAAATTATGTTATAATACCAACTATATTATAAAGCGGTCCATAGAAAGGAAGACAATTATTTTGGATTTGTGCGGAGATACATTTGAGATACAACATCTTTTTGAGTTTATGTCAACAGGATTTCATCGACACACAAAAACACACGGCTATATTCACACACATATTCACAAAAACAACAATAAGATACGTTTTCATACCACAAATAGTACATTTTTGCTCTCGATGAGCATTTTCGTCAATTTTTGCTATTGCGTAGATGTACAACCGCTGCTGTGGAGTTCGCGGTGCCTGAGTGGGTGCACTACGTCACCGCTGCTCTCTTCCTACTTTGGCTTGCCTTTGGACGGCGGAGAAGCAGTGTCAGTCATTCAGTGTCGGAGTCATCATGAGAAATGTGTATGTAGTTTCAATTATTGGTTGTAATTTCATAAATTTGTAATTAAAATTATGAAACTGTTACAGAAATAAAAATTTAAGAAAGTCATTTGGTTACTATTTAGACAGATTGCTTTTCATCAATAGGTCGTTAATAGGCTTTTATCAAAGTTGAAACGTCGGACGAACGAAGGAACGAAATGGTTTCTTCATGATTTGCTTAAAAATAGACAGAATGATACGTGTTTAAATGGGCTACTGTTCATTCAGAGTCACTAGTATAATTTTATTATCATGGACACCATATAAAAATGAGTTCTGTGACCGCACGGCAGAAGGGAAAGCTATTAACTTTTATAAAGACAATTATTACGTAAGAATTGAATATACTAAACACAGTGACACAATAACCTCAGAGCGTGACGGATCAGCATAACTACAGAAAAATCTGTGTGTGGTGCGTCAAAATAAGTTTTCACTTAAAAAATTAACTGTTTATGCATACATCATGTATTAAAATATCAATAAGCTGTATAGAATGTAGTGCGTTTCTAAGATATATGCACGTTCGAAAATTGGCAGTGGGGTTAAAATAGTAAATTTGAAGGATTTTGAAAGTACATGTATAAACCGATTAATGATTCTGCAGGAAATGAAGGGAGTATGCATGGATCACGAAGCCTGGCGATCTGTCCTCTCTGACTACCCCGCCAGGGACACAGCGTGAAGATAGTTTCTTTTTTAATATTTTGAATTTTATCAGATGACGTTCTCAATTTTGTCAGATTATACCGTCAGTGGAACACAAGACTACACGCTGTATACATAAACTTATCACGGCTTACGTCGGCTAACCATTCACAGCGCACGACCGGTTATTTGTGTATACAGTTCAGTCGCCTGCTGACTGCGGGCATAGAATGTGCTTTTAATAGAAATGATGCTTTTTATTTTAATGAATTTGTACACGATTTCGTCGGTAAAAAGTAAACAAAATGCTTACTTTGAAATGTGAGCGTATAGTATGCCTTTGCCACCTCTTCGAGGATAAAGGCGTGACTGATAAACATTGGTCACATTTAAATCTTCTAAGTTTATCAAATATTTATTTCAAGTTTCAATTGTTACTGTTTTTATTACAGCCTAGATAATATCACAGAGGTTTTAGAAGTCTGCGTACACACACACGAATCGTATTTTTATTTTGTCTTTTTGAGCAGGATAAAAAGCTTTTTCTTTCTTACCTTATATATTTATTATTTATTTCAAACTTTAGCACAGAATACAAGGCGGACTTAATGCCTTAGCCATTGTCACTTTGGGTGGGTTGGTGGTAGACCAACTACCCCTAGTCAACAAGTTAATGAAAAATAGGTGGGTGAGAGCTTGAGAAATAAATTAAGCGATGAGACAATGCAAATACAAAAGTAAGTATATTAGAGTTTGAATTCTTAGGTACGTTACGTTACGTACGATAAAAAGCTTTTTCTTTCTTACCTTATTTTAACAGGCACACGTGTACCTACTAGCTCTTTTGTGATTGAGTAAAAATAGGGAAGTAGGGAAACTTTTTCCGGGCTCTAATTAGCTATAGCTCAAGACTTCGTAGTAACACTGGAAACTATTTTTGCTCACCAATTCTTGAGATAACGCCTGTGTCACAAGGTATGTGTTTGATACAATACCGTTAAAAATAAAAGTGTAAAAATACGTAAGTATTAAAGATTTTTTTTACACTTTTATTTTTATTTATTTATTTATTTCAAACTTTAGCACAGATTACAAGGCGGACTTAATGCCTTAGCCATTGTCACGTTAGGGTGGGTTTGTGGTAGACCAACTACCCCTAGTCAACAAGTTAAGGAAAAATAGGTGGGTGAGAGCTTGAGAGATAAATTAAGCGATGAGACAATTTAAATACAAAAGTAAGTATATTAGAGTTTGAATTCTTAGGTACGTTCAGGGCCGGGTTCGATGTAATGGTTCCGAGGAAATATCAGGTAATTATCACACTTGGAAGTCCCTCCGCGTGTCCGAGATGTTATTTTTATTATGTCTAAGGAAATTGCCCCTCCACGGCATGAGAGAGTACTAGTTCTTAGACGTTTAGTACCTACACCAATATATTTCATGAGATTATAAAAAAAGTTATCCAGCTTTTGTAGATTTATTGGCAAGCAATTGATACAAACTTGAATATTACCATAAAATATTAATATAGAACGACATACAAAATGTATTTACGAGCCGTAGGATTCAATGCGGTCACAAACTGATTTGTCTGCAAGTAAAACCACGATGCGAAGATTGTAATTCTTGGAAAAACTCTCAAAACATAAATCTTTTACCACAAGGCGTAAAACGGCACTGAAATGAGAAATTTCTAATAAATGACCGCCTGTCATTCCTTAAAAGTGGTTAGGCAGAGGCAACAAATTTATCCGCTTGACAGGCAAACGGGGAACATACTGTATCTGACAGCTTGCCATATAAGTAGAATTAAGTGTTCCGTGTTCGTTTACGGTACTTGTTATGTACAGAGAGACAAACTAGATGATTTAAGTGGTCCCATCAACACTACCTGCACGTGGTGCACCTCTGATTTACACACAAAACTCTTGCAAAAGCCGTTGCGAGCACTGAAAGATTATACAGCAGTCGTTTTTAGTATTGCCAAAAAAATATTAGCAAAATCGCAGATGCTTGTAGCAGCCAGTAAAATAGGACCCTGGGCTTTTGAAAGCAACCGGAACTTTACGTTCAGATGAATAAGTAGGTTCAGGGACTACTTGTGACGCAGAAAGCCTAAGCCTGTAACTTAATAAGGAAAATCAGGAAAGTACATAAGGAAACTCAGTTTTATGACAGTTATATAAGCGACAATAAATTGGAAGGGGTTTTATTAAGTCGCCATATAGACTTGCTTTCCTATGATAACCCGTTATACAATCCTAGTGGTTGTGTTATGCTTATTACGAGAAATATGATGTCTAGAAAGCGTACGAATTATAGGAATGTTATGATCGTACCTGTATAATATCGAACTTAGAAAGCTGGGAAGCTAAAATAGGAGGTACCTTTTACTGGTTTTGGTAGGTAACATATTTATTATCTTGACGATTTGATTAATTACAAACTTCACATACTGGCTGCTTTTTGTCCGTGTCCAAAGTTACATATATTACAAATTAATACTTGAAATGTACATTGCCAAAAGTAGATTCACACTCCAAAACATTGAAAATACAATTTGTCTAATTTTGTAATGAATGACTATTAGCGACTTATGATATGTAAGATGTTTAGTGACAAATGAAAGATTCCTATCCTATATTTTATGGGCGTTTGTAATGTTAAGTTTCATTTGGAATCTTGTTACGACACCGACACCTGTGGTGGTTTTTATGTTAAGGTGTTTTGAAAATTTTAACACTGGAAGCAACTTTTGGAGCTGACTGTACTTAAATTAGGGTGGAATCTTACAAATCAATTTTGAGGAAGATATCTTTAACCGATTGGGCTGAAATTTTGGGCTAAAAAAATCAACTTCAAACTAAAAGGTTTTTACAGAGTCGATTGTGCGAGTGCCGCACTACTGGTCTGTTGCATATGTCCATATGCTACGGTGACTACTTTCTACCAGGTGTACTGTATGCTAGTCTGCCACCTCAGTGGTATAAATAAATGTTACTAGCACTCTGGACTCTTAATGTGCTTCCGAAGTAAACTAAATATTGATTAACAAAGTATTGCAAACATCCTATGTCCTTCGTCTAGGCTAATACCGAGGCAACCATTTTAACGCCAATATAACGGACATCTATTGATGAATGATGAAACTAATGACTACATAGATCACAGAACAATCACCATTGTTTGTGCAACAGCAACAGACAGGTTGTACGCCCACGAAATCGATTGTTTACAAATAACGTTGTAGTTCCGTCAGTTTGCAATAGATGGCGCTAGTTGGTAGATAGTGGAAAATTGTAACTCGTATGAAATATGATTATTATTGGTAAGATTTCTAATGAATATTTTTACAAATAATAGGTACTATTTACTAGTATTGATTACAAATAACCGAGTATCTAAATAATATAAATTAAATGTATGTAGGTACATATATTTTAGACATTCTCACACTACGCGCCGCCTAGTCCAAACTAAGTGTACTATAACTGATAAACATACTTATATATATTTCTATATACATAGGGGTTTTCCATGGTTAAACAATTGCACTCATTTATTAAAATATATAAAAAAAATCTGAAAAAATATTATTAACTTATATACCAATTTTTTTTGCCCACTGTACATAGGAAACCACGTCTTTTAAATCGAGTACATGTTCTGTGTTCAACTTGTTAAATCCTGCTTCATACAAATATCAACTTTCCGTTGGTGAAAATCTGCGCATGTCCACTCTCTCTCTGATCGTTGAGCTGCGCATAAATCACGACTAAACACCAACACCTGTCCGACGTTCGACAAATTGCAGTTGCTCACTGCAGGTGAATTCTAATCAGCTTATATACTCAGCATCTATACTACTAAGGCTGAAGAGTTAGTTTGTTTGGTTAATTTGCGCTAATCTCAGGAATTCTTACTCAGAATTAAAAAAAAAATTGTGTAGGATAGCCCATTTATCAAGGAAGGTTTATAGATTATATATTATCACGCTACTATTCTGGAGCGCGGAGCAGTAATTATAAATATCGACAAATCGGGCAAATTTTCATACATTTTCGTAAAACGAAAAGCGACGGGATTATATGGGTGCGACGTTTGAAGTATGTCACGGACAAAGCCGTGGGGGTCACCTAGTCAGCTTATAATATACTCAGAATTGCAGGTGAGATGCGGGTTACAGCGCTGATTGATGTCAATGGTTAACCTATCTGAATTGAAAAGTTTGAGCATCTCTTTCATAATTGTGCGAATCTTATCTTCATCCGAGCGTAGAGTCCCGTATACTTATAACATTTATGTTTGTACGTATAGTCCTAGTTTCTCGTCCTGAATTCGATGTTTGGTAAAATAAACACGTGTGTGATAATAAAAGCTCTTTTTCTCATACTACATGTAATTAATATTGAAAAAAATCGACAGTTTTAGGTCAGGGCGCAATCATAACACTTCAACCACACGCTTATGGATTGCTGACATTTTTTTTGTATTCAATAACAATCGAATTTGAAAATAAACTAACAGTGTTATCAATTCATCATAGCTGTTGTATTTTTTGCAAATATTTTCCGCTAACCCGGTAACACACAGGCACAGGAATGTTGCTATAACATTATGTTATTAAGGCAGCCGAAAGCGAAAAGAGATAGCAGACAGTCTTTTAAACCTTAAAATATACTTCAAGCAAAGTATAAGAAACAGCATATACCATGTATGTACAAGTTACAAGAAACGTTTATGTAATGAGGTTAGGACACGCATGTCAAAGCTTGTGTTTATCCTTAGAATTTATGGATGTAAGACAGTCTCAGGGACAGCACAGACTAGCTACTTTTAGTTCCGGCTACCGGCGACTTAGTTGATTGTTAGATGCTAAATGCAGTGATAGCGCTTATAACTTCTAAACAATTGAAAAACAAAGCTACGGAGTCGCCAAAACGCGCGACTCTGATACTGCGACTGCGTCCAGAAGCCAGAGAGATATTTTAAACCGCCGAACACTGACACTAAAAGTAGCTGGTCTGCGATTTATGGTTTGTGCGATGTGTCTTAAGGCCACCCCAGACTAGATACTTTTAGTATCCACCTTATAAATTAAAAAAACTGGACAAATGGCATGTGGGAACACGCCTATGTGTCGCTGCGACATGCTCAACAATCAAGTACGATTAAAACTTTCACTAGTCTTGGGCTCACGTGCAATAGAGTTTTTACAGGAATACTGTATTTTAAGGAAACTTCGCGGTGGGGATCAGAAGAACACTCTTTGTTTAAGTGCCGTTTGCGAATAATCTTTAACACGTTGAGTGATCCCGCGCATGCCATTTCTCTTGATTTTACGATTTCTATGGTATCTACAACCGGCGATTTTGAGACTGTATCAATGTATTTTCCTACTAAAAAGCGTAGCTATTTTGTGTGGTATCCCTTACTTGACACAGGAATTTGGAAGGCCACAAAGCGTTGCTCGTTTTAATGTAAACGACGGCGACTACGGATCGTCACTGTTTAAATAGCTTTTGTTTTACATACTCAGTACATACTCTGCATAAGGTTAAGTATTGAAAAGGTTTTAATTTTGAAAAGCACAAGAAATCAGGCATGTATTTCTTTCTTAGTAAAAAGTCAAAACAACTAAAGCTCAGCTTAGTGTATTCCATTTCGAATACGATATTAATTGAATTTCCTTCGCTATTCGAAGGATATGAGTACAGAGGGAGGTTGAAGCTCAATCATTGGAAAGTAGATGTGAGAATGCTTAATTTTTGAAGTGAAACTACTTTATCGACGTTAAGAATATTTTTATAGCTGTAAAAAAAATTTCGTCACGTTTTTCAGTTACGTGCCATGTTGTTTTGAAGTGAAACTTATTTATCTGAGAATTTTATAGCTGTAAAAAAATGTCGTAAAGAAGTTTCACTTCTAACCTGTGTACTTTAGTACACATACAAATTTTTCATTAGTGAAACTTCTTTATCGACGTATGACATAATTTAACCAAACTGTAAAAAAATGTCGTTAAGAAGTTTCATGACGTAGCATCTCTGGTGTTTCAAACGTCCATTGGCTGATCGGTGACCACATGTGGTTAGATGGGTGATATAGGTACTTGTCTGCCACATTAGTAGTATAAAAACATATTCAGCAACCAAAACAAATCAATTCTAAAATTATAATTTTAAACTGCTATCGCGGCGTCGCTACGTATTCATTAGCGCATTTTTGCATAATCAGCCACGTAGCTCCGTTTCACGATAGTTGGGATGCACGTGCGTTGCATACTTACGTACTTGCGCCAGTTCATTACCACTATCTTTTATCGATATACTTGCAAAATAAATCTGAAGCGAGTATAGTTTTAGGTCTAGTTGGTCTTAGTTAATAATGACCAACCTGTTGCCTTTTTCTATAAAGAACTATCTATTCTCATGGGAAGATATAAATTGATAACCAATTTGTAATTGAAATTTCTGAATTGCATCTTACGTGTAGATAATCGTTTCTGAAAGATATAGTTTTTTCCTCGGCAAATGTTGGCAAGTTGTTCGCGACTCATAATTTCTGCTATGCACTTTCTGTTATAATCTTTGGATCAAAGATCTTGAGGGTCCGTGCAGTCAATTCAAATCTCGTATGTTTATTTAAATTAGAGAAATTTGGAAATAAATGTACCTAGAGTAATGCAACACGCATACGTAAATACCTGCGCCGGATTAAAAGAACTATTTATTTATTTATGATCTGCGGGCACGTTCGGCGGCCTGTTACGCAAACATGGCAAGTACACATACACCGGCCACGCAATACTTTCTATTACTCACTAGTGCCGTATCGTTTCCACGTACCAAAAAAAAAAGAGGAATCATATACTGTGATTGTTGTTTTGTTTATTTGACAGTTGGACATATAGTTATATAGAAAAGCAATTAAAATATAGCCGTTTGTCCCGGTTGCCAATAAAATGGCAGTCGTAAAGCGGCTTAAAAAATCCAGGATACCTATATAAATAATTATATAGGTATCCTGAAATTCATTATAAAGGAAAGAAACAGTCGCTTTAGATATTAGGATAATGCCTGCAGTGTTATCATGCTATCGTTTGTATTTAAATCGAAAGGCGCCATCTATAGTATATTTATTGCATTATTATACATGACGTTGTATATTGAGACGAACTCTTAAACTATTAAAAATGCGCACTTCACGTTTAGTGCACTTTTCAAAATGGACACATATCAAAATGAGCATTTAGCAAACTGAGCACTTTGCAAAATTTGTACTTTTTTACAAATTATAAAATCTAGTTTAAAAAAACAAATAAAAATACGAAAGGTTTTGATCACCTATTATGTATTACTGGCTTTCTTATTAGGGATGCTGAAAATACATCAAATAACGATGGATTTCCAGAAAATCAACATAAAATTTAGTAATCCTTGCGAAGAGCTTATCATTTTGGGAAAAGCATTCCGCATCGAAATCATTAATGATGACTGGGCTGTTATGATCAAATAGACAGCCGAACTACGTTTACCTGATACCCGGGAAAAATAAATTTCAAGAAAACCATTCTATAAATCCAATAGTCACATACCACAGTAATGGTCCCCATGCTCATTGTATGGAATCACTTTCGTTGAGTGAAAACCGTGAGATAGTTGATACAAAAGCCATGTGGTGTTCTTTTCTGTACAAATTAATGTGAGAATATAGATTAAACGTGGGGACAAATGTTTATATACACGATTTTAGATGCTTACAAAATAAAGTGACAATTGTATAAATTCTACCAAATATTAAAGGGAAAAGGTGTGGGTATATGGGTTTTTATGACGGTTAATTTTCAATTGTATGCATTTAATTTGACTTTGAAGATAAATTTTTAAGATAATTTCTCTGAAATCAACCATTTTATGGTACTCGGGTAAGGTGACCATGCTATGCTCGGTATTTTATCTTATAAAAAATATGAAACACGATTTAGATAATTCTTTCACTGTTAGAAAGTTGTATTATCCTTGAATGCTATAAGCTACTTTTGATCCCGGGAACATGATCCTGTAGGAACCGAGAACGAAAAATCATCATCACGCGAGTGGAGTCGCGGGCATTAGCTAGGTTAAATATAAACGTATATAAATTATTCACTGTAATTATATTGTTGTGAATTATTATTTGACAGTAAGGAGTTGCGAAAATTGTTTATTTTAATGAAATCTTATGTTATTTTTCTTTGATGATTTGCTTACAATATCGTTTTGGTGTATATGTACTCTGAAGATTTTGTAATTATGTGTGTACTGTGAAGATTTTGTAATTATGTGAAATATATAATACTTTTTGTTTGCGAAATATGAAAAATGAATATGAAAACTGGAAATTTTCTAAAGGAAAGACTGTTAAAGGTATCTACTGTTCAAATATTTCTTAAAGTACTTCCATTAATGCACGAACTCTTGTAGTTGTATGTGGTCTAAGGCATAAAATTCTTTGACATGCCACAAATATAATAAACTTGGCTAACTTAACAAAGGCTAGGGCTGTGGCTCCGTTTGATAAGCCATTTCTATCATTTTCTAGGCAAAATCTATTGCTCCACCGACAGTCAAATTTAATGCATCATCTTCCTAACATTAACTTCAAATAATTGTCTAAATATTCTTATTTGGTAGTAGAACTATCTTTACATATAGAATCTGTATCCTTTTTGTAGATCTAAACATCTCATAGATTGCCTATATTATATACTTGACTATGACTGGATAATACATAGCAATAAAGGCGTAAAGTAGGTGATCGCCCATGGTTCCGCATATGCCACGTTGTACCTACAAGTCACTTCGGTACCAGTACAATAAATGCCTTTTGTTATGCTCAGGTTTTGGTGATGCATTCTGTGGCCGAAGCCATTTATGTAGTATTCTGTTTACGGTATTTGCATTCATAGAACTCTAAATGTACTGCTATAACTGGAATAAACGCTTAAGTTATGTTATTGTACCACACAACATTTGTTAAAGGCTGCAGTCTTGAGACAGGAAACAACGACAAGGATTGTATTTGTTGAGTGTGTGCTGTGTGCTGTATGCACAGACAACACTTGTTATGGTTCTCTTGTGATAGTTTGTAAACGCTGTTTTGGTATGAGTAAAACCTTTTGTAGACAATATATCTGTTCGTTTCTTAATCTGTTAAAAATAGGTTCATCCTCTCTTCATCTTTTATCATTTTAGATAGATTCGCCATTAACCAGAAATCGGCGACAACAAATTAAATAAATCCTTAGGATCTAGAACTTTTATTTCCTGGTTTTTTAACAGTTTTTTGACACAAAATTAACTGTTGGTTTGGAAAAATTAAAATTTCCTTTTGAAAATTTTTATGGTCACAGTTTGAATTGTTATTTTTATTAGCTTAAGTAATTCAATTGAAATCCAGCTTTATCAGGGGAACCTGCCGCAAGGTCTAATTCAATTCTTTATTTCACCTAACTAGTACGAAAAAATACAAAGATCGTTGGGGTAACTGTACACCTGTTGACTAGCCGAAGAGTCAAATTCACGAGTCATGGAAACCACTTCAGTTTTATCCAGAATTCTAGGTGTTGTTTGATAGTGTTCACAATTTCTGGATTATTGTGTAATAAATGTACTAAAACTTGTCACGTACCGAGCTCATTAATTTGTTGCGGTTTTAATAAGTGTCCCAAAATAAAATACCTCAATTGATAAATCAGTCAAAAATAGTTCCCCTCATTGGTCACGTCCGTCACAATGCTGAACTAATTACAGTTCGTTGCGGATTCGTCACGTCCTTTAATGATTTGATTGCGAGCAATTAAGTGTCAGACAGGCATCCACTTACTTTTATTAGATGACTCGATTAAGTGCATCATAAGGTATGGTGTATACTGAAGAGTGGTATTTTTATACGGATTTCAGCAGCTTATCTTTATGTATCTATCGTGGCAATATAATAATTCTCAAGCTTGGCAAAACTCCTCTCTCTCTCTGTATATTAGCGTATTTCTAGTTGCTGCAATGGACTCATAACCTGTTACGTGGGGCAAAATGCATACAGTGAAATGTGGACGTATAGTATGCCTCTGCCTAACCCTTCGGGGATAAAGGTGTGACAATGTGTATGTATGTATGTATGTATTCCTAGTTGCTTCTAAAGCATGCTGAATTCGGTGCCCACTTTTATTTGCCTGCTAGGAGCAGTATATGTTTGGCTATCGTTTGGCTTTTGGTTTTCGGCGTTGTTGGAATCCTTACCCCGGGCACCGCTTCTTCTGCCGATCTTTGTGAGAGGCTCCTTACACCCCATTGTTGACAGAACTCCATTCCCAAATATTGGTAAAGCACCAACTGTTAGTGATCTATTTTGTACTTACTGCCAATGCAGTCTCTGTATCTCTTTCGTTACTTCACGGTACCTACTTTAATCAGAAGGGATGTTGGCATGTTGCCACCTCAGTATTATAAGATTACCTCTAATAAAAATACAACCAAACAACGACAAAAACAAATAATATCTCTGGAATTGCATTCACACACCCTTACAAAAGATTAAGACGCATCGTTAGACGTATGATTCATCATAATCGGTTCACCCTTTGCCAGAAAGGCTATCAAGCGATACAGATAAACAATTGATAAACGGAACGTGACCCATCTGTGCGTCAAGCTGTACTCTTGCAATGTATTCTGTAGAGAAACGTGAATGTCAACGCTGAATATGTCGCGAATTTAAAACTTTGTTCAACAGTTTCCAGTTAATTAGCCCTTATTAGTTCACTGCCAAACATAAGCCTCTCTTAATTTCAGCCATGACTTACGTTTGCTATCATTTTGAGCGAGTATTGGGCTTATTATATAAAGCTGGCTAGACGGGGTTGTACAAGGTTTAGCTCCGTTTCCATCTGTTAGTTATGACCTCGTCGGTAACTGAACACGTGCACCTCTTACAGTTCTGACTGATTTGGACCCTGAAGAACTCTGTTGAGCCCATCGCATCCATCATAATTAGGCATCGATATTTATTTTATACAATTAAAAAAAAATGAAATTATTAAAAAAAAAAAATATTTCAAATAAAATTTAATACTAATGATAACATATTATAATTTTGGTGGCGTCTAATTCCATTGCTTTGTTAATATTGGAAGTTAATTTGATATTGTATGTAGAAGTCATAACCTGACGATTATACAAAGAAGTTACGTAACTTTATGAACTCTTCTCACATCTAACATACATCAATATAAAAATGTTATTGTTATTGCTCATACTATGTACACTACACCTCAGCCATCCACTTGACACGATTTCACAGCTAATCCTCGCTACGGTCGTCGGTCACAGTGATAACAATTACTTTTAGTTATGTCATGCATTTTCACGGTTCAACCGCTCCTTCTGGCGATCACGTAAGTAGACTTTCGACATCAATGCCTTTGACTTTTCAGTCTACATGTCATTTTCTTTTTTTTTTGTTGCTAATGTTTCTATTGTGTTCGATATGATAGTACTTCAGAGTTCTTCTTCGGTTTTTATTTTTTTCTTGTATAACTCATATATGGAGTTCTATTTTCAAAATGTTGATTCCTTACTAATCCTAATTTTTTATTTATTCTGTTTTTCTAGAAATTCGGTGTCACGGTGTCCCAATTTTTTCCGCGTCAAATTGATCGACGAAATCTTAACCTGCCCTACGAGTTGTCCACTTTTTATTCCCATCCCGCCATTACCGAGCAGCATCGCGATCGTTGACACACCTGTCTTGAGACAACATCTGACTGTCATCGACCTCTGCGACCGTCTGTCCTACAAAGCTCTCATAATACCTTGCGTCACACCTTTTCGCCTTACCCATAACTTGCTTTTAAACATGCACCTATTTCTTTTTATTCATTTTTCGAATTTTTAATTTTAGTTGATCCGTGTCGAAACTGAATATATGACCATTATTGAAAGGATTGCATATGTAGTTTTAATGTGTTCGTGTACAGAAAACAACATTTAAGCATCAGTTTTTTACAAAAGCAGGAAAATATAGATATCATTTGTATTATATTTTCTTCAAATAAAAGAATTGAGTGTTCACGATCGCATCAGCTCCAAAATAATTAAAACCTTACACTATACATATTTGTTGATTGTGGTTGTTATTTTAAGAGGTAATAATCGTTAGTTAACTAATAATTTATATGAATATTGATTCTGATAAACGTTTATAAATAATGATATTAAATAATTTACTGCTAAAATACCTGTGAGAAGGCCCGGTATCAGCTTTCAAATTCAAATAATTAGGTCTTTGAAAATAGAATTAGGTTAAAAAAGCTAAATGTACCGAATTTAACGATCACATTAAAGTAAGTATTACCCACGTGTGCTGTTTTCAAACGCAGGATAACCGTGTTTCGTCCTAAATTGGGTTAACATATTTCATTTCTCAGTAAAACCGAAATGTTTTTCCAACCTTTAGTAAATCATCCAGGCCAGTCTAAATACTAGGTCAATTACGTCATTGTCGAAACAACCTCATTCCTACTTTCTATTGAGATTTATTGATTTTATATAACTAGTTTGCTACAAAAGTACGTTTCTTTATTACATAAAAAGCTGTTTTAATCGGAGCTGTTGCCAATGGCTTACTTTTTTTCGTAAATACTTAGTATTTTTATACTATTAACATAACAGTGTAAAAATGATAATGTGTTTGCATAAAATGTGTTCTTTTTGCTAATTGTTCTTTCTATCTTCAAAATTATTCAAATGGCATTTCACTTTGGAGACACGTTGACTGTAAATAATCAATTAAATATATTATAATGATAGACAATGACGTATGATTGTAGATAATTTAGTGAGAATTTGTCACGTCGGAAACTGATTGAAGTGACATTGACTTTCTTATTGTGTTCGTGTGATAGCGGCGCGGCGTGGCTCAACACAGCGGCATATGCACGCCACTCGCCGTGACGCGCGCGCGCATCAAGCAACGCGAACGCCCGCGCGCCGGGCCCGCGACATGCCCGCAGTGAAAGTATTCAACATATTCGGCGGACAGAAGCCGACCGAGAAGCATACGCCCACCACACCCCCCGCTCAAGGGGCGCTACAGAAATTCTACAGGACTTTTTCAGTCGGCTCGGAACCCTCGCCAGAGTATAAAGGCAGCAAAGTGACCGCGATAGCAGCCTGTCTCGAACGTAAAATTAGTGATCCCGTGAAAACTAACAGTGATAGTGTGCAAAAGTTTATCTCTAGAGTAAACATTAGTAACCCTATTGTGAATAGCAACGATTATTCAAAATCAGATCGTCACGTGTACAAAAACGTAAACATTGTAGCCGATAGCGATGTGGTGCAACAAAAAAAGCTACTTGAAGAAACTAAAGGATATGCTTCGATTTATGAAAATGTGATTATAGTTAAACCGACTGTTAATGCAGAGTCTAAATTAAACAAGGCTTTGGAATCTTTTGATAAAATATTATCGGAGTTCACTTCTAGTACATCGCTCACTGAAGACGGAAAATGTAGTAAAAGTATTTTCATTCCTCCAAAATTACAGAAGTCAAAAACTTGCAGCATCATTGAGTCACGTTGTATTTTAAAGAAAAGTAATTCGGGCCCCGAATGTGATAGTAGAACAAGAAATAAAGTGGTGCGCAATAATTCTATTGACAAAACTACTAGTCTGTGGAATCTTGCCGACATGAAGGGAAAAGAACTGATGTCACCGCTTATGCCACTTACGTCGACACCAAATGACAAAATGAATTCTGACAGATATGCAACGTATAAAGTTTCCTCAAAAAGTATTGCCCGCCCTAATGGCATCAAAGTTGAAGATCTGAAAAAACTTGATGTCAAAACAAGAATATTGAAGAAAACTTTATCTAACCCACCATCAGCACCTGTTCCAGTTGTGTCCAAACTGAAGCAAGTCCCGAAGAATGTCGAAAATAAAGTAATCGATCCAAGGAAAATAAGGGCCAAAGCATATGCAGATAATGGTCCGTTAAGTATAAAAAATAGTTCAGAAACTAAACAGAACTTAAAAGTGCAGATGCAAAAGGCAAAAAGCGTCTGGGATTTAGGAAATGCAACTTTAATTATACCCGGCTTAGAGAGAACTAAATCTACAACTTCTATCGCGGGCTCTCCCAGTAAGATCCCGGTGATAAGGAGTCAAATGTCGCACAATAAATTCAATAGTACAAGAGCGCTTTTTTCTCCCACTCCGGTTGATCTAAATAGTGTAGACCAGGCCAGAGAGTGTACTCAGAAAAAGAAATTGTTAGTACTACGAAAAAACAACGACAAACTAGATGGAAATAAACAAACTAGACAAAAATCACTACTTAATCTCAAATATGAAGCAAAACGACCAAATGATAGGTTCATAAAAGAACCTACTGACCCAAAAAGATCATTGATGTTGTCAAAATCAAACTTAAAAGACTATTCCAATGAAATAAAGGTAGTAAGAGCAAAATTGCAGCATAGGACCGTAAACAAAAGAGAAGTATCATCTGAGACCAGACAAAACAATAATGAGTCTGAAAAAAATTACTCTGTTTTGTCGCCCGTGAAATCGATAGTGAAAAAATTGGAATTACAAACAGCCAGAGAAAATAACACCGAATTCATGAGCTGCAAAATAATTCCACCCGTACACAAAGATTTATGCGTAGCGAACACTACTTTCCATAACCCTTTGAGCACACTTGTCGGTAGACAAATTAAATATATCGAATCACATAACGACTCCAAAACTTATTCACAAGACGAGAAGCTTGCTTTACACAAACAGACTGATGAGAAGATTTCCGATACTCACTCCGACTGTAGCGATGATTCGGGTCATGTTTCCAATGATGCAGTACTCGATTGCGATCAGACTTTCGATAACGTACACGATATAAGCCCAGAGCACACAGGCGTTGAGGAGGTGGACTTCAAAATATTTGACGGTTCCAAAAAGTTCGGGATAGAATTATCAAATGAAAATGCAAAGAGCTCGCATCCCGTGCGACCTGCTCGGCGTGGCGGGCGAGGCAACGAGGTCGCTAGCGGTACACACGCCACCGATGCACCGAAAGTGGACGAACAGGTACGCGACACTCTTACCATATCGATATCAACAAATTACAGGTACTGTTTACTATCTACATTGTTTTAATATAAGTAAACGCGAAGGTGTTATCGATTTATCCTGATTGTATCCGTTAAAATTTACACAATCGCTCTCTTCGCTCCATCCCAACTTAGCATCAGTAACGATTGTTTGCGATAATGCTAATTACAAACGATCAAATAACTTTAAACTAACTACTACTACGAGTACTTATACCTAACTACGGTAATTGTTATCTACAAAATATGACCATAAAAACTGAAGCTGTGAATGCGAGAATTATTTAATTAAATACTAACTATTCAATTGAAAACGTTAAATGAATGAGTGTTAAATGTTATACAAAACTTTCTCATTTCAATAACCTATAAATTTCCATCGACATATTTTATGTCATATTCGTGTACTGAAACTATTTACTATATATATTAACTAAAATGTATAAACAATTGGTATAGTTTTAAAATTATTGCTACCGATTTCACTGTTTCACATATATTTTATGCATTTTGGTAACATTCTTAATTCATATTTGCCAAGAAAGTAACTTAACGGCTCCGCTGACCGCTAAATGAAATTCAGATCTAATACTTGTTATGTAAAAATTCGTCATTCTTCGACTCATCATATTTTGTTTGCATAAATCGATAATTTGAAGCATTTAAGTCTGTTACATAATGGTTAATGAAGAACAAACAAATTCCTATGGAAATATTTGGTACCTACGTAATGCTTTTAGTTACATCATAATATCATATTTCGGGACAGCTTCATTGCACCTATTATGCATATATTATGGTAGTACAATTAATTATTTGCTAAAATATTAGTTATTTACTTCGTGACAGGTGTACTACAGGGTTCAAATTGGGGTCACATTTATTTATGTTTATACTTTCACCAAACACTTGCGGTTTTGAGTCATTATTTTAGTCGTTTATCGCATTTCATCTGATAAATTGTTTACCTGTTCTTAAGCTTTTTGATGATGTATTTAGAGAGTAGTCAGAGGAGTTTCTTTTAGTGTTGTGTGGTGACAGTCTTAGAATGCTTACATGTCTCATCACTTCCTTTCGTCTCGTGCGGTTAGAAGCTGCGTATATAATTTCGAGTGAAAACTGGCGCTAGTTCTTCGTCTTAAAATAATATTAAACCTTTATTTAATTTTCAGTACGTAAAGAACTATTCGTAATACTACATCGGGAAGCTGGTGCTCCTGTTGACTAACAGACGAGATTCTGTCTCAAATATCACCAAAAAGGCGGTCGTAAAAGCTAAAATGACTTTACACACTATCTTTGTAGTTCAGTGTTCTATATTACGATCACTGCCTGCTTTATATGCTACGGTCGGTTCTGAGATGGGTTGTGACATTTCCATAAAAAAAAGGGCGAAATGTATAAAATCTCTCACACAGCCCACAGTGGAACACCGTTCTATAGTAACACACAGTACTACAATAATCCTGAATTGTAATTCCTTCACCAACTTTAAGAACTCACTATATCTTTCATAATACACATAACATTAAAATCAGTTTATGCGTTAACGTAACGAAAAATTTTCATATTAATGAACATAGAACTTTCGTGAGTAAATTATCATCAGTTGATCTCAGATGGTCTTAGAAGACAAAATCATCTATTTCTTCAACTTAATGATGAAAATATTCAAAATCAAATGCTAAACGTAAGACTTCTGTGAGCACTACACGACTAGTTGTTCGAAACTGAAACATTTTCCACTGAGGTACCTACTGTACATAATATTTTATAATCCCCGTCTTGAATCGAACTGCCTTTTTCCACTTTTTTAAAAATTCATAATATTTTAGTTTCGTTCTTTAACAATTTCATAAGATCTTTAAAATTTTGCGAAACTTCGCGGACACAAACACTGGAGCTTTCGAACAGACAAACAACTATTTAGAAGTAGATATAACATATACACACATATATTTAGTATCGAGGTTGTGAGGCATTTTACCATAACATAAACAGTAAGGTCCCTCCTGGCTCAAAAGTGAGTACAGGAGATCTCTACTTGGTGGAGATGGTATTGCCCTTTGCCCCACTGGACGTGTTCGCAATGCATAGCAAATTACAAATCTTTACTTTCGATTGCAACTTTCTAGTATCGCAATGTGACAGTTACATGCCTGTGCACTTTCCTCTGTTTGGCGGGAAAAATACCATGTATTACGTCAAATGTTTTTACCCGACTACGACAAAGCCAACAAGAACGATAACGCACTTGTATATTTATATTTTTCACTAGTTTACGCCCGCGGCTCCGCACCCGTGATGAAGTTTTCCCGTTTCCCACAGGAACTTGTTCCTGAGATAAAAAGTAGCCTATGTGTTATTATATTATATAATAAGCTATATTATTGTAAAGTTTCATCAAAATCAATTTAGTAGATTTTTCGTGAAAAAGTAACAAGCCGTCCATTCATACTTACAAACTTTCGCGTTTACATTATTAGTACGATTTCGCGTAATATTCTACTAACTATTTAATAGATTTCGATAAATTGAGGTATATTCTCTGCTTCCTTTTTTAATGTACCATGTTCTGATAAAAATGTTTATAAATAATAACATTAGTACTACATTTATTTGTTTTCGTACATTTTATAGTATTTTTTTCAGTACCTATTCGGACTTTACTTGTTGGACTTTATTGTTTATTTGTGTTATTTCTAACATCTTGCTTTTGATCAATATGTTGTCGAGCTATTTGGAATTCTTACTTCGATGTTGGTCTGATTCTATATTTCAAGCTTTTCCCTAAATATTTAGACGTTTTAATAATTTTTTGTAATCCTTATGAGTGGCATGAAAACTTTCAACAGCGTGTAGCCACAACGTGCGTCTGTCCATTTCAACATTGCAATGGGCTCAGCTCACCGCCTATTACGTGGAAAAAGAATAAACACGGTGAAAAGTGGGCGTATAATATATACCTCTGCCACCCGTTCGGCTATAAAGCGTGATTAATAAACAACATTAATAATAGAACAAAAACATGACCTCAAGTATGTCGTGGTGTTAGTAGCTTGTAGGGTAGATGTGTTGTATAAAATATTAGTACAAGAGCCACAATTATGTAAACTAGATATTTAACTATAGATATTTTATGCTTTTGATTTTCAAGGCGTTTCGTTTTCGGAAAACACGTTAAGCCGGTGATCTCGGCTGCCAGTAACATGATGTCGATAAGCCAAGTTGTATTCCTAATGGGCAAAATTGGGATATAGCCGTTAATTTTTCAAGTGCTAAAAGTTTTCAGCACATAGTGTCTATGTGCTGAAATCTGCTCGTGCCCATTTCAACACGGCAATAGGCCCGCCTATTTATAACATGGGACAAAATGCAACTGGTGAATTATATGTGTACTAATACAGAATTAATTGTTTTCATCACATAATGATACATCCTGGATTGATATAGAACTCACGACCTCACATCAGGGTCAAGAATTACCACACCAAAAGTCTATTGAGCTGAATGCTATTCTTCGAAGTCAATTGTCTTTCTCATATAATGAACACTACGTAATGTTTTCAATGTCAACAATGGACAGCAATTATATCATGTACTAAAAGCAACAAGTGCCAAGTTAATAAGTGCTTGTCAATGATAGCAATCTCAATACAACAAATTGCACCGTCTCGATTTCATTGTTAAACAATGGCCTCCCATGAAGCCACGTTTTCACAGGTTCGTAACTGCCACGTTCTGCAAAATAATACATTCAATTACTACCTACTTGTATTATTACCAAAACCGATATCACAAGAATCGAAACACACAGACGCCATTTCTATTTTAACTTGAATCACGTTCATCGATTCTATAACAGATTCTATTGTATTCAAAATCATATATGTTGCAGTGAATCGAACTCTGTCTGTCTCCATTTCAATTTATTTGGTCACGTCGACTATTTCGAAAATTACTTTCAAATTAGATATTATGTTGGGTTTAGGTGCTGCATTCTTATCACGTCCAACTTTCTCGGGGAAAGCGTTATCCTTGTCAACGCCATTGATGTTGGGACCAAATCAGAAACTCACTACACGATATCGTATTTTAAAACGTAACGAAGTGACGTCTATGTTACCTAACTTTTCCTTCTCGATGTGCATGGTAATGTCATCAATTGGATATAGGAACCTCTTGCGACGTTGAAACGTTATCGTATCGTAAGTTGTTTTGACTCATCCACTGCATTCTTATAACTACTGCATAGGCATTGCCTAATCTCTTAGAGTTCTTTTCTGTAATTATATTCGGAGAAAGTTCCCATTTTGAATTTAGTTTATGTTTATTGTTTTTATACTCAACACTGGTAGATAAGATTATCATGTGTGAGTAATTATTACGTTTATAAATGGACTATAATTTCTCCGACATGTTCATTAAATTTATCAGTACTTTAGTGAAACCATTAAATAATGGTTTCACTACTTTCCTTAATTCGGGTTTTGGATGTGATGAATAATACTTAAATATTAGTTCGCAATGAATTATAGTACTTAGAAGATTTTCTAACGGCGCCACATGCGCCACTGTCAACGGTACCCTTAAAAGTCAAATAATCACTGGCCGCATGTTCGCGTGTAGCGCCAAAGTGTGTCAGACCTAAATTCCGCAGTTAATCAATTATTTCCGTTTGCTTTAAACTTAGACTTAGTTTACTTAGGTAATTCTGGTTTACTTATACTTGCAAGTTTCCAATCGATTTCAAAAGTATATACATTCTGCATTCCTGAGCAGGTTTAGATAAATACCCAGTTTAAAAAAAAATCGTGTCAATAATTTACAATGAGGAGCAGGAGAGGCAAATGTTTTTTATTCAAGAATGTAAGAATTTTGTAATACGCAGTTAATTAAGTACTTACCACTTGACAATAATGAGGTGTTACATGAGGAGAAAAGGTTATTTGGTTGTCCGGCACCGCAATATTACAAAAAATGATACTTCGATAAGAAAGATTTTTAATATCATTCATCCGCGTAATCTCATAAAGCGTAAATCTTAGTAACCTTAGTAACTTAACTAAATCTTAGTAACCTGATACTGATAATGTGTTTCAACAATTTATAGCATTGATCTCCTAAAAGCCAAATGTGCCGTGATGAGAATACTAAGATACACATACATCGTGGTAAATTCATGACAAGACGTCGTGGTGTGAAAATACACGACATATAACAAAACAATGTTTCTTCTTAATTTTAGGCATACGTCATATGACGTCGTTAATATGCGATGTCGTGAGGTATGTTTACGTTTTGATTTTCCACACGATTGGTTATCCGTACAAATGTCAGAAAATAAATCATGTTGGTTTTCAAAACGCCTTTGTAACAATTTACAAAATTTGTGTATATTCAGTTACGTAAGCAGTTAATGGTGTAAAGAGATAAACATGTCTAACAATTAAAACAATTATTATTCATGAAAGAGAAATAACTTTAAATGCTACCAAAATTGTTGTGGAATTTAAATTATTTGATTAATTTAAAAATGAATTAATTATAGGTATTTCGTAAGTTTTATGGTTTCATGTGGCGCTTGCAAACATTTCTTGTAAGTTCGTTTATACAAAAATAGTTATAAACTTATTTTTTATTGCTAAGCATCTGAAACTAAACGACATGAGACCTCCGTTTAACTGCCGCAACATACAGATTAAAAATATCGTGTAAATAGTGCTTGCTAGGATCTCTGGGACTACTCTGACAATTGTAAGGGGGTGAGAGGTCGATCGTCTACAGTATGGAAAAAAGCTTCTAATACCCCTTTTATTAGAAGCTTTTTACACGGTCGGCAGAACGAGTGTTGCAAATGTCCATAGGCTACGGAAACCACTTTCCATCAGGGCCGTATGCTTGTCGGCCACCGCAGTGGTTTAAAAAACCAATTACCGGAATCCCAATAAAAACACATTGAAAGTATAGATAATGAGTACTTCACACTCTCCATACTTGTGTATATCTAAATACGGTTTTAGTAGCGCTCATCAAAATATTTCACATATTTACACACTTTTATCCGACTAATTTTACATTTTCTTTTTGTAAATTCATAAATTATGGCCTGTTTGTGTTTTTACGGTATTAGGAGAAAAGCCTTGCTCTCGCCTTGGGAACACTCTTGTATTGACATTTCTCTTGTTACAATTTCTATGGTATTACTAACTAATTGTTGAGTTTCATAAAAGTCTATCCAGTAGTTCTTATGTGACAGAGCAACAAACATCCATACTTTTGTAATATTAGTGTGATGTGTTCAGTACTTGGGCACGCATGTCCTCTGCTATACATCGATATCGATCTGCTTTGATGTACATAATTTAAAAAAAAAACCCTAAAGAGATTGACTGGTATACTATTTCGCTGGGTATCACGCGCCAAAAAACCTAATGGCATCTACAATTTATAAAATCCATTATATAAATTGAGGAGTCCAAATAGAGCTATCAAATAATAAAGTCGTTTATACACCTACACACAGGAGTTAAGGTCGATGGCCCCAACTAAATGAACCAGTTGAAATCAACCAATGATCTACGGCTATATAATATAGTGTTTGTCAATCACGCTTTTATCCCTAAAGGGGTGGCAGAGGCATATTATACGCCCACATTTCATCGTGTGCATTTTTCCTACGAATTTTTTTTTTCGAAAAAAAAAAAATCACTTTACACAAGAAATCAATTTTCCTCTTCTCAAGAACCATAAGAGATAGAGACAAACGGTTACAGCATTCGATTCAGGACATCGTCATAAATACGTGCATAGACGATTTTGAAGTTTCTACCACTTCCAGTTTTGAAACTGGTTTCGGTTTTGAAGTCGTCTGATTCCTTCACTACGATAGTGGAGGGTGCGTTTTTTTACCGACGAACATCTGGCGTAAACCATTATGGAGGACCTGCAGTCAGTCTACAGTAGATTCCATCGATTCAGAAAAAGAAAAGACTAAGTGCATCCTGAACCTTATAGTACAATTTTTTTAATACGAACACGACTTCATACTAGAATGAGAGAGAGACAGAGATAGAGAGAGAATTAATCAATGCTTACTAAAGAGCAAGGAAACAATGTCACTAACGCCCTACTACAGACGCCTTTCCAATATATTTCATACAAATTCGAACGAGTTCGGGTTGCCATCGTTTCCTCACACAATTACTCCAGACGAATGGTAGGCAAGTGACAAGCCGCTTATGCGAGTACGTGAACTTGGCACGCGGTATTATTATAACTTCTCTATTAGGGCTCGACCGAGGGAGCGAGCAACTTTACTTACTGTATGTTGGTAGCTTTACAAAAGAGCCCTATCTATAATGAACTTTCACGAAGCATACATTCACACAATACATAGAGGCTTAGTATTAATAGCCTATATGTAACAACCAAAGTACAAAGTCGTAATTACATACGATGATTGGCACAGATTTTTATATAATTACTATCACTGAGAAAGTGAAATCGAAATATCTTTGGTTAACTATTAATAAAGATAATAGTGCAAAGGCATAGTGAAACCTTGTAATACTTAAATACTTAAAATACTCGTATATTTCTTTTGACGCATATATCATATTGAATTTTTACGATACGCGCACACACCAACAACCAAATTCGATACCCTGAAGTTAGCTGATAACTGTTGCCATGACCATTCATAACTACATTCACAGTAGATTTTATTCTTTTGATGTTTTTTTTATTAATTTATCATTCCTTTTACAAACAAAGAGCTGTCGTCGTAACTTCTTGTGTGTGCCTACATTCATTTATTCGAGTCGGTAGATCCAAAATCTTTAGGGTTTAGGTCTAGCTCAGTTTTTTTCCGAATTGTAATGATTTCTGATTCTTCGGCGTTCTCTGGCGTTAATTTTATAAGAAAAGGTACTTTCGTCGTTACAAAAGTAAGGTGGTTGACTTAGGCGGTTGGTTGGCTGTTAACGCGCCCCCATGCATTCATTTACCAATAGACTGCAATAAGCTATATAACAGTCACGCCTTTAACCTGAGGCAATGGCAGAGAAATACTAAACGTCCACATTTCACTGTATACATTTTTGTCCTACTTAACAATTGGTGAGAGCCTATAATAAGCTGATTTGATTAAACAAACTGGGGTTAAGATCCCTTAAAACCTCACAACTCAAAATATCTAGCAGATTTGCGCACAAAAGCCGTAATTGTTGCCATGAATAACATTTCGTACTTTGTAGTCTACAGTCAAATTACTTCCATGCCTTGCATTTTCAATTCTAAGGTCTGTATTCCAGAACGTTTCTCAATACTCAATCGACACTTGAGGCTAGATTTTGCCTTAAAACATCTACTCTCAAGCGTCGATTGAGTATTGAGTAACGTTCCGGAATACGGACTCAAGAGTTGTACGTGTCGATATGCCGATACGGTATCGCCAGTGTTACATCTAAAACACAGTTGATTACAGATGGCTGATGATATGGTAAGTGAACGTGAGCTCACTCCCGCTACTTAACCGAGCCTACTATAGCGAAAACGTTTTATCTTAAGTAATAAACGATAAGATTTTTAATAGATACGATGCGTGTATTCAATGGTGATTGCAGTTATTTGATAATCTAATATATCTACTACTTGTTATACAGTATGCTGTTCAACCTTCTACACCTACCTATCTCAAAGGAAGATTTGAATTCCTTCATGTTACTCATTCAAAGTTCTTAAGATCATCATAGAGAATTTGAGACTAAAAATGCCATCACATAACACAACATTTTTTGACAAATCTTTCACAGTATTGGCAATACGATTGTGGAATGCGCTGCCGTTGGATATTCGACGTGCGAGGTCCTAGCCATCTTTAAAAATAGGGTTAAACACCACTTTCTGTCCTTGTAACTAGTATTTATATTTATACCTTTGTTTTTCTTTTTGTAATTTCAAATTTGTACAAACTGTGCATATCATAACTATTACCTATTCTTATTATATTAATCTATCGTTATATATTATGTAAGTATACAAAAGATAAAATATATTATATAAGTGGTATAAAAAGAAAAGTGCGCCATCAACTACCTTCTTTCCTGTTCTTCTCTTTTCTATACTAAGGTTGTCCGGAAGAGATCGCTTTTTACGATAAGACCGTATCGTACCGCACCAATCTTATCAATAGTTTTAAGTCATTCATATACTGTATGTTATGGTGTACAATAAAGAATTATCTATCTATTTAACTACTACTACTACAGACTACTCTAATATATAAATAATAATCTACTACGAGTAGTTACTCACAACAATAGAATTGCGACCGATTTTTGAAACGTCCTTGACACGTCTCTTTTAAATCTTAAAGCTTATACTGATATTCCAGAATCTGTACAAACTTGAGACAGTATGTGCGAATTCGTTCGTATCTGAGCGTAGGGACCTTTTTTTTTAAGGTGTGGAAATCCCCGCGGATGTCATGCCGGACTCGAACCGACTAAAATCATACAGTCCCCGCCTAACTGTCTATTGCCAGACGCCCCGGGTAACTCCTCGGAAAGATGTCCCAGAGCTCCCGGCAGACTTTAGCTACCACCGCGGCCTCACTTAGGGTTCGGATGTTATCCCGCTTCTTTGGGGGTTGGTTCGGGTACTATCCTATCGGCATGAGGCGTTATGAAATTTTCACGTCATGCCGACGTCTTGTGCCTGCTTCTGTAAGGATGGCGAGCAGCCCACCCGCCGTCCTCAGGTCATAGAGGCCGGTAGTCTTGGGCAAGACAAGTCTGAGGCGTTGTTGCCGCAGACTGCGGAATTCGGGCGGGAGAGTCCTGTACCGTTCCCTCTCCGCCGCCTCTTTCGCGAGCATGATCTGCTCGCAGAAAGACGCAGCGGCGTCCCACTTGCTCCCGCTGGGTCTATGTCCAGACTCGCCACGAGGTCTTGGCGCTGCTGCACCTATGCTGAGCACTCCACCAATGTGTGGAGCGCTGTGTCCTCGCTGCGTTATACGCAGTGCTGGCACTCGGCTGTGGTCTCCCGGTGTATACGCCATAGATACTTACCGAAGCACCCGTGCCCGGTAAGTATCTGTGACAACCGGTAGGAGAGGTTGCCATGCCTAAGATTTATTAGTATCTCACACAACATAAGCAACTGTATATAATATACTCATTCGAAAAAAACACTGTAACGTTTAGGAATTCCTTTAAATAGGGCGTTTTTAGAAGGTTTTGAATACTCGTACCTACTAATCATCTAGCGTAATCACTTGACTATAGAGCGGGTTTTATGAATCATGTTTTTTTTTCTCGATGTATAAACGTGCGCAAATTTTTTTCGTAATTACCCATTTTAACACACAAGCCTAATCGTAACATGTTTGCGTATATTACGAGAGAATTATGTAGATACTGTGATATAACTTAACGCACAACGCATGAAATTATATGTTTTTGGTAAATGGCGAGTTCACTGTGAAAAATCCAGTTAAGTACTCATATATGTATGATAAAAGTAAAGACTTTTTCAAAAAGTGTAAACACCAACACGATACTATACCATACCGAACCGGCAAACAAATATTATACTTTAGAATGTCCTGGGACTCTAGTCAGCCTTAACCACCCTCCTTGTTGACTAGTACTTCGTCTGGGAGTGAGGTGAATCTGGTTTACTACTGTCCAAAAATTTACTTACATAGAATTAAGATAAAGCCTTCAATAATAGTCCCTAACGCCAACCCCATCACATAACTTTAAATACTTCCTACAAGAGAAATTCAGGGTACAAAATAAATATATGTGTCATCTAGAAATGCATGTCGAAGAAATTATAGCCTTGGGCCTTTCTAAGAAGTGCTTGTTGTATGAACATTTCTATTGACTTCCGCCGTTTTCCCGTAGAAAGCTCAGCGGATAATATGTGCGGGACCAATGTGCTTACAAGGCTAACAATGTTCTACTAAACGGCTTACATACGTTCAATTTAGTCTGCTCATGAGTAAGTACGACGCAGACGTTTGAGGAAACTGATGCCTAATGCCTTGCTTCAAGCACGAAACTAGGTTTTAGGATGCTGCATCTAAACTAATGGACACATTGTTTTTTTATTATATAATGTAGGGTATATTATTCGTTATCTGTCGATTCAGCTTTTTGTCTTTATTATCGAGATTTTCCACTGCCCAAATTATGAGGGCACTTAAATGGGTCATAGCTTATAATTGGCAGATATATGAAGGTTAAACATTTTAATATAGGCCAAATTTGCTGGGAGATTTGAAAAGTTGTATCAGAATGTTACATATTTTCGTCACATTTTCTGTAAATAAAGTGTGGGCTGTTTTGAAATATAGTTATTTAAAAAATGTTTTATTAATTAATAACTCATTACACATCTCTACACATCAACTATTACCTGTTTTGGAACAAAAATGAATAAACAAACAGTTGGTTTTGTTTATTCATTTTTGTTCAAAATAATTTGTGTTAGATACGGTTGAAATACGAAAACGATTTCATGCAATTGAGTGTAGTCCTTATTGAGGTCACGATGTAATATTCGTGCATATTGATGAATGTTACATTGAAAATTAATGCGCTTTATTATCCACACACGTATATCATAAAGTTATAAAATAATTGTCTGTAAAATGGAGATGTTTAACAAAAAATTCGTTGAGATTTCGTTAGTGAAAATAAAAATAAGTTTTGTATTTCGTCCTGATTGTATTTTATAGTTGCGAAAGTTCCTAATCTAATTTAGATGCGGGTGTTTTAGAGAGCTCTTTATTGTTGTTTTATTTTGCAATTGGTTTAGTAGAACCAAGGATATCACCAAAAATATAAAATTTTCCATATTTTTTTTCATTTTGAACAAGGAAGTTATGTATCTACTGTATGTACGAGTAGGACGCGGATAGAGTAAACACGTATTTGCCGCGTTTTGTAATTGTTTTAGTTTAATTTATATGTACAAATTTATATATACATAACTTTATTTAAGAAATAATATTATTGTTTCTATCACAAGTATTGTATAACTGAGCCTTTTTTATCGTAGTAGTAATCTAAATATTTAGTATCTGAAACGTATTATTGTGTATTTACTAACAGTATAAGGGTAACATTGTCCTTATTTTAATGCTCAATTAAACACTGCGAACGGTGCAACCCAATTGCAGAGATGCGTCTAACTGCAAGTGTCATTTATCGCTACTTCTCTTGGAGAAACGGGACAAACTGACAGAGCAAGTCTTGGGTGGCCTGACCGGATACCGTAGAACACCTGATTTTACTTATATACCATATAACTAACTATCTTCCCTGACTGAGTAGTCAGAGAGGACAGATCGCCAGGCTACGCGATTCATGCATATTTCTTTCGCTTCTTCAAGATTCATCAATCGCTTCATACACGCACGTCTGGTTTTCCGAGTACTTTTGACCTTTCCGTTTTTGAGCAATCTGCTCACGTGGTCTTCATATGTAAGTCTCGGCCTACCCTGACTTCTTCTACCCTCTACTTTCGCACAATATAATATATTCTTCGTCAATCGTTCCTATACCATATAAAAGGTACTATCGATTTCAGACTCTTGACATCTTAATATAATATAATAAAACTAATCGAATCATACGTTACATGGCAGAAATTTCAGATCTTTAATATTTTATGTTGTTAATTTGTCATATTCCGCTTTCGTGTTTCACCAGCACACGAGGCATAGTGGAGACTGCTTTACACCAAAGTCAAAGTCTTCCTCCACAATTCGATGCTTGAATATCATGTTGAGAAAAGAAAAGTAGACAGAAAGGCATGAACTGTACTCGTAGACTTTAGTTCTTCGTTCTGTAGTCGACCAATGAGACGTCACGAGTCGTCATCAAAATTAATCGTCTTATTGGTTAAAAGCACTAGATGGCTAGTATTCGTAGTACCACGTGAAAGGAACGCCTTTCCGGACACCACCAAGTGATATAATGTAACCATTATGCTCCTTTATCATTTATATTAACTCCTCAAGCGAAAACTAGGCCACCATCCGCTATAAACTGCTGAACGACCTCGGTAACAATGACACAATAAGCAAAGAACTGTCTCCACAGATTTACAATCCGTCATGAATTGGTTTAATGAACTCAAATTGCGTGTGATTTGAGCTATGATTTGTTGTGTTTTGCATTTGTCTTTTGACCTACTTCAAATATCTTGGGTAGTTTTACATCTGCCCTAATCTATACTAATATATAAAGCTGAAGAGTTTGTTTGTTTGTATGTTTGTTTGATCGCGCTCAGGAACTACTAGTCCGAATTAAAAAGTATTTTTGAGTTGGATAGTCCATTTATTGAGAAAGGCTACAGGCTATATATCATCACGCTACTACCCCGGAGAGCGTAGCAGTAATCATTAATGTCAACAAATCCGGCAAATGTTCATACATTTCTGTAAAAGTAAAATCAACGGGATCAAATGGATGCGACGGGGGTTCATAATATGTCACGGGTGAAGCCGTGGGGGTCAGCTAGCAGCTTATACAAAGGCAGACTTAATGCCAACGTCATTTTCTGCCCGTAAACGTTAGGGCACAGCAAAGAGTTACTATGTACGTAGGCACATCTAGTGCCAATGATACGAGTACAATGCTTGGTTATTATAGCGTAACCATCCCAACAAACATTATCAATCACGCCTTATCTCCGAAGGGTCTGGAGAAGGCATATTATACGCCCACATTTGACCGTATGTATGTATCTGTCCTACATAATAGGACGATTCGGGTTGTGACGTATTAAGCCGCCCGTAAGGCCTTCAAGTTAGCTTAAAGACTGCCATGTTAGTGGCAAACGGGACCAAAGGCTGAGCGTTCATTCGAAGCACGGCAAACCGAAATAATTCAACTGCAGGTCGCCACAACCTGCGCATGTCCATTCAACACGCCTAAGTGCTCACCATCTGTTACGTGAGACAAAAATGTTTACAGTGAAATGGGGGTGTATGGTTTGCCTCTGCCATTCCTTTCGGTGACAAAGGCGTGATTGATAAGATAAGAAGGATTGCTATCAGAACAAAAATACTTAGTGAGCATTATCTTTCTCTTTTTTTTAATCATTTTGTTACATTCTAGGGAACTTCAATAAGTATGAAAGAAGTAATGTTCTAATATTATGTTGCAGTTTCCTTACTGTGTTGCTATTTGTTTACTGTGTTGCTGTACGTAAACACAAATATTTAAAAAAAGACGTGTGGCACTCGGAGACTGCCGCGGTAAAGCTATTGCATAGCATACCTTTGTTTTTCTTTGATATTAATTCAAGTTACACTAAAAAAAAAACAAAAAAAAACACAACAAAAAAACACCCTCACTTGAGAGTGAGGGTGAGGATGAGGGTGACTGCTCACAGTCATGTCTCGAGACGTGCGTACAATCGTACCGTATAATATATGTACATACACGTTAAGCCAACGCTCGGCCGTGCTCGGTGAACTTCGTCTGACCTTCGTCTTACGTTTTTTTCCTTACGGAATTTCTTGATTAAAGCCCGCGATAAAAACTATGCAATAGCTTAAAAAAATTACCTAGTGTAAGAACATCAATACCTACTTAAATATTAAGGGCCGTATTCCAGAACGTTTCTAAATACTCAAGAAACTAGTTTTTGCCTTATAAATACTACTCTCAAGTGTTTCTTGATTATTGAGAAACGTTCTGGAATACGGCTCTAAATCCACCAAGACTATAAAATATATCACTCAGCTTAGCAAGCCACCTGTCGCCGGCATCTTTCTTCACATCAAATAAATAAAACTTGCTGTTATTATACAATAAGTGCGATCATAACCTAACAAAATACGATTGCTATATTCAGCGCGAGTTTTGAATGAGAGGTTCGAGAGTGGGCGGCATTGTTGCATAAATGACTTTCGTTTTGTTAATGCGCCGGAACTGAATTATGTATTCATGCAATTGCTTTTTTTCAGCGTTTAACTATGTCTTTTCTACCTACTTCAATAAAGAAAACGTTCTCAACGATTGGACCGTGCCTTTTTTTAAAACATGGAACTCACTGCCTGCGCACGTGTTTCCCTCCTCTTACAATCCTGGGTCCTGTAGGAGAAGCGTGAAAGGGCTTATTTCTGGGCCGCCAAAATGAGGGTCACTATCGGAGCCCTGCGGGGTGAGATCAGGCGGGCGACATCATTTTGACGTGCCAAATATAAAACAATAAAAAATTAAATTTTTTGAGTTATTCAGGGTTTGCTTTGCAATTATTAGGATACCATGGTTGAGTGACAAATTTTAAAAATCTGTTTGATAGTTCCAGAGTTTACCGCTTACAAAGAAATAAACATTTCCTGTTTACAATGTTACACTTATAGACAAATGTTATATCACTGACTAGTTGACGTCCGCGGGTCCGCCCGCGTGTAGAAGTATTACCGTTCCCGTTTGCCACAGGAACTTGATCCCGGGATATATGTGTTATTCTGATGTGTAAGGTATAAATATTACTGTAAAGTTCCATCAATATCGATTCAATAGTTTTTGCGGGAAAGTGTAACAAATCTACATCCATACTTTCTTACAAACTATCGCTTTTATTAAATCAGTAGTCACTGATTTGTATTACTTTACCTAATTTATTGTGTAAGCATATTGTTGACTTGGTCAGTGATATAATTAATCGTTTGTAAAGTCTGTTACAAATAATATCTATAAATAAGTGCAGTGTTAATAATCTTCATTTAGTTGTACAGCTCTGCTTATTGAGCAGAGAGGTCACGTACGTAGAGGTCAAGGGGATATTTCGTTGCCTAGGGTGTTCTGTAAATAGGTATTTATCAGACCTTTTTTCGATTAGGCAATTTTTCTTTTATTTCCTTTTATTCGAAACAGGGATCATAGGATTTCCTGCTTCTTGTCATTATTGGAATTCCACATTCTTATTAATCTTTTTTATCCTTGCGATAAGGCTAAATTACTTGTTTAGTTGAATAACTCTGGTCCAGGAGTTCACAATTGCTTAGGTATACAGATATCTATTTTATACCATAGACCACTAATTGAGAACAAAAAAAAGATATAGTTCACAGTTTTTAAAAAATATTCACGGAGCAATTGATAGAACTTGATTGTAGAAGAAAATTAACGTGATATTTCGTTTGTTCCAGATTATGTTCCGCGGCGGCGTGGTGGGAGAATTGGACGCACGCCGAGACGCCGCGCTTGCCCGCGTCCTGGTCCGCTTACAAGCGCGAGCACGCGGTTTGCTCGCTCGACGTCGCGCTCAACGCTTACGCACGCAACATACCGCAGCGCGATGTGTTCAACGCAACGTGCGAGCGTTCCTTGCCGTTCGCGACTGGCCCTGGTGGCGGCTGCTGGTCAGAGTCACTCCACTTTTGGCAGTACATCGGACTGAGCATCGACTTAAACAAGCACAGGTATGTCCTATTATGTGATGAATTCTGTTCGACCATCTACAAAACTGGAGAAATCAAAGAACAATTAAAAGGTTATCAATCGTTGATTTATTAGGTACTCGTTTAGACATAATCTATATATATAAAAGAAAGTCGTGTTAGTTACACTATTTATAACTCAACAACGGCTGTACCGATTTGGCTGAAAATTGGTGGGGAGGTAGCTTAGAGCCAGGAGACGGACATAGGCTACTTTTTATCCCGAAAACAAGTTCCTGTGGGAAACGGGAACAGGAAAACTTCTCTAAGCGGGCGAAGCCGCGGGCGTCAACTAGTTTTTTAATAAAACTCATTTCGATTCTTCAAAAGGGATATTCTTCAATAATATTGAGGATACAGATATTAGTAAAGGTTTCGGCTTTAGTGTGTTTCTGTTTGTATCCCTGTATGTATGAGGAACGGTTCGCGAAGAAAATTTATAGTAAGTCAATCGTTCCTCACTCATTCGTTGTACATGTCGTAACGAATGGAGCACACCGTTTTCCAGATCAATGTTGACACTTTTGTTCAAACTAACATAAAGAATAACTTCGTTAAGTAGTCGTTCGGTCAACATTACACCCCACAGTTTCTTTACAGCCTTCAATTTACTTTCATGCCTGCATATTTCACTGCCGAAAAGTAAAGTTGACAATAAAATTGAGTTGTGAATCGCGAGGCGTGATTATTGGACCTACATATAGGTATTAGCAGTGTTATTCGTATTATGGTAGTTGCTTGTGTCCTGTCCTTTTGCCCATCTTGAAGGACTTTTTGATACTTTAGAAGTTCATTACTGAAGATCATAGTTTACTACTCTAAAAGAGTATTATTAGCTCGTAATGCAATCCGAATTTCTATAACTCAGGATATCAAGGCATAAGCAACCATAAAAGTTACTAACTTACAAAATTAACTTATCTATTATTCGAACTATTGTGGATGTTTGGACTAGCAGTTAAACCAGTTACAAACCATTTATTGTGGAGGAATTCAATGGTATCAAATAGGTAGCATTTATAAAAGACTTTATCACTTAGACAATGCATTGGTGCTCCAGTTACCAGACTGACGGTCAAAGGTTATCCTAAGCCCACACAAAACAAGAACTAAATTGATTTCCTGCTTGTAAACTTGTTATGCAACACTAAGTTTATTGACCTGCTGAGATTTATAAGAAAAGAGACCACTACGGAATAATATTTTACAGATTCACATAATACATTATTATTGTTTGAGTGGTCACTGATGTCGAAAAAGTCTTAAGTCTTGTAATACCCCATTTTTTACGAGAATTGATCCCCTTACAGATTACTCACTGCTGGCTAGGCAGTAGTCTTGTGTAGGGATCGCCCAGCACCTAAATGTGGTGACTCTGGGAATACCCACTTAATCTCCTTAGCTACCTTTCTGCCCTCGTAGGAGTGTTTTGTGGCCTGTTCAATTCACTAAAACACGGTTCTGTCCCAAAGTTGACACCGTCTAACCCAATGTAAGCAAACGTTACTTTGTACGCTTGGACTAAGACTAAAAAAACTAATACATTTTTGAAATGAAATATCAAAACCCGAAAAAAAAAACATTTTAGTATCACAGAAATAGTTATACTGTAATGTAACAACTTTTTACCTATTGCTTTTCTCATCTTTTACCTATTTTACTTTTTGTTTACGCTGACGAAAAGGTTTGCACATTTTTTTCGTTTTTTTTTACCTTTGAAAATGCCGTAAGGCGAAACCGGTCAGGTTAAAATAATAAATAAGTGGAACAGTACAAGTGTTTATGTTTCGAGACATTTTAATTTTTTATTTAAAATTACTTTTATTTCCGTTTCTCTTATTTCATCTCAATTTAAAACAAATTTCTTTTGAAATATTTGGAGCCCCACGTTGGGCGCCAAATATATGTCAAAGAAAATGGCAGACAGGAAGAGAAAACCAAAAGGTAAAAAGTGTTACATTGCAATACTGTTCGGGATTATAACCTCAAAATACTCTGCAAACTGCAAAGGCATTCACCACCGATGCAACACAGAGTTTCGCCTAGAAAACGACTCGCATAGTTCATTTAGCCAAATTCTACACAGTCTAAACTTTGCTAGCGTAAATAATGGTCGTTTGCTTATTATGTAGATCCGGTTATAGAAGATTGCAAGTGTTGATATCCCCATTACGTATGTTAAAAGTACGTACTTCATCTCTGCATTGTAATAAAAATATCATAAACACCAGACTTATACGGCAGGATGTAATTAAATTGATATTAAACAATATACTTGAAGCGATTTCCCACGAGATAATTTGGGTAGATGACCTGCCGAACGTTCTGCTTTATTATTGTTTAATTCAATGTTTTGTGAACAGTTTAAGATCGCGATCGTTCTGTTCCTTCAATCTCATCTTACCGCAAAGTCCATCTAAACTTATTTTTCTCCTCTGTCTGCCTTACTTTTTTTTAGGTTCTAATCCAAATTCGACTAGGCTTTTTTTATTAGGTTCGACTAACACCTTCCCATATACTCTCTCGCCTTCGCTGTCTTTCGCGTACGTTATTTATAAAAGTAAGAAAGACAACAAGAGTAATATTATTACCTGCATTAGCAGTGGTTGTGTGATCCAAGGAAATACGATTCGTGCTGCAAATGTTTCCTGATATTTTTTTTCTAAAAGGACACTACCCACTTGAACTGAATAGTACACATATACATAACCTCTGTGAATGAGAATTAACCATAGCAGCGGATGCGCAATTACATCCAACAACACCCATCTCCAATTCGACACCAAACGCGCTAACAACACTCATGGCCGTTTGCACTAAACTTAGGAGTATCATAACTTTACATAGTCACTGAAAACAGGACGACCACCAATCTGTAGAGTTTTTGAGGTAAAAACTTTGCCAAACTCATCATTAATCAAATTAAATAAGTGTTTATATGACTGGTCTACACAAGTAAAATTAGGTAGATATGGTAATCTCTTTAATACATTTTCTTTACTTTACATCTATGGTTCTTATGACACTCCTAACGAAAAAATACATTGCACCAACACTAGGCGTATCTTAAATACGCTAAGTCGATGCCTAAAGTTATGACATCGATTATGCGACTCTTATCATCTAAGTATGTCCTAACTTCTAATGTCATTGTCACATTTGATTTCTTTTAGTTCTTTTCGCCATTATCTTGGGCCGGCAACGGAAATTCAGTTCATACAGCCTCGTCATTAGTTTTAAATATGTTTAGTATGCGTGATTATCCGCTCTTTGTCTACATCAAGTCTAATTCTAAGTGCAGTGTTCTTGTCTCAGTAAAGCGATAGAACCTTTACTGTTGCTTTCTATGGAGATTTTGGAGTAACACCAACAGAACACAGAATACGTTTTTCACTGCAAGTTGCAGTGATCATGTACGTCTTTGAATTCTTGATGTCTAAGAATGCACCATTTTTAGGGTTCCGTACCTCAAAAGGTAAAAAAGGTACCGATTACTTTCTTGTCTGTCTCCGTGTGTCATCATCTAGTTTCCCAGGAACGGGTAGACGTGGCCCTAGCGAGTTGAAATTTATACTAGATACTGAGATCTAATAGGGAATTAGGTGTATAAAAATCAAAGTCCTGAGTAAACACGATAAAAAGATGGGCTTATATTGACCTCTGAGTTGTATGGGCGCTCGTACAATTTGGAGGTCTAGCTTAAATGGTGCTTACTTCAAATTAAGTACATACAAATTTTATTGTCGGTATAATGGGTAAGTTACGAAACCCTCGACGTATGAGTTCGACTCGCGCTTTACCGGGTTTTTTTTAATAAAAATACAAATTATACACATTTACCGAGACTACCAGGACTTTAATTGGTCGTGTTAATGAGTGTCTAGCACATAAGACCTTTTAGTCTTTTTGTTACCATCTCACTAAGAAGGCAACGGGTTCAAAATTTCTTCCAAATTTAACATCTAAAATAGACACATTTTATTAAATTTATTCGGCCCTTTAGACCCACCCCAGTTCCGTGCTTCGGAAGGCACGTTAAGCCATTGGTCCCGGTTGCCAATAAAATGGCAGTCGTTAAGCCAAGTTGGAGGCCCTATGGGAGGCTTAAAAAAATTCAACAGCAGGTCGATGCAGCCTGCGCCTGTCCATTTCAACACGGCAATAGGCTCACCACCTGTTACGTGGGACAGCAATGCATACGGTGAAACGTGGGCGTTAAATATGCCTCTGCCTACCCCTTCGGGGATAAGGGCGTGACAATATGTCGATGTCGATGTCGATGTGTAATTTATTGGCATCTAAATCTCTTCCACATCACTGTGTGGACATTGATTGTGTAGTTTTGGTGGCAAAACCGTACTCAGAATTCTGGCAGCATTGCAACGTTAAATCGCAATGCTTATGTATGTATCCATGTTTTCAAGGAGTTATAACAATTTTATAAATTCTCCGACCATGACCGCTGTTTGTAAAATACTTCTTCATTTTTCCTCTTCTTCTTGGACTTCTTGGCTTGAGCCAGAGCTAGATATAAATAATTAGAATCTTCCTTGTGATTTATATTTCTTTTTAAGTCCTTAATCAGAATCTTCTTCATTTAAAGCAACATTCTGTGTATAGTAGCATTTTTATGTATAGGTTTGTTTGTTTACTTGCTGTTTGTAACTTGGCTGGAGCTATATATGGATGTTAGAAAAAACGACATTCCACTGACTTCTCCAATTGCACAACACTTTTGCTCATTGTCGAAGCTTCTATGTTTAATATTCCACCATTTTTACATATAAACACTCGACAATATTAATGAATTTAAAATTTATTCCAGCTGTATGTAGAATAGAAATATGTAAAATAGCAAGAAACAGAAAAATCGTGTTCCGCTGACTTATCCAAATGCACAACAGTTGTACACGTTGTCGAAGCTTATATGTTTAGGAATTTTTTGATGCTAGGCCCATTTTTAGTCATAAACACACGAAAAACATTCCTTAAGATAAAATAATATCTTTTACAGCTAAAATCCAGAAAAATTGTGTATTTTGTTGACAGAGGTTGACAGTGTTAGGTAGCAATAGACTAAAAATACATAGATAAACCATCAATTTCATTCATTTTCATTCACTTAGCTATGAACCAGAAAGTTAAGATTATCTTATGATAATAACATTAGTGGAAATAAAATGTTAACATAGGCTATGCTTAGACTAAAGAGTTTCATAGTTAGGATTGACTTAAATTGTGTTTAGTGCAAACGGCCACCAGTGGATTATAGCCGTATCGCATATGTAACTATTGAATGCATACTTGAGATAAGATTGTTGTCACAATAAGTGAAAGTATTATATAAGTTAGACCCCAGTTCATAGCTCACTTGTAAGCTGTCACTTTGGGACCCAATTTTCACTTGCTTGTTCAGTGGTGATTTGTGTTAGACCTCGTAGACTCGCTAACTCAATGTCCGGTAAACGGTCACAGCGTTAAGCATAATTCGCTATGGCTGGTCCTCGGATCGGTTGTTCGCTTTGTGGTACTTCTATTTACGAGCGTTTCCGTGCTTCGGAAGGTACGTTTAGTTGTTGCACCTGGTTGCCAGTAACATGGCAGTCGTTCCAAGTTGAAGGAATGCCAAATTTCAACAGCAGGTCAGCAAATACCACAACCTGCGCCTATCCATTTCAATACGGCTATGGGCTCAGTATGCGCCTCCGACTCCGCCATATTGGATTTAAAGTGACGTCACTTTATTATTCGAATTATTCTCAGCAAGCCCTTTATTGATACCTTCCACATCACTGTGTTGACATTGATTGTGTAGTTTTGGTGGCAAAACCGTACTCAGAATTCTGGCAACACTACAACGTTAAATCGCAATGCTTATGTATGTATCCATGTTTTCAAGACATTTTATAAATTCTCCGACCATGACCGCTGTTTGTAAAATACTTCTTCATTTTTCCTCTTCTTCTTGGACTTCTTGGCTTGAGCCAAAAAAATGACGTGTGGCACTCGGAGACTGCTGCGGTAAAGCTATTGCATAGCATACCTTTGTTTTTCTTTGACATTTATTCAAGTTACACTAAAAAAAACAGAAAAAAAAAACAAAAATAAAAAAAAACAAAAAAAAACACCCTCACCCTCTCCCTCACCCTCACCCTCACCCTCACCCCCACCCTCACCCCACCCTCACTCTCACAGTCACCCTCATCCTCACCCTCACACTCACTATCATCACGTCTCGATCCGTGCAAGCTTCGTACAATCGTACCATATAATATATGTACATACACGTTAAGCCAACGCTCGGTCGTGCTCGGTGAACTTCGTGTGACCTCGGGTCTTAGGTTTTTTGCGTTACGGAATTTCTTGATTAAAGCCCACTCAAAGCCCGCGATAAACACTATGCAATAGCTTAAAAAACAGTGTCCGCTATCTTGAGTGTCCCATCATGTTGGATTAGAATGACGTCACACAGCTGAACATACATACATACAAAAAAAAACAAAAAAAAACACCCTCACCCTCTCCCTCACCCTCACCCTCACCCCCACCCTCACCCCACCCTCACCCCACCCTCACCCCACCCTCACCCCACCCTCACCCCACCCTCACCCCACCCTCACCCCACCCTCACCCCACCCTCACCCCACCCTCACTCTCACAGTCACCCTCATCCTCACCCTCACACTCACTATCATCACGTCTCGATCCGTGCGAGCTTCGTACAATCGTACCATATAATATATGTACATACACGTTAAGCCAACGCTCGGTCGTGCTCGGTGAACTTCGTGTGACCTCGGGTCTTAGGTTTTTTGCGTTACGGAATTTCTTGATTAAAGCCCACTCAAAGCCCGCGATAAACACTATGCAATAGCTTAAAAAACAGTGTCCGCTATCTTGAGTGTCCCATCATGTTGGATTAGAATGACGTCACACAGCTGAACATACATTGTTATCTAAACGAAACGTATACAAAATTTCATCTCAATCGGTTGAAGATATCTACTAGAAAACTGAGTCGTATTCCACTCGTATATATCATACATTGAAAAGCTGATGAAAAGCTTCTATAATATCCTACGCTGAGATGACTGTTTTATTAAAAAGATGAGATGCCACATTATTTGAATAAGTACCGTCAAAGACAGGTGATTAGAGGCCAGTGTCGATAACCTTCTACTTAATACAAGTCGTTATTGACTGATTATGTAACAAAAAAGCTCATGCATACATCAACATTCCTGCAAAGCTTCCTCATATCATCAGTTAGTGGCAATTCATCGTCGGACGTAGTTTAATATATTCATCGTACTTAATAGTGTCCATATTTACCAATTAATCATATAAATATTCTTAAGAAATATTTGCTTCTCTCTATAAAAGCTACAAAGTAAGCCAAAGAAGATTATGTAACAAATATTCTTATATGCTTGGAAAAAAGCAAGTATCATAATATTATCAAGTGGACCAGCGGTAGTTAGCTTCACAGCGTTATGTCTCAACCGAAGAAGAACCACTTCGATTACGACAGTTTTCAAACCACAATAAATAATGTTTCGTCCGTTTAGGGGATATAATACCATAAACCACACAACAACAGGTCATACTTCGAACAACACCTTAAATTTTTTTGTGTTGAAATTTTGGAAAGGAAGGCACGTTAAACCATTGGTCATGGTTTCCAGTAGCATGGCAGTTGATAGTCGCGGCTTGAAAAATTTCAACAGCAGGTCGCCACAACCTGCGGCTGTCCATTTCAGTTCAACACGGCAATGGGTTTACCACCTATTACAAGAGACGTAATACACACGGTGAAAAACTATATATGAACCAGCCACCCCTTCGGGGATAAAGGCATGACTGATACATACATTTTGGAAATGTTGGGTATCACCACAAAATAAGGAGGCGCGCACCCGCTTCTTTATTATCCTTCTTTCTGGTATCACAATCACTGTTTGATGAAAATGAAATTATAATAATGCTTGCTGCCCTTCACGACTTTGCCTGCGTAGTTTTTATATAGCCACAACAGTCCCCCATCCACTTCAACTGTATTTAAACCGTGCCTAGACTTTTCGGACACACATTTTCTTATTATCGAATATAAGCGCTCATGGCCCCGCTGACTCAGTTTTCTGTAAACGATCACTGCGTTAAGCAACATTCGCTATAGGTGGTCCTTGGATGGGTGACCACTTTGTGGATTTTACATTTGCGAGCGTTTCCGTGCTTCGGAAGGCACGTTAAGCCGTTGGTCCCGGTTGCCAGTAAAATGGCAGTCGTTAAGCCTGGTTGAAGGCCTTATGAGCGGCTTGAAAAATTTCAACATAAGGTCGCCACAGCCTGCGCCTGTCCATTTCAACACGGCAATGGGCTCACCACCTGTTACTTGGGACAAAAATGCATACGGTGAAATGTGGGGGTATAGTATGGCTCTGCCTACCCCTTCGGGGATGAAGGCGTGATAATATGTATGTAGGTATGCAATTTTTTATTATAATCGGTCTAGCCGTTATCGAGTGTCGCGTTTAGCAACAGCATTTAGCGACTCATTTTTATTTAAATGTAAAGATTAATAGGTTTATGCGGTACATTCAAAAGCACAACGCTGTAATTGACACGTATCCTGATTGCCCGTGAACATCCGGGGGTATCCTTCGGGAGTGCGATAGATCTGGAATAAATATAACGAAAATAATTCCTTCACACATTCTCATTTTTTAATCCACGTTTATTCAGTTTCCTGCATTCTTATCTCAGTTTTTTAATAATTTTCTGCACCCTGTATAAAATGATTGACCGCAATCATAGTGCGGCTGTTCGCGGTAGAGATAATCGCCAACGATTTCAACGAGATTGCGCCTGAACGCGTGCCAGCTAGTGATGTGAAAGAAAAAGATATCAATCAAATCAGTCTATCGCAGACCAGTGATAAACGTGGACCAACCGCATACGTATAACCGCTAAACTTAGTGTTTTGTAAACGATTACTGCCTTAGGCAACTTTCGCTATAGCTGGTTCTTAGATGGGTGTACACTTTGTGGCATTTACGTTTCCGTGCTTCCGTGCGTGGAGCCGTTGGTCCCGGTTGCCAGTAAAATGGCAGTCGTTAAGCCTAGTTGAAGGCCGTATGGACGGCTTGAAAAATTGCAACAGCAGGTTGCCACCACCTGCGCCTGTCCATTTCAACACGGCAATGGGCTTACCACCTGTTACGTGGGACAAAACTACATACAACCGACCTGTCGAAGTATCGGCTGGCCTTCGGACGGGATTGGGGCAGTCGCTCCGAACACTGCCGAACAAAAAAGTTTTGCTATTCGACAATAAAAGTGAACACCAGGCTCTAATGTACCTGCATTTGGAGCCTGGTTTTAACTTTTATTTAAACTTGGTTTGGAAGCAACTGGCAATATGCTAAGATGAAGAGAAAAGAGTCTGGCCTTAATGTCCCTCTCTGACCAGACGACTAGGTGTAGAGTACTTTCGAGTTTTCTCTTCTCTTCGCCATGACTTCGTTCGTTAATCAGCAGGTGCACCGATTGCAGGTGAGCTTGGGCTAGGACCCTGACGATCTTGATGACCCTAGCGGGGATACCCTTGTGAATTAATAAACAATATATAAATTTCATTTATAAAATTAATTAAAACCCTTTTTTTTTTTTCTATAATTTGGGTTCGATTCCTGGGTCTGAAAAAATATTTGTGTGATCCACAAATATTGGTTTCGGAGTTTGGGTGTTTCCTATGTATAATATGTGTATTTAAATATATATAAGTATGTTTATCAATCGTCTAGATCCCATAACACAAGCTTTAGCTTACTTAGGGCTAGACGGCCGTCAAAAAATGTCCTACAAGAAATATTTATTTATTGCTGTTTAGTAGTTTTTAAGTCAATCGCGAACAGACAGTTACGTTATATAGACACGGAAGACGATTTCTTTTTAACAGTGTTTACTTGGATTTTTTTATAAACATATATATTTTTTATAGTCAGTTAATTCCGCTACTCGATTAGAACGGTTATGTTCCCATCACTATTGTGCGCCCGCGCACGAGACGATTTCCAATTACGGTGAATAGTCTAACCTCGCCTGTAAAGTAAGTTCGTTTTATGTCAGCAAGAACTATCATTATGTATTCATCAATTACTTTTCGAAATGTACGGTATCACGACATTACTGCTAGCAGACAGGTGCGAAATTACATAGAGTATGAAATAATACCACCTCTGCAAGTACCTACTTATTTATAACTGATACCACACGTATTTTGTTCCTTAGTAATCCTAGATCCGTAATTATTAGGTATTCTCCGCCACGAAAACAGGGGTGTTAAATTTGATTTGCAATGTATACCTTTCGTCTGAGACATCATTGTAGGACATTTTTGTTACACAGCGCCTCTAGCTAATATGTAGTAAGCTTGTGGGATCTAGACAACTTATAAAGATAATTATATATTTTTAAATACACACATATTGTACATAGTAGATACAAACAAAAATGTGAAACAAACATTTCCGAATGACAAAAATGTTTGGGAATCGAATTCGGGACCGCAGCGCTGCAGTCTCATGCACTACCACCAGCTCCATCGAGGTAGTCGTTAGCTTATTTCGTAGATGTTAGAAAGCAAGATAAGGGCTTTTCTTATATTTTGTTCAAGTGGACTTATCGAGTTGAAATTAATATTGAGTTGTACTCAAATTCGATTAGCAATCGTTTGGACCTCAACAAATCAAATGTCATAGACAATGCTTAAGATACGGCAGTTTCAGTAACAATATTTGTAAATTTTGACACTCGAATGTTAATTCAAAATTATGGATACTTCCCGCGCAAATTATAGCATAGCACAAATACAATACAGTGAAAATACGAAAAATATAAAAAATAACGGTGAAGTAACAGACCGCAGAACACCTGTGCCCAGTAGATTTGTGGGTGACAATTGGCTGTGATAATGATGATGATGTTTAGAGATATCAAATCATTTTAAGGAGTCAAATCGGTTATTCGTTGGACGTGTATGTGCTAAGTTAACACAATCAAACGTTACGGTCTTAAATTAAGTGTAGAAGATAACTTCAAAGTTTATCTAAGCATCTATTCAACCGCTGACCTCTTTTTGTTCTAGCGGCTACAGAAATACCGTTAAAATTTTTGCTATCACGATTTTTGAGATGCAGACTGGTGATAGATAGATAGAGGAGTCTTAGTAATAGGGTCCCGTTTTAACCCTTTGGAAACGATACCCAAATCTATATATTTAAAAGGCAAAATTACTGACTGACTCATTGATCACGCAATCTCTGTAACTACCAAAGCTATAAAGCTCAAACTTCGCATGGAGATTGTTTTTAATACGTAGGTTTCCGCTAAGAAGGGATTTTGCGAAATTCTGCCCCTAGGGAAGTAAATAAGCGATAAACGATTGTACTCGTATGAAAGTTCATCATTTTCAAAGTTAGAAACATGAATACACATTTTCAAAGTTAGAAACATGAATACACCTGTTTTTAGTTAAAAATAAATGGGCACGTGTATTGCGGTTTTGCAAAATTTTACCTTTAAGGCGGTGAACAAGGGTTGAAAGTTTATATGGAAAATTCTTCATTTTCAAACATAGCAACACCGAATTTCTTATACCTGCTTCTGTATAAAAATATAAATAACGTGTTAAGGAATTTTGATAAATTCTACCCTTGAGGGGGTAAAACAGTAGTTGTAATAACTGACTTATTGATCACGAAACCTATATAACTAACAAAGCTACGAAGCCCGAACTTCGCACGAGGGTTCCTTTTAACACGTAGGATTCCCCTAAGAATGGTTTTTTTGAAATTCTACCTCTAAGGAAGTAAATAAGCGATAAACGGTTGTATGAAAATTCTAATTTTTAAAGTTAGAAACATGAATTTACGTACACCTGTTTTTGGTTACAAATGCTTGGGTAAGTGTATATGTATCGCGGTTTCAGAAAATTTTACCTATAAGGAAGTAAAATAGGGTTTGTAGAAACTGACTCATTGATCACGAAATCTATTCAGCTAACGAAGCTATAAAGCCCAAAGTTCGCATGGGAGTTCTTATTAACACGTAGTTGCCTCCTATGAAAGGGTTTTGAGAAATTCTACCCCTAAGGACGTAAATAAGGTATAAACGGTTGTATGGAAGATTGTCATTTTTAAAGTTAGTAACATGAACTTACGTACTGTTATAGAAGAATCTCATAAGGCTAAAAGAAAGCACCTGTATTACCAGTGAGTTCAGTGTTCCTACGGGAACCAAATACATATGAGGGTAAACCACGTACAGCTTAAGCATTAAACATAGAATCCTGAAATTTGGTGAATGTATACTTCAAGTATTTGGAAAAGAAAATAAAACGGTATTCCCGATTCCATGGGAACTGGAACTACGCGGGTGAAACCAAACACAGCTTAAACTATCAAACATAGGTACACACCTGAAATTTAGCGAGAGTACTTATTAGGTCTACCTTGACTCAGCACTAAAAATAAAATACCCTGTATTCCCATGGGAACGGAACTACGTGGGTAAAACCATACACAGCCTGAAATTTGGTGAACGTATTTTTACGTACCTACGTTAGATAAGCACTAAGCATAGAATTCCAGGTATTCCCAGAGGAATGTAATCCTACTAATATCATAAATGTACAAGTTTGTGAAGATTTTTATTTGTTATTTAATCACATTTAGATGAAAATCGGCGTGTAGATAGAACATTTTCTGAATTAATACATATGATACCTACTTTTTAGAGAATAAACGTCAAAAGAATGAAAACTATTTTAAATGTAGTTATGTTATAAGTTGTCATGGAAAAACTTATCAGCTAACTTTAGGGTGTCGTACCGGTGTGCGCGCGCATCGTAAAAATTAACTCTCATAATTTTTTCCTAATGCGCCAAAAGAAGTATAACTTCCAAAAGTACCTAGTCAGGTCATAAGTATTGTCACACAGTAAAAACTTTTCTTTTAGAATGTTGGCCACAAAAAAGTTTATTGAATTCGAATTTAGAATTGTTCATGACAATAAAAATGTATACTTTTTAGAATTTTACTCATATTTAAATATGGAGTGGACGCTTAAAGAAGACCGTGTTGCAGTTATTGCGTTGCATCGTTGCGGTTACGCGCCAATTCAAATTTTTGACATACTGAAAAATATGAATATAACCAAAAGATTCGTTTATCGTACCATCAAACGATACAATGAAGACTCTAGTGTAGATGACAGGTCAAGAAGTGGTCGCCCTCGGTCTCTTAGGACTCCAGCAGTGATAAAAGCTGTGAAGGCGCGAATTTAAAGAAATCCCAAACGTAAGCAGAAACTGTTGGCCCTTCAGATGGGGTTAAGCAGAACTACGGTGAAAAGGGTTTTAAATGAAGACTTAGGGCTTCGGTCATATCGAAGAAAAAAAGATATCGTTTAAATGCTCGTCTAATGGACCTGAGACTGAAGAGATGCCGCGCTTTGTTGAAGCGGTACGCGGGAAAAAAATATCGGGATATTCTTTTTTTCGGATGAAAAATTTTTACCGTAGAAGAGAGCTACAACAAACAAAATGATAAGGTGTACGCACACAGTAGTGAAGAAGCTAGCAACCGTATTCCGCGTGTCCAACGAGGTCATTTTCCACCCTCGCTCATGGTATGGTTGGGAGTTTCTTATTGGGGCTTAACAGAGGTACATTTTTGTGAGAAAGGTGTAAAAACGAATGCAGTTGTGTATCAAAATACAGTCCTGACGAACCTTGTGGAACCTGTTTCTCATACCATGTTCAATAACAGGCACTGGGTATTCCAACTAGATTCGGCGCCAGCTCATAGAGCGAAGAGCCCACAAGACTGGCTGGCGGCACGTGAAATCGACTTCATCCGGCACGAAGACTGGCTCTCCTCCAGTCCAGATTTGAGTCCGTTAGATTACAAGATATGGCAACACTTGGAGGAAAAGGTGTGCTCAAAGCCTAATCCCAATTTGGAGTCACTCAAGACATCCTTGGCAGCCGCCCGCCGATATTGACATGGACCTCGTTCGTGCTGCGATAGACGACTGGCCGCGCAGATTGAAGGCCTGTATTCAAAATCACGGAGTCATTTTAAATAAACTTTATTGTCATAAGAATCTATGTTTTGTTAAGTTCATTTTGGTATATAAATGGTTACATAATGAATAAACTTGTTTCAATTATTTTATATTAAACATGTGACAGAATTTATGACCTGACTAGGTATATAAATGAAACCACTTCGCTCATGGAAACACAATGCATCTGAATCGGAAATCAGTCTCAATACACTCAAACAGACGGAAGAAATAGTTTTTCAAGAGAGTTACGGTTTCTAGTCGTCGGCAAGAAATGGTATTCCCATACTAATGTTTATTGGTTGAATTAAGTTGAAAATGTATATAATATCTTCAGCATTTTTCTACAACTGAACTGCTTAGTTGCTCAACTATTCTTCCAAATGAGCTGAAATCTAGCACTTATAAATCCAATGGCAATGCAATTATATTTTGTCACACATACCTGATTGGCGTATTTCATAAAAGCGCGTGACAAAAATTTTTAACCTATTTTTCACACTAACAGGTATTATATATTTTCTCCTTTTTATTTTATTATTTTTTTTTTTTACTCATCATCATCATCCGAGCTTCTGTTCAACATCTCGCAACGCCTGGGGTCCGCTTTCCAACTTATTCCCCTTATTTTTTCGCACGGTCAACGACGTCCCTGGGGCTAGTAGTGAGACCATTGACACCTTAGAACCAGTAGTTACCCGTGGTACTACCGGTGGTACTACTGATAGTACCACGGGAAATATTTTTTGCCCGTGGTTCTACTATGACGTATAGTAGTACCACGGGAGATTTTATATTACCCCTGGTACTACTACTACTACTAGTATACTTAATAAATAATATACAATAATTGTAAAGTATTTTATTTATTGTAATAAAATACCTAATAACGTTATTTTAATTTTACCCATGGCATACTTTGTCATCCCATGTCCTACACTATGACGTTGATTTTATAAAATTGACAAGCAACCGTTTGTGTTGGTATTCTTCATAAATAAATATAAATATCCATCACGCCTTATCCCCGAAGGGGTGGCAGAGGCATATTATATGCCCACTTTTCACCCTGTGGATTCCTGTCACACGTAATAGGTGGTGAGCCCATTGCCGTGTGGAAATAGACAGACGCAGGTTGTGGCTACCTGCTGTTGAAATTTTCAAGCCGCCCATAAGGCCTTCAACCAGGCTTAACGACTGCCATTTTTCTGGCAACCGGGACCAACGGCTTAACGAGCCTTCCGAAGCACGGAAACGCTCGCAAATGTAAATGCCACAAAGTGGTCACCCATCCGAGGACCAGCCATAGTGAAAGTTGCGTAACTCAGTGATCATTTACAGAACACCGAGACCGCGGGGCCACGAGCCTTCTATATTATAATCTTTCTTATATTATAATCCATTGAAATATTTTTTTTAGTTTTAGTCTCCTATATTTTTCTCCTGTTTAGGTTGCGATTTATGCGCTGGGTATCCGCTCTCGATTGCGATTTATGTAGATACATAAAACATAAAGTATTTTATTTATACTTAATTTAGATAACTTAAGTATAAATAAAATACTTTACAATTATTGTATATTATTTATTAAGTATACTAGTAGTAGTAGTAGTAGTACCAGGGGTAATATAAAATCTCCCGTGGTACTACCAGTAGTACCACCGGTAGTACCACCGGTAGTACCACGGGTAAGTACTGCTTAGAACATATAATAATAGGCTTTATAGTGTTCTGTGATTGACAGGTACGAGTATACCACCCTTTCGACGTTCAAACATGCTCTTCTTGGGTCTTTCCCTCTCACCGGGATCTGACCGCTGCGCTCGACCTATTCATGGTGTAAGCCTATGCAGACGGATATGGGATGTTTAGAGATGTCATGTACTCGGTCTTCGCCAAATTATAGCCCAGATCGCGTTTAACTAAATAAAGTTTAATAATATGAAACAAATAAGATTCAGCACTCGTGTGGGTGTTCTTTTTGCCGTGAAAATCCCCACGCTATAATCTGAATATATTTTATATACTTTATATACCCGCTATAGCGTGAAGATAGTTAGTTACTTATAATTCCCCACGGATGTTATGCCGGTTTTGAACCCACTAAAACCACTCGATCCCTACCAATCTGTATAACTCCTCAGAAGTATATCCCAACGTTCCCGACAACTATCGGTATCGTGTATCAGTATCGGTGCATATAGCACGTATAGCTTATAGTACATATTATCGTAAAATTTGTTATTAGCTCTCTGGAACACACCCATGTTACCATATCCCACAGAGCGCGACGCAATTACTTTATTGAAAACCAGCACAGCATCGCCACAAATAGAGCGAGACGACCATTGTGTTGAACGCACGTCCTATTTCGTACAACTCAACTATGTATATCTATATCGACGTTTCTCAATCGTGTATTAGGCATTTCCTGCAAGAAGCTGACAGTTAATAGGAGACTTATTGCATATGGGCCGAAGTCATTTTCAACAGAAGTGCACTCCCATTGGACATGTAAGTACTATTATAGACGCTGATAGGGGTGATAATCTAAAGGACTGTTTACCTCCTCTTCTTAAAATATTTATCTATGTATGCTATATGTACAACTATGAAAGCCTGAATCGTTTAATTAAAGTATTTTCAATTCCAAAGAGTTCCAATATATCCTACGAAATGCCCAGTTTGCAATTACAACAAAATGAACGAGAAAAATAAGATCTATGGTACAAGAGCTTGGCGCCAATTCTGTATTATATTTTCCAAAATTAGTGTATAATTCGTGATTTTGAGTTTAATAATGGTGGATTATGATACATAAAGTGTTCGAAAATGTGCATGAGTTATGGAAAGTGAAATGTTGCAGTGAACAGCAGTGTTCTATGTGTTAGTTCCAAATCTACATATAAAGCCCTAGTTAAGGTTCTACTAGGGTACGAACCAGGACCTAGGACTGAGCATTTGACATCGACAAATGACTAGACATGGCAAAATAATGGCTTTGCCTGCCCAATATGGACGAAGACAACTAACAACAAAATATCTATGTTACGCAAATTTAGGACTAGTGAATGTTTTAATCGTATCTGATACGTAGGTACTCGATAGTTGGGCATGTCGCGGCGACACACAAAAGTGTTCCCGCAAGGCATTTCTCCTCATTTTAGGATTTCTTTGGAGCCAATAAATCTTAAGACCACGTTAAGTATTTGTGTACTGTAACTGTCACAAATTTTGTTTAACAAGACCAACACTCACGCAAATACTGTGTCAAACCGCCGTTGTTACCACCCTACTTATCCTACTAGTATTATAAACTCGAAAGTTTGTATTGTAAGTATGGATGCTTGTTATACTTTCACGCAAAATCTACTGAATGGATTTTGATGAAACTTAACAATAATATAGCTTACACTTCAGAATAACACATGGCCTATTTTTCATCCCGGGAACACGTTTCCATGGGAAACGAGAACGGGAAAGCTTCACCACGCGTGCGGAGCCGCGAGCGTCAGTAGTAGATAATAATCCCTCAATTGCACGCACCCATGTAAATAAATGGCTATTTTTGATCTTCACCCTTGATAAAACCAGCGAGTTTAAGTCCAAACACCCCGAACTCTCTAACACTCCTGTCTTGTACACGCAATTTTTTGCCCACATTCCAACATTGCAAAAGCATTTCCGCATGGCATAGCACTAACCGTATTTATGAATGTACTTCAATATCTCTAACTCATCTGTTATGCGATTAGAAATCGAACGGTATGTCCGTTGTGTAACATAAGTTATGCTGAGAACAGAGCTGGGTTGGCCCTTTATTTTTTAGCTAGTGCCCTGCGGCTTTGTTTGTGATACACTTGAACCTCTGCTATACTCTTTTATAGTGCCAAGTTTCCCAAAATCATTTCATAGAGGATGTCTTAACCACTAAACTAGATATAATATTGGTTAAGATAGGTTAGTATTTTGAGTCGGCTTATCTGAAGTTTCTTATCATATCTACGTCTTGAAAAAAACAATATACGACATACGTATACATCGTCGCGTTTAAAGCATTTTCCAATACATCAATACTTTCATGATCTCTTTGAACATTGACCTGTTTAAGCTAGAATCATATGCACAAATCTAGCATTGCAATTAGATTTATAACTATTGCTAGCAAAGAACAAATACGCCAACTATGGTAAATAAATCTTGGAAAGTACAGACAACCAGACAGATAAGAATAAGAATGAAGTTATTTTCAACATACGAATAACATATTGTACATGATATACTAATCTATCATTTATATATATATAAATTAGTTGATAATTACACTGAAGAAGATACTAGTTCTATGTGCATAAACATTTCGTATTTTTGTGTATATTTTCAAGAAGAAGTCAGACTTACTTTGTCAAACAAATTAATACCGATGGTGGCGATTATAAAAGACATTTTCGACAATATTGCTCATCAGAATTGAGCAGTACATATTTATTATATACACTGATGGTAGGTGCCTGCAATGAAGGTAGGGATTTGCTCGAGATGTGCACTAGAGCGAGCTGCGTCTGCGCATTCTATTGCGTTTTTGTTGTACTACTAAGGTACCTAAAAAAGGCTGCGGATCATCGATTAGCTGTTACCGTAACCTATTAACGCTGCGTACACTGGAGAGTTACTCGTGCGTTTCCATCTGAAGATAATTGGAAAGGTAATGAGAGTGAGAAAGCCAAAATGTTTTCAAGGATTGGTGCGCACTTTTTGTTCCAGAACAATGCGGGTGGGGAAGCGATTTCATCCTCACACTGTGGATACAATCGTGCCCAGAACCGAATGATTCTCTGCCTGCGCACATGTTTTCCTCCTTTTACAATACAGGGTCCTTTAAGAGTAACTAATACGACCTAACTAACTAATACGACCCATTTGATCAAAAGTAGTTGAGGGTGAGAAGGCAAATTGATTTAATGATAATCCCTAAACAGAAGGACCACAGACGGCTGACAATGACATTTTCTCTCAAAAAGTGTAGAAAATAAGTCAATTCCTATAACCGATTCCAATCCCCAATTTGTGCTGCAAATAGTAGATTTTGGAAACATATGGAACTAAGAATATATGGCTAAGGCGACAGAGAAATGTTTTTACAATCTGTCAACTCTGCAGTACTAAGGCAAAATTTTACTGATGAAAACGACGCGACCGTGCTATTTTATATAATATGTGCATAAATGCCTGCCGTAATACAACCGATACTAAACAAAATATTTATCACAAAGTTAAAGAATATACTCGCATAGCGCCTGCCATAGAAAACGCAGCAATAAAACTCACATTTACGGCTTTTCACTATCCAATATTCATAGACAAAAAAATATGAGAAACAAAAAGGTATTCATTAAAAATTATACTCATACTAGTTAACGCGGGGTGTCGTTTTCTCGTTACCGTTTCCCACAGGAAATTGTTACATAAATAAAAAGTATAAAATAGTAGATATAAATTAGCCGGGATAAAAAGTAGCCTATGTGTTATTCTGATGTGTAAGCTATATTATTGTAAAGTTTCATCAAAATCCATTCAGTAGATTTTTAAAAATTCCGCGTTTATGATATTAGAGGATTCGTCAGAATTTACGTTTTATGCCTGATTCGCAATGCAATCTTATTTACAATAAGTACATACAATATAATCACCCCTTTTTGCCTAACAATACGCTCAAATTTAACCAGTTCTATTTCTGTCCTACATAATAGAGAGCATATTGCCGTGTTGTATTGGACATTCTTTTCCAAAACTAAAGACTAACTAACTATCTTCACCGTTTTGATCTGAAGGGGGAGTCAGAGAGGACAGCTGGCAAGACTTCGCGATCTATGCATACACGGCTTCCTTCTATCATCGCACCGCTCGCGATAGACAGGTGTTCACCCTCACACTTTACGTCTGGAACGCACGCACACGGTAATGTCCGATAGAGGCTTTATTCCGCGAACGCTTAGATTGTGGAATGAACTCCCTGCCTGGGTTTTTCCGAGCGTCTACAGTATGGGGTTCTACAAAAGGGGTGTTAGAAGGTTTATAAAGGGTCGGCAGCGTGAGTGTTGCACTTCTGGTGTTGCAAACGTCCATAGGATACGGTGACCACTTTCTTAACGCAGTGATCGTTTACTAAATACTGATTCAGCGGGCCCATGAGCGCTTTACGAGTAATGTAATGATGTATGATGAATGTAATGATCTGAAGAAGTGTAGTAACAAAACCCTTGTTTTTCTCTCGTTGTTTCTTTTAACTGTATATAAAGCTGCCTGTGACTTTAATGTAAAGCAGAGGTCAACAAACTCAAGCATTTGAAAAACAAAATCTAAGTAAACAATAACAGAAATTAAAGAGGTCATTGACATGATCATCCAAAATATTGAGAAAGTTATGCTTAAATTATGTAAATAGTAAGCTACTTTCAATTTTGTTCTTAATTAGTAGGTGTGTACTTATCTCATTAATGTGTTCTTTAGAACTTTGTTATTTACTAGAAACGATTATTCTTTTTGTCCATTATTTAATCATTTAAACTGTCGAGTTATCTATTCTATTACCACAGCGTATTATATTGAAAATATCGCGTCACTTGTTTGTTATCGGATTCCTCCGAAACGGCTTAACAATTTTTTTTTGTACGTTTGGTGGGTGTAAGAATAGTCAACGATTGCCTGATCAGCTACTATAATTCTGGACGGGCAGTCCTTTTAAGTCCACCGGTCCTTAGTAGCCTTTATCATGCGAAAAATGACGAAATTATTTCAAATGGGTGCCATAGGGGTAATACCGACAAATTTGGAGCCTACCGGCTTCTTTCACAAAAGATTGACGCTACATATAACAAAAACACTCTAAGAGTGGAGCAGCGTTTCGTTGAACTCAAACTTGACGTGTGCTGTCAACAGCAACATGCAACTACGCGTCAGCATATGCTGAAAATTGTGCCGTGTTTTGCGCTTGCTAATAGCAAAATTTTTTAAGTAAATTTGTCTAGTTATAGTTCGAAAAATATGCCTTTTTCTGTATACAAGCAGAATAAAATTATTTTATTTCTTCTTTACCTGGGTCACATAAACTAGCATATATAGGAGTTGGTTTAAACGATAGATGCTCCTAGGCTAGGCTCCTAGCAGCCAAATAAACTAGGCAAATAAGCTAAAAGGTTTCACCCAGGCTTTAAATCCAGATAGAGATTGGAAGTCACTGATCTGTCTCAACTTCATTACCATATAACTATCTCCTATTTCACTCATTCCATCCATTCAAATTACACGAATACGTATAGACAACTAGAACTACTTTCTTAAGAAAGCTCATACCATCAAACTAAGTCGGGTAAAGTTAAATATCTACATTTACCATAGTTATAAACGTGTTAACTACACAGGTCACTGTTTCTATAATTGCATACAAACGATGAGAGGCTGAAAGTGCAGCGTTTCTATTATTTATTTTACGTAGGCGAATAAATTTAGACTGTGAAATGTGATATATGGGTGTTTTTTGCAGGACGAGCTGGAGAACCTGAGGGGCAAACTGGACAAAGTGGATAGTGAAAGAACACACTACAAGAACGAAACAGAACGACTTGAAACGAAGGTAAGGGTTATTGATTAATATATCATATAAGTTGTACATACTCGTAAAACTGGTTTAGTTATAAGAATAAGGCAGAAATAATAATAAATAAAAATAAATTTATTTCAGTAAAAATCAGTAAAAATGGTAAATGGTAGTTTCTCAATATGATATCGAAAAAAAACTATTATATATTACTATTTTTGTCACAAAATGAGGTGTTCTACCTTAATTCACGTTTAATATAACAAAATCACTATGCTGAAATAGAAATTATACCGACCCTATGCTAATTTTATTACTCGTCGACCAGTCGTCGACTAATAGCACTCGTCGACCAGTCACAAACAGGGGGCTCACTACGATCTCTTTTGGAAGTGGGTCGAAAGGCTGAAGCGGCTGAAGAGTGTGCTGCTCGCGGCTTGCTCGCAGGCAATGGGTAGAGAGGGCGTAAAGTACAACGTACCACCTCACTTAGCTTCTCACAGGGCATGGCTGCTTTGCTAAGTACCGGTGTGAGCTGGTGGATGTGGACTTGGACTCCGAAAGCCGTCACTATCCTAGCAGCGCTGTGGGCACGCCTAAGCACAAGCACACTGTGTGTGTGGCTTGGGATCGGCTACATAGTACCCCAATGGGTAGAGTTGGGCTGCTGTTGCTGCGGCAGTGGTGCGCGAGCCATATTTGTCAGCCGACAATGCCTTCGTCTCTTTCGCCAATGAGGTAATGAAGCCAATAGAAAGAAACTACGAATGCAGGAGCCAGCTAGACGCACGCTCCCACTTGTGCCGTTTAGTATCACTGTGCGTGCTCTCTACTAGTTTCCGCCGAGGACGAAAGAATGGGGGATGCCGCTAATAATGGTCATCTGGCGGGGGGCCTTCTACGCTCTGATGGACGTTCGAGGGCGGCCGAAAGTCGGTACAGCCTTCGAGAGATAATGAGGGCGTCCATCTGACTTCCCAAAGAGAGCCTATTCCGGAGCATTTCCTCAGTCGGGTCGCCGTGACTTGCGCTCCAGCATGCCCTGAAGAGTGTAGAAAGGCTCTTAAAAGGCTCAGAGTCAACCTACAAACCATTCCTGTTGCCCCGCAATGGGGATGACGACGTTTAAAAGCATTCCCCGCGTTAATCATGTAGATTCATAGCACGTGTCGTACAATTTACACTGTTAATTTGCCAACAATTATTAGTTTGAAATATATTATACTAGCTAATGCCCGCGGCTCCGTCCGCAAGGCAAAGATTTCCCGTTCCCGTTTCCCACTGGCACATGTTCCCGGGATAAAAAGTGAAAGAATATTCAAAATCGGTTTACGAGTAGCAGATTCAGGGATTATCCCCTACTCCTCAAAAAATCTCAAATGCACAAAGCACTATTTATAATATTAGTATAGATTGTCCTCTCAAAATGACCCGTTTTTCAAAATTTATTTATATGCGTTATTTGTCCATTTTTAATGACAAATAAATAAATATAATACATAAAAAATAAATACAGAGTAACGTAATAAATTGTGTGTATAATGTGTCCTGCAATATTTAATTTAAATTGTGTTACTACCTACATTGATTAAACTTTATCTGGCTTTATATGTACCTTCTGATAAAACAGTACGGTAGAAATAAATTTAAACAACTGTTTCTTTAACATACAAAATACTAATCAATTATTCAGTCATTATGTAGTCTGCAAATGCAATACCTACTTATCGTAAACATTTTACTAAGAATGATGGCCAGAACTCATTGACTTAACTCGAGCAAGTTTTTATAAATAGGTTTTATTTCAATGTTACACTGAAAGGCATGGAGCATTTAAGGCATTTAATATTAAACTAGCTGATGCCTCAGCTTCACCGGCGCGCAAAAAAAAAACCGTTTCCCATAGGATATGGTAAGCTATTTTACAAGATGGACATAATGCTGCCTCGGACTTTTCTGTACACTTATAAAAAAATAATAATAAATAAATGTACATTTTGTTATATCACTCGGTTACGATTAAAACCCTCTGGGCCCAATTCTCTATCACACGACTTGATACCGTAGACGTCACACGACTTGAAAGCGTGAACGTAAATTCACTAGTAAAATATCCTCTGTCTCGAGTTTCACCGTTTCTAAATATGAAACAAATGACACTTCCCCAGCAAATTTCCGTGTACGCTTTCAAGTCGTATGGTCGAGAATTGGGCCCCTGTTACGTCAGCCCTATTAATTATTCCGTGAATTAGCTTAATTTTTTTTCCGACGTCTTGAACAATTATCGTCATATTTCAAACAACTTTCCTCGACAACTTATTTACCTATATCTGCCTCATGAATTATTCAGTTGGTAAAACTCCCATGATAATCTATTCAGTTGGTAAAACTCCCATAATAATCTATTCAGTAGTCTTTGAGTTAATCGCAAACAGACAGACAGACGCGGCGGGTGACTTTGTTTTATAATATGTAAGGATAAAAATATACAAGGCAATGTTTATTTTAACCGGCTTATTGCTATATATATATCACATATAATAATAAAACATACAAATAAATAGATACATATAAATAGATATAATAATATATCACACGGCATATAGGGTTTTGCCTCTGTAAAGCATTTACTTCGAAACGATTGATTTGACCTAAACAATCATTTAGTCTGCAAAGAGAGGGGGGTGTACTCATTACTGACAAAATTTAGCACTTTAAAATTTAATATTCCGCAAACTATTTCCTTAAAATAGCAAACTCCTATATTATTGAAAGATTTATCCAACGATACTCCACTTTATATGGGATGAACGTAAAAAATTATCTTAATTGTTATATTATTAAATTGGAAAAGGGCGTGCTTAGTTGGTTTGGACACGTCCCACTAATTACTGAAGAATGTTTGAACGATGAACAATATTCATTGTGTGAAAGTAGAGGGTAGAAGTAGTCAGATTAGACCGATACGGAGACCACGTGAGCAGATTGCTCAAAAACGGAAAGGTCAATAACAGTAGGTACTCGGGATACCCAGACGGCAGAAAATAGTATACATGGATCGTGAAGCCAGGCGATTGTTCTTCTCTGACCACCCCGTCAGGAATTCAGCGTGACTCTAAAAAGCTTTGAACCACATTTTTGATGTTATTATTTTTTCTTAGAATTGTTTTTAATATATATGTGACAGCTGTTTCAATTAGATTTAATCATACCTACCTTACATGTACCTATATCAAATAACAATAATATAAATAACAGCGTTGAGTATTTTTGCTATGGCGGGGTATTTTCCAGTCGGTTTCTTCTGTCATTTCGACAGTGATAGACAGGACCTGACCTATTTCTTGTTTATTTGTATGTGTCAGTCTATAAATACAATTATAAAATTGTGCATTATATTTGACTTTAGTTAGCTTACGCGTGACATACACTGAAAAGAGTCATCGATTTTTTAAACGGTTTCTATTATAGGTCTCGTAAATCTATTAGTTCGCTCTGAAGTTAGCTGTTATATAGCTGCACACGATTATTAAATAGTATATACTATACTTTATACTTGCGCAAGCGCTCGTGGCCCTAACACAGTTTTTGTAACCGTTCTGTAAACGATCACTGCGTTAAGCAATTTTTGCTATAGCTAGTCCTCGGATGGGTGAACGCTTTGTGCACTTCTATTTACGAGCGTTTCCCTACTTCGTTAAGCCGTTGGTCCCGGTTGCCAGTAACATGCAAGTTGAAGGCCATCATCAACATAGCTAAGGGGTCACCATTTGTTACGTGGGACAAATAGCTTACGGTGGAATATATATATTAATACCACTGCAAATCCTTAGGGGTAAAGGCTTGCACATACGAGAGCGCTGCAACTTTACTTCGTTTATTTGGCGAATTACACAATTGGTCAACTTCATTATAGAACTTTCAAAAAAGAATGAATTGGTCTTTGATTGCTCATTAGTAGGAGAGTTAGTCCAGGTGATGTTTATCATCTTTCTAGCTGGAAAGCAAATCCATTTTAACTGCGCGTGACTAAACCTGAAGTCTGATAACTGGAATCGAAGCCGCTCTTACAGGACGGATGAAAACGTACATCGTTAATATTCTCACCAAAAATATACATAATTTATATTAATAACATGCATATTATCACGCCTTTATTCCCGAAAGGGGTAGGTAGAGGCATACTATACGACCACATTACACCGTATGCATTTTTGTCCCACGTAACAAGTGGTGAGCCCATTGCCGTATTGAAATGTACAGGCGCAGGCTGTGGCGACCTGTTTGAAATTTTATAAGGCCTTCAACTGGGCTTAACGACTACCATTTTACTGGCAACCGAGACCAACGGCTCAACGTGCCCTCCAAAGCACGGAAACTTGCAAATGTGCATTACTAGGTGGTCACCCATCCAAGGACCAGAAACAGGGAAAAGATGCTTAACGCAGTGATCGTTTACAGAACACTGAGTTAGTTAGATTATTTATAAATCAATTTGTAAATATATATTACTTTTCTTTATGACGTTATATTTAATGGTAAGCTTTTTAACTGTAATCACTTAGTGGGTAGCATTAACTATTTTACGAGGCATGCCTTTTAAGTTTTGTCGTTTAAAGAAAATAACACAACTAGAACCTAATAGTACTTTTTATTGTTTTTCAAAGTATTCACCACGTAGCTTAATTCACTTTTCCATTCGCTCAAATCAGTTATTATAACATTTATTCCACTCTAAAGTGGGGTGTTCAAAATGGTTGACTTGAGAACGTCGACTGCTACTTCACCAAACTGGAACCTTTTTCTAAATTTTAAGGAATATAAAGAAATCTTTAGGGCTTAAGTCAGGACTGTATGGAGGATGGTCAAGAATTACTACTCTTTCCTGCTTCAAATACTCAATCGTTTCAAACCACGTAGCTTAATTCACTTTTCCATTCGCTCAAATCAGTTATTATAACATTTATTCCACTCTAAAGTGGGGGTGTTCAAAATGGTTGACTTGAGAGCGTCGACTGCTACTTCACCAAACTGGAACCTTTTTCTTAATTTTAAGGAATATAAAGAAATCTTTAGGGCTTAAGTCAGGACTGTATGGAGGATGGTCAAGAATTACTACTCTTTCCTGCTTCAAATACTCAATCGTTTGACGAGCGCTGTTTGAGCTTGCGTTGTCGTGGTGCAGGATGATGCGTCGCTTTGAGTTAGATTTTCGAGGTTCGACGATGACTTGTGATATAACAAACTGTGGTATACCCCTCTGCGTCAACCTTTCTATGATCTTCAAGTGCAATAATCGCAACATGACCGGTTTTTCCAACAAACGCGGCCACCATCTTCTTTGAAGTGCTTCGAGAACGGAACGGCAAATGCACTTTAGTCGGCTTTGGCTCGTCTTGAAAGACCCTGATTGTAGATTGTTGTTTGGAATCAGGATCGTAGGTATAGATCCAAGATTCGTCACCACTGATGATGTCGTAGACGTGATTTGACTCTCTTCGGTTGAACCTTTGCAGAGTTTTCTTACACCAACTGACGCGGGCCGCCTTGTGATCGTCGGAACGCAGATGTGGTATCTGTCCACGCTGGAATTCTAAAAACCAGCGTTCGACAGTCCGCAGACATGGGGCTTCATCACTGAACACAGATGTTAGCTCTTCAAAACACTGAAGCCGTGTCAGGCCTCTTCTAAAGTTGTAGAAAATTATTGCACGAACATTTTCCTTACAAAGGATTTTCATTTTCGTTCGTAACCTGACAGATTCCAATCGACGCTGTGACTAAACAATAGCAATAATCGTAATACTTTCAATAGTTTTAAGATTCAAAATATAAACACATTCGAATATAGAACAGTTCCAAATTCAAAATTGCCGGGCAATATTGAAACGACAGAACTTAAAAGGCATGCCTAGTAAACTTACTGACACATCTAGAAACAAATCTATTGGAGAAATTTCCTAGATTTGTTCAGTTTTATCTCAATAAACTCCTATCAAGCTATTCGTATTAGCAATTGCTATTAAATCTATTTTCAGCAATTAAATGATTTATCTGTACCTAGTTGACACGCAAAAGACTAGGTACTCTGATATTTATGCTATGAAGTTCATTCGCGAGGAACGACCCGCCCACCGGTTAACCCAGTCCCACCGGCTTACCTTGAAACAGGATAATAAGTGCAATCCACGTCACGTCAGTCTTTACGTGACTCTTGCCTCTTCAAGTAGTATAAAAAAATTACTGTCAAGCGGTCATGTCAAATTTAGAACACGAACTCCGGCCAGATTGAAGAAAATTCCTATTTAGAAAATTTAAATGAAAAATATAATTAAACTAAAGTAAGATAATTTTAAATAAGTTCGTAGTTTAGAATTTTTTCGATGTATTGATTACACATAAACCTTCGTGTAATTAAAATGAAATAAAAAGTAAAAATGCCTTAAAAGTGTTTCATAAACATTTTGTGAAATTCAAATGTCTACATAAAATGCACGTAAGTACCACTCCTCACAATAATGTCTCTGACCTATATGTATCTTAATAAATGTAGGTAGGTAAGTTGATACCTATAGATTAACAAATGTTACAAAGTTCAATAGCGATAAAAAAAACACATGTTTAATTACAATCTAGACAGTATCGATGTTGAGACAGTAACCTCCTGAATTAGAGACAGAATCAAATCAAAATGACTTATAACGAAAATTGTTAGAAAATTGACAAAAAAAGAGGTTTGTATGGGTTGTTTGGGTATAGCTTCAAAAGCCTATGAAAATATTAGAATTTTATACTGTTAGAATAATAACTTTCGTGAGCGTTGTTCATTATTACTTATGGCTTTACTGACGTGTAAATTTCCTAAAAACTAAATGTAGTAGGGCGATCCCGAAATTAACGTGTCTAAAACCGTTTAGTCAGTAATAATTGAAGTGAAACTCCTTATCGACGTTGAGAAAAAAATTATAGCTATAAAATAATCCTATTCGAGATTTCGTACGGAATCCTAAACTTTTTGAAAATCCAATATAACCTATGTTACTCACGAAGAATGTGGGTTTCTAATGTTGAAAGAATTTTTAAAACCGACCTAATAGTTTCTGAGCCTATTCACTACAAACAAACAAATCTTACCGTTTTATAATCAGAGAGGTGAGGCTGACGTAATCTTACTTGGTCAGCCGCAAATCACTGCTTTCTGGAATAAGGAGGGAAATCTCCGGCATTGTGAACAGTTGGCTACAGTAGGGTTATAGGTACGTACCATTACAAAAATCGCGACTATATAGAAGCTGTTGACAGCTGGCAAGGTTCAATTACCATAGAACTTGTTCCTCATTCGAGCCGGTTAAGAATATAATAAAATAACATAGAAATTAGTCGACATAAATCCATTTACTACTAAATCGCAACATATATTATTACGACTCAAGATATAATTTCTGAATCTTAATCTACAAAGATTAAGATTAAGTGCCAACTTTGCTTTACGGTAACGAAACCTGGGTATGTCAGCAGATGCATGAAAGTAAATGGAATGCTGTGGAGATGCGATCAATTCGAAAATTGTGCGGCGTTACCTTGGCCGACCGAATACGTAACGAAGTGATACGCAATATGGCAGGTTTGAATGAAAGTGTCAGCGTTAAGCTGGAAAAGGGCGTGCTCAGTTGGTTTGGACACGTCCAACGAATGAGTGAGGAACGATTGACGAAGAATATATATTGTGCGAAAGCAGAGGGTAGAAGAGGTCAGGGTAGGCCGAGACTTACATATGAAGACCACGTGAGCAGATTGCTCAAAAAGTACTCGGATACCCAGACGTGCGTGTATGAAACGATTGATGAATCTCGAAGAAGCGAAAGAAGTATGCATGGATCGCGAAGCGATCTGTCCTCTCTGACTACCCCGTCAGGGATACAGCGTGAAGATAGTTATAGTTTTTATTTTAATCTATAAAGATTTGTAACTAATAAATATAATTGAAGTGTCTGTTTTTAATAAAGAAAGATAAATAATTTATTGCAAATAGCACAACGTACTTTACATACATACATAGGTTCCCTAAAATTAATAAGAAAAAAAATCATTCTGACGACAAGGCTGTATATAAAAGGATTTCATATGCCTGCTTAAGGTGGGCGAAGACAAATAACAACTAATAATGTCTTTGATGATCAACCATGTGCCAAATTTTGCCACGTTTTTTAATCCGTGAGACATTATTTTCAAATTATTTTCAATATTTGTGTCCAGATATTGTTTTAAAATTTTGAAAAATTACTAAGTACTGGCAGCACGTGTTATTAAGTAAATGTGAAATTATAAGCATTTGTACACTGCACTGTATGTACTACTACTATCTTATATATATTTCTTATCATTTTCACTAAATGATAAGAAATATACATAAGATAGTAGTACATACAGTACTAACATAAATGAAACTCTGTCCATATGTTTGTTCAGACTAATCTCTGAAACAACTGGACCTATTTTAACGAGACTTTCACGTGTAGATAGCTGATGTTATAAAGAGTAACTTGGCAACATTTTATCTTCGTGTTCCCACTCCCGTATTTACTTCCGTTTCTTAATCGCTTACAAAATTATTTGCGACTACGGCTTTCGTATCATACGCAAATATGCCTGCATGAACAATAATGTATGGAAATCTGTACGATTTGTTGACATTTATTATTGCTGCTGCGCACCCGTAACAAAATGATATATAGCCTATTTTACTTCTAAATAATTTGGCTATCTAAAGGTGAAAGAATTTTTAAATTCGGCTTAGTAATTCCAGAGTTTATTGATTATCTTCCTTTTTACAATATTCTAATATAAGCGCTCGTGGCCCCGCGGTCTCAGTGTTCTGTAAACGATCACTGAGTTACGCAACTTTCACTATGGTTGGTCCTCGGATGGGTGACCACTTTGTGGCATTTACATTTGCGAGCGTTTCCGTGCTTCGGAAAGCACGTTAAGCCGTTGGTCCCGGTTGCCAGTAAAATGGCAGTCGTTAAGCCTGGTTGAAAGCCTTATGGGCGGCTTGATAAATTTCAACAGCAGGTAGCCACAACCTGCGTCTGTCTATTTCAACACGGCAATGGGCTCACCACCTATTACGTGGGACAGGAATCCACACGGTGAAAAGTGGGCATATAATATGCCTCTGCCACCCCTTCGGGGATAAGGCGTGATGGATATTTTTATTTTTATTTTATTACTAGCTGACCTGCCCGGCTTCGTCCGTGACATACTTCCAACCCCGTGGCACTCATTTAATCCCGTCGCTTATTATTTTTCTAAAAATGTAAGAAAGTTTATTACTGCTCCGCTCTCCTGTACAGTGGCGTGATGATATATAGCTAAGAACCTTCCTCAATAAATGGGCTATCCAATACAAAAAGATTTTTTCAAATCGGTTTAGCCGTTCACGCGTTATGCCGTGACAACGGAAAACGGGTTTCATTTTTATACATATAGATACAATATTAGTATAGATGTGTGTAACCCTCTAGCGCTTCACGGCACGACGTAACGTCCAAAGAAAGTTATTCAACAATTTGACAATTTCGTCCAAAAGCTATGAAATCCGACAAAGAAACACGTCACGGAATTACCAATTTTTTTCAAACAGCATTTCTTTTTCAATCGTTCTGGTTAGAGACAAGCTTTCGGTTTATTTTTTTTAAATAACATTATTTTTCAATTACGGCAATGGGCTCACCACCTGTTACGTGGGACAAAAGTGCATACGGTGAAATGTGGGCGTATAGTGTGTGCCTTTGCCTACCCCTTTGGGAATAGAGGCGTTACAATATTCTATGTATGTATTCTTTCAATAGTTCTAATTAAATACACCACTTTTTTCCAATTAAACAACCCTGTAACCATTTGCACCCAACCAAAATGTAGTTTCCTTAGTAAATTAATTTTCAATATCGAACCAGTAGTTTCATAGATTACCACTATAAAATAAAAAAATTAAATATAATGTCTTTATTTTGCATAGACCATTTCAACGGCGCTTACAAAATGTCATACACTAAAACTAAAGAAAAAATTTATATATTTAAAGTGACCACCGGTTCGGAACGCGGCCCACCTGAGAAGAACCGGCAAGAAACTTAGGAAGGTTTTTTTTGATGGCCTATTTACAATTTAATATTTTATGACTATAATATTTTATTTGCCAGCAGATCATTTCCAGGCATCCCTGTCCTATAAATAATCTTGAATAGAGTTATAACCTTTTTCACAAAGCTTTCTTTTAATATACTTTTTAAATTTATTTAATGGTAAATATCTTAGGTCAAAACATGGGTCATATAGGTTATAAGGCTAATCCTTATAACTTATAGTGGTAATGTAAGTTTAAAGTTCAGATGTAAATACAAATTCAGTAAGTAATACATTTGTAGTTACTAAACTTATGCGCTATAAACAATATTAAATGCAACTTCATGTCAAACTAAATTATTCATAATCGATGAAAATGCTTTCTGTTATGCTCTTGATGTGGCTGCGTTCCAAACCTTCAATGTGCAGTTAGAGTAGCATCAATATATTTTATTAAGAGTAGGTACATGCTCAAGTTTACATTACGTCGAAAATGGAAAACCATGTTACAGCTGGTATTCAATTTTTAACAAAATGTCAATATTTGTTAAAAATCTTCAATTTACAAATTAGTAGCAACTCAACGCGAAACCAATGCGTCAAGTTACCACAACTCGTCATTTTCCCACCTGGTTCTTTTCACATCTCGTAATAAGAACATTAAACATTAAATTTCTCTCTGTTAATTGAGGAAAAATATATAATATGCTGCGGTGAATTGATGTATATGCGTGATTATGCATTAACCTGCAGATGAATCGTCTTCGCGATTTCGGTCACGTTGTAAGAAAATCATCCAGATAGGTAAATGCTCCCATGTCTCTCTGCCCATGCCATCTCTCCGAAACGTAGCAAAACATAGACCACACAGACCAAAAAATTCGTGACTTGACTTTAAAGATGTGCCGAAGACCGAAAAAAAGTACAAAAGCCACATTCTCTGAAGTTACGTTAAGCTTAACTAAGTTACGCAACCGGGATTACTGCTTGGACAATATTGATCTATTCTACTGACTATACCTTCCGTAGAAATAGCACTCGAGTGGTCCCGAGGAAAAATGGCAAGGCCTTATCTATCTATCTATTTATATATAAAAATGAATCCCTATTTCCCTTGGTCACGCCATCACGCGTGAACGACCGATTTCACTATATCTTTTTTTGTAGTGTTTGTTATTGTCAAGAGAAGGTACCTATGGAAGAAAAACATTTAAAAAAATTGTGACGGGATTAAATGGGAGCGACGGGAATAAAGGTGTGTCTGAGAAACTTACGGGAGTTCGAAGTATGTCACAGGCGAAGCCGCGTGCGTCAGTTAGTTACCTATAAAAATTCTACTGCAAAACTAATGCAAAGAAATTATAACTGAACGTAATTAGATTAGGCACACAACTAAGGTATATTTTGTTATACTTACCACAATATTTATGTCAATAACCGGGCCATGTCACACACGTCAACATACTAATAACCCTAGTAGTAGCCTTTAATTAAATTTTCTTTCGAAATTATTCTAGTTCGCGACCGAGTAGAACGCTCATCTGTGCTCGACCTAATTTAGATGATTTACGCTATGTTCTCCAGGAATAAGCTTTTAAAATCAATGTTTTGCATGTCGGTTTGCGTTTAAGCAAAACACAATTACAGTAGTAATGAGTTATGTTTTTGGTTAAAAGCGTAAGAGATGTATATATAGAACTAGCTATCGGGTCATTTTGCGGCTTCTAACTCAAATATTCAAAACAAAACAACATGTTTTTCAAGAACAATAATAAACTTCTTACCTTCAGTACAGTTTAAAAAAAATAAACTGCATATTGAATAGAGCAAAGTGCTGTGATCGATCGAACATATAATTATAAGTCAATTGATTTTTTCCTATTTGAGAGAGCGTGTGACATTGTATTGCTGTCTCGCTATTTTATTTCTATTATTTAATAGTTGTTATTGTGTGGTTCGTATAGAGTATAGTATCTCATAAGCACTTTTCCTTTTGGTTCGATGGTGGCAGTTTGCGGTATTTTTATTACAGGCATAATTGATTTCTTTAGTGCTTGCGTCAGAGTAGTCGTAAAAAATCACTATCTATTTCATTTGTTTGGTATAAACGTTATTTTGAATATAGAATGATTCTAACTTTTAAACTTTCACGTTGCATGATCAAAATAAGTGTAAAATACAGGTATTAACGCGATCATGCTTATTTACCTTAAATAGCTTGACGTTTCGACTGGGTTGCACCAGCCGTGGTCACAAGCAGACTGAAGAGGCGGTGTCACTCCGATTGTGAGGTAGAATCGTCTGAATCTACCCTCATATTGTCTATCCACGCACCAGTACACACAACACTGACAATGTCCCTATTTTGTAGGCCGTCCGTATTCCGAGCATTACCCGACTGTGCAAAACAACGAGGTAGTGTGATATCAATGACTGGATTCCACGTCGTAGATAATTTGAAGCCCTCCTCTCTATTGAAATTTGTGTGTTTTTTTATTTCAATTGCTTCACGCACCATTCTCGAATAATAATGGCGGTCAGTGGCGAGGACTTGGGGACGGTGAAACTCAATCCAGTGATTAGTGCCTGATTGTAATATATGTTCTGCAATCGCTGATTTGTTGGTCTGTCGGTTCTTTACAGCGGCGATATGTTCCTTTATCCTTTCAGCTATGGTCCGCTTTGTTTGGCCTATGTAGGAACTACCGCAGCTGCAATTTATTTTATAAACGCCCGGCGTTTGGAAAGGCAGTACATCCTTCGGTGTGCCCACCATTTTGTTTACTTTAGCCCCCGGCGTGTACACAGTTTGAATTGAATACTTTCGTAACACCGTTCCGATCTTATCTGTTACTCCTTTCACATAGGGCAAGTAGGCAGGTTGTCTATAACCTCTGGATGCCTAACACGCCTTGCCTGCCTCTGTCGTAATCGCTTCACTTTATATTCGTTTGGACTAAGTACCTCCTGAACATGGTTAAGTTCACCCTCTAAATGTTCAGGGTCACAAAGATCATCGTTTTTCTAAGCAGTGTTTCAGTAGATCAGGCAACTATTTCCTTTTCCAAGGTCAGCACTACCTCCAAGTAGATGGTGTCGCGATGGGGAGTCCAGTAGCCCCGGTACTAGCTAATCTATGGATGGAACATTTTGAAGAGAAGGCGTTGAGAGATCGCCACTGACCGCCATTATTATTCGAGAATGGTGCGTGAAGCAATTGAAATAAAAAAACACACAAATTTCAATAGAGAGGAGGGCTTCAAATTATCTACGACGTGGAATCCAGTCATTGATATCACACTACCTCGTTGTTTTGAACAGTCGGGTAATGCTCGGAATACGGACGGCCTACAAAATAGGGACATTGTCAGTGTTGTGTGTACTGGTGCGTGGATAGACAATATGAGGGTAGATTCAGACGATTCTACCTCACAATCGAAGTGACACCGCCTCTTCAGTCTGCTTGTGACCACGGCTGGTGCAACCCAGTCGAATCGTCAAGCTATTTACGGTAAATAAGCATGATCGCGTTAATACCTGTATTTTACACTTATTTTATAGAATGAATTTCAGCTTTGTGAAACATTATAATTTTCTTTTTAATTTGTGTCCGTTTTTCACACTGCCATCTAGATCTAATTAAGTTTGTACTTTAGGAAGTAATTACATTATAGTCTAGCAAATATTTCTAAATTCGAATTTACATTTACACCCCTTGTTTTTTAACCGGTTGAAAATCCCCTCGGATGTCATGCCGGACTCGAACCGGCTGAAGCCACACAGCCCCCGCCTAACTGTCTATTGCCGGACGCCCCGGGTAACTCCTCGGAAAGATGTCCCAGACGAATTACACCCCTTTTGATTTGACCCGCGTTCGTGCCTAAAGGGGTAAATGTATCACCAATTTACCAAACAAATAATATCAAGTTCAAAGTTACTTTATCATGGATGATAATTCTGTATATCATTTGCAACCAATCACAATGAATGTCAATAATGGCTTAAAATCCCATTTCATCTGTTGCGTAACATTCAGTGTATATAATGGCACTGTGGATTGCATCAAACGGACGCATTGGCAGACGTCGCTAACGGTTATTTATTTCTTATTGGAACATCTGACCGGCGACGACGTTTAAATGTTTAAATTGCACCAGGTTGGAGCCCTTTCGACGTATGAGATGATTTTATTTTTTTCAAATAATTGCTGGTTTCCAAAATTCAGATGCAGATGATTCAAAAATACTATAACAATTTTGCTGACAGTACTTGGGATAAAAAAGAATGATATTAAATATAGAGTAATGACATCATTTCGATATCTATAGGTAGTAATGAATGTCATCTGTCTTGGAAAGTAAAGTCGAAAGGAATGAAAGTATTTTGTCCGCTTAAAAGTTCATTGCACAGAAGAAACTTTGACCTAATTAGAAGATTTTAATACTTGTTTTTTATTAAAACGGAAGAATTGGACTTGTCGCTTCCAATAACATCTAAAACAATTTTTTTCTTCGAAAACCTCTACTTCGAATTCCTACCTTAGCCATGGGTACTTATGTTTTTTTTTATAAATAAATATTGTGGGACATTTTCTTTTACAGAGCGCCGTCTAGCCCAAAGTAAGCTAATATAATCTTGTTTTATGATATCTATACGACTGATAAACATTCTTATATATTTCTAAATACTTACATATTATACAGCGCAAACACCCAAACTCCGAAACAAACATTTGTGGATCACACAAATATTTTTGCCGACCTGGGAATCGAACCCGGGACCTCAGTCGCGGCAGTCGCATACACAACCACTGCGTCACCGAGGTAGTCACTTTTTGCTTTCCGGTAGCATATAGTTGGATAACACTCGTCTAATCTCCCAAACTGCTTTCCCCTCTCTCCGCAAGAGGTCGTAGGTTCTTTGTGCAATGAACACGATGGTTTATTCTGTGTCTGGCTGTTATTTATCTATAATATGTAGGCAAGTATCTGTGACAACCGGTAGGTGAGGCAGCCATGTTGCCTCTCCAGCCACTCCTCCATGACCGGCTTCACCGTCTCAATAGTAGTGTGTCCCCACTTAGGTTGCTCAAGTCGCACCTTCCACCGGATACTGCTGCCATGTTTATGCTAGTTAACGGGTTCCATACACAGAACATAAATAAATCAATATCGTTGGGACAACTCACACATCGTCACCTGATTCCAAACTAAGCAGAGCTTGTACTATGGTAACCAGATAACTGATAAACATACTTTAATATTTCTAAATACATACATATTATAGATAAATAACAGCCAGACACAGAATAAACCATCGTGTTCATTGCACAAAGAACCTACGACCTCTTGCGGAGAGAGGGGAAAGCAGCTCGCAAAAGAGGCGGCTGAGAGGGAACGGAAGAGAATTCTCCCTCTCGAGTTCCGGGGGCCTGAGGACGGTGAGTGGGCTGCTTGCCGTCCTTACAGAAGCAGGCCTTAGACGGTGGCGTGACGTGAGAACTTCGCGTACGACTTTCACCCAAGTTTCAAGCTAAAACCAAACTTCAAGAAAGTAGGACAGCACCCGAATCCTCCCCAAAGATATTAGATTGGCGGGATAATACCCGAAGCAACCCGAAGACGATAAGTCTGCTGGGAGCCCTGGGGCTATCCTCATGGTAAGAGTCCATAGCATCCATCAGGATTTCCACACGATAAAAAAAAGCAGCATTATCCGAATAACCGGTAGAATATTCTAGATTTAATGTGGGTTATTGAAACTACAGTTCCATTGGACTCAATTTTTCAAGTCGTTTATTTTTTCTGCTTGTCTAAACGCGGGTGATCGAATTGAAATGTACAGCATCTGTTATTCTAATTTACGTTTTTATACGAGAAATCTATGTTGATGAGTGAATAAGGTCAATACGAGTTATGTTTTATATGTTGAGAGGTATATAGCCTAGGTGATAGAGCTCTGCTGTTTTCTCCATTAATGACTGACCGAGGACCTAGCATCGCAGTATAAAAAAGTATTTTTTGGTATGAGGGAGATCAGTGCCAGTGTGCCAGGCCTAAAACCCTTTTATTTCGCCTTTGCTAATGAAGTAAGTTGATGATTTTTGAAGCTAAGTCGGGCTACCCTGCAATTAGTAGTAATAAGGGTAGTGAGTGGTCGAGTTTAGTAATTATTATTAGTAACACTTGTGAAATTTATAACTTCTGCATCGCTCTGTTTTGATTTTTTTTTAAATACCTGTGACGATACATCTCTATTATAAAACAAAGTCCTCCGCAGCGTCTGTCTGTCACTTCGCGATAAACACAAAAACTAAAGCACCTATATTTCTACTATTTGCACCAATGGATAAGAGTGGTTTTCGAGGAATATTTTATTGTATTATTTGTTAAGTTTTTGTATATATTGGCTAAAAACAACAATATTTGTTGAACGTGTCGGCAAAAAATATACCGTCTGGGAACTTTCAACAAAAACGCTGCTTTCAAAACAAGCTTTTTTGACTGCCTCTGTGGCGCGGTGGGAGTGCATCCGACTGCTACGCAAGAGGTCGTGGGTTCGATTCCCACCCAGGATAAAACTTTGTGTGATGAGCACGATGGTTTATTCTGTGTCTGGGTGTTATTTATCTATAATATGTATGCATTTAGAAATATATAAGTATGTTTATCAGTTATCTAGATCCCATAACACAAGCTAATATTAGCTTACTTTGGGCTAGATGGCGCTGTGTGAAAAGTGTCCTACAATACAATACAATACAATAAAGCTTTCAAAAACCTTTCAATTGTGTGTCTTTTATAGGACTAAAGGAAAGTCTGCAATGACATATGTCTATCTCTTTAGGTTAACATACTAGCTTACCGTAACACTGGGGAAAACGGGTACGAGAAATCCTCACCACTAGGGTAAAGCTGTTTGAGGATACTGACTATAATATACGACTTATGCCTTTATAATTCTGAGTCCAAAGTCCGCTTAATTCGTGTTGGTTTTATTGCCTCAAAATCTAGCGATTCAAATTGTTTCTCATCTATATGTATGATGCTGCATGTAATATCAAAATCGGAAACGTAGAGTTTGATCTCTAATTTACTAGACGTGCTGTTCATTGAAGAGATCAGGGTAAAATGGTTAGTTTTTTTGGCATAACTATATTTAATGAGGGCGCAGCCGCAGCCGGTTCTTGATATTATTAGTAAGGAATTGTGTTTACAAACAGTATTTATTTTAGCCAATCAGTACAAATTCACGGCTTGCAAAAAGTTCCTTGCCAATTTTCAGCTATTTATTTCCAACAGTTTATTGGTTCTGCGTCAAACATTACTCGATAATATATGTAATGGCAATCGATCTGGGGGCCGAGTCTGCTATTTCAATCGTGTCGGAATAGAATCGAAATCGTCGCTGAATAGAAAGCAAACTTTACAATTTGGACAGTTTTCGTAGTCTTCTACAATCGTCTCAAATAGACTTTTATCGGTCGGCCGATAGAATTCTACTAACACGTAACGCGTTAATGGCCGCTAGTCAGTTGCATTTTTGATTATCTACTAACATTTTGACGGCTAAAAACAGCGATTCTGGTTCTATTCTACGGCTTGTCAATAGTAGACATGGTCCCCTGTAGTCAAACTGTATGCTTCAATTTGTTACTGGTTGGATTATTTTGCTCTGACGTTCTTCCGTCTTCATCTGTTTAAAGCGGATTGCTTTGTAAATACTCTAGTATGTTATCAAAACAGTGGCTCAAACAGTGTATGGTTTTGTTCGTTTATCGACTTGTATATCTATTATTTTAATCGGGAAGACTGAGTTGATCGCATGTAGACCGTTTAAAAGGTAGGTACAATAGATAAAATTAATATTGTGGGACAATTTTTACACAGCGCCATCTAGCCAGCCGTGAATAGAGAGAGATACACAAACAAGTGACTGACACTTAATTTATGATGATTGGCAGCTCTCTTTTAGTCTGTTATATACCCGTTTTTTATATTTAAAAAGTAGTTATTGACTGAGGAGGTGAGCGAAGCAAGCCGACGAAAGTCTCCGTTTTAACTCCACTAGTACGGGAAAATGCTTTTGATGTCCGACCGTCCGTCCGTCCATTCAGTCTACACGTTGCATATTTCATCGGATTTGCATGCAACTTGGCATGGACAATCCTTGATGTAGACAACAACTTTTAGCGAGGAAGTTTTTCGATCGGGAGGGGGGGAATGAAGGCAGGGGAGGGAAAATAGTCCCGAAGTGGTTGGCAAGAGCGTTCAAAACGAAAAAAAGCAATGTTAAATTCTTTCTTTTTAAATGACAAAAAAAAATTACTCTGAAGTCTACAGTTCACAGAACCAGTATAGTATATAATGGTTGGTAACTATGAAATGATTATAACGTCAGATCCAAGTCTGTCGCGGGTATAAGCTTGTTTACATTTCTGTATTGAACTGTAAATATGTATACATGTTCTAACAGAACAATAGCGACAAGTTTCCAGTCGGTAACCCAATGATGCGTAGAGGACCCGATAGCAAATGACATCACATCGATTGATTTTTATACGTATGTTTGATATAAATCTTAACTATTTGGGAAGAGTCCAGCTTTGCTTCGATAGATTTAGTGTTTGGGTTTTAAGAAGTGCGGACGTATGAATGTTGTCATTGGCGCGCTCGTACTCGAACGTCCGAATTTTGAAGGTCCGCGTGTCAGCCAGTGTGCACTTCGACATCTAAGTAAACTAAAATAGTCGAGCGGCCGCGTCGACGGCCCGGCGACCGAGATAGCCGGCACAGTGAGTCCGCGGAGCCCTCTCGCGTCGGTTCTATTTCGAACCAATGTCCCGACGCATCCCGTAACGTTCGCGGCAATAATACTGCAACTACTACCGTGAAATGGCTGTGGACTTTCATCGTTCGCGACACTTCCGCTACAGGAAACGCAAACGCACTTATTAAACTATGCCGCATGCGAATAACCTCACTGATGCCATCAACGGGATGGGCTCAAACCCGTTGAAGCTTCATATACCAGAGCAAAGACCAACCAAAAATGTTTTACTTTCTCCACCTATCAATGGATCTCATCTACCAAACGGAAGTGGACCATTATCACCACCTATACTGGATACGACTCCCAAGAAGCCGCCTAAAGCACCACCATGCAGACCAATCTTGCCGGTGAAGAAAGCAAAAACACTGCCTATAGATTTTGATGAGAAAGTGCCACCGAAGCCTCCAATTACCCTTCTTAATGGGAAGAAGCTTTTTGTTACAAAACCATTGAAAGAGGTACACACTATTACTAAGAACAGTGTTGAAAATGGAAAATACTTAGTGAGTCCTAGCCCATCTTATAGACGAAGTATTTCCTCTACTTCAGTCGAGACGGGCTCTATAGCTGAGCTTGCCCGTCGACATGTGCCCATTAACAACGCATTGTTATCAAGATCACCAAGCCCACTCTCGTGCAGCAGTATGCGAAGTTCTCCTAGCCAATACTCTACATGCAGTAGCAACGGAACCTTTGTACCAATGTCTCGATCTTCAAGTATGAATTCTACTCTCTACAATGGTACACCTACTCCAAGAAGGATGTTTCCTCAAAGCTGTGATATCTCTGATAGAGTGGACTTAAAAGAACTAAAATCAAAAGAACAAGCTCCTGTTGTTTTTGATGCTAACTTATCATTTATTTTAGGCTGTAATAGGCAACCTCTTCGTCAGAAATTCAAACCAGTTGCCGCTCATTTGGAAGATGGAACTTCTTCGAACTATTTGAGTAGTAAAATTGATACCTTTTTAAAAAGGACTGATCATGTCATGGAAGAGTGGCGACGTCTAGGTCATAAAGACGATTCTGACATGTTGAATGGAAAGAATGGGCGGCTCGGTAGATCAAAATCTGCCACGAACATCATGATCAAAGGTTTCACGTTATTCAGCCGGAATGGAAGCAGCAGAGCCAGCAGTGTGTGCCGTTCCAGCCGAGGTATATCGGAAGATAGAACCACTGTCTCCGAAATGGATGAGGTGACTTATTAGTAATTACTGTAGCACATAAAATTTATTACTAAACTCAACGAAATTGGAACTAAACCATATAAATAAATTATATTGCCGGCTGTTTTGGATCCGAACTCGAGTTACAAGTGGCGCTGATCGCTATAACAGTGGCGTATACGCACTGTTACCTCATAATGCGTCGCTTGCCAAAAGATTTTATATTCTTTTTGTTCTCTCTCACGAATACTTCAACAAATGTAAGATTTTCTCGGTCAACCGTCGTCATTTTTACGCTGTCACTCAAACTGGACAGGAAGTATCTGAATTTCTTTCCAATATTTTTGTGTAAGTTTGCGCGCGGTTTGTAGATACGCGTTTTTGGCAGACTTAATGGTTTATCGTGTTGTATATTTTGTTAGACAGTTACTCGTTTGGCGGGCCACCTACTCAATACGTCAGTTGTTACGGATTTAACTTGTTTATGTATGAAATATTGACGCGCAGTTAATTATGCTTTCAGACCTTGAATGATATATAATGCGAGTATTACGTACATACTTATAAACCTATACACGTGGGGTGCTTTCATTTTTTCCTCTGTTATTTAATTCGATAAACTTGCACGGTAACTTTAACTTTAACGGTAACTTTTACATGTGGAAAAATTTCATACTGGGGTTGGATTAGAATTCGTGTCTCCTCCCTTGCCGGGGAAGGTGCTTTGATCGCTAAGCTATCAAGTCACACACTAAATCGATGATATATTCCATCTTATAGGTACAGCATGGGGCGACACGACACCGTTTGAGTATGATTTTTGGTTTTCAAATATTTTTGTTCCATTTAATATTATTTAGAACTTGTATGGCTTATACTCTCAGGTGACGAATAACAACCATTGCAGTACTGAGGAATTATCTATCCATAAACAACTAGGAACATCGCAATTACTGATTTTCTAGACCGATGTCTAAACAAAATCTCGCTGTAAGACGATTGAACCCCTCTTAGATCTACGGATAACGGGATAGTTGTTTGTAGGTAATAATAGTTCGACAGAGGATGGCCTGTGATTGGCTTTTTCAGGAGTGGTCGTCTTGACTAGAACCCAGAAGTACGGCCGAAATGTGAGCGTATTATATGCCTCTGCCACTCCTTCGAAAATAATGGCGTGACGGGCGTGACTGATGAATAGCAATTTGAAATTTAGAATTAAGTTACTGCAAGCTTTTTTTGTTTCACTTGCCTCTGCGTCAGTTCCTAGGAGTGTATTCTATTTGTTGAGCAACTTTAAGTAGTTCGATTAAAGTGTTTTGCGAACACATTAATTTTAATAAGAATGTAATATAATTATTTCTTGGAGCTGATCTGAAGAAGAAGACCAGTAGCGAACGAAACATCGTTAACCTTTAGAAGTTTAGGTTTAATTGATTCACCTTTTATTTTGAAAACATTTTCAAAGTCTGTTTTAAATGACCTCAAAAATGAACGTCCTGTTTCTATCAAATTCGCATGCTATGGCCACCGTTACCACAAAAGACGAGCGAACACACGATGCGATTACTGATCAATAAGAACTCAAGCATATATATAATTTAAGCGATTGCCCATAAGGAGTCTTTTTTCTCACCGCTTCAGTTTGATATGGCCGTATTCCAGAACGTTTCTCAATACTCAATCGACGCTTGAGTGTAGATTTTATAAGGCAAAGCGTTGATTGAGTATTGAGAACGTTCTGGAATACGGACCTAAGAGTAAAATTCGTAGAAATATATGATCGCACATTCGCTTTAAATTAGGACAACGCCTAAAGATATTAATAATTCAGTTTATTATTCATTAAAGCTTCTTCCCGAAGCCATCAACTAAATATAGGGCACGAAAATGAGTCATCATTATGGCTAGACATAAATTTTATAATGGCTATAGAAAGCTAAGAACTCAACCAGGTCTAACGCTCTAATGATGATGATAACGTTGGTACAGTATATCTTTCAACTGGTTACGCTTTTCTGAACACATCGTGATGAGTTTCGTCAATTCGTTTAATTTTCTCATTGATTACCAATTTCTTTCGATATTGGTAATTGACTGAAACTGACTGATCATGTAGTTATTTTTGTTTTTTTTTTAAAAGATCTTTTTAAAACCAAACGTTGAACTTAATACAACTATTGAACTGGAAGCACATAGTATGTCTATTCTTATCCCATCAGGCGTGACTGTATACTCCCGGCAGACATTGACTACGACCTAAGGTTTGACTTTAATAGCTTAACGTTTCTGTTGAAACATATAGATTTCGTAAATATTTAATTCAAAATCAGGGACAGCTTGTACTTGTTAACTATATTAATGAAAATTATAACTTTATTTATTAAAATTTATTATGATCATAGTTATCTGAAGTGGGTGGCGAGCTAGCCGAAGAGCGGGCAGCGGCAGGATTAGCTACTGAAAGAGCTGATGCCGAGGCTGCGGAACGGTTGCGAGTGGAGCGGGACAACAGAGACCTACTCGCTAACAACCAGAGGTTGCAACAGGTAAGGTTTTCTATCTCCAGATAGTCAATATGATATTCTCGATGAATATACTGCCAGGTTCTTCCTCAGGCTCTACCTATTACTTTGCGAATCTGGTAGTAAATGTAAATGTAGAAGCAATACTCTCATAATTGTTACTTTGTGACCTACATGAATAAAGATATTTTCCTTTTCTAACTCCTGATATTCAATATGATATTCTCTATTATAATACTTTTGTTAATATGATGTGTTAGTTTATGTCTCCACGTAAGAAACGATTTATGATCGTGGTCGATTATCAATTCATAAGTATAAACGGAGTAGACCCTTTCACTAAAAATGACTTTCAAAATCAAATATAGGTAACTCACATAGACCTCGTAATGTACTTTTACCGTTGTGCTTCGTTATTTCATAAGATCTGCACCTCGTTAATGTACTTTTACCGTTGTGCTTTGTTTTTTCATAAGATCTGCACCTAGTTACCTTCCTGGTCCACAGTTCCCGATTTTCGATCGAAGTGAAAGCGTAGACGTAAATTTCTGGGGAAATGTCTTTTTGTGTTTAGTCGTCTCTATCTATGATATCAAGTCTAGAATTAGGTCTTTTGTATAGGAGGGAAGAGACTACCAAGCCAATCTAACTTCTCGTGGGACTTCACCGAGTTCGAGCTCGGTATAACTTTGCTGGTTTTGGTCATTGCTGTAGATCTTGTTTACAGGAGTCACAGTAATGGAAATGCGCCCACCCGCATTTAAAAGTCAAGTTTAATTTGAAGGTTGCAATGACGTCATTACCGAAGGAAATAAAAAACAATGGGGAATACTGATGACATATCAGCATTATAGTAGATAGAATTTCGAAACCGGCCTCTATTAGCATTTTCGTCAAATAAAAGAAGACTTCAAAAGATGTTACTCTCTTTTCTCTCACAGGCTTCAGAACGTCTTGAACTTGAGCTCCTCCACTGGCGTTCAGCGGAAACCGGCGGAGCTGAACCCTCAGACTCAGAAGGTTCCGAGGCAGATGCTTCAGCGGCTGGTGATAAATACAAACGAAGATTCGAAAGGGCCCATCGGGAATTACAGCTTCTCCGGGCCCAACTTCGCAGGCAACATGAAGATGATTTAGAACAGCTTGTCACGGTGAAGAAGCAATTAGAGAAAAAAGTAAGTAATTAATTTTATCCACTAATATCAAAAATATAAAGTGCAAAGCACACATTCCACACCAATATCTTTTCCACTACTAATGGAATCAAAAGGTTCTCAATTGGTAGACCTTCCATAAACTAAAATAACGACCTCTTGAAGGTCGCGGCAATTTATCGTTGGGTCTGTCTATATTTAAATTTTAAAGTGGAAATTTTTTTTAGTCACGAGCTGGACTCGAACCAGCGTCTTCTTGTGTTCGCCAGACGAGTTTACCAACTACACCACCGTGACCCGCTCGTAACTGACGAATTAATCCATCTCTTTACGTCTTAAGGCGACGTAAATGTCTATATTGTCAATTGGTCGAGATAATGAAGACGTACGAAAATATAAAGGACAGGTTTTAACATAGAGGGTATTAGGGACATTCAGATAGATCCAAGCCAATCTTCTGCTACGTAGCTTAGTGCACCGCTAAGGCGTGTCTGAAAGGTTTCAAAGTTCACATAGCATCCAAATAAATTGCCAAATAATGTGTTGATTACGTTGTTTTTATAAAATCAAAGATGGCAACCTACCGTGAAATCTTTATAAATCGAAAGCTATCTAATATCAACATAAACAAAAAATACCACAAAACTCACCGTCGTAAATGTCACTTTTCTGAGATATTAAGAAACGAAAGTTGATCCTGAGGTCACATGATCAATTTTAATGGTTAATAACTACGAAACGTGACAGTTATGAGGATCGGTGTCAATATGTTTTCTATTTGTATTTATATCAACTATCGATTTCGTTGTTCGCCGCCATTTTTTTTAAAGCTCCACAGAAAAATCGTCGAATTCCTTTCAGCGAGTAATGTAACAAACTTACAATAAATACATTTTGTTATGCTTATGTATGCAATAAGTGCTAAATTTCGATGAATTACTGCTTTGAACTTTACTGACGGTAAAGCTAAGCTCTTAACCACGCTACGATAGCGGTATTCAAATATATATTACTTAATACTAAAGACATGTACTAAAGACTTGATTTTCCAATATATGACCACTATAATAACAATCTGCAATTCAATTTACAAACATATTGCCAATGTGCAAAACAATTCACAGCGTATAGAGGAAATACAAGTACTTATGCATTGTAAACCATAAACCCATATAGATAAACAAAAGTTATTCAACCGTTACACTTTGGCTACATCCTGCAACTCTGTGTCTAGAGTTATAGCATTTATGTCTAGCTTAAAAACGGCGACTAATGCATACAACAAGCATTGCTTTATGACCGACAAATAGCGGTTATGTATACGCAACATTTTATAGTTATTCTTCGATGTATTGAACTGAATTGAACCTTGTTATAAAGTCCATACCTAATAAAATTTTAGTAGGAAACCTAGCTGATGAAGCTGCTAGAGCTTCGTCTGCGTGGTGAAATTTTCCGGTACCCCTTTTTTTCCAGTGTTATAATAAGCTAGTATATGTTAACCCATAGAGATAGTAATGCAAGCGCGAACTTTTCTTTAGACCTATATAAGATACACAATTCCACCATACATTATTTTGTTATATCTCTAATGTTATAAGCAGCGTTTTCGTTGAAAGCTCCCAGACGGCATATTTTTTCCGACACCTTTAATAAATATCGTTACATTTTTGCTAATATATACAAAAATCCACTCTATCCATTGGTGAAAACAGAGAAATCGGTGCAGTAGCGCCGAATTTTCTGCGTTCATCGCGAACAGACAGACGCGTTGGAAGAGTTTGTTTTATAATATTTATGTAGTGATATAAATTCTTACTACAAAAGGCAACCGTTATTTAATAATACTGTCTTACCTACGAGTATCAACGCATAGTGCAATATACTGATTGGTCTTCTCAGTATTTCGCACTATGCGTTGATAGGTTACTAAAATTTGGCATTATCATTGAAAGATCGTTTCTCTGTCGACTCATAAAAACTCGGAACTCTCGGCCAGCGCACGTGTTTTTGCTCATCTTACTGTCTTGGATTCTTCCCATTAATGCTAGTGATGAGGCCACATCATTCGGTTGTCAACTTGAAGACCACTCTCAATAGTCTTTTGAAATGAGACAGGCCTGCAATTTGCCTTTTAATCAGGCAGGTGGCGTTATTTTGGCAAGTTATATTGAAAACGGATTTTTGAAATGGGCTCTGTAACACCATTCGATAATAGCATGGCAGAAACTAAATATCCCATAGGTAGCTACGATTTGTGATAGCATCGAAAATGAGTTCTTATTTACATACACACATAAATATAGCCACGACTTTACCCCTGAGGGTAGGCAGAGGCATACTATACGACCACATTTCACTGTAATAATTTTTGTCCATTTAAAACAATTTTGATCAAAATCTATTTTGATGAATCATATTCCGTTGTTCCTTTAACATTTCTTTCACATGAAGATAGTCTATAAAGATGACAAGTCATAGACTGAATCTAAAATGAACAAACGAAGAGACTGAACATCAAAGGATTAATCAAATTGGCCCATAGAATTCCATTGTTGGACGTAGGCCTTTCCCAATAATTGTAATAGGGTGATATACCTTAGGTGCTTTACCATAATGACCAGATGGGTCAGTACAGGGTTTTTTTTCGCCATTTCATTTTCTTCGCCATGACCTCGTCTGTTAGTCAGCAGATGACGTCTGACTTGGCCCTAATTTCTGATAGGGCTACATTGCGCCCTCATGCTCACTTATACTTGACACTTCGGCACTATATCTCTTGAGCTTTCTGTAATCTTGTTGCGTCTTACATAAATATATTGTCTGGAAAATTTGAACTACCAGTCTGACACTACCGTTTGTTTTTCTCTATGATTGTATCTATTTCTTTTACAATTACGTAACTTTGCTTACTATCTTCACGCTATATCCCTGACGGGGTAGTCAGAGAGGACAGATCGCCAGGCTTCGCGATCCATGCATACTCCTTTCGCTTCTAGCAGATTTATCAATCGCTTCATACATGCACTTATCCGGTATCTGAGTACTTTTGACTTAAATAAGGTATTGTACTTTTTTTGTACTATCACGTAACTTTTGTAAATTCGCTGTTGACTTCAAGCATGACGTACCTATCCCAGTTTCATGTTACAGCCATCAAACATTTTTCAAAGGAACAAGGTCACGAGACAATACCACCACTTGCGCCCTTTGTTGAACTTCAAAAGAAAAGGCATTCTATCTGTTCCTTTTTACCTATATATGGTTTGCGTATATTTTGACAGTAATGATTGTTTATTTCAGAATCTTGCTTTCACACCTAAAATATTGTATACTAGTTGACTACTGCGGCTTCGCCCGCGTAGAGAAGTTTTCCCGTAACTGTTTCCTATAATAACTTAATCCCAGGACAATATTATTGTAAAGTTTCTTCAAAATCCATTTGGTAGTTTTTGCGTAAAAGAGTAACAAATACATTATTTCAAACTTTCACGTTTATAATATTAGTAGAATATTTGTACATATATGTACTCTCCGTAGCCTATGGACGTTTGTAACACCAGAGGTGCTGCGCTCGCACTTCCGATCCTGTAAACTTTCTGAGAAACCTTCTGAGACCTCCTTTTGAAGAACCTCATAATAGATTGAAGTTTATTGCTGTTTTGTAACAAGATGTCGTTAGTTTGTTAAATCGCACTAACATTAATAGTTTGTTGTTTTTTATAAAGACTTAGATTTGTTTGTGACCAATATTTAACCTTGATCAGTGAACCAGGAGTTGTCACGTGTGTATTTTCATTTTCGGACATTTGTCCAAAAGCAATAAATTGACTTTATTTGATATGGGCATAATATTAAACTAGGAGAGTAAGAGGGTACCTACTGTTTATCCCGGTAAAACATCTTGTGGGAATACACATTTGTTTCACAGGGTGAAGGCACGAACGTCCTCTAGCAAACATAAATTTCATATTACTATTTTATACACGTTATTTATTGTCAACAGGTTTTATGGATGGTCTCACACATCAACACCACCCACTCATTTTATTTTTACTAAAGAATGTGTCATTGAATTCATTACCTACATAAATACACTTGTTTTTGCTGAAAATAAACAACTACGATCTCATTCCATGAATTCTTGAGTTAAATGGATTTACTTTTTATATTTTTGTTTGAGAACTAGTTGTGCCCCACGGTTTCGCCTGTCAGATACTTCGAATCCCTTAGCACCAGTACGTGCCCGGATTTAAAATATTGTATGGTTGTTTGTGTTTTTATGTTTAGTGGTGTACGTTATAATAAATATCTACTATGCTAAATTTGAACGTAGATATATTCAACTGTTTAAACTGATAGATCAGCCAGTTGCCCTTATATTGGATCTAATTATAGGAGTAGAAGAAAAAGATTAGTATCAAAGACACATCCCAGATTGTGAATGTAATAATCCGAGTCAGTTTTTTATTCTTGTTAATTGATACAATACGATGCTCTCAATATAGGTCAAGGTTTCAATTGTAATCATTATCATTTTAATTAACCCGGACTAGCCGTCCAAGCATGGCAGCAAACTATCAAACACCCAGAGCACAATAATTATCAAAATTATTGTGACGTCAACTGAATCTACAGTACACAGGCCTCAGATGTAGGATCGTCTCTTTATCTCAACGTATCTCTGATCATCCTTGATGCTAGTTCTGTGTTGATAGCTAACATCTCGATACCATCCGCGTTATCATCATTTGACCGTTTATCTTTAATAGAAACAGCCGGATTTAGGTTGATTTTTTATCAATTTGTAAACAGTATCGAGTAAAATAGGATTTTTTGTAACAATTTTAATTTAACTCTTGAAGTTTTTCGTAGTTTCAATACCTTATTGTGAGCTTCATAGTTTTGAGTAATTTACTAAAGTGTAATGCAGAAACAAAATCGATATCAATATGTCACTATGTACGAGTGTTTCTATCAAGTGATAAATTACTAGTTGATTGAACTTTTATTTAAATGATTCATTGGTGATATGTTACATTTTGTTGGTTGCGTTACAATGATAAATTACTTTCATTCGCTGTATAGAACTGTATAATTGTGAAGTAGTGTAAAAAAGTGTTATTTATTTTAAATTAATAATAGTTTTGTCGTTAAAGTGAAATATTTCAAATGACTAAGTTATCAATACAATTTATGACCAAAAAAAAATATTATTCTCGTTTCAAAGTGCAATGAGTTATCGTGTATATTTCATACAGAAAAAAATATGTAATAGACTTTATTCTTTCTGTTTAACCATTACCGCGTAAATTATTGTATAGTTTGCAACTACAATTTCATCGACATTTTAAAATGGACGAGGAGAATGAGGTTTGTGTTAGAAATATCAAATCATGTTAGTTGCAATAATTCAACGGCTATATCGTTATCGTTTGAGGTTGGCAGACATCCAACAAAACGTTTGAGCTGAACGCCGCTTTATGATTGCGTTTTGATTTCTTATGTTAACAATAATTTATTTATATTTATGTAGCTTATATTAGTTCACATAAATTCATGACTGGAGTCAAGAGAGTTCCATAAAATGCAGCCAATTCTCTAGATTCCTCTAGCGTCGAATCCAAGGTGGCCTTAGCCTTAAAATTGGAGATTTGTAATGCAATCAGTATCTATACGACAGAGAGGGAGTATAGGATAAAAAATCTAACTGTTTATAAAGTATGACGGCAACTGTGAGACCAAAAGTAGCTCCTTGTGCAACGCCATAAAAATATTTGCAATTTCACACATTCTAATAACGTCGTCTTTGGAAGATTCTATTACATTTGTGAACGAGTCCTATCTTCTAGCTTATACCATTTTTAAATATTATTTTTATTAAAACATTTCATTAGGTACCTACTGTACACCATCAAAGGCGCCTCTACAATACACATTTAGTCTAATAATCTTGTTTTCTTTTATGATTAGGTCCAAGATGCATACGAAGAAGTGGAGGAACAAAGGGCGGTGGCTGCACAGTGGAAACGGAAGCTCCAGAAGCTTACTAACGATATGGCTGACTTGCGCTCACTACTTGACGAACAGGTAATCATAACGTATTCACTAACTATCTTCACGCTGTATCCCTGACGGGGTAGTCAGTTAGGACAGATCGCCAGGCTTCGCGATCCATACATACTTCTTTCGCTTCTTTAAGATTCATCAATCGCTTTATACACGCTCGTCTGGGTATCCGAGTACTTTTGACTTTTCCGTTTTTGAGCAATCTGCTCACGTGGTCTTCATATGTAAGTCTCGGCCTACTCTGACTTCTTCTACCCTCTACTTTCGCACAATATATATTCTTCGTCAATCGTTCCTCAGTCATTCGTTGGACGTGTCCAAACCAACGGAGCACGCCATTGTCAGCTTAACGCTGACACTTTCATTCAAATCTGCCATATTGCGCATCACTTCGTTACGTATTCGGTCGACCAAAGTAACGCCGCACAATTTTCGAAGTGATCGCATCTGCACAGCATTTAATTTACTTTCATGCATCTGCTTTACGGTAGCGAAATCTGGGTATGTCACCCAGATTTCGCTACCGTAAAGCAAAGTTGGCACTAGCACTGCGTTATGAATCGCCAGTCGTGCTTCTTTTACGATGCTTTGTCGCTTTACTAATTGGGAAAAAATTCACACCCATATCACAATCTTTCAACTTCTGCAGGCAACTGTCCATATACACTATGCACAGCCAGGCGGACATGACACATCCCTGTTTGACGTCTGTACAGACATTAAAAAGAGGTGACACATCCCCCCCTACTCGCACGCAAGCCTTACAGTCCTTATAAAGCGACTATATTGCCCGTAGTAGCAAGCCGTGCACACCATATTCGGGCAGCAAATCCCACAGAGTTTCCCTCACAACGTTATCAAATGCTTTCTCCAGATCCATAAAAGCGCAGAAATCTTTCTGGCTAATAGCCAGAAACTTGTCCGCGACCTTGCGGAGAGAAGACACTTGATCCATGCAGCCTCTTCCACGTCGGAATCCGCATTGAGCCTCCCATAAATACCTTTCAGACCTTTCTTGCATTCTAGCCGTTATAACCTTTGCATACACCTTACTAGCTAAGCTGACCAAGCTGATCGCTCTGTAGCTGGAGCAGTTTAGGCGCGAGCCTTTCCCTTTGTGAATAGGTACTACAACTGCTATTCGCTAGTCATCTGGGACCTCACCCGTCCGCCAGCACAAGTTGCATAACAGATATAGTGACATAGTGTGTCCCAGACGCGCGACCTGATTTGGAACTTTCGAAATATTTGTTTTAAAAAAATAATTTTTAAATACTAGCCTGGATTTTGTACGCGTCTGATCGTTTTAGCTGTAAGCTATTTTGTTAGCCATATTACATTTTGAGTATTGAAGATTTTTCCTTTTGCTATGTTTATCTTTCGTATTACATTGTATTTTTTTTTATTTGCTGTAATACTATGTTCGTGTTTTACTTGTAGGTTAACACCTGGTATTGAAGTTCCTTAGGTATAGTTAAGTATATTAGTTTTGACTGTTATCTCATTACCTGTGAAATAAACAAGTTGCCGTTAACGAATGATTGACATGCTTCAAATTAAACATACTTACTGTATATTCCAAACTAGATGACGGCCGCGGCTCCGCTCGCGTGATGAACTTTCTTGTACCCGTTTCCCACAGGAACTTGTTCCCGGGATAAAAAGTAGCCTATGTGTTATTCTGATGTATAAGTTATATTATTGTAAAGTTTCATCAAAATCCATTCAGTAGTTTTTACGTGAAAGTGTAACAAACATATTTACATACAAAGCTTTCCTCTTTATAATATTAGTATATATACGCATTTATTTTAAATCGATACCGACCCACAAATATCTGTATATGTAATCTAATCACGAGTATATCTCAAGAGCTGTATTATAGAACATTTAAGATGATATTTAACATTTATTTGCTTTGTGAAATTGCGAGAACCGATAAGATTGTAGAAACTTTTATATACTAACCTAAATAAATGATACAGACGAGCCAAGAAAAAAAAACATATTTTTAACCCTGTAAAAAAAATCCGGCATTCTAAAGTCTAAATACGTGGTTTGATTTTGATGATTCTAACATCAATCAATTGGTCTCAAAATTGCCGCTAAAAGTGAATGAATTTACTTACTTTCAGACGTGTCGCAACAATCTGCTCGAGAAACGACAACGTAAATTTGACAGTGAGCTTCAGGCAGCACAAGAGGAGCTTAAGCGAGAGAAAAGCGCCAAAGAACGACTGTCAAGGGAACGGGACCAGGCCCATGCTGAAAAGTATGCCATAGAACAGAGCCTCTCTGTGAGTATAAATAATATTAAGGTAATATTACACTATTCAGCTAATATAACCTAATGCTATGAAATCTAGACAACTGATAAACAAATAAATATATTTCTAAATAAATACATAATATACAAAGTGGATCACACAAATAATTTTTCCGACCCGGGAATCGAACCCTGGACCTTAGTCTGTCTGTCAGTCTGAGAAATGGAGGAATGTATAAAATAAAAAAATAAAAAATATCTTTATTTTGCATAGACCATTTTAACGGCGCTTACAAAATGTCATACACTATTTAAAATATTTAAAGCGACCATGACTATTATGACCACATGATACATGACCATTCTATTCTGATAGATCATACTATATGTATGATCTATCAGAATAGAATAGAAATAAACTTTATTGTACACCAATTATTACTATTTAGAAGTCGGAGGTTTAACAGATCATTATACTAATGAATCGTATGTTTTTGCAGGAAGCTCGTCTGGAATTGGAGCTGAAAGAAGAGCGTTTGGCAGCGGCGACCCGAGAACTTGAAGAACGAGGTGGTGGTGGAGATGAACTGACTGCGCTCAGGCGGAACAAGACGGAACTGGAACGACGAGTGCGAGACCAGGAGGAGGAGCTCGACGAACTCGCGGGACAGATACAGGTTTGGGATACTTTATTATTGCAAGGGTGCCGTTTGGCTTAATAATGCTCCAGCAAGATATTAGGAGACTTTCCTTAGTTGCTAGCCGGAGGAGATCAATTTCGTTGTGACGGAAGATATAAAACTAGATTGACGCTTCCTAGACTAGAAAGGCAACGTTTGGAAGATGCTGAAATGCGTCAAGATTAAGTAAATTAATTAATAATAAATAAATAAATAAATATCCATCACGCCTTATCCCCGAAGGGGTGGCAGAGGCATATTATATGCCCACTTTTCACCGTGTGGATTCCTGTCCCACGTAATAGGTGGTGAGCCCATTGCCGTGTTGAAATAGACAGACGCAGGTTGTGGCTACCTGCTGTTGAAATATTTTAAGCCGCCTATAAGGCCTTCAACCAGGCTTAACGACCGCCATTTTACTGGCAACCGGGACCAACGGCTTAACGTGCCTTCCGAAGCACGGAAACGCTCGCAAATGTAAATGCCACAAAGTGGTCACTCATCCGACGACCAGCCATAGTGAAAGTTGCGTACCTCAGTGATCGTTTACCGAACACTGAGACCGCGGGGCAACGAGCGCTTCACATCATAAAAAATCAAATTAATTAATACACATCACTTTTTAATTATTATGCAATTCTAATAACTTAATTTACATTTACGAACCATTTTTTAAGGTAACCTTCGATTTATCACTACTACATCCAAGTTTTCCATTGCACAAAATTGAAGCATAAAGATTTAAATATAAAATAAAATATGTTCAATAAATTTGAAGCGCTCGTGGCCCCGCGGTCTCAGTGTTCTGTAAACGATCACTGAGTTACGCAACTTTCACTATGGCTGGTCCTCGGATGGGTGACCACTTTGTGGCATTTACATTTGCGAGCGTTTCCGTGCTTCGGAAGGCACGTTAAGCCGTTGGTCCCGGTTGCCAGTAAAATGGCAGTCGTTAAGCCTGGTTGAATTCCTTATGGGTGGCTTGAAAAAATTCAACAGCAGGTACCCACAACCTGCGTCTGTACATTTCAACACGGCAATAGGCTCACCACCTATTACGTGGTACAGGAATCCACACGGTGAAAAGTGGGCATATAATATGCCTCTGTCACCCCTTCGGGGATAAGGCGTGATGGATATTTATTTATTTATTCAATAAATTCTTTACAGTTACTGGAAAGCTCGAAGCTTCGTCTCGAGATGTTATTGGAACAACAGCGTAAGGAGGCTCGCCTCGAGGCGGCTGCGAGAGATGATGAAATGGAGGAGACACGAGCCAACGCCGCCAAGAAACTTAAGAGTAAGTACTCTATATTGTGGGACATTCTATGTATTCAATCTACGCAAGGCACCTGAAGTACCTGTTCTGTAAACGATCACTGAGTTACGCAACTTTCACTATGGCTGGTCCTCGGATGGGTGACCACTTTGTGGCATTTACATTTGCGAGCGTTTCCGTGCTTCGGAAGGCACGTTAAGCCGTTGGTCCCGGTTGCCAGTAAAATGGCAGTCGTTAAGCCTGGTTGAAGGCCTTATAGGCGGCTTAAAATATTTCAACAGCAGGTAGCCACAACCTGCGTCTGTCTATTTCAACACGGCAATGGGCTCACCACCTATTACGTGGGACAGAAATCCACACGGTGAAAAGTGGGCATATAATATGCCTCTGCCACCCCTTCGGGGATACGGCGTGATGGATATTTATTTTTATTTAACTTCACACATTTGTGCAAATATATAAAATTGAGCCTTAAAGGCCACGGCTCAGCATGATGTTGGGTATGACCATAGCTTACTGCATTCCTTATAATATAAAAAGTATGCCGACATTTTTTCATCCCTGTGAAAAGCCGGTCCGAGCATGGCTAGTATATTTCTATATAAAAATAAGCATTTACATAATTATTAATGTAATCGGAATTCGAACCCAAGACCTGGAACCCACCCGGAATAATAACCATATCGTATGATTCTAGGTTGTACACAAACATAGTAAGTGACAATATACATATATTATAATGTTGCAGTGTTGGAAAGCCAGTTGGAGAGCGAGCATGCCGAACGGAGTCTACTGCTTCGGGAACGTCACGAGCTGGAACGGCGTCTAACAGCGCTGGAAGAAACGGCGCGCGCCGAAAACCACGACCAGGCGCAGTTGCTGCAGCGGCTAAAAAGGTATGTCCTAGAGAAACTTTTGTTACATGTCGCTGACATTACTCTATGTAAATAAAATAAATAAATATCCATCACGCCTTATCCCCGAAGGGGTGGCAGAGGCATATTATATGCCCACTTTTCACCGTGTGGATTCCTGTCCCACGTAATTTTTTTTTCCTTGTGGCAACCCTAGGTATAACAGCTGATTTGAATTGGCTCCGTATTTTATATTGTAATATTGCAAAAATAATTATAATTTTAATTAAAAACCAATTCATCATTGCCAAATAATACCATATTGAGTGTTAAATAATCATTTTCACCATTTATTGTGCTAAAAGTAAATATATAAACTTAAAAATTGTACCGGTGTAGTGACAGTTAGAACATCGGAAAAATTTTCAATATTTGAAATTATTACTTGGATTTGGCAAGATTTATAAAACTAATAGTTTTTTCAATCAAGGTTTGTGAGTTTATTTACTTTTACATCCTCATATGTCCATTAATAGTGTGATTTTGTAATTTTCTATGAATAAAACATAACCTCGTTTTGTTTCGCATTTCTTTGCTCTAAGTCTACTTTGCTAATAATTACTGATTCTGTAGCACGTAATTATAACAAAATGTCGAATACTAATAACATGATAATGACGCGTAAGGCCTTGGCTCATCAACAAGAGGCAAGGCTTCAATTAACGTTGAAAGAATTACAGATTTTTAGGGAGAAGTGCGATAAACTGAACAAGGAAAGGGATGAAAATGAGTTAGAACTGCTAGGTATTTTAAGTAAGAACGGACAACTCAAAAAAGAACTGGCACAGTTGCATTCACTGTATACTGATACCTTACAGGATCGGGATAGGTTACAACTTATAGTTGACAGTTTTGACTCATGTAGGGAACATTATGAACAAACTCTGCACCAAATTAGAGTACTAAAGGAGGAGCTACAACGATCGGAAATCAAAATATCGCAACTAGAAGACAAGAAACAGAGCACAGTGGTTCAATCTAATCAGAGTTTGTTCGATGAACTGATGGCTACAAGCTTAGATAATGCTACAGCTCACCCTTCCATTGTCATAGACCTCACTTCTGATGATGAAACCGGGGGCTGTTCTAAATCATTAAAAATTATTAAGTGTAGTAAGAATAAGTTAAAGAAATATTTAAAAATTAAAAAGTTTATTACTAAATCTAAAAAAATGATACATAAATACAAGTTTTTTATAAATAGCATGTCACTTAATAGACAGAGATTGCAACTGATTGACCAGGTAAATATGTATATGTTAGAACTTGATACTGTTGCACAACAGTACAAAACTGATACACAGGCCCTTCAATGTCAGATTGACCGACTTCAAGACTCTTTGAAATCAATTTCATATAAATATGAAACAGCAGAGAAACAGAGTAGGGAACAGGTGTTAGCCATAGGTAAATTAGTAAATTCATGTCATTGTCAAAATGACCAATTGACATCCGCAGGCCATGTTCCCTCCTCACCCTTAAGTTGTGAAAGAATTAGATGCAATGATGAATTTTCACCAATTAAAACTGTGTGCAGTGTGGATAATAGTATATTAAGTTCAAGTAGTAATTGCGAGGCATCTACGAGTATAATAGAAAAGTTGCAAATAAAAAGTGATGCAAAGACCATAGTCTATTGCGATGAAATAGGTAAAAATTTTGGACATTATTTATCACAGTTAAGTCATTCTGTAATAAATCATACATATCCAGGAGCTTCTTACTCTCAAATTATAGATTTTATATTGACTGGTACACACTGCATGCAGTCTACTATAGTGGTGCTAGTTGGCAGAAGAGGCAATATTAATAGTGACAAACTTTTAAAAATTTTTGATAAGTTATCAAGTCTGCAAGTAACACAAGTAATTTTGTCCACCTTGCCATACAGCACTGCTATGAGCCACAAGGAAAATCACTTAAGATACAAATTAAATATGAAACTACATACCATGGTATCATATTCCAAAAAAATTGAATTGTTCGATTGGAACATAATTTTCATTAATAATAGTTTGTTGACATTAGATAGATATTTTCTATCAAAATTTTTACAACGAAAGGTAGTTCTGTTGCTATCTAATTTTTTAATTTTTCAAGCCAAATTATTGGCAAGTACAACTGCTTTTATTGAGCAGGATAGTTTAGATACTTCACATTTGGAAAATGAAATTCCAAAAAACTAGTTTATAGGACAACAGATAATAAATCTGGCCAGTTGACTTTGGCCCCTGAGAATAATCTTAGTAAAAATATTGTTTTTATAAACCTGGTGCACCATAATGTTAGAGGTTTAATAAATGGTAAAGATTTAGAGTTAGAGCTATACATTAATGCAAATTCTATTAATATTTTGTGTGCTACAGAGCACTGGTTAAAAGATCATCAAATCACATTGTTGAACTTCGTAAATCACCAGGTTGCTAGCTCGTTCAATAGAAAACATTCTAAACGTGGAGGCTCTTTAATATTAATTAATAAAAACTTAAAATTTAAAGAACGTAAGGATTTAGTAGCCCTCTCCATTGAGCGAGTTATTGAGATTGCCAGTATTGAGTTTGAGCATTTCATCTTGTTAAGCGTATACAGTCCCCCTGATGCTTCTTACATTAAATTTGAAGAAAAGCTTGAAGAAGCACTGTTCAAATGCCAATGTTCTAAGAAATCTATCATAGTTTGTGGAGATTTTAATGTTGATATATTAGATACATCATTAACTCCATCAGAGAGAAATAAAATGAAAAATTTATTTAAATCCTTTAATCTGCATAGTACATTCTTAGAACCCACTCGTATTACAGCCACCAGTGCAAAATGTATTGATAATATTTTTACTGATATTAAACCTATAGATAAAGGTATTGTGGATCCTGTGGAGTCAGATCATCGTGGCCAATGGATAAAATTTCCTAAAAGTAGTAACAAAGTCAGCAAAAAACAAATTAAATATGTACCAATTAACCAAAGTCGTTTGAATAATTTTAAAGAAAATGTATTAAAGAGATTACCATATCTACCTAACTTCACTTGTGTAGACCAGTCATATAAACACTTATTTAATTTGATTAATGATGAGTTTGGCAAAGTTTTTACCTCAAAAACTCTACAGATTGGTGGTCGTCCTGTTTTCAGTGACTGGGCAACACCAGGTATCTTTAAAAGTAGAAATAAATTATTTGAATTATAGTCAGAAAAATCATATAATTTTAGGCAAACCTTTCAGGAATATGTTAAAAATTATTCAAAGATATTTAAACAAACGCGTCATCTTGCTAAGTCAAACTTCATTAAAAATAAAATTTCTAATTCTGTAAATAAAATAAAAATGACTTGGAACATCATTAACTCTGAATGCGGTAGATCTTTAGTGACTGAAAGGGATTTCCACTTAAAAGTAAATGGTTGCCATGTTACAGGGGACCTGGAAGTGGCTACGGAGTTCGAACATTTTTTCTAAAATGTACCTATATTGATAACAAAATCTCTCCAAGCATCTTCCAGTTCCGCTGAACTTTTATTAGAAGAATCTGTTCTTTGTTGCAGGGATGCATTTGTATTCACAGATATTTGTGCTCAGGACATTGTAGACATTTAAATGTATCGAAATTAAGAAAACCGCGGACATTTGGGGATTATCGGTCAAAACTGCATCATGTATAATTGAGGTAATTGCGCCCCATCTAGCAACTGTGTTTAATGACTGTGTTTCTAGTGGTACATTTCCTGATTTAATGAAACACAGCAAAGTCGTTCCCTTGTTCAAGGCTGGCAGCGCTACAGAGCCGTCTAATTTTCGACCAGTGTCAGTGCTGCCAACTTTGAGCAAAGTATTTGAAAAAATAATCTTGAATCAAATGCTATCCCATTTTAATAGTCATAAAATACTCCATGCGAATCAATTTGGGTTTACGAAAGGGCGCTCAACTTCCGATGCTGGTGTTGAGTTATTAAAATGTATTCATGAAGCTTGGGAAGACAAGCACGATGCATTAGGTATATTTTGCGATCTATCAAAGGCTTTTGATTGCGTTCAACATGAAATGCTGTGCAAAAAATTACACCACTATGGAATAAGAGGCAAAGCTCTCGACCTTCTGTCTTCATATTTGAACAATAGAATACAGAGGGTCGATATTAATGGTACACGTTCTGTAGGATCCATGGTTACAATGGGTGTGCCGCAAGGCTCGATACTTGGGCCATTCTTGTTCCTCATTTATATTAATGATTTACCATTTTATGTAGGGGACAGGAATAGGATTGTTTTGTTTGCAGATGACACCTCATTAATTTTTAAAATTAAAAGACAATTAGATAACTATGACGATGTAAACAATGCAATTGCAAGAGTAGTTCATTGGTTCAGCTCATATAATCTTTGCCTTAATGAAAATAAAACTAAATGTATAAAATTTACTCTACCAAATGTAAAACAAGTTGCGGCCAATGTTCAACTGAATGGACAAGTGTTAGAGTTTGTAGAATCAACTGTGTTCCTAGGTATAACTATTGATGCCAATTTGTAGTGGGGCCCACACATAGAAAAGACAGCCTCTAGATTAAGTTCGGCTGCATACGCTGTAAAAAAGATCAGGACTCTAACAGATGTGGATACGGCTAGAATGGTTTACTTCAGCTATTTTCATAGTATTATGTCTTACGGTATTCTCCTTTGGGGGAGTGCTGCAGATTTAAATATTATTTTTGTTCTACAAAAGCGGGCTGTACGCGCTATTTATAATTTGGGCCCCAGAGTTTCTCTCCGAGAAAAATTCAAAGAAGTAAATATTCTAACCGTACCATCACAATACATTTTTGCCAATCTTATGTATGTCCAGAAAAATCTATCACAGTTTTCTAAACTCTGTGATAAACATAATATAAACACTAGAAATAAAAATAATCTTTCAGTCCACCACAGTCGACTACATAAGATTGGCGATTCTTTCCAGGGTAACTGTATACGCTTTTACAACAAGCTTCCCTGTGACCTGAGAAATTTACCTTTAAATAAATTTAAAAAGTTTATTAAAAACAAGCTTTGTGAAAAAGGTTTTTACTCCGTTACAGACTATTTGCAGGACAGGGACGCCTGGAAATGATCTGCTGGCAAAGTGAAATAATATTAAATTGTAAATAGGCCATCAAAAAAAAGCCTTCCTAAGTTTCTTGCCGGTTCTTCTCAGGTCGGCCGCGTTCCGAACCGGTGGTCGCTTTAAATATTTTAAATAGTGTATGACATTTTGTAAGCGCCGTTAAAATGGTCTATGCAAAATAAAGATATTGTTATTTTATTTTTAATTTTATTTTAATAGGTGGTGAGCCCATTGCCGTGTTGAAATAGACAGACGCAGGCTGTGGCTACCTGCTGTTGAAATTTTCCCTTCAACCAGGCTTAACGACTGCCATTTTACTGGCAACCGGGATCAACGGCTTAACGTGCCTTCCGAAGCACGGAAACGCTCGCAAATGTAAATGCCACAAAGTGGTCACCCATCCGACGACCAGCCATAGTGAAAGTTGCGTACCTCAGTGATCGTTTACCGAACACTGAGACCGCGGGGCCACGAGCGCTTCTATGTATATCAGATCTATATATATATATCAGATAAATATATAAAGCTAGCTTGTTTCTATGTATTTATATTTCTATTTATTTCTATAAAAAATCTTCTATTTTCTATTATCTATATATAATAGCCTATTTATCGAGGAAGGCTGTGTATCTTAACTCTACTACCCTGTAAAGCGGAGCAGTAATCATAAATGTTAACAAATCGCGAAAATTCACCTAAATTTTTTTGTAAAATTAATAAGCGACGGGATTAAATGGGTGCGACGGGGTACGAAGTATATCACGGGCGAAGCCGCGGGGATCAGCTAGTATTAGATAAACTTCTAATATCTGATAATTTACTTAATATAAACGCTTTTATCCCCGTATGTTGTATTTCCAACTTCATTTAGATGCCGGTTCCAATACATTCTGACTTCTTCTGGGACTTCACCAGGATCGAGCTCGGTGTAACTTTTTTGGTATTGGTCATTGCTGTAGATCCTGGTTTACAGGAGTCACAGGAGTGGAAATGCGGGTAGATTAGTGCCAATATCTTCTAAAAGATGGCAGAGGTATAGCTACATTTTACCGTATAAATTTTTGTCCCATGCAACAGATAGTGAGCCCATTGCCGTATTGACGGCGAGCTGCTATTGAAAATATTTAAGCCGTTCTATGGTCTACTGATAGAAGGATACTTAGAGCATTGATCGTTTCCTGAACACTGATTTAGCGATCTACCAGTGCTTATTAAATACTAGTTGACGCCCGCGGCTCCGCACGCGTGGACAAATTTTCCCGTTCCGGTTTCCCACAGGAACTTGTTCCCGGGATAAAAAGTAGTTTGTGTGTTATTCTGATGTTTAAGCTATATTATTGTAAAGTTTCATTAAAATCCATTTAATAGTTTTTACTTGAAAGAATAACAAACATCCATTCTTACAAACTTTCGCGTTTATAATATTTATAGGATTTGTTGTCTTGAACTGAGAAGGTATTTAACAAAAATTACCATTTCCAGAGACCTCAAGAGGTATCGTGCTCTTCTACGCGATGCTCAGACGATGCTAGAACAGAAAGAGAAAGAAGGAGGCGCCAAAGCTCAGATCAGACAACTGAAGAACCAGGTACGTGGTGTCAAGGAGACAGGATAGTATCGGTCATTTCAATCAATGCACCAATTTTTTTGCCTGACCAAGACCTGGTCCATACAATTTAGTCAAAAAGTTAGGTAACAGAAACAAAACTTTAGAAAGTTCACACTTCTCACTTCTTCGTCTATTTTCATGACGTTTTTTTTTTAAAAATGGTAGATTAAAATCGCATTTTCATCTTCACTACACATTATAAAACAAAGTCGTTTTTAGCTGTCTGTCCCTATGTATGATCTTTAAAATATAGGTCTTTAAAAATACGCTACGAATTTTGATGCAGTTTTTTTTAATAGTGATTCATAGGGAAGGTTTATATGTAAAAATTGTTGAGTTTTTGAATACATTGACTAAATTATAACGATATATGTTGGGGGTGTCGGAAAAAATAAGCCTTCTGGGAGCTTTTATCTAAAACGCTGCCTTAAACCCTTTGAGATATAACAAAATAATGTATTATGGAATTATGTATCTAATATAGGTTTACAAAAAAGTCCGCGACGGTATATGTCTATCTCTTAAGGATAACATACTACATCCATTTTAATACTTAAAAAAATAGCAATTATAAAGCGGTAATTTGAAGGCTATTTACACAAATACATTATTAATCCTAATCATTTTTGCTATGTTAGTTGGCTACAACATTTCATGAAGAAGATTTTGTCTCTTAACATCTTGCAAATTAAATAAATATCTTAGGAGATATGGCAATATCAAAAAGATGCGCTAAGAAAATAATTTCGTGTAACCATAGTTCGAGAGGGGCGTAGGTACTTGAGAGCGGAGAAGTAATCAAGTAATTTGATAAATGTTTATACATTATTATGAAATTAATAAACGACGGGATTAAATGGGTGCCACGGGGTTCGAAGTATGTCACGGGCGGAAGCCGGGCGGGACAGCTAGTAATATATAATAGCGAGTTTTGTATGAACATCTCTTTGTCCATACATATAACTTATATAAAAACAATGTTAGGCGAGTAACGAAATTTGTCAAACGCAGTGTACTTCACTTTAATAATTGTATTGTGTCAACGATGGACCTACAGAGAGAGAGCATAGACAAACAACTACGCAGATTCGCGTATCTCCTGCATGCTCTATAGTAATGCCAACATGACTATCTAATACAACCAACTTTAATTAATCTTATTTATTGATCAGTCAAAAAAAAACCAGTCATTCTCGCTCCGGTAACGTAGTGTAGGCGTTGGATTTTTTGCAATAAACATAAAAAATCGCATTTCACTGATATATCACGGTCTTTCACCAGTTGATACAACTTTCATGTCTAAAATCCACCATTTTACATAAGAAACAAGACTAATGAAATGAAAGAAAATAATTTTAGAAAGTAATATACAACAGCCATCTAATTTTTACTCAATCTATGGCTAGAACATTGCCCTGGTTAGGCAAAGGTCACGGGTTCAATCACCGTCTCGAACCAAGTTGTTTTTTTTTCCTTTAATATTTTTTTTTGTAAAGTTAGATACTAATTGCTATAAAAATTATCCAACAGTCATTTAATTTTATTTATATAAAAAATATGTGTGTGTACCAGAGTACAAAACTTCTTCCCGACATTCTTTTTACAGCTATAAAATTTCTCTCAACGTCGATAAAGAAGTTTCATTTCAATAACGATTATTGCTTAAAATACTGTTCATTTATTGTCAAACTAACAAAGGTCTGTTTAATATTTCTCATGGCACATGTACCCACCAGGTGGAGGATCTGGAACTCGCGGTCCGCGCGGCCACCAAGGCCCGGCAGACCGCGGAGGCGGAAGCGGCCGAGGCAGGCGCGGCCTTGGAAGAGGCCTCTCGCGCCCGCGCAGACGCGGCCGAGAGGGCGTTGACCTGCGCGAGGGACGCGGCGGCCGCGCGGGCGCAGTTGGACGACGCGGAGGAGGAGGCCGCGGAGGTGAGTGAAATGAAATGAAAATGAAATGAAAATGAAATGAAAATGAAATGAAAATGAAATGAAAATGAAATAAAAATGAAATGAAAATGAAATGAAAATGAAAATGAAATGAAAATGAAATGAAAATGAAATGAAAATGAAATGAAAATGAAATGAAAATGAAATGAAAATGAAATGAAAATGAAATGATATTGAAATGAAAATGAAATGAAAATGAAATGATATTGAAATGAAAATGAAATGAAATGAAAAATCTTTATTCATGTAGGTCACAAAGTAACACTTATGAACGTCAAGATTTTGCTTCTACATTTACATTTACTGCCAGATTCGCAAAGCAATAGGTAGAGCCTGAGGAAGAACCTAGCAATAAAACTCATGGTCACTCTTTTCTAACCGCCAGTAATTATATAAGTTTAATTTACATGATATTTGACAAATAGTCTAATTTGGCATTCATTCGTTCTGTCATTCATTCTTTCATTCATTCGTTTATTCATTCGTTTATTTATTAATTCGAACATTCATTTAAATCAATCACGCCTTTATCCCCGAAGAGGTGGCAGAGGCATATTATACGCCCACACTTCTCTGTGTGCATTTTGTCTCACAGCCAGTGAGACCATTACCGTGTTGAATTGGACAAGCGCAGGTTGTGGCGACCTGCTGTTGAATTTTTTAAGGCGCCCATAAGGTCTTCAACTTGACTTAACAACTATTTTACGGGCAACCGGGACCGATGGTTTAACGTGCTTTCCGAAGCACGGAAACGCTCGTAAATGTAAATGCCACTAAGCGGTCACCCATACATTCATTCAATCGTCTTCAAACCGTTCTCGTTAACACTATCGACATTGTGGTATGTTTTCTTAGTTCTTTAATAATATTGTTTGGACAACTCACACAACGCCCTCTGATTCCAAACTAAGCAGAGCTTGTACTATGGTAACCAGATAACTGATAAACGTACTCATATATTTCTAAATACATACATATTATAGATAAATAACACCCAGACGCAGAATAAACCATCGTGCTTATCACACAAAGTTTTATCCTGGGTGGGAATCGAACCCACGACCTCTTGCGTAGCAGTCGGACGAACCCCCACCGCGCCACAGAGGCCATCTTTATAGTACTACTCCCACCACCAGTTCACCTATTACACGTGATCGTGATCCTTTTGTTTTCATTCAAGTAAAAAAAAAACAACTCGATTCAAAATTAATTTTACAAAGATAATGGAGAAATCCAGCTTTTTTCGGTACGTTCGTGGTAACTCAGTAGGTTATAAAGCATAGTTCACGGGTCCAAGTCCCGTCCTAACCGAGTTGTCTTTTTTTTCACAATATAAAAAATATAAACATATTATGAAAAAGTTCGTAATTTTTTTTTAAATATCATAATTGATTATTGAAATTGATTGATTATTAAAATTACAATTAAATATTCATCTTATTATGATTATAAACTAAATCAATTTACAAAAATTGCTACTTTTGTAAATTCTCTCCTATCCTGTTTGCAACTTCATTCAGTACTTGTAGACTTCATATTACTTTTATTACTCTTTCTTTCCAGCTCCTAAAGAAATACCGGTCAAGTACGTCGGCACTATGCTCGGCTCAGAGCGAGGCACGGGAAGCATGCGCAAGAGCGGACGCGGCGGCCGAAGAGGCGCGCTCGGCCCGCGACAAGTTGGCCGAACTTAGTGCCAAACTGGCCAGCGCCGAGGCTGGCCATTCGCATGGACATGCCGAGGCTGAACGCAGGCTCGAACTCAGGAACAAGGTACTGTCAGCCTCAGAAATAGACTAACACATTCCAAACTTACATAGTCGTACTAATATTTTAAAATAGCGGAAACCCCGCTGATTCCGTTCCCGAGAGAATCCGGAGATAAAATTTAAAACATTAGCTTTCCGCCTGTGAAAGTTCCATTAAAATTGGTCCAGCCGTTTTAGAAAAACAGACCGAATAAAAATTAAAAATGGTATTTTTATGTAACTAGCGTTATATTTATTTATTTTATTTTATTTATCATTCACAAACAAAAACATTTACAATTATTAATTAAAGTGCATTTGAAAAACCACAGAGGTTTGTAATAAATGCAACAGACATCACTTCAAGCGAAGCCGTTAAAAATCACGTTGTACAGAAATAAAATATACTTTTATATGCATTTGATAAAAGCTGTTGATTTGAAATTTCAAAATTTTATTTTATTTATCATTCACAAACAAAAACATTTACAATTATTAATTAAAGTGCATTTGAAAAACCACAGAGGTTTGTAATAAATGCAACAGACATCACTTCAAGCGAAGCCGTTAAAAATCACGTTGTACAGAAATAAAATATACTTTTATATGCATTTGATAAAAGCTGTTGATTTGAAATTTCAAAATTTTATTTTATTTATCATTCACAGACATAAACATTTACAATTATTAATTAAAGTGCATTTGAAAAACCACTGAAATTTGTAATAAATGCAACAGACATCACTTCAAGCGAAGCCGTTAAAAATCACGTTGTACAGAAATAAAATATACTTTTATATGCATTTGACAAAAGCTGTGGATTTGACATTTCAAACAGCCACATCAATTTTATTTATCTGTATAGATGTAATAATGCATGATGTTTGTATCGACGTACTAATGTTTCTTCTTTCACGCATAAACTACTATATGGATTTTAATGAAACTTTACAGTAATATAGCTTTATACATGAAAATAATACGTAGGCTACTTTTTATCCTAGGAACAAGTTCCTATATCAAACGGTACCGGGAAATCTTCAAATAGTGAGCGGAGCCGACAACAGCAAATATTATGTATACAATATTTATCTTCACGCTATATGCCTGACGGGGTAGTCCGAGAGGACAGATCGCCAGGCTTCGCGATCCATGCATACTTTTTTCGCTTCTCGCAGATTTATTAATCGCTTCATACATGCACGTCTGGGTAGCCAAGTACTTTTGTCTTTTCCGTTTTTGAGCAACTTGCTCACGACAATATTTATCTTAATTTATAGGAACTGGAATCGAGCCTAGAACTAGAAGCGACAGCCCGTGCCCGACTAGAGGGTCAGTTGTCTCGTTTAAGGGAGGCCCACGAACAACTGGCGTCGGAACTGTCGGCCGCGAGAGCGAGAGAGCAACACACAGCCGACGAAGTGCGCAAGTTCACTAGACAACTTCGGTGAGTTATGATTTGTCTCTTTCTCGCTTTTGTGGAAAGTTCGGATTAAAAGTCGAATCAAAATCATTTTTTTATTTCTTTATTTTACATATTATCATTGTAGAAATATAAATACATACTCATAAAAATGCAACAAAAACTCATTCGTATTTTACCGCGCATCAGAATTGTCAGCAAAACGTAAAATAGACAGTTAAACAGCAAATTAACAAACATAAGAGTACATTATATACACTGCAAAAATAAATTGTGCACGTATCAAGTGCACAATTTATTTTTTTCTTATTGTATTTTTAAACGGTGTGTAGAAGGTGCTAGAAGGTGGGTATAAATAAAATAGAAGAATAATAGAAGTAAATAAATAAACAATATCTGCACGACATATATTTTGAATGCTTCTCACTCTAAATACGCTTTTTACCCGAGAATTTTAATGTAAAATAACGATTTTTCTGACTCTTAACTTTTTAATTATTGTTATTTTGACACCAACAAACATAGTCAATAACGGGAAGAATTCATATTTGTCTTATTTTCGGTCGTGTAACTTTTTAATTTCATTTGAAACCTGGCCAAATCCTCTCCCAATCCTCATTATAGCTCGCAGTTCATTACTCTTGACTCCAAACAAACGTCATATAAAAATAACTAACCCATATTTACATAAAACTTCCAGCGAACTAAAAGAAGAGAACTCGGGCCTGATCGCTAAGTTGAACGAGGCGGGTCGAGCCAAGGCAGCGGCCGAGGCAGCGGCTGCAGCTGCTGCGGCCGAGGCGGCCTCCGCACGCGACGAGGCGCGCCTCGCCGCGAGACGGGCCACTGCCTTGCAGGAGGCCATTGCTGGCGACTTATCCAGTCCTGGGGACTCCAGGGATACCGACAGGTACGGCGAGCTTCTATGTTACTAATGACTAAATGATAATATTAAAAATGCGAAAGTTTGTATGGATGTTGGTTACTCTTTCACATTAAAACTACTGAATAGATTTTAATGAAACTTTACAATAATATAGTTTACTAGCTGACCCGCGCAACTTCGTTAACGCCACTATTTTTTTTTATCTCTCGTAAATGAATCTCTCGACCGATTTTGTGCAAACTTCACATAAACCATCTACTAAATAGTCCGAACAAAGCCTAAACATTCGGTTTGGATAGGTGAGCCCGTTTTTGAGTTATAAAATTACAACGAAAAGTGGCATTGATTTTTATATATATTGATTCAAATCATGTACCTGCTTCTTATTTGATCATCGCCCTACTAACTCAGTATTCTTTACATGATCACTGCGTTAAGCATCATCTATTCATCCTGATCCTCAGATGGGTGACAGCTTTGTGGCATTTCCATTTACGAGCATTTCCGTGCTTCGAAAAGCATGTCTGTCAGTAACATGGTCGTCGTTAAGCCAAGTTGAACGCAAGTTGAAGTTAAACGTATATTATACTAGTTGACGCCCGCCGCTTCGCCCGCGTAAGAAGTTTCCCGTTCCTGTTTCCCACAGGAACTGGTTCCCGGGATAAAAAGTAGCCTATGTCCGTCTCCTGGCTCTAAGCTACCCCCCCACCAATTTTTTGTAAAATCGGTACAGCTGTTGTTGAGTTATAAATAGTGTAACTAACACGACTTTCTTTTATATATATAGACTAGCTGACCCGCCCGGTTCGCCCGTGACATACTTCGAACCACGTGGCACCCATTTTATCCCGTCGTTTATTAATATCACAAAAATGTATAAAGATTTTCCAAATTAATTGATTACTTCCCCGCTGTACGCCTGCACGGCCCGGTCGAATTATGGTTACACGAAATCAATTTCTATACGCAAAATTTTGATTTCGGCGTATCTCATAAGATATTCATTTAATGTGCAAGATGTAAAGGGACAAATTAATCTTCATGAAATGCTGAAGCCAACTAACATATTTAAAATGATATGGATTAATAACGGATTCGTTTAAATAGCCTTCAAATTACCGCTTTATTATTGCTGGTTTTTTAAAGTATTAAAATGGATTTAGTATGTTATCCTTAAGAGATAGACATATACCATCGCGGACTTTTTTGTAGATCTATATAAGATACACAATTCCACCATACATTATTTTGTTATATCTCAAAGGGCTTAGGTAGCGTTTTTGTTGAAAGCTCTCAGACGGCAATTTTTTTCCGACATCCCCAACAAATATGGTTATAATTTAGTCAACGTAAACCAAAAGTTAACAAATTATACATAAAAACCTTCTATAAGAATTACTCTAACTATTAAAAAAAACCGCATTGTAATTCGTTGCGTAATTTTAAAGATCTAAGCATACATAGGGACAGACAGCGAAACTGACTTTGTTTTATAATATGTAGTGATACATCAGAATAACACAAAAGCTACTTTTTATCCCGGGAACTAGTTCATTTGGGAAACGGGAACCGGAAAACTTCTCTACGCAGGCGAAGCCGCGGGCGTCAACTAGTATGTTATATGTAAAGAAGTATGCATGGATCGGGAGACCTGGCGATCTGTCCTCTCTGACTACCTCGTCAGAGAAACATTCATTTTATTGACATCTAATAGTTGTTTGATTTCCAACCGAGTCTCAAAACGGATTTGTTACTCCACCCTAGTGTTATTAATTAGTTTCCGATATTTTGGCACTGTTGCAATCACCATGATCACCAAGGAATTGCGGTACTGTCGGTTAAAGGTGAAATCGAAAGTTTTTACGAGCACAAATATCGATCCGCGAACGATAAAACCAGTAGTAGTCACAAACGTTTACAAAGGAGGGTAGATCTATATAATGTGTGCTAAAATTTTGCGATTTCACCTTTTACGGTCAGTACTTCAGTTCCTCCGTGATTATCAGTTTCCGATATTTCGGCACTGTTGCACTGTTGTCGGAAACTATCAATTATTACACTAACTTTAATAGCAGTGGACTGATAGGATAATTTGATTGGTTGATTCAAAAATACTTTTTGTATGTATTGCAGTGACAACGATAGCTACAGTTCGGATGAGTCGATCGGCACGTTTCTGGCAAACCACAAACTCAGTCCCTCTGCGGCCTCACGGAACAGCATGCACCTCGATACACATAAGTAAGATTTTTTCTTTAACTTCTGACCTATGGACTATTTTTATTTTTGATAATATCTATGACGATTTAGCTTAGTCCGTGTATGAATTCCTCTTCCACCGTTCGTGGCGGTATTTCGGTTCGAATTCCGCGTGCAGTGATTTGCAAATGTTTGTTTCGGAGTTTGGAACTTTATTGAAAAACTAACTGCCCCGGAAGGCCCGCGTGGGTATTCTAAGTAAAAAAGTTTCAAAATAGTCAGCAGAAGTGCTACTTAATACTATTGTAATACTTATTCTCATACTCTTCCAGATCTCACACGCCAGAAGGCCGTCAAAGCCGGTCCAGCATAGCTTCGAGCAAGCAGATGAGTCCCACGAAGGAATCGTTCGCATAACACCAACCATCCGGCGCCGGAGCCGGTATTCTAACGCGTGCCTTGCCCGCGCTTTGCGCAGTCTTCTGCACCAGGCAGACTGTCAGTCCACACCTCGTAGTGGACTGAAACGTCAATACCAAATGACAGCTGTCAAAAATGAAGTGACATCTGTCAGAGAGACGTATCAGTTGATTGGTGATGTGACAGCTGCCAAAATAAACTATTTTTTTAAATGTCGATCCTGAGTTTTGCTGTGAGCTTTTTAATTCCCGTAGATAATTTAACATGTCATTGCGAATTGAGCGTCGATATTTAAAAAATGATTTTTAGAACAAAAATACAAGTATCAAAAGTGACGTCTGTCAAAGTAAAGCGACAGGTGACAAGATTAAATAACGTAAAAGTGTCAAAAAAATGACAGGAATATGTGTAATGAGATAAAGGACTCGTATGCTACTTTGGTATTATTGTGTTACTTTAGATTTAATATTCAACTAAGGTACTTTTATTATATCTAGCTGATAAGCTTACGAACCATCAATATAGCAATATAAAATGAACACTATTTCTATGAGTGTAAGGTTGGGTTGACATTTGTTTCTTCTGTATATCAAAAGGATAATCGACTTAAGTGATCTCTATCTCATTCTTACAACATTGAGTGCAAACCAAATAGAAAGAGATGGCACTTATCGTTTACGTAAGCATTCCAGTTAGATATAATGTATAAGTTACTTACATTCAACAGATACCAGCGATGAACATTTTACATATTTATCGATGCTTGGAATTTACTGTAACAATGGCTCCTAAAGTAGACTGCTCAGCTAAACTATATAAAAACCATTTTTGTATTTTATATAATCTATTATAGCATCGATTTTATACTGTCGCAGAAATAGGGCGACAATTCTTGAACACACAACTTGAAATACTTTTGTTATTTAGAAATAGTACAACACACAGAAGCGCTCAAGCCAATTTGAAGACCCTATAGATAGACAAACACAAGGTTTAAACTTAAAACACCCCTACAAAAATTTGGTCTATGCTTCTGAAAGCAAAAACATTTTTTTAAATGTCTTTTGTCTATGACTTAAGTCGTATGGTTGAGAATTGGCTGTCAGAGGGTTCCATGGACAACTGTAGCAGTATACTGTAATAGTCTGACTTGATTTATTGATTTGAATGATAATATATTTGACTCAAGTTTTCGCACTTAAAAAAAAGCTTTTTGAAATGAAATCGTAACGGTTTGATAACGATATGTTTAGATAATTCTCAGTGCTTAAGGACAGATGGCGCCGGTGTACTGTGCAGTGTTGCCACGCTCACATGAAAAATAAATGCATTCCAGATTTAAAACCGTTTAAAAAAGTTTCGAATACCACACCGGCGTCATTAATTTAGGCTTGGAATTTTTTATTTATTTAAACTTAGAAATATTTTAGGAAATGAATTGATGTGAAAGCGGCTTTAGGCCAGCCAGTCAGTATTTAGACGGCCTAGTGGCTTATAACTTACAAAATAATTATTAAGTCCTTTTGTTACTTAGTTAGCTAACATGTATATATAACTAGATGGCATATACAATTTTATTATTTAATTTGTAATATTCGTGTGATCAGATTGTTACATTTTATCATTTATTTGTTACAAATGATTTGTTGCTTTATAAACAAGAAACCTTACCTGTTATCAAAATAGACATTTTGAATACTCCTTATACCTTTAAATGGCGATCTTGAAGAATTTCAGCTTGTACCGAAACAACATAAGATTTTTCACGATTTGGTTCGGTAGCGCAGTGACTTTGTTAGGCAAAGATCACGGGTTCAATCCCCGTCTGAATGAAGTTTTTTTTTTTTCACTTTTATTTCGTTTTTTTTTAAATTAATCGAAACTAGTTGAAAGTATTATTGTAAAATGTATTTCCTTGTAGTGTATTGTAGTAGTGTATATCCAATATGAATTCTATATATACCTACATATTTATATCTTTGTGTCTATAACCATTATTATAAAATCTTCTATGATATTATGTGTATGATAAAATAATGAAAGTTTCTGCATTCAATACTGGTTGTAAAATGTTTTTCAATAAAGTAACTGAAATATGGATTCTTTGTTTTATTTTAAGTGTTCCCGTTTCCCACAAGTACTAATTCCCGGTTTTTAAAAAAATTGCTTGTGAATCCAGTGTGTTAGCCGTCTGTATAACAAATTTCAGCCAAATTAGTAACAAAAATCTTCACAAATTTTCACACTTATAGTATTAGTAGGATTTATGAGTAACCCCGCCCGTTTCAACACAGTGTTACATCACTATTTAGTTACAGTTAGTTGTTAAGATGTGTCACATCTCTAGAGTTCACTTACTACTTGTCAGTGGACGAGCCTGATGTGCTCCGTCTGAATATATAATTATGATCAGAGTGATTTTACAAGAAATAAATGGAATTTACTGAAGACTGATTATCATTTACCAACGTACAACACAGAGCTAAATAGTTTTTTTGAACTACCTAATCCTACCCGCATTCCCATTACTCTGACTCCTGTAAACTAGAATACAGCAAAGTCCAAGACCAGAAAAGTTACACTAGTAGTTTGGTGAAGTCCTAGTAGATGTTAGAATATTTTACAACTTTACAAAATAAATCGGAAGATAATTTGAGAAAGTAGGAAAAATAACATTTCTCTTGTTCCCTTCTCCCTTCTATGTAAAGCGTAAAAAGAGCTAAATGGTCAATAGATCGAGTGTAACACCTGACGCTGCAAACGTCCATGGGCTTTCAGGACAAATTTCGTTGTGGTGGGCCCTTAGACCAGGTGAACCGTATGCTTATTTGCCATTATACTAATATAAAAAAAAATTGTGTGTCTGTGTGTACTTATGTAGGTACCCACGCACGCAATAGTTATACTTCTTTAGTAAATTCTTTGTAAAAGAAATTATAAATCTATAAAAATATAACAACAATTCATAAAAATAAGTGTGTATTCCAGAGTACACAGGTAAGAAGTGAAACTTCTTTACGACATTTTTGTACCGATATAAATTTTCTCTCATACGTCGAAGAAGTTTCATTTATGATAAAGAAGTTTCACTTCAGAACAACATGGCGCGTAACCGATAAACGTGACGATTTTTTACAGCTATATATTTCTCTCAACGTCGATAGAGAAAGTTTCACTTCAATCACACAAGCTAATATTAGCTTACTTTGGGCTAGATGGCGCTGTGTGAAAAGTGTCCCACAATATAATATAAATATAATACTTCGAATATAGTTACGTGTTGTCATAAACAATTATCAGCTAACCTCATTATTACGTTTTTGATCTAATACCTAATCAATTTGCGTCTTTTTTATTTTCAACGTTAATATGCTGATAGGTGATTCAAGGACTGTCCAATCAGCTGTGCCGATAACTCATTCCTTACATTACATATATGTTTATGTATATATATGATATTAATATGAATAATATTGTATTGACTGAGTGTACAGTCTATTTTATGCATATTTAGGATCCTTAATTATTGAAGTAAGTTCCGTTAGAATACGAAAATATCACAGTGTGCACCGATGTGTAAGCATTTTTCTCCCACATAACAAGTGGTAAATCCATTGTAACATTATATAATTTTTCCTTGCAATTATTAAACTCAACTGCCTCGGTGGCGCAGTGGTAGTGTATACGACTGCCGCGCTGAGGTCCTTGGTTCGATTCCCGGGTCAGAACAAATATTTGTGTATCCACAAATGTTTGTTTCGGAGTTTGGGTGTTTCCTATGTATAATAAATATCACTATAATTATTATACATAGCAAACACCCAAACTCCGAAACAGAACATTTTTTTTACACATTGCCGTCTAGCCCAAAGTAAGCTAATATAAGCTTGTGTTATGGGATCTAGACAACTGATATACATACTTATATATTTCTAAATATATACATATTATACATAGGAAACACCCCAACTCCGAAACAAACATTTGTGGATCACACAAATATTTGATCCGACCCGGGAATCGAACCCGGGACCTCAGTCGCGGCAGTCGCATGCACTACCACTGCGCCACCGAGGCAGTCAAATAATATGTATGTATTTGGAAATAAATAAGTATGTCTATCGGTTGCCTAGATCCCATACCACAAGCTTATATTAGCTTACTTTTGGCTAGATGGCGCTGTGTTAAAAAAATGTTCTATCTCACTCGTACCTAATTTGCTTGTTATTAAGTAGGTACTATACTAGCGACACGCTATGATGGCCATTTTGACGTTTGTCCTTTCATGAAGTTTCGTATTAATTTTAATTACATTTTATTTGTATAAATATGTGAATAGTCGATCACATGAGAGGGTATTTATACTACGGTAGACAACAGAGTACTTACGTAAAACAAGTAAAATATCATCATGTAATATGTCAAAACGGCCATCGTCGCGTGCCGCTAGTATAATATACATTTTTTTATTTATTTATTGTTTTATTACCAATATTATTGCCAATAGTTACAAAAAAGCCTACATAAAAGATTCACCTTCGCAGAGATTCTTGGTAATGTCCCATTCGTTATTGCCCATATCGCCCGAGATAACCTAATTAATTCATTATACGGGCTCATAATTAAAATCTTACCAACAACATTATCGCTCACCACATTACCTAAACCTCTGAATTAATTTCAATAAATATCATATGGGTCTGTCTCCTTGAGCCGTCGCTTTCGTATTCTCTACTTTCCATGGAGCCGGCGGCGCCATTTTGTCGTTTCAAATATAAAAAGAACCATGAACTTGTCTACAGGGAGTGAAAACTTCGGCGATTCTCTTTATAATAATAATAATAAGACGGGCGTGGACTATCTGCAGTAGGGATCGTATTCCTTATTAGATTAAGTCTCAAAGGGCCTCTGCGTGTTGGACCTATGTCCCCATGTAAGCATACCAAAAGACTGGGTATCGAACCATGCAGACTTCTTTTGCTTCCTGCAGATTCATCAATGACTTCAGACATAAACATCTGGGTATCCGAGTACTTTTGACTTTCCAATTTTTGAGCAATCTTCCCACGTGGTCTGCATAATATGCAAGTCTCGGTCTACCCTGACTCCTTCTACTCTCTACTTTCACACAATATATATTCTTCATCGATCGTTCCTCATTCATTAGTTGGACGTGTCCAAACTTGCACGCAACGTCTCATCTAGGAACCTGGTGCTCATTTTGATTGGCTGCTAGGAGCAGATGTGATTTGGCTTCTATTATCCGCATATGGTCTGAACTCCCAACCCCGACAGTGGTTGATGGGGTCGGGGGCCACTTACACTAAGTATAGGTACCTATTAAAGTCTAAATCGCATCTATACATTTTACAATAATACTTTCAACTAGTTTTGATTAATTTAAAAAATGTCGATATTATAGTGAAAAAAAATACTTCATTCAGACGGGGATTGAACCCGTGATCTTTGCCTGACAAAGTCACTGCGCTACCGACCGAATCTTAGCTTGTTTCGGTACTAGCTATAATTCTTCAAGATTTCGCCATTTAAGTGTATAAAAAGTATTCAAAATATCTATTTTGATAACAGGTTATGTTTCTTGTCTATTATAAGCTGCTCTTTGCTGTTGTAGTATATTCAATTCATTCCCATTGAAAAAAAAGCAGTGTCTGTAAACGAACACTCCGTTAAGCAACTTTCGCTTTCGCTGGTTACGGATTGGTGACCGCTTTGTGTATATATTTCCATTTACGAGCGCTTCCATGCTTCCGAAGGCACGTTAAGTCATTGATCCCTTTTGCCAGTATCATGGCATTCATGGCAGTCGTTAAGCCAAGTAGAATGCCCTATATGTTTAAAAAAAATTCAACAGCTGTTACCTGCTGTTGAATTTTACTTTATTATTTCAACACGGAATTGAGCTCTCTACCTATTACGTGGGACAGAAAATGACACGGTGAAATGTGGGCGTATAATATGCCTCTGCCACCCCTTCAGAAATAAAGGCGTGATTGATAAACAATCTTATCTTGTTTGTCTTTAGAGCTGAGAGATCCACACAATGCAGGAAAGTCCCTAAATACATTTCACCATCATCTTCTTGCCCATATCACATACAAAAAATAACTGGGGCAAAGGTCAAGGTGCATATTTAAAACGTTTATTGGTAGGTGTATTGTGTTATGAGTTTATTTTCTATATTCAGCACATAAGTACATCTATGATCATCATCATCATCATCATCCGAGCGTCTGTCCCAGTTGCGTCTCGCGATGCCCGGGGTCCGCTTTCCTACATTTTCTCCTCCACTTCGCACGGTCATCGGCATCCCCTGTAGTGAGACCATTGGCACGCATGTCATCCCTTACGACGTCAAGCCAGCACTTCTTGGGTCTTCCCCTCTTACCGGGACCCGGCGGGGCTGACATGGCCAGACATTTGTTACCTACGTAGCCCGGCGGTTGCCGCAAGACGTGACCATACCAACGAAGGCGACACTCTTGCAACTTGTCTGCAATGTCACGGACGTGAAGGCTGCCGCGGATGCGAGAGTTCCTCACGCGGTCCATCCGCGTGACTCCACACATCCACCGCAGCATCTTCATTTCCGTGACACGCAGCTCCTGCTTGTGTCGCTCCAATATCTGCCACGTCTCACTGCCATGTAAAAGGATAGGTCTAATAATGGTTTTGTAGACCTGTCCCTTCAACCGGATCGGCATTTTAGGGTCACAAATGACACCGGTCATCTCCCGCCATTTGGCCCACGCGGCAGCAATGCGTGACTTGACATCGCAATCGATGTCACTGGACGTGTGAAAAACAGATCCCAGGTATTTAACCTGGTCCGTGCGCTCGACCAAATCACCGCCTATGCGGACGGATGTGGGATCTGTCGAGTTTAGTGCCAAGTACTCGGTCTTCGCCACATTTAGTTTCAGACCGCCGTTCTCAAGCGTCTCCTTCCACACCTTTACACGTCGCACCAATCTGCCCCTGTCCGCGTCTGCCAGCGCAATATCGTCAGCATACATAAGCAACCATCCGAAGATTTTACAAGAAATAAATGGAATTTACTGAAGACTGATTATCATTTACCAACGTACAACACAGAGCTAAATAGTTTTTTTGAACTACCTAATCCTACCCGCATTCCCATTACTCTGACTCCTGTAAACTAGAATACAGCAAAGTCCAAGACCAGAAAAGTTACACTAGTAGTTTGGTGAAGTCCTAGTAGATGTTAGAATATTTTACAACTTTACAAAATAAATCGGAAGATAATTTGAGAAAGTAGGAAAAATAACATTTCTCTTGTTCCCTTCTCCCTTCTATGTAAAGCGTAAAAAGAGCTAAATGGTCAATAGATCGAGTGTAACACCTGACGCTGCAAACGTCCATGGGCTTTCAGGACAAATTTCGTTGTGGTGGGCCCTTAGACCAGGTGAACCGTATGCTTATTTGCCATTATACTAATATAAAAAAAAATTGTGTGTCTGTGTGTACTTATGTAGGTACCCACGCACGCAATAGTTATACTTCTTTAGTAAATTCTTTGTAAAAGAAATTATAAATCTATAAAAATATAACAACAATTCATAAAAATAAGTGTGTATTCCAGAGTACACAGGTAAGAAGTGAAACTTCTTTACGACATTTTTGTACCGATATAAATTTTCTCTCATACGTCGAAGAAGTTTCATTTATGATAAAGAAGTTTCACTTCAGAACAACATGGCGCGTAACCGATAAACGTGACGATTTTTTACAGCTATATATTTCTCTCAACGTCGATAGAGAAAGTTTCACTTCAATCACACAAGCTAATATTAGCTTACTTTGGGCTAGATGGCGCTGTGTGAAAAGTGTCCCACAATATAATATAAATATAATACTTCGAATATAGTTACGTGTTGTCATAAACAATTATCAGCTAACCTCATTATTACGTTTTTGATCTAATACCTAATCAATTTGCGTCTTTTTTATTTTCAACGTTAATATGCTGATAGGTGATTCAAGGACTGTCCAATCAGCTGTGCCGATAACTCATTCCTTACATTACATATATGTTTATGTATATATATGATATTAATATGAATAATATTGTATTGACTGAGTGTACAGTCTATTTTATGCATATTTAGGATCCTTAATTATTGAAGTAAGTTCCGTTAGAATACGAAAATATCACAGTGTGCACCGATGTGTAAGCATTTTTCTCCCACATAACAAGTGGTAAATCCATTGTAACATTATATAATTTTTCCTTGCAATTATTAAACTCAACTGCCTCGGTGGCGCAGTGGTAGTGTATACGACTGCCGCGCTGAGGTCCTTGGTTCGATTCCCGGGTCAGAACAAATATTTGTGTATCCACAAATGTTTGTTTCGGAGTTTGGGTGTTTCCTATGTATAATAAATATCACTATAATTATTATACATAGCAAACACCCAAACTCCGAAACAGAACATTTTTTTTACACATTGCCGTCTAGCCCAAAGTAAGCTAATATAAGCTTGTGTTATGGGATCTAGACAACTGATATACATACTTATATATTTCTAAATATATACATATTATACATAGGAAACACCCCAACTCCGAAACAAACATTTGTGGATCACACAAATATTTGATCCGACCCGGGAATCGAACCCGGGACCTCAGTCGCGGCAGTCGCATGCACTACCACTGCGCCACCGAGGCAGTCAAATAATATGTATGTATTTGGAAATAAATAAGTATGTCTATCGGTTGCCTAGATCCCATACCACAAGCTTATATTAGCTTACTTTTGGCTAGATGGCGCTGTGTTAAAAAAATGTTCTATCTCACTCGTACCTAATTTGCTTGTTATTAAGTAGGTACTATACTAGCGACACGCTATGATGGCCATTTTGACGTTTGTCCTTTCATGAAGTTTCGTATTAATTTTAATTACATTTTATTTGTATAAATATGTGAATAGTCGATCACATGAGAGGGTATTTATACTACGGTAGACAACAGAGTACTTACGTAAAACAAGTAAAATATCATCATGTAATATGTCAAAACGGCCATCGTCGCGTGCCGCTAGTATAATATACATTTTTTTATTTATTTATTGTTTTATTACCAATATTATTGCCAATAGTTACAAAAAAGCCTACATAAAAGATTCACCTTCGCAGAGATTCTTGGTAATGTCCCATTCGTTATTGCCCATATCGCCCGAGATAACCTAATTAATTCATTATACGGGCTCATAATTAAAATCTTACCAACAACATTATCGCTCACCACATTACCTAAACCTCTGAATTAATTTCAATAAATATCATATGGGTCTGTCTCCTTGAGCCGTCGCTTTCGTATTCTCTACTTTCCATGGAGCCGGCGGCGCCATTTTGTCGTTTCAAATATAAAAAGAACCATGAACTTGTCTACAGGGAGTGAAAACTTCGGCGATTCTCTTTATAATAATAATAATAAGACGGGCGTGGACTATCTGCAGTAGGGATCGTATTCCTTATTAGATTAAGTCTCAAAGGGCCTCTGCGTGTTGGACCTATGTCCCCATGTAAGCATACCAAAAGACTGGGTATCGAACCATGCAGACTTCTTTTGCTTCCTGCAGATTCATCAATGACTTCAGACATAAACATCTGGGTATCCGAGTACTTTTGACTTTCCAATTTTTGAGCAATCTTCCCACGTGGTCTGCATAATATGCAAGTCTCGGTCTACCCTGACTCCTTCTACTCTCTACTTTCACACAATATATATTCTTCATCGATCGTTCCTCATTCATTAGTTGGACGTGTCCAAACTTGCACGCAACGTCTCATCTAGGAACCTGGTGCTCATTTTGATTGGCTGCTAGGAGCAGATGTGATTTGGCTTCTATTATCCGCATATGGTCTGAACTCCCAACCCCGACAGTGGTTGATGGGGTCGGGGGCCACTTACACTAAGTATAGGTACCTATTAAAGTCTAAATCGCATCTATACATTTTACAATAATACTTTCAACTAGTTTTGATTAATTTAAAAAATGTCGATATTATAGTGAAAAAAAATACTTCATTCAGACGGGGATTGAACCCGTGATCTTTGCCTGACAAAGTCACTGCGCTACCGACCGAATCTTAGCTTGTTTCGGTACTAGCTATAATTCTTCAAGATTTCGCCATTTAAGTGTATAAAAAGTATTCAAAATATCTATTTTGATAACAGGTTATGTTTCTTGTCTATTATAAGCTGCTCTTTGCTGTTGTAGTATATTCAATTCATTCCCATTGAAAAAAAAGCAGTGTCTGTAAACGAACACTCCGTTAAGCAACTTTCGCTTTCGCTGGTTACGGATTGGTGACCGCTTTGTGTATATATTTCCATTTACGAGCGCTTCCATGCTTCCGAAGGCACGTTAAGTCATTGATCCCTTTTGCCAGTATCATGGCATTCATGGCAGTCGTTAAGCCAAGTAGAATGCCCTATATGTTTAAAAAAAATTCAACAGCTGTTACCTGCTGTTGAATTTTACTTTATTATTTCAACACGGAATTGAGCTCTCTACCTATTACGTGGGACAGAAAATGACACGGTGAAATGTGGGCGTATAATATGCCTCTGCCACCCCTTCAGAAATAAAGGCGTGATTGATAAACAATCTTATCTTGTTTGTCTTTAGAGCTGAGAGATCCACACAATGCAGGAAAGTCCCTAAATACATTTCACCATCATCTTCTTGCCCATATCACATACAAAAAATAACTGGGGCAAAGGTCAAGGTGCATATTTAAAACGTTTATTGGTAGGTGTATTGTGTTATGAGTTTATTTTCTATATTCAGCACATAAGTACATCTATGATCATCATCATCATCATCATCCGAGCGTCTGTCCCAGTTGCGTCTCGCGATGCCCGGGGTCCGCTTTCCTACATTTTCTCCTCCACTTCGCACGGTCATCGGCATCCCCTGTAGTGAGACCATTGGCACGCATGTCATCCCTTACGACGTCAAGCCAGCACTTCTTGGGTCTTCCCCTCTTACCGGGACCCGGCGGGGCTGACATGGCCAGACATTTGTTACCTACGTAGCCCGGCGGTTGCCGCAAGACGTGACCATACCAACGAAGGCGACACTCTTGCAACTTGTCTGCAATGTCACGGACGTGAAGGCTGCCGCGGATGCGAGAGTTCCTCACGCGGTCCATCCGCGTGACTCCACACATCCACCGCAGCATCTTCATTTCCGTGACACGCAGCTCCTGCTTGTGTCGCTCCAATATCTGCCACGTCTCACTGCCATGTAAAAGGATAGGTCTAATAATGGTTTTGTAGACCTGTCCCTTCAACCGGATCGGCATTTTAGGGTCACAAATGACACCGGTCATCTCCCGCCATTTGGCCCACGCGGCAGCAATGCGTGACTTGACATCGCAATCGATGTCACTGGACGTGTGAAAAACAGATCCCAGGTATTTAACCTGGTCCGTGCGCTCGACCAAATCACCGCCTATGCGGACGGATGTGGGATCTGTCGAGTTTAGTGCCAAGTACTCGGTCTTCGCCACATTTAGTTTCAGACCGCCGTTCTCAAGCGTCTCCTTCCACACCTTTACACGTCGCACCAATCTGCCCCTGTCCGCGTCTGCCAGCGCAATATCGTCAGCATACATAAGCAACCATCCATCAGAATCCACGGGTTTCTGATGCTGTCCGACAATTCGTCTAATATTACACTGAACAGAAGAGGACTAAGGACAGAACCCTGGTGTACCCCGACGGTGACGGGTTTTGTGTCGCCAACAGCAGTCCGAACCATTGAATCGGAGTCACAGTACATGTCCAGGATAGTGTCAATATAGACCTCTGGAACCCCTTTGGACCGCAGTGCCCACGAGATCATCGCACGAGGAACACAGTCGAAGGCCTTCTGCATGTCTAGAAACAAACAGTGCAGAGGCGTGTTCTTCGACCTGTATTTCTCTGCGACAACCCTCAGGGCAAAAACAGGGTCCGTGGTCCCATGACCAGGGCGAAACCCATATTGACACTCCGAGAGAGTGAACTCCTGCCGGATCCGAGAGTCTATAATCCTTTCGAAGATCTTCATGGTGTGGGACATCACCTTTATACCGCGGTAGCTCCCGCACTCCTGCACTGACCCCTTACCTTTGAAGACTGGAGTAATAATACTCAGTCTCCATTGGCTTGGGATCTGCCCGCTGAGGAGTATGCGGTTAAAAAGGTTTACTAAGATGCCCACACCGCGAGGACCCATCGCCTTCCAGGCTTCGATGGGGACTCCATCGGGTCCGACAGCTTTCCGATTCTTCATGCGGCGAAGCGCAGTCAGGACTTCTTCAGGCGTTACCGGTGGCACTAGTCCCTGATTCGGAGGGAGGTCCGGAGGCTGCACCTTTTTATGCTGTTTATTAAGCAACTCGTGGAAGTACGAGCGCCATCTCTCCTTTACCGCGAGGTCTTCGCTTAACAGGTTGCCCTCAGGGTCTTTTACACGGCGACACTTGGATATATCCTGTGCCGCTTTGACCCTGGAGCGCGCCAGCTTATAGATGAGCTTCTGCCCCTTAGACGATTCCAGCTTATCATACAAAGGTTGTAAGTGGTCTCGTCTGGCTCTGGCTACAGCTCTCTTTGTGGCGCGCTTGGCAGCCCTGTACGCGTCGCGGTCTTCGGGAGATCCGGTCGCTTGCCACTTTTTAAAGAGGGCTTTCTTCTCCTTGGTCTCCCTCAGGACTGCGTCGTTCCACCACCAAGTTTCCTTGTCACATTTGCGTCCACCCTTAGACTCACCGAGCACCAACTTCGCCGCTCCAAGGATGGCCGCCTGAACTTTGTCCCAGTAATCTTGAACTGGTTCGCCTTCAGTGTCGGTGCACTTGTCACCGACAGCTGAGACGAACTCCTGGGACCTAGTTTCATCAAGCAGCCACCATCTGATGCGGCGCTGGCACCGCTCGATGCGTTTGCCTTTAGGCTTCACGCAGAGGTCCATGACAAGGAGACGGTGTTGTGCAGTAAGACTCTCACCGGGTATGACCTTGCAGTTGGCCACCTTGCCGATGCTGTGTCGCCTAGTGAGTAGGAAATCGATCTGAGTTGTACGCCTCCCGCTCTTGTAGGTGATGAGGTGTTCGGATTTCTTTTTGAAATACGTGTTCACAATGGCCAGATCGGCAGCCGCACACGTTCTGAGGATAGTTTCTCCTTCAGCGTTGCGGGTGCCGTATCCAAAACCACCATGAACACGCTCAAACTCCTCACACCTCTCACCCACATGACCGTTTAGGTCGCCGCCCAAAACGATTCCCTGTGACAACGGAATGCTCCGAAGCACTCCCTCGAGTTGGCCCCAAAACGACATCTTATCGGCGTCGCTAAAACCGGCCTGTGGCGCGTAGGCGCTTATCAGGTGGGTAATAATCCCATCGATAAGCACCCTCACGATCATAAGCCGGTTGCTACAGCGTTTCACCTCCAAGATGCCGCTCTGCAGCCCCTCGGAGAGCACCACGGCCACCCCGTTCTCCCCACCAGGCGCACCCGTGTAATACAGCTTGTAGCCGTTCTGCAAGGGCCGGGCTCTGTTGCCCTTCCACCGAGTCTCCTGCAGGAACGCCACGTCCACCCTCCGCCTGGAGAGTACTTCGGCCAACTCTACCGCACGCCCAGTCAGCGTGCCAATGTTCCAAGATGCGAAGCGGATTCGGGTTGGGGCTAACTTCTTTAGCCGTGCTGGCCCGACACACGGCAGCCCTAGCCCACTTGCCACAGGAGTCGGGCGGGGCTTCTGCGCGCCGTTTTGCGGCGGCGCCCTATCCCTAGCAGCTTTCCTATTATACTTTTCGATTCTGTTTTGGCGGGTGGCTTTTAAGGGAGCGACGCCCTCAGACCTCCCAACCCCATATGGGAAAGCCAGCCGCAGAGCCTCGTCCGTTAATCAGCAGGTGCACGCACTAGCACGGGAGGTTGACTTGGGCCCCGAAGATCTTGGTGGGGCCCATTACACCCATAAGTACATCTATGATATTCAGTCATAAATTTATTTAAAAATGTATTTATAACTAACACTTGTCATAAAGAGCTCCTTTGTATTCGATCCAGTAATTTGTGTGATGTTCGAACGAATGCACATACAAATATACAAAACTGTATGTAATAGTTTGAATGCCGACCAGTAATTTGACAAACATTAAGTACAATATCTACCTACCTGAACACTACGGGACACCGCAGACTTGCTACTTTTTAGGCCGGTCAATAAAGGTCGCAATCCGAGGTCACAAAAAATGTGTACACAAGTAAAACTTCTTTACGACATTTTAACAGGTAAAACATCCGTTTTTGTGACCTTTGACCCGAGTAAATTTTTTTCCAGGTGTCTTATCAATGAGGACTTTTTACATTTCATTTATAATGATGGTTTGAACTATCCTACCAATGTCAACGTACAGTAGAAGTGAAACTACTTATTAAAAGATTAACAACCTACATTTGTTCTTTGCATTAGGACAGAGTTATCTACTTTTTTTTTATAGCTCTTAATATCTGATAGAGGTCACTGTTAAGCCAAATTAGTATTTTCATTGAAAAAATAAGAACCGCAATTTTTAAAATTAGCCTGCGTATAGAAGTTTTACCATTTCCGTTTCCTACAGGAACTTGATAAAAGGATAAATTAAAGCCTATGTTAATATATAGATAGGCTTTAATTTATCCTGGGAACAAGATACACATCACAATAATTTCTCATTTGTAAGCTATAATTTAAGTAGAATGAGCAGTACAACTGTAGATTAAGAACTCAAAAAACAAAGAAAAAGGAGGTTATAATTTTCCGGGAGTGGACCGGTATTGCCTCCGTCGAACAGCTGTTCCGGCTGGCTGCTGATAGAAATGAATACAGGAAGCTAACGGAAAACCTTCAGGATTGAAGAGGCACTGGAAGAAGAAGAACAAGAATTTTTTATTTCAAAATAAGCATACAATTAGTAAATTATCTTTTATGATAGGCAATAATAGAGCTATGCAACATTACATGACAATAAAATATAGTTCCAAACAGTCAAGTATTGTTCCAAATATGTTTCAGTGATAAATTTGTCTTCAGTACCTAAGTGGAAAAGGTTCACATTTACATCAACACAATCACATCCACTAAGGTACCTAAGTAACTAGGCACAATTTGAACTTGAATGCTATCTTAGCACTTAGGTAGCTATAGTTTTAGTGGACCCTGCGTTTCCAAACGCAGTAAAAGGATAATATTGCGATCACTTTTGTCGCATCTCGAAATGCAAGGTGCGTGCACTGCATCACAAAAAATATTGTATTTAAATTTATCTACCGACAATGAATGAAATAAAAAAGACTGGCCTAAATATGCAAATGCATATAATCCGGTCCCTAGTTATGTATTTATAAAAATATATAAATAAAAAAATAACAATAGGTAGGTACCCGCTACAACGCTGAACTCCGAATACTCCGATACTGCGTCGGAACAAAGGAAATAACGAAATTGCCCAAGTAACAAAGTATTTCCATATAGTGGCTAATATCGTCAAAATTAATACTCTTTTTTAGAACCATTATCGCTAATAAGACTGCGTTTGGGCACAAATTATAAGAAGAGTAACCTTATAACCCCCTTATAGTTGCTTTCGTTATAGCTTTTATTTCTTGTACGTGTTTTATTATGGCAAATAAAAACTTCTAAAAAATTAATAAACTTATAAGTAATGTATTAAAAACGTTAATAAAGGTAAACACATAATTATATCACATACAACAAGACTATAAAACTTATCTCAGCAAAACAAAGGCTTTTAAAAACCTGTTAAGTCTATAACCGTGTATTTATAACACTGCAATAAGTATTTTTGTTTCACACCCTCTTAACGAACGAAAGTTTAAAAAACAATGAAAGGCGTCAACCATTTTAATAAATAGAAAATGGCAAAGTTAACATAATTCAAGTAAATTTTAAGAATTTACTTGCATTATGTTAAATTCTTCTACAACTACCACTCACAGAAGTGGTGGTTATAAAAGAAAAGTAATAAATATTTACAAAAAGATAATTAAATATCCATCACGCCTTATCCCCGAAGGGGTGGCAGAGGCATATTATATGCCCACTTTTCACCGTGTGGATTCCTGTCCCACGTAATAGGTGGTGAGCCCATTGCCGTGTTGAAATAGACAGACGCAGGTTGTGGCTACCTGCTGTTGATATTTTTTAAGCCGCCTATAAGGCCTTCAACCAGGCTTAACGACCATCATTTTACTGGCAACCGGGACCAACGGCTTAACGTGCCTTCCGAAGCACGGAAACGCTCGCAAATGTAAATGCCACAAAGTGGTCACCCATCCGACGACCAGCCATAGTGAAAGTTGCGTACCTCAGTGATCGTTTACCGAACACTGAGACCGCGGGGCCACGAGCGCTTCAACAAAAAGATGATGATGATTGTGAGCAGTAAACCCACCAGTTCCACTTCAAGAAATGACAAAACTGTTACCAATGACTAGTGGTTCCGTAGAAAATTATACATAATGTACCTAATGCCATACTAAATGCCTTTGGATGAGCGTATTTTGCTCAAATAAATAAAGTAGATATATGCATTAAAGAAATTGGTACTGAACATTCCTGACATAGTTGATTATTTGTACAATTTAATGTGCCGACATTAAAGGTAAATAATAGAATGTAGAATATAACTCGGTATTGTACTTTATACCAATAATCCACATTGACTGCTTCGGTGGCGCGGCAACTTATTTCAGTCTTTTCAATCCGTTTTTAAGTTAAACTTTAAAATTCACATCTGCTGCATTTTCAAAATGCCGAATATTGTTATGTAAAACATTTCAAATTTACCTGTTTACCATATAAAAAACAACACCTTTATATTTACCAAACCTAAACTTAACTATCTTCACGCTGTATCCCTGACGGGGTATTCAGAGAGGACAGATCGCCATACGCTACGCGATTCATGCATAGATACCTACTAATGCATAGGAATCTACTGAAAGCGAAAGATCGCTTCCAGTAGATTCATTAATCGCTTCATACATGCACGTCTGGGTATCCGAGTACTTATGACTTTTCCATTTTTGAGCAATCTTCTCACGTGGTCTACATATGCAAATCTCGGCCTACTCTGACTCCTTCTACCCTCTTCTTTCGCACAATATAATATATTCATCGTCAATCGTTCCTCATTCATTCATAGGGCGTGTCCAAACCAACGGAGCACGTCCTTTTCCAGCTTAACGCAGACACTTTCATTCAAACATCTGCGTTACGTATTCGATATATTTGTATTACAATTACTACTAGTTGACACCCGCGACTTTGTCCGCGTGTAAAAGTTTTCCTGTTTCCGTTTACCACAGGAACTTGTTCCCGAGAAAAAAATTGTAAAGTTTCTTTTCAGTATCATAGTTGCCTTGTACATTACCATAATTAGAAGAAATGACCTTATTAAAAACATTTATATGGCTATGATTATTATATGGTTCAAAAGCAATGTAAGTAGGCTCTATAAGAAGAACAAACAAACATCCACATAAACTTTCGCATTTATAATATTATTAAGATATAAGTAAAATTGGATTACTATCATTCTTTTAAAGATCATGTATAATGCTATAATTCGTTTGTTGAATAGATATAATAAAAAATGCTTTTACAAGTTAAGAAGTATCATAGTTACCTTGTACATTACCATAATAGGAAGAATAGGCCTTATTAACATTGCTAATGTAACTAGGCTCTATAAGAGGAACACATTTTGAATTGTTATTGTAGAAAAGTTTATAAACCTAATTAATATAGGTTTATAAACTTTTAACAAACCAAATTATAAAAATTAAGGTTAAATAACTTTTTTTTTTTCAATGGGAATGAAATATACTACAACAGCAAAGAGCAGCTTTAGACTTTATTTTTTTTCTTATTTTTTTGTTTATTGGCACATTGGCATTATCGATGCGATTTTAAAAGTACTATAACGGTTAAGACTTTATAGAATTGATTTTATAAGGTTATCTTGTTACAGAGTGGCGGTGATGAGACTTATTTAGCAACAATTTAAATTCAACCTAAAGTGCTTCTATGTATGACTGTATTTGGTACAACGGAATAAAATTACGGCCTTACTTGATAAATGGGCTATCCAAAACAAAAATATTTAATCAAATCCGACCAGTAGTTCCTGAGATTAGCGCGTTCAACCAAACAGACAAACTCTTCAGCTTTAAATAATAGTATAGAAGTATTAGATGGTACACTCGGCCCCCAGGTATGCTTGTGTGCCAATTTGTAAGTTTAGGTAAGTAAGTTAGTAGTATTACACAAAGCAAACTGTTAATGTGATAAGACGCAGTAGGAGTATATCCACGGAACCGCGCTCTAAGTGCCATTTTATGATAAGAGAAGTAGGTAAATATGTTCCTTCCTACGTGTCGTTTTTGCTATTGTCATTAACATTCAATGCCCTTAAAGATTTGGTTTCCAGTTTTCCTTCTTTTGGTGATAACCTCGTGTGTTTATCACCAGGTGCACCACACAAGGTGGCTTGAGGCCCAAAGATCTCGGTAAAACTCAGGGACTGTTTTGGTTGGGTTTTTCCCTTAAAGCCCATTACGTTACCAATCATTCTCAAGAGAAAACCATTTAGAAAATGGTACCAATAGGTTTATAAGCAAAAATTTCATTAGGTTACCTTTTTTTAATGTTTAATATTTTGGGACACTTTTTACACAGCGCCTTCTAGCCCAAACTAAGCATGTACTAAGCATAAGCATGTACTATAATATCTAGACAACTGATTTACATACTTATATGTTTCTAAATACTTTATTACTACATATAGGATACAACCAAACTCCGGAACCGACATTTGAGGATCACACAAATATACTCGTATGTTCCGACCCGAGAACCGAACTCGAGACCTCAGCGCAGCGGAAAAGTCAATAGTACTCGGATACCCAGACGTGCATGTATGAAGCGATTAATGAATCTACTGGAAGCGAAAGAAGTTTGCCTGGATCGCGATGCCTGGCGATCTGTCCTCTCTGACTTCCCCGTCGTAGGGATACAGCGTGAAGATAGTTAAGTTAAGTTCTTCTCTCAGTCGTTATCTTCATTGCTAAAGGTCGTGTCTAGCACGGAGTGTTGATCACCCGATGCACCACGCCTCTCCACGCGTTCCTGTCCTCGGCACTCTTTATAGCCTTGGTTATTGGTAGGCTAGTGAGCAACTTTACTAGGTCAGACCATCGCGTAGGTGAACGACCGCGTGATCTTTTCCTATCGACTTGGCCAACTACCATCAGCTTCTCTAGGTTGTCAGGGCTTCTGCGAGCGATATTAGTTAAGTTTAAGTCCTTTAATAAGTGGTATACTTTAAATAGTAAGCCGTTTCGTATTGAATGAGTTTTAAAGATATCACTCTCCCGATATCGTAAGTTACTTCATACTACTAGGTCCCCATCACACGCCGTAACAGTAACTATAACCGAATGGTATCCCCTCAAAACGTCACTGAAAACTTTTAAAACGAACAAAGTTGAAACCATGGTTAACACTATAGAGGCTTCACTTGCACCGTAGACCCTGCAGCTTAGGGACGGAGCCCTGTTTTAACTCAATGCTATCAGTAATTCTAATAATAAATTTGTCTCGTAATTAGATACGTATTGTCACGTAGACGGACAGTTTTTAGAATACCCAAGACGTTGAGATAGTAGTCAAGTAATTTCTCTGGGCAGATAATGCATGCGAGATTCAGACCTTGTATATCCTATGGTTGACATTTAAAACTTCGCGGTATGATTAAGAAGCTGAAACTATCAGATTAATTAGGAAACTAGGTGAGATTCCATTCACCACTAAGAGTTATTACACAAAGTTTTAACAGAAAAGCAGTATAATGTTCAGCATCAATCTTCATGTCATCATAATCGTCCTCATAACAGTATTAAGCATCTAATTAAAGTTTAATAAAATAAAGAAATGCTAGGGACTACTAATCTGACTTGCCCGATTGCTCACTCATTACAGAAGGCTATATCATCATGCTACTACCCACGAGAGCGAAGCAGTACCTAGTCAAATATATCAACAAATCGGACAAATTTTCCTACATTACTGTAAAATTATTAAACAACGAGATTGACACAAGGTTTGAAGTGTGATACGGACGAAGCCGCTGCGGTCAGATAATTTTCATATATTGGAATACTTAATTAAGGGCATAATATAAAGTAAAGAGATGCAACAATGTATGTTTCGAACCACATGTTGCACCTCGTGAAATATCACGGGCACTGATGCTCACATTAGTGGATAATAACGACTATAGTTTAACCGCAACCGCTGTTATGACCCTTGCGTATGATTTGGTTCTATAAGAGGCGTATAGCGGTTGGCGGAAAAACTATTTAAAACTTTTTTACCTTATGAGCTTTAAAATTTTCAACAACAGGTAGCCACAACCTGCGTTTGACTATTTCAATACGGCAATGAGCTCACCACCTATTGAGCCCTCAAAGACTCTTCAAGCATAACACGTTCCATAGCTCGCTGTGCAACTTTGAGGCCATTAACTAGCCCCACCGTCTCAGCACCGTAAGTCATAACCGGTAGACCTGGTGGAAGAGTATGTAACATTTTAAAGTGGTCACATTTCAAATAAGTGATGTTCTAGTGAAGTTCTACGCTCTTCAATAACAAACAGTAAAATAATCGCGATTGTAGTTAGCCTACATATCTCCAAATGTATTTTTTTTTTTTTTCAATCTCTACCCTTAAACTAGTTTTGAAGTCAATTAGAAAAAAGAAAGAAAGTCAAAAGTATTTTTTTTTGGAATTAGCATATTAAAATTATTAAATTAAAAAAAAATTAAAAATTAAAAATAAATTATTAATAATTAATAAATTATTATTGTTTCTTAAACTCAGAATGGAAGTTTCAGTCAATCAATCATCTCGGTCTATCGCTGTGCACTGCTGCCACTCTCAAAATTCGTCAAAAACACAATCCCATGCCTTATGCTGTTATGCATCGATCAAATTAAAACGTTTTAAGGTAATGGATTAATAAAAAATTTTTAGTAGTTATTAACTTACTAGCTGTGGCCACGCCCTCGTCCGTGACAAACTTATAAGTTTATAGAAACCCAAAACCTCAAATTTTCACCTCTAAGGCTGGAATATTGCAAAACCCATCAAAAACATCTTAGTGGGTATTAACATTATAAAGAAAAAAAATCAAGTTTCTAAGTTGATAGTTGAGTGAGTTACCCGGTAATTTTATTAATATTGACTTTTGCGGAAGCTCCGTTCGTTTCACCCTCGTAGTGCACGTTCCCGTTGGAATATGACTAAAGTTACTCCTTATAACATCAACTATCTGCCGATGAAAGTTCTATTAAAATCGGTCTATCTAATTCAGAGATTAGCCTGAAGAAACAGATTGGCAGCCAAAAAAAATCAATAAAAAAAAAATTATAAAAAAATTATTAAATTTTACATGGATTTGGTGAAAAACAGTAAGTTTGGAATTACAAACAAACACTTAAATTTTATTTAATTTTAGGTACTTATGTATAGATTATCTACTAAAGGTGTAAAATAATTCTATTTATTAAGGTTAATGTTGCATTTATGCATTTTTTTTTATAAACATCGTGTTCCGTTCTGAAATGTGTAACGAAGGTAATCGTTACACATTACCTTCGTTACACATTTCAGAACACATATTTACGACCGTGGTATCGATGAGACAGTGAACCTTACCGTGAAACAACTGCACAACTACGAAATTACCTTATCACATTCTGTTGGTTGATCTGTGGCCCCATTGTTAGCGGAGTAAGCAAGGTTATAATATATCCTACGAATATTATAAGCGCGAAAGTTAGTAAGTATGGATGTTTGTTACTCTTTCACGCAAAAGCTACGAATGGATTTTAATGAAACTTTACAATAATATAGCTTACACAACAGAATAACACATAGGTTACTTTATATCCCGGAAACAAGTTCCCGTGGTACCGGGAACGGGAAACTTTAACACGCGTGCGGAGCCGCGGGTGTCAACTAGTCATCTATACACTAATACTTGAAGCGAAATCTTTGTGCCTATTTTTAAGAAAATCGGGCCTTAACTCGTCTTAGCTGCTCGCCGTCTTAATAAAAGCAGGCCCAAGACGGCTTAGTGACGTGAGAATTTTACAGACGGCTCCATCTCAAGAAATGAGATAACAGCCGAACCAAACCACAAAGACGGAATAATATTATCCGATCATTTAGGCGTGGCCGCGATGGTAGACAAAATCCACCTGGAACATTCTTCGAGGAGTAACTTGGGGCACCTGCTGCTAGACAGATAATTAACTAGAGACCGTTCGAGTCTGGCATAACATAAGTGGGGATATACACCTGTTAAAAAAAAGTGCGTGTAGTAGAGTACACAGGTAAGAAGTGAAACTTCTTTACGACATTCTTTACGACAAAGAAGTGTCACTTGATACAAAGAAGTTTCACTTCAAAACACATGGCGCGTAACCGAAAAAATGTGTCAATTTTTTTACAGCTATAAAATTTCTCTCAACGTCGATAAAGATGTTTCAATTCAAAATAAAAATAAACGACGAACGGTTGAATGTGAAATTTGACACAGTTGCTGTTTAAAAGTAAAGTTTTAAAATAATAAGAATTGAAACTTAAAACATAGATGAATTATGACAACGCAATCCGCCGATTGCGTAAATAAATCCTCGGAATACAGGTAACCTTGTTTGGTTTCTAGTGAAATACCTAATAAGTTTTCAGAGTATTAATGACATTGTTTGCCTAAATTAACTTCTTTTTCATTTTTTTATCATTTATTTCCCAAGAGGTCGAAGAAGTAATAGTACCTATGTCTAATAAAGCGTAGGCCTAGCCCCACTAACTCAGTGTTCTATAACCGATTACTGTTTTAAGAAACTTTCGCCATGACTGCTCTTCGGATAGGTGTTATGCTGTTGGTCCCGGTTGCAGTAACATGACAGTCGTGCGTCGGCTTGAAAATTTTCAAAATCTGAGTAGGTATATCACTTTCAACACGGCAATAGGCTCATACCTGTTACATGGGAGAAAAATGGATACGGTGAAGTGTGGGTGTATAATATGCTTATGATAAAGACGTGAAAGCGTATAGACGCCCACAGATCACCGATAAAATTTTTGACAGTTTTGGATTTTCTTGAATCGCTTACGCTTTGGCAATCAGCGAACTTTACTAACTATGATAGTTTGGTGTTGTAATAATTTTATTTTTATTTTATTAACTCGGTAGCACAGTGTGAAGCATGAAATCAATAATAAGCTATCGAGCAATAAAAAAATAGGTGGCGTAGTTAAAGATTCACATCATAACAGTGTCAAATGAAATAAATATGATTGGGTAAACTGTGCAGTACGAATAATCTGCCATTGTTAAAGCGACCATGGAATCCATGGATGAAGTGTGTTACAGCCAATCATTCCTCGTTCGTTATTCGTTCGAAGGTTTAGTATAGTTTTCGGTAAACATTTCATCGGTGAACTTAAATAAGGCGAACCGACGACGGACGAAGCGTGTTTTCGGCCAACAGATCAACGACAAACCGTAATATGGGGAACCGACGACGGGCGAAAGGTGTTTTCGACGAACCATTCATCGACGAACGATAAAATGAAGAACTGACGACGGACGAAGGATGTTTTCAGTGAACAGTTCATCGGACAAGTGTAATTCGGCATGCAATTCTGCCTAAGACGATTTAACCAATTTGGTTAAATACGATTAAACGATACGATTTCACCAATTTGGTTAAATCGTCCTAGGATTCTACACTCGGTCACTTCTTGGGTGTAAATTATATTTCAGTTGAAATTTTTGTGGTAGATAATATTTATTATTTATTATATTTTTCCAACAAATGAATACATTTTGTGCCGTTTGCGGTGGAGACTTAGGGCAGTTGGGGGTTACAGGCTAAGAGCCGCATAGGTAAATCGGCCAGCTGATACGACACGATAATGGTGATTCTCGTTACGGATTTTTTCCGACACAAAGGATGACCATCGTTATTCAGAGAGGTAATGCCGCCTTTTGCACCGGGAGCTATACAGGAGGGGTAAATTTGACGGACAATTACATTGATATGTTGCTACTGTTTGGTTTAATTTAATATTCAATTAATTAAATATTATATGTATTTCAATTATTTATGATGTATTCTATCTTGTTTATTAACTAACTAACTATCTTCAACGGGGTAGTCACTTCATACATGCACGTCTGGGTATCCGAGTACTTTTGACTTCTCGTTTTTGAGCAATCTGCTTACGTGGTCTTTATATGAAGTCTCGGCTCACCCTGACTCCTTCTAGCCTCTACTTTCGCACAAAACCTATTCTTCGTCAATCGTTCCTCACTCATTTGTTGGACGTGTCCAAACCAACGTAGCATGCCTTTTTCGAACTTAACGTTGACACTTTCATTTAAAACCGCGACTACAGTTTTCCAAAACATACTCGTACTTATAAAAGTGCCCGTTTTAAATAAATTTGTGTGATTAACAGACCACGCTCCGCTTGTGATGACACCTCGCCTTGAAAACCATGCAGTCCTATATATTGAATAAGAAATCCTCAGTGAGTTTATTTACTAACTCCACTTTATAGATTTACTTAATTAGAAAAGTTTTTCAATATATTTTATAACCATACACAATCGTCTTACAAAAAATAATGTTGCACACAATTTTAGTCGCTTACTTTACGGCAGTGTTGTTTAAATCATGTACAGCTTGGATAATAAATGATATTAATACTAAAATCATGGACAAAAATGAAGGTGCTATTGAAGATATTTATGGAAAAGATGCTACTCAGCGAGAATTCAATCTTATATACCCAGGTAACATACATGCCTATATATAATTTATGCCTCTTTCGCAATGGAGTAATACCTACGTGTAGTAAAAGGAATGCGCTGTAGGGACAGTATGGAGGTCTTGTAAGGGCATCTCAGCCATGGAGATAAGCCAGACTCATTCAACCACCCCAGTGTTCCTTCCGAGCCGAAGAATACACCAGAGGTTTAGAGGACGTCCTTAAAACGCTGCATAAATGCTCAGATCAAATTCTTTGTTAACCATTTGATAATGTGGCAAGAATTCAGAGTGTACACCGCCGCGATAGACACATGAGAAAACAGTTAAATCAGGGACTACCTGAAATGTGGCTGTCCCCTGTCTCTTTACTTTCGACTAGGGTAGGCCTCTGCCTATTTATTTACGGCAAACAATACACAACTTTCATTAATAAATATTGTTGGACATTTTTTTACATAGCGCCATCTGGACCACACTTAACTAATATTTAAACTTGTGTCGTGGGATATAGACAACTGAAAAACATACTTATATAATTCTAAATATCATATTATTATTATTATATATTTATCTATCACGCCTTATGCTACGCAGCAGTTGCATACAATAGCTAGCATACGCCACCGAGGCAGTCCTTTATCAATTCTGCCTATCGCTGTCTCTCATCGAGTAATCAACCTGGGTTAAATGCTCGATGCGACTACTAGACGTAGGCCTCTACCATAGTAATCGTAAAAACAGGAGAAATGTCATGCAGTCATTGAGCACGTCCCGTGTCCCCGGGACGTGCTCAACAATCAAGAACGATTAAATCCTTCACTAGTCCTGGAAAAGAATTGAATGCATTTAAAACCTCTGCATCTGTGTGTTTGACAAAATTTGACAGATGAAGAATGAATGAATGAAATTGAAACCTTCACAGGTCATGGATAATTTCAGAATTAGCTTCAAATTTTTCATGAAAACTCTCTGTATGCATGCTGAAAAATGCATAAAAACACACTTTGTTCCCGTTTGTAAATAATTTTGACCACGATAATTATGTCAACACACTAATTTTCCCGCATGTCATTTCCCCTGTTTTTTTACGATTTCTATGTCTTCTACCAAAGATCAAATTTGTAAAGGTAGACCTTAGTGTAGTACCTCGTTGGACGGAATGGTAGAGGATATTGTTTCGGGTTTTACGAAGAGAAGGAAATTAATAGCTAACGTTAAAAATTATAAATATTAAATTTAATTTAAAGTACTCGGATACCCAGACGTGCATGTGTGAAGCGATTGATGAATCTGCAAGAAGCGAAAGAAGTATGCATGGATCGTGAAGCCTGGCGATCAGTCCTCTCTGACTGCCCCGTCAGGGATGGGTACGTGAAGATAGTATAGTGTAGTATTAAATTTATCTATTGTTATATAACATACTATCATAGAGTACTTTATTAAGAACTACTACTATACTGTAGAACTACTGTATAACTACACTATGTACTACACGAATGTGGGCGATTATCATTTATGTACTCTCAAGGATAAAGGCGTGACTATATGTGTTGGTTATATAATATATCATTATATATCAAGGTATAACCAATAGATAAGTTTAATATAAGGACATAGTTACTTTTATACTTTAACCATAACAATGTACCTATATTGTTAAGATATAATTAAGTATGTACTTAAACTATAGTTACATGACAAATGCCTGAGTTTATGAGGTTGCTTATTGAGTTTGTAGTAAATTGGGAGAACTTGGCACCCATTATTTCCCTTTTTTTTCATATAAATAATAATACCTACTTGAACAATCTCACAAACCGCCGTCTGGACTAGGTTAAATACCTGGGATCTGTATTTCACACGTCCAGTGTCATAGATTGCGACAACAAGAGTTGCCGCGTGGGCCAAGCGGCGGGAGATGACTGGTGTCATTTGAGACCCATAAATGCCGATCCGGAAAAGGGACAGGTCTATAAAGCCATCATTAGAACTGTTCTTTTACATGGCAGTGAGACGTGGCCAATATTGGGGCGATACAAACAAGATCTGCGTGTCACGGTAATGAAAATGTTGCAGTGGATGTATGGAGTCACGCGGATAGACCGCGTGAGGAACTCTCGCATCCGCGGTAGCCGTTCACGTCCGTTACATGTTAGAATCAAGAGTGTCGCCTTCGCGGTATGGTCATGTCTTCGTCAAAGGGGTAAACCCAAGAAGTGCTTGACGTTGTAAGAGATATGCGTGCTAATGGTCTCACTACATGAAAAGCCGACGACCGTGTTGAAGTAAAGGAGAAAAAGTTGGAAAGCGGACCCTGGGCGTCGCGAGACGCAACTGGAACCGATAATCGGATTATGATGAAGCTTGTGCAATGATATCTAAACAACTGATAAACATACTTATATACCTCTAAATACGTAGATAAAAATGTATTTTTTTTTATTTGTATATAAAAATGTATTATATTGATCTTTGGTAGAAGACATAGAAATCGTAGAAAACAGGGGAAATGACATGCGGGAAAATTTGTGTGTTGACATACTCAAAATATTCAAAATTATTTACAAACGGGGACAAAGTGTGTTTTTATGCATTTTTCAGCATGCATTTCGGAGTTTGGGTGTGTACTATGTATACTACACACCCAAACTCCGAAACAAACATTTTATGGATCACACAAATATTTCTTCAGACCCATGATTTGAAGCCGAGACCTCAGTACAACGTTCGCCACTTGCGCCACCGAGGATAATTCAAGCACAGCTTGTTGAACCAAAAAAAAAATGTATCTGATGAAGTTTATTAATAAAGTAAACATGAAACAATTTGTTAAAATTTTCAAAAACTTTTAAGCGCTCGTAGCATCTTACGCTACGAGTTGGGTGAAAGTTTGTAGTACTTAGTTCCATTTACGACCGTCTCCGTGCTTCGGGAAGCACGTGAAACTTTCAGTTCCGGCTGCTAGTAATATGATAGTCATGAATTGACGATCTGATGAGCTGCTTGAAAAATGTGAGTCACGACAATATGTCAGTAAAGCTTGTATAAAACTACGGTGTTGCAAACGTCCATAAGCTACGGTTACCACTGTCAACCAGGAGTCTTGTCTGCCATCTTACTAATAGTATTACCGGACTGTTCTAACATTGCTGAACTTAATTATCGCCAATAAATTAGAGTAATTTTTCCTGTAAGGCACAAAATGGTGTGGTGCTGGCAATGTGGCTGATGGCTATGATGATCTTGGGACAGAGAAGGAAGCTGACAAGTGCTGTCGAGATCATGACAACTGTCCTGACATCATTGAGGGTGGAGAAACCAAGTACAATCTCACAAACAAAATGTTTTACACAAGGTAAGTGTTTTTACTTGATCAAGTTATCTTTGTTGTTTTTCAAATCCGGCTCGAAGGACCACACAATGTAAAGATGGTTACATAGAAATGATAGATATGGATAGTCGAAAATGTTTATTGTACTGAATGCAAAATAGATAAAGCAAATATGTACTATAATATTTCTATACGCGAGGAATCGTGCGTCATGGTAAGTTAGAAACTATATAAATGTGCTAGTTTACTGTAAATATGAAAATAGATAGGCATTGCCGTACCGTACCGTGAACCGTATCAAGATAATTTGTATAATAATATAAGAGTGTAACTGGACCTTAAGCTGGACGCACAAAGTCACGAGGTCTTATTACGCTCCCGCAGTCGCTTCGGTCGCGTCTTTTGGCCGAAGTTTAACACTATTTAAAAGTGGGTTCATAATGGTGAAATTAAATTAAGAAATAATAATCTCAAAAGTCCGGGTATCTTCATGAGAAATAAAAAGAAGATACCTGTGTAAAGAAGAGACATAATAATCTATTTTTTGCCTTTTTCACAAATATAAAACATCGTATCTACAATTACTTTTGTTTTTGGCAAAAGGAATAGATTCAGCGATTGTTGAGAATGTGTACAGCAGAGCCTATCACATACCAACGCTGGTTTACAATCCACCCTATAATCCAAATTCCACCCTTTAATCCATATACATACTTAACAGTCAGATCTTTATCCCTGAAGGGATTTCTTTATTGATTTTAACGTTGCAGAAAGGTAAAATGAATAAAAAAATCAACGTAGGTAAGTTCTTCTGTTGTTCGCAGACTAAGTTGCAGTTGCGACGATACATTCAACAGCTGTATGAAGACAGCTGGAACAAAAGCAGCTAAAATTATAGGAAATATATACTTCAACGCGCTGCAGTCGAAGTGCTTCAGGAAAGACTACCCCGTCATAGAATGTAAGAAGAAGGGAGGGTAAGTCGATATCTTAAGGTTTACTCAAAGCTTCCAATTCAAATTACTCAAACCATCAATTGCTTTTCAAAGCTTGAAATTTAGTGGTTTGCTTTTGATGTTTCTATTAAATATAAAATTTATCCATCTACCCACACAGCAAGGAAAAAATGTCACTAGAGCTCTGAGTACAGAAACTAGGTTACTACTCAGAACTATGTTTTAGTACTCAGAGCACTAGATTGTGGCGACTTGTGGATATAATTTTTCAAGTCGGCTTAACTACGCCATTTTATGTATTTCCATAATTGGAAACACAAAAACACAGTTCAATATCCTGCTATGAAAGTTTAAATACCTATGCTCTCCACTGTATGAGATCTATCCACAATTACATCAATAATTAATTTCTACCAGATTACCTAGACCTACATAGTTACATTAACATAAACACATTATAACATACATAAATTATCTTGTCATATCTCTTACATATTTACATTGAAGGTAGTCTTTATAGATAGGCAGATAATAGGTAAGTAATATATAATAGGTACCTATACCACAGTTTGAAGAGAGAAAACCTATGATCTTTCGGCTGTGCCTATACCATAATCTTGACTACTTTGGTAGTGTCAATGACAATCAATAGTCCGCACGCGTTAAGAATGCAGTAAATATTCATATTTAAATCTGATGCACAAAAGAAAAAACCATTTCGTTCGATATTGTGTCGAAGTAAATGTATCTACTTGTAGTGCAGCGGGTGGCGCTTCATTTTCGCAATTACATTTTGTTTGGTTTTGGAGTGTAGCTAAGTTGGGGACAACGATGAGACACTGCATTTTTAACGTGAATAAACTATATTATTTATTTATCTATCACGCCTTTTCCCCTAATGGGTGGCAGAGGCATGTTATATGCCCACTTTGCACCATATGTATTCCTGTCCCACGTAATAGGTGGTTAGCCCATAGCCGTGTTGAAATAGACAGACGCAGGTTGTGGCTACCTGCTGTTCAAATTTTTCAAGCCGCCCATAAGGCCTTAAACTTGAATTAACGACTGCCATGTTACTGGCAACCGGGACCAACGGCTTAACGTGCCTTCCAAAGCGCGGAAACGCTCGCTAATGTAAATGCCACAAAGTGGTCACCCATCCGAGGACCAGCCATAGTGAAAGTTGCGTAACTCAGTGATCGTTTATAGAACACTGAGACCTCGCCTAAATTGCAAAAAATATAAACAGTTCAAAAATAAATACGAGGGCGGGTCAAAAAGTTCGCGGAATGAGGGGCATGGAGGGGGAAACGTGACTTTTTACTACCTGCACTAGTTGTGACACACATTTTAAAAAAAAATAGGTCATAATTACCTGAGCTACATATCAATCAACAAGTCAATCCAGAAGAAAATTTGCAACATGGAGAAAATTGAGTTTCGCGCAGTCATCAAGTTCCTTACCAAACAAGGAAAACCTCCCCAGACTATTTTGGAAGAGATGTCTTCTGTTTACGGGGACTCTTGCCCTGGTAAAACCATGGTTTACAAGTGGCACAACCTGTTTAAGCAAGGTAGGGATTCGATTGAAGATGATCCGAGGCCAGGGCGGACTGTCGAGGCAACCACGGCAGAAAACGTCGAAATACTTGAAAAAATCATATTGGAAGATGCCCGTTTAAAGAAGAAACAGCTTGCAGGTGAGGGCAAATGATTGGAGTATCAGCTACAATCATTTTGAACATCCTACACGACCATCTTGGCATGTCAAAGGTGTGTGCAAGATGGGTGCCGCGAATGCTCACGCCGCACCAGAAGCAGCGGCGAGTTGAGTGTTGTCGCGAGTTTTTAGCGCTCTGTGGTGAACAAAAGGATGAAGTTTTGAACCGAATTGTGACTGGAGATGAAACTTGGGTTCATCATTATGAGCCTGAGTCCAAACAAGACTCCATGCAGTGGCACATAAAGGGCACAGCACCTACGAAGAAATTCAAAGTGTCTCCGTCGGCTGGAAAACTCATGGCTACTGTTTTCTGGGATTCAGAGGGAATCCTCCTTATTGATTGTAAAGAAAAAGGGTGTATCTATCACTCGAGAGTACTACGCTGCACTATTAGAATCATCATCTGCGAGATGCTGTGAGAGAAAAAAGACGGGGAAAATTACTCAAGGTGTGCTCCTTTTGCACGACAATGCACCCGTGCACAAGGCGCAAGTTGCGATGGCTCCTGTTCAAAGAGTGGGCTTCGAAATCTTGGAACATCCTCCCTATAGCCCAGATTTAGCCCCAAGTGATTATTATATGTTCCCAAAAATGAAAAAAGAGCTTCGAGGGAAGAGATTTCTTCGAGATCGCTGGAAGAAATTTTCCAGCGATGAAGAAGTGAAGAGCGCAATTTCGGCCTATTTTGACGACAAAGAGAAATCATTTTTTTTCGAAGGTATTATATAAATATAAATTAAATGATAGGTCTAATAAATGTATTAGCGTTAAGGGGGAATACATTGAGAAGGAAAATTTATTTTGTGTTTTATTTCTTACTTTTTACCCTCCGTTCCGCGAACTTTTTGACCCACCCTCGTACGTCTGAAAACGGACACTGGTTTGGGCAAGCCAGGTCCCTTGACAAAAATATTATATGAAACATAATAAAATATGAAAATTAAGGTACCTGAAACGGATAGATAAAACGATATCCACGGTCAAATAAGCAAACTTCTTAATATTTTTTCAAAAATCATCTATAGTTTGGCCACGACCGCTGTACCCCTCACTGCGTACAAAATTGTACGCAATGAGCGGTACAGCGGTCGTGGTCAAACTATACTATTCCAAATCACATTTGATTTGGAATAGTATAGTTTTCGAAGACACAAACATAGTTTTCGAAGATTCGAAAAACAGATTAACCTAAAAAGCACTTGTTGACCAGACTATACTTAGTTAAGTCACAATGTCGTCATACAAAAGGGTTCCCGACCTTGGTCTATTGGAAATAAAGACTATTACTAATTCGGACTAACGTGTTATTATTTTCTTATTTTCAGATGGATGCAATCGAAGTGTCTTGAGTATTCATACGACACTAAACGAGAACAAGTTTATCAATGGTTCGACCTAAAAGAATTTTGAAGTCTTACAAAATACTGAAACCTTGTTGCCACAATATTGTTTTCCAGCGTCCCAACAGAGATGACCTTTTATTTGACCTCACAAGGACGATGACAGTGTTATTATCATTTTTATGGCAACAAGTAAGGTCAGGTCAAGTAAGGGTGGGCGCTGTCTTGCAACCACGTAGCTTTAATAAATAATAAAAATATATTATGTGATTTTTTTCACACTCCGCCATCTAGCCCCATCTAGGCCAATAGAAGGTACGTGATAGAAAAGAGACATATTCTCGAAAAAGGCCTCTAGTCAAAAATACAGTTTTAATGATGAAGCGCTCGTGGCCCCGCGGACTCTGTGTTCTGTAAACGATCACTGAGTTACGCAACTTTCACTATGGCTGGTCCTCGGATGGGTGACCACTTTTTGGCATTTACATTTGCGAGCGTTTCCGTACGTCGGAAGGCACGTTAAACCGTTGGTCCCGGTTGCCAGTAACATGGCAGTCGTTAAGTCAAGTTGAAGGCCTGAAAATTTTCAACAGGAGGTAGCCACAACCTGCGTCTGTCTATTATAACACGGCAATGGGCTCACCACCTATTTCGTGGGACAGGAATACACATGGTAAAAATTGGGCATATAGTATGCCTCTGCCATCCCTTCGGGGATTAGGCGTGATAGATAAATAATAAAATAAATCGTTTGAAATACACCTACACACACATCGTAGCGAGTAGCATGCAATGCGCAGGAATGCCGACGCATGTCCAAAGGACTAGTAGCGACCCCCTTTAATTGGAGGTAGGAGTTTCATCCCTTACAACATTAATAATTAAAAGACTTGGAAATAGTTGTTTTTCTTGTTCAGCACCTGCGGTTTTCGAACTATCAGAATTTCTAATTTAGGTTGCAGCGCTCGTAGCCCGCAACTCAAGTTTTCTGTGAACGATCACTGCGGTAAGCAATTTTCACTACGGCTGGTTATCAATGGGTGACCACTTTATGGCGATTTAAGCCGTTCGTCCCAGTTGCCAGTAAAATGGATGTCGTTAGTCAATTTAAAGGTCGAGTGGCTTTAAATATTTCAACAGCAGGTCGCCACAACATGCGCTTGTCTATTTCAACACGACAATGGGCTCACCACCTATTACGTGGGATAAAAATGCACACGGTGCATTGTGGGAGAGCTGCAAAGCTGAGATTAGCGTCCTCCTGCGCCTGCTGCGAATTAAACCTTTATATCTTTTGAACCAGTGCCCGAATCTAATATGCAATTTATGTCGACTAAATAACGGATAAAATATTGTGTCATCAAAATTCAATGCCTGATGTGGGCCAAGGCATAGTCAGTCACACTCGTGATATTACTTTTTGTGCCAAATTACGACCCATAGCGAAGTCTCAATTAGCAAATAGAAAGAAACTTTGAAAAACCCAAAAGTACACGCCTCACACGAATAGAATTTCATCAGCTTACAAACTTTGCTATGAATTATCGCGTAGGGGTTATGAAATTAATAAAGTAAAGATAATAACAATTAAACCACATCAAATCAGACCGTGAAAATTAAAAGGGTTCTATTCCTAATTATACTGATGCGTAAGAGAAAAAAAAGACTCGATTAGTAAAGTATTTCGGTCGTTATCGTGATAACAAGAAAATAATCCGTAACATACAGACACACGGACGTCCAAGACGGAACTTTTATAAACAGTTTTTTAACTAGTTTAAATAACAAAAATGGCATCAAAAATATCATGAGTGTTAAAAATTGTGTTTTTTCTTGATATGTGTGTGTATATATTATTTTACAAGTGCAATAAATAGAGACATTTTAAGTTTGAAAAATCAGATGTTTTGCGCGAAGTGACAGTAGTACCCACCTCAACGCTTCGCTTATGAGGCGTGCAATAGCTAAAGTTTGAAATAGGTAGTCAGTAATAGATAGAAGCGATCATACCGCTATAAATTATGCTAGCAAATAGAAATCAAAATTAAATAGGTAACTCTATAAATGTTTTAGAATAAACAAACAGCTGTCTACCCGATGTATTTATAATCTTTATCAAATGAGATACGGTTTGATTTTCATATTTGCTAGGATTGTTTTGTACATTATGGTTGCCTGTAATTGACACTGACTGTACATAAGGTGCTTAGTGTACACTAAAAAGGGTCAGTTTACTAACTAAGTAACTATCTTCACGCGATATCCCTGACGGTCAGTTTACAAAGCCAGATGAAACTAAAACAACAGATTGGTACAACGTATTTTATTTAATATAATTTGCGTGTTCTTGAGTAATACATTCGCATATAATAATATTATATAATATTGATAATACACCGCTCGCATTTATATAGATAAACTAAAGGAATGATAAACCATTGCTATTAGAGATATTTATATATTAGAGTAAATTCCAGATCATTTTCTCTTTTCGTCGCAGTGTTTTTTAAAACTATAAATGCGAGCGTTTAAATAAACATTCATACATCGTAAATAGAATTTAAACGAGTCTTATATGAAATACTAGCTATGCTTTGCCCGCGACATCCATTTAACATTTATTATTTTTACAATAATTTATAGAAATTTTACCAATTTGTTACCATTTATTATTACAGCTCCGCTCTTTTGTATAGCGTGATGATATATGGCCAACAGCGTTTTTCAAAAAATGGGCTCTAATATATAAAAGGGCTCTAATATTCAAACAAACAAACTCTTTAGTATATATTATTAGTATAGATCCTAGAAACTAACATATACATACAACATACTACAAGATTACGACTTGATTACGGCTTCGTACGCTTGGAATATACAAGTGGCGACCTCTACAGTACGAGACTTCAAACTCAACGTCGCTTCGGGATTCCCCGGCTGTAATTTCAACTCCAACAAAACCCATATATTGTTACAGAGTTTTAAAGACTGGTAAAGCATATCCTGACCTTCTACATTCCTTTTGGCGATAGTAAATATGTTGTTTAGAGTCATTTTCTGCGCGATAGTATCAGCGTTTCCTATGACGTTGGATAGGGAGTATTGTACTTCGTTTGCGGCGGGGATTTCCTTCCACGTTGATAGGAATACCCGTTTGTCGAGTTGGCCGTCCTCCACGAAGAGTATGTGAGCTGGGATGAGACAGGCGAAGTAAAATACATCGACGTTGTTTTTGATCGCCACCTGTAATTACAGTTTACATTTTAAAGTAGAAAAAAATTCACGGCAATGGGCTCACAGCCTGTTACGTGGGACAAAAATGCATACGGTGCAATGTGGGCGTATAGTATGCCTCTGCCTACCCCTTCGGGGATAAAGGCGTGACTATATGTATGTATGTAAAAAATTTTGTATCCCTGACGGGGTAGTCAGAGAGGACAGATCGCCAGGCTTCGCGATCCATGCTTACTTCTTTCGCTTCCTGTAGATTCATTAATCGTTTTATACATGCACGTCTGGGTATCAGAGTACTTTTAACTTTTCCGTTTATGATCAATCTGCTCACGTGGTCTTTTTAAGTTAAAATATTTTTAGTCACGAGCTGGACTCGAACCAGGGTCTTCTGGTTCAACGCACCAGACGCGTTCACCAACTACACCACCGTGACCTGCTCAAAACTGACCAATTAATCCACCTCTTTACGTCTTAAGGCGAAAAAGTAAATTTCAACTTTAAAATTTAAATTTAAAAAAGTTAGCATAATTTTCAAAATTCTTTATTACAGACTGTGTTTCCGTACTTCGGAAGGCTGTTGTTGGTCCCGGTTGCCAGTAATATGGCAGTCGTTGCGCCAAGTAGAAGGCCTATTGGCAATTTCAAAAGCAGGTCGCCATTACCTGCCTCTGTCTATTTCAATTCACCGCCTGTTACGTGGGACAGGAATGCGCACGGTGAAATGTGAGCGTATATCCCCTTTGGGGATAAGGCGTGCGTCCACGTTAGCTAAAGGTGGAAGATGTGGGAAACAATCTCAGTTTTGAGATTCCTCGGTAATTGGTTCAGCAGCTCACTAGGCAAATTAGTGGTCACTGGTTTTAGGGCCGTATTTCAGAACGTTTCTCAATAATCAAGAAACAGTTGAGAGTAGTATTTATAAGGCAAAAACTAGCCTCAAGCGTCGATTGAGTATTGAGAAACGTTCTGGAATACGGGCCTTAGTCTCGCTAGCAGCTGAAAATATCTCCATTTTGAAAAAAAATATGATGTAATCTTTATTGTTATGTAAGTTACAGTTTTTAAGTACCGGTAGATGGCGCCTTACATGGCTTTAAGACGGATACATACATACATATTGTCACGCCTTTATCCACGAAGGGGTAGGCAAAGGAATATTAAACGCCCACATTTTACCGTATGCATTTTTGTCCCACGTAACAGGTGGTGAGCCCATTGCCGTGTTGAAATGGATAGGCGCAGGCTGTGGTGGTGACCTGTTTTATTGGCAACCGGGACCAACGGCTTAACGTGCCTTCCGAAGCACGGAACTGGGGTGGATATAAAGGGCCGAATACTAAAAAAAATGTGTCTATTTTAGATGTAAATATTTGGAAGAAATTTTGAACCCGTTGCCTTTTTAGTGAGGTGGTAGCAAAAAGGCTAGACACTAATTAGCACGACCAATTAAAGTCCTGGTAGTCCCGAGACTACCAGGACTTTCTCAGGACTCTCAAAGTCCGAACTTTGAGACGGATAGAAGGATTAATTCCTAGGTTTCGAGTAGATTTCAATAGCCTGGTTAGTTAAAACGTCCCAGCAACTTTCCGTAGTACTAGGAAAGATTCCGTAGGTCTTTCTTATGTCGCACCATAAAAGCATGGAACTCTCTGCCGGCGCAAGTGTTTCTCTACTCTTACAATCCTGGGTCCTTTAAGAGAAGCGTGAAAAGGCATAAAACTGGGCCGTCAAATTGAGGATCGCTATCGGAGCCCTGTGGGTTGAGATAGCGGTCCTCAATCACGGGTCGTCGTCTTTGCTTACTATCCGACAGACGAAGCCATTTTGACGTGCCAAATATTTTAAAAAAAAGTTAAAAGAAGCTGGTTGGAGTCCAGCTCAAGGCTGAAAAATTTTCCACTTTAAATTTAAGTTTGTTAACTTACATAAGAGTTTATTATATGACATTATGCATATTGTACCTGTAAATTGTTGAGCGGTTCCATCTTCTGCACGGGTCCTGTAGTAGCCAATGCTAGAGGAGCTTCCACTGACGCCCCAGCTCCTACTGCTCCTACTGCCAATCCACCCACAGGGTACACGCCGAAACTGAACGACGAACACAAATTTTATAAATGGAGTCAAAATGTGTACTGTCAAATAGTGGTTAAATTGGAGCGTATGCTCATGTACATTACATTAGTTTTTATTTCGCTTCAACACATGCAGTACTTCCGAAGTTATAACGACGAGAAGTATTTGTCCTTTTTTGAATTTCCGAGTTTAGGCGCGCCCATTATGACGTCACAACCTCGCACAGGGTGCGACAAGGCGCGGCGTGTTATACGCACTTTGATCGTAAATATTTCAGCCATTTATTGAAATATAAAAAAAGTAAAAACACCCGTTTCCTGATATTTTTTGTATATTTATTTGGCATTTAAAGTAAAAAACGTTTGTCAGACCCATTGTGAGACATATTTATTGGCACGAAGTTCTTTAACGCGATTAACGTCTAGTGCGATTTGGTAGAAAGTTACATAACCAAATGCCGTATGCTGTGTGTGTGTGTGTGTGTGTACCCGAGTATACACTGTCACTTCTCTACTGAGACTCTTCAATAAAGTATTTACTAGTATGAAACATCACACAGACAAATTTGATACAAAATTCTATCTATTGGCATACCAGATTTCAGCGTTCAAATTGACAGATCTTTTTCTTCAACTTAGTGTATTTCCAGGAGCTTCCAAACGCTACACGCTACGCTTCGTTCAAACTTAACAATTTTGTTGTTGGGGGTAACTTGATTACCTTTTATCCCTATATTCCCACCCACAAGAATGGACTCTATGCGAGTAAAACAAACGTCAGAAAGTATTATAATACTATTCAATGTGTACCTAGTTAAAAAGAAGTCGTATATTTACCTGTTTTTGTTAAGTTGTATCGCGAACCCGCTCATGGCCTGCATGGCTTTGTTCGTGAAGGTCATTTCCATCCGCGGGTGGCCGTTCTGTCGGGTGAACGTTCCCCAAATCTCCAAGCCTAAAGAAAACGGAGTTTGTATGGGTTAGGATAAATAAGTTAAGTATATAAGGTTTGGACACGTCCAACGAATGAATGAGGAACGATGAGGAACGATTGACGAAGAATATATATTTTGGGAAAGTAGAGGGTAGAAGGAGTCAAGGTAGGCCGAGACTTACATATGAAGACCACGTGAGCAGATTGCTCAAAAACAGAAAAGTCAAAAGTACTCGGATACCCAGACGTGCGTGTATGAATGATTGATGAATCTACAAGAAGCGAAAGAAGTATGCATGGATCGCGAAGCCTGGCGATCTGTCCTCTCTGACTACCCCGTCACGGATACACGTGAAGATAGTTAGTTAGTCATAAGGTAGGTAACTCATCTTTACGAGGTTAAGTTACCCGGCGCTAAACGGATATGTAGGTTCTATATAGTTTTAATCTGTTCAAGTCCAGCATGCGGATGACATTCTTGGGGATGCGGATGACATTATAAAATGGGTTATGTAAATAAAATAAATAAATAAAATAAATAAATATCGTTGGGACAACTCACACTACGCCATCTGATTCCAAACTAAGCAGAGCTTGTACTATGGTAACCAGATAACTGATAAACATACTTATATATTTCTAAATTCATACATATTATAGATAAATAACACCCAGACGCAGAATAAACCATCGTGCTCATCACACAAAGTTTTATCCTGGGTGGGAATCAAACCCACGACCTCTTGTGTAGCAGTCGAATACACTCCCACAGACGTGCATGATGAAGAGATTAATTAATTTTGAGGAAGCGAAGCCTGGCGATCTGCCCTCTCTGACTATCACGTCAGGGATACAGCGTGAAGACAGTTAAGTTAAGTTTAAGTTAATAACTTGATTTGTCTCTTGACCCCAAGCTCTAAACCCTACCTATATTTAGAGCCTGGGTCTACTTTTGCAACTGGAAAAACACTTAAGATTAAGAAAAAGACACATGTTAGAAAGAGAACGATATATCAATAATATTGTGCTTACCTTTCCCTTTATCGGCGGGTAACCAGCACTGCTTAGGCGGTACGTAAGAAGCAGGGGCTGCGCTTACACCGAAGATGTCTCCCAACAGACCGGTAGTCCCTGATGTCGTAGGAGCAGTCTCTGGACCGCCTCCCAGCTAAGGACAATACAAAAACTCGGTTCTATATCTTCACGCTGTATCCCTGACGGGGTAGTCAGAGAGGACAGATCGCCAGTCTTCGCGATCCATGCATACTTCTTTCGCTTCTTCAAGATTCATCAATCGCTTCATACACGCACGTCTGGGTCTCCGAGTACTTTTGACTTTTTCGTTTTAGAGCAATCTGCTCACGTGGTCTTCATATGTTCTTGATATATTCTTTGTCCTCGCCTTTATCCCCGAAGGGGTAAGCAGAGGCATACTAAACAGGTGGTGAGTTGAGCCCATTGTCGTATTGAAAGAGACAGGTACAGGCTGTGGCGACATGCTGTTGAAATTATCAAACCGCCCATTAGGCCTTCAACTGGGTTTAACGACTGCCATTTTACTGGCAACCGGGACCAACGGCTTAACGTGCCTTCCGAAGCTACACAACGTGATCACCCATCCAAGGACCAGCTATAGCGAAAGTTACTTAACGCAGTGATTCGTTTCCAGAACACTGAGTCAGCGAAACCACGAGCGCTTTAGATAGTATAAAGATATTTTAAGCATGGCCATCTGTGCTCTCTGACTACCCCGTTAGGAATACAGCGTGAAGATAATTATATTTTTTAATTTAAGATATTTTAAAGTCTGTATCACATTGGTGCAATCCAGATTTTACTATCGGTAAAGAAGTTACACACTGCCGCAATAACACCGAATATGATAGAACACATGCCGTTTTACAGCCCTTTTGGTATGTACACAACTACACTCATTTAATAACCATAGCCAATATTATAAAAATATATAACAAAATCTGTGAAAAAAAAAACATTAATTATAGGGTGGTCCGGTATAGTAATAATCTTTGACCGCGGTATATAGATAAAAAAAAATAGCGGAAGATACGCCACTTCCTAACTATACTAACGGCACGCTATGATAGCCGTTTTGATATATTACAATAGTGATGATATTTTACTTGTTTTACATAAGTACTCTATTCTCTACCGTTGTATAAATACCCTCTAATGTGGTCTACTATTCACATATTTCTACATAAAATGTATTTCAAATTAATACGAAAATTCATGAAAGGACAAACGTCAAAACGACCATCATTGCGTGCCGCTAGTATAATCACCAGCTGAATTTGTACCAAAGTTGTTATCATGGTAAGTGCTCAGCTATTTAAAGGTACTGCATTGTCAAACTTACCAACACATCGAGTCCTCCAGCCAACAAGTCGAGGTTAGAAGTAGGGGCCGGAGCGGCCGGTGGAGGCCCACCAATGTCCATTGATAGTAAATCGCCGATCAGCGACTCCTAAAATGTAAATTATTAAATAGAGGAACCTTCTCCGTACCTGTTTCCCACAGGAACATATTCTAAAAGGTACCCATATGTTAATCCAGGGTGTCAGTGATTGTTCAGTGCTTTCCGTCTCTTTCTCTCTCTCTCTACCACCTCCTTCCCCCTCTCTCTCTCCCCCCTTCCCTCTCACTCACTCTATCTCCCTCTCTCCTCTCTCTATAATGGGTCTTCGCGATAATGGGTATGACAACGTCGCAACGGGCCCGCCTTATCTCGGAAATTCAAAAAGGGACTAAATCTTCTCGTCGTTATAACTTCGGAAATACTGCATATATTAAAGTGAAATAAAAACTAATGTAATGTACATGACCTACGCTCCAATTTTCTCCATTGCTAGGATAATTTTGCACAGTCTGGTCGCTTTAATATTATTGACGCTGACAGTGCATGTTCGTGTGGTATGTGGTACAATATGCTCCACGTGTGGTGTTACTTACCTGGTTAGGTATGACAGTAGGCTGTGGTACGGCACTTTCTTCTGGAGCCGGTGCACCTCGCGCCGGTAAAGACTTGCGAACACCGGCGCCACGACCTGTATTAGACTTACATTTAAAGTAGGCAGGCGCGTCTAACGTAATCAATATCTAATATCGATTGGATTCAGGCACTAGTTGATGATGTTAGTACCAAGTGATGGTTTTCTGGTACAGCCAGCCTCAGAAATTAATTAACAAGATTTAAAGTTACTGAACAGATTTGATCGATTTTCATTTGCATACATACATATTGTCACGCCTTCATCCCCGTAGGGGTAGGCAGAGTCATACCATACGCCCACATTTCACCGTATGCATTTTTGTCCCACGTAACAGGTGGTGAGCCCATTGCCGTGTTGAAATGAACGGGCGCAGGACGTGGCGACCTGCCATTTTACTGGCAACCGGGATCAACTGCTTAACGTGCCTTCCGAAGCACGGAAACGCTAGCAAATGTAAATTCCACAAAGTTATCACCCACCCAAGGATCACCTATAGCGTTTCAGTACTCCGAACCTTTACAAGGGGCAAGTTGCTTTTTCACAGAGGGAGGTTCTTCTTTGGTATTAGTAGTCCTTATCAATATAATATATGTATGTCCTTGACAATGCGATAACGTCAGCCATAGCTATGCAATGCGGCATATCCCTGTCGTGTACCATACGGGCTACTTGTGCAGCCCGCGCTCCTAAACAATCAATCCCTCCATAGCTAACAAAAAAAACAAAACGTACCTTCAACAAATGCAGTAGGAGGCTTGTGGTATACAGAGGCGAGAGAACTAATGTGACATATCAGCTCATCCAATAGAGTTGGCTCCAATAGGTCTGTTTCTTCAGATATGAGCGGTTTATCAGCTAACACCACTTCTTTAGCGGCAGCTGGGTCCGTGGACAGAAGACGCCAGTAGATAAAGCCGCGGTCCCTGTAGTAATGGTTGTGGTTTACATATTTTCGTATTAAGAAAAAACTTTATAGTAGGGGAGGTAACCTTAATTTTCACAAGGAATTTAATACCAATTAACATAGACCTTTGAGATGTATGGGCGCTTATACAATTTGGAGGTCTAGCTTAATTGGCAAGATATAACTTTTGGTTCCACCGCTACAAGACTGACTGACGGTCAAATCTGTTATGTATTGGTAAAGAACTATTAGTGTTATGAATATCAGCCGGTATCAAATTCCTTGTGTGTTCACAACAAATAATAAATAAATAAAAATATCTTTATTTTGCATAGACCATTTTAACGGCGCTTACAAAATGTCATACACTATTTAAAATATTTGAAGCGACGACAACGCTACCTCCCCTACTATTACATTTCATTAAACTTACAATGTATAGTGGGCTAAGGATATAATTGTACAGGGCTGCCTTAAAGTCTAATATTTTTTTGGAACATCTTTTATATTTATTTATGACATTTGATATATGACGTTTGTCATTCTATTTATGAAATTAATTGAATTGAATTGCTCTGGTAACATACACACATATTGTCACCACAACGGTATCAACTTGGCTGCCATTTTACTTGCACCGCACCGGGGCCAACGGGTTAACGTGCCTTCCGAAGCACGGAATCGCTTGCAAATGTAAATGCCACAAAGTGGTCACGCATCCAAGGACCAGCTATAGCCAAAGTTGCTTAACGCAGTGATCGTTTACCTGAGTCAACGGGGCCAGGAGCGCTAATCTCAGGAACTACTGGCCGGGTTTGAAACACACTTTTATGCATTATTGTAGAATTTATAAGCGACGGGATTAAATAGGTGCGACGGGAATTCGAAATATGTCACGGGCGAAGCCTTAAGCGTAGGTTACCCCCACTAACCTAGTTTAATATATTTACCCGTACCTTAAATCGGGGTTATCAGAATCTTGTGTGGCAAGACTGAGCACGTGTTGTACCAACTCTTGGGTGTCTGCCGGACGTTTCAGAAAAAGTTTCACCACAGCGGTCAACAGTTGCAGTTGAACCTAGAATGTGAAAAATGATTAGAAAATGATTCTATACCAAACAATATAATGAACTAGTTGACGCCTGCGACTCCGCACGCATGGTGAAGTTTTCCCTTTCCCTTTTTCCCACAGCAACTAACTAGTTAACGGTAACTACCCGTTTCTCGGGATAAAAAGTTGCCTATGTGTTATTCTGATGTGTAAGCTATATTATTGTAAAGTTTAAAGTTAAAGTAGAAGCGCTCGTGGCCCCGCGGACGTAGTGTTCTGTAAACGATCACTGCGTTAAGAAACTTTCACTATGGCTGGTCCTCGGATGGGTGACCACTTTGTGGCATTTATATTTGCGAGCGTTTCCGTGCTTCGGAAGGCACGTTAAGCCGTTGGTCCCGGTTGCCAGTAAAATGGCAGTCGTTAAGCCTGGTTGAAGGCCTTATGGGCGGCTTGAAAAATTTCAACAGTAGGTAGCCACAACCTGCGTCTGTCTATTTCAACACGGCAATGGGCTCACCCACCACCTATTACGTGGGACAGGAATGCACACGGGGAATAGTGGGCATATAATATGCCTCTGCCACCCATTCAATATATCGCACAGTATTGAAATTTTGCGTAACGTTCAAGTAACTAGGCCTGAGAGACGCCCGTGGGCCGTCATTGAAAATGAAAAATCTTTATTCATGTGGGTCACAAAGTAACACTTATGAACGTCAAGATTATAGCTTCTTCATTTGCTGCCAGATTCGCAAAGCAATACGTAGAGCCAGAGGAAGAACCTGGCAATAAAACTCATGGCAATTATTACAAATGAAATGATACCTGTGCATTTTCATCGTGAAATCCTTCTAGGAACGAATCTAGTAGCTCGTCAGCATTATCGATACGCTCCGCATATTCACCCACAATCCATACCTGGGGAAGAAAAATTGTTTCATTTTTAGTATTGGTTAAACTTTGTATTTGTAAATTTGTCTTTTGTCTACTTGTATTGTGATAGGCAGATTTGACAATTAATAATTTATTTCATTAGCAATTTTATGATGTATGATGATGAAAAATAAGACATCCATACAATACTATACTATACTATCTTCATGCTGTATCCCTGACGGGGTAGTCAGAGAGGACAGATCGCCAGGCTTTGCGATCCGTGCATACTTCTTTCGCTTCTTCAAGATTCATCAATCGGTTCATACACGCACGTCAGGCTATCCGAGTACTTTTGACTTTTCCGTAAAAAAGATATCTATGCTAATATTAAAAATGTAAAGTGCATGTCTGATTGTTTTATAAATAAATAAATTAAATTCTCTTTATTTCAGGCAGTAACCCATAGAAAAAAATACATTACATTTAATAATTATAATACCCTTTATAGAGTACTGAATCAAAAAATAATATATTCACAAAGTCAATGTTACATTATATAACAATATCAACGTCATATTTCAAGTAAATTACATTACTTAAATTAATTAATTACATTATTATAAATGGGCAGTCGTTAAGCCAGGTTGAAGGCCTTATGGGCGGCTTAAAAATTTCAACAGCAGGTAGCAACAACCTGCGTCTGTCTATTTTAACACGGCAATGGGCTCACCACCTATTACGTGGGACAGGAATACACATGGTGAAAAGTGGGCATATAATATATATGCCTCTGCCACCCCTTCGGGGATAAGGCGTGATAGATAAATAATAATAATAATAATATAAATATACATTGTCAATAAATTAAAATAAAATTAAATTGTTATGTCAAAAATGATTGTATATAACATTGTTATAATTTTCATCATGTATATAAAAATTGTCATAAATTGTCCTAACTATAGTATTCAGAGATGTACGAGCGCGCCACTCGAAGGAGGCCTGGGCATGACGCATCACAGCAAAGAAATCGTTGACTCTGCGTTCGGCAAACATGCCAGACGCGCTGCACCTCCACGGCAGACCCATCATACCTCTAAAGGCATTATTGTACTGCACTCTTAAGATGTTATACGAGTGCAGTCTGAAGGAATACCATAGGTGGGGGGTGTAGAATGCCTGACAGTACGCCTTGAACAGCGTCACCCTGGCCTCCTCCGAGCACCGCGCGAACCGCCTCGACAACATGTTAGCTCGCATGACTAGGGCCCTCCGCTGCCGCTCAAGGTCGTCGTCGTCGCTGAGTTTGTCCGTAACTATGTGTCCTAGGTATTTAAATTGTGACACCACATTGAGTTTGGTGCCTTTAAGATAGACCGGTAAGCTATTTTTGAACCATTTTTAGAAAGGAAGTCCATGAGGACTGTTTTCTTGACGTTGTAAGTTAGTCCGTGAGTCTCAGCATAACGCTCACATACGGCCAGGAGCTCCCGGAGACCTCTGATAGAGGGGCTCAGCAGCACCATGTCGTCCGCGTAGCTAAGATTATTAATCAGCTTACCATTAATAAAGCACCCGACTTTAGTGCTGCTCAGCTCCTCGATCAGATCGTTTACATATAGATTAAACAGGATAGGCGAGGTGAGCCCCCCCTGCCTAACACCACATTTAATTGATAAATTTTTTTAAAGCAATTATTTGCTAAATTTCTCATAATTTTTTTTTAATAAAGTGGAAAAAGACAATCCGATTCGAGACAGGGATTGAACCTGTGACCTTTGCCTAACCAGGGCAATGTTCTAGCCACCTGAACTACCCGAACCGTATCGAACCAAGTTGAAATTCTCCACCATATTTATATCGTCATTTTAAGAGTATGACCAGAGCCATCTATCGAGCTAATGAACAACTCGATACCAATGAACAGTGTTACAACTATTTTTAAACATTGATGCAATGGACTCCACTCAGTATATTGATAAATTTTTTTAAAGCAATTATTTGCTAAATTTCTCATATTCATTTTTTTTTCTCATTAATTTTTAATAAAGTGGAAAATGACAATCCGATTCGAGACAGGGATTGAACCTGTGACCTTTGCCTAACCAGGGCAATGTTCTAGCCACCTGAACTACCCGAACCGTATCGAACCAAGTTGAAATTCTCCACCATATTTATATCGTCATTTTAAGAGTATGACCAGAGCCATCTATCGAGCTAATGAACAACTCGATACCAATGAACAGTGTTACAACTATTTTTAAACATTGATGCAATGGACTCCACTCAGTATATTACACCACATTTAAGTCTGTAGCATTCAGAGTACTCCCGACCCCACCTTACGACATTCGTTTGGCCTCCGTACCAGTATCCTAAAAGACTGACTATATTTGATGGTACCCCGGACCGCTTTAGCCTTAAAAGCGCTTTAGCCATAAAATATCATAATTTATGAAATCAAATGCCCGACTGAGATCAAGGAAACATGCATGTACGGTTGTGTTTTTTCTCAAGTAACTCTTTACGGTATTTTTCAATGAAAATATAGCCATATTTGTTGAGTGACCGGCACGAAACCCAAATTGTGCGTCATGTAATTTAATATTTTCATTAAGTGCCGGATTAATTAATCGTTCAAAGACTTTTGAAAATACTGTAGCCAAGGATATTGGTCTGTAATTTGACAAGTTGTACCACTCATTATAAGCAGAACAGGCTTTTAATGAGTGGTACAACAATGGTTTTCAACGTTTCAGGAAGATATTGATGTTGTAAACAAGCTTAAGCAAGTTTTAAACCGATTGACATATTTTTATAGAGACAGTGTTAATAGGTCTGAAGAATGACATGGAATATTTCTATATCAGATGAACATGTTATATAGAAAATTAAAAATCACATATTACCATAGACGCCCTAGCTTCTGGCTCGTCTAAAGTATCAAGATTCTCACATAGCGTGCTGATGATGCTCTCATACTTATTTGGATACTTTCTGAAGATGTCCTTGATCACCACTATGGCTTCTTGCACTACGTAGTTCACTTTCGTTTGGATCAGTTCCAGGAGCGTGGATACGCAACGCTCGGCTGATGGTTCAACCTGAAAATGAAATATTCTCATTATTTGACTGCCTTGGTGGCGCAGTGGAGTGTATATGAATGCCATGCTGAGGTCACGGGTTCGATTCCTGGGTTGGAAAAAATATTTGTGTGATCCACAAATGTTGGTTTCGGAGTTTGGGTGTTTCCTATGTATAATATGTATGTAATTAATCACTACATATTATAAAACAAAGTCGCTTTTCGCTGTCTGTCCCTATGTATACTAGATCTTTAAAACTACGCAACGAATTACGATGAGGTTTTTTTTTGTAGTTAGATTAATTGTTAAGGAAGGTTTTTATGTATAAGTTTTTTTATACATTGACTAAATTATAACGATATTTTTTGGGGATGTCGGAAAAATTAAGCCGTCTGGGAGCTTTCAACGAAAACGCTGCCTAAACCCTTTGAGATATAACAAAATAATGTATTTGCAATTGTGTATCTAATGTAGGTCTACAATAAAGCTCGCGACGGTCTATGTCTATCTTTTTAGAATAGCATACTATATTCATTTTAATACTTTAAAAAATCATCAATTATAAAGCGGTAATTTGAGGGCTATTTACACAAATGTGCTATTATTCCTTATAATTTTTACTACGTTAGTTGGCTTAAGTATTTCATGAAGAATATTTTGTTCTTTTACACCTTACAAATTGGTGCTACGGGGATCGAAGTAAGTGTCTCGCCCGGCTTCGCCCGTGACAGCGAAGCCGGGCGAGACACAGATAGAAATATAAGTCTGTATAACAGTTGTCTAGATTACATAGTACAAGTTTATAGCTTCGTTTGGGCTAGATGGTCTAGATGGATTACGCTAAAGTTGCTATATCTTTGACGAATAGGACAAATAGCAATGCCTTAAGATCCATGCATACACCTTCCGCTTTCTGCAGATTCATTAATCGTTTTACACATGCACGTCTGAGTATGCCGAGTTCATATGCCCCGTCCGTTTTTCAGCAATCTATTTACGTCGTTTTCATATTGACTGCCTCTTTGGCGCGCGGTGGGAGCGTATCCGACTGCTACGCAAAAGGTCGTGGGTTCGATTCCCTGGCGCGCGGTGGGAGCGTATCCGACTGCTACGCAAGAGGTCGTGGGTTCGATTCCCACCCAGGATAAAACTTTGTGTGATAAGCACGATGGTTTATTCTGCGTCTGGGTGTTATTTATCTATAATATGTATGTATTTAGAAATATATAAGTATGTTTATCAGTTATCTGGTTACCATAGTACAAGCTCTGATTAGTTTGGAATCAGATGGCGTTGTGTGAGTTGTCCCAACGATTTTTATTTATTTATGTGCAAGTCCTGCCTGCGTCTTTCTTGTACTTTCACATAAATAATTAAATAATTCATTACTTCCATTGCCGAACGTTGAAACGGAAAGGAACAGCCTGGGGGCCTAGTCTACTAATTCAATTGCGTCAGAAGAGAAAGGAAATTGTCGCTCAATAGAAAGCCGACAGAAAATACATCAGTTTTCGTAGTCTACTATTACAATTCCGCTCCAATAGAATTCTATCAGCCGGCCGATAGAATGTTATTAACACGTGTAGCGCCTGTAAGTATCTCTTAATTTGCATTTTTGGTCATCATCATCATCAGGTGCCTCTCCATCACTGGAGGTTGGCCGTCAACTTAGCGAACTCTCCTTTATTATGCGCCAAGCGAAATAGCTGTTCAACGCTGGCAATACTCGTTCACTCCCTCATATTCTTCCGCCAAGATTTCTTTCGCCTTCCAGCGCGTCTCTTCCCTTCAGTTTTGCCCATCATAATTAGTTGGAGAAGTTGGTACTTCTCGTGTCTCAGTACATGGCCGAGGTATGCAACCTTTCTTCTCTTGATGGTCTGCAATAGCTCTCGGTTCTTACCGACGCGCTGAAGAACCTTAGCATTAGAAACCTTCTTTGTCCAGATAATGCGGAGCATTCTACGGTAGCACCACATCTCGAACGCTTCTAGCTTTTTTTGGGTTTCGACTTTTATGGTCCAAGCCTCGCTACCATACAACACCACCGGCCAGACATAACAATTGAGCACTCTTACCCGGAGCAATATGGACAGCTCACGACTGCACAAAACCTCCAATCTCTTTCAGGTCGCTCTGGCGATTTCAATCCGGGTTCTGATCTCCTAAACACTGTCCCATTCTTCATTCACACAATCGCCAAGGTATTTGTACATCCGCACCCGCTCAAGATCCACTCCAGCAACACGCACTCTGGGGTTCAAATTTTTGTCTCTAGAAATTATCATAATTCAATAGCTCCTGCAAGTCGCTTTCTGTCGAGGCTATCAATACAGTGTCGTCAGCGTATCTTAAATTGTTAAATATTTCCCCGTTTATCTTTACCCCGACAGTTATGTTTTCAAGCGCCGCCGACATTACCGACTCAGAGTATAAGTTGAACAGTGTAGGAGACATAATACAACCCTGTCTGACACCACGGCAAATCTCAACCTCACTCGTCTCCGACTGGTACACTCTAACAGGTTACTCTACTGGTACACTCTCCAAAAAATCAAATCAAACCTCTGACTCTGAGACACGACATCCTGATGGAGCGCTTGATGGACATTTCCATCAAGCACTCCATGAGGATGTCGTGTCTCACGCGATCAAACGCCTTTTCGTAATCAATGAAACATGAAATGACGTCAGTCTGCATATCTCTGCACTTTTGCACCAAAACATTGAGGGCAAACAGGGCTTCACGGGTACCGATGCCTGATCGGAAACCAAACTGACTATCCCCGAGTTGTTTGTCGCATTTTGGTCGTTTGCTATTATGTATTATGGTTAAAAACACTTTTAGTACATAGCTCATCAAGCTTATTGTACGATACTCATTGCAACTCTTAGCCCTCGCTTTCTTGGGTAAGGTGATAAATGTAAACTTGAGCCAGTCCTCAGGTACAATACCAGAGTCGTAGATTTTATTAAACCAATGCGTGAGGGCATCCATATGGTCATCCTCCAATAATTTGAGCACTTTCACAGGAATGTTGTCCGGACCCAAATCTTTTCCACTCCTAGCTGCCCTTAGAGCATGCTTTACCTCAGCTGTTAATATAGAAGGACCAGTTTCATCTGTCATCACATTGGCACCAGCAGTATTTCTAGTGGAGTCCGCAAACATTTTGATCACGTAATCATTCCACACCCGTTTCTTGCTATTCAGATCAAGACATAACACTCCGCGGTCTTCGCACAGCACAGTAGAGACATATTTTCTATGAAATCCTGCTAGATCTTTTATCTCTTTGTGCATATGAAAGTTGTCATGCTTAGTGAGAAGATCTTCAACACGCTCACATTTCTCCCTGTAAAATGTATCCCGAGCCAATCTGATCTTCCTGGTGATAAGTTTGTCCACTTCCGCATACTTGTTCGGATCTGTGCTCTTATGCTTTCTGCGTTCCTCCATCAATTCCAAAATTTCGTCTGTCATCCATTGTTGCTTTTTAACGAAACCATTAGGTTTTAACAATGTACGAGAGATATGGGCGACAGTAGTTTTAAGCGTTGAACACGTTTCCGTAGGTGTTGGTGATAATGCGAACTGATTTTTGGCCCAGGCATTTATTACTTGAGACACTCCTGCATTAATCTTTGGTTTCTGCATCTTTTTTAAATCAGGTTTGTAATTTATTTTGTGTTTTTGTATATGTTTAAATTTACACTGCATTGTTACTACGACTGGATTATGATCTGATGTTATGTCTGCTCCTGGGTAAGTAACCGCATTTTTTATCGAATTTCGAAACCGTTTATTTATCATTACATAATCTATTTGGTTTCTTACTATATGATTATGTGTATGCTGTGGCGACGTCCAGGTGTAAAGACGGCGAGGGTGCAGTTTAAAGAGGGTATTTGTTATTATAAGCTCTTTATCTTGGCAAAACTCGATTAGTATATCACCTCTTTCATTTCTGGTACCCAGTCCATAAGCGCCTGTTACTCCTTGAACGGGTATAGATCCCACTTTAGCATTCAGATCACCCATTTTAATATATATTTAATATTGTGGGACACTTTTCACACAGCGCCATCTAGCCCAAAGTAAGCTAATATTAGCTTGTATGATGTTTATCTCCTGTTTATTAGTGTATCCGAGAAGTGTATCAATCTGGCCATAAAAATCTTTGATCTCTTGTCTTATCTTGTCTTGTACCTATCTTGACCAGTCCATTTGGTTTCCGTCACACCCAGCACACCGAGTTGCAAGCGATCCATCTCCTTAACAATGCTCGAAAGTTTCCCATGACTTATCATTCCTCTAACGTTCCAAGTTGTCAATCTAGTCTTCAATCCTTTCCTAAGTTTGCCTCCGGGGATTCTTAGCACCCCTGTCCCATTAAAGGGACGCCGGAGACTCAGGGCTATTTCATTCGTTGTACTGTTCATTGTAAGCTGACTACTGGGGAATTTTAATGCCGGTGGTATCCCGTTGGCTTCCGTCATCCGGCATTTTTAGTAGTCTATATTAATATTTTTATAGTTAACAACAGCTATTTTGTCTCTATTATGCAGCTTGAGAAGTGTGATTGTAAAATATATAATAGTTTTAGTAGACTTTCTTGTTTTGGACTAATCGCAATAGAACCGCTATAGTATAGAAATAGAACGACTTTCTATTGAAAAATAGTAGACTCGGCCCTCTGGTTTCCTGCTGTTGAATTTTTTCAGGCCGCCAATAAGTCCTTCAACTTGGCTTTAAAACTGCCATGTTACTGGTCACTGGGACCGAGGGTATAATGTGCCTTCCGAAGCACGGAAACGGTAACCATCTCAGGACCGACCGTAACATAAGACTTTTAAAGTACTGATCATTTACAAAACTGACACAAGCATATATTTGTTAAAAGGTTACATTTCAAAGCATTGTAAATCCAGGTATTACGTGACAATAAATTTATTATTATTGTCTCTTCTTTTCACGGGTATCTTCTTTTTGTTTCTCATGACCTGGGCTTTTGGTAAGCTTACTTGGGGACATAGGTCTAACGTTTGAGAATTTTAATCTAATAGGGAATGGGACCCCCTGCAGATAGTCCACGCCCGCCTTATGTAGAAGAACGGTAATGGATCACCTCCAATGGGAGCTAAACTTTTGTTAAATATGCTAACAATGAAATGGGCTATTGGATTGGGAGTTAGATGAACTGGGTGATTAGAACTATTGATAAAAACGGCGTCTGCCATTTTAATATATTTAATATATTATTATCAAAATACTGGCAGACGGTGACTTGCCAACTCACTAGATGGGCCCCTTATACAAGCATATATACTATATACTATTATTATTATGCTATGTATGGTTCAAAATATAACTTAGAAGATTAGATACTCACTTTAATAGCACATCGTCCAATCGCTCTGACAGCCTTCCTGACAAAGTCCACATCCACTTCTGTGGCATATTCCTTGAGTTCACCGAGGACTTGCGCTATATTCGCCTGCGAAGCTAGCCGGATCATAATGTCCAGCTTCTCTAGCTTTACGTAAATCGGATCGTTGTATTTCACAAAGAATACCTAAAAAATGTAAACATTTGTATGATGAGACATGATACTAAGAACTACGAGTGCTTACCTACAACTGCTGCACTGCTGACTAATACATACATACATACATATTGTCACGCCTTTATCCCCGAAGAGGTCGGCAGAGGCATACTATATGCCCACATTTCACCGATTGAATTTTTGTCCCACGTAACAGGTGGTGATGAGCCCATTGCCGTGTTGAAATGGACAGGCGCGGGCTGTGGCGACCGGCTGTTGAAATTTTTCAAGCCGCCCATAAGGCCTTCTACCAGGCTTAACGACTGCCATTTTACTGGCAACCGGGACCAACGGCTTAACGTGTCTTCCGAAGCACGGAAACGCTCGCAAATGTAAATTCCACAAAGTGGACACGCTTCCAATGACCATCTATAGCGAATGTTGCTTAAGGCAGTGGTCGTTTACAGAACACAAAGTCAGCCACGAGCAGAATAATGATACGATTAAATGGTGCCCGCGCTTGTAGAGAAGTTGGAAGGTCAAATGGCAAAAGCTTCTAACAATGTCGGGAAACATTAGCCAAATTGCAGTTGCCCATTGCAGTTTTTGATTTGGTGGATTCAACCAGGACTTTTCACGAAGAAGGTGTTATAAACGCAAATAGTGAAGTTATTCTATAACCGCACTATTTGCGTGAGAGAGGGTGGTTGGCAGGGAACTCCCCACAGTCTGTATATGCAATATCATATAGTAGGGACGCTTACCTTCATTTCATGTTTCAATATGTCGGGCCTCTTCTGTACGACCAGATTGATGTTCCTGAGAGCCACATACTGCACCTCGGGCTCCGCACTCAATAAGGTCACTAGCGGGGGAGCTAGTTTACGAGACAAGGTGCTCACCAGCTCGGTGTCATCTGATACCATCTCCATAAGTTTCATCAACACCTAGGCAAGAATGATTTGTGTTTAATTAAATTATCTTTTTATATAAAATAATGGAGATGGAAGACCGCGGCGAGAGGGACTCTCCTTAGAGACGGATTGCTTGAGAGTGCAGCCCTAAGTGGGTGGTAAACTCCATCTAAGGCTAAATATTGCGATTTAGACCGATAGCGAACAAGTACCGTGAGGGAAAGTTGAAAAGAACTTTGAAGAGAGAGTTCAAGAGTACGTGAAACCGTTCAGGGGTAAACCTGCGAAACTCGAATGAACGAACGGAGATTCATCGTCATTCCGCGGCGTACTGGCGTGCGCTTCGATGTCGACGGCCTTGGTCGACGTGCACGACGCGCGTCTGTCGACGTCCGCGGACGGCTTGCAAATGCGTGTAAATACATCGCGACCCGTTCGATATCGGTCTAAGCATTCCTTACCATATTCAGCCCTGGTACTGAAATGGTTGTTTAATGCTAATTATTATATTATCAGACTGGCAATTACAATATCTGTCGAAAATTAAGCAAATAAATAAAATTGTAACGTAAAAATTAAGTAAAATTACACTAAAATCATATATGTTACTGACTACTCTTGCGTTACTGAGTCATTCATTTACTCAAAACATCAAGATATTAAGTAACTCACTCGCTCACCGAGTCACTAATAAGTGTTTTTTTAAATATAGCCTTCAGAAATTCTACTATTATTCATAAATTAGGAAAAGTGACCTATGAACTTTAAAGTACAAATCCGTAAGGAGCGATAATTTCGTATAGTTAACCTTACAATTTAATTCATTCTGTAGGTAGTGTAATGAAGATATTTTAATTTAGTTAAAAATGGAGCCAAATGAGTTTTCAGTTTGGCTCTACTACTATAAATACCTTGACAGCAGACAGCACAACGGCTGCATTGGCGTGTGCCAGTCTCGGCGTAATTCTTTCACAGATAGAGTGCGCCTCTCTCGAATCTCTCGGTGAGTAGTTGGACAGGGCATCCAGTATGAACACCTGACCCCATTCAGTGCATTCATTCAGAGCTGTTAGAAGCTTGTTGATAGTAGGTGCGTTCATTTCTAAATATTAAAAATAACAAAACTTTAATATTAAATTTCAAATACAAAGAATAAATTTCTTTAACAATAAGACATTTGCACTTACCAACAAGAGGTTGTCCAGAGACGCTCGCTTCGTTGATTTCAGATAGGGCAGCGACTGCATTCGCCACTACCATAGGGTTGGAGTCACTCAGAAGATCCTTCAACTGGTCCAAGAAACCCTACAAATATCAGAATAGAAGATCTTCCTAATTTAATGTACTTTTGAGAACTAGCTATTATTTTTAGATTTGGGATCACACTTATGATTCAAGGTCATGATAAGGTATGAAGTTTATTTACATACATACATACATGTAGGCATGCATTTCTCCCTAAAGGCGGGTAGGCAGAGTTATAGGTATACGAACGCATTTCACTTGTATTTTTCCTATTGCCGTGTTGAAATTGAATTTTACGTGCTTTAAAATGCTTTAAGACCCCTCCAAACGCCTCCCAAGCACAGAAACGCTCGTAAATGGATGTACCACAAACGGTCACCCATCTCAGGACAAACCATATTGTAATGTTAATTCATTTTATTTCAGTGATCGTTTACAGAACACTCAGTATGTAGAGCTAAATTGCTACGATAAATTATCAATAGAAGTGCAGATAGTCATCATCATCATCATCATCCGAGCGTCAGTCCTAGTTGCATCTCACGACTCTCGAGCTCCGTTGACAACCACAGATAAAGTAATTATTTACAGTCAGCTCCAGAGAAGTCTCACCCCCAATAGTTTACATTTACATTGTAAGGGGGTGAGATTTCTATGGAGCTGACCGTACTATATAGATGCACTAACAGAAACAAAAAGGAATAACGTCCATAACCAGCCTGGGTATGTCAGATTAATTGGTTTTCAACCCACTTCCTCATAAATTAGATCTAATTTCATTGATTTTAGAAAGATAAAGCTGCTTATAAACATGTGTGTGGTATAAACGCAAATGGTGAAGTTATTCTATAACCGCACTATTTGCTATTTTTAGGGTTCTGTGCCTTAAAAGGTAAAAAAGGAACTCTTATAAGATCACAGTCTTGTCCATCTGTCTGTCCATGTGTCACTATCAATTTCATCAATTTATACCAGAATTTACCAGATACTGAGGTCTATAGTCTAGATTTAGTGTATAAAAGTCAAGGTCCTGAGGCAACACGATAAAAAGATTAGGGCAAATTTAGATATTCGCTGAAACATGTAGTACGAAATGTACATTAAACCTATTTTTTAATTCGTACTTTTCCCTTAACTTGTCCTACAACAGCCTTTAAACCAGGTTTAGTTAAGGTTTTGGATCGAAAACCTATATGGTAGCTCCAGTTGACCTAGAATAATCAAATTCAGCAAAAAGCAAGGTCGTACAGCAAAAATTAAAAAAAAACTCAAAAAATAAAAGGTGAAAATTAAGGGGTGTCACCATATATACAGACATCATTTAACATAGACTTCTATTGTATGGGCGTTCATACAATTTGTAGGCCTAGTTTAATTGGCAATTACCTTAAGTGAGGTACTTATTTTATTATGGCGGTATAATGGGTAGATACGGAAACCTCGGCGCTGGACTCGTCGTAGAAACAGGATGTAATTTTTTTGTTGTTAAATACTCTATTACTTAAAATATAATAAATAAGAATTTATTAAGTTTTGTAAACAAATTAACAATGGTTTGAGTTATTTAATGAGAAAAGTTGGTTTATTAGGTATTTCAAAATCCTAGCTGTGTATAGTAGTAGCTTTGGCGTACGCAGCTACGGCAGTAAAAAAAATTGCGCCATTTTTCTCTCATTTTCTTTGTTTTGTATTTGTATTTTGGATATCTAAAAATGTCAACTTCCAATACTGAAGAATAGGCTATTTATAACATGACTAGGGTTTGTTCTCTAGTGAAAACAACAACATGTTTATGATTTCATGTTTTAGGTATATTACAAAGGTGGAAAAACTTTATATGAAAGATTCACATGACCATCAATATAAATTTTTATTCAGTTTCCTTGCAAGTGTCCTATGTTATACATGCATATATTGTAAATATAATATTGTCTGAGATGTTAATTCTGTCAATTTATTTTTGTCTAATTATAATTTATCTAAATTAAGTAATATAAAACACCATACCTGATCTTCCACCATGCTCGAAGATATATCATATAATTTAGCTACACAGACAGCAGCTGTTTTCCTTACATATGGGTCTTCATCCTTCAGACATTTCCTGAGAGGCTCACACAAATACTCTGTGATCTTATCAACACGAATGCAACCCATAGTCCTGACTGCCAGAGCTCTGATCAACGGGTTTGAGTCCTCACAGTCCTAAATAAATAATAATAATAATTAATATTGTTGGGACTCACTCAACGCCATCTGATTCTGAACTAAGCAGAGCTTGTACTATGGTAAACATACTGATAAACATTACTGCATTTTGTATTTTATATAAAAAGAAAAGAAAAGCAAAACATCAATCATACTGAAGCAAGATTACTATAAGCGATGCAAGGGAAACACTTTTATAAAATGTATGCAAATAAATAAAATTAAAGTGTCTGTATTTGTAATTTCAAATTAACGAGATTCGATCTGACTCTCACCATGGATTTTACCCACCTTAACAAAAGTATTGACAGCCATGATAGCCATGTCGGGTTGAGACTTAGCATAGTTCATCAGATATAGGTAAACAAGTTTTTTCAACTCTAAGTTATCAGTCTGCATACAGTTAACAACATCTGGGAATAATGCTGAGACATCTTTGCCGACAGTCATGGAAGCTATAACCTGCAAAAAAAGAATACATAATTGATATTTTTCTTTTAGAATTAATATAGGTACCTACTTTTCAGGAATACAAAAAAGAACCACATGTAATTATTGTAATATTTTCGTCAAACCTTGCTTTCTATAGTAATTCCATAATGACCTGAATCACTAGGCCATAAATCATTACTTCAAGTCTATATTGCTTCCTGTTACAAGCCTAATGAATATAATTAGTGTAAGACATCACAATATTCTATCTCTATAGACATTTTTAGCTCAATGACTCAGTTCTCAATGTGTCTACTATAATTATTAAGATGTTAAAATTGCAGTTCTTAAGAGCCCAAGTGGGCATGGCCTGCTAAACACTAAAGGTTTTTTCTTACTCACATTACAGGTTTTGGAAGCTCTTATCATGTATGTATGTCATTACGATATAACATTGAGTAGCCAAATCAATAAATTAATGCAGAAGACAGACTCCTTTAAGACATTTTAGATGTTCATAGTAATGAAGACTGTTTATTATATGGTGACGGTTTCATTTATGATAAATAAAAAAACAACTTTTGTTACTCGCCGGGTCCCGGGAAAAAGGGAAGACCCATGACTTGCTGGCTTAACGTCGCTCGTAAGGGATGACGTGACTATAGGGGATGCCGATGACTGAGCGAAGGAAACTGGAGGAAAAGAAGTAGGAAAGAGGACCCCGGACATCGCGAGACGGAACTAGAAGACGCTCGGGTGATGATGATAAAAAGAACAACTGTTACCTTTTTCACAGCTTCCTTCTTTTTCTCTTTTTTGTCACTGTTTAGCTCAGACTTCAACTCGAATATCTCGCCCTTTTTCGTCGTCGTAAAATACTTCGAGTCGGTCATCCTGGGTCTTTAGTAAGTTTAATTTCACTGAAATACAATACTTTCTTTCACCGTCCCTTAAATCGATAACTAGATGACAAGTTGAGTGCCGTAGGAAAGTTGTTCAGCTGAAAATATTGTATCTGACTTTGAGCTAACAAATATGAGAAAGACGGAAAAATATCATATTATTTTACACTTAAGATACCGTCTTTGGAGACATAAATAAAAAATAAATTATTCACCGACTCAGTCGATTCCACTTTTGACACTTCTCTTTGACACGACACGACAGTTCACAGACAAAGGGGGTGGTTACCTGGTATTTTTTTAATAATTATTTAATGGCCTGGTTATTAAGACCTTTTAGCCAAATCTCATTTTTTATATCATATTTCTTCAATCATATCTTCTAATTAGTCCTGTCCAGTCGATGTCGTGTCCTCAGGCTACGTCCTGGTCCTTGCCCTCAGTATAATGGTGATTCTTATACTAAGGTTGTCAGTGGACGTTTCGCGGCAAGAGAGAAAATAGCATTTCACTGCATTTATATCATTGTCTTTCACTGTAGCACGTTAACACAACTTTTATGTCCAAGAAACCACCACTCCCGCACATAAAACAAGATAAATGCACTAGTTTTAGAAAATAATATAAAGTAAGCGTCCGCACTTGTCCCTCTTCCCGCCAAATCATCAAGGGGGTGGTTACAAGGTACTCAGGGCGGAGCAAAACTAGTGTTGTTCATTATAGCCTTTAGTAGCCCTAATAGCGCTAACACACTTTTGGAATTGGTATGACCCACGGAGGACAGAAAGAATTTTTATTCTCTCTTTTATTCTCTAATCCGTAGAAGAGTAAGCAGATCAAACATATTCCTTTGTTTATGGTGTAATACTTCATCCTTTTCACTCTTTTTATTTCTTGTATAACGCTATCTTTTTTTGTCATGTGTAGCGACATGTAACTCACACATAGACAGCGAACAGCGCGTAGCCTAATTTTCTACATAATTTCAATTATTGCCGCCATTTTTTAATCAGGAATTTGTTAGTGTTTTGTGCCGAAGGGAAAATATTGTGTATATATATTTAAATAAAGGTTATAAAAGTGTAAAAAACATGATGAAGTGTTGTGTAAAATTTTGTGATAGCTCTAGTCACAAGAAATCACCAGGAATAACTTTTCACAGGTAATTGATGTTTTAGTTACGACTACGTGATATTATTCTAAGATTTTTATTCAAAAATGGTGATTCTTCTAGACGAACACTTGAAAAGTTGTTAATATATGGTTCATAGCATCTGTTCCATAAACCGTTTGGTCGCTATCGTCATCTATATCTAAGATTTTTTGTTAATTTACATACATTTTGTACTGTTACGGCATGGGGACGAATTCAGTTCAGCAAATTGTTTGCAATTTCAATATCCAAAGTCAAGCTAAATGTAGTGCCCGATTCAATTAATTATGTTAATATTGTTTTAGGTTTCCTAAGGATACCATTCCTCTGCACTCTAACCAACACGCATACATGGAAGGTTGATCAACTGACATGGCCCTTCACAACCTGGTAAACAGAGTGCAGAGATCGATAAACAACAAGGAATACGCGCTGGGATGCTTCTTCGATGTCGAGGGAGCCTTTGATATGGCCACTCCAGAATCGATAGAAGCCACCTTAAACCGCGAAGGAATAGATAAAGACATATCAGAATGGGTGAAAAAAATGCTGCTGAAACACCAACTGATACAGGCTGAGTTAGCAGGCGTCACGATAACGGTAGAAACGAGAAGAGGATTTCCACAGGGAAGCTGTCTTTCGCCGCTGCTGTGGTGCCTGCTAATAGACGAGTTAATAAAGAAAATTAATGGGATGCACATCTACACGCAGGTCTATTCCGATGATGGGGTGCTCCTAGTAACAGGCACAGTTCTAAGCATCATGTGCAACATCATGAACAAAGGACTAAAGGTAGCTTTGGCATGGTGTAAGAGTAAAGGGTTGAATTTAAATCCCGAAAAGACCAAAATCGTGTTATTTACTAACAAAAGGAAAATAGGAGACGCTGAGCCGGTGAGACTGAACAACCACGTCCTGGAAGTGGTTAGGGAAATCAAGTACCTGGGAGTAACACTGGATAGCAAACTAACTTTTAAGACGCACATAAACAACATATGCTCAAAGCCAAAATGGCTCTGATGCAGTGTAAAAGTGCAATAGGGAAGACGTGGGGAGTAAAACCCGCGACAGCAATTTGGATATATAAAGCCATTATCCTACCCAGGATACTACATGGGGCCTTAGTTTGGTGGCACAAGGCCATCACTAAGACAAATAAGACACAATTAGATAAGGTACAGAGGCTGGCGGCCCTGATGACGACGGGCGCGATGAGGACAACTCCAACAGCCGCACTTGAAATCGTACTGGGACTCCACCCCCTGGATTTGGAGATAAAAAAGAGGGCAGTAGAACAATGGTTTAAACTGAAAAGCCTGGGCCTATGGACAGGATACTCAGGGGAAAGTAGACACGCGAGTATCAGCAAAGGCTATGAAGAAAAAATGTCAATGATACTTTTCAATAATGACCTAATTAAAAAGGAGGGGATCTTTGACAAAAAGTATAGAATACATATAGGACAAAAAGAAAACTAGCGGATAGACAATGATGAAGGTACTATCTGCTATACAGACGGTTCCAGGGAGGAATCGACTAAGCTCTCCGGTGCTGGAATGCATATAAAATGCGAAAACGGAACGGAGATAAACAGATCCATAAGATTAGGTAAGTTCGAGAAAACTGAGAGTGGATGTTGCATGGGTACCTGGACACGAAGGAATCCCGGGCAACGAACTAGCTGATGAACTTGCCCGGGAAGGAGCTGATGAAAGCTTGGTGGGACCAGAGCCATACCTGCCAATTGCTCACAAAATCACTAAGGGAGTAATCAGCAGGAGGATAGTGGTAGAGACCAACCTTAGATGGAGAACTTCGACAGGCATGAGACAGTCAAAGATCTTTATCAAAGGAATGGATTCAAAAAGAACTAGCCAACTGGTCAAACTAACCAGAGAAAACATGAGGCTGGTTATAGAGATAATCACAGGACACTGTCGCTTGAACAGGCACTTGACAGTGATAGGAGTAATGGACGACCCAAAATGCCCCGAATGCATGGAGGAAGAGGAGACCAGCTTCCACCTACTAGCTGAGTGCCCTATGTACTCTTTAATCAGGTGGGAAGTTCTGGGAACGGACAAACTCAAAGAAGAGGACCTGGAGTATCTGAAGGTGGATCAGATAGCAAGATTCTGCAAAGAAACAAAAAGATTCAACGGGGTGCCGTAAAACTGCTGGGATACCCAAACCCATCCGCCAGGAGGAACTCTGGGGAAATGAGCGAATTAGGCGGCAGAATACGCAGTCGGATCGCTCGCTCGGCGGTTGCCGGCGTCCCTACTGGAAAATAATAATAATAATAAGGATACTATTTAACAAGATGTTTGGTTAATAAACATAAATTATGAAAGATATTAAAATGACATGATATGATAGCTGAATGCGACCCTGGATTAAGCTACCTGTTTATATGTGTGAAATAGGCTACGCTATTTTTCGCAAATGTGTGATCTGCTTACTCTTCTATATCTGTGGTCTATTATGTAACTTTAACAGTTCATGTCGCTTTGGTTTGTTCGAAAGCCACCACGCTTTGAAAGCAATTAGCAGGTTGCGTGAAATTGATATTACGTATTACAATTCAAAGCGCCTGTAGCACAGTGGCTTTCAGCAAACCTTTTGACATCGCTATCATTTTATCGACATTACGCGGCCATGTTAAATATACCTATTTAGTCTTTATCTTTGTAGTGTTCACAAACATTTTAACGTAAACGGTTTATAGTTGATAGACACCAAGAATTTATGGAATGTTGGTTATTTGCGGCAAATTTAAAAACCTTGTGATATGTTTGGCATCCGAACGCTATTGTTTTTTGTTTTCTACTGTTCATTGAATATTAACGACTAGATGACAACACCAACAACACAGTAACAACAACAGTAAGTAAATTATTTTATGTATATCGTAGTGTTACGTAGCCCTCATGTATGGGATCCGGCTGATCTCAGCATTTCCCACCTACGATGCTAGGCAAGGATGCCCCGCAGGGCAGTCAGTCCGGTCTGAACTTTCGTCTTGAACACTCGCCTTCCAATATCATTTCTTTTACCTTCTAAAAGTGTATTTTACCAGTTTTCCAAATTGAGTGTTTCTGCGTGTGTGAAATTATAAATAATCTGTGCATTTGTGAACATTCTTTTTTTTTTTTTTAACAGGAATCTCTCAAATATTAGGGAGGGGATCTTGTGGGCTGTTAGTTGGATCAGAGACTAACTGTAACATAAAAAAGTATCCTGTCTGAGACCAGTAAATTGTAGCCTCTGTGTCCCCCTGCCTGCATCGGCCTGTTGGTTCTCTATATACGATTTCCTGAGGACCCCAACTTAAAGTGGGACACAAGGTGATTGAGGTGGGTGTCACTGATGATACAGATGCTAGGATGGGATTCCCTCTAGTTAACTGATCACAGGTATGAGGGAAAATATCAGCCGACATCCATGTCTTTAGGAAGTGACTTGGAGGTAGAGTATCATACCTGAAGTGGGGGGTCTTAATAGGTGAATATTGATTATTTGTACATGTAAAGTTGACAACAGTCAAAGAGAACTGGCGGATAGAATAATTATCAAATGGGGTCCTCGTCTTACAATTCATCTCTGATGTACTTAGTATCTCATCAGGATGTAAATAATATCCTTGATCATGATTCTTAAGGAGTTGGATGTAGGTGGCTTGCTTACCTTGTCCTTCTTCATCGCAAGGAATCTGGTAAGGGAGGACATGTTGCGGGGGGGTGTTGTTTGTCTCTGGGGTCTTAGTATTATTTTTTCTCACAACATGAGGGCTACGTAACAGCCCCCCGGTTAAGAGGAAACTTACCCTTAAGGAAAGTTTTCGGAAAATTACTCTATTCGCAACCGCGGTTGGGTGACGATTGTATCTAGCTCAACAGGCGGATTTTCATTCTGCTCATTTAGAATTGTTGTCCTCCTTGGCATTGAACACTTGCCCTTTTTACAAAAATACACTAAAGCTAAGGATATACATACAATTATGGATAATACACTGAGGATAGGAAAACTAACATGTGTTTTAAAATCATTTGTAGAATCTATAGAATTCAAATCGTCTATGATTTGATCGGATATAATTTTAAGATCCTTAAGATTATCTAATTTTACATTATTAATTTTGAGAAGAGATAAATTTAATTTCTTGACATGATCAATGTTGCAACAACTATCATTAATAATATTAAAACTAGAAGAGACCATCGGTAATTTTACAGTAGGAACGGTTTCTTTTACAATTATGGTATTCTTACAATATGCTACGCAATTATAGGGGATGTTCAAGGTGCCTGTGCCAGATATGACAGTTTCTGAAAAGATGCTATCTGAACATTCAATGGTAAGCTTTGTAGGTTCAGATTGTACAAATATCCAGTTATTGTTGTTTAATTTATGCCAAATGTCAATGCTGCCATGAAGGAACCTGTATTGACAGTTTTCGGGAATGGAGGTCACTGCTTTAGTAATTATATCTATTTCACAATATTGGTTACCTGACACTGCATAAATTTCGGGCAATTTGCAAAGATACATATTGTAGGATATGTCTTTACAGCTATCCATATCTTTTATAAATGTAAACGAAGACTTATCTTTACTTAAAGCTAAGAACTGTTCAGTAGGCAAGATCAGGCTAAAAGAATTTGTTTTTTCTAAATCATAAGGAATAGGCAATGGAATACTCTTATATAAACTATATTCTAATACACTAACTAGAGGTATTCTGATTACAAATATTAATTTATCATCTAAATAGTAGCAAATTAACTCGGCAATGTTAATTAATGTATGAATATTATTTAAGTCTAATTTAACAGGAAACTCCTTATATCTAGGCAATATTTTAAGATTATTTACAATGTCGTTATACAATTGGCGAGGCGTCAAAACAGATGGGTGTAGAGTGTTACTCTTAACAAACAGAATAGAGTTTAGTACATCTTCAATCCTGAAAGATAGAGCATATAGATTGGATTGAAGAATATTTATAACGTTGTCAAATCTTAACTTAAAGCTATTAACTGCTACAATTTTAGACATATTATTAAGTGACAATGTCAATTCATCTACAACGTCGTTCAATTTTGCCTGATTGAGATATATTTCATGAAGAGATTTATTTATATTAGATATAGCTGATTGAGAGACTATTATACTCTCTTTTACTGCGTCTGTAATTTTCTTCTCGTTTGTAGAAAGTCTTTGTATTGCGTTATTATAATTTTCAGCGTCATCCTCATCTAAAGTGCCAAATATGTGTCTAAAAACTACACCGATGCCAGAGATCCAAGCAGATCTTTTTGAAAGATTGTTGGAAATTATATGAGAAAACGAATTAAAATCGCGTAAAATGTCAGAATACAATGAATTTAAAGGCTCTAGTATGTTATGGCATTGTTTATCATCTATTTCTTCACTTTCTCGACATTGATAGCGTATTATATTAAAAACATCACGAATATTTTCAATGTGGCTTTTAAATGCAGATATATCCAAAGGAATGACAACGTGAAATTGGTCATTTACTGATTTCACAGTGCCGACGGGATCGAAGAGTATACCAGGACCCTGGGTGATGTATTCAATGTATTGATTTTCGCTGGTTGCCATGATATAAGCGGCCTCCAGTCTGTAATCGTAATTCATAATAACTATGTTAATTAATTATTAAAAGTACCTAAGATTATTATACTAAATTATGATTATTATATTATAGCTAGTATTTCTAGCCGTTCAAATGTGCTGGCTTTACTTCATCGAAATGATGCTTAATGTGACGTCTATTTATCAGAAGGGATAACGTGTTATTTCCATGAATTTCTACAATTTTGTACGGGCCCTTCCAAACCGGTGATAAAGCCTTTCGTAATCTCACGTGATTTTTCAAATAGACATAATCACCAACCTTGTACTGGACCGAGCGAGTGTGCCTATCATAATAAGCTTTGGACCTTTCTTTTGAAGCTCTGATATTTTCGAGGGCCTTTTCCCGGGAAATTTTAAGACGGTGTTGGAGCATTTTGACGTAATCAGGGTAGGTGACATCTGGAGAAAGATCGAAAACTGAATCAGGGATAAATGGTTTATGTCCAAAAACGAGCTCATATGGCGTAAAGCGAGTTGTTGTATGAACGCTGCTATTGTAAGTTAACATAGCGGTGTAGACAAATTTGTGCCAATTAGTTTGATTTTCGTTGACGTATGATTTTAAATATTCTTTCAAGGTCGAATGGCTTCGTTCAAGAGCCCCCTGCGTTTGAGGGTGATAAGGTGATGACCATAATTGTTTTATCTTTAAAAATTGGCAGGTTTGTTTAAATAGATCAGCAGTGAAATTTGTACCTTGATCCGTAAGTATTGTTTTAGGAATGCCGAAAAATGAAATAAAGTGTACTAAACATTCACAAGATTCTTCGGCAGTTGCATTGGAGATAGGGTAAGCTATAGAGAATTTGGTCAGATCATCTTGGAGAGTGAGTATAAATTTAAGCTTCTGTAGTCCAGCTTCGGGTAAGGGGCCCACGATGTCTAGACTAATTCTTTCAAAAGGACGGGTGGAAGTAGATGTTATTTGCATAGGAGATCTATTGATGCCACGATATGCTTTATTATATATATACACAGAGCGCAATTTTTTACAAAATTATCGATGTCTGATCTCATATTCTTCCAATAATAACGTTCTTTTATACGATCAAACATTCTATTTGAACCGAGATGCCCTGCTATAGGTATGTTGTGATTCTCTTTAAGGATCTTGACAATTTCTGAAGGTACAGGGTATATAATAGTGTTGTGATATACATTAATCTTGATATTAGTGTTATTAAATAAATACATAAGCATACCATAAATTTTAACAAATGAGTGGCGTTCAAAAGCGTTCTTAAAATCTGAAATAGATATTTCGTTTATGTCGCCACAGAGGATTATGTCATCTCTCACTGATTTTAAGGTTTTGAAAATATCGGGGTATGTAGAGTTATCAAAGTAGTGTACCTTGGTGAATAGTAAGTAGTAGAATTTCCCTGTTGATTCCACCCTTTTAAAAGAATAAAGTTCTAACTCACTTTGTAATAAAGTGTTTAGATCCTCTGGCGTAGAGAATATGTCTGTTAAGTAAGGGTTGGATTCATCGAGATCTACTGACACGGGGATAATGATTATTTTAGAGTTGCTTTTGAGTAATGTTTCGTTGAATTCTGCGATCTGAGTTGTGTAGGTTTCGTTGTTATTCGCAAAGGATTTTAGGAAATCGGAGTATTCATTATTAGGACTTGTTTCAGGTATCTCGACAATGGTTGAGGGATTTGGAGAGTCTGCGGAAGTAGTGGGAGTTCCTAACTCTAGGTCTATGTTTGGACTAGGGTCAAATGCACCCAAATCGATTAATTCGTCAAGGACTTCCTGGGGAATGTCTAACTCTGGGCTGGAGTTAGGGTTGTTGTTTATGCCACTGGTAGAGGGTTGTTCTTCGGTAATTGGATTAACTGGGAATCGTGACAATGCATCAGCATTGCTATTTATTTTTCCTTTTTTATACTCTACTTCGTAATCAAATTCTTCTAATTTAAGTCTCCATCGTACTAGTTTCGAGCCTGGGTCTTTACAGTTAAATAACCATTTCAGGGGACGATGATCGGTAACAATTTTGAATCGACGGCCATATAGATATGGCCTGAAAGTTTTAGTTCCAAAAACTATTGCTAAGCATTCCTTCTCCGTGACACTGTAACTACTTTCGGCTTTATTTAATGTCCGTGATGCGTAAGCTATGGGACGGTCTTTCCCTATAGAGCCTTGCGATAGAATAGCCGATATTGCGTAATTTGACGCATCACATGTTAAGACAAATGGTTTAGAAAAATCAGGGTATGCTAAGATAGGGGCAGTAGTTAGAGCATTTTTTAGACTCTCAAAAGCTAGTTGCTGTTCATTTCGCCAATGAAATGGAATATTCTTTTTCAAAAGATTGGTAAGAGGTTTAGCTATTTTAGATAGGTTAGGTATGAATCGGCGATAATATGAAACCAAGCCCAAGAAGGACTTTATATCTTTTGGGCTTTTTGGCAAAGGAAATTCGGAAACGGCTATGATCTTTTCTGGATTTGGTTTTACCCCTTTGTCTGTGATAATATGACCGAGATATGACACTTCTTTACGGAAAAACTCACACTTGTCGGGTTGGAGTTTTAAATTAAATTGACGCAGCCTTTCAAAGACGTCGGACAAGTGTTTTAGGTGAAGATTGAGATCGAATGAATGAATCACAATGTCGTCTAGATAGACGAAGCATTGAATTCCTTGTAGGCCAGACAGAACGGTATTCATAAGCCTCTGAAACGTCGATGGAGAGTTCTTAAGGCCCATCGGCATTCTAGTGAACTGGAAGTGCCCCTGTGGGACAGTGAAAGCAGTTTTAGGTGCATCCTTTTCTGCCATTTTGACTTGGTGAAATCCAGAGGCTAAGTCAAGAGTACTAAAATATTTACATTTACCGAGTTGATCTAAAATCTCTGTTATATTCGGTATAGGATAAGAGTCTCCTATTGTGATATCGTTCAACTTCCGGTAGTCTATTACTACACGCCACTTGCGCTGACCTGATGCGTCTATTTTCTTTGGAACTATCCAGATAGGAGAGGACCATGGAGAGGTAGAGGGTTTGATTATACCATCGTCAAGCATTTTATTGATCTGGAGTTCAACTTCCTGTTTGTGAATTTCTGGGAACCTGTAGGATTTAGTATTGATTAGAGTAGAGGAAGAAGTATTAATTTCATGTTGTAAAGCATCTGTAGAAGTTAATCGGTCGCTAGGAAGGTGAAAAATGTCGGAGTAAGTAGAACAGAGGTCACATAGAGCATCTGTTTCTTCAGGGTTTAGGTGAGAAACTCTCAAGGAATTTAGAACTTGTTCAGTTCGATTGTATATATCTCGATTTACTTCGGAGTGCGATGTATGGAAAATCGTGTTCTCTTCGGGTTTCTCCATTGGTTTGATTTCTATGTTCAGATTTGAATCAAATTGAACAGGAGATTCAGATATGTTGACAACGGTTAAATTTATTCTGGAATTTGGTTTCACTTTTACAATACAATTAGCTATTAGAAGGGTATTACTTATATGCTGGTCCAAAACTAGGCCTTCTTTTATTTCAGGATTAAGAACGGAGCATTCTACAATTGACTCTGTTCGGGGTGGAATAAAATATGTAGGTTCACTAAATTTTAATCTAAGTTCTGTGTTATTGATAAACAAAGTGTTTTTGGTATAATCAATTTTGCAATCACAATAAGAGAAGAGGTCGTTGCCGATTATTCCGTCATATGGAAAACTTATATCTGGAACCATATGGTAGTGGTGACTAAGCGAATTGAAATCAATTGGTATATGACCTAGAGTCTTCATTGGATTTTCGGTTGATCCCAATCCATGGAAGGATATGGAATGATTTGTAATCATAGGCATTTTCTCGATGACGTTTATTTTTAGGAAGCTGATAGAGGCACCACTGTCTACAAGAAATTTGAGGGGCTTATTGGAAACGGAAGTAAGGATTTCTACATGAGGTAAGTATTTTTTTATACAATTTTTTGTAATATTATGTGTTCTAGGAGATATATTTTCCTTTTCAGATGCCGTACAAGATGGACAAGATTTGGATAAGGATTGGAATGCGGCAATAGACGGAGGAGGAGTATTGGCGGAGTCAGAGTGTACCCGGTTATCCGGTTCGTTGGTGAATGAAGTGGAATTGGAATTGATGGTTACCCGGTTATCCGGTTTGTTATTAAATGAAGTGGAATTGGAGGTTACCCGGTTATCCGGTTTATTTATATAGGAAGTAGAATTGGAATTAGAAGCTACCCGGTTATCTGGATTTTTAGTGGATGAAAAAAAACAGTGCAATTGTAAGGGCCACTATGAATTTGGGGCTGGGTAGCTTCTAATTCCAATTCTACTTCCTATATAAATAAACCGGATAACCGCAATTTTAGTTTAATGATAACAAGATTTTTGTACAGGAAAAATCGATGCAGAAGAGGAAGGGTCCGAATTATAGTCAGATATTTAGGCAGGACTTTCTGATTTTCATCGTTTTTTTATTATGCCTTATGGCAATGGTAATATATTAATCGCAATAGACAGGCGTAAGAAAGGTGACTTGGTTTTGTCATATTTGAAATACTTATATAGAAAAAATCAAGAACAAAAATTAAAAACGTCAAATTTCTATCCTTTTGATCTTCTAATTAGTAGTGAAGGAGGTGTTCGGGGCTTACAAATGTAACTTGTGTACGATAAACCATAGGTCAAATTAGTATTGCCACCAACAACGCAAGAGCCCTTTTACCAACACTACATGGGTCCAAATCGCGAAATATTCACATGTCTCGATAAACCTACATAACCGCCCAAAATGATGCTAAGTTTCAACTTTATATAAAATCAATCTTAAATTGCCCAAGTCTCGTTTCTATACAAAAGCGTTAATTTTTGCCCAAGTCCTAGCTCCTTATAATATATATATATCACTATACTTTCCTACTCTCCCAACTTTCTTCCTCGGCAAATCCCAAAATATGGCACGAACTACCTTATAAGTTTATTAGTCCCGCATATCCCCGAAGGCAATGGCATATTATACGCCCATATTTCCCTATATGCATTTTGTCCCAAGTAACAGGTGGTGAGCCCATTACCCTATTGAAATCTAAAAAAACGTACAGATTTGCAGTTATCTCACGTGTAAATCTCTAAAGTCACAACGACAAAGTCGATCGAAGAACGATCAAATTAAAATAAATAGATAATACCAATTTCACGCGTTTATAGGACTATCGATACGAAAGTAGCTGTCAAATTTGAATCATAATGGATATCGCATCTATGACGTCATTTCAGTTGCCCACTGAACTTAGATAATACCAAAATTGAATTTTGACAGCTGATTGGCTCAAATCGCAATCAAACTGATATCCATTTTAGTTACATATTACCACAACCGACCGCGGATTTGATTTGCCTTCCGACCAAATCTTACCGTCTGTAGAACAGTCCAGTGGACATAATTATTAATAATTAGGTCTATCTCGGTCTGCATCGGACATGGTCGGGCCAGACCATGCCGTTCTAGCTTCTTTGTCGTAAATTTCCCCCTGCTATGCAATTCACAAATCTCGGATCCAAATTCGCAACGGCGCAAATGTCATCGGTGTTCATAGAACTCGAATATCAATGACATTTGCGCCGTAGCGGATTTGGATCCGGATTTGTGAATTGCATAGCTTATCTGATTTTATCATTCCCAAAAGACACTTTTTCATACATTTTCCCCGATGTTTTTTGACGTTTAAATGATCTGTCGCGGTCTGTCATAAAAAAAATCCGAACGTGTGTTAGGGCTATAACTCCTAATAATTTTCATTACTTGCAACCTTAGACATATTATAAAATCGGGGGTACCACGCGGGAAATCCGACAAGTGCGGACGCTTATTGTATATTCTTTTCTAAAATTAGTGCATTTATCTTCTTTTATATAAGAGTGATGGTTTCTTGGACATAAAAGTAATATAGTTAATAAAAATAAAATAATAAGTAATAAAATATTAGTATTTCTTATTTAGTTTATTTGTGTATTTCGTATATATGTGTACTTATGTAATATACATTTACTGCTTTGTTATTTTGATAAGACGCCAACAACTACCAGTTTACTCCTACCAATTTACTTTTCCATCCAAAGGTTGCCTGGCAGATATTGCTTTAAGCGATAAGGCCGCCCTTTGTACTTCTTTTTTGTATCATTTATTTTAAATTGTAATAGTTGTAATCTTGGCGTACAATAAAGTATATAATTATAAAAGTTGTGTTATCGTGCAATAGTGAAAGACAATGATATATATGCAGTGAAATGCTATTTTATAATTTTCCGCGTAAACCCCTCCGCGAACATACATGTTGAGAGGATCTCCCTGAATTTGTGTTTATATGTCATTCAGGAGCAAAGATCAGTAAGTTAAGATATGACGGGAGGCCTCCATAGTATAATTTCAGATGTAGTTACGTTGATTTGGACATTTAGAAAGGACGAAGAAAATATAAAGAGCAACGTTTTTTTTTTTTTTAAATTTTTTACGTTTATAAAACACAGTTAACAATAAAAGCAAACCATAAGCCACTAAGGCTTGTCTGGATTGCTGGTTTATATTACACCGTATAATACATTACTATAGTATATTGGTACATGATAGATATTTCAAGCGAGCGGACAATTTAGCAAGATTTAATAACTTTAAACTTAAATAATCACGGAAATAATAATATAATCTACATAATTAATTGTATACGAGTACATAATTACAAAAAGATAGGTGGGTATACTCATAACACAGATATACCTTAAGCAATATATTTATATTTCTTATGCGACAGCGCGCTCGCTGCCCACAAACAATAGGAACTTGTTTGGTACACTTACTTACAGGATGTTTAAAAATTGTGAAAATAATTTATGTTTTAAATTTGTTTCAGAAATGTTGTTTATGAAATTTAAATTAAAGCTGTTCAACAGGCGGGGAACTATGTATTTAGTTGGTTACTCACCATAAGCATTTACTGCTCCAGTTGTTACCAATTTTTTATTAGAGATGTGTCGCGTTTCAATTTTGTGATGTATTTGGATCTGTAGTGATTTATTAAAGAAATTTTCTTTAAAGAGATGGTATTTGACTTTAGTGTGAACGGGTAATACTTTAAACTGCTTATATAATTCCTTTTCACTGTCCTTGAATTTTTCTTTCATACAAGGTGAGGCAATGTTCTTCAGAATTCTAGTTTGTAAAATAAAATAAATAAATATCCATCACGCCTAATCCCCGAAGGGGTGGCAGAGGCATATTATACGCCCACTTTTCACCGTGTGGATTCCTGACCCACGTAATAGGTGGTTTGGGTGGAGAGAGGGCACACGGAGTGCCGACGTTTCACCTCAGTCAGCTCCGCACTGGGCATGGCGTATTCGCCAAGTACCTGTGGGAGGTGGCGGGGGTGGAGCCGGACCCCGTGTGTCGTCACTGCCCAGGTGGTGCCATGGACACGGTGGAGCACACACTCGCCGTGTGCCCGGCGTGGGAGGGGCCGCGTACTGCCCTCACGGGCATAATTGGTGTCGATATGTCGCTGCCGGCCGTGGTGCGAACCGTGGTCGGCAGCCAACAGTGCTAGGCCGCCGTCGCCTCGTTTGCTAGTGAGGTGATGGCGGCCAAACGAGAGGCTTTGAGGGTGCGGGAGCGTACGGGAGAGACGCTCCCGCCCCGTCGTCATGTTCGGGGGCGGCGACGTGCAGAGTACATGCGTGCCCCCGAATAGTGTTTGGCCGTAGGCGGAAGATCGGGGGACCCCACCCAACTGGTCACTTGACGAAGGGCACCCCGTCTGTGTTCCACGGGGTGCCCATTTAGCGCACGCCCGTACCGGCCGCTCTCTACCTCCTCTGCTTACAGAGGGGCGCTCGAGAGTGGTGGAGGTGCAGGCTAGATTCTTCAGCTCCTTAGGGAGCTCCGGGGTGGTCGCTTTTCGGCCGCGCCCGAGACGACCCTCCACTCTGCGGTGCCCCTTGCCGGCTCGCAGTGATTTAACCTCAGGCCTACCCTGCGAGTCAGTTTTAAGGTGAGGCGGAACACCGCGGGATTTAGTGGGTAGGACGGCCCCTCTTTCACGGGCCGGGAGCCCGACACACCGTCCCTGCTGCCCCCGCAGTAGGGATGACGGTGCGTAAAAGCATTCCCAGCGTTACAAAAACAAAACCAAAAAAATAAAAAAAAAACGTAATAGGTGGTGAGCCCATTGCAGTGTTGAAATAGACAGACGCCGGTTGTGGTTACCTGCTGTTGAATTTTTTCAAGCCGCCCATAAGGCCTTCAACCAGGCTTAACGACTGACATTTTACTGGCAACCGGGACCACGGCTTAACGTGCCTTCCGAAGCACGGAAACGCTCGCAAATGTAAATGCCACAAAGTGGTCACCCATCCGAGGACCAGCCATAGTGAAAGTTGCGTAATTCCGTGATCGTTTACAGAACACTGACACCGCTGGGCCACGAGTGCTTCTAATTCTAATTTGTATCTGGTATATACGTTTAAGGTAAGTTTTGAAGGTTCTACCGTAGCTGGAGATGCCGTATCCTACGATGGAGTCGGCAAGGGCATTGTAAAGCATGAGTTTGACCCTTAACGGTATCTTATTTCTAATTATACACATATTGGCAAGGCCGTCAGATTTATTGCCTCTGGACACTGAATTTTACTATAAGGTGAACGTATGTGGACAAGTTTTGTTTTTGTGCCTTGAGAACCAACCCATCATCATGGCACCATTTATTTATATTATCTAAGTCTGATTGCATCTTTGTATAGGCCGTAGCAACATACCTATCAGAAACAAGCAAACACGTGTCATCGGCGTATTGATATGAAGAACAATGCTTGAGAACATTATTAATATCATTAACGTATGCAATATAAAGTGAAAGGGACCAAGCACAGATCCTTGTGCTGTGCCCACATCAGCTGGAACGATTCTACTGTGACTTCCATTCACGTTAACGCAATAAGACCTGTTTCGCAGATAATCCTGACACAATTTCAGCAAAGGGCCTCGCACACCGGTGTTATTAAGTTTATTTACAAGTCGGTCGTGATTTAGGGTGTCAAAAGCGCGAGAAAAATCGGTGAAAAGAGCAAGTGTATGCTGTCTAGAATTTAAGGAAGCATTAATTTCATCAGTGAATCGGGATAGTAATGAGGCAGTACTTTTGTTTGGTTGGAATCCAAATTGATTTTTAGATATAATACAATATTTAGTATAAAAAGCATGTATTTGTTTACTCAGATACTTCTCTACTACTTTATTAATGGTTGATAAAAGCGTTATGGGTCTGTAATTCGATACATTTTCATGGTTACCCTTCTTGTATATGGGGCGAACACATTCAGATTTCAGGTCATCAGGATATTTTCCAGTGACAATACAGGAGTTGATAAGGTTAGTAATAGCAGTAGATATATTATGACTAATTTTTTAAGGTCTATAACCACTCAAACTTTCAAGCAGCTAAAGCAGCTGACTTTTCTTGGTTTTCGAGTTTTGAAATGCATCAGCAAATTTTTCAGAAATTTCTGAAGAGGACAGTCCATTGAAAGCTTTCAGAATTACCTGATCAACTGTTGGAGTCACTCGTCCGCAGATGGAGTTTACCAGCTGCCATAGTTTTTTGGGGTTAGAATGGTTATTTTTAATTATATTTTGGTAATATTTATTCCGCTGATATTCAATGACTTTGTGGCATTTATTGCGTAATCTGTTGTACTGCAATCTGAGATATTTATTGGTGGGGTCAAGTTTTCATATCTGAAATGACCGATCTCTGTTTATGTTGTCAAGTTATGGGTCGTGAACTTAAGGTGATTGCTAACATACATTATTATTCCATCACCTTTTTTGTGTTGTCTTAGGTGTGTGTGCATTCTATAGCCTGGTATTTGAAAGAGTTACTCACTTCATTATACCCACTTCAGTTACAATAATTAAATCAAATACGTTTTTTGATGAGTCTATTATAACCAGCAACTTTGGGAATTTTTTAATTAGTGATCTTATATTAACACGCATACACAGTAGGTTAATATCGGTGGCTGAAATATTATTAATAAAAGAGTTGACATTGAGACTGTTATAAATTTCCTTAGTTGTATCTGACATCAATTAGCAATTTCCAATCACAATAATAAGCAGTTAAAGAGTAGTTAGTACCTTAAGACCTATGACTCTAGAAGCAAGTCAATATCCTATAACAGCGCGTTCAGAATCATTTTTCTTCGCTAATACCTTGCCTTCTTTACACCATATGTATTTATATGTGCCTGTTAGACGCTTTTGGCATTATATAGGAGTGTCTTAGTATAGTGGGTGAGGGCAGCATAGACGCGGCGTGTAAGCACTTCAGAGGGCAGATCCGGCAAGATATTCCCTGTAAGGATCTCCACGTTTCTTGCAGAGGACACCCATAGGTCTCGTTCCCTTTTTGATTGCAGTTCGACTATTATGGGGCCTGGCTGGTCTTTGCGATGACGAGACACACGACTAGCACTCACAGGCTGCTGCATGTTCACTTTCAGCTTGGCTGCCATTTCTTTAACAATATGTAGGGTATTTTGGTTCGGGGTTTCAGGAATACCCGCTATTTCCAGAGTAGAATCTAGGAGCATCTGATCAACGTCCTGAAACCGTTGTTCCATTGCAGAAATACGAAGTTCCAAGTTTTTGTTTTTGCTAATCATGTCATCGTTTTTATTTGCCAACAATTTGATCCTGCTGCTGCTGCTCTTTGACAGTGTTTTCAAGATCTATAATTTGGCTGTTCATGAAATTAACAGAAGTAGTTAATTCTTCTAATTCGTCCTTTACCACCTTCCTTATTTCACGGCTGATATCTCTGAGCAGTTTTTTAGAATCAAACGTGACAGCTTTCTCCATATCTTCGTTCTCTGAATCATCCGGCATGAAGAACGATGACCGCTTAGACATTTTGCAGAGGCACTCCTCGCAGCTCCACTCCAGACCATCACCATTACGAAGAGCAGCGAGTTGTTTGTTAGTGATTTTGGCACAGGTTGCTGTTGCATGTACACACTTGTTACACCTGCTGCTATCATATTATATTAATATAAGTCCAGGCGATTTTGGGTGATATTTTTATTGCAATCCGTACATTTGTTGAGAACCATTTTATAGGGTATCAATAAAAACTTTAGCAGTGATAGCTACGCGACGTCCGCTCACTACAACGATACGATAATATAAGCCATATTATCGGATTCATGTAAATGAAGGCTGCAAATGGATGTGGTGGCGAACGTGCGTTGATTAAGTAAGTAACGATTTCGCAAAGAACCAAATAAATAATTCACGTAAGCAAGCGTACGTCAAGTTATAAATAAAGTGGATAGTTTTTTGTCAGCATTTAATTTCATATTTGAAGGTTTGGTTTAAACAATGCGGGAATTTCCCCAAATTTGTAGTACGTTTTAATTGTCATATAAATAGGATGCGCTTGTTTTTTAGGGTTCCACACCTCAAAAGGTAACAAGGAACCCTTATATGATTACTTTTTTGTCCGTCTGCATGTCCGTGTGTCTTAAGTCAAGAATATTTTTCTCTAACATTTTGTCAATGTAAAATTATACTTTCTTTTACATTATAATGCTATGAGACTATGAAACAAACCTATAACTATGAAACAAACCTCTTTGCTTCAATACTCCTCCATCTCTCATTCACTCAATCCCATACCATTCACGCACCACTCAAACTTGCTTCTCGGCAATGGTTTGGTCAAGGCATCGGCAATCATTCTTTCAGTTTGTAGATACTTCAACCTTATGATATCAGATTGCATCCCTCACAAAATGGTTTCTGTTTCAATATGTTTGGAACGTTGATGATGCACCGGGTTGTTAGCAATAGCAATGGCTGATTGGCTTTCTGAAAAAACTGTAATTGCGTTCTGTATCTCTTTACCAATCATCTTTACTATAAATCTTCTAAGAAATACAGCTTCTTTAGTTGCCTCAGATAGTGAGACATATTCTGCTTCAGCAGTACTAAGAGCTACTGTGCGCTGTTTAGTGCTCTGCCATGAAACTGCTCCTCCTTGAATAAGACACACTGAACCAGAATATGAACGACGATCGCTATCTCCTGCATAGTCGGCATCAGCGAAAACTTCTAGCAATTCGTTCTGTTTTCCTCTTATGTATCTCAAGCCAAATGCTTTTGTCCCTTTGAGATATCGTAGTACACGCTTGGCTGCGATCCAATGTTGCTCATCGTAACACTCATTAAACTGGCTTAAGTAGTTAACCACATGAGCTATATCTGGTCTCGAGCAAACTGCTAGGTACATAAGTGAACCTATTAATCCTCGATAAGGAATGTTCTTATCTGGTTGTCTAACATGTACATGCTTCTCTAGTCTTTGGCCTGGTACTGCTGATGTAACTACTGGTTTACAGTCTTCCATGTGAAATACTCTCAAAACCTTGTCTACATATTTCTCTTGATGTAGCTTAATCTCACTAGCATCTTGTACAATTTGGATTCCAAGCATTAACTCAGTTTTACCAAGATCTTTCATGTCAAAGCTGTGGATTTCAGTTGACTCTTCACCTTGAGCATTTCTTCCTCATTATTCTAGAAGATTAAAATGTCATCAACATACACAGCAATGATAATTATTTTACCATCCTGTGATTTTGTATAGACGCACGGCTCATTTTCTGATCTTTTGAAATTATACCTCATAAGTACAGAATGAAGCTTTGAGTTCCATGCTCTTGGAGCCTGCTTCAGCCGATACAGTGACTTCTGTAAAAGACAGACACAATCCTTTTTCCCTTTATCCAAAGCATTCTGGTTGCTTCATATAAACAGTTTCAGTTTGATAACCGTTTAAAAATGCGTTTTTACGTCCATTTGATCAACTTTTAATCCCATTCGAGCCACCAAAGCCATTAACACTCAAGGAACTGTGTCTTACTACAGGTCAAAATGGGTCAAAATAATCAATGCCTCTGCATTGACTGAAGCCTCTTGCAACGAGTCGTGCTTTATAACGAATATTCCCTCATGCCTCTTCTTTGATTTTAACTAAATAAAAAAAACTAACTATCTTCACGCTGTATCCCTGACGGGGTAGTCAGCGAGGACAGATCGCCAGGCTTAGCGATCCATGCATACTTCTTTCGCTTCTTTAAGATTCATCAATCGCTTCATACACGCACGTCTGGGTATCCGAGTACTTTTGACCTTTCCGTTTTTGAGCAATCTGCTCACGTGGTCTACATATGTAAGTCTCGGCCTACTCTGACTTCTTCTACCCTCTGCTTTCGCACAATATATATTCTTCGTCAATCGTACCTCACTCATTCGTTGGACGTGTCCAAACCAACGGAGCACGCCCTTTTCATTTCATTTTAATTAACCATTTAGAATCCACGATGTTGCTTGCTCGTGGGGGCCTCACAAGTGTCCACGTTTTGTTTTTGTTTAAAGCCTCTAGCTCCTCCTCAATTGCAACTTTCCACTTTGCTCCATCCTCTCTGGACAGTGCTTCCTTGACAGTTAAAGGATCGTTGGACATAGTAGTTGCTTGATAAGTAACATAATTTGGATACTGTTTTGCAGGCCTTTGACGCTGTGGGTATCTCCTAGCTGACTGACCATCATCATGATCTGACATGATACTTTCAACTTTTGGATCCTCTCTCTCATCAGATGTTGCCCACTTGTCATCGTCAGCTTCAATAGCTTCACTTCCAGGCACGACCTTTCTAGTCTCAGGATCTCCCTGAATTGGTAAGTGTGTTATACCTTCTACAGAACCTTGTCCCTCCTGAGCTGTTTCTGAAGCTCCATCCAGTTTATCGACCGTTTCTGTCAATGGAAGTGGAACAGCTCGCTCTACACACGCTTCTTTTTTGCGTCTATACATCTTATTCTCGAAAAATACAACATCTCTACCTTTAAACAACTCGCCAGTTGCAGGATCAACTAAACGATAGCCTTTTGTTTCTTCGCAGTAGCCAACATGAATCTAAGCTTTACTCTTAGGGTCTTATAATGGGTTATTTCTTGCGCTTTTGATCTGGAACACGAAGGAAAGCCTTGCATCCGAAAACTCTTACGAAGCTAAGGTCTACCTTTCAACCAGTCCACGCTTCCTCTGGTACCTAATTTTTTAGAGCAACTGTGGGTGAACGGATTTATTTTCAAACAATACTAACTGGCTCTGCCTACAATTTTCTGCTTAAACCAGCTTCTTCCAGCATAGTTCCAGCCTTTTCAGTTATCGTCCTGTTTGACCGTTATGCTACGCCGTTTTGTTCAGGGGTATATTCAACTGTCAGCTGATGACGGATTCCCCTAGCTTTGCAGAATTCATCCATCCTCTTATTGACAAACTCTTTGCCGTTGTCAGACCGGATAATTTTTATCTGTTTTCCAGTTTGACACTCTGTTAATTTCACAAATTCTGAAAATTTTGCAAAAGCCTCTCCTCTCCTTCTTAAAAAATAAACAAAGGTGTTCCTGGTTAGGTCATCAATGAAAGTAAGAAAATACGTTTAGGAACTTTCATTCATTGGCCCACACACGTCTGTGTGAACTAACTCTAAGACCTTCTTTGCCCTGTTAGCGTTTCTCAACTTTTTCAAATGGCTTCTTTGTTTGTTTTCCCATAACACACGCTTCGCACTCAAGCTTAGATATGGTATCGCAAAAACTTACCCCTTTCGCCATCTTACTTTTTAACAGTTTAAGGTTTCGTACACCAAGGTGTCCCATTCGCCTATGCCACAAAATCATTTTATCGGAAGTCGTTGAAGTTAACGCCACCTCCTGTGAACAGTATTGAATCTTATACACGCCATTCTCTACGGAACCTGAACGGGAAACATCACCATTTACACAGCATCCATCCGCTTTCAATATTTTAAAACCAGTTTTGTCAAAAAATATATTCAGATTTCTACTTACGAGCTATTGTGCTCACACTTAATAAATTAGCTGCTAACCCAGGTACGTACAATACATCTCTCATCATACAACACGTCCATCTCCTTATTAACAACATTACCAACAGCCACACCATATACTGTTTCTCCATTTGCACAAGCTATCTCTATTTTTTTATCTAATACTTTAAAGTCTCTTAACCAATCTCTTCTATTTGTCATATGGTTAGAAGCTCCAGAATCAAGAATCCACTCTCCAGATCCTTGTTTCCCTGCAGTTGCCATTGCCAATGACGTCAAAGCATCCTTTTTTGTCTTCTGATTCTTCGGACATTTCCTGGCTTTGTGAGGTCCATCACAGATAAAGCATTTTATTTGTCTAGTTTTCTTAGCACCTCTGCTTTTGTTTGTGATATTTATTTTTGGCTTGCAGTGCATCATTTGCAGTACTAGAACCCGCTTGATATGTATCTTATATTTGAAATAGCTTAGTTTTAACATAATCCGTTGTTAAAACTATATTTGTGATCTCTATTGCTAGTTTCATGGGTTGAAACGTCTCTGTCAACCCCTGTAACATCAGGGTAGCAAGAAGTTCGTCATTCACTTCTTTGCCTAAATCTTAACTGTTGCGCTACCGTCATCATGGCTGTCACATAATCTCGTACACTTGAGAACGTACACTACGAATTTGATATTAACAAACTTTGAAAGTAGCCTGCTATTTATACCCTTGTCTTCAAAAGCACCCTTAAGGTTCTCCCATGCATCTTTCGCAGTCTTCGCATGACGTACATGAACAAGACAATGTGGCTTTACCATCAAGCAAATTTTAGCTCATGCCTTTTGGTCCTTTATTATACCTGACTCATCACTAGCATCCGATGTTGTCATTGTGTATGCCCATAAATCTTCATGGATTAAATAGAGTTCCATTATGAACTTCCATGTATTAACAGCATTCCCATCTAGCTTCTCAATCGCCGGTAGTACCTCCATGGGATGAATGTGATCTCTCACTCGAGCTTACTGTGCTAAAGGAACTTCTATTCCCAGTGTTTAGCATTATGATAGTATACTCCTATAGTGCTGGTTGACCATAACCTGATAGTGTAAGGCAGGGCGACAATGGTAGCACCACTCTTTAGGATGCTTAAGCAAGGAAATACATATCAAAACATGGTAACATATATAAAACCAGCAAATGGGTACAAATTAACAACTAACAGAAAAAAAATTTTTCTCTAACATTTTTTCTACATCTCCACTGACATTCTCTTTTGTCAATACAAAATTATTCTTAAATCTTGTTTTAAATAACAAAGATAAATTTTTGCATGCTTTGACGCTTTGACGGCAAAATTTATGAACGCTATGAGTTGACACTGACAGAGGCACTCCAGTTTTAAAACTGCCGCGCTCTACTGCGTGCGAAAGTGGCAGGTAACACAGGAATAAGAAGGTTAGGTGATATAACTTGATAATTTATGGCGTAATTTATCCAATGCTTCTTCAACAATGCTGTGTGTTTGGATGTTGCAATGACGAATAATAAATAGAACATGTTTTAAAAATTAGTATTTTTATGGGAACTTTTCCTATAAGCAAGTTGGTATATTTCAGTATTTTTTAAAGGTGCTTCGGAATTTTTGTAAAATTTAATCTGGTCACACTGCTTGTAAGTCTGCAAGTTCTGCATCATTAAACATTTTGAAGGGAAGAGTGACAGAGATTCTCGTCCTGTGCTTAGTTGTGAGTTGTGAGTTTTGATGTTAAATTTGGCTATATTGTACCTTTTTAGTATCTTGTGTTCTGAATATTTATGTTTGTGTTGTCTGAGTGGTGGATTAACCCATAAGGTTAGTGTCTATTTATATTTACGCTCATTTCTTGTGAAATGAGCGTGGATAAACCCCCCGATGGGGGTGGTGGGATACCTCCCGCTATACAACAAAAGGGCGTTTAAAGAGCCGCGGATCCTTTACTAAATAATGATCCTGAAGGAAAAAAGATTCGCTCCCCAGCGGAATCCATCCAGTCTGTTTTCTATAAACCAGGCTACGAGCCTGACTCTAAACAACTTTACTCCTTATCAGATAAGGGACCTTTCTCAGTGTTTGTCTCGAGACTCGAACCGGACCCTAAGACAGGCCTCACACTGACATCACTAAAATTAGCGCAGTTTCTATTTAAAAATAACATACGCGATATTAAAGAGGGCAGCATTGTAAACGCAGGTCGAAATAAAATTAGTATTACATTTAATACTGCTGAATCGGCCAACAATTTCGCTCATTTAAATATCGTTAAAGAACACAATTTCGTCACTAATATACCTAATTTTCAGCTATTTCGTATGGGAGTAGTTAGGGATATTCCAACAGATTGGTCCCTTGAGGAAATAGTAGAGGGCATCTCCACCTCGGGCAACTGTGGTGAAGTTGTCAGAGCCAGTCGTCTGAATGTGAAGTTCAAAAAAGAGAACTCCACTGTTTGAATCCCATCAAACTCAGTAGTTCTAACCTTCTTAGGCCAGACTTTGCCAGAAAAAGTCTACTGCTTTAACGCTTCTTTACCAGTGTCATTGTACCAACTTCCCACTATACAATGTAGAAACTGTTGCCGCTTTGGACATATTGCCAAGCAATGTCGTTCTAGGTCTCAGTGCTACAAGTGTGCTCAGTCCCACCCAGGAGACTCCTGCACGGTAACAGACTCAGATTCATCATGCCTACTATGCAGAGTTAACCACTTGGCAACGGACACTAGGTGCCCGGAACACAGAAGACAGAAGTCTATAAAAATTGTTATGGCTGAAGAGAATATCAGTTACACTGAAGCCTCAGCCCGATTTCCCCAACGCTACAAACTTCTATACTCTGAAACAGTCTCCAGACCGCAGAATACCTCTCTCTACCCCCCAAATCCTCAGTCTCAACCCCCCTCTTTACCCCTCTACTCTACTCGTAACACCCTGCCTGCTGCCTCTCCCGTTTCCTACAAGGAAACAGTATTCAGGTCCCCACGCCCCATACCTCCACTGGGGAAATCTTATGACACTACAGCTCACAACAATATCACACACTCTCCATCTTCCAGTCAGCCCAATGGCTGCTGTCTCGCCCCTCTTACAGAAACCACACCTCTTGCAACTCCTAATGACAAACTTAGTAGAACTACTCCTGTGCTCCCTAATTAATATCCTTTCCAAAATGTCTGATGCTCTACCGTACGATGTCTCTGTTCTTGTAATACAACTACTTAAAGTTTTTACTAAAAATAATGTTATCAATGGCTCACAAAGTCCTTCAATGGAACTGTAAGAGTATACGTCGTCGCAAACCAGATATTGTATACCTTATTAATCGACACAAACCTGCAATTTTAGCCATCTCGGAGACATTGCTGAGGCCTGGAATCAACTTCAGGATTCCGGGCTTTTCATGTCTCCGTGAGGACAGAGATGATGGTTGGGGAGGATGTGCCCTGCTTATTAGCAGGAACATATCCTTCTCCCAAATTAATTTACCTCTCCATGATCCAGGCTACAATATTGTGGCTGTCAGAGCCATCAATATATCCATCATCTCCCTCTATATACCCTACCCAAATAACAACATCCTGCACGATCTAAAGTCCATTTTGTCCTCAATCCCCCCTCCCATAAGGAGTGTGGATTTTACCTGTCCCACGTAATAGGTGGTGAGCCCATTGCCGTGTTGAAATAGACAGACGCAGGTTGTGGCTACCTGCTGTTGAAATTTTTCATGCCGCCCATAAGGCATTCAACCAGGCTTAACGACTGCCATTTTACTGGCAACCGGGACCAACGGCTTAACGTGCCTTCCGAAGCACGGAAACGCTCGCAAATGTAAATGCCACAAAGTGGGCACCCATCGGAGGACCAGCCATAGTGAAAGTTGCGTAACTTAATGATCGTTTACAGAACACTGAGACCGCGAGGTACAATATAGCCAAATTTAACATCAAAACTCACAACTAAGCACAGGACGAGAATCTCTGTCACTCTTCCCTTCAAAATGTTTAATGTTGCAGAACTTGCAGACTTACAAGTAGTGTGACCAGATTAAATTTTACAAAAATTCCGAAGCACCTTTAAAAAATACTGAAATATACCAACTTGCTTATAGGAAAAGTTCCCATAAAAATACTAATTTTTAAAACATGTTCTATTTATTATTCGTCATTGCAACATCCAAACACACAGCATTGTTGAAGAAGCATTGGATAAATTACGCCATAAATTATCAAGTTATATCACCTAACCTTCTTATTCCTGTGTTATATGGAGGGTAGAGGTAAGGAGGACTATCTCTGTGTATACTGTGTATGAAAAAGTGTCCGTCGAAATGCGTAAAATTAGGGTGGCGCTACAATCGCATCAGTCGCATCAAAAATAATAAATTTATTTACTCAGCACACTTCAATCTGTCTACGTAATTTACGTAGTCCAAAATAATTTTGTAAGCAGCGGAAGTTGTTCTTTCCTTGTTTATTTTTCTATCTTACTCTAATAACTTTTGGCGTGGTTTTTAAAATTTACACTGATGCGATTGTAGCGCCACCCTAATTTTACGCATTTCGTATTTACTCAGCACACTTCAATCTGTCTACGTAATTTACGTAGTCCAAAATAATTTTGTAAGCAGCGGAAGTTGTTCTTTCCTTGTTTATTTTTCTATCTTACTCTAATAACTTTTGGCGTGGTTTTTAAAATTTACACTGATGCGATTGTAGCGCCACCCTAATTTTACGCATTTCGACGGACACTTTTTCATACACAGAGATAGTCCTCCTTACCTCTACCCTCCATACTGTGTTACCTGCCACTTTCGCACGCAGTAGAGCGCGGCAGTTTTAAAACTGGAGTGCCCTGTCAGTGTCAACTCATAGCGTTCATAAATTTTGCCGTCAAAGCATGCAAAATTTTATCTTTGTTATTTAAAACAAGATTTAAGAATAATTTTGTATTGACACGGCGAAAGTTATTATTCTAAGTATAATCTGATTACTAAAGTAGTTCTTTTTAACACGCTTATATTAGTTTCACTTGTATGTTTGTTTGTATGTTTGTAACTGACTCGTTTGGACTCGATTTTGCCCAACTTTAAGCGATCAGATTTACTTTAAACGTTGTAGACTTATCAACGATCGACGACAATACAATATTTAAATTCAATAATGAATAAACAAAAAAATACATTTAAAAACTAAAAAGCACGCTTTAATAGCAAATAGAACTAAAAATCAGAAAATAACTTTTTATAAATTAAAAATAAAGTTATGAAAAGATAATTAATTTCATTGTAAAAAAGCGTGGGGTGCTTTTATATCAAATTTCCACACTAACTCTATGTTTACAAATAACTACTAATTATATATTTTATTTTAGAGAAGAAGTTATTTTCTGATTTTTAGTTCGATTTGCTATTAAAGCGTGTTTTTTTAGTTATTTAAACTATATTTTATTTATCGCAATATTAGCAGTTACCTTCAAACAATTTTTAACCCTATCGTGACTCAGTCTACATAGCAAGTTTTGTATATGGAGAAAATTGTCGAATTCTCAAGGGTCCGGATCAGCCAGATAAAAGATAAAACACTTCTCCCGCACATTTTCCGGGTACCGTAGGCCGCCATTTAATACGAGTGTCCATAACACATCTGATTTTGGCAGTAGTCGTCGGTGGACATCACTACCGATACCGTTTGCCATTCAAGAAAAATTGAATTGAATTTGTATTGACAAAAGAGAATGTCAGTGGAGATGTAGAAAAAATGTTAGAGAAAAATTTTTTTTCTGTTAGTTGTTAATTTGTACCCATTTGCTGGTTTTATATATGTTACCAAGTTTTGATATGTATTTCCTTGCTTAAGCATCCTAAAGAGTGGTGCTACCATTGTCGCCCTGCCTTACACTATCAGGTTATGGTCAACCAGCACTATAGGAGTATACTATCATAATGCTAAACACTGGGAATAGAAGTTCCTTTAGCACAGTAAGCTCGAGTGAGAGATCACATTCATCCCATGGAGGTACTACCGGCGATTGAGAAGCTAGATGGGAATGCTGTTAATACATGGAAGTTCATAATGGAACTCTATTTAATCCATGAAGATTTATGGGCATACACAATGACAACATCGGATGCTAGTGATGAGTCAGGTATAATAAAGGACCAAAAGGCATGAGCTAAAATTTGCTTGATGGTAAAGCCACATTGTCTTGTTCATGTACGTCATGCGAAGACTGCGAAAGATGCATGGGAGAACCTTAAGGGTGCTTTTGAAGATAAGGGTATAAATAGCAGGCTACTTTCAAAGTTTGTTAATATCAAATTCGTAGTGTACGTTCTCAAGTGTACGAGATTATGTGACAGCCATGATGACGGTAGCGCAACAGTTAAGATTTAGGCAAAGAAGTGAATGACGAACTTCTTGCTACCCTGATGTTACAGGGGTTGACAGAGACGTTTCAACCCATGAAACTAGCAATAGAGATCACAAATATAGTTTTAACAACGGATTATGTTAAAACTAAGCTATTTCAAATAGAAGATACATATCAAGCGGGTTCTAGTACTGCAAGTCATGCACTGCAAGCCAAAAATAAATATCACAAACAAAAGCAGAGAAGTGCTAAGAAAACTAGACGTAGTGTTAACGTGCTATAGTGAAAGACAATGATATATATGCAGTGAAATGCTATTTTCTCTCTTGCTGCGTCCACTAAAACCTCAGTATAAGAATCACCATTATACTGAGGGCCAGGACCAGGACCTAAGACTGAGAACACGACATCGACAAAGACTGGACAGGACTAATTAGAAGATAAGATTGAAGAAATATTGTATAAAAATATAAGATTTGGCTAAAAGGTCTTCGTAACCAGGCCATAAAATAATTATTAAAACAAAAATGTCATGGACGTTGTTGCTTGATTGCGGCGTTTTGTTGAAAAATATTACGAAAATGTGTTATTAACTTTTCAAATCGAATGTTTTTCTAAAGTTGTGGTATAATAGAAAATGGTAACGATTGTTGACGATTTAGATTCTTTAACTTTGCAAGAGCCAATTTTCAAAGATGTCAAATACTATGTCTCCGGTGATGTCTCGGAAAAGGTTTGTTTTTGTCTATTTATTATCAGTGATTCTGTGTTTATCGTGAATATGATCATTGAAGTAACATTTTAATTTGCAGATCATGCTACTGCTCCAAGCAGGAGGTGCAGAAAGTACAAAGTATTTCTCTGACTATGTCACACATCTAATCTGCGGTCAGGATGCTGAAGATACAGACATCGATGAAGCCCAGGATATTTATCAGATTCCTGCTGTGACCGAGCATTGGGTTTTAGCGTGCGCACGCCTTAAAAGATTAGCTAACCCAAAGCCCTACAGCCCCCAGAAGAATAAGATATTTGCTAATATTGTATGTTGTATTACTAAAGTTAGCGTGACTGACGCTAAAACCTTGTACGCACTTATCACATACCATGGTGGCGATGTTAGTCTGAACTTTAACCCTCGGTGTACACATATTATCTGTGGCTCAGCCACTGGCAAGAGATACAATACAGCTCTAACACTTCCATCTGTAAAGGTGAAGGTAGTTACACCAGACTGGGTATTAGAAAGTATAAGGGGGAGAATACAAGCTGTTACTGAAATATTTCATCCGAAATTGTTAGTAGTGCCGCAACCTCCTCTAAAGACTATGGACCGTATTAGTGCAATTACAGGCTTTGATTTTGAGGAAGGTATTGCTAAAAACGAAGTGCCCACACAAAATATGACTGAGACCAAGGATGATAGTACACAAGCTTTGTTAGACAAATTGAAACAAAGAATGCCCTGGAATCATCCTCCTGTCAGCTCGAGTGCTTCAGTAGCACAGACTGCACCATTAAGTACCATGGGATATACTTCAACATCAATCCCTACATCTAGTATAATGAGCAAATCTATACCACAAGGAATTGTCACACAGAATATGCAGATACAGGGGAATCAAGTAAATTCTCAACTATTGCAGAAGTTTGGTCAGCAAAGTTCAATAGTGACACAGTCAAACATACAAAGTCTGCAAAATCAGCAACTGAATATTCAACAACATCTTCAACAGCACCAACAACAACAACAACAGCAGCAACAACAGCAGCAGCAACAACAACAGCAGCAACAGCAGCAACATCAGCAACAGCAGCAACAACTTCAGCAACAGCAGCAACAACAACTTCAACAACAGCAGCAACAACAACTTCAACAACAGCATCAGCAACAACATCAACAACAACAGCAGCAGCAGCAGCAGCACCAACAGCCGCAACAGCAGCAGACTTACACTCAAAATCAACAACAGCCACATGGGCTGACAGCCATACAGTTGCAACAACAAAAGCTATTACAACAACACCAATTAAAGATGCAAATGCTGCAACAACAAAGCAAGCTGAGTAATCAACAGAATCAGTCTGGATTTCAATCAAATGTTTCTGTGTCTCAAATGTCTCAAATATCAGGTCAATTACAACAACAAATTCAGAATAACCAACACCATATCCAGCAGAACATTAGTCAACCTCCAACAACTATGAGCTCGGCACAACAACACATTGAAAATATCAGCCAAATGCTGAGTCAAAGTGCTAATAATTTGCAACAACAGCAAAATCTGGCTATGAAGCAGAGTTTGAGTTTTAGTCAGCAAACTGCTTCCCAAGCTGTTCAGAATATAGCCCAACAATTGGCACAGTCTACCCAAAATCTGCAGAATGCTAAACTAAATCAGAGTTTAGGTCAAACACAAGTCATTAATCAACAATTGATTAATACAGGACCACAGATTTCATCACAGAATCAAAATCTTATTCAACAACAAACAGTGCAATCTCTGACCAATCAACAACAAAATATCAATATGGGTGTAGTAAGCCAACAACTTGTGTCTTCATCTCAAGCACAGACGAACCAAGGAGTGCAATTGAACCAGCTTGTAGGCAATTCTAACCAACAAACAGTTTTGGGTCAGCAAATCCAATCTGTTCAACAGACTATTCAGACACAGCAGAACTCCAATGTTCAAGGCGCTTGGAGACAACAGAATATTCAAATGGTTCAAGGACAACATCAACTTATAAGAAACCCTATAGTACAAACTAGGACTCCACAAAATCAAGTAATATTACAGCAGCAAATTATGCAGACTCAACAACAGGCATTGATTAATAATCAGCAGGCACAGCTTAGTCCACAGCATGCAATTCAGCAAGCTCCTCAACAAATTCTACAACAACCTATCAACCAACAAGGTCAACAAATCAATCAAGGACATCATCAAATTCTATTCCAGAAACAGCAGTTACTGGGTAACTCTGGGCAGCAACAAATAGTTCAAGCATCGCAACAGGTGTTAATAAACCAACACACAGGCCAACAACAAATATTAGTGCATGGTAATCAACAAGTAACTTTACAAGGCCAACAAATTGTGTCTCAAAATCAGATTGTTCATCAAGGAGGTCAGATTGTGAATCAGGGTGGTCAACAAATTATTACACAAGGTACCCAGCAAGTTTTGTCACAAGGTGGTCAACATATGATAACTCAGCAAGGCCAACAACACCAAGTGGTTATATCACAGTCTCCACAGCAGATTGTGACGCAGTCGGGGCAACAAATATTGGGGCAAGCAGTTGGTCAAACTCAGCAGGTACTGACACAGATGCCACAGTCTCCACAAGCTGGTGGTCAGTTGGCAACAGGTGGTAGTATACAGCAGATTATCACTCATGGAGGTACACAACAGATTGTTTCGCCTGGTGGTCAGCAAATAGTCCAAGGTGGACAGAATGTGTCATGGCAACAGCAGCAATATCTGCAGCGGCAACAAATAGCTCAACCAGGAACTGTGGGTCCGAGAGTAAGTTTACGAATACTTTCGTCTTTACATTAAAATTAACTGATTATTTATCCACTATGTTTTATTATACTACTCGGGACTTCACGGGAAACAAAATTCTACTTACATTCACTGACGTTTCAAACGCGTTGCAGCGTCTGTGGGTGGGCAGTCCCGAGTCGTATATCAAACATGAGTATACACCGCGAAAGTTTAAAAATAACATACCTATTTATTAAAATTATTTTAATGTACTGCAAATCTAAAAAAATGCCAATAATTATTATACCAACTTTATTTTATACAGGTAACATGGTCAGGTGGTGGTCGGCAACTGATTCACCTGGATGCACAGACACATGCCCAGTTGCAGCAGATGAAGCCACAGGAGAGAGCAGTGTTTGTCGCACAGTTGCAAAAACGAAGACAGCTCTCATTGCAGCGCGCTGCTGCAATTGCCCAACAACAGGTATGAAGGTCAAAAAAGCAGCTGACAAATTTTTTACCTATCTCTTTCTCCCAATGTAATTCTTTGTGCAGTGCTATACCCCGCCATGTGTTTTTACATGAATATCTCACTTATGTTTTTTGATACACAGACCAAATAAACTTCAACTTAATTATATCCCTTTTATTGTTGTTCTTAGCCAGGGGTAGTAACTGGGTCACCTGGTACTCCGGCCCCAGCTGGCGCCCAAGGTGTAACATTCATACGCAGCCAAATTACACCAGGTCTTGCCCAACAGCAACAGGTAAGCAGATGCATTTATAAAAAAAAAGTTACACAAACTCAGCTTAGCATACTAAGGCTTTATGTTTAATAAATACAGCAGGTGATAAAATTCTGTGTATGTATGAGGTTAAAAAATAGTCTGATGTAGGTCTGCTTATTGGTGTAAAAGATTTTGGTATGGCCAATCGCATCAAACTCAGTATACTGCTATTTCTTGCATGTTATAACCTTAACAAACTACCAGAATAGTCCCGTAATATATGGAAAATTATGTGTCTATTTCACTGTATATTTGAAGGTTCAACCGAACCAAACCCAGATTATCCCGAGGGACTCATCCATTGATCAATAAATGTATGCATAAGTAAGCAGTTAAGGTGAGAAACATGATGAGATGTTTCCTTACACAGTTTTGGATACTAATTTTTTTGTGTTTCAAGGTACAATGGCTGCAACAGCAGGGAGCAAGAGCTGCAACAATTCCGCCAGCTTCTCCTGCACCTCCCCAGTCTCCTGGTAAGTAATAATACCTAAACTAATGTATATCTCTGTACTAATATATAAGAGTTTGATTGTTTGATTTGAAATATCGAGTTTAATAGTGAGAGCTAACAGTAAGACAGTGTAACGTTGTAAAACGTCACATTGGAATGTCATTGTTGGTCTTGAGATTTAGAGAGAGAGGTGAGTAGATTGTTGAGTCTTTCGCTCCGTGTGTCATCGATTTTAAACAAATTGCGATTTCTGTAAGGCTGTATGCCTGCCTTAGTTTCCATGCCATAGGGTAGACTTGGAAAGAAAAAAAAAACAGAAAAAAATGTCTTTTGTCTGTGGTGACGGAACAAGCATTCGTCTAGCTACATTGACGTCAAAAAGATGTCGATTGTAAATATATTTTTTAAACTTCGCTAAAAATAAGTAATCTTTTATAAATTGTATATGGAAGTTCACGCCTGTAAATTCTTATAAATGGTTATACCAAAATAACTATGTATTTCGCTTATTACGAAGCTTGGAGCAGCGTTAATGGAATATTTGCCTGCTCTCCAAGATTGATTGGTTTTTCTTTAAAAAAGTGCTGAAAAAGCAAAGCACTTTTTTTTATATTAACTTTATTCTTGGATGAAATTTGCCATAATTTGCCGTAAATCATTCTCGTGGAGACGGCACCTGTCGCGGTCTGCAGATGTGATTTCGAATCCCGTGGTAATGTAACCACGCCTTCAGGTACCTAGTTTGAATTGTTTTTGTGTAGATTAATCTAGTAATGATGCACGACTCAATGATTAGGCTTAACGATTTACGACTCAATGATTTGGCTCATGTTTTGAATCATGTTACGATATACATTTTGACTTATAAGCTGGCATTATGCTGGATCTCACTATTCTAAATTTCACGCCTCAGCCCTGTGAATAGTTAATCTATAGCTTATTAAATCACTTGAATAGGTTATACCAATAGTGATAACGTATACAATGTATATTCAATCAATTCGCCTATAAAAATATAGAAACTTTCTTCTAGAGATGTATTCTATTATTTTTGGTTCCTGCTCTTATGATTAGAAGCTCAATCTCTATCTCTCCTGACCGGGGTAATAACTTTTGTTTGTTTGTTAGTTCGTGTCTCCATAATAAGACAATTGAAATACTATTATTATTACAACAGATGTGTTAAAATCGAAGTTTTCAACATCAATTACATCGTCCATCGCAGGTAATATAGGTAGGTAATATAGAAAGGTAGGAGGTAATATTGTTGTAAGATCTGCCTAGCCTCGGTAATCTTTGTCTGTTGGCTGGCGGTCAATTCCTCCTTTCCTTCAGTATAATATCTCTGGTTTTGCAAACATTCATCGACAATGGTAACCAGTTTCGATCAAATGAACCGTATCCTTATCGTAACCGTATCCATCTGTGTCCTCAATTTGGATCTAAACCATAAAGTTTAGAAAAGTCTTTTAAAACGGCTTAGTCTGTCCATCCATCCGTCTCTACGTATCTATTTCTCAGGAACCATAAAATATAGAGATAAACGGTTTGCAGCATTTAATTCAGGACACCATGAATACGGGTCCGTATGGGGTTGCATAAATTTTAGAGGCATAACTTAAAACTGCATAACGTTTTTTGGCATACTCTTCGTTTCGCATAACTTTCAAACAGAATAAATCATTAGGCATACTTTATTTTCCCATAACTTTTTTATAATAATGATATACCCGCATAAAATGTTTACGCATAATTTTTTTTACATTACTAATCGTAACATTGGCATATCACTCACTCTCGCATAAAGATTACAAGCCATACATATAGAATACCATAATGTTAACGAGTACATATTTTTATTTTTATATCTAAGCTTAAAATGTCTAAGATTGAAATGCCCACTGATTAAAAATGTCGATAGTCACTATACTGAAGTTCAAATTTCAACACTTATATATAGAATATGTAAATAAAATACAAAAATAAAGTAGGTAGATTAAAACGAGCCATTACCTACCTAGTGCGATCTAACACTCCTCCTCGCTTCGCTCGTCGTCGTACCTATTTACGACTTTGCTCAAGACTAGTCTAATAAAAATAACACTTAAAATATCGTTTTATATGTTACAGCTTAAAAACTTGGCTATGAGTGAGATGATTATTTACAATGGTGTCTTATCATTTCTTAAATATTCTTAGTCAAATTATTATTCATTTATGATTTAAACGGTTATCCATGCCTCCATTATGCGTTTTGTATTTTATGATAAATCTTTAGGCGTATAACAACTATACCCTTTACATTTATGCTGATTAAAATTATGATGAAAAAAATTGAGTAAGTTAATGTTATGCCAATAAATCCCTTATGCGTTTATAACACTCTGCTTATCATAATTTATGCGAGAAAACTTTATGCTGAAACTGTTATGCCAAACTACATTATGCTTAAAAAAATTATGCGATCGGAAGGGCACCTCATGAAGACATGCCTAAGCGATTTCTTCGCTACGATAGTGTACGGCGCGTTACTTGTTTTCGCTCATAAGTAAATATCAAAATATTTTGTATTGTTGCAGTAGGTGTTCCTGGCGTAGTGAGTCCCGTTGGTGCTTCACCTGGAAGTGGAGGAGGTGTTGAAACACAAATCCAGCAATTGCAGCTACAAAGGCAACAACATTATCAGCGCTTGCAGCAGCTGCAGGCGCAGAGAGACCAAGTGGTGCATCATCATAAACAAGTGGTCAGTATAATATATACTTTACCTAGGGCCAAGTGTACTTCAGCTGCATTTTGCCGTTGTATAATCGATTGCACAAGTGTTTTTTTTTTATGTTTCCTACATAGCTTTAAAGCTGATATTCTCCAATATTTCCAGAAATATCAATATAATTATCAAGAGGGATCAAAAAGGTTTATGGCACCGTTGCATAAAAAAGAGTAAATAAATAAATATTGTTGGACACTTTTTACACAGCGCCATCTAGCTTAGACAACTGGTATACATACTTATATATTTCTAAATACATACATATTATACATAGGAAACACCCAAACTCCGAAACCAACATTTGTAGATTACACAAATATTTATTCCAAACCCTCGGAATCGAACTTAGCGCGGCAGTCGCATACACTACCACTGCAGTCATAGATTTTCTGAAATAAGCACGGCTCAGCTTGTATCTTATCCTTTTTTGTATATCTCTCTCTTCTCTTTATCTTAGGGCCGTATTACAAAACGTTTCTCTTTACTCAAACACTTGAGAGTAGTATTTTAATGCGAAAACTATCCTTAAGCGTTTCCTGAGTATTGAGAAACATTCTGTAATACAGCCCTTAGTATATCTCCCCTCCTCTGCCACGCCTAAGAGGATAAGGCGTAATAGATAAATAAAATAATATCTCCAGTTGCTTCCAACTCCGACCTGGATTTTGAGTCTAGGGTTTACTTTATTTGGTTACTAAGAGCAGATATCGTTAGATCTTTGTTCTTCGCCATTGTTAGGAGGAACTGCCAGATTACGTCCCAAACCTGTAAGGGCCTGCGTTGTGGCCTCGTCAGTTAGTCAACAGGTGCACCAATAGCAGGAGAGGACACTTGGGCCCCGGAGATCTTGTGGTCTTACATCCTATCATCTATCATAAATCTGCTGAGTCAGTCTCTTTTCATCCATTCTCTCCACGTGTCCTAAGCATTTCTTTTTCTATCTTAGTCACTACATCTTCAGTATACCGCAATGTTCCCTTATCACGCTATTTCTCTCTCATCATTCTTTAATCCTGTCTTCTTTGATAGGTCTCACCGGGTGTGACACAGCATGTTGTAGGAGCAGCACCTCTCACCGAACAACCTGTAGATGCTGCACTTCTCACTCCAACCACTCCTGATCAGCAACAAGGTAAATATTAGGCTTTAAAGACCAATTCTTAATGTCTTTGTTTTAATTACAAATCTTTTTGTTGATGTTTTTCTTCGTCCATGTTAATCCAAGTTCTTGACACTTTTGAAAAAGTTTAGAAGCTGGTGCAATTTAAGAAATAATAGCGACAGAGGATAATGATCGTTTGGGCTACTGAAAGACGAGACTATTTCAACACGGCAATGGGCTCACCACCTATTACTTGGAACAGGAAAACACATGGTGAAAAGTGGGCATATAATATTCCTCTGCCTCCCCTTTGGGGATAAGGCGTGATAGATACAAATATAAATTTCCAATCTGAACTGAGACATTATGGGCCTCTCAGTGGCCTTACACGCTGGCTAGACGGTTTTGTTTCTAGTTTTCCTTCTCTTGCCATGACCTCACCGTAAGTAAATTTGATTTGGGCCCCGAAGATGTCTGTAGGGGTCGTATTTTCGATGTACGAAATAAAAGGCGACATTTTTTTTTAACTCTATTATTCCTCGAAAAACTGAATAGCGACTATGTTCAGAGTGGTCATAAAGATTGGAGAAAATTGTACTCTGTAGATCTTATCATATTCATGCCTTCAAACACATTTCATCTCAGAGAAAATAGATAAAATAATATAGCAAAGTATATTCTCGACACATTTTACAGAACAATCACATTTCAGGTAACGCTTTACTAGTGAATCCGAAGACTAAAACAGCCCTAGCAAATATGCTTAGCATCCGTCTTCAAGGAGGAAACGGAGGAACAGAACATGAGCCTTCAGCTGCAGGGACTCTCCGTCTCATGACAGCAGCCCACACCAGGCCGACTCCTCCTACTTCAGCTCCTAGATTACTACTTCAACACCATTCGCATCCACACCCACACCATAAGGTGTATGCACCGCCTACAAGACCACCTCCAGCACGGGCACAGTTCTACGGACACAATCCTAATTTGAAACTACCTCCGGATCTATTTTTGTTGGGCTGTGTTTTTCATATTGTGAGTATATTTTTTAAAACTAAACTAAACTATCTTCACGCTGTATCCCTGACGGGGTAGTCAGAGAGGACAGATCGCCAGGCTTCAGGTTCCATGCATACTTCTTTCGCTTCTTGCAGATTCATCAATCGTTTCATACATGCACGTCTGTATATCTATATATATATAAAAGGAAAAATCACTGACTGACTCATTGATCACGAAATCTCTGAAACTACCAAAGCTATGAAGCTCAAACTTCGCATGGAGATTCGTTTTAATACGTAAGTTTCCGCTAATAAGGGATTTTGCGAAATTCTACCCCTAGGGATGTAAATAAGCTATAAGCGGTTGTATTTAAGTTCTTAATTTTCAAAGTTAGAAACTTGAATTTAAGTACACCTGTTTTTAGACACAAATAAATGGGTACGTGTATTGCGGTTTTGCAAAATTTTACCTATAAGGGGGTAAACAAGACTAAGTGTTGAAAGTTTATATGGGAAATTCTTCATCTTCAAACATAGCAACACCAAATTTTTTATAACTGCTTCTGTACTAACATAAAAAATTACGCCTAAATAAATATTAATAAATGCTACCCTAAGTGGTAAAACAAGAGTTGTAATAACTGACTCATTAATCTCAAAACCTATAAAACTAACAAAGCTACGATGCCCAAACTTCGCATGGGGGATCCTTTTAACGCGTAGTGCTCACTAAGAATGGATTTTTCGAAATTCTACCTCTAAGAAAGTAAATAAGCGATAAACGGTTGTATGGAAGTTCAAGTTAGAAACAGAAACTTACGTACACCTGTGTTTGGTTACAAATAAATGGGCACGTGTATCGCGGTTTAGTAAAAAAATACCTATACGGTGGTAAAATGTACAAACTGACTCATTGATCACGAAATCCATGAAGCTAACGGAGCTATGAAGCCCAAACTTCGCATGGGGATTCTTATTAACACGTAGTATGAAAGGGTTTCGTAAAATTCTACCCCTAAGGACGTAAATAAGTGATAAACAGTTGTATGGATGATTGTTATTTTAAAAGTTATTAACATGAACTTACGTACACCTGTTATAGAAGAATCTCATAAGGCTAAAAGAAAGTTCCTTTATTACCAGTGAGTTCAGTGTTCCCACGGGAACTGAATATGCGGGTAAAACACGTACAAAATAAATAAATAAATAATTATTTATTTTGTACCCGTAAAACACGTACAGCTTAAACATTAAACATAGAATCCTGAAATTTGGTGAATGTATACTTTAAGTATTCGTAAAAAAAACAGAACGGTGTTCCCGATATTACCATGGGAACGGGCACTTCGCGGGTGAAACCACACACAGCCTAAACTATCAAACATAGGTATATACCTGAAATTTAGTGAGAGTACTCATTAGGTCTACCTTGAATCAGTACCAAGAAAAGAATACCCGGTATTCCCACGGGAACTGAAATACGTGGGTAAAACCATACCCAGCCTGAAAATTGGTGAACGTATTTTTTACGTACCTACGTTAGATGAGCACCAAGAAAGGAATTCCCGGTATTCCCAGAGGAATGTAATCCTACTAATATCATAAATGTACAAGTTTGTGAAGATTTCCATATTATTAAAACGTTTGTTATTTAATCAGATTTAGATGAAAATCGGCGTGTAGATAGAACATTTCCTGAATTAATACATAGGATACCTACTTTTTGTCCGGGAAAACTTCTTTTTGCCTCGAGAAATCCTTTTTCTGCATTAACGAAACTTCACGTAGAATATTTCCTGAATTAATACATAGGATACCTACTTTTTGTCCGGGAAAACATCTTTTTGCCTCGAGAAATCCTTTTTGTGCATTAACGAAACTTCACGTGAGCTGAGCCTTGGGCATTGACTATTGGGGATATTTGAAAATGATTTTTGTAGGACATTCTATAATCGACCATCAAGCCGAGAATACTGATTGAATTTTGGCATGATTTGAGTTTAAATACTGATATCTTCCGCGTTCCTTTGCGAAAGAGGATTAAAATATGTGTAAAATGTATATTCTGTTCCCGTAGTTTCGCCCGCGTGTATAGTATTCCGATTCAATGCTTTGTAGTTAGAAAGAGGATACTTCAAAAGTTGTTTCCTAAGAATAACCTATGCGCCACCCTCTTTAACTAATCTCTCTTTGTCTGTTTCTCTTAAGTGGCGCAAACGAAGTTGCGCGGGTCAGCTAGTTTAGTATATTTCTTGATTGTGTTATAAACTTATAACCTGTGTTAGTGTAATGTCTTTAAACATATTTGTTCAACTCGACGTTTCCGCTATTTTGAACTCAGAAGTGGTCACGACTTGACAAGTAGACTGGGGTAATAGTTGTCTTGTACCGCTGGGCTGGGTGACAAGTTTCGGGAGCCACTTTTATTCTTGTAAATAGTTATTAGGCCCAGTCTACTTTTCTACTTTCAATATAAAAAAAAAATGATATGTCAGTAAGTAGAAAAGCGGACACCGGGCGTCGCGAGACGCATCTTGCATACGCTTGGATGTGGATGAAGTTTGTCGAGAGCGTGGCAGAGTCCATGCTCTAATTTAAGTTTTATTGCTTAAAGGACATGGCAGCTCACTAGCTCTCCGATCGTCGCCCAGAGGTCGCTAGGGTCTTATCTTGGGACAAAGTTGCTGTCTTAAACGACCCCAAGGGAGATGATAATTTGATGCGGTCGGGGATGCGTTCATGCTGTACTTGTTGGTGGTGAATCCCATCCCATAATAGAGGGTAAATCGGGCAATCCAGGAATCCCACGCTCTTATTCCATCAATGGACTCTATGATGCATAACAAGATGCATATCCAGTTGAAATAGAAGTTCCACAGCTTCACACACAAACTGAAGTAGAAAAATTTATAGTTTATCCTGGAAAGTGCATGTAGTTTATAGGACCAGATCCCTCAGTCTATAAAAAAAATTAAAACTGACAATATAAAAGTTAACTGAATACATATTTTATTGAAAACAGGTTGAATACCAGCAGTCATGGGGCACCGAACGCGTTTCAAGATGGGGTGAAGTCATACAACGTCGCGGCGGAGAGATTGAGCCTGTATATTGCGCCAGGGTCACCCACGTACTGTGCGAGACGCAGAAACATGGAGTTGTTATGCAGGCATGATATGAAATAATAAATAAATAAATACTGTGGGACATTTTTACACACCGCCGTCTAGCCCAATGTAAGATAATATAAGCTTGTGTTATGGGATCTAGACAACTGATAAACATACTTATATATTTCTAAATACATACATATTATACATAGGAAACACCCAAATTCCGAAACAAACATTTGTGGATGACACAAATATATTTTTCGACCCGGGAATTGAACCCTGGACCTCAGTCGCGGCAGAAGCATACACTACCACTGCGCCATCGAGTAAGTCAGAAATGTATTTAAAATAACGCGCTGTACTGCCACAGGCTAAGCTCTGTTACTCCAAAACAAGAATTCTCTTGTTCATATTTTAATCAGCCTTATAATCGAAAAATGGCGCGATATATTTAATGAACGGATTGGACCATGCTGGATGAGAAGGGCAAGAAAAAGAGGAGAATGGAGAGCGTTAGAGGCCTTCTACATAAATTAAGGATCATTAATTTTTTTTTTAATTGTTAGCGTGTATTTAGTAGAAATAAAGTCTTTTTCTTTTATTTATAAAATCCAAAAATATTTTCGTTATCCAGAATATTTGTTTATAAATTGAATGAACTGTATCATGAAATTTGGCTTAATATTAAATCAATTCGCGATGTATTTCAACAAGATCCTCCCAGTGTCAACAATCTAGACTTCTAGAGCATGAATTACATTAGGATATGTGAAAATTTCCTTATTGCGTAAACCTATTATCCCGGGAACAAGTTCCTGAGAGAAACGGGAATGGATAAACATCTATGTTTTGTAAACCATAAATAAATAAAAATAAATAATAAATGGGTGCAACGGGTTCGATGTATATCACGCTTAAAAATAAGTGTGTAAAATAAAATAAATAATAATATTGTGGGACACATTTTACACAACGCCACCTAGCCCAAACTTTAAACTTTTACTATGGGATATAGACAACTGATATACACAATATACATTCTAAGAAAACACCCAAACTCCGAAACCAACATTTGTAGATCACAAAAATATTTGTTCCGACCCGGGAATCGAACCCGGGACCTCAGCGCGGTGTGTAAAAAGATCCCTAATGCTAACTAAACAATATCCCTAGGCATTACGGGACGCAAAACGCTGTGTGACCGCGTATTGGCTATCGGACGCCATGTTACGTCGCGCAGTGGCGCCTCCATGGCACGCGTTACACCTGCCCAGCATGTACGCGGCCCGGGACCGACCGGCCAAGCATCATCGCGCCGCTATCTCCGGTTGGAGAGAGGAAGAGAGGGATCGAGTCACCTTCTGTGTTGAGCACATCGGAGCTAAGGTAAGACCTACTTTTCACTTTATGGGACTGACGGAGCCCACTTTGATTGACTGATCACTGTATTACTGTCCAATGACATTATAAAATAAACAGCTCCATATAGCCTAAACTAAGCTAATATAAGCTATTGCTATAGGATCTAGACAACTGATAAATATACTTAAATTCTGGAACTTTCTGAGACTTTTTTTTAACACAGCGCCGTCTAGCCCAAAGTAAGCTAATATAAGCTTGTGTTATGGGATCTAGACGATTGATAAACATACTTATATATTTCTAAATACATACATATTATACATAGGAAACACCTAAACTCCGAAACAAACATTTGTGGATCACACAAATATTTTTTCCGACCCGGGAATCGAACCTTGGACCTCAGTCGCGGCAGTCGCATACACTACCACTACGCCACCGAGGCAGTCTTCATATTTATAAATACATACATCTATACCGATAAATAAAATTGAAGTGCCTTTTTCTAATTGCAAATTAACGACTTTTCACCAATTGCGCACGGAAAGTACACTTACATAACAAAACATATTTTTTTCTGTCTGTCTGTCTGTGCCTGATAATCTTTAACAAGGCTGGATTGATTGTAATTGTTACTCACTGGCAGATAGCTAATGTTATAAGTAGGACTACGTTATACCACCGAATTTCAATGGGAACGGGCACTACTCGGGGCTTCCGCTAGTTTTATAATATAGTAAGCACCCAAACTCCGAAACAAACATTTACAGATCATAAATATTTGTTCCGACCCAAGAATCGACGTCAAGACCACAGTGCGGAAGTCGCATAGACTACGACTTTCGCCACCGAGACAGTCATTGACCAAGCTCTCAGTAAACTAGCACGTTTGAGCGATTGAGTAGCTTTTCGGAAACTGTATTAGCCGACATTCGGATACCGGTTGCATCAGCGGAACTGTCAAAGCAGTCGATACAACGCGTGATTCCGATACCGCGTCCGAACGCAAGAAGTCAAGATATCAAGGAACACAGAGAAACGCCAAGCAAGAAGCCGGTGAACAACTATCTTTCTTATACAAACGTTATACCAAAATCATTTTCAATTTAAGAATATCTCGAAATATCATCACTGTTATTCGGATTAAGAAAGTATTTATCTGTTTCGGTTCAACATTTTACTTAAAGATATATGCGATTATATTTCGTACATTTTTCGACATTAACGAGATATTTTTTGCCTATTTGTTTAATATTAAAAACGCAATTAATCATTATGTAATTGTAATTATAAATTTCAGAAACACAGCTTATATTGTCTAGTTACACAATGTCTTAAAGAAAATCAAAATATGTATAATCAAGTTTAATTCATCATTTCTGGTATTCGCAAATGCACACAAATTTCTACTAATTTCGAACAGCCATCTTGCTGTTCTACTCGCACGGGACGGTGTAGCGGGACGAGCGACCGAGATAGCGATATGTCCGAGGAACGGATCGGTGCAGACTTTTAAAGCTCCGCCTATTTGGACAGTGGTTTGGTGCATGCCATTTTTGTAACTAGAGTTCATTCTAATTTCTTTGGCTAATACAGAAAGATATCAATTAGTCCTGCTAGAAACATATTCAATACTTTCATTTCAAATTACTTTGTATTGCAGTTAACACCATACATGACCCGTGACAACACAGTGTTGATCTGCAAACGCGCTGAAGGAAACAAGTACCGCCGTGCTCGGGAATGGGGCATTCCCGTCGTTACTGCTGCCTGGCTCACAGACCTTCTGCTGGGAAATATGAGTGCACTTTCACAGGTACGTGGAGTAAGGGAGATAGCTAGATTGAAGATTCTGTACTATTAGAAATATTAGGTCCTGTCAACCAAGAGTTTGATACCACACATACAGTGCCACCGTAACACCGTGGCAGGGCCTCAATATGAGACTTCCTTCGTTCTTCCAAATTCACACCTGTTGTTGTATATTTTACCAACAAATTTTTTAGGCTACTTGTTTTGATAACAATTAAAACAGCCTATTTTCTGACCGTTTTCTGAGGCGTTGCTCCCCTTTTTTTATAATTATTTTATGGCCTGGTTACGAAGACCTTGTAGCCAAATCTTATTTTTTATATCATATTTCGTGCATCTTATCTCTAATTTAGTCGTATCCAGGTCCTTTGTCGATGTTAACTCCTGTGTCCTTTCCCCACTAACGTGGTAGAGCGTTATTGAGGCTTTCAGTGGAATTTGCACGACAAGTTGTAAAATAGCTTTTCACTGCAATATATCACTGTTTTTCACTATAGCACGATTACACAACTTTTATGTCTAAGAAACTACCATTTTTATTTAGTTAGGTTAATTTTATTAGGTTAATGCACTACTTTTCTCACTTTCTTCACATTTTCGTTGTGTGACGTTACGACCAAGTTGCACTGGCTAACTGTTACAATATTAGCCTGTAGCCTTGGCCGGTGCAACGGTAAATAATCATGTTTACATCTGTGTAAATAAACATACTAATAGTATGGAACGCTTGTTTCATATTTATTCGAACCTGATGATTTATTAAGCTTACATTATTATAACCAATTCAACTATTCTTGACAGGAACATTCAAGGTATATTATTGTTACAGATTGAGAATGCTAAATATCAACAGTTCAACTTGACCAGTCCCTTCCGAATGGATTACAGTCTGGTTTCACATCTAATGAGTAAGTAATATTATACTGCTTTAATAGTATACTTAGTCATCTTTTGTGTTCTATTGTACCTCACGTCTACTCAGTATTGTACACCTATTTCTCCGAAGTGGTAATAATAGGTTTATAAGTTTACCAGTTATATTTGGTTGTACATAATAGTTCAGAGGCGAAGTAACAGTAAAACGATAAACACGTTCAACAGACGCGTGGAAGATGCCCATTAACATAACACCGGAGTCCCACGAGCGAGCGAAGCGAAGTGCTGCGGCAGTGGCAGCGGGCGGCAGACGAGCCAAGAGGCCGCGTCTCTCGTCGCCTCCCCCGCCTCCCTTGCAACCTCCGCCTCAACCTCCTCCTTTACACCTGGCACCACGAGTACTGTTCTCCGCATTGGCTCCTACAGTCGCTAACAAACTCGCTGCTGTTGTCAGGTATGTACCACGCATATTACTGCCACAATTATAACGAAAAACTACACAATTCTCATAATTTCATTTGTATTTTAAGATTTATACTAACACATACAAAAACTGTGTCAAACTTCTGCCATTTTACATCATTTTAGATGGAGATGAGTCAAATCAGTTGCAAAACTTCATAGTTTCAGTCACGAAACTTTCTCAGGTAGACAGAGACTGCCTTTCGACTTGTTAATATCCTAATAAAACTTACGCTTCAGCCACTTTCACGAGTATATTTTTATATGTAGGTTCAGATATTGATATGCTTGAACGGCCCATGAGATTCAGATATTTTCCAATATTTAGTCGAACGATTATTATTATTTTCTAGTGGGGGACGCCGGCACCGCCGAGCGAGCGATCCTACCGCGTATTCTGCCGCCTACTTCCCAGCAGTTTTATGGCGCCCCGTTGAATCTTTTTGTTTCTTTGCAGAATCTTACTATCTGATCCACCTTCAGATACTCCAGGTCCTCTTCTTTGAGTTTGTCCGTTCCCATAACTTCCCACCTGATTAAAGAATACATAGGGCACTCAGCTAGTAGATGGAAGCTGGTCTCCTCTTCCTCCAAGCATTCCTGGCATTTTGGGTCGTCCAGTACTCCTATCACTGTCAAGTGCCTGTTCAGGCGACAGTGTCCTGTGATCATCTCTATAACCAGCCTCATGTTTCCTCTGGTTAGTTTGACCAGTTGGCTAGTTCTTTTTGGCTTCCATTTCTTTGATAAAGATCTTTGACTGTCTCATGCCTATCGAAGTCCTCCATCTAAGGTTGGTTTCTACCTCTGTCCTCCTGCTGATTACTCCCTTAGTGATTTTGTGAGCAATCGGCAGGCATGGCTCTGGTCCCACCAAGCTTTCATCAGCTCCTTCACGGGCTAGTTCATCCGCTAGTTCGTTGCCTGGGATTCCTTCATGTCCAGGTACCCATACAACATTTACTTTTATTTTTCTTGCCAGCCGGTCAAGTGACTTCTTACACTCTTTAACCATTGCTGACGTTGTCTCCTCCTTATTTAGGGCTTTCAGTGCTCCTTGACTGTCGCTATATATAGTTGCCTTTCTTGTTTCAATTTCGTTGTGGATAATTTGAGCACATTCTGTTATGGCGCAAATTTCCGTCTGAAAGACACTAGCGAACTTACCTAATCTTATGGACCTGTTAATCTCCGTTCCGTTTTCGCATTTTATATGCATTCCAGCACCAGAGAGCTTCGTCGATTCCTTCCTGCAACCGTCTGTATAGCAGAAAGTACCTTCATCATTGTCTATCCGCCAGTTTTCTCTTTGTCCTGTATGTATTCTATACTTTTTGTCAAAGATCCTCTCCTTTTTAATTAGGTCATTATTGAAGAGTATCATTGACACTTTTTCTTCATAGCCTTTGCTGATACTCGCGTGTCCACTTTCCCCTAAGTATCCTGTCCATAGGCCCAGGCTTTTCAGTTTGAACCAAACGTAGTCGAACAATACATCTGGTACTGAATTTACTGTCATTTCTATGAAGCGTACTCCTTCATTTCTAAATTGGGACTGAGATCAAGAGTAGGACAAAAGTCGTGTTTGTACATCTCAACGTTTTCACATCTAAGTCAATGCCTGCATTTTTTTAACGTGTGGAAATCCCCTCGTTAATCATGTCGGACTCGAACCGGCTAAAACCACACAGTCCCTGCCTATCTCTCTATTCTCAGACGCCCCGGGTAACTCCATGTCCCAGTAAAGTCAATGTCTGCAAAACAAAAAATCCATTGGAGTATTTTATATATTGCAGTGAATATAATATCGAAACAGATGAACAAAGTGATGTAGATAATCAAGACACTATTAACTACCAACGGGATGTCTGCGATACTTTTACTTTCTCAGGTTTATTTCAATTATTTGTGTTAATGTTATACATAGGTGGTTATGGTGTAGTACTTTGGAGAAATAGAAATTGTATAGCTCGTTACCTTAGAAAAGTAGGAATTGTACAACTTATTAACTTAGAGAAGTGGGAAATGTATAACTCATTACCTTAGAGAAGTGGAAATTGTATAAATTGTTGCCTTATAAAAGTGGGTTCATTGAAAGTTGCAATATTTATTACCTTAGAGATAAAAGAATCTTATCGCTCATTACCTTAGAGAGAGATGTGGGAATTGTATAACTCTTAGAAATTAGGGTCATACTAAGTTTAGAAATTCAATATTTGCACTTCATCATCCATCTTTTGAAAAAGATCCGACCATTATGCCCTTTTAATAAATGACGCTTGAGGAATGCGTTAGACTGAAAATATGTTTATTGTAGAAAACAGAACGCTAATTAAGCTGGAGAAGGCTGTGTTTTGTGGGGTTGGACATGTGCAAAGAATGAGTGGGTAACGTTTGTAGAAGAGTCAGTAGAAGGCGTCAGGACCAAGACTTACATACAAAGACCACGTGAGCAAATTGTCCAAAAATGGATAGGTCAAGAATACCCAGACATTCATGACATCCGACACTTAACTTCGAAGGGATTCTCAAACGATTTTACCGCCTCAGATAACTTTGTACTCTTCGTGGCACTCATAGAATCCTGTAAAGAATTTTTTACTTCGCTCCCTTCGACCGCATGTCTTTGCCTCCTTAGCCCGCAATAATTATCTATTTAGTTCATTCACTTCATTGAACAGGATGATCGTCTCTATATTAATGATGCTAACCGTATTATCTTAGGTAGAACCGGTTCAGTTGACCCATGCGCCTTTAAATTACCAATTCAGATGTGGTTACAACCTTAACAAGTAAAGGTCACCGCAGCTGCTTTTAGCGTCGGCTGCCGTCTATTTTGCGACTATCGATGCTGTATCGCGATTTCCTGCATTGAAACGCGGTATCGGAGTCGCGCGTTTAAGCTACTTCTACGCTGCGACTGACTTTTTAAGTTTATGGAGTGGAACTCGATCGCTGCATTTAGCTTCTATAGAGCTACTACATAACCAGTCGCTGATTCTAAAAATAGTTAAATGCGGTGTTGTCTCCACATGATAAAACTGTAGTTCACAAATTCGTGGGTAATATTAAAAAGTTGGTGTAGAGGGCGTCAATATGTTGTGTAATTTGAGTTCTTAGACGGTAAAGGGTATTTTGTCTGTGTAGTCCTATTTTTGTCTGTAGGTACCTAGTATTATAAATTTCAAAAATAAATTAATATTTGGAGACATTTTTATACAGCGCACTGCGTCATGAGCTCCAATTAAGCTAATGATAGACTGTGTTATGGGTTCTAGACAACTCTCAGTAAATATCGAAGTTATTTACCCACAGGACAGCCTAGTGTGGGGCCAGTCATACAGGTCAGGGATACAGCGTCAATAAAGTTAAGTTTAGAAAAAGAGGACCAGTACCAAGCTGATGAAATCATTTCATCATCATCATCATCATCATCCGAGCGTCTCCCAGTTGCGTCTCGCGACGCCCGGGGTCTTTCCTACATTTTCTCCTCCACTTCGCACGGTCGTCGGCATCCCCTGTAGTGAGACCATTGGCACGCATGTCATCCCTTACGACGTCAAGCCAGCACTTCTTGGCTCTTCCCCTCCTACCGGGATCCTCGGGGCCGACATGGTCAGACATTTGGTTCCCACGTAGCCGCAAGACGACTCTTGCAACTTTTCTGAATAATAAATAAGCTGATGAAATCATTTATCATGTAGGAAATTTTAATAATATTATAAATGCAAATGTTTGTATGGATGTTTGTTACTCTTTCACGCAAAATCTACTGAATGGATTTTGATGAAACTTTACTATAATATAAACAATCATAACTTTACTATAATTTAATCAGAATAACACATAGGCTTCTTTTTATCCCGGGAACAAGTTTCTGTGGTAAACGGAAACAGGAAAACTTCTCTACGCGGGAAAAGCCGCGGGCGTCAACTAGTATACAATAAAGTTGGCGCTTTAGGAAGTAGTTTAGGTAAATGAAAATGCAACCTCTTTAAATATGTAGGTAGTATCTTCGTATCACGTGTTTGAAGCAGTTGTTTTAAAACATGTATTATGTGGGTCAAACTGAATCTTGGCATGAGCAAATGATAGATAAGAAAATATATCTATTTTTGAGATCTTCTCCATCCCGAAGAAAAGATATTTACGCATTTTAACTTAAGTATTACTACTTGGATTTAGAAATTTCATCGTTTTGGTTTTCGAAGAAACTATTCTTTTCATATCATTTATTATTTGCATATTTTCTGTATTTTATTTCGATATTTTACATCTCCCGTCATTATCATCCGTCGCAGGCTCATTTTTAATTGCAAGTATTTTGTTAACAGTCCATTTTCTTTGCAGGCAACTCGGTGGCTTAGTAGTAACTAACGCTGCCGAAGCAACGCATCTGGTCATGGAGAAACTAGTCAGAACATGTAAATTGGTAAGCTGTCTGGTCACAGTCAAACATCTTCTCTCTCCAGAGTGGGTGCATGAAAGTCAGCGTCTCAACAAGTTTGCTGACGAAGCGAAGCACGGATTGAGAGATGAAAGCTTCAATAGAATATACAAATGTGATATATCAGAAGTCTTATTAAGCGGGGAGCAACGGAAAAAGTTGTTTGATGGTGTTACATTCTTTCTCACACCTTCCGTAAAACCTGCTAGAGGTGCATTAACGGAAATGATTGAATTATGCGGCGGTAAAGTCGAAAAAAATAGACGTTCATATATATCTATACAACAAATGCACAGTCAAAGACCTTATAGTTATTTAGTACTAACTGTACCCAACGATTTGCATTTGGTATATTATTTGTTGCAATCTGAGAAAACTTTAAACGTTGTTTGTAGCACCGAGGTTGTGCTATCAGCTATCATGAGGCAAACACTTCAAGTGGAGGAGTTTCTCGTTAAAATAGACTAGTATGTTAAGTATTATTGGATTAATATGTGAGTTCTATTTGCTGTTGTCGTAGAAGCGTCAAACGGCAAAGTGTCGACTAAAATGCATAGTTGAAATACATTCCTCAACCTAACAAGACTATCTAAACCTAGTCTATGTGTCCAAGAATAGCTCCCCGTTTAACTAGTAAAGATTCCATACGGCCGGCCCCATTACCTTTATAAAGTGAATTCGCCTAAAAATGCCCTTTGCCTTCGCAAAAAATGGCCAAGTATCGAACCCTGGGGAATACCTGGAGCTTGTTGTAATCCTAGACCCCACTAAACAAGAGACACTTTGATTTTCTAATATTTAAATATCAAGGCTAAATAGGAGCACTAAATTCCGTACACAGTAATATAAATGGTAGTTTTCTGGGTACTGTATATCATGGTTGATATTGTCAAAAGCTTTGAATAAATCTGTTGGAGGATTACCTTTCAAAATTTACCAATCAAAGTAGGCAACATTCAAACGGATCTGAATTACATAGACCTTAGCTTGAAGCGGAAGTGTCTTTCTTTTTTCCTTTTTTTTACTTTTACGTGTGAATGATTTTCCACAAAGTGAAACCACACCGTGCCTTTCCATCGCATTATGGTCGGATCTAATGACCCCTAGGAAGTATAACCCCAGAGCTCTTGACACAGACCTCCGCCATCATGGCCTCGCCTCAGGGGTAGCTGAATCGTCTTGGATGTTTAAATTAGAAAATATAATTCACAAGGAACACATCAACATTGAAATCTTCACAAAGTATGATTGAATTATAGTGTTGCCATGTAAAATAACGCTACCTGTAGCGTTTTTTACCAACTTTACAAAAAAAAAATATGAAGAATTTGGTCTAATTTTTACACCTCGTTACTCAAATGCTTTTGGAGCTGTTTAATTTGACTTTTTAAACGAATAAGTTTTTTTTTATTCTGGAATCTCCTTTTCCAATACTTTTATTTTATCTTGTTAAAATTTTCTCTTTACGTTCTACTTTTTTTTTGTTATTTAAAAATGCATGTTGCGTTAATTTTAACTTGTAAGGAAAAAGTTTCGAAATATTTTTGACTTTGTAAATAAATATTATTATAAAATGTTTATAAAAGATGTCTGGACCAGCATGAATGTATATTAAAGAATTAAGAAATATATTGAAAGATGTTTTTCATGTATATGGTGTTTAATTTTTCCTAATTTCATGCCTAAACTACTGAGCCGATTTATATGAAATTTGTACAGATGTAGTCTAGGCAGAGGTTCCCAAACTTATTTTGTCTACTGCCCGCTTTGAGACTAAATAAATTTTTAACGCGCCCCCATTTTTTCACCTACTTAAAAACCACTATAACTTCAAATTAAATTAATTAATTGTTGTGAGCTATATTAGCGGAGATTAAACATTCATTCTAAAATAGACTTTTACTATAATCCGCAAGAGTTAACTTGAGACCTGAGCACAGTAGGTAGTACATTACGACGCTCAGGTCTCAAGTTAACTCTTACGGGCTACACCTGCCAATGAGAATGATTATTGAAACGCAGCTTTATAGTTTGTTAATAACAGGTTCCAATTTACTCAAGAACAGCCGCAAGTCGCCACGTTCGGTAACATGCAAACGATTTCTCTAGTAAGCAGTGTTGCCACAGCACTAAATCCACGTTAACACAAATATGACGATGGGAATGCTATCAAGAATCGTTAAACGATTGACCACAATCCAGGGTACAATTGCGGGATCGGTTTTTGTAGCCAAAATGATTGATAGCCATTTTTGAACTTGATTTTTATTTCCTCGTTTGTTGTCAATTCTATAAGTTCTTCTTCCAGCTGAGGTGAGATTGCTGTGTTGACATTTGAAAACGGATCTAACACCCAGCCTGGTATTTCCAAGTTCAAAATGTCCTGGTATCGTTCGGTGAAGTCAATGTAGAGGTTTTCCAAAAGTTGGCAGTAGGCAAACAAGTCGTCGTTACTGCAGGATACTGATAAATTCGGAAAATTGTGAAACTCACGTCTGCCCATATTCTTTTTGTGTAGAAGCAGTTTGGCTGCGAAAGCAGCAACGACATTTTTTGTTTTAATTAAATTTAGTTGTTTGCCTTGCAGTTGGAGATTCATGTCGTTGAACAATTTATACAGGTCTGTCATGTAAGCTATATCATTTTTTGATGGAATCAGCTTGTTGCGCAATTCTGTATCTTAAGTTTCCAAGAACTCTAACACAGAGTCAAACAGGTTGTAAAATCGAGTCAGACAATTGCCTCTTGATAGCCAACGAACCTCAGTATGAAGCAACAAACGGTTGGAATCTTCGTCATTAGTAACACAAAGCTGATGAAATAATCTATCACTTAAAGAGCTGGTACGGATTTTATTGACTGCTTTGATGACATATTGCAGTGATTGAAATAGTCGTTCACTTAAGTTTCTAGCAACCAAATGTTGTCTATGAATAACGCAATGTACAGCAAGTACATCTGGAATTTTATTTTTTAAGTACGCTATTAAGCCTTTATGGCACCTTGTCATAGCCGGAGCGCCATCCGTAGCAACTGATATAATGTTTTTCAAGGGAATCTCTTTCTCATCACAAATTTTTTTCAATGTATTGAATATGGTTTCGCCTTTTGTATCGGTCTCTAAATTTCTAGCAAACACTAGTTCTTCACATATTTTCTCATGTTTAATAAACCTCACGTAAGACAGCAACAATGCTTCATTAGTAGAAAAAGTGGACTCATCGAGCTGAATTGAGAATTAACTAGTCTTCTGATGATTGCACAATGACCCTTCAATGTTTTCAGCCATTTCATCAATTCGTCTTTGCACAGAATTATTACTCAAAGGAATTTTTCGGATAATATCTGCGGCCGGTTTATGAAGCACAGTAGTTATTACTTCCTTTATTACTGGCAAAATTAACTCTTCTCCGATGTTGTGTGGTTTGCCTTTTTGAGCAATTAACAAAGAGATGTTGTACGAAGCTCGAAGTCCGTCGTCATCTTGCTTAGCAGCTGCCGAAAATGGTTTTGCTACACTTGGCTGAGTATTATGCTTCATCTCTAGGTCTTGAAAATATGCTACATTCTTGTCTTACTTATCTGGATGGATTTTAGTCAAATGATCTTGCAGTCTTGAAGGCTTCATTGCTTTATTCAAAAATGTTTTTAGGCATAGAAGGCACTGAGGCGACGATGGGTTTGTGGGATTTTCAATGAATCCGAATTTAATATATTCCACAGAGTATTGCCGTCTCTTCTTTTTTACTTCCGACATTGTTTTGTTTTAAGAACAACGTAAGTAAGTGTTGAACGTAAGTACTGCTAATTACGCGCGAAACCGCAAATAAAAATAAAATAAATATTCCGTTGTTTATATAGGATTGCATAAGCAGCACGCACCGACAGGAATAAGACAAACATGCGTTAACTCGTTTAACTCATTCGATGCTCAATTGTACTCAACAAGTAAGAACAAGTATTCTATGAATCAGCCGATTGATACAGGAATGCACAAATTGGGCTATTTAACAAAAAACTTGTTAAAACATGATTGCCCGCGGTCATCGACGCTCATTCGACGCTCAATTGTACACAACAAGTAAGAACAAGTATTCTATGAATCAGCCGATTGATACAGGAATGCACAAATCGGGTTATTTAACAAAAACTTGTTAAAACATGATTGCTCGCGGTCTATTATCTACGAAAATTGTGTGCGTTTCGATTGCTCCGCCACGGTGTCCTACCAAAAAAAGCACTCCGTCAAAAATTTGTCAAAATTTGTCAAAACCGAAAGCATCAAACCAAAAATTTGTCAAAGTAAAAATAAAAAAGATATTAGGGTTTAAAGTTGGCCGCGCGAACGAAACGTGGAGGATTGCGCGGCCACGGAGATCTCAGCAACTACATGGGTTAGAGACCTAATTCTTTTTGTCAATTAAAGATTGAATTTGTCAAAAATTGACAAAAAAAGCTTTACAGCAATATTTTACGAAATATTCGCCTTTGAAGTTATGGCCGCGCAATCCTCCACTCGTTGTTTCTTTATAATGATTATTTTTTAAATCGTAAGATTTCTTATAGTAAAATTTATACTAGAAGAATGATCTTAATTTGTCAACACTAATGAAAGCAATAAATACTACTGAAGTTTAGTTAAACCGGAGATACCGATCCAAAACAAAAAGTCCGCGAACAAAACGCTACTTTGTAAGCTGTTATCTCGCTACCTATAATTGCTAGGATTTTGGTGTAAACTTTCATTTATTCGGCATATTAACCTCATTAAAATGACGTATCGTTTTACCCTCAAAACCATTTTCAACGCGTGTTAAATCAAAAATAATGATGTCCCATACAATGTTCTACCAGGGTGACCATAATTTCGATTTGATTTGGGAATATCTTTACATTTGCTATATAACTAGAGGACAGCTATGAAATTGAATAACATCTAGGTCATTCTGAAAAAAATATTACATTTAAAAAAAAACTTGGATATTTCAGTAATTAAATTATTTATTCATTAAAAATTGCCTTTGCCTTCGGGGATCTGCGGGACTAATAAACTTATAAGGTAGCTCGTGCTATATTTTGAGATTTGCCGAGGAAGAAAGTTGGGAGAGTAGGTAGGTATAGTGATATTTATATTATAAGAAGCTAGGACTTGGGCAAAAATTAAAACGAGACTTGAGCAATTTTTGTTTGATTGTATATGAAGTTGAAACTTAGCATAATTTTGGGCGTTTATGTAGGTTTATCGAGACATGTAAATATTTCGCGATTTGGACCAATGTACTCGTAGTATTGGTAAAAGGACTCTTGCGTCGTTAGTGGCAATACTAATTTAACCTATGGTTAATCGTACACAAGCGGGTCCATATTTACCTAACCAACTTTTACACATTTTTTTGTAACCGCGACGTTTTTAATTTTTTACTAGTTTTTTTTTTTAATTCCAACTACTCTACTAATTAGAAGATAAAAAGGATAGAAATTTGACGTTTTAAATGATTTTCTTGATTTTTTTTAAAAAACACCTCTACTAATTAGAAGATACAAAGGATAGAAATTTGACGTTTTAAGATTTTTTTCATGGCCGCGTAATGTAAATAAAATGGATTAGACGTTAAAAGGTTTGAATTTTAATACGTAATACCAATTTCACGCCACCTGCTAATTGCTTTCAAAGCGCTATCGAACAAACCAAAGCGACATAAATTGTCAAAGTTACATAATAGCACGGCAGATCGAATCCATTGCGGACGCAATATGGTGGTGCAGTTCCCGTCCAGTGTTATTCTAACTATTAATCAAATAAAATTCGAGCACAAACATCATTACTTTATTATATGGTTCATAGTTAAGGTTTAGAAACAACAATGTATCCCGAATTTGAAATAAATCTTTCCGTGAAACGCGCTGCTGCACAAATAAAATGTTAATCAAAATGTTTATAAATTGATAGGTGCTATTGAGTATATTGTTCCTACCATTGGAACAATAGGTCACTATAAATGTCATTTTATAAGAAATGCTGGGATGCTTTGCTATGACGACAACAACAGCAAAGTAACTAAGAGCACAATAAATCAAGTTTTCATACATTTTCTCACATATGGTTCTGTAGAAATGTAACCAGAATTATTGGCTAGCACATTTTTCACAAAGTTTTTAAGATCTATTATCGGCAGCAAAGTTCAAGTCACGGCATTTTATATCATACCTAATGATAACTGGTATCTATATTTAATAGTAACAATCGAAACTCACAATCTAATTGAAATCATACATCTTTTTTCCCTTAATTACCTAGGTACACAAAATTATTATTATAAAACAAACATTCCAGACAAGATTCCTTTTTAAGACTCATTCAAGGTACTTAAAGAATACATTTACCAAATTTTACGTTTCTATGTTTAGTAATCTAGGCTAAGAGACACGCGGGTGATACAAGAAGTATGCATGGATCGCGAAGCCTGGCGATCTGTCCTCTCTGACTACCCCGTCAGGGATACAGCGTGAAGATACAATAAACGGTTGTAAAAACTATAGAATACTTTATCCTGTGTGTGGTTTCACCCACGTAGTTAACCTTTCAATAGAAACGTATAATTTTGTGATATTCTTTAGGTAGTATCTCATTGAAGCGATAATAAAGAAAATCCTAACATTCGCACGGGAAAGGGAACTACGCGAGTGAAACCAAAACAACCCAAACTATTAAAAAATAAATACCTGAAATTCGGTGAATTGATAAAAGCAGCAAGAAAGGAATTCCTGGTATTTCAAGTGCTAAGAAATCTTATTAATATTATAAACGTGAAAGTTTGTAAAGGTTTTTATAAATCAGATTTTTTATATATTTTATTAATCACATTTAGGTAGAAATCGGAATATAGATAAACCATGTCGTGGAATATCACATAGGGAACTTTTATACTGGGAATCATCTTATTCACACGATAAACACTTTTTGTGCAATAATCAAATCTCATACGGGCGGAGTCACGAGCATAAGCTAGTTAATAATAAATTTACTTGAGAATATAATCTAAATGAGAATTTCACAGAGAAAGTAAAATGATAATTGTAAACGCCACTATTGGCTACGCTATTGCCACGTTATTATTGTTGTGTACAAACAATAATAACGGTCGAAAACAATGTAAGGGAGTAATAGGCTTATTGTGTGTAAAATTTAGGGTTGAATCACCGCGACACGAGAATTTTAAATATTAGAAGATTAGATAAATACGGACAAAATGCTGACAGTGAAACAGGCGCATACAGTATGTGTCTGCCTACCTTTTTTGTGGCTATAGGCGAGACTGATATGTGATTTTTAAATTAATTTTACAATGATTCATTTCCAAATTCATACATTTCCAAAACAGATCCTGTACAGATCTGCAAAGATTTTTAATTCATGACATGTTATTGTTACACCGCGTGGACATTTTACGTCGAAGACGTGCAGCTGCTGCTTTTTTCATTATTCAATAATTATTGTGAAATATTTTCCGATAATCACTACATTTACTGTTCCATGTAAATTGGTTAGTACCATACAATCTAATTCAAGTAGGTACGACATCTGTCTTTCTCCATGTTTTCGCCGCGCGCGTGACTAGAGTACGATATTGCGCGAGCACAACTCCAGACATTTCTTTGCTGCACTCTCAAAAATCGACACAGGACTGGTACGTCACGCGGCTTCGTCTAACACGCCAATGTTCAAGCTGCCGCGCGCGGTACCTATGCGGAGCCAATTCAATGGCATGCCGCGCAAAGTCGATACGCCGCTTTGTACTATTACTACTACTGTGATATTTACCATGTACTAATTATTTTTTCATAGAGTAGCAGACATTTCGGTTCTGTTACAAACGCCAAGACCACGAATCTATTAAAGATCGCATTTATTATATTTGTTGATTTTTAAATGTTACTGTTGAGATTTACAATTTTTACATTATTACCTACATTTTAATAATTTTTAATGAATAAATCATTTCATTATTGAAATATCCAAGTTTTTTATTTAAACGTAATATTTTTTTACAGACTGACCTAGATGTTATTAAATTTCATAGCTGTCCTCTAGTTATATAGCAAATGTAAAGATATTCCTAAATCAAATCGTCACCCTGGTAGAACATTGTATGGGACATCATTATTTTTGATTTAACACGCGTTGAAAATGGTTTTGAGGGTAAAACGATACGTCATTTTAATGAGGTTAATATGCCGAATAAATGAAAGTTTACACCAAAATCCTAGCAATTATAGGTAGCGAGATAACAGCTTACAAAGTAGCGTTTCGTTCGCGCGGCCACGGACTTTTTGTTTTGGACCGGTATCTCCGGTTTAACTAAACTTCAGTAGTATTTATTGCTTTCATTAGTGTTGACAAATTAAGATCATTCTTCTGGTATAAATTTTACTATAAGAAATCTTACGATTTAAAAAATAATCAATATTCAAGAAACAACGAGTGGAGGATTGCGCGGCCATAACTTCAAAGGCGAATATTTCGTAAAATATTGCTGTAAAGCTTATAATTCTTTTTTTGTCAATTTTTGACAAATTCAATCTTTAATTGACAAAAAGAATTAGGTCTCTAACCCATGTAGTTGCTGAGATCTCCGTGGCCGCGCAATCCTCCACGTTTCGTTCGCGCGGCCAACTTTAAACCCTAATATCTTTTTTATTTTACTTTGACAAATTTTTGGTTTGATGCTTTCGGTTTTGACAAATTTTGACAAATTTTTGACGGAGTGCTTTTTTTGATAGGACACCGTGGCGGAGCAATCGAAACGCACACCGAAAATTACCTATCTAGGAATACTAATAACTATTAAAATTCGAAAGTGTGTCTATTGCCTTTTTATTTGTTTGTTTGTGTCTACTTTCATTTCGAAACCGAGCGACCGATTGACATGATTTTTCTTCTATTTATTGAATAAAAAAGAACAGATACATGAACTTCGCGGAGAGAAATATCGAACCGAGTTTGAGCAATCTCTTAATTAATATTAGTTGATGTTCACTAGTTGTAACCGAGAGTCTAGAGCTCTGTCGGTGTCTAAGAGTCCTCCTAGCTAGATGAAATTACAAATCGCCCCCCGAGGCCTACACAACGCCCCCATTTTTTTTCTGGGTCTCTTACCGCCCCCCTTTAGGCCTGCAGCGCCCACAAGGGGGCGTTATCGCGCACTTTGGGAAACGTTGGTCTAGAGCCTGAAAAAGAACATACTGCATATAGCCTACTTTTAATCCTGGAAACAAGTTTCTGTGGGAGACGGGATCGGTAAAACTACGCGGGCGGAGTTTTAAAAGTTAAAAATTTTTCAGTCACGAGCTGGACTCGAACCAGCGTCTTCTGGTTCAACGCACCAGATTGCTTTTCAAAATTGTTTCTAATGTTTAGACAGGTGTCATCACAAATTGAATTGAAGACGCTGGTTCGAGTCCAGCTCGTGACTGAAAAAATTTTCCACATTGAAAAAAAAAATTAATGTTATCAAACCGTCGGCAGCGCAGTGGTAGTGTATGCGACTACCGCGGCCGAGGTCCCGGGTCGAAAAAAATTTGTTTCGGAGTTTGGGTGTTTCCTATGTATAATATGTATGTATAAAGACCTATTTAAGTATGTTTATCAGCCGTCTAGATCCCATAACACAAGCTTATATTAGCCTACATTGGGCTAGACGGCGGTGTGTAAAAAAAAAGTCTCACAAATGTCTGGTGTAGCAAACGTCCAAAGGCTACGGATCACTTTCCATCAGGCGGGCCGCATGCTTGTTTGCCACCATAATGGTATTAAACCACGATAAAAGCATGGAACTCTGCCCCGTGTTTCCTTCCTCTTACAATCCTGGGTCCTTAAGAAAAGCGTTAAAAGGCATATTTCTGGGAAGTCAAATGCGTCAAAATGAAGGTCGCTATCGGAGCCCTGTTTGTTGTGATAACGGCACTCAATCACGGGTCGTCGTCTTTGCTTACCATCAGGCGGACGACGCCATTTTGATGCGCCAAATATAAAAAAAAACCTCCACCCAAGCTATAAGTTCTCTTCGATCAAGTTGGAGGTTCTGAATAACTCTTAACACCCTCCCCTTTTCGTTCATGAACAACACGAGCGGGGCAGAGATGCCAACCTAACACTGTGGACTGTGGATACAATTGTGACCAGAACCGAAAGATTTATCGAGGAAGTCTATAGGCTATATATCATCACGCTACTGCCCTGGAGAGCAGAGCAGTAATTATAAATATCGTCAAATTGGACATATTTTTATACGTTATTTCAGAATTTATAAGCGACGGGATTAAATAGTTGCAACGGGAGGTCAAAGTATGTCTCGGGGATCACCTAGTGTCTTATAAAAACAGTCCTTTATGAGAAGCGTGAAAAGGCATATATGTGTGGACTATCAACCTGCGGACCTGCTATCGAAGCCCTGTTGGTTGGGATAGCGGCCCTCAATCACGGGTCGTCGTCTGCTTTCCATTAGGAGCGCGGCACTCTTGACGTGTCAAATATAAAAAAAAAAACAGAATAATTTATTTTCACCATGTGTATTCCTGTCCCACGTAATATGTGTTGAGCCCATTGTCGTGTTGAAATAGACAGACGCAGGTTGTGGCTACGTGTTGTTGAAATTTTTCAAGCCGCATATATGGCCTTCAACTTGACTTAACGACTGCCATGTTACTGGCAACCGGTACAAACGGCTTAACGTGCTTTCCGAAGCACAGTAACGCTCGCTAATGTAAATGCCAAACAGTGGTCACCCATCCGAGGACCAGCCAAAGGGAAAGTTGCGTACTCACTGATCGTTTACAGAACACTGAATCCGCGGGGCCACGAGCGCACAATAATAACTCCAATTTAAGCTACCTACGTATTGTATGTAGGTACCTACCTCCTTACGTCATATATAGTGAAAGGTCTTGCCTACATAAATTAGATTTCCCAAATAACAATATTCAAATTTACCTCCTCTCGTCTTCGGTTTTACCGACCATTTAAATTTATTACAATCATAACTGTAGTCACAAAAATGTCGTCACAATAAGCAATTAATGATCTCTATCTCTGTAATTCCCCTATCTCGATACCTATTCACCTACTTTGATCTTTTTTGTTATGATGATATTAGGATGATGGTATTTGTATTCATACACACTCTGACGATGTATTTATAAACCCTGCAACCCTCTATTAATAATAGCGGTTTTGGGAAATGGGTGGTTCTTTATCTCTTTATGCACCGTATAAGTATTTGGAAATTAGGTCTAAAGTGCCCCATACACTTACAATAAATAATATTGGTGAACTTACAACAAGATAATTCGAGACCTGTCGGAGAAAAAAAAAAGTCAACATAAAAAGTAGATTAAATGTGCGCTGCGCAAAAAAAAATCATGATACTCGAAACAGTAGGTAGTCACAAACGCAAGGCCACAAAGTCAAAAGCAAGGCCTCCATGAAAGAACGCCTTTTATAAAATTCCTACTGAAATTCAGTAGGCCGTATGTCCTATTAATCCGCAGTAAACACCTACCTTAACAAATACCTCTTCAACCGGGTCTTAATGCTAAACTGATTACAATAAGGTACTCACAGTTGTATGTGTATGTACTTATATGTTGTAAAGTTGTAAACTTTTGTAACTTTATTCAAGGCGCAGTCATCGTTATTGCGTCCTTGTATTGTCTACTTGCTGCTAAAAACTGGTATTTCTAAAGACATGTTTGGCATAAACAATTTGTCATTTTCCTATTGACGAGTATTAACATTTATGTAGGGGGCTATTTAAATGTTTATAACATTCGTAAGCGTTATTAGCTAATAAAATACGTAAAAATTTTATCCCGCGGAAGTGTTTTATTACTGACATGGGTGTTTTGTTACTTTCCAAACTCAACAGATAGTTCCAGTAAAGTTACCTCGCCTAACTAGAGTAGAACTACGACGAAATCTGGACATGAACACGCTGCTATCTATAAGATTATAGGTAGGTAGATAAGTATGTTTTATAATTAGGAAGAATCGTATTTTTGACTCTAAAAATAACATATACATACATATATATTGTCATGACTTTATCCCCGAAGGGGAAGGTAGAGCCATACTATACGCCCACATTTCACCGTTTGCATTTTTGTCCCTCATACCGGGTGGTGAGCCCATTGTCGTGTTTAAATAACAAGAAATACTAATTATTTGTCATTGATATTGCTCAAGCCGTGAAAGTCTAACAAGAAAAGAAAATATTTGCAATTAAATGAGGGATAATTTTTAAAACTATTTAAACTCTCTATTTGAAACTCTGCCACCCCTTCGGGGATAAGGCATGATGGATATTTATTTTATTTATTTATTTAAGTGTGTATTTTCAAGTGTTTGTGTGTAAAAATGATGGTTTCTTAAACATAAAAGCTTCGACAACGTGCACAAGTGTAGTCAAATTGGAAAACTCAATGGAAAGCCGTTATTTTCTAAAATCCACATATAGCTACAGTAAAGTTACAATCGCTTTAAACTTTGAACAAACACTGCTATTTACAAGAATGTACCCTAATGAAGATTTACACTTTCGCCGAAAATTTCGAGAAAAAAAAACTTAACCTGGAAGATTCTAATTTCTTGACTCTGGCATTGCTCAAGCCGAGAAAGTCCATATAGTGATGATTCGAAACCGTGAAAGTATCGATACCTACTTAAATGTGTACCACTCAAATCATCTTGCGATATTACTCATATGAGTCCTAAAAAGTATCGAATATCGAAATCATATGGATAGGTACTTACTCATATCGATACTTACAATGTTTTATGCAAATTATGAAGTATGTTAATGTTATTTTAAGTATAGCGTTTTTCACTTGACTAGAGTACGCCCGCGGCTTCGCCTGCGTGGTTTACTCTTCTTGAACTATTTCTCTTAGTAACTTGATACCAGAATAAAAAGTTGGCTACGTATTAGTCCAGTGTTTCAGCTACAACTAATTGAGAAAATTCACAAAAATCACCTGTTTCATACAACTTTGCAACTTCTTTTCCCCCCTTAGGGGTTGAATTTTCAAAAATCTTTTCTTAGTGCACACCTACAGCACTTATGAAATACTTGTGCACAAGTGTATGGTTCTAAACCTAGGTGTTGCAACTATGCATTAATTGATCACTCCGTCAGGTTCTGCTTTTATACGAGTATAAATAGATAGTATAAATTAGATATTTTAATAAAACTGGTTTACACATCACATTCTTTTATGTTTTATATAATGAATTATTAATTAAACAATAAAGTCCTCTTTTGATACGTTTCCCAAAAAGAGCAATTGTTGTAAATAATAGGTCTTTACCTATGAATTTGCCGTTCTGCAGTACTGGCCATTTCAAATCAAAATAATTTTTGTTTAGCGTAGAATTCTAATTTCAATTTAATTTTATTTTAAAAACATGGAATTCTTCTTCCAAAAGTTGTCATTTGTTTATTCATAAGTGTTATATTTTCATCGCAATTTAATCTTTTTCGTAATCATGAATACGTTAAAAATTCGAGTAATTATAGAATATGAGTACCGTCTTGGCAGCAACGCGGCAGAAGCAGCACGCAACATCAACTACGTTTACGGAGCTCACACTACAAACCAACGCATCACCTGTTATTGGTTTGCTCGCTTCCGTTCTGGAAATTTTGACGTGAAAAATTAACCTCGCGGTCGTCCAAGAGACTTTGGTCTACAATTACGAATTAAAGGCTACAATGCTGGCTCTACAAATACACAATCTACGGCTGAATAAGCAGCAGCTTTCGATGTTAGCGACAAAACAATATTGGTCCATTTGCGTCAAATCGGCAAGGTAAAAATGCTTGACAAATGGGTGCCCCACGAACTCAATGATCGAGACGTGCCTTGCACTGCTCAACAGACACACAAATGAAGGAATTTTGAACCGCATTGTTACCTGCGATGAAAAGTTTGATAACAGCAAGCGCTCAGCAAGTTGGTTGGATCCTGGTTTAGCACCTAAATAATGCCCTAAACGAAAACTTACCCCTAGAAAAGTGATGGTCACTGTTTGGTGGTCCATCGCCGGTGTGATTCATCACTGCTTCTTACCTAACGGGGTGAGCATTACTGCAGATGTGTACTGTGAAGAACTGAACACAATGATGGAGAAGCTGGCACATCTCCAACCAGCATTGGTCAATCGCTCGTCTCCGCTGCTCTTGCACGACAACGCGCGACCTCGTACTGCACGGAAGACAGTCTCCAAGTTGCAAGAACTGGGGTTGGAAGCTCTCCGTCATCTGCCCTACTCACTAGACCTTGCGCCTACAGACTACTACTTTTTCCAAAATTTGGATATCTTCTTGGCGGTAAAAAAACTCAATACCCGAGAGGAAGTACAAAATGCCTTTGAAGAATTTGTTGCCTCCCGTCCAGCTGATTTCTTTAAGAAGGGCATCAATAAACTGCCACTGCGTTGGCAAAGATGCATTGATTGTATGGGTGATTACTTCGATTAATACAAATAAAAAATACATTAAAGAATTAGTTTCAATTTTTTATACAAAACGGCAATTTCATAGGTAAAGACCTAATATTTTGGAGACAAATATCGTTGTAGAGATATATGTATGTATAATGAGATTATGACTCCTGTTACGTAGTATGTAGGTATGTTCAAATGGTTGCTGATGTGAATATGATGTAGCTTAAATTATGGGTGCATACACTAGTACGACTACCTACGAGTTATAAAAGGAAAGCGACACTGTGATCTCTTGGTCCTAGGTGAAACCGGTACATCAGGGGAGGTTAATGCCTTAATCGTCTTATTGTAATTAATTTGTTTCACATAATGTTACATGAGTAGAAAGGTAACTATAATGCTTACCTTCTACATTATGCTATACGAATGTTCCAATAAACATGTTGATGTCCTCGTTGAATTTGAATTGCTGTGATAGTGCTATACATGTTACGTAGCGCAAAAAAATGTACTGTCACTCGGAGCAAAAATGTGAATCGATCGCGATTATAAATATTGTTTATCAATCACGCCTTATCCCCGAATGGGTGGCAGAGGCATATTATACGCTCACATTTCACCGGGTGCATTCCTGTCCCACGTAAAAGGTGGTGAGGGCCTTGTCATGTTGAAATAGACAGACGAAGTGGCTACCTGCTGTTGAAATGTTTAAAACCGCCTATGAGGCCTTCAACTTGGTTTAACGGGGCCATGTTACTGGATACCGGGACTAACAACGGATTAACGTGTCTTCCGAAGCACGGAAACGCTCTTAAATGGAAATACCACCTACCAATTAACTTTAACTTATTATTCAAGAACAATCTCAAATTTGGATTTTGACGGGAACAGCATAAGAAGCGGTCGCCACTCCGTTATAATTTTTTCTTAACTACTTAATGTATTTTCGAGTGTTTATGTGTAAAAATTATGGTTTCTTAAACATAAAAACTTCGACAACGTGCACAAGTGTTGAAAAATTGGGTAACTCAGTGGAACGCGGCATTTTCTGTTACCTTCCAAAATCCACATGTACCTAACTGCAGTAAAATTTACCATCATTTAACTGCAGTTGAACTTTGAAGAAGAAGCTCAAATAAGGATAACTAAACTTAAGTAATTTTAAATTCATTGCTCTGCGGTAATACCTGCCTTTGCTGCTTTTGCTAACGGATAGAGATCCGTTCCCATATACGTACCTACATGATTGTTTTTCATGAATTTCAGTTAAGAAATTCGATCTTTAGAGTACAAACAGATAGAAAAATAGGGCATTTGAATAGGAAGCCTCTCGGTCTCTACGATCGCTCTAAAGTAGGCTCCGTTTTATGGATAATATATTCTTTTTTTGATTGATGATTATAAATACTTAAGAAAGAGTAACTGGGTCACGAACACGAAATTAGTGACCAGTGGTTCTTCATATCGTCTTTTGGGCTGCGTAGAAACATTGTATGCAGACGACGATTCGTATTACAGACCCTTCATTTAGTGCCCGAGGTCCGGTTTGACTGTCTCCTACAGGTAGCTGTTAATGTAAATCAGAACTCCTTAAGAGGCCTTTGTCTTTATGGAATATGAAATGAGTGTCGTTTGTACTCCCAGCACTAACCAGGACTTAGGTTGACTCAATTTACTTAAACATGATGGCGAAGCATCCTCCTTATAGGTATAACTAGGTGACCCCCACGGCTCCGCCCGTGTCATACTTCAAACTCCAATGGCACCTATTTAAACCCGTCATATAAATTCTACCAAAAAAAAATAAAGTAATAAAAATTGCCCGATTTGTCGACATTTATGATTACTGCTCCGCTCTCCAGGGAAGTAGCGTGATGAATAGCCTATAGCCTTCCTCGACAAATGGACTAACTAACTAAAATATTTTTTCAAATCCGACCAGTAATTCCTGAGATCAGCGCGTTGAAGCAAACAAAGAAACAAACAAACTCTTCAGCATTATAATTTTAGTATAGATAAAAATTTTAGTATAGAGAATGCAGCTCCCCGTCTTCTGTATATACGCAACATATTTCAATGCGTTTTTTTTAATTGGATAGGATGATTTGATAGGAAGTTTATACATATTTTTGAATATTGTATTTTATTTCGTAAATTTGTTAATACGTCGGCAAAATTACACCGACAGAGGGCTTTCCTCGAAAGCGCTGTTTAAACTTTGAGAGATATAACACAACATGTACAATGGTTTTAGGTTTTAAAGGTTTACAGAAAATTTCGTAGTGGCATAATGTCTATCTTTAAAGGATAGCCCTGTGGGTACGGGAAACCTTCTGACATCAGTTAATAGCATAAGTTTAAACAATACTTATTCATAGCCCATTTAAGAAGGTATAATATATTTAAGACCTTGGCTCTGCTTAAATAACTTTTAGAAAGTTTTAATGTACGCCTTTTGAATAAAAAAAAATTGCACAATGTAAGTATCAACTCGGATAAAGCTTCGAGCCATACTTTCTCTTTTTTAATGTAAATTATACAGGCAACAGGCAATCAGTTTTGGGCACAACCTCTCAAGTCTTCTTGCTGTCAGGCAATATTAATGACCGTCATAACTCGATAATATCCTACTAATATTATAAACGCGAAAGTTTGTTATAATGGATGTTAGTTACTGTTTCACGTAAAAAATACTGAATGGATTTTATTGAAACTTTACAATAATAAAGCTTATACATCAGAATAACACATAGCTTTTTTATCCTGGGAACAAGTTCCTGTGGCTAACCGGAAAATATCTGTACGCTGGCGAAGCCGCGGGCGTCAACTAGTAAACTATAAGTACGAAAAATCATGTTTTGCACTGACATTGCTCATCCGTAATATGTTCTATAGAGGTAGTATTTCATTAGCGTTCATGGATAGACGTCGTATCGCGATACACAAAATGTAAACTCGTACACTTTAAGTCAGTTAAAACATTAAAATGGGTAAAACTAAGTTATTGTGGTCATGTGCTTTAGTGATAGTAGCTATAGAACGAAGTATAGTGTGTGCCCAGTTTGTGCGTTCACCTTGCCCGGATATATTTAACTACGAAACGGATGGGTCCGGTACTTACGGGAAAATAGTACTAAGACCTAATGGACCAGCGTCGCAGTTAGTTGTACAAATTAATTTTACAGTAGCAGCTAAGTTATATTCAGTAAGTATTTATATTTTATCAACCGACTTCGAAAAAGGCGGAGTTTCGACTCGACTGAATGTTTTTTTTGTATGATTATTACGCACCATTCTGCTATTTATATTGATGATTGTCTTTTGATAAGTTACTTCAAAGGTGGTTCCATATAAATTTTAACGAAATTAAATCTGCGGTTTTTGAGAAAATCAACAAAAACAAAAATATATACACAGATAATATTTTCGTGTTCTGTAATTTGGCGCTTAAAAATGTGTAACTTTTGAAAGCTTTTCTAATAATGTTCTTATTAATACTTTACCTACGTAAAAATAATAATTGCATCGTATCGGGCCGTAAAATATAATAAATGTTCTTTCAATCTGGATCCCCTGAGGAAGGAACAATTGGGTTAAAGCTTGTAAATTGCCCCGGCCTTGGAAAGCTGATGGAAAGTGATCATCATAGCCTATGGACGTTTGCCACACCAGAGGTGCAGCACTCGCGCTGCCAACCCTTTATAAACGTTTTAAGACCCCTTTTGAAGAACCCCATACTATAGACATTCGGGAAATCCCAGGCAGGGAGTTCATTCCACAATCTAAGCGTACGCGGAAAAAAGCTTCTATCGGACCTAACCGTGTGCGTGCGCTCCAGACGCAGTGTTCAGTAAATTCGAGTAGAGCATTTAACTGATTCTAATTTATAAGATAAACTTACTTATAAACCTATATCTATACTAATATTATAAAGCGGAAATATTTGTAAGATTGTTTGTAAAGAATAGGCTCAGAAACTACAGGGCTGATTTAAAACAAATCTATAACCATTAAAAAGCTACAGCTACTTCGTGAGTAACATAGGATATATTGGACTTTCGAAAAGTTTAGGGTTCCCTACGAATCCTGAATAGGAAAACTTTACAAGCCGGCGAAGTTGCGGGCATTAACATCTAAAACTTAAATAAATAAAATAAATATCCATCACGCCTTATCCCCGAAGGGGTGGCAGAGGCATATTATATGCCCACTTTTCACCGTGTGGATTCCTGTCCCACGTAATAGGTGGTGAGCCCATTGCCGTGTTGAAATAGACAGACGCAGGTTGTGGCTACCTGCTGTTGAAATTTTCCCATAAGGCCTTCAACCAAGCTTAACGACTGCCACTTTACTGGCAACTGGGACCAACGGCTTAACGTGCCTTCCGAAGCACGGAAACGCTCGCAAATGTAAATGCCACAAAGTGGTCACCCATCCGAGGACCAGCCATAGTGAAAGTTGCGTAACTCAGTGATCGTTTACAGAACACTAAGACCGCGAGGCCACGAGCGCTTCCGACGATTTTTTATTACCAACTTAATCACGTTAATTAAATGTTTTACGATTCCATGTTATTTCATCCTGTTGAAATAACAAGGTATAGTGGAGTTTTAGACTTTAACTACACATTACCCTTTCGATCGTGTTACTCGAATAATACTAAAATTTAATTCAGATTTCTATGTGAAAACTTTTAGATCATAGTCTGGTTGTAAATTTTTGTACTACCAAATTCGATAAAAACAATTTCAATATTCGAATAGAACAATCTTGGCAAAGAAATATTATTTCATTTTTCTGATACAAGCTTCTAAGCCTCCACCAGAGGAACCAAATTTCATAGTATCAATTTCTGGAGGGGGCTTCTTATCAGGTCCTGATATTAACCATTTTAATTTAGCGATAACAAATCCAGGCTTGAGCCCTTTAGGACACGCCAATACGCAGTTCAAGATAGTGTGGCATCGAAAAGCTTTAAAGACATCTTGTAAGTCATGAAGCCTCCTTTGTGTGTCTTCATCTCTTGAATCAATGACCCATCTATGCGCATGTAGCAAAGCAGCTGGCCCTAAAAACCTGCGGCCGTTCCACCAATAACTGGGACACGATGTTGAGCAACACCCACACAGTACACATCAACATCTAAAACTTGCAACTTGCATATAAAACTTTTTTTATTCTCTTGGCTTAGCGACTGCTATGCTACTGGCAACGGAGACCAATGGCTTAACGTGTCTTTCGAAGCAAGCAAACACTCGTGAATGGAAATGCCACAAATTGGTCATCCATCCGAGAACTAGTCATAGCGAAAGTTGCTTAACGTGGTGATGGTTTACAGAATACTGAGTCAGCGGGATTACGAGCGCTTCAACCGAACAAAATAGAGTGATTTCATTTTATATGTTATAGATAGAAGATGATTATAAATAAACCGGTAACAAAAAGTTAAAAATGAATTGTCATACTAGAAAAATTGTAAACAAGTAACGTGCCCTTTACAACTTCTTAGCCGAAACCAGTTTCAAAACCGGAAGTGGTAGAACCTTAAAAAAAGCCTATGCACGTATTCATGGTGTCCTGAAACGAATGCCGCAAACCGTTTGTCTTTATCTCCTATGGTTTCTGTGAAATAGATACGTACAGACGGACAGACTGAGCTGTTTTCTAACCTTTAGGGTTTATATAAAGTATAAAAGTGTAAAGCTATTATCACATCGCTGGCAACCCAGACATGCACCTAAAGATGTACCTGGCCTAAGTAGCCATGCCATAAACATTATAAAAAAAACGTACCTATAGGTATGTTTTTTGTACAGCCTCATATCAACACCGACTCTAGTTAACTGGTTATCCAATAATTATGATTAGGCCCTGTCGCTAACGGCTTTTTTTTAAATAATGGTTGTAAGTTGTCAAGACTTGAATAGAGGATTTTGGTTTATAATACCGCTTTGGTTTTGTAACAGTTTGCACAACTCATTCGTAATCGTTATGCATCTGACTTTCAACCATATATTTATCTAATACTAGCTGACCTGACCGGCCTCGTCCGTGACATACTTCCAACCCCGTGGCACCCATTTAATCCCGTCGCATATAACTTTTCCAAAAATGTATGAAAGTTTCCCCGATTTGTTGACTTTTATTATTACTTCTCCGCTCTCCTGTGTAGTGGCGTGATGATATATAGTTAAGTACCTTCCTCAATAAATGGGCTATCCAATACAAAAAGAATTTTTCAAATCGGTCCAGCCGTTCACACCTGATGGCGTGACCTAGGGAAATAGGGATTCATTTTTAATATATACAAGATTAGTTCGGTAAGCCGGTTTAACGTCCGTATTCCAGAATGTTACTCAATACTCAATCGACGCTTGAGAGTAGATTTTATAAGGCAAAATCTAGCCTCAAGCGTTGATTGAATATTGAGAAACGTTCTGGAATACGGACCTAAGACTTGTCGTGGTCGTGACTTCGTGAGGTGCGTGTTGACCGAGAATTAAAGCTTAAGTATAAAATTTGGAACCCCGTATTTAATCCCGTTACTATTAATTTTAACAATAATATATGAAATTTTGCCCAATTAGTTGACATTTATGATTACTGCTCCGCTTTCATGGGAAGTAGCGTAATGATATATAGCTTTGATTCTTCCACGATACACAAGTCGTTTTAAATTCGAATTAGAAGTTCCTGAGATTATAGTGTCAAACCAATAAATTTTTAAAATATATAATATTAGTATACATACACATACATATGTTTGTTTAAACATTCTCGTACATATAACACGTTAAGAGATCGTTTGTAAATAATCCGAGATACGGTACTCATACCAGGAAAATATAAAAGAAACATTATTTGTAATATTAAGAATCAAAGTTAAACTTGCAAATCACTTAAAGAGGTATGGAACATCGTTGGTTATGGTACTTAATTTGAATCGCAAAAGAGTCAATTAAGAGTTCACTCTTTAGGTATAGGTACCACATTTGGATTTTTTCTTGGTTGGGAGTAATAATCAACTAGGTGCACTTGCCGTCCCCGGTAAGTCTAAATAAACTTTTGGTGATTATTCCTTCATGGTATGTCAGATTTTCGATTTTGTTTTTTCTAAACCATCTATGGCTAGATATCGTATTATGGGTCAAATTTGATCAAAAATTGTTGAGTGGTTTGGGAGAAGTTCGAGGACAAAGCTAAAATCCGAATCGGGGAGAAATGGCACCAATAATAATAATAAATACTGTGGGACACTTTTTACACAGCGCCATCTAGCTCAAACAAAGCTATAAAGCTTGTACTATGGGACCTAGATAACTTAAATACATACTTACATATTTCTAAATACATTTTATAACTACATGGCAAACACCCAAATTCCAATACCAACATAACACAAATATTTGTTCCGACACGGGAAAAGAATTTAAACTTCAGCCCTGCAGTTGTATACAATTATATCACTGCGCCATCGAGGCAGTCATATTAAACTTAAACCCATTACATTTTTAATTTTATGAAGCGCTCGTGGCCCCGCGGTCTCAGTGTTCTGTAAACGATCACTGAGTTACGCAACTTTCACTATGGCTGGTACTCGGATGGGTGACCACTTTGTGGCATTTACATTTGCGAGCGTTTCCGTGCTTCGGAAGGCACGTTAAGCCGTTGGTCCCGGTTGCCAGTAAAATGGCAGTCGTTAAGCCTGGTTGAAGGCCTTATGGGCGGCTTAAAAATTTCAACAGCAGGTAGCCACAACCTGCGTCTGTCTATTTCAACACGGCAATGGGCTCACCACCTATTACGTGGGACAGGAATCCACACGGTGAAAAGTGGGCATATTATATGCCACTGCCACCCCTTCGGGGATAAGGCGTGATGGATATTTATATTTATTTACTTATTATTATTTGTTCTAAGAATCAAACTATCAGTGAGGGGGGGTATTGCAAGAAATTATCGTTGCCCTAATATATACTAATATTAGGTCTTTACCTATGTTATTGTGTAATTGCCATTTGTATGAAAAAAATAAAACAATTTTTTTATGTATTTTTTATTTGTATTAATAGAAGTAATCACCCATGCAATCAATGCATCTTTGTCAACGCAGTAGCGGTTTATTGGTGCCCTTCTTATAGAAAACAGCTGGACGGGAGGCAACAAATTCTTCAAAGGCATTTTGTACTGCCTCTCGGGTATTGATTTTTTTCCCGCCAAGAAGTTATCCAAATTCTGGAAAAAGTGGTAGTCTGTAGGCGCAAGGTCTGGTGAGTAGGGCGGATGACGGAGAGCTTCCAACCCCAGTTCTTGCAACTTGGAGACCGTCTGCTGTGCAGTATAAGGTCGCGCGTTGTCGTGCAGGAGCAGCGGAAACGAGCGATTGACCAATGCTGGTTGGGGATGTGCCAGCTTCTCCATCATTGTGTTCAATTCTTCAAAGTACACATCTGCAGTAATGCTCACCCCGTTAGGTAAGAAGCTGTGATGAATCACACCGGCGCTAGACCACCAAACAGTGACCATCACTTTTCAAGGAGTAAGTTTTCGTTTAGGGAATTGTTTAGGAGCTGAACCAGGATCCAACCAACTTGCTGAGCGCTTGCGGTTATCAAACAGAATTCATTTTTCATCGCAGGTAACAATGCGGTTCAAAATTATTTTGATTTGAAATGGCCAGTACTGCAGAAGGGTAATTTCATAGGCAAATACCCATTATTATAAATCTGAAAAGTTTGTTTGTATGGTTGAACGCTCTAATCTTAGCAACTACTGGTTCGATTTAAATAAAAAAATTGTGTTGGAATGCCCATTTATCGAGGAAGGCTATATCATTACGTTACTACCCAGCAGGAGAACGCAGCAGTAATCAAAAATGTCAACAAATCGAGCAAATTTCATGCATTTTTGTAAAATTTATGGGACGGGTGTTTTAAATATGTCACGGGTGAAGCCACGGGGCTCATCTAGTTATTAATATTCCCGCTGGCCCCAAGAGCTTAGCTAAATTGATTGTGTTAATAGTGCGTTCGCAAGTCAGTTGACTAATGAAAATTTGAACAAGATAGAACTATTAGAGTTTTCTTCTTAATCTTAAATGCTTTCCCAGTTCCTTCCAAATCCTAGCTGGATTTGGAGATAGAGGTCCACTTTTATTGGGCTGCATTGTTGACTGCGCATTGTTGGGAGCAACTGCCGTCCAACCTCCCATCCCCGTAAGGACGCCTGTGTAGTTGCCTTGTCCGTTAGTCAGCGGTTGCTAGTGAGGTCGCTTGAAAATATATAAGTATTTATATCACTTGTCTAGATTCCATAACACAAGCTTATATTAGCTTACTTTTGGCTATGTTTGGGCTAGACGGCAATGTGTAAAAAAAGGCCCAATCTATATATATAAAAATGAAACCCGTTTTCCGTTGTCACGACATAGCATTGAAACGGCTTGACCGATTTGAAAAATTCTTTTTGTATTGGATAGCCCATTTATTGAGGAAGGTTCTTAGCTGTATATCATCACGTACTACAGAGGAGAGCGGAGCAGTAATCATAAATATCAACAAATCGGGGAAACTCTCATACATTTTTAGAAAAGTAATAAGCGACGGGATTAAATAGGTGCCACGGGGTTGGAAAAATTGTGGAACATTTTTATTACACAGCGCCGTCTAGCCCAAAGTAAGCTAATATAGGCTTGTGTTATGGGATCTAGACATCTGATATACATACTTATATATTTCAAAATACATACATATTATACATAGCAAACACCCAAACGCCGAAACAAACATTTGTAGATCACAAAAATATTTTTTCCGACCCGAGACCTCAGTCGCGGCAGTCGCATGCACTACCACTGCGCCACCGAAGCATTCATGACAAGCGTACGGCCCACCTGATGGAAAGTAGTCACCGTAGCCTATGGGCGTTTGCAACACCAGACTCGCAGCACTTTCGCTGCCGACTCTTTAAAAACATTCTAAGACCCCTTTTGAAGAACCCTATACTGCCATGTAAACGTTCGGGAAAACCCAGGCAGGCAGTTCATTCCACAACCTAAGCGTTCGCGGCATACAGCCTCTATCGGACCTAACCGTATGCGAGCGTTCCGGAAATTATATTTAAAATTTGAAATCTGTATTTTAATATTCATTAATGGTAGTAAGGAGGCGCCGTCGTATGGGGTATCGCGCATCCTCAACTAGATTGACCAGGAGTCTAGTGTTCCGCGGGTAACTCCCAGCGCTTGCTCGCATTCCATCCCTTCTGCTTATTGTCTCTCTCTGTATATAGCTCTCGAGCCGCAAGCATAAACTGCTCCTATTGGAGCTGGCAGCTGTCATCCAACTAGTTCCCTGTGAAGACACCATTTCGAGGCATCCTTTTGCCGAGTCACGGTAACTTAACCTATCCTGCGGTAGGGTTTAGTCTAGCCCCTCTCCAGAGCCAGAAATCCTGCTCAAAACCACCTTAAAGTCCCCACAACAGGGTAGTTAAGTACCGAAATGCATGCATAATTCTATGTAGGTACCTACGAGTATACTGCTTATTAAAAACTTCATTCACCATCTTCATGATACATCTTGATGTGTGCTTTGAATAACTTAACATCAAGTTAATATGTTTGCGTATTTGCGTGACTACCAACGTGGCATAAATTACAGTCAGATCGTAGATCCAATAGTTAGGCTGCAAAAGTACCTACGTGGCGAATTTGTGCATGACTAAATCGTATCATTAAAATAATATGATTATTGAAACTCATTTCTCGAGTTACTCGTAAGGTCAGGTCACTATTGCGGGCTGCTCTTATTTACCCACTTTCTTGTGTACGTGGGTATGTGCATATTTGTGACTGTTCGTGTAAACTTCTGTATAGCAAACGTCAGTGTTATACAAGTGTTATCGCCATATTTTGTTTGCCATGGTTACTGTTGTACAGTTAAGTTTAGTATTATAGATACAAGCAAGCAGGCGGCAGCAAGGTTTGTGGTCGGTGTAGCAGATCAATGAGTAGCAGATTTTCGAAAGTATCAAATTTATTTCTCACTTTATAGAATGCGATTACAGAAATTTGCTTAAATATAACATTAAAGCAAACACAAGTAAAACATGTCGGAGACAGGCTTATATATTTGTTTATTTTTACATTCGACATTATGAATAATTGAAACGTCTGACAACTAAAGGTTTTTAAATTGGCTGCGTTTAGTCCCGGTAATAACTAATATACAAATATGTAATTTGAGTTTGTTATTGTGTGAGCACCAAGTAGACTCAATTTATGATTTTGAATTTGATATGAGAGTTGCTGTGCAGTTTTTGGGTATGTCATGCTCGCCTAAGTGTCCTGGCAGTGGTGGCGTATGTATCGGGTCGCCTTATTCCCTATAATACGGTTGAGTAGGGCGATGGCTGATATATATGTGCCGTCTGTTGGGACTGGTCAGCTTATAGCTGTTATAGCAATTATTACAAATAATATTATTTAAATTTAAGGCAAACTAAGTTTAGTCGACTGTTCTCACATAAATCCAAAGGAACAATGTAAGTGTAATTTTAATGTTGTAAGCCACACCTACATTTTAAAAGAGCATCCATTGGCTTTCTTGCTAGATTCTTCTTAAAGTGTAGGCTGCCCTTAGAACTGGCAACTAGAATAGCTCTAAGTTTGATATGATTTTAAACACAACATTGATTTTGGTTTTGTTTCGTATGAATTAATTACTACATAATTGGTCAAACATCATGTCATCATCAAACTAATGTAATTACTGGCGGTTAGAAAAGAGTGGCCATGAATTTTATTGCCAGGTTCTTCCTCAGGCTCTACCTTTTGCCTTGCGAATCTGGCAGTAAATGTAAATGTAGAAGCAATAATATTGACGTTCATAAGTGTTACTTTGTGACCTACATGAATAAAGATATTTCATTCATTTCATTTCATTCCGGAAGAGAGATCAAAGAAGAAAATGTTGCCAGTATAACAGAACAATTGTACTATGTAAAGTCACAGACATAAGACAGTAAGCAGACCCAACGTTAGCGAAAAATACCGTAGCGTAATACACACTCATAGAAAGTTACCTTAGCTATTTCAGTTGATTTCTTGATAATGAAACTTCATCACTCTATGCACAACACCTTTTTGTATATTTTTGTCTACTTTTCTAATATTATACAATACTTTTATGTAATATTTTCACTTCGATCATAAATCTTTGATTCAAAGATGACAGCGGCGGTTTTTATTACAAGTTTGTGGCTTAGTTGTAGTAGAAAATTTGGCTAAGCGCTGTTCGCCGTCAAAGTGTGAGTTAGATTTATTTTGACAAATACCTGATTTGACACTGGCAGTAGTTGTTATAACAACTGCCATTCACAGCCATTAACAAAACAAAAAAATAAGTTATTTGATTATGAGAAAATACGAGATCTTATAAGTTTGGTACTATGTGCTTTTTGCCGTTCAATGAATTCTGCTTGGCAAAGGCTAAATTTATTATATGCTTACCCTAGGTCATCACCAATTATTGTAGGTTGTCATAGCGTCTCATCAGTGTAAATTTTGGGGTTTATAGACCCAAAAATGTATATACATATAAACAAACGTGCGATTGACATCTCTATAGGAATCTATATTCCTATTATAGTAGTGGCATGTTTGCATATTTATTCAGATAATGAATACATAGTAAAAGCGCTCGTAATTCCGCTACCTCAGTGTACTGTCACTTGCTTGTCCTAAATAGGTCACATTGTGGCAGGGCAACGCTTGTAAACGAAAATCCATTTACGGCATTTCCCTGTTTCGGAAGGCACGTTAAGACGTTAGTCCTGGTTACCATGGTTACTGTTGTACAGTAGTGCCTATTTTGAAAACACAATTTAAGTCAATCCTAACTATGAAACTCTTTGGTCTAAGCTTAGCCTATGTTGTCATTTCATTTGGGAATTTAAGTTCCAGCTAGGGTTGGTGCAATATTTTTTTTCATTAGGTGTGTGAACATATCGTGTGAACTTATGATACGCCTAACTTTAGTGCAAATGGGCATAAGTCCTTATGACAATTATTAAATTTGAAAATTAGCAGTCGTTAAGCCATATGAGCTTGAACTATAAGCTCATATCGGCGGCTTAAAAAATTCAACAGTGGGTCGCCGAAACCTAAACCTGTCCATTTCAACACGGCAATGGGCTCACTACCTGTCACGTGGGATAAAAAATGCTTGCTTTCACCTTTGCCTGTCCCTTCGGTGGGCATAAAAGTACGACTATATATAGGATTGTAATGAATAGAGTTCCAAAAATTCGACTGAGATTACAGTTATAAATATTTAAAAAAAACTATTTTCTATTTATTATCCTCAATTGGCATGAAGTTTGTTCAGCTTTCCTTCTGCGTTGTGAAAGTGTCAGGCGACAGATTTCACATACCTACCGTTCAGATATATTATTATTGTAAGCATTCAAGTTTTTTGTTGACACTTTCTTTTTAAATAACCAGGTAAAGATTGATTTGGTGGTAAAGTGTGCTGTTTGAATCCCAAGTCAGAATAAATATTTGTTGGATGTGTTTCAGTGGGAATACGGGGATAAAAATGTAGGCTAAAACCATCTCTGATGTAGTTTATTGTCAAAATTTAATCTCAATGAATGCTGAACTTTTTGAGTTATTGCAGCATAGGTACATTAACTTAACTCTCGAACGAACTTTACTCTCCCTTTGGCCCCTAACCTAAACCATCTCTGAAGTTTATTGTATGTCGTTTCATAATTTGATCTCAATCGATGCAGAAGATTTTGAGTAATTTAAGCATACATACATTATACATTATTTGGTGGCGCGGTAGTTGTGTATGCGACTGCCGCGCATGAGGTCCCGGGTTCGATTCCCGGATCGGAACAAATATTTGTGTGATTTACAAATGGTTCGGTTTCGGAGTTTGAGTGTTTCCTATGTGTAATATGTATGTATTTAGAAATATATAAGTATGTATCAGTTGTCTAGATCCCATAGTACAAGCTTATAGCTTAGTTTGGTCCGTCTATTTCAAAACGGTAATAGGCTGACCACAAAATTTGGGCGTATAATATGCCTCTATGCAAATTTAGATTCCACAAAGTGGTCACCTACCCAAGGGCCAATTATAGCGAAACTTGCTTAACGTAGTAATCGTTTGGGATCACCACCTGTAACGTGGTACAAAAATGCATACGGTAAAATGTGGGCGTATGGTATGCCTCTACCTATGCCTACCCCTTCGGGATAAAGGCGTGACAATATGTATGTATGTATGTATGCCAAATTGAAGGTCCTTATGCGCCAACTTAAATATTTCAACAGCAGGCAGCAACTATTTACGCCTGTCCCTTTCAACACGACTATAGAGTCATCATCTGTTATGTGGAATTAAAATGCACATGCTACATGCATACATGGGCGTACATGGCTATAATATCGCTTCGGGGACAAAGGCGTGATTATTTCTAGTGCTGACGGAAATGGTTTTCAAAGGAGTTATACTCATACTGCCAACTCTATTATTATTATTATTATTTTATACCACTGAGATGGCAGACAAGCATACCGCTGATGGTAAGTCACCGTAGACTATGGACGTTTGCAACACCAGAGGTGCAGCACTCGCGCTGCCGACCCTAAGCGTGTTGACACGGACAGGGATACATTGTAACTACCTAATAAAATTTCAAGCCCTTCAAATTGGCTTAACGACTACCATGATTACTGGCAACTGGAGCTACGACTCAATATACTTTCCGGAATACGAAAACGCTAGTAAATAGAAAAGTCACAATCAGTTACTCATCTCAAGATCATCATCATCATCCTCTTGCCCTTGTCCCAATTTACTTGGGGTCTGCGCAGTATGTATAAATTCTATACTGCAAAATGTTTTGGCTTGGTTTTTATGGTCGGCCGCCAGCCTGACACCAACCCTCCTTGGGAATGCTATCGTTTGGTGATTTGCCCGCCACCACACGGGTGCCTTTGATCTTTTTACTTTTTGGCTCAAGATCAACTGGAGTAAAATGTTTAACGCATTTGCATAATTAGACGATTTATTTTGTTCAACTGTTACCATTGTGCCATTGAACCTAAGAGTAGGTTAATTTATTTTTCCGCATCAAAATGTAGGTATATATGAATATATGATTCATTTTCAATACACAGTTATATTTTTTAAACTCAAACACAAATCCCATTTCACGCTCCCCCTTTTTAAAAGTTTATAGAGACAATTTCGAAATGCACTTCTAGTACTTTGTAATCCAAGATCTTCATCAATAAAGAAGACTTTAAAACCTACACCGAGTGTACACTCGAACTCGGTGACGTCCAGGTGAAGTTATAATGTCTTAGAACCTGAATCTAAATTAATGAGGAGATAAATTATTAAACGAATTGGAAAGCAAGAGGTTTATTATGATAGGTTACAGCTTAACCAATCCTCACCTCTTGTATTACTTTCAGTCTACATTAGATCTGGTTTTTCTTTACTCTACCTACTCTTTATAACACATTACTAGCGCGGCAGTGCACGAATTGAAGTCCGTCGTAATCTCAGCAATGTAAACTACATTAAGGATTAACATGACTTCTGAAAAGCGAAAAGTTGGCCGTCACACCAGACCCAGGCAACATCACTAGACAATGCAATATCGCAGGCGCCCTTACGGGGTTGCCAGATCTAGTAGACGGTAGCCGTTTCCATTTACATAGACATATTGTCACGGCTTTATACCCGAAGGGATAGGCAGAGGCATACTATACGCCCCCATGCCACAGTATGCACTTTTGTCCCACGTAACAGGAGGTGAGCCCATTGCCGTGTTGAAAGGAACAGGTGCAGGTTGTGGCGACCTGCTGTTGAAATAATACCGAAAATGTAAAGTTTGATATTTGCATTTTGAGTGCTGTTTCTACCAGTACTTTATATAAAAGTGGGCTCCATCTCCAGTTAGGTTTTGAAGAAACTGGGAAAACACTTATGAAGAACTCGCAAGAAACCACAAATCGCAAGACGCAGACACAACGAGCGTCATATCTAATCCTGAACGTAACGTAAATACCTAATAAACTAAACGAGTTATTGACAACATTCTAAGCAGTAAATTAATATTATTAAAATATAATCTATTCTGCGGCTAAACGCTCACAGAAGGAATACCGGATCTAATAAACATAATTAAATTTTGACAACAAAGATTCTATGACCTCAACTATGTTTTTTAAATATGATAAAAAATAAATAGATTAATAATCTGCAAGAAGCCAAAGAAGTACGCATGGATTGCGAAGCCTGGCGATCAGTCCTCTCTCACTACCTTGTCAGGGATGCAGAGTGGAAATAGGAAGATAGTTAAAAATAATAAAAGTGTGTGCTTAAGACCGCACGGCAGAAGTAAAAACTTAATTGGCAGTCGCAATCAATTATTACGTATGAATTGAATATACTAAACACAGCGACACAACAGCGAAGAGCAGCTGACTGTATCTTTCTCGCTCGGGTACACTCGGCGTTCCCGAGTTCACCCGATCGAGCCTTTCACCTCAGAGCGTGACGGATCAGCCTAACTTACTACCTACGGAAAAATCTATGTGCGGTGCGCAAACAGAAGTTTTCCCTTCAAACCTGTTGTAGTTTACCCTATTGCTGTCCCCTAGGGGATTGAAAAGCACTTACCATTCTATTATTATTCCCAGGGAATTCTAATGCACTAGGCGTGACGTGTGTCCAAGGTACCTACATTAGCTCAGAAGTAACCAAAGTTGTTAAAAGATTTATAAATGAAACTGGCTCGTTACTATGATTTACTCGTTAAGTAATAGTATCAGGTGTTCATGACATTTAGATTTTATATTAAGCCGGACATTCGAATATGATAAAAACTAAACACCAATTTTAAAAAACCAACAATATTTTCAAAATACCTATATCTAGTGAGGGACTTATATAGGTCTTTTAAAAATATTGTAGGTGAACCGTATCTTGGCGTAATAAAACTACCTTGGCGTTGACGTCAAAAAAAATACAATCCTCACTTTTATTTTGTAAATTTTATTTCAATTACCACTTCTATAGTGTTAAGAGTCAGTCAGTCAGTCAAACAATACCAGACGGACGGACATGGTGAAACTATAAGCGTTTCTTATTTCCTACAGAACTTTGAAAACTCCGAGTGTCTCCACTAAATGTGATGATTACAGTGAAAGTAATAACTTTTTATCTTATTGCTTCGTTCATATTCTGAAAGTGGATTGTCATTTAGCTTGGCCCGTTCGTCTTTTTACCGCAAACATCAGCAATTCTTTGCACCCGATTAATTGCGACATTTTTTTTTCAACCATGGCCGTCTAGCCCAAAATAAACTAAAGATTGTGTTGTTGTTAATAACCAATTTAGTAAAATTTGAGGATAAAATAAATAATGTGGGACACTTTTCACACAGCGTCATATAGCTAAAACTAAACTTAAGCTTGTGTTATGGGATCTAGACCACTGATAAACATACTTACATATTTCTAAATACATTGGAAACAAACATTTATGGATTACACAAATATTTGTTCCGATCCAAGAATCTAACCCAGGACGTCAGTCGCGGCAGTCGCATACACTACCACTGCGCCACCGAGGCAGTCATTAATGTCATCGATTAATGTAAGAGGATGGTCTAATGGGCACTATTGCCTAGGGACTTTTGCTACACTAGAAGTGCTGCAAATCTATCTTAGACCTCCTTAGGATTTTCTTCATGAGGTATTGTCAATGGCTAACGGATGAAACAACGCCCCAGTCAGACCCTATCGGAGTTAAGAGGTCAGACAGCACTCGCAGCCAATTATACCAAAAATCAAAATCCAAATAATAGCTGTTCCTAGCATTCGAATAAAAGTTAGGAATCAACTGGGAATACACTAGGAGATGATAAGATTTACGTACATATCGTTGAATAAGAAAAAACTTAGCATAGCAATGGATTGATACTGCATGATTTGTAGGTTAATGGGCAACGATTAAATATGATTCCATATGTATTACGACACTTTTATGTAATGGATAATAATTTATGCAGAAATAATTGATACGAGTAGGTGTAAAACATAGTCAATTTGTTCTGGAAACTAGTTTTGATGTTTTACGATGTCCGTATTACTAATAATATACTATTATTTAATACTACTATATAATAACTATATCTGCTTACAAGTGCGCAAGTTGTGCCCATGTAAACATCCCTTGAGACACAGTGGTGCTAATTCTGTTGTTGAAACCACTAAACTAAATTTCTCTAAAATGTTCTTATTTTTATTAAGATATTGCCAAATGCTGTTCTGTTATTACGTCGAACTAAACTTGATGGTATTATAAACATCATTAAATTTGTATCTGACAACACTAAAATTCCTTTTATGTGATAAAATTCAACAAAACATGTATTTAGATGCCGACTAACTTAGTGACTGAACTGTATATGTACATTTTTCACTTTTTGTTGAATTTTATCACAAAAATGAATTTTAGTGATGTCAGATACAAATTTAACGTCACACAAAATTTAGACGTTTTCACTAAAATTAGACGTCACCTATTTAGGTTCTAGTTCTAATAGGGTCTTTTTCTAATTTAAATTTAAATTTAGGATAGCATTTGGCAATCTCATAATAACAATTAGAAAATTTTAGAGAAATTTAGTTTAGTGATCTCAACAACAGAATTAGGACCAGTAAGTACCTTGTAAGATGCATATAAAAATTTAAACTATCATGGTCACATAAGTAAAATATTGATTATTGGGGTATTTACCATGTTCATACATCAATTTCATTGTTGTTCATTCAACAACTCCGTGATTATGGCGCTTGCAACAGGGCCGAATTATCGGATGCTCGCGCGTGAAAGTGTACATGGTTAATATCCCAATAGTCAATATGGTAAGATGTACCTCACCAAGATCTACGAGGCCCAAGCGCACTACACTGCTAGTTGTGCACCTGCCGACTAACGGACCAGGCCACGACGTAGGCGTCCTTACAGGGTTGGGAGATCAGACGGCAGTTCCTCCCAACAATACCAAAAATTAAAGCCAAACGATAGCATTACACATTCTTCATCTTTGTTATTCACATAATACATGTTGTTTTACATACATATTGTTACGCCTTTATCCCCGAAGGGGTAGGCAGAGGCGAACTATACGCCCACATTTCACCGTATGCATTTTTGTCCCACGTTACAGGTGGTGAGCCCATTGCCGTGTTGAAATCGACAGACGAAGGCTGTGGGGACCTGCTGTTGAAATTTTTCAAGCAGCTCATAAGGCCTTCAACTTGGCTTAACGACTGCTATGCTACTGGCAGTCTGGACCTACGGCTTAACGTGCCTTCCGAAGCACTAATATATGTTTTTCAGTCACACATAAGAATACGAGTCTGTAGAAGTAGCTGAGGATTATATGCTTGCAAGTGGATCATTATGTTGTTCAATTACTTACGGGACATGGTAACTTTAGAAGCAAATTACATTTGTTTAAGCTGGGGACCAAGTTAGTAAACTTGGCCCCCAGCGCCCCCATTCAATCGCGTCAGAAGAGAATAGAAATCGTCAAAAAAATTACAATTGCTCTCTAATAGAATTCTATCGGCCGGCCGATAGAATGTTATTAACACGTGTAGCGCCTGCAAGTAGCTCTTAATTTACATTTTTGTTAGTCTATATTAATATTTTGATGGCTAAAAATAGCTACTTTTCTGCAGCTTGGCAAGTGTGATTGTGAAATCTCGTAGTAGATTACCTAGTTTAGTTATTTTTAAACTTTCGCGGTGTATACTTTTGATTTTAATACTACACGGGACTTCACGCGAAACAAAATTCTACTTACATTTACCGACGTTTCGAACGCGTTGCAGCGTCCGTGGTCGCGGCTGGGCCAGCCTTGTGCGTCATCCGTAGTCACCAGTTTTGGTCCGGTTCTACGCAGTGGATGTGTGGAGGTGATGGGGAGCTGGGCGCAACTTCCCGACATATCTGTCTCTACACAATCACATTTCTTCCTACATTTTGTTCGAAATTTTGGACTAATCGCTATAGAATAGAACTAGAACGGCTTTATATTGGAAAATAGTAGACTCGGACCACTGGTCAAGTGACTTCTCAATCAACGTCAGTGTTTAAAAGCTGATTCCAAATATGATTAAAATGCTCATCACATGCTCTAGAAGTGCAGCATTTGGCAAAACGAGCGATATCAAATGCTAAGCGGTATGCATAGTAATACACTATGTGGATCTCGTGGCATCTGGGGTGAATTTTCGTGCTGTTGCATCTTCTGAAATCAAACATTGCTTACATAAGACCTGGTTGAGCCGGCGAGATAAATAAATTCAAAGTGGACTGTATTTGCGGGGAAAGACAATAATGAAATTTACACGCGGTTGTCGACGGAAAATAGAAATGGAAAACAGGAATGGGCACAGTACCTTACTTTTGCTGCGAGATGCTGAGGTGGAGGCTGCCGGGGACGTCCCTGGTCTTGGACCCCTGGTTCCATTGCACGAAAACACTATTTATCCATGGAAAACAAAATTATTGAGAAAGTAGGTGCGGGCGCGCGCGCGGTCAATGCTGTACTAATACAGCGAGCCTTCAATCCGTGAATCTGTGAGCGGCGTTTCAGATCGCGCGTAATACAGCTGTCTCGCTCTCCTTTTATGCGAGACAAGGTAGGTGCGAAAGAGATATGTAATAAAGGGAAACGGGGGAGTATCGACAACTAATTAATTAAAAACAAATGTAGATCGGCGATGCAACATAGAAAAAATAACGCGGCTACTCTGGAATCGTATACCGGCGCAACCAAGACCTATATTATACGTATATTTAAATAGAGTATATAGGAGATTTTTGAAGGCTAAAACGGTGACCACTTTCCACCAGGTGGGTCGTATGCTTGTCTGCCACTTCAGTGGTATAAAAAAAATACCGTGGTGCTTTTCTTTTTCTATTAGATGTAGACCTATTTGTCTTTCAAGCCTTCCATTTTGCAAAGGAGGAAAGGGGCGTTACGATCTTTATGCAACTCTCTCAAATATATTATTCTGATTAATTTCGATGTGAGTTTCAAGACATTCCAACTTCTCCTGGGACTTCACCGAGGAGGAGTTCGGTGTAACTTTTCTGGTCTTTGTCATTGCTGTGGCTCCTGGTTTACAGGAGTCATAGTTATGGGAATGCGGATGTGATTAGTCACAATGTATAAATTTAGGTCTCCTAAATGTCTGGTATAAGTTCATGGCCCTATAAGAATAATAATATTGACAGAGGAGGCGAGCGAAGCGAGCCGTAGAAAGTCTCCTTTTCAAGTCCACTGGTACGAGAAAAATAAGTCTGACCGTTCGTCCGTTCATACGTCCATTAAATTCAGTCTACAGGTCGCATTTTTCATCGGATTTGTATGCAATTTGGCATGGACAATCCTTGATATAGCCAAAAACTTTCGATAGGGGGGATATAGAGGCAGGGGAGGGGAAATTGTTCCATAGTGGTTGACAAGAGCGCTCAAAACTAACATGTTAACCAAAAAAAGAACTAGCATTTTTCCTCGATTTACTCCGAAGTCTACGGTTCACATAACCACTAGTATTATCTGTGATAATACGAGATAATACATATCGTTGCTACAGTCGCCTCATCATCAAGCTGATAACAAAAACCTACATAAAAACTATAAACGAGATGTATTCAAAATTACAATGTCTACTAACTAAATTAAGACTTATTTTTATAATTTGCAAATTAAAACGATAAAAAATATTTTTAGTTTCACAGCATGTTTAACTTTTTTGTTCTTCTTATGAATTAAATATTCAATAGACTTTAATTGGTTAAATTCAATTTTCCTTATGGAACTTCTGTCATTTTAAATTAAGAATATACCACTTATTAAAACTCTGTTTTTAAAAACCTCTTTGTGGTTGCATTGGTATCCTTCAATTTGGTGTCCCGCAATACTATTCTGTATAAAACATTTTAAAACCTCAACCCTGAATTTGCAATCAAAAATTCTTCGATAATCTGAAATACTTTTTGTAGCTGTAGTTTTAAAACGATGGTAATTGATAAAGGTTAGGTTAGACTCACACATATAACAATCGAAACCATAACGCCATCTAATTTCAAACTAAGCAGAGCTTGTACTATAGTAACCAGATAACTGATAAACATACTTATATTTTTTTTTTAATACATACAACCCAAACACAAAATAAACCATCGTACTCATTACACAACGTTTTTTCCTGGGTGGGAATCGAACCCACGACCTCTTGCGTAGCAGTCGGATACACTCCCACCGCGCCACAGAGGCAGTCATAAAAATACAGATAATTCAAAAATACACACGTTCTTGAAGTTTTTGTTTACATAACCGTTGTTCACATTCATATCACTGAGATTACAAAACAGCGTAAAATCCAACTAAGTCGAATAAAGAACTTTCATCACCCAAGAGTTATTGAACCAACTTTTCCTATTAATGCCAGCGGGCGGTATAGTTAATACAAACTTGTTGCAGGGAATTCCCCGTGTACATAGAGGCGCGGACCCTATGGGCGTAACGGCTTGTCAACCTTTATGCCGTCATTCAACTTTCCTTAAATGACATGTAGAATCAAGAAGAATGTGACAATAGTTCTAAAATTCTCAGCTGTGAAGGTTCGTTATAATAATATTGTATTTATCTGCCTTATTCCCGAAGTGGTGGCAGAGGCATATTATATGCCCACTTTTCACCATGTTTACTCCTGTTCCACGTAATAGGTGGTGATCCCATTGCCGTGTTGAAATAGACAGACGCAGGTTGTGGATACCTGCTGTTGAAGATTTTCAAGTACCTAGCCCATAAGGCCTTTAACTTGACTTAACGACTGCCAAAGTTGCTGGCAACCGGGACCAACGGCTTAACGTGCCTTCCGAAGCACGGAAAACGTTTGCAAATGTTAATGCCATAAAGTGGTCACCCATCCGTGACCAGCCATAGCGATAGTTGCTTAACCCAGTGATCGTTTACAGAACACTGAGTCTGTGGGACCACGAGCGCGATAATAATATATGAGTAAGAAAACGATGATACGCAAATAATAAATGTGTGGGTGTGATGAATATTGCATTTAAGGAAAAACTGAACAAGCGCAAGTTGGAGTCTCTCAAGGGTTCTGTAAAAATATGTTTTTGTGCACCTTAGAAGGCCACAACATTTTTTACGTATAATTTGAGAAGTTAAATTTTTTTATAGCTTCTATTCGATACGTTCACTCGTTCCCGAGATAAAGGATCTTGACTGACAGAGGGAGGGATAACAAAATGATTCAGTTTTTACCTGTTGAGGTACCTACAGAACCCTCAAAACTCATAAAGTGTGTTTCGGGCCACAATGTAGGGTTCCATAGCTATTAAAATGAACGGAGTATTTACTAACTACATGAAACTTATTACTTTGATAAGTACATTTTCTCGTTTGGTTGACTCTCATCATCATCCAAGTGTCTGTCCCAGTTGCGGCACACGACTCGCAGGTTCCATTTCCTACTTCTTTCCCTCCACTTTGCTTGATCGATAACATTCCTTATAGTAAGACCATTGATACGCATCCTTATGACGACAAGCCAGCACTTCTTAATATTTGACAGGATCACTTAATCAAAAAATTCGTTGTATCAAACGTTATTTATTAAAAACCTTTTCAAGATCACCATGGGGTAGACAGCAACAAAAAATTAGGGTTCCTACTTTACATTTAGCGAAGTTATCCCAAATAACAGCTTTCTAGTACTAAGGGTCTTGGAACAGCAGGTAGCCACAACCTGCATTTGTCTATTTTAACACGACAATGGGCTTAACACTTATCACGTAGGACAGGAATACACATGGTGAAAGATGTGCATATAATATGCCTCTGCCATCCCTTCGCGGAGAAAGGCGTGATTGATAAACATAAGGGTTTTTGAGTATGGCTATGGACAGACGAAAAGGCGGACAGAGACAAGCTTTATTTCTGCCCCGCAACGCGTAATTACATTAGCTATTATTTGAAACGTAATAAGATTTAAAAAAAATCTCGATTATTTGATTATTTTATGTAAACCTATTATTAAGTGGTTAAACCTTTAAGGTCCATATTGTCAATGAAGTACATACATACATTGAAAAATATATGTGTGTTTACCAGAGTACAAAGGTAAGAAGTGAAACTTCTATACGATATTTTTATTACAGCTATAAAATTTCTCTCATTCATACGTCGATAAAGAACTTTCACTTCAAAACAACGCGTAACCGAAAAAAGTTTTGGTTTTTTACAGCTATAAAATTTATCTCAACGTCGATAGAAGAATATCCATCACGCCTTATCCCCGAAGGGGTGGCAGAGGCATATTATATGCCCACTTTTCACCGTGTGGATTCCTGTCCCACGTCATAGGTGGTGAGCCCATTGCCGTGTTGAAAATGGACAGACGCAGGTTGTGGCTACCTGCTGTTGAAAATTTTCAAGCCGCCCATAAGGCCTTCAACCAGGCTTAACGACTGCAATTCTACTGGCTTCCGGGACAAACGGCTTAACGTGCCTTCCAAAGCACGGAAACGCTCGCAAATGTAAATGCCACAAAGTGGTCACCCATCCGAGGACCAGCCATAGTCAAAGTTAAACCGATAAAGAAGTTAATTTAAAAAAATTCTGAATACTGTATGACAGTTGGAGGCAGCGGTTATGTAACTAACTAACTAACTAACTATCTTCACGCTGTATTCCTGACGGGGTAGTCAGAGAGGACAGATCGCCAGGCTTCGCGATCCATGCATACTTCTTTCGCTTCTTCGAGATTCATCAATCGCTTCATACACGCACGTCTGGGTATCCGAGTACTTTTGACCTTTCTGTTTTTGAGCAATCTGCTCACGTGGTCTTCATATGTAAGTCTCGGCCTACCCTGACTCTTTCTACCCTCTACTTTTGAACAATATATATTCTTCGTCAATCGTTCCTCACTCATTCGTTGGACGTGTCCAAACCAACGGAGCACGCCCTTTTCCAGCTTAACGCTGACACTTTCATTCAAACCTGCCATATTGCGTATCACTTCGTTACGTATTCGGTCGGCCAAGGTAACGCCGCACAATTTTCGAAGTGATCGCATCTCCACAGCATTCAATTTACTTTCATGCATCTGCTGACATACCCAGGTTTCACTACCGTAAAGCAAAGTTGGCACTAGCACTGCGTTATGAATCGCCATTCGTGCTTCTTTTACGATGCTTTGTCGCTTTACTAACTAGGACAAAGCACCGTTAAATTTGTTTCCGGCAGCTACTCGCCGTTCTACATCCGAATCACATCTTCCATCCACGCTAAACATACTTCCTAAATACACAATTTCATTCACTTGCTCTAGACGTTCCTGGTTTACCCTAATCTCGCATTTAGTTCTTACGTCACCTCTTTCAAATACTAGAACCTTAGTTTTACTTGCATTCAAGCGAAGACCCTTACTTTCACACCCCTCTTTCATATTAGTGACTAATGCCTGAACGTCGACTTCTGATGAGGCCATGAGCACCGCATCATCAGCGTACAGCAGACAGTTTACTGTAAAGTCACCCAAATTCACACCCATATTAAAATCTTTCAACTTCTGCAGGCAACTGTCCAGATACACTATAAACAGCCAGGCGGACATGACACATCCCTGTTTGACGCCTGTACAAACATCAAAAAGAGGTGACACATCCCCCCCTACTCGCACGCAAGCCTTACAGTCCCTATAAAGCGACTGTATTGCCCGCAGTAGCGAGCCGTCCACACTATATCCGGGCAGCATGTCCCACAGCGTTTCTCTCACAACGTTATCAAATGCTTTCTCTAGATCCACTAAAGCGCAGAAAACCTTCTGGCTAAGAGCCAGAAACTTTTCCGCGATCATGCGGAGAGAAAACACTTGATCCATGCAACCTCTTCCACGTCGGAATCCGCATTGAGCCTCCCATAAATACCTTTCAGACTTTTCTTGCATTCTTGCCGTTATAACCTTTGCATACACCTTACTAGCTAAGCTGACCAAGCTGATCGCCCTGTAGCTGGAGCAGTTTAGGCGCGAGCCTTTCCCTTTGTAAATAGGTACTACAACTGCTACTCGCCAGTCATCTGGGACCTCACCCGTCCGCCAGCACAAGTTGCATAACAGACATAGTGTGTCCCAGACACGCGACCCACCGTACTTGATCATCTCAGCAGTAACTCTGTCTTTTCCCGCAGCCTTACCACATTTCATACTTCTTATCGCTTGTTCTATTTCTTTCATACTAATGACTTCAATGACATCGGGATCCGGAGCATCGAAGTGAGCTCCACTTCCCGATGTGGCATCTCTGTCTTTTCTTGCATACATCTTTCCATAATATTCACTCCATCTCTGCAGGACGTCAGTTTGGTCTGTTAGGACGTCATTGTTAACACTAAGCACTTTATTCATACTGCAGATTGCCGAACAACTTCGGTTCTTGCCAACCTCTTTCCAGAAGAGCTTGGCATTATCCCGGAAATTGGACGACAACCTTTCATCCGCTTTCATTCTGCACCTTTCACGAGCTTCTTCTATCAGTGCCTTCGTGTTAACTTTCTGCAGCTTGTATCTCTCTTTCATATTAAAATCATTCCGCGAGGCTAAGTAGTCTAGCCATGCTTTCTTCTTCATTCGAACTGCTTCTTTCACTTCCTCATTCCACCATGCATCACGCTTATTACTACTGCCTCTTTTCGTTTCTCCACACACTTCCACAGCCGCATTTATCATACTATCCCTAAGGTTCTGCCATACACTTTCCACATTCTCACTACTTACATTGACGTCGCCAAGCTTTTCGGCTACCCTTTCATTATATTTATCCCTAATGGATGCATCCTGCAGCTTCCAGCTTTTGATGCTATAAGTCGGCCCAGGTTCAGGACACTCGGTACGATGACGCCAACCCGCGAACAGACCCCTAATCCTAGTTATGACTAGGTAGTGGTCTGATCCCATCTCAGCGCCTCGATAAACCCTTGTGTCCATCACCTGTTTACGGAGCCGACTATCCATTAGGAATAGATCTATCATGCTTCTCTTTGACTTACATCTCCTCGTATACATATGAGTTTGTTTGTGGTTGAACATTGTGTTCGTCACAAACAAATCCTTTTCCTTACAAAATGCCAGTATTAGCTTGCCAGCGTCGTTCACCCTTTTATCCCCATACTTCCCGAGTACCGACTCAAAACCATCGCGAGCGGTACCCACCCATCCATTCTAGTCTCCACATACTATAAGTCTTTCATTTCCTTCTATCACATTTAGAGCTTCTCTCATACTCTCCCAGAAGTCCTCTAGCTTACTCGCGTTCGACGAAGATACTGGCGCGTAAGCAGCTACCAGGAAAATCTTCGTCAAACCAAGTTTTACACGGATCCAGAGGATTCTAGGACCTACCAGTTTGTACTCATACATACCGGAGGCCAATCGCGAGGACAGCAAAATTCCAACCCCCCGACTGCCATGCTCGCTCTCTGGTACTCCAGACCAAAGCGCGAGCATCCCACCCGGGAGCTCCAAGACTTCGCTGCCCTTGCGCTTGGTCTCTGTCAAGCACACTGCATCTAACTTTCTCTCATTCATAACATCCATCAACTCATTCATCTTATCTGTCATTCCTCCCCTAACATTCCACGCAGCTACCCTGCACTCCATCCTCCACTTCCCACCGTGTCGGGCCGCGCGTGTAGGGTGGCGGTCCCCTACGCCGCTCTGGCACACACTTTTCGCACCAGCGGGGACGAACTGGTGCGCGTCGCCTCGGGGGCACGCCCTAATATAATTCGTCCTGGTGGCACTCGTGTTGGAGTGTGACTTTATTTATATTATATCAGACATTGTTTAAAGCGACTACGAACTGACCTCTCAAATAACTTACTACCGACGCTTTTGCTATTGTCCCGTTAACCACTTAAGTTACATTTATGTTCAGTCGGACTCACACTAAGAACTTAATTTCTCTACAGGACTACTATGGCAATTTGGACTTAGAGAACGAGAGGTTTGCACTTCAAAATTATAACCGGGGGTCGCCTATGAAGTACCGTGTCAACTTCCCTGTGACGTCACCCCTGCCGCGGTGTACGGCGCTCTCAGTTAATGGGAACACAATATGCTATGGACCTGGAGGTAAATATGAAAACTTAAACACAATAGGACTTTGGTCTCTTGCTCTTGACTAGAGATTTAAAATACTAAGATTCAAAAATACGGAACCTCTCGTCGGCTTTTACACAAGCCTCCCAATTATTGCTATGAATCAAAAGCCTTCGCTTTCTTCACGCTGTATCTCGATGGGGTAGTCTGAGAGGACAGATCACCAGACTTCACAATCTTTGCATACTTCGTTTGCTTTTTACAGATTCATTAATCTTTTTATACCTGCACATCTGGGAGTCCGAGTACGTTTGATTTTACCGTTTTTGAGCAATCTGCTCACGAAGTCTTCGTGTGTGAGCCTTAATCTACATTATCTCCTTCTACTCCCAACTTTCGCAAAATTAACATTCTACGTTAATCGTCCTTCACTCATAACTAATTGAATCGGGCGTTACATGGCGGAAATCCATCGTAGAACGATTATAAAGGAGGGGAGGAGGATCCCACCACACACCCTCGATTGTACGTCCTCCCTCGATTTCCTTTATAATCGTCCTTCACTCATTTTCATTTTCCTCGTCCAGACCCTTCCTGCGACCTTTTTCAGGTCATTGTTCCATCTGGCGGATTCATTTGATGGATTAAAGTCTTGATTTTGGTGTGGGTTAGTATCTCCGATATCTGCCAACTTTTTTTTGTGGTACTGACGAAGGTAAAAACTTAAAGACATTGATTGAAGATGCTGGGTTTTCCTAAATGTAATAATTTACATACCTTGGTAAGGTTAAGCTATGCATACGTCAATGAACGGATAACTTGTTAGTAGACTTTACTATAGACTATTGGTGGATCTCAGAGGCGTAAGCGACCCTTATCTACCAGTGGCGCCGGGTTAAAGTTTTGGAGGCAGTCGAAAACAACGATTTGGAAAATCTATAGACAAACAGTTGCCGCTCTCAGCAACCAAATAAAAATATACCCCTAACAAATTCAAGTTTGAAAGTATGGATTACTCTTTCACGCAAAATCTACTTAATGGATTTTAATGAAAAGTAATATAGCTTACATATCGGGAACGGGAATACTTCACCTTACGTAATAATATATAATCTTTCTCACATGTTTTGTTAGTACTTTCTTCACTAATATCTTTAATTCCAGATGTCCTTCGGCCGAATACGTACATCACCACCTTCAGTCTGCAGCACACCTCATTCATTCAGGGAGCAGGGCAGGTGTTCTACCAGAATCCGTACCCACAAAATGACTTTGTCAACAAATTTGGAGAAAATACTGAAATATACAACTACGATTTGAGCAATTCTTGGAATAATGGTAATAATTATTAAGCTTCTGGTCATGGGACTTACGAATGGAATAGAATATTGCTTTTTATTCCACAAAGACTGCATATTTTTTTTTTTAAGTGAAACTTCTTTATCTACGTTGTGAGAAATTTTATAGCTGTAAAAAATCGTCTCTTTTTTCGGTTGCGCGCCATGTTGTTTTGAAGTGAAACTTCTTTATCATAAGTGAAACTTCTTCATCGACGTATGAGAAAAATTTTATAGCTGTAAAAAAATGTCGTAAAGAAGTTTCACTTCTCTGGTCACACACATATTTTTTTCTTCAGCTTTAAGTTTGTGCCATTGATAGAGACTACTGATAAACATAATTATTATATTACACCCAAACTCCGAATAATAGATTTATGTATCACACATATATCTTTAACCCGGGACCTCGACATATTCTACCACCGAGGCAGTCAAAGCGGACCACTATATGAAATTCTCTTTTAACCGATGTATCTCAAAAATACTCTAAGATGAAGATGGAGGTCAGCCTATCTCATTTTATCGCTTGTTTAAGGCTTCACTTAATCATTATGGGTGAGTGATTGACCTCACTGTGCCACGCTGGCGAGACGGGACGGTACAGGATTGTGATCCGAGCTTTTCTACTCTTTGCTCAAATCTTGTCTGTTAATCAGAAGGTACATCATACTTGCAGGATAGGCTGACTTGGGCACCGAAAATCTTAGTAGATATTGTGAACTCTAGATATCTTTTCTAATATGGTTTATGATAGATAAGCTTTTTTAACCTTATATGATGGTAACGTCATTTTCGTGCTTATGTTATCCTATATAAACAAGTTTGCATTGAAAACACTATTTCTTACATTTTTTTACTTTTTACTTCTATTTCTTCGTTATACTAGTCCTAAACTTTCCAACAAAAGAGGGTGACTGTATGCGACCGAGGGCCCGAGTCGGAAAAGAATATTTGTGTGACACACAATGTTTGTTTCGGTGTTTCCTATTTATAATATGTATGTATTTAGAAAAAAATATAAGTATATTTATCACTTGTCTAGATCCCATAACACAAGCTTAAAGCTTAATTGAGCTACATGACGTTGTGTGAAAAGTGTCCCACATTATTAATTTTTTCCTCAAATTTCACAAAGTGATTATTTACAAAACAGTATTTCCAAACTAATTACAGGATATTCTCCCAACTACATAGAAACGACAACAAAACGCCCAGGGTACCAGTCTTCCAAACCAATTAATCCATTCTATGGGTACGAGAATAGTTATGACCCAAATGTCAACCAGCCAACATTCAATAAACCACCCAACAAGCCTGTGTACGAAAAACCGTCGAGGCCACCAGAATATGCACCTGCACCAAGACCGCCTCAACAGCAACCACCGTTCTACTACACTCCAGAGGAAACTACGCCAGTTCCGTGGCAATATACGACGCAGAGAACGACAGAATGGACGACACAGCCAACGACACAGAGAACGACACAATGGACTACACCGAGAACGACACAGTGGACTACACAGTGGACTACACAGAGGACAACGCAGAGGTACTTCTTTTATGTATATTGTTGATTGATGGCACTTGGTGAAACTTACTAGTGAAACTTACATTTTAAATAACACCATTTGTACTGTTCCACAACATTTAGTTCATAAACCTAACCGGTTTCGCCTCACGGCTTTCTTTGTAGAGAATGCCGTAAGGCGAAATCGGTTAGGTTTATAAAATAAATGTTGTGGAATAGTCCAAGTGGTGTTATTTAAAGTGTAGTTCTTTTCATTGATCAGTGCGTACTTGGTCTTAAAAAACGTAATCATCTCATGTCTTTCTCAAGGATCATCCACCTAATGCTATGGCGAGACGAGTTGGTAATAGGATATAATTTCGAATTTCCCTTCTCTACGCACTGGGTATTTTTGTGAGAGTTTTCGTTTATCGCCTCTTGCGGTACCAACGGGAAGAATCCTAATTGGATTACTGCTGGGCACAAACGTAGCAGACAATTTAATAACAAGGTGTATAAGAGGCCCCCTCAATATCTCCGGGGCCCAAATGACCTCACCTGCTTGCGGTGCACCTGGTGATTAAATAGCGAGGCAATAACCCAGGCGCCCTTACGGGGTTAGGAGGTTAGACAACAGTCATCATCAGCAAGAGAATAAGAGAAATCAAAGCTGCTCCTAGCAACTATTAAAGACGAACCCCATACTCCAAATCTAGGTTGAGTTTGGAAGTAACTAGGAATACGCAAAGATGAAGAGTAGATACTCTAATAGTAGTCGCTTTAGTTACAGATTATAGTACTTATTTTATTTTCTTACACCTACTAACAAGACTGACAAGTTTATTCGTCATCATACTTAAACGCTTCATCACGATTCATGACGAATAATGTCTGCAAAGATCACGTACCTAAATTGACGCATATTCATACATACATACAGTCACGCGTTATTCTCCGAAAGGGTAATCAGAGACATATTAATAGCCACATCACTCTTTATATTTATTTCCACATATTAGTTGGTGAATCTAGAGCCATGTTGTAATGAACAGGATCAGATAGTGGCTACATGCTGTTGATATGTTTAATGAACAACAGCTTAATGTGCGTTCAGAAGCACGTACACGCACGTAAATGGAATCGCTATAAATGGTTCCCCATCTCAGGACTTACCATATCGTAAGATTGACGCAGTAATCAATAACAGAACGCTGAGTTAATCCTGTATCACGATACGAGAGTTCTTGTGCTGTAGAATGATATATACAACAGCCCAATATCAACCGCTAACCCGCTAAATCATAATCATTGTGCCTGGTCGGAGGATTCTCACTTTATGTCATGAATTATCGCTTTGTATAATTACATGAATATACCTATATTTTCAGCCCACCCCCACAGACTACCCAGCACATTACAGAATGTGGTGTAGTCGGCAACGTCGTACCTCTCATCCATCAAGGGACTACTTACAATAGGGGAGTGCTGCCATGGCTGGTAGCGATTTACAAGAACAAGGGATCCACGCTGACCTTTGCCTGCGGTGGGACACTTGTCTCCGAAAGACATGTTATTACTGGTGAGAATTCGATGAACATTTGGCTTGTAAATTGTTAACCGCGTCCCCACATGCTTGCTCGGCATCTTCCATATGTAAGCTTATATAAGCTTGCATAGTTTAGAAATCAAAGGCGATTCTCGAGGCAGCTTAAAGCTTGAGAGAATCGCCTTTGAGAAGTTCTCGAGCATCTGATTTATGCCCTTGAAAGCTTTTATATACGGAGACTTTTCGGTAAGAGTTAACTAACAAGCAACCTCACAACCGTAGAAAAGCCTCGCTAGTCAATCTACCGTCCAAATCGAACGAACAGTGCTGAGGCACCTTTGTGAGCACGTCCTGTTTATCGACAACCATAGGTTCGCCTTGGCGTCCACAAGACCTTTTGTTTGACACGCGAAGTCGCCGTGGTACGTTTTACGCTCGGTGAGGACGCGGCTTTTGAATTTCTATTTAGATACTAGGTGGCCCCCCCGGATTTGCCCGTGACATACATTTATGAAACTTTTTTTAAATAATTTTACAAAAATTTATGAGAGTTTGCCAGATATGTTGACATTTATGATTATTGCTCCGCTCTCCTGGGTAGTAGCGTGATGATATATATATAGCTTATAACCTTACTCGGTAAATGGGCTATCAAACAAAATAATATTTTACCAATAGTTTCTGTGTAGTCAATAGTAGCTAGCGGTTAGCAACACATTTTGCCATTCATTTATATTTATATAGAGGTACATAACTAGTGAAGTTCTAGGGTTGCTACTGAGTCCAAACGGACCCAATAAGGATTCAGGCTAAATTAATCTGAACTATAAGCTAGGTTATACCTGCTGACTAAAGGTTGCAACTCGCAGACGTCAATAGAAAAGGTTTGAAAGGTCAATTCCAATAATGCCTAAATATGAAAGTCAAGAGACCGCTGCACCATGCAAGCTGCAACTTTATACTAAAATAATGTGTTAGTGTAGCAAGATCTTCTGGTGGAAGGTTGGAAGCTGTTCTATATATATTAAATTTTATAAAATCCGCTTCCCGACTTTCTTTCTTCTTTCGCGGCCTCTTATATTCCTTTCATGGCTGGAACTTGTGTAAATTTCAGTCAGTAAGTCTATTATGCGGTAATCCATCCATGTACCAAGAAGTTATCGCCCTAGTGCTACAAGCCCATTGTAAAACAAATAGGTAGGGACCATGTAGTTTTAGTTGGTTTGAGTCCGTCATATAATTTGTTGGATATTCACACTTTCAAAAAGAACCCCACTCTACATGTACATTAACAATTCTAGGTTAAGGAGATTCGTCCTTTTTTTTGGCGTCTTGAGGGGACTTGGATCTTGAATTTACAAAGCAAACTGCTTTGTAAATTTAAACCCAAATTGCAACCTAATAGTCCCGGGTTATACTCCCTGGTCGGAACAATTATTTGTATGATCCGCAAATGTTGGTTTCGGAGTTTGGATGTTCCCTATGTAGAATATGTGTGTATTTAGAAATATATAAGTATGTATATCAGCTGTCTAGATCTTATAGTACAAGCGTAGAGCTTAGTTTGGGCTAGAGGCGCTGTGTTAAAAGTGTCCCACAACATTTATTTTTATTATTTATTTTATACTAGATGACCCCCACAGCTTCGCCCGTGAAATATTTCTACCTCCCGTCGCACCTATTTAATCCCGTCGCTTATAAATTCTACATCATCATCATCCGAGCGTCTGTCCCAGTTGCGTCTCGCGACGTCCGTGGTCCGCTTTCCTACATTTTCTCCTCCACTTCGCACGGTCTTCGGCATCCCCTGTAGTGAGACCATTGGCACGCATGTCATCCCTTACGACGTCAAGCCAGCACTTCTTGGGTCTTCCCCTCTTACCGGGACCCGGCGGGGCTGACATGGCCAGACATTTGTTACCTACGTAGCCCGGCGGTTGCCGCAAGACGTGACCATACCAACGAAGGCGACACTCTTGCAACTTGTCTGCAATGTCACGGACGTGAAGGCCGCAACGGATGAGAGAGTTTCTCACGCGGTCCATCCGCGTGACCCCACACATCCACCGCAGCATCTTCATTTCCGTGACACGCAGCTCCTGCTTGTGTCGCTCCAATATCGGCCACGTCTCACTGCCATGTAAAAGGACAGGTCTAATAACGGTTTTGTAGACCTGTCCCTTCAACCGGATCGGCATTTTAGGGTCACAAATGACACCGGTCATTTCCCGCCATTTGGCCCACGCGGCAGCAATGCGTGACTTGACATCGCAATCGATGTCACTGGACGTGTGAAAAACAGATTCCAGGTATTTAACCTGGTCCGTGCGCTCGACCAAATCACCGCCTATGCGGACGGATGTGGGATCTGTCGAGTTTATTGCCAAGTACTCGGTCTTCGCTTATAAATTCTACAATGATGCCTAAAAATTTGCCCGATTTGTCAACATTTATGACTACTGCTCTGCTCCCCAGTGTAGTAGCGTAATGATATATATTCTATAGCCTTTCTCGATAAATGGGCTATCAAACACAAAAAGAATTTTTCAAATACGACCATTAGTTCCTGAGATTAGCGCGTTCAACCAAACAAACTCTTCAGCTTTATAACATTAGTATAGATTAAAATGTTCTGTTACTATTCTAGCTGCCCACTGCCTACATCTACGCAGACAAATATCCAACTTCAGGGACATTGTTGTGAAAGTGGGGGTGTACGATCTCGATGCGTGGGATGACGAGTACACCATCACCAGGACTCTAATGGCCGCCAAAATTCATGAGCTTTATAATGAGTCTACGCTAGAAAGTAAGTGTTGAGTTTTACTGAATTTTTTCGAATAAAACAAAAATTTAATTAGATTCATCCTACTAATATTATAAACGCGAAAATTTGTAAGTATGGATGTTTATTTCTCTTTCACGCAAAATCTACTGAATGGATTTTGATGAAACCTTACAATAATATACCTGACACATCAGATTAACACATGGCTACTTTTTATCCCGAGATCAAGTTCCTGTGGGAAACAGGAACGGGGAAACTTCACCACGTGTGAGTGCGGAGCCGCGGGCGTCAACTAGTTACTTACATATATTTTTACATAACTGGGTGCAGCCGAGGTCTTTAGGGCGATAATTTTTTTTTTTTTAAATTTAGTGATGTGAAAATAAAATGTGTAAAAATGTTAATTTTTAAAACATATATGCTTCGACAACGTGCACAACTGATGTGAAATTGGATAACTCAGTTGAACCAGGTTTTTTTCTGTTACCTTCCAAAATCCATATAAAACTGCTGTAAAGTTACCGTGCGTCGCCTGTTCAAAGTACACAGGTAAGAAGTGAAAGTTCTTTAAGATATTTTGACAGCTATAAAATTTATCTCATACGTCGATAAAGAAGTTTCACTTCAATCATTTTAAAGTTGTTTATTTTTTATGTAAGCACCCGTATATGAGTACTTTCATATACATGTAGTGAAAAGCCGTAAACTTGACATTTTATATTTACAGCATTCAAAACATGTTTCTTCTTTCAGATGATATCTTGGTACTGACTTTTAAACAACGAGTAACGTATAACTCCTATATAAAACCTGCTTGTTTGTGGAGTGGGGACAATTCTTTGGATAAGGTCGCAGGGACAACGGGCATCGTAAGTACAAATATTGAATAAACACAATCATAATACCGATTTCATAAATGTAAATAAACATTGATAAAAAACACAAAATTAAATAAACTTTATTAAAAGTTTTTTTTACCCCAATAGCAGTTAATTATATAAAATTTCTAATAAGCTATAAAATTTCTCTAATTCGTCAATTAAGAAGTTTCACTTTTAATAAAAAAGTTTTACTTCCATACAACATGGCACGTAACCGAAAAACGTGACGAATTTTTTTTACAGCTATAAAATTTCTTTCAACGACGATAAAGAAGTTTAACTTCAATAAACATTATTAAAAGTTTATTTACATTTAGCTAAAGTATGTGTGCAATTTTGTACGATTACTTTTTATCATTTTAAGTTAGGGACATGATGTCATTGCTATAGAAATTTTCTCTGGTGATATTAAACCGACACTGCAACAAGAATTTTCAAGAGACCGAAACAGATGGAAATCTGAAGGAGCAGGAGAATTTAGCAGGGAGGTAGAACCATCTCCCAGGTAAATTCTGCCAAGTCCTCTTAATTTTTTTTTCTTTCATTCATACATATTGTCACGCCTTTATCCCCGAAGGGGTAGGCATACTATACGCCCACATTTCACCGTATGCATTTTTGTCCCGCGTAACAGGTTCACCCATTGCCGTGCTGAAATAGACAGGCTCAGTCAGTGGAGACCTGTTTTTGAAATTTTTCAAGCCGCTGTAAAGCCTTCAACCAGGTTTAACGACTGCTATTTTACTGGCAACCGGGACCAACGGTTCAACGTGCCTTCCGAAGCACCCATCGAAGAACCACCTGTAGCGAATGTTGCTTAACGCTGTTATCGTTTGCAGAACACTGAGTCAGCGGGGCCACGAGCGATGTTCTTCATGGCTAAAGATGTGTGAAATATCCAAGATAAAAAACCAGACCCTTCCTATTGATAAATACGAGTACCAGCCGCTTTTCCTCTACTTCTTCCTTTACTATCATCAGTAGTTCGCAGAGTTTAGATTGGATGGTCTTACCTGGCGGTAACAGCTCACTATGAATAATGCCCTTGCAATCACACTAAAAGTGACACACAGCATCACCTTGTTGATGTTTATTGTTGAATCTTCACACTGTATCTATGACGAGGTAGTTAGAGAGGACAGATCGCCAGGCTTTGCGACCCACATACTATTTTCGCTTTCTGCAGATTCATAGATCTATTGGTGGGACCACGAGTCGGTACCCATCTAAATGACTGTGTTGAGTCTCGGGGTCGGTAAGAGAGGAATTAAAGAGAGGATATGTGAAGTGAAGTTGTAATAAAAAGCTGAAACCAAATGCGGCCTATTCGCAGTCCGACAATCCTGAGACTGGCTAATCTCTCCCCACAACTTTGTTTGTTTCTGAGTAAAAAAATAAATAACAACACAAATTTCTTTCATTTCCGTGCAGGTTGCAGGTTGGGGTGAGCAGGTAACCGGCGGAGTTCTGCCCAACACACCACAGATGGTGTATTTGCCAATTGTCAACACAGAGACCTGCCGCGCCAGTACAGCGAATCTACACGAACTTACCTCAAACACCACTTTGTGTGCTGGTATGTAGAATAAAACTACTAATATTATAAACACGGATGTTTGTAAGAATGGATGTTTGTTACTTTTTCACGCAAAATCCACTGAGTGGATTTCGATTAATCTTATACACATCAGAATAACACATAGGCTACTTTTCATCCCGGAAACAAGTTCCTGTGCGAAACGGGAACGGGAAAACTAAACCACGCGTGCGGAGCCGCTGGCGTGAACTAGTGTAAAGTAAAAAAAGTAACGCGCATGACTTTTGACTAATGACAAGCCGAAGAATAGAACCAGAATCGCTGTTTTTAGCTGTCAAAATGTAAGTAGACTATCAAAAATGCAACTAACTAGCGGCCACTGGCGCGGTACGTGTTAGTAGTATTTTATCGGCCGACCGATAGAAGTCTATTGGAGTACGATTGTAATAGTAGACTACGAAAAACTGTCAAAATTGTACCAGTGACTTTCTAATGGGCCGCGATATCGATTCTTTTTCGACACGATTGAAATAGCAGTCTGGGCCCCCTGTTTTAATACCGAAAGTGGTAGTAGCTTCAAAATTGCTTATGCACGTATTCATGGTGTCTTTAATCGAATGTCGCAAACCGTTTACCTCTATGGTTGATGAAAAATAGCTGCGGACAGATGGACGGACAGACAGAGCTGTCCAATATCACTTTTCGAAACTTTCGTGTTTAGAAGACTAATAACCACGTGTGTTACCATAACACAGGTATTTCCATTTGTGAGCCAAGAAGACATATAGTGATTGGTGTAAGCCCAAGCTATCCCTCCTGCTAACGGAGCTTCTGCTGACTAACTGACGAAGCAACGACACAGGCGCTCTTACAGGGTTGAAAGGTCAAATGGCAGTCACTTCCAACAATGGCGAAAATCAAAAGTCAAACGATAGATGCTCCTAGATTAGAAGCCAAATAAAAGTAGACCCCAGGATCTAATTCTAAGGGTAAGGTTTGGCTTTAACTGGGAATAAACTAAAATTAAAAAAATATTTATCACGCCTTATCCCCGAAGAGTTGGCAGAGGCGTATTATATGTATTATGTCCACTTTCTTATTTTATTCCTGATTAATTTATATTAAATAAATTTTTTAAAGCAATTAGTATGCTAATTTTTACATAAATATTTTATTAAAGTGAAAAAAGACAACTTGGTTATTCGTCAAGAGGTGGATTGATTCGTCAGTTTCGAGTAAGTTTCGGTGGTGTAGTTGGTAAACGCGTCTAGTTCCAGTCCAGCTCGAAAGTGAAAAAAAACGTCTTAAAATTTAAATTTAGTAAAATTTTGCATACATGACCTTTTTTTTATACCACTGAGGTGGCAGACAAGCATACGGCCCACCTGACGGAAAGTCGTGGTAGCCTAATGGACGTGTGCAACCAATTTTAAAAAAATGAATTTTTTTTCGTTGTGTGCAGGAGATCGAAAAGGCTCGGGTCCATGTAGAGGGGATTCCGGTGGCGGGTTGTACATACTGGACCGAGGCCGGTGGAGGCTCCGTGGAGTGGTCTCTAAAGCCCTGCGGCAAGAAGACGGCTCCTGCAATCTGGACGAGTACATCGTATTCACTGACACAGCGCAGTACTTGCCTTGGATAAGACAAATTCTTACACAAAATTATTATGACTAATTAAATTTAAATACTTTGAGACTGGAAATTGGTTATTTTATTTTGTTACTAGCTGAACCCCGTGGCTTATCTCATGAGATATTACGGACCCCTGTGGCACAAATTTAAACCCGTCGTTTATAAATTTTACATAGATTATCCTGATTTATTGCCCCGTTGTTCACTACTTCCCAGAAATCGATCCTTCTTAACAACACTATCGAATGGTGTAATAGTACAGGCTGTGTTTTTTTTTTTCAAAATCACTGGCTTCTATTCCTGGCTAGGATTATTGATTTTTAAAAATCTAATAATACAGTTTTTATTTTCATTGAAATCGGGCTCGTGACTCCTTTAAGCATTTTTCGATTTTACTTATAGTTTAGGATTTGGCCCAGAAGGCCCACTTCAAAAAATCATTCTGTATATAAGTATTGTACTTTTAAAAATGGTTGTAACACTGTTCATTAATATCAGAGTTGTTAAGTAGCTCGATAGATGGCGCTGGTCATAACTCTTAAATGACGATTTCAATATAGTAAAGAATTTCAACTTGTTTCGGTACGGTCCGGATAGTTTAGTGGCGTACAACATTGCCCTAGATAGGCATAGGTCACGGGTTCAAGACCCGTCCTGAACCAAAATGTCTTCCTTGGCTTTTATATGATGATCTATATGCCTATAACCTTCCTCAATAAATGTACTATCCAATTCAAAGAAGATTTCTTAATAGACCCAGTACAGTAGCTAGCGAGCTTAACGTGCCTTCCGTGCTTTGGAAGGCACGTTAAACCGTTGGTCCCGGTTGCCAGTAAAATGGCAGTCGTTAAGCCAAGTTGAAGGCCTGATGGGTTGCTTGAAAAATTTCAACAGCAGGTCGCCCCACGTGCTCCTGTCCGTTTCAACACGTGGGACAAAAATGCATACATTGAAATGTGGGCGTATAGTATGCCTCCGCCTACCCCTTCAGGAATAAAGGCATGACAATATGTATGTATGTACACTGTACAGTAGCTATAGCGGTAAACTCTACCGCGTTCAAACAAACAAACTCTTCAGTTTTGTAATAGTATTAGATTTAAAATTAGGTTACTTTTTTCGTGTGGAAATCCTTATGGATGCTAAAACCGCTCCGGCCCGTAATGTTGAATTTGCAAAATGTTCAACCACGGGTGTTATCCTGCCTCTTTGGGATATTCGGGTGTTAGAATTAAGGCCTGTGCAAACGAGGGACAGTGCTCCGCATACATTTTTGTCCTTCAAAATAGATCCCTTTTCTTTTATATTGACTAACGCACACGGCGGATTAAAAGTACCCCGTACGATAAGTCCCCCGAAAAACTGAGGACATCGACAGACCGGACTAGACAAAAGTACGCGGGAGTCCCCAAAAAACATAGAACTGAGGTAGGTTGGCGCAACAACGCATACAGCGGACTTTAGACTTTATATATAATATAAATAAATATCGTTGGGACCACTCACACAACGCCATTTGATTCAAAACTAAGCAGAGCTTGTACTATGGTAACCAGATAACCTATAAACTTATATATTTCTAAATACATACTTATAATACATAAATAACACTCAGATACAGAATAAACCATCGTGCTCTCATACAAAGTTTTATCCTGGGTGGGAATCAAACCCACGACCTCTTGCGTAGCAGTAGGATACACGCGCTTCAGAGGCAGTCATTTTCTTCTCATTTCAGGGATTTTCGTCCTCCGCAAACAAAAGTCCCTCATCTGTGCAGGCCTTTAGGGTTTTATGAAAAAAATATAAAACCTTATTCCCTAACCTAACTTAATCTCATGCGTACGAAGTAGCGAACATAAGCTAGTTCAAAATAAAAAAAGGTTTCATCACTAATCTGTTTTCACTGATCAGATAATCATCAAACTAATATAATATTCATTACCATATAATCATTAGACATTGCAAATTGTTATTTCCTCATAATGTATTCATGATTTTTTGCGGCGTTATAAATTAATGTGTCGGTAATAAATTGCTCATCATAGTTACATCGCTCCTTTATGTCTTTTGTACCGGATTTCATTACAGATCGTTGTTTTCTACTTTTTAATCGATTGGCAAAATATAGAGGAGTTTCTCAATTCGATTTATGTTATTTAATATCCATCACGCCCTATCCCCGAAAGGGTGGCAGAGGCATATTATATGCCCACTTTTCACCGTGTGGATTCCTGTCCCACGTAATAGGTGGTGAGCCCATTGCCGTGTTGAAATATACAGACGCAGGTTGTGGCTACCTGCAGTTGAAATTGTTTAAGCCGCCTATAAGGCCTTCAACCAGGCTTAACGACTGCCATTTTACTGGCAACCGGGATTAACGGCTTAACGTGCCTTCCGAAGCACGGAAACGCTCGCAAATGTAAATGCCGCAAAGTGGTCACCCATCCGACGACCAGCCATAGTGAAAGTTGCGTACCTCAGTGATCGTTTACCGAACACTGAGACCGCGGGGCCACGAGCGCTTCTTCACGAGCGATTTATGTTGCTTATGTCAAACCTAAAAATAAGTATTTTCATGCTGTATCCCTGATGGGGTAGTTCAGAAAGGGCAGATCTTCAGGCATCCCGATTAAATTTTATATTCTTTTCAGATATTTATTTGTTTTGTTTTGTTTATCTTTACTATATCTAAAGCAAAAGGCTATATTTGCTAATAAACTCCGAAGTTCTAACGACCATTTAAGATATGACTTTTTACACACCGCCGTCTAGCTTAAAGTAAGCTAATATAAACTTGTTTGGATTTAAACGACTGATAAACATACATATATATTTCTAAATACATACATATTATACATAGGAAACACCCAATCTCCGAAACCAACATTTGTGGATCACACAAATATTTTATTTCGACCCCGGAAAAGGGAAAAGTCGCGGTAGTAGCATACACTACCACTGCACCACCGAGGCAATCAATTTGCGCCATCAGAGATTTCTGGCCCTCATAGAAATCCAAAATCGTATTTGTCATTGCCATGCAATTTTATATGAAATATTCCAAAGCTATTTAGCTTCTAAAATAGTGACTAAATCGCTGTTTGACGGTGCTAAAAAAGTAATAAGGTGATTTTTAAACAGACAATTTCATATATTTTCTCATCTAGGAAAAATAACATTAAGTCATATTCTGAGGATCCTAGTGCTCATAAAACATCATCAAAAAGAAACATAACTACCTTCACGCTGTACCACCTTGCAGGGTAGTCAGAGAGGACAGATCACCAGACTTTGCAATCCATGCACACTGCTTTCGCTTCCTGTAGATTCATTTATCGCTTAATACTCGCTAAATATCTGGGTAAAAAAGAAAAAAAATACGTACAAGTGTTAATATTTATTTTACTGTAAAAAATACATTGCACCTTTAAGATTATAAGCCGGAAAAGAAATCCGTGTAGGGGTGTAACTTATTTATCTACCTAAGAAGTTATACTTATATATCCTAATAGAACAAAAATAAAGCAGTAGCTGAGTAGTCAATAAAATAAACTAAAATATACCAACGGACCCGGTACTTTACCTTACAAAAGGAAAATGTGTCGAAATATGTTTGGGAAATACCAGTTTTTGAGCCCATGCTGATACAATATAGGTAAACCAGAGCGTTTTATGACCGTAATGATGTAACACCACAGAATAAGTAATAGTACTACGTACAGAAGTGTTACTCCGAAACAAAAGTCTGTTTTAGGTATTAAAACATACCTAGACTCGCCGCCTGCACGCAAAATTGAAACTTATAACTGCGCTCGAACATTGAGTTTTCTTTGCGCGCCAGAGTTTTATGGCCGAGCTGCGAAGTCCGCGCGGGGTTGTCACTTGAGAAGTTTTTGTACGTAGTTGATTTATTTAGAGCGCAACTATCGTACGAGCCGAACGGCAGCGGAAGCCCACTGTCCTTAGCCGCTCCGAGCGGTGCTCTGCCCGAATATAACTAAACCGCCGGGTGACACCCCCTGGAAACATATTTGGGAGAGCGCCATTTTGGCTTTCTGTTTTAACTACTTCTCGTAAAGTATTGATTACATATTTTTAAGATATTATTGGTACTAGTTGACGCCCGCGGCACCGCATGCATAGTGAAGTTTATCCGTTCCCGTTTACCACAGGAACTTGTTCCCGGGATAAAAAGTAGCCTATGTGTTATTCTGATCTGTAAGCTATATTATTGTACAGTTTCATCAAAATCCATTCAGTAGATTTAAAGAGTAACAAACATCCACACTATCAAACTTTTGCGTTTATAATATTAGTAGGAAATAGGATTAGAAACTAACAATGTCAAAAAAGTTGATTGCCGACAGAAGGAGATTAAACATGTTTGTGACATGAACTGACATTTATTTTTATCAGTTATTCCCCAAGAGCCACAACTTTTTATTGAAGTGAAACTTCTTTAATTGATGTTAAGAGAAATTATATATAGCTGTAAAAAATCGTCAGGTTTTTCGGTTACGCGCCATGTTGTTTTGAAGTGAAACTTCTTTATCATAAGTGAAACTTCTCTATCGTAAGTGAAACTTCTCTATCATAAGTGAAACATCTTAATCATAAGTGAAACTTCTCTATCATAAGTGAAACTTCTTTATCATAAGTGAAATTTCTTTGTCATAAGTTAAACTTCTTTACCGACGTAGGAGCGAAATTATATATGTCGTAAAGAAGTCGAATTTAAAAATGTCGTAAAGAAGTTTCACTATTACTTGTGTACTCTGGTACACACATTTTTTTTCATGGCTCCACATGTTGCTATTTAGAGTTGTATATTGGATGAAGAGTAATAAAATTGACCAAAACCTAAAATTTGACTAATTTGCTGACATATATGCTTACCGCTCCGCTCTCTTGCCTAGTCTATAGTCTTCCACGACAAAAAAGCTTTACGAGTATAAAGACAAAAATAATGTTACTATTCAAATAAGTAATTCCTGAGATTAGCGTTTCAGACAAACCAACATTACCAACTTATAGTATTAGTTAGATATCTCTATAAATATTAATCTGTAATTTCGTTACATAAAATAATAATAAATGTTATGGGACTTTTTTTAAACAGCGCCATCTAGCTTAATGTAAGTTGATTTAAGCTTGTGGCATGAAATCTAGACAACCTAAAAACATACTTATATATTTTAAATACATACTAATTATACATAGGAAACAACCAAACTTCGAAACAAACATTTGTGGATCACACAAACTTTTGTTTCGACCCGGGAAACGAACTCGGGACCTCAAGCGTGGCAGTCGCATACACTACCACAGCGCCACCGAGGCAGTAAGTAAATTAAGTATCTACTTTCCACTTTGAACCAGGTTTGGTTTTGCAGACGATTTAAAAATGTTTGAATAAATAATAACGTAGACTGCGAATGTTGGCAAGCACCGTAACGTCACCTACATTATGTTAATGCCTTGTAGAGGCCACGGACCGAACGAAGACTAACCACGGTTGTAAATATAGTATGATTTATACTTTTTAATATTAAGTTTTACCATTTCTGTTTACCGGCCTCGCCCGAACTCCCGTCACACCTATTTAATACCGACGCTTATAAATTCTACAGTAATGCTTAAAAAACTGCCCGATTGGTCGACATTTACGACTCCTGCTCCAGTCTCCAGGGTAGTAGCGTGATGATATATAGCCTATAGGCTTCCTTGATAAATGCGCTATTTAACACAAAAATATTTTTTCAAATCCGAACAGTAGTTTCTAAGCTTAGCGCGTTCAACCAAACATACTCTTCAGTTTTAAAATATTACTATTATTTTCAGCAGTACAGAGGTGCCCTGGGGCTATCCTTCCGAGGGCTCACCCGGGACTCCTAGCCATAGACAGATAGAAGGGTAACGTGTGGTTTTAGTTAGTCGGTAGGAGACCGGCATAGCATCCATGAGGATTTCAACACGAAAAAAAAAAAAAGCAGTACAGAGGTTCGTCAATAAACAGTAGTTCATAAGTCCAAAATAGTTGATCACCCCTGCATGACATCAATAAGTCACACCATTTGACTTTCTAAAAAGTGATATACAGGTAACTAGCTATACTAAAGAATAATCTTATTATGTACCTATACATACAAACTTTCAGTATGATCACTTTTGACCGTCATGCTCACAGCAGGGGGCCGAATCTGCTATTTTAATCGTTTTGAAATAGAATCGAAATCGTCGCTCAATATAAAGCCACCGGTACAATTATAACAGTTTTTCGAAGTCTACTATTACAATCGTACACCAAAAGACTACTATCGGTCGGCCGATAGAATTCTACTAACACGTACTGCGCAGACTAGCAAACTGACTAGCGGCCACAGTGAGGGTGAGGGTGAGGGTGAGAGTGAGGGTGAGGGTGAGGGTGAGGGTGAGGGTGAGGGTGAGGGTGAGGGTGAGGGTGAGGGTGAGGGTGAGGGTGAGGGTGAGGGTGAGGGTGAGGGTGAGGGTGAGGGTGAGGGTGAGGGTGAGGGTGAGGGTGAGGGTGAGGGTGAGGGTGAGGGTGAGGGTGAGGGTGAGGGTGAGGGTGAGGGTGAGGGTGAGGGTGAGGGTGAGGGTGAGGGTGAGGGTGAGGGTGAGGGTGAGGGTGAGGGTGAGGGTGAGGGTGAGGGTGAGGGTGAGGGTGAGGGTGAGGGTGAGGGTGAGGGTGAGGGTGAGGGTGAGGGTGAGGGTGAGGGTGAGGGTGAGGGTGAGGGTGAGGGTGAGGGTGAGGGTGAGGGTGAGGGTGAGGGTGAGGGTGAGGGTGAGGGTGAGGGTGAGGGTGAAGTTAGGGTGAGGGTGAGGGTGAGGGTGAGGGTGAGGGTGAGTGTGAGGATGAGGGTGAGGGTGAGGGTAAGGGTTGTTTTTTTTTTAAGTGTAACTTGTATTAATATCAAAGAAAAACAAAGGTATAGCTTTACCGCGGCAGTCTCCGAGTGCCACACGTCTTTTTTTTTTGTTTAAGTACGTTGTGACGGATTGCTCGCCTGTATTGCGGAGGTTTATCTCCGCAATCCGTCACAACGTATAGGTATATAATCTGGCCTTTAAGGGACCCCGTCAAGATCTCCAGAGCCAAGCGACTTTATTTGTTAGCGGTGCACCTACTAACAGACAAGGCGGTGTTGGGAGGTCAGACGATAATCGCGCCTAACAATTTTGAAAATTAAAGCCAACATATAAACCTGGGATCCATTTATTGTTGCTAAAACCAGCTCCTAGCAACTAAGAGTGGATCCCAGGCTCCTTAATCCAGGTAGGTTTTAGAAGTAACACTGGTATAGTATATACACTTAAGATATATATAATATACGGGTAATACACTTAAGATGGAAAAGAAGATTAAGTAGGGTTTTTAACGCGGGGATATCCCCTCGGATGTCATATTGGAATGATAAAAATCACTATCACAATTGTCTAGCGCCGGGCGTCTCGGGTAAATCCTCGCTAAAGGTTCATTACATAATTTATATATTCCGTATATAATAATATATTAATAACCAGTTGCAGATAACAAGTTTATTACATAGAACTATATATAACAGATATGTTGAAAGAAGTCTCTAGAATGTGAATCGGCTACATCCGTCTGTATGCAGACCCTGGTGTTCAATATGTAAGATGAAAAAAAATGTGTGTGTACGTTTTTTACGTTTGTACGTTTTAATTACGTACACAGGTAAGAAGTGAAACTTCTTAACTTTATTTTTTTTTACAGCTATAAAATTCTCTTAACGTCGAGAAAGAAGTTTGACTTCAAAAAAAAAGACATCAAAGCTACCACTTCGGAATAAACACGTGGCGCGGCAGACAGAACCGTTCTCTTACTTCTCTCTTACACATCTATATCAAGACATCCCTAAATTTTTTGAATTTTGACACACCGTCTGGGCGATAGCCCGCATATAATTCCGATGAATGAGATTATATTACTTCCAAGATCGTTTGAGCTTTTTAAGATTTGAGAATAGTTTGAGATTGTCTATTTGAGCGGCCTATCTTGCTATGCCCTGCTATGTATTAAGTATCTACTGGGATATATCAAACAGAGATTCATAATGACGTACGCTGGAAGTCCATTTCGTTTACTAATTCCAGTAGTGTAGTTCTAAAAACCAGTTACAGAAAAGAATAAAAAAATCTCACAAATAAAATCCAATACTCAAACTTACAACAAACTTAAGTACTAAAGTACCTAGAGTACACAGGTAAGAAGTGAAACTTCTGTACGACATTTTTTACAGCTATAAAATTCCTCTCATACGTCGATAAAGAAGTTTCAGTAATGATAAAGAAGTTTCACTTCAAAACAACATGGCGCGTAACCGAAAAACGTGAAGTTTATCTGTACAAAAGTACAGCTATAAAATTTCTCTCAACGTAGATAAAGAAGTTTGACTTCAAAATACTAATCTCAAAATCTACTGGTTGGAATTGAAAAGTCCCTTTTTTGTTAGATAGCCCATTTATCAAGGTAGACTATAGACTATATATCAATACGCTACCATCCTGGACCTGGACAGCAATAATCATAAATGTATATAAACAAAATATCAGGCAAATTTTTATACGTAATGATAAAGTAATAAATGACATTATTAAAGGGATGCCACGGGGGTTCGTAGTATGTCACGGGCGAAACCGTGGGGGTCAGCTAGTAACTATATATGTTGACATCGAAGCACCAACAAAAATGAGTAAAATGTCCGTTAAAAACTATAATTTATACCAATATTTATGCAAATTTTACAAAACCTTTTTATTACTTTGGAATATCGATATGTATACAAAATTATTTGCGTCATATTAAACTTGATTTTTATGTACAGGGTAGGTATTCTTGTGAAAACGTCTTACGGCGAGAGGTGAACGCCACATCTAACTTTGTTGTTAGGTATTATAAGACTAACAAGTTTCTTACGTCCACACCTTTTATTTATTTTATACTTTATTGTACACCAAATATAAAGCGAGAAATAATAACATCCCCGAGGCCCAAGCAACTGCTGACTAACGGATGAGGAGCCCTTTTTTCGTGTAGAAATCCTCGTGGATTTAAGTTTTACCCTGGGTGGGAATCGAACCCACGACCTATTGCGTAGCAGTCGGATACAGTCCCACCGCGCCACAGAGGCAGTCAAAACATTTTGTTTCGAGTGTTCCTGCTCTACGCCATGACGTCTTACGTTGGTTGGACTACAGGTGCACCACCATTTTCACACAATTGAAAATGATAATGAAAAACACAGTAAAAAAACATCTACAGTTAGCCTAGAATAAACTATCAGTATTATAACTAAAGCGCTTCCACGAAAGGAAGATTAAATTACTAAAGTTATACGAATTTCACACTTCCTATACTTACTAGTAAAACTAAAAAATATATAAAATATGGTTGAATATTGACCAATGGACGGCCCATTGGCCAATATACCATATTTAATTTAATGTTTAAGTTTGAACTAATGCTTTTTATACAAAAAGAGTAACTTTAGACACTTCTACTCTATATAAACTTCAAAAAAGTATTTTATTATATATATTTACTACTCGTATATACGTATGCAATAACCAGTATAACATTGTAAATTAATCACGCACAATAACAATTATGTTATTAATATTATTGGCTTATTTCACGTTAGTAGTCAGATCACATGCCGAAGCAGTCGATAGCGTAACTTAATCAGAGGATCACCTAAACTTGATATACTACGGCGAAAAATCATGTTTTGTATAACACATCTGCGTTTAATAAGACAGTGTATCTTACGCGTCGAAAGACAGGTGTCGTCTCGCAAACCTTGAATTCTGCGATGTGAATTTAAAAAAGGAATCATGAAAAAAAACAGAACAATGTTTATATGTACTTTAGTGTTAGTTCTAAGTTTAAATTTAGCGAACTGTCAGTACTATCCGTCGCCATGTCCGAATATATTTAGTTACGAAAACGATGGATACAGTGTATATGGGAAAATTGTAATTAGTGGAGGCGGTTCAGTGTCACAGCTAGAGTTACAAGTTGAATTTATGGTGTCAGGACAAACTACTGTAAGTATTGACGATTCAGCTCAAAACGGTGATAACATGAAAGGACTTTTTTTAGTACACTTTTAACACATTAATCTTACAGTATTCAAGTTTTTTAAGCTATGCATAATGTTAAAAAGCTGTCATTATCAAGGTTAAAGTGAACATCACTTAAGGAAACACTTTGTGTCTAAAGTAGACACATTATATAAATAATAAGTGTACATAGGTCACCAAACATAGAAAACTAGTGTGTACGTTTAGCCGGATTTGAGATGCGTTCATACTCATCTCAAATCCGGCTAAAAGTACACACTATACTCAATATTTATTTTCATGAATATAAATACCACAAACTAAGTATAAGTAGAGAAAAGGTACAAAATGGTCCCCATAAGTAAAAAACTACTACAACCAAATATTTTGTGAAGCTTAAATTGTGCAACCAAACAGAAAAACAAAGACCAATCCTGCCATCTGCCACCATCTGTCCGATGGATAAGCGGTCTTCAGGCGTTGGACAATAAGATTTTGTGGTTTTGTAAGGTCGTTATGTGGAACAGGAATAGGTGAAAAGTGGGTGTTTAATATGCCACTGCCAGCCCTTCGGGGATAAGGCGTGATTCATAAACAAACTTTATTTGTATTACAAGCCACATTACGTATTACTTCGTATTAAATCTGCCATATTGTGTAACTAGTTAGATAGTTATTCTTTATCATGATACTAAATAGGTTTTACAAGTGGCGTTCTTATCACACAAAAGTTTCTTACAGGCAACCTTAGAGTGAAGACATTAAAATGAGAATTAAATCTAGGGCAAAATGGTGTTACATTTAAAATATTACCTCTTTGTTAATTTTCCTCATTCACAAATACGTCTATATGCTTACACACATACATAGATATATACATATACAAACCTAGATACATACTCGAAACAAAGTCTTTATAAGTATTAAAAATGACTAATTTGTAGGCCAAAGTACCAGGCTCAAGTACCTAGTAGTTGTTTCCTACTATGATAGGTCATCCATCAACCATCATTTTCAGTAGGAACGGAACCCATCACTTTAGAGGCTGCAGTTACCTTTGCTGCTGTTGTATTTCTACTGTCAATATTTAAATAAAGTTAACTACCAGCACTCTTATTATGTCTTCGTCCAAGACTACCGGCCTTCATGAATAGGGGCCTGAGGGCGACGAGTGGCCTGCTTGCTGATGCTGACCATACCGAAGCAGACCCGAGACGACGCTAGTGGCGTGACCTGAGAACTGCAGGCACACCTTACGCCTCACGAAGCGGGATAAGACCCCAACCAACCCCCAAAGAAGCAGTATATCACTTATAACAGCCGAATTCTTAGTCGAGTCCGTAGTGGTAGCCAACGTCTGCCGGGAACACTGTGACAACCTTCCGAGAAGTTACCCGGGGCGACCGGCGCTAGACGAATAGGTAGGAACCGTGTGGTTTTAATCGAGTCCAGGATGACATACGTGGAGATTTCCAAACGAAAAATAAGGGTATAATGCTGCTGTAGCTTTAGTTAGATCAGCTTTAGCGCGACACTGGGCATGACTACTCGAACTCCGCATTCACATATAGCCTCTTCGATTTCGTAACATCCAGCTAAACTATATCATGTCAGGTCTATTACTGATTCAAAAAACCAATACTCTAATCTTCATCTTAACGTATGCCTAGTTACTTCCAACCCTATCTGGGTTTGAAGCCTGGGGTCCACATATTTCTTTTACCAGCTTAGTTTGGCTATTTTTTTCTTTTTTTTATACCACTGGTTTGGCATACAAGCATGATGGAAAGTGGTCACCATAGCCTATGGACATTTGCAACACCAGATGTGCAGCACTCGCACTGTCGACCCTAAATCTCAACCCTTTGTTTTCGGCGTCGTAGGGACCGCCTGTTGTCTGAACCGTAAGGGATTGGGAGATCCCTCACCAAATCAACTCTGATTGGGGTGTAAGGGGCCCTACCAAGATCTCGAGGGGTCCAAACGATCTCACCTACTATGTACACCTGCTGTCTAACGGATGAGGCAATGACGAGCATTCGGCATTGTTCCTGTGACCTTCCAACCCCATAAGCATTCCCGATGCATTCGTCAGTGCCTCGTCCGCCGGTCAGCAGCAACTGGTGGGGCCCCTTACACACCGCCTCAGAACGGCGAGTGCATGCCGAATACAGAGTTAACAGTACCTTGACCCAATTATTAAAAATACGTAATAGAAGCACGCCTCGCTACACACAACGCAGTGCTTGTAAATGAAATTTAATGTTATACAGATGCAATCGTTTCGAAAATAATGTAGAATTGTGTGAATACGTAATGAAGTGATGTGGCAAATTTGAATAAAACTGTCACGTCCAACCATTGATTGAGGAACGAATGAAAAAACGAATGAATTGAGTGATAAAGAATATTAATATAAGAGGTTGGAAAGATTCAGGATAGATCGAGACTTACGAAGACGATTTGCTCAAAAACGGAAAGATCCAAGTACGACGACGTAGACGTGAATGTATAAAACGATTAAAGAATCTGCAGGAAGCGAAAGACACGGATTGCAAAGGCTGATATATGTCCTCTCTTGACTACTTCGTTAGGGATAAAGCGTGAAGTAGTTACTTTGTTAAAGTACACAAAACTTGATGGTAGTATTATTCTATTGAATTTCTGTTAAATGTGTCAAAATCATTCTCCAATGAACGATAATAAAGGAGGTTAGAAGGATTCCATCACACACCCTCGATTCGTCAATCCTAACGCACAACCGTCAAGGATAACCTCTACTAATTGTGGTGGTACTACCATTAGTAGAGGCACTTGTTGACTAAGGGCCATATTCCAGAACGTTTCTCAATACTCAATCGACGCTTGAGAGTAGATTTTATAAGGCAAAATCTAGCCTCAAGCATTGATTGAGTATAGAGAAACGTACTGGAATACGGCCTAAGTCTCATCTTGTAATGCGGAGAAGTACAAAATGTTGACAACCTGGAAGGTAAGGTTTTCTTTTACCTTTTCTACATTCTGTTCTTGTGGAGTTCGGTTCGTCATTCCTCCGCTACAATTAGTAGAAGTTATCCTTAACCGTTGTGCGTTAATATTGACGAATCGAGGCTGTGTGGTGGGATCCTCCTCCCCTTCTTTATTATCGTTCTACGATGGATTCCGTCTTGTAACGCCCGATTCAATTGGTTATTCTCCTATGAAAAAACGGTAGTATTATAGAGCAAAAGATCTTTTATATAACTTTGAATGATGCTTATCACTTACGCCTTTATCCCTCGGGTTGACCACCCACGTTACAGATTGTACTATCGTAGATCATAGTATAGTGCGATTTAATATCGACGCATCTAGGTCCGGACAAAATAAATACCTATTTATCCTGTTTAAAGGGTGACCACTTTCTGTCATTTACATTTGCGAGCGTTTCCGTGCTTCGGAAGGCACGTTAAGTTGTTGGTCCTGGTTGCCAGTAACATGGCAGTAGTTAAGTCAAGTTGAAGGCCTTATGGGTTGCTTGCCAAATATCAACAGCAGGTAGCCACAACCTGCGTCTGTCTATTTCAACACGGGAATTGGCTCACCACCTATTATGTGAGACAGGAAAACACATGGTGAAAAGTGGGCATATAATATGCCTCTGCCACCCCTTCGGGGATAAGGCGTGATAGATAAATAAATAATAATAGTATCATGTTTACCCCTTCACATAACAAGTTTATAACATCTTTAAATGGGTACACTAACTATTTGAAGATGTTTTATAATACTTAATAATACTCATTTCACCGTTCCGCTCCTAGCATTTGTAGAAGGTATTTAGTCACCTTGTTTTCCTGCAGACTGTGGAAAAAATTCTAAACAAATTCGTATTGAAGTATTGTTGTTAAAAATACCCTTCCAAAATTTATCGACGGCAAATAAAAACAACTTTGTTTTTTATCTTATCTTTCATACTATTATTGTAAAATTATTAGTGTTGTTAAATATAATTGTAAACTTATAAACTGTGACTGTATTTTTTTTTGTACCGGGCGTACAAAAAAAAATAAAAAAAATGTGTTTTTTTTCTTCATGTTTGTATGTTTGTTAGGGGTTGGAGCAAAATCCAGGCGGTTGATCAAAACTCTGCTACAAAAATATTGTGTTTAAATACTACGCTATAGTTCATCGAAATCGGTTCAGCTACATCTTATTAGACGCGCTATACATTAGACAGGCCAAAGTATTTTGGATTTTTAGTTAGGTTTTAGTAAAGACACATTTTTTACAAACCTACTGATTTTCAGTTATGCACATACTCGTTTCGAATTGTCTTTAATTATGACTAACCGATGAGTAAAGTAAAGTTATCTAGTTGCGGTAAATTTTGGATGGGGGACCATTTGAAAAGCAGGTGCATCACGTCAGCAGACACGTTTCTTTTAGTTACAATCTCTAATGGGAAAAGGATAAAAAAAGATATACACCCCAGGATCGGTCTACTTTAATATTGGTCAGTTACGCACATCGACTTAGAATGAGGTATCAACTCTAAGGCAGTGACCACTTTGAGAGAAAGTGAAACACATTTCAGCAGACGTTTTGCTTTTGGTTACGCACAATAGTTTCTGTCATTAATAGGTAGAAGATCAGTGACGTAAAGTAAGTAAAGCACGGTCAACTTTTGGAAGGGTGATGACTTTGTGCAATCTGCAGTTTCTAACAACAACTTCTGTGATATTATTGCACATAAGGGACATTCACTTGGCTCAAGCCGGCTTCAGCAGCACCTGCTAACTGGTAAAGGCGACCAGGAAAGCTCTGGAGGTCGGTAGGCCAGAAGCAATTACCACTAATGTATAATGTTCTATAAACTAAATAATTTTCTAATGTACTAAGATAGTTCTTTGTAGATTCGTCATGATAATTTTGAATGGCTTTACTTAAGCATTATGTAAGATGATTTAATATGTTTTTATCAGTAGGATATCTTGACTGTTGCCACTTCTTTCTTTGAGCTCTTTGTACAAGAACAAGTGAAAAATTATTTTTGTGTTGGATAAGTCCATTTATCGAGGAAGGCTATAGGCTATGTAACATCACGCTACTACCCAGGACAGCGGAGCAGTAATTATAAATGTCAACAAATCCGGCATATTTTCATACCTTTTTGTAAAAGTTTTTAGCGACAGGATTAAGTAGATGATAGAGATCATCTAGTAAATGATAAAAATACAATGTATTAAGTCGCTCTAAGTCTTTTAAATCCAAATAGAAAATTAAAACTAAGTAGGTATATGCCTGCCTGGGTGGCGCGGTGGTAGGGTATGAGACTGCCGCGCATGAGGTCCCGATTTCCATTCCCGGATCTGAACAAATATTTGTGTGATCCACAAATGTTGGTTTCGAAGTTTGGGTGTTTCCTATGTATAATATGTATATATTTAGAAATATACTATTATGTAGCTCAGTTGTCCAGTCACTGACTTTTTATTTGTATTTAGGCGGAGTAAAGGAAAACGTTTATAAGTACTCGCGATTAGAAAAGAGTAGCCATGAGGTATATTGCCAGGTTCTGTCTCCGGTACTTGTTACGTTGCCACTGGCAGCAAATGTAAATCTTGACATTCATAGACCTTTCAGACTTCTTGGCTTCTTTCAGACGCCACCTGAAAGAAGCCAAGAAGTCTGAAAGGTGCCAAAAAACAGTATGTATATACTTATTATTTTAAAATGTCTTCATCAATCAATAAAATCGGTCTATCTCGGTCCAAATGCTCTATATGTGGTCTCTGCCCATTCTGTGTCTCAAAACTGTGCTGTGTCACGATAATCACGCGGGTTGTGTATTAATGGCCGTACACGACTGCTCAAAACCGCATATGTCTGGCCTATCCTAAGCGGGACTGCAGTATGTACCTATACTATATATTTTATGACTTCTTTCTCGTACTTCTACTCTTATCTCCTACTAGTAGAAAAGAGTAGGAGTATTACAAAGAAATCATGAAGTGCCCAGTAGGAGCATAAAGACATTACAAAAATATAGTTCCTCGTAATCATACTGTTAAGCCAAGTTGAAGGCCTTATGGGCGGCCTAAAAAATTACAACTGCAGGTCGCCACAGCCTGCGCATGTCCATTTCAACACGGCATGGGGCTCACCTCCTGTTACGTGGGACAAAAATGCATACAGTGAATTGTGGGCGTTTATTATGCCTCTGCCTACCCCTTCGGGGATAAAGGCGTGACAATATGTATGTATTTATGTATGTATGTAATCCAAATACAGATAAATGCAACTGTTATCTACAATATTAAAAAGTTACTTTATATTTATACTATATTATATTTATATACCTACATATCGTAATATGTAAATCTCTGTTGAAATATTTACAAGAGTCTTTGTGACCATGAGATTCTGCTAATTAATTCTGTTATCACAAAATAAACCAGCCATTTTTGATTCATTCATCAAATATTGTGTTAATATTAGCAATGATCTCTTAGTCATATTACTCTTAGATTATATAAACACCCAGATTACAAATGCGCGCGACGAAAATGCAGCCAAAAAATATACACTACTTCGGGTATGTCGGTCAATCGGTAATCGGTATTGAGGCATCGCGACGCAATACTGTCATTGGCGCACAAGTGACGCACCATACGGTCATTGGCGCACACGTGACGCACACAAACGCAACGGCGTACGTAATATACTCGCGCCGGGCGTGGCTTACCCACACATGGCTAAAAAAGTGGCAGCAACTTTGACGACACGCGTTGTACTGGACGCGGTATCTGGGTTTTTACATAATCTAAGTTTATACTATAGTAAAAGTGGTCGCTGTTTCTACCTCGAACATCAGAAAATCTATTATGGGAGGGGAGGGGGTGGGGTCTTTTTTAATGCAAACATACATGCATACATATTGTCACGCCTTTATCCCCGAAGGGGTAGGCAGAGGCATAATAAACGCCCACATTTCACCGTATGCATTTTTGTCCCACGTAACAGGTGGTGAGCCCATTTCCCGTGTTAAAATGGACAGGCGCAGGCTGTATCGACCTGCTATTGACATTTTTTTTAAGCCGCCCATAAGGCCTTCAACTTGGCTTGACGACTGCCATTTTATTGGCAACCGGGACCAACGGCTTAACGTGCCTTCCGAAGCACGGAAACGCTTGCAAAATGTAAATGCCTCAAATTGGTCACCCATCCGTGACCAGTCATAGTGAAAGTTGCTTAACGCAGTGTTCGTTTACAGAACACTGAGTCTGCGGGGCCACGAGCGCTTCTTCATATAGAAATGTCATGTGTCATCAGTGTCAAGTGGTCATTAATATAGAAGTATCAGAAATACTGTTTATAATATGTTTAATATTTTTTTTACAGGATGGAGGTAGTTTAGATTTAGAGAATGCAAATTACGCTCTGCAGAGCTACAACCAAGGATACCCGATGACATATCGAGTCCACTTTCCCCAGTCATCATCATTACCTAAACTCACCGCAATCACAGTCAACGGGAATAATATATGTAGTGGACCTGGAGGTTAGAAAACAATGTTTTTTTTTACGTGTTAAAATCCAATATATATAAAATGGATGCTATGCTGGACTTCAACAGACTAAAATCACACGGTGTCCTTTCATCTGCTTATGGCCGTGCTTACAAGTCGTAGAACAGAACCAGAATCGCTGTTTTTAACTGTCAAAATGTTAGTAGACTATCAAAAATGCAACTGACTAGCGGCCATTGGCGCGGTACGTGTTAGTAATTAATTATATCGGCCAACCGATAGAAGTCTATTGGAGAACGATTGTAATAGTAATTTATAAAAAACTGTCATAATTGTACTGGTGGCTTTCTATTGAGCGACGATTTCGATTCTATTTCGACACGATTGAAATAGCAGACTCAGCCCCTAGGAGTCCATAAAGGGAGAGAGTAAACGATGATAGCGTGTCTATTATGATAATGTACGTTACTATGCAACAATTGACGAGAATTTTAAAACTTAGTATTTTATTTTAGGACTTCAACTTGGCTAAACTACTACCATGTTTCTGGAAACTGGGGCTTAACGTGCCTTCCGAAACACGAACAACTTGTAAATTCATTTTTTGTTGATATTGTATTATTTTTAATATAACAACTACAAAATAAACTGACCACTCTAATAATCGATATTATGCTTATACAGTAGTAGTATTTTATGAATCTCTATAGATATAAACTGTTCTAAAACTAACATTAATAATGTTTTAGTGCAACAACAAAACCAGTATATCAGCACCTTCAGACTGAGGCACACTTCCTTTTTGCCGAGAACATCACAACAGTTCAATTTTGTACAACGACCTCAGACACATCAAAATGTATGGGACAATATTGAAGTTCAGCAAATGGTCTATCAAGATACATCTGATCATAGAACTGGTGACATATTTGAGAATCTATTCAATTCTTGGGGTAACCGTAAGTAATGGAACTCTTCAATCTCCCTTTCTTTTGTACTACTGAGTTAACATGACACATTGGCCCACCAGATCGAAAGTACTTATATAAGCCTATGAACGTTTGACTATAGAATCCTACTAATATTATAAACGCGAAAGTTTGTAACAATAAATGTTTATTAAAAATAAATTGCAATAATATAGCTTATATATCAGAACAACACATAGACATTATTTTTTATTCCGGGAACAAGTTCCTGTGGGAAACGGGAATGGGAAATCTTCTCTACGCGGGCGATGCCTCAACTAGTTCGTAATAATAGGAAAAACGTCATGCGGGACGAGTAAGACAAAGACATTATACTATAAGTATAAGGTTGTTTGGTTCAAGATTATTAGCAAACGGCTTCGAACAAAGAGTGTTCTTTTTTGAACCCCACCGCGAAGTTTGTTTGAAATACGGCATGTAAAAAACTGAATTAAATTTATTAAAAAAATATATTAAAAAAAAAAACATTAAAACCTTCGCAAGCAACTGAAATATCTACGGCACGCGATCTGAGCCCGGACTAGTAAAGGTTATAATCGTACTTGATAATGAGGTACCTGATTATAAGGTACTTGATGATGAGGTACTTGATAATTAGGTACTTGATAATGAGGTACTTGATAATGAGGTACTTGCTAATGAGGTACTTGATAATGAAGTACTTGATAATGAAGTACTTGATAATACAATCAAGTGATTGTTCAGCATGTCGCAACGATACACGATAGCCATTTCTGCTGTTTTATGGTACTATGGTTTGTAGGAACTTTAAAATGGATAGTTGAGGATGGGGTTACCTGCTGATGAGATTTTTCAAACCGCCCATGAGGAATTCAACTTGGCTAAACTACTACCAAGTTACTGGGAACCGAGATCAACGGCTTAACGTAACTTTCGAAGCACGAACCGCTTGTAAATTCGAATGCTGCAAATTTTCATAGTATAAAATGCTTAATGCAGTGATCGTTTGTACAGAACATTGAGCAAATGGGTAGAGTCTACAAGCTCTTGTAAAACAATTTTATTAAAACAATCACAGTAAATAATACCTGCTTTAATGAGTCTTTATTTGCAAATGGTTTTCATAATTATACGAGTTCATTACAATATTAAATCCCGGCTCTTCGTATCCTAAAGACAATTTATAATGACGAATTTTATCATAACATTTCAGAACAATCATCAAACCGTCCAAGTACTCCAACATATGACGAGATCTCCAAATACTTTCTTAGTAACGAAAACCCTCAACCCAACCGATTTGATGAAACAACTCAGGCACCAGCATTACCCAGTAGGTATCAGCCACATCCGACGCAGGCGCCTGTTTATGAAGACCCAGTAACAAGACCTCCACGACCCACAATACCGCCAAGACTCCCAACAACTCAAAAACCGCACAACCAATATGATTATATCAATGCGGAACGGTACACGACCCAATCAACTGCACCTCCAGAACCTTCTACTACACAAAGGTAAAATATAAACTTACAATAAAATAAATTTTCATAGAAACTGATATCAAGACTCCTTCAGACCGTGATATCTAGTCTCACTGAAAGGATTGCCGCTTCAATGTCCGTAGACGAATGCTCCTTTCTGATCCATGTTCTGGACCTATATTAAGACACTATTTGTTCTAAAAAAATCCATTAAAAGTTTTACCACATAGACGCGTTATTACCGGTCAAAAATAACGGATGTGTTATTGCGATATTTATTTTAAGTATATTATTTACTTGTTGATATTTGCGGCTCCCCCACGCGGTAAATTTTTCCCGTTCCTTTTTTCTACAGGAACTAGTTCCCAGGATAAAAAAAGTAGCGTATTTCCTATTCTGAACGATAAGCTATATTACTGTAATGTACTCGTAACATTAAAATTAATTCAGTAGTTTAAATGAAATGAAATGAATCCAAAATTGGTATTCCACACTCAGCTGCGAGATAGTACGAATACGAAATAGAAGTATCGAACGATAAAATCACAGTAGTATACAAGGAATCGAGACGCATTATCGCATCCAGTATTATCGACTGATAATAACGCTTCAATGTGGGAGAGCCTTTAAATTCTTAGTTACATACATACATACATATTGTCTCGCCTTTATACCCGAAGGGGTAGGCAGAGGCATATTAAACGCCCACATTTAACCGTATGCGGTTTTGTCCCACGTAATAGGTGGTGAGTCCATTGCCGTGTTGAAATGGACAGGCGCAAGCTGCGGCGACCTGCTGTTGAAATTTTTTAAGCCGCCCATAAGGTCTTCAACTTTGCTTAACGACTGGCATTTTAACGTGCCTTCCGAAGCAGGCAACTGGGGTGGGTCTAAAGTGCCGATATATTTAATAAAATGTGTCTATTTTAAATGTTAAAAATAGAAAAAAAATTGAACCCGTTGCCTTTTTAGTATAGTGGTAACAAAAAGGCTAGAAGGTCTTGTGTGCTAGACATTAATTAGCACGACCAATTAAAGTCCTGGTAGTCTCGGACTGAAATAAATTCTTAGTTATGATAACTATAAAACATAATACATGTATTTCTAGACCAGCACAGCGTCAACCTGATCTCATCGAGTGCGGTACACGAGCCACAGACAATGTAAAGCTTCCACTTATTTACAATGGCAACGACTACATGAGAGGGGAGATACCCTGGTTGGTAGCACTCTATAAGAAGAAAAGGGGCAACCTCGACTATGTGTGTGGTGGCACTCTTGTTTCAAATAGACATGTCCTGACTGGTGAGTGACAAGTTTATTTTGGGTATTCTATACTTTGTTTTTTTTTTATTTAGCTATTGGAAAGCCATGACAACATATAGCGAATTGAATCACTCTCATAGTCCACATGTGTACTGACAGTGTCCTTCAAGTTGGAATCCCAATGATGTGCCTCTTCATGCTCCACTTGAAGAACCCGAAATTGTAAGAAGAAGGAAACACATGTGCTGGCAGAACGTTCCAAGTTTCGATAGTTCAACAAAGAAACGATTTTTTGTTCTCTCCACTTAACCGTGTCACCTCTTTTTTTACCACCAAGAAGGCAGGCAAGCGTACGGCCCACCTGATGGAAAGTGGTCACTGTAGCCTATGGACGTTTGCAACACTAGAGGTGCGGCAGTCACGTCGACGACCATGTAAAAACCTTCTAGGCCCCCTTTGAAGAACCTCATACTGCAGGCGTTCGGGAAAACCCAGGCAGGGAGTTCATTCCACAATCTAAGCGAACCTCTGCCCGACAAGCGTTGTTCGGAACAGAAAGGAGAGGGTGTTTGATTGAAGATACTAATAATAAAAAACAAGGTTGATTTAAAAATTACAAAAAAACTAAAACCTGTCTGTATTTTGTTTTAATGATTGAGAACGTTCTACTAAGCCCAAATATGGTATATGGCTGTAATTTTCTGAGAAGTTAGGCATCCCGGTGACTCTAGATGCAGCAGCAAGTTCTAGATTACCATGTCGTGGAAATACCATCAAAGTAAAAGTACCTATTTCAGGACTTGTGGATTTTAGTGAGATTTAAATCACCTGGGAAGTGCAGCTGTTGATCTTCAAATTTAAAAAAATCCATATCAATAGTGGTTTATCCGTTCAAGAGATAAAATTCTAAAGAGAGATAGACAGTCACACAGATACTTACACAGGTTAAACTTACCTATAACAAACATCGTTTAAAAAACAGCATAATAAATAAACACTTCACCAGCTCTTTTTTCTTTTTTCCTTCTGCATTCCTCTTGCCTTCTCAGGGTCGTCAGTTAAAATGTTTTTGTATATTTTCAGCTGCCCACTGCTTGTGGCATGGTTCTGAGCGGTCTGCCTACAGTGATATTGTAGTGAAGATTGGAGTCCACAACCTTCGCGATTGGGCAGATGATATCACCGTCACCAGAAGTTTGATCGACGCCACCTTACACGATAATTATAATTCTTCTTCGTATGAAAGTGAGTTGGTTTAACTATTAAAAATCCTATTAATACTCGTATTATAAACGAGAAAGTTTGTAAGAATGTGTGGATGATGGTGTGTTACGCTTTTAAGCAAAAACTACTGAGGGGATTTTGATGAAACTTTACAATAATATAACTAACATATCAGAATAATATACTTTTAATCACATGAACAATTTCTTGTGGAAAACGGGAACCAGAAAACTTGTCGCCGCGGGCGTCAACTAGTCCTACTTACGAGTATATTATAAACACGAAAGTTTAAAAGTATGGATGTTTGTTACTCTTTCACGTAAAATCTACTGAATGGATTTTGATCAATACATACATATTGTCACGCCTTTATCCCCGAAGGGGTAGGCCGAGGCATATTTAACGCCCACGTTTCACCGTATGCATTTCTGTCCCACGTAACAGGTGGTGAGCCCTTTGCCGTGTTGAAATGGACAGGCGCAGGCTGCATCGACCTGCTGTTGAATTTTTTTAAGCCGCCCATAGGGCTTCCAACTTGGCTTAACGACTGCCATTTTATTGGCAACCGGGACCAACGGCTTAACGTGCCTTCCGAAGCACGGAAATGGGGTGGGTCTAAAGGGCCGAATAAATTTAATAAAATAAAATGTCTATTTTAGATGTTAAATTTGGAAGAAATTTTGAACCCGTTGCCTTTTTAGTGAGGTGGTAACAAAAAGGCTAAAAGGTCTTATGTGCTAAACACTAATTAGCACGACCAATTAAAGTCCTGGTAGTCTCGGACTGTATTGATGTGTGATTTTGATCAAACTTTACAATAATATAACTAACACATGAGAATAACACAGAGACTACTTTTATCCTAAGAACACGTTCCTGTGGGAAATGGGAACGTGAAAACTTTACCAACAAGCGTCAACTAGTAACAAATAAATAAATGATTTGGGACATTCTCACGCAATGTTTAGCCCAAATTAAGCTAAAGTTGTCTTTAACTAATTGTACTACCAGTTGTTTCCAAACCCAACCTGGATTTGGAGCCGGAAGTCTACTTTTACTTGGATTACTGCTGGGAGCGATTGCTGTCTGACCTCCTAACCCCATAAGGGCGCCTGCGTCATTGCCTCCTCCGTTAAGCAGCAGGTGCACTGCTAGCATGTGAGATCGCTTGGGGCCCTGGCTAATGTAGCCCCAGGCCAGTGTAGCCCCAGGTTAATGTAGCCCCAGGCTAATGTAGCCTCAAGCTAATGTAGCTTGTGGTAAAGGCTATAGATTTATATATAGAAATTATATTTCTATATACTAGAAAACTCCGAGAAATATATTTGCGGATCACACAAATTTCTGTTCCGACCCGAGAATCGAACCCGAGACTTGCAACAGTCGCATACACTACCACATACGCCACCGAGGCAGTTGGATAAGAGGGATATTGGTAAAGCTAAATGTAGGTAATCAATATTTAACCTTTAAATGACGTCATCGTAGGCATTATTCTATAGAAAATAAATGTCTTTACTTTGCATTGACCATTGGCGCTTACAAAATATAGCTCTAAGGAATAATTTAATATTTTTAAAAAGACCACCGGTTCTGAACGCGGCCCACCTGAGAAGAACCGGCAAGAAACTTATGAAGGCTTTTTTTTTAATAGCCTATTTACATTTTAATATTATTTTACTATGCCAGCAGATCATTTCCAGGTGTCCCTGTCCTACAAATAGTCTTTAACAGCGTAATAACCTTATTCACAAAGTTTTTTTTTTTTTAATCTAAACTGACTCTATAATTCGTTATTTTTTTACAGACGACATTGCTGTGCTAACATTAAACAAACGAGTAGATTTCAATGACTATATTAGACCGGCTTGTCTCTGGAACGGGGACATTGCTCTCGAAAGAGTCGTTGGGGCTTCAGGACTTGTGAGTATTTATCAATATTAACACATACAAAAAAAAAGTGTGTGTACCAGAGAACACAGGTAAGAAGTGAAACTTCTTTACGACATCATTTATCGACTATTTACAACTTCACGAAAATTGGGTAGATAAGGGTTACGCATATGTCGATAAAAAAGTTTCACTTCAAAACAAAATAGCGCGTAACCGAAAATCGTGAGGATTTTTTTACAGCTATAATTTTTTTCTCATTATTTGATAAAGAAGTTTCACTTCAATCAATATTTTTGTAACATATGCACACAACGTAGTCAATCCCATTTTAAGCTAATACCTATAAACTTGTATGTGATCTAGACAACTAATAAATTGAGCTCCTAGGTAGCGTAAAGATGGCCCTGTGTAAAAAGTATGTCCTACAATATGTTTCTAAATAACTGGAGGTCGGCCGCTTCCGGAGGTGATTGATCGCTGGAGACAGGCGGCTGTGGCGGAGGGAAGTGGGCCGATAGACTGGAGAGCCCGAGCGCACGGCTCGTGGGGGCAATCCGGCCCGTCCTACGGCAGTGGGTAGAGAGGGCGCACGGTACTCCGGCGTACCACCTCACTCAGCTTCTCACAGATCATGGCTGTTTTGCCAAATACCTGTGGGAGGTGGCGGGGGTGGAGCCGGAACCCGTGTGCCGTCACTGCCCAAGTGGGGTCGTGGACACGGCTGAGCTTACTGGAGCTTAGCTGAAAATTACCCAGTATACTTTCAAGGTCCAAGGATTTTTTTTTTAATAATTATTTAATGGCCTGGTTTCTAAGACCTTTTAGCCAAATCTTATTTTTTATATCATATCATAATCTTATTTTTTATATTCTTCAATCTTATCTTCTAATTAGTCCTGTCCAGTCGATGTCGTGTCCTCATTGTCCGTCCTGGTCCTTGCCCTCAGTATAATGGTGATTCTTATACTAAGGTTGTCAGTGGACGTTTCGCGGCAAGAGAGAAAATAGCATTTCACTGCATATATATCATTGTCTTTCACTATAGCACGTTAACACAACTTTTATGTCCAAGAAACCACCACTCCCGCACATAAAACAAGATAAATGCACTAGTTTTAGAAAATAATATAAAGCAAGCGTCCGCACTTGTCACTCTTCCCGCCAAATGTCAGGTCCAAGGATGAGCAAGTGATAATACCTCACTTACACAACAAATTACCCTGTTTTAATTGTCATGCAGGTTGCAGGTTGGGGAGACCAGAGTAAACTAGGCGGTGGAGCGGCTGAACCGCAATCAATTCACCTGCCTATCGTGAAAACCTCCACGTGTCGATCCAGCACAGAATCTTTCTACGATCTCACCTCTGACAAAACATTTTGTGCAGGTAGATTCAAAGATGAATATAAATTACTTAACTATTTAATAGTAAAAATATTTATAACTAGCTTTTGCCCGCGGGTGCTTGTGTGGTTGCTAGCCTGGCGTTTTGTATGTAACTAACATAAAGTTTAAATCTTGTAAAAGGTATTTAATAACAAACTGACAGAATCAATGAGTACGCTTATGCTTATTTCCAATATGTCAATATGGAGGGTACAGGGCTTGGTATTAACTTAATAATTCAACTAATGAAGAGATGTATCCTAATCACTATGTACCTACATATCAGGCCTGCCCTATTTACCCAAAATCACTGCTGTTGCGCTCCTGATTGAATTTTAAAATCCTTCGCTTGCTCTGTCATCAAAATTGAGAACGCAGTTAAAAAGCAACTCTGCACTCTTGCATGGGCGTAGCCAAGGAATTATTGGTTTCAGGATATACCAGCAGATCGAAACGATTTTGAAGTTTTGAATTGAAACTTTTCAAACCCCAAGTCTATTTGGAGCGCATTAGGTCAGAAAATAGGCTTCGTCTTTGTCGGGACTTTGCTAAGTCCACTTTTTGTAGGGTTTTTTATTAAATTTAGAGTTCATTAATAAGAGCCTTTGTGACTCGAGGAAGTTGATAAGCATATGGCCCCGGTAATTTCTGTCACGCCGTAAGGACCTAATATCGTTTCATTTAGACCGATATTGCCCTCGGAGAAATGCTTGACATCACCTTCCCGAACGTAAAACAAATTGTCGGACGCAAGGGTTAGCGTGTCCATTCACTTTCTTCGGGGCTCGCACAAACCCAAATTGTGTGCCTGTTTATGTGACCCAGTCCCAGCTCTACCTACCTAGTTCGATAAGGCCCTTGTCCAGCCGTAGGATATTTCTACAGGTTGCCAGGGTTAATCGTGTATGTTAGCCTCCTGTTGCCTGGAGATTCACACCCCCTCTTCCGTAGTCACCCGATCGCTACCGTAAACGAAAACAGCGGAAGAGCAGGGAACTGAGGGCCGTTTCTTGTTTGTGCCTTACTATACCACGCTGGCCAGGTGGTATGGTACAGGACTTTGTCTTTTTCTTCACCATGCCCTCGTCAGCTAGTCAGCAGGAGCACCACTCGCAGGTGAGGCTGGCTTGGACCTTGAAGATGTAGGTAGAGCCCTATCGCACCCAAACTCTGCTTTAGAATGCTTAAATAAGTGCGGTCTATCGAAACATTTACACATATTACAAGTAGTGAAAAACTCCCCAGAAACTAAATGCTGGCTACACCCGTGTACTGTTGTTTAATAAATAACTATTTACAGGTGATCGTGACGGCTCAGGTCCTTGTAGAGGCGATTCCGGCAGCGGCCTTTACCTCTTACACGGAGGCAAGTGGAGGCTACGTGGTGTGGTCTCCGTATCGCTTAAAAGTCCAGAGGGGTCATGTAATCTTGATGAGTACGTCGTATTTACTGACACCGCCCAGTACTTGCCTTGGATTAGACGAGTTTTACAAAAAGACTATTTTGATTAAGTTTCAAATAATTAAAGACTGAACTGAGTTTGTCATAACCTCTGTATTCAATTACCGTATTGAAAACAGCCAATTGTACTGTCCCAATGTCATAGAACAGTAGGTACAATAAGCCTCAAAAGTTAATAACAATCCAAGTTACAGAATAAATTTGTGAACAAAAAGCATGTTTCTTCTTACTCAAATTGTAAACTCGTTTAAAATAGTACATATCATGATATACTGAATCCTATATTTAGATATTAGATTTGTAGATCCGTTGAAGTGGTTTTACTGTGGTTTAGAGGTTTAAGTGTTTATGTGTAAGCAATTTCTACCAAGTGCCATCAATGAACAGTATGTATACTAATGACTCGGCCCCCCGGTTAGGGCTAGCTGAGATTTTTAGGGTTCCGTGCCTCGAAAGGCAAAAAAATAGAACTCTTAAACGATCTGTCTATCAAGACCCTTAATCTCGGGAACGCGTAAAGGTATCGAGTTGAAATTAAAACTATTTACTCAGGTCTACGGTTGAAGCTGTATACATTCAAACATCTATTTATATTATATATTTATATATTCTTCCGATTATGACTCAAAAGCATATTTTTACGGAACCCCTCAGTGAAAGAGTCCGACTTGCACTTATCTAGTTTTTTTTATTTATTTATCCTGGGGTTATGGTTCCCTAGAGCTGACAAGGGATTCCTGGCCATAGACAGATAGATGGGCACCGTGTAGTTTACTCGGTAGGAGTCAGGAAGACTTATAAACACGTAAAAAACATATTGATTTGTCTATAACAATCAAAATACCGACCTTCCCAAATTTTATTACGAGATGTCTTTGAATTTTGAAGTCAAGTTTAACTACCTCAGAAATAAGAAGCAGACTTTGTTTAATGTTTAGGAAAATGTGTAACACAAAAGGAAAATATATGCCATTCAGGTTATCTCGAACAGGGCGTGTGCATAGACTATAGTGTAATTAGATTTGGATAGGCAAAGTTTGATACAAATTATATAATATTTTTTAAAATAATCTTGGTTTTTCATTTACGTTGTGGAAACTTCATAATTACGTTAAAATTAATTACGGTATTTAAGAAAAAGCAGTAAAAACTTCGCCCCGGTAGGTGTAAATAGTATTCAACTATAGGTAGGTACTATTTATACCTACCGGGGCGGGGTTTTTGCTGTTTTTCTAAATTAATGCTCTTATTAATCATAAATCCTTCTATAGTTCGTCTTATCTGCTTGCGAACATAATCAAAGATTGCTTAGTATATAGACCTTTCATTATAATACACTTCTTACAAATGGAGAAGAGCTCGTCGACCCACTATCTCAGTATTCTGTAATCGATCACTGCGTTAAGCAACTTTCGCTATGGCTGGTCACGGTTGGATGACCGCTTTATGACATTAACATTTACGAGCATTTCCGTACTTCGAAGGCACATTTATACGTTGGTCCCGGTTGTCAGTAAAATAACTCGAAAATTTTAACAGGAGGTCGCCACAACCAGCCCTTGTCCATTTCAACACGACAATAGGCTCACCACCTCAGAAATACTTACGGAATAATGTGGGCGTACAATATGCTTCGGCCATAAAGGCGTGATTGATTCATTAAATTTTCCAACCAAAGACTTTTGAGTAAAGGAAAATGGTGTACGGTTTTCGAATATTATTTTCAACGAATGTCATATCAAGTCGAGTTTTTGTGTTCAATAATGGTGGATAAATACATAAGTTCAAATACATAAAGAGTTCAAAAATGTGCATAAATGAAGGAATACGATATGTTGCTATTAACAGCGGTGTAAGGAAGCTGCAGTAAGGATTGCATTGCATTACTGGGTCGAGGACACAGTGCTTAGTAGGACTGGATAAGGCTGTATGGACTAAGTTTCTGAGGAAACAAAATCCAAAAAAAATAATTTATTTATTTTAGTGGCCTTTTTTTTTTGTTCTTGTGGCGATACTATTGCTCATTGCTCTGGCAATAACTCCGTATAGATTTGGGATTTGGTAATTTATGGCCTTAGGCAACAAAAATGTCTAGCTCTGATCTGTCAATAGTGTCATTACTGTCACAGTACTAAAGACAGTTGACAGCTGTCTGTCATATTTTGACATTTAATTTATTTAAATTTAACGCGCATCGCCAGCTTAAACAAAAAAATACTAATCATCAACTATGAATTAAACCAATATTTTGCCATGCGTATAATAATTATAATTATTAATAATAATTATTAATTTTTAATACATGAAGATAAATAATTTTGATTATGACGTGGAATAAATTAGTGTGTAATTATCGAGAGCTTCAATTATTAGGAACTTTATCTGGTGGCCAAAGTTTTCGGTAAGTAAATTTTAACTTTAGTTATTAGTAGAATAAAGGCTTGTAGGGTAGTATTCAGCAGTTTAAGAATCAATACAATACTACATTTCTGTTTCAGATGGACAAACAATCAAGAAAACGAATGGCTTGGTGTTTTCTCTAAAACGTTATGGAAATTAAAAATAAACGACAATTACTTGGAATATCGAGTAATCGGTTCTTTACTAAATAAGGAATCGGAAAACTTTGTGGAAGCAGATTTTGATAAGTTATTACAAAATTATTTCCGACTATATACAAACTTAGGAGATTACTATAAACAATGGGCTGAAAAAGACAAACTTTTTAGAAATGCTTGCCAGCAGTTCTATGGTATTAGAATGCTGCGGCAGGAGCCTGTAGAGAACTTATTTTCTTTCATCTGCAGCCAAAATAATCATATATCGAGGTAAGATAATCAATATGACTATCACATTTTCCTTCACTATGAGATTTTGTTGAAAATTTTTAATCTGATTTGAAACTAATCTTTAGGATATCCAGTTTGGTAGAAAAACTATGTTCAAATTACGGTGATAAAATCTGTGAATATGAGGGAAGTACTTACTATTCTTTTCCTGAAGTCAAAACGCTAGCTCAGCCACAGGTAATATTAACAGAATAAATTTTAAAAAGATATTAGATTTAAGATATATTAACACCCACTTGAAAAGCTACTACTCTCACCACCTATTATGTAGGACTGAATACACATGGTGAAAAGTGGGTGTATAACTGTACGGCCACCTCAACTATGCATATGGCTTGATAGCTTTTTGCTTGAGTGCCGTATTCGGGTCCAATGCGACGGTCAGGCCTTAGACTGCTTGCAGATAAATGCTGGCATACCGCAGGGTTCCGCTTTGTCGCCCACTCTCTTTCTTCTGCATATCAATGATATGTTGTCCCGGGCACCATACATTGCTATGCAGATTATAGTACATTACATGGGAGATATGTAAGTCACCCGGCGACAAAGCGGACGGATGTTGAGGCTATGAGGGGACAAGTTGTGGCGAAACTTGATCAGATAGGTTCTGATAATCTGGTCGAGTTCAATGCCAGGAAAACGCAGGCGTGTGGTTAGACGTTCGTCGAGAGCTTAATAATAAAAACTACATCGAGGGATGCATCAGCTTGGCCTCTCGCAAGCTCGGAGTCCTTAACAGGGTGAGGCGGTTGTTCACGCCGGAAAAGACATGCTTACTATAAAAGTGTCAGATTCGTCCGTGCGTGGAATACTGCTCACATCTCTGGGATGGCTCTGCCAAGTACTTGCTTGAAACTCTCGACGCTTTGCATCGACATGCCATCCGCATAATAGATTGTCCAGAGGTCACTAGCAGACTTGAACTGTTGGAGATGCGCAGAACAGTCGCCAGTGTAGCTGCATTTTACCGCATCTACCATCTAAAGAATACATTTATTGCAATGTATTCTTTTTATGAGTTCAAAGAAAGTGGTACAAGGTTATAAGTACTAAATTACACTAATATCTTGATGTTCACTTCATTCAACTAAACTCAATTACAGTAAAGGTTCGATACGTTCACCCTGCTGCTTAACACTTTGGCTGCTGCCGAACATTTTTGTGAATCATTAGCTATGCTAACATCGGTCAGTCCCTACGGGTATTTATTAATACCCGTAGGTAGATTGTGAGTGGATATTAGTAGTCATAGTAGGGTGTCCCTACTATTTGCAATTCAAAAACCTCGACTTATATTTACCCATTTTTACTATGTAGTCATTTTAGTCCAAACGTATTTACTTTTTCACTTTGTTACATGAGTCGAAGTTTACCGATATACCTACATATATATTTACTAGTTGAAGCCCGCAGCTCCACTCGCGTGGAGAAGCTTTCCCGTTTTCCACAGGAACTTGTTCCCAAGATAAAACATGCGTTATTCTGATGCATAAGCTATATTATTCCGGGTCGGAGCAAATATTTGTGTGATCCACAAATGTGTTTCGGAGTTTGTGTGTTTACTATGTATAATATGTATGTATTTAGAAATATATAAGTATGTTTATCAGTTATCTAGATCCCATAACACAAGCTAATATTTGCTTACTTTGGGCTAGATGGCGCTGTGCGAAAAGTGTCCCACAATATTTATATTAATTTATTCTAAATGAGAAAGAGTAACAAACCTAAATATATACATTCTTTCAAAGTTTCGCATTCATAATATTAGTAAGAAGTATATCTGTGACTTAATTGTTTTTTTTTATATAACAACAGGATTTCAATAAATAAAATCGATTTAAAAATATTTATAATTTTACTTATCCTAAAATTGATATCAACATGTGGCCACCACGTCACTCCACGGCACGGCGCCGACATGGCTGGTATCGGGCCTTTTTTATATAAAAAAGATTTATAACTTTAAATCCCTTTAGAACAATAGATATTTTGACGGCCACTAATTTTTTTTTACAATTTTTTTTGTTGAAAAGATCGTATGTCTTTGTTACAAATTATTCTTTGTTTTTCTTTCTTATTCTTTGTTAAAAATTTGTAAAAAAAAGGTAAATTTTAGTTAAAGACACACGCTGCTTGTATGTCCAAATCACACACCGTTTGCGGAAATACGCAAACGCGATAAATAAAGAAAACGCATATGGTACGGGATCCAGCAGTGAATGAGTTTGCCTCACGAAATGAATCGGTATGGTAGGTAGAACCGATTCAGTTATGTTTTCGCAAGATGGTGATCTTGTGTTTCGTCAACAAATCTTTCCCCATACAGCCAACGAGTCAGCGGCATCCATACAAAACATCATTTCGTAATATTCACTATTACTAAAAAACACCATAATCACAACAAGCTACACTGAGTTACGAGTACTATGAGGAAATGAATTTTAGAAGTGACAGTGTTGCCATTTTTCAAAGCCTATGTAAAAAAGTAAAATAGTGAAAATACGAGTAGCTAAAGTTAACAAACATTAATTTGTGAAACATTTTCTTGTAATTAAATTATCAGAATCAAAAGTAATAAATGGAATCAAATAATTTTCATGACTTAGGTAAGTTGGTAACCTCTCTATCTGATACGGTTGCAGCAACAATGTTTTCGTGATTGCCTTTACACTTTATTACCCGTTGTACTCTAATAAAACACACGAAGGTATCAAGAAACAAACACCTGTGCAAAGTCACACAGTAACGAACGAAGAAGTCCAAAACGTAAGCTTTTTAAGCAACCGAAAAAATAACGCTAGAATTCAAATGATACCGACGGAACAAATTACTACTAGATTTACATAATACTATAGAAAGTGTTTCGGTCAGTGTTTACTAAAACTTGCTTTACGGTACCCTAAAATTTAAAGTTTCTAATAATATTTGGAAACACCCACATTATACACACACATTCGAAAGAATAAGGTGAACTGTCCAATTATTAGTGACCTCATAATAATCCCAGTCCAATTATTTTCTTTTTAATGTCTTCGCGGTTGCATCGAAACCCTGCTTTTCGGACTTACTGAACTCGATTTGGTTTTTAGGCATTTACACCATGCCGATTATTACCGTATATTTTCTGTTAGTGGTAATTTAGCAGTAAAATTTGAGAAATTAAGAAAGTAAAAGTTGAAAAGTAATCACGGTATTGTTCACCGGTGAGATTTTTGAGTGAACTTTGATTCTCTTAAAGTCAGCTACCTATTTCCTGGTTGTTCACGTTCCATGAATTCAAAAATTAATATTATGACCTCAGAATTGAACGATTTACCCTACTCGTATTGTTTCTTTGTGTGGGTGAATAATGGGCGTTTCCTAATATTATTTTAGAGTACCGTAAAGCACGGTTTAGTGAACACTTAGACAAATACCTTCTACAGTATTATCTAATCCTAGTCTGTCCTTGATTTTAGTGTATTCCCAGTTGCTTCCAAATCTTAAATGGATTTTTAATGGCATTGTTGGGAGCGACTGCCGTCTGACCCCCCAACCCCGTCAGGGCTATTGCGTCGTTGCCTTGTTAATTGTTCAGCAGGTGTGCCGCTAGCAGGTGAGGTCACTTGGTTCCCGGAGGCCTATCGCGACGTTTGCGGTAATTTTTCTTGTACATGCATTTAGAAATGTTTCGAAATGTAAGTTAACCTAACTTGGAAAAGGATTTGTTTCCTATTATTTCTTCTACCAAGTAGACTCTGTGGAAGTGTAATGCTTTTTTGTGTTAATGTATGTTTGTATCCGTTGCATTGTAACTTCATGTCCCCTAAACTGTTTCACCGATTTTGAAATGGGTGTCATTCGATTCATATGCTTTCACAGTGTGTCATAGGCTATGCGGCGTCCTTACGATAATCGGAATAATTTTTAATGAATTCACTTGTGCACCTACAATGTAAAGTGGAATAAATTTTTATTTATTTATTTTTATTTTTTATTTATTTATTTCACACAATTACAAAATCCTCACAGCACATATGCACCAAATCGATATTGTAAGCAATCATCCAAGAAAATAATATAATCTAAGATCTTCTAAAATAAACAAAATTCGCAAATCACCACTGTTCAATTCACAATTCATAGCTATATAATTACAGTGAACAATGCAATTAATATATTCAATGGATCAATCTATTAAACATTAGTTCAGTAAATCAAGTCAGTAAATTAAGTCAGTAAATTAAACAATAATCACTACCAATCATGTCAACTTCGTGATGATAAAATGTCAATTTAATAACTGGGTGATAATAAAATTACTAATTTAAAAATAATAAATAGGTCGATAAATAACAATGTCATTTATATACAGTTGTTAATTAAAAAAATCATATGTCAATTTAATAACTGGGCGATACTTAATAAAAATACTAATTTAATAATAATAAAAATAAATAGTTCGATAAACAACAATGTTAATTCTATACAGTTGTCGATTTTAAAACTCAAATGTCAATTTTAATTCAATTATACATAATCCATATCATAGGTACAGTTTACTTGTATTTACAAAATAAATAAAATGTACTTTCACCACTCAGGTTTTTAATATGCAGCATAATTGATTATTAATTTTAAAATGACATTCTGTAATAAGCGACCTTTGTGAATTCATCCAGAGTACAGTTAAATAAGTCAAAGTGCTGAGCCACCACATTTAGCAGCCGCAGCGCGCGTGTCAGGGGAGCATGCTGCAGCAGATTGGTGCGACTGCCTGGTAAGCTCAGCAATGGTGGGCGCCTACGCCTCCACACGTACTCGTCCGGCACACATAATCCCACCACATGCAGTATACCTGGGTTATGAATTTTTCCCCGAATTAATTTAAATAAGTAAGTGGCAAGTGCTACTTCCCTTCTTACTTCCAGTCTGTAATAGCCTACCATACCCAGCAGAAATAGTGTAGGATACATCTGCGGATACCCCGGGTACACCCCGTATTGTTTAAAATATATAAATCGAACGAATTTGTTTTGAATTCGCTCCAACATAACTTTGTATTTAGCTTCATGCGGTGACCAAATGACAGCACTGCACTCCAAATGACTTTTTACCAGAGCCTCGTAAAGGGCTTTCAGAGTCGTGATGTTCGTGAATTGGTTTCCCAGACGTAAAACCGCCCCTAAATTACGGTACGCTTTTTTACAAGTCTCAATTACCTGTCCTCGAAAATTTATATCAGCCGTGAATCGCACCCCTAAATCCTTCACCTCATAAACACGCTGCATGGGGGTTCCCTGCATATGGTACTGATGATGACTCGGATTGCGCGCACGGCTAAAAGACATCACTAAACATTTGCTCACATTGAACTGCAAATTATTTTCACAGCTCCACTCTGTGATCCTAGATATATCCCGCTGTAGTAAGTCATGATCTGTGTTCTGCCCTATTCCATAAACCAATTTCAAGTCATCGGCAAATAACAAGGGTGTGGCGTTATTGACTAATCTTGGTAACTCGTTTATAAATAATATAAAGAAAAGAGGCCCTAAGTTACTGCCTTGACCGACCCCGGATCTAATAAAATAGGGTTCAGAAAGCCATCCACTACAGTCAACATACTGACTGCGGTCACGTAAATAGCAGGCAAAAAATGACAGTGTATGCGGCGTGCAGCCCACGTTAGCCAACTTAGCCAGAAGGATGTCATTATCTACGGTGTCAAACGCCTTCTGGATATCAAAATAAGCCACATCAACCTGCTGGCCAGCATCCACTGCTGGCACCAACTGTGCCATTAACTGCAGCAAGTTTCCCGTTGTCCCTCGCCCAGGACGGAAGCCATGCTGCGCGTCAGACAACATGGCGCTTACCTGTTGGTATAAGCTACTGTGAACAGTGGACTCGAACACTTTCGCAGGAGTGGACAATACTGCCACCGGTCTATAGTCGCTGACTGCTTTACCTCCACCAATTTTCTGAACAGGTATGACCCGAGTGAGTTTCCAACGATCAGGAAACTTTGCGGTTCTAATACAGGTGTTATACAAATGCAGTAACGGCTCCTCCAACACTGCTCTGCAGTCCCTAAAAATAAATGAGGGAATCCCATCCGGTCCAGCAGAGCGCTTAGGCGGCAAACGCACTAGGGCGCGCCGGACGTCAACAATGCTCAAGCATGATAAGTGTACCCATGCGCCCGGATCTCCCGCGTTAGACGCATCGGCACTCGCCGCTGCCACATTTAGCTCGGGAGGCTCCTGTCTATAGACCGATTGAAAAAATCGGGCAAACTCACCGGCACACTCCTGTTCTGATAATACCCGTCCATCTATAATCAACCTTTGATGATGCTTGTCACCTCTTCTGGATCTTATATACTCCCAAAATGCTTTTGGATCCCTCGCCAAGTGCGCCTGTATGCGGTCCCGGTACTGGTTATGAGCATGTGTAGTCCCAACTTTAACTCCCGCCCTACATCGCGCAAACGCGTCGTAATCACTGCGCAGTCTAGTGGACTTATATTTTTTATGTAAGCTATGTTTAAGTTTTATATCTTTGATAATTTCAGCTGTATACCACACCGGGTAGCTGTACTTGTTTTTTGTTAAATTATTATTTTTCTGTGGAACGCATTTATCAAATATTGTATATACTTTATCATAAAATAAGTTTAACATTGAGTCAGAATCGTATAAAGAGTACAAGGCACTCCAGTCCGTTTCATTTAATAAATTGTATAATTGATTGAAGTCAGCTTTATTAAAATTCCAACGCTTACCAATGTGAAACTGCGAGTGGCTCGCATGCGGCGCCACCCGCGGGTCAGCCGACGTCGGTGTCATAGCCGGGGAGCCTGGCGGTGCGGGCAGCAGCGCGCGCGCATCTAACACGATGCTTACGGCGAGCGGGGGATGCTGTGGGTCCACAGGCTGTATGCCCTCGTCCGCCGCGACCACCGACACGCCACCGCTAGCGCTCACGAGGTCTAAATGCCTATTGTTACAATTGGGTATCGCACTACACTGGTTGAACTCACAAAAGGCCATGAAATACTCATAATAATTTGATACATTTTTATTACACGAGTACAAATTGAAGTCCCCTAATATAATTAAGTTAGTTTTATATTTTATACATAATTTTTCTAGTATGCCAAACATCAACATAAATTCGTTTTCATCGGTCCGCGGCGGAATATACACTGCACAACAAGTAAATAAATAATGACTACTTACATAAATAGAAGCACAAATTAATTCGAACTCGTGTTCGTTTATTTCAATATTTCCCGGCACCACCACCTGTCGCAGCTCGAACCGCGGAGTGGCGACTAAGAGTACTCCTCCCTGCTTACGCCCATCCACCCGGTCACACCGTAACGTTTGATAACCAGGGAGCGTGAATTCTGCGCTTGGAATAGCCTCGCTTAGGCCGGATTCAGTAATAACGAATAAATCAGAACCCGATGCTTCTAATAGTGATAAAAATTGCGTAAGTTTAGTCCGAAGTCCTCTGGCATTTTGGTATAAAATGTTAAAATATCTACTCCGTTTATTATGGGTTTGTTTTGGTAGTGCGACGAAAAAAAATCCACTCACTATATTCTGCATTTAGTGGCCACAGTTGTGGGTCACAGAGTTTCTCGAAATTACTTCCAGCGACCCCTACCTTGAAAGAAGCGTAGTCGCGCTCCATCTTAGGTCTTAATTTTTCCACAGTTATGGCCACATCCTTTCCCAGTATTTGTTCAATATGCTCCTTAATACTGTCCTCTGTAGTACATTTTTCTAGTCTCCAAATATGTAAAAACTTTCTTCGTTCCACTGCCTTCAAACAAGAAATTGTGTCATTGCCTCCTTTCTGTATAGTGTTAATCCTTCTCTTATTTCCAACTTCCACCCATTCATTTCTATTATTACCGCTTATTTTGGTATCCGTTACTTTCTCGGTTACTGCCGCGTAACTTTTTGGCACTTTCGTGGTACTTTTCAGCGAGAGTGCTTGCACTCCATTGTCTGACCTGCTAGTATTTGGGGAGGCAGCTGGAACAGTGTTACCCTTTGGTGAAGTAGGTAAAGCTTCCGGTAATAAACTAATACGTTTGCGGTTGGCACTCATATTATGACCTTCCTTTTTATCCGCCAAGGTCATTTTCTCGATTTGTACTGTTCTCAGTTGTTGTTCATACGAACTACATTTTAAATTTAATTCCTTCAATTCCAGCCTTAGTTTACTGTTTTCCAAGGCCAGTACGGACACCGTGGCTTTAATTTCCTGCATAATATTCATTTCAAAAGCTCTAATTTTTGCCAAGATTACCTTGTTCACATTATCTATAATCTCGTCCGAAGTAAATACATTCGATTTCATCTGAGAAAGATTATCCTCGAAAGAATGGTTTGGCCCAATGAGGCTGGATGCACACGCCCCTCGTACAGGTGTATCGTCTGTTACACGAATCCGTTGAGTAACATTTGCGCAAGAATCGCACTTGAAAGTGCGCTTTAACTGTACCTGTCCTTCCTTGAATGCAGCCAAGGTGATATTGACACATTTATAGTGAAATCCTGTTTTGCATCCAATACATTTGATAATTTCTCCTACGTCCGTTTTCTTTGCACAAATTGCACAATTCATCTTAAACTACCAGAGTAACACCGTGCGATCGAGATAAAAATAGCTAGTTCTCACAAGCGTGAAGAGTGCAACGCTCGAATCGACACTACGCGTTACCCGCAAATAGTTTTAATCACTGCACTTATTCAACAAAATAATATTTGTAAATGTTAGAATTCAACAAATTTAACACTTTACTCCATATTTTCCAGGTATACTGACTTATTATGTTCAGTTTCAAAACATATCTATATCTATAAAGTTTAAAACAAATTGATTTACAAAGATAAACATAACGAGCTCGACACGTATTCTACGCATTCCGTTTCGCAATCGCAAATGTATGATATGAGGAAGACATAACACGAAAAAAATCATTTATTATCCATAACCTAACACATCGAACGAACGAAGCGCTCGTGGCCCCGCGGACGTAGTGTTCTGTAAACGATCACTGCGTTAAGCAACTTTTACTATGGCTGGTCCTCGGATGGCTGACCACTTTATGGCATTTATATTTGCGAGCGTTTCCGTGCTTCGGAAGGCACGTTAAGCCGTTGGTCCCGGTTGCCAGTAACATGGCAGTCGCTAAGCCAGTTGAATGCCTTATGGGCGGCTTGAAAAATTTCAACAGCTGGTCGCCACAACCTGCATCTGTCCATTTCAACACGGCAATGGGCTCGCCACCTGTTACGTGGGACAAAAAGCAAAGCATACGGTGAAACGTGGGCGTATAGTACACCTCTGCCTACCCCTTCGGGGATAAAGGCGTAAAAATATGTTATGTATATTATGTAACCTACCACATATCTGGCAAATATTGCACAAAAAGTAGATATATTTTGAAATATCTGTACGGAACCAGTTCATTTAAGCGCTAAAATTAAGGTAATATTCGTTAATTTTGCGCCTGGTACATGAGTAGGTTGACAATATGTTACGAAGCGTTCAAGACAATCTCGCAATCTACATTGATACCAAATACATTTTAAAATGCTGTCTCTGTACTTAAGTGATACTTATTGTGTATCTTATCTTTTTTTTGCAATTGTAAGTAGACTTCGCCTTACTTTGTAACATAACTTTACAATCTGAGCTGTGTGTAGCGTAGCGTTGGGCAGAGCGAAAACCAGACATAGCCCATTGATTTCAATATTTTGGTGAACCTACTCGGGTTCAAAGCTAGAGTTCATTCGAAATAGGTATGTTTATTGTTTGTGTTGGGTATGAACATAAATACGATATCGATATTTTGCACTGTCGATGAAAGAAAAAAACATTTCACACGACACGATAAGTCGATGGGAATCAAAACCCCTAGCCGTGCGTTACTGATATGATTCTCAACGCCACCTTCGTATAGGACTACACATTTCTGTAGCATATTCTATATTTTTAAACTAGCTGACCCGCGCGGCTTCGCCCGTGTCAAACTTCGAACTCCCTTTAGTTTATCAGTCATGCCTTTATTCCCGTCACTCCCATTCAATCCCGTCGTTTATTACTTTTACTATAATGTATGAATATTTGCCCGATATGCTGATTACTGCTCCGCTTCTCAGGGTAGTAGCGAGATGATATAGTATTTTATCAGTTACGCCTTTATTCCCGTCGCGCCCATTTAATCCCGTCGTTTATTACTTTTACAATAATGTATAAATATTTGTCCGATTTTATCAGCTTATCAGCCTTTATCTCCGTCGCTCCCATTTAATCCCGTTGTTTATTATCTACTTTTACAATTGTGTATGAATATTAGCCCGATTTGTTGATTACTGCCCTGCTCTGCAGGGTAGTAGCTTGATGATATAGCCTATAGACTTCCACGATAAATGCGCTATCCATCACATATTAGTATATATAGCTTTATATTATTATTATTTTTTATATTGTTGGGACAACTCACACAACGCCATGTGATTCCACACTAAGCAGAGCTTGTACTATGGAAACCAAAATAACTGATAAACATACTTATATATTTCTAAATACATACATATCATAGATAAATAACACCCAGACACAGAATAAACCATCGTGCTCATCACACAAAGTATTATCCTGGGTGGGAATCGAACCCACGACCTCTTGCGTAGCAGTCGGATGCACTCCCACCGCGCCACGAGGCAGTCAGATTATTATTAGAATAGTTACCAAGGAGATGCGCTGACTTCGCAGAGCTCGCTCGCTATTGGCTAGTCGCGACGTCGCGCATGCGTAAATCGCAAATCATCGGCCATTCTTTTCACTTGTCATTTTAAGACCAATTTTTTTCACAATAAAATGATTATAATAGGTACCTTAAAAGATAGGCATATGCTTTCGCGGACTTTATTTTAGAACTTTTAAAGGGGAATAATTATGTAATACATAGCTTTTGCGTACCTTTATTGGTTTACGCAGCGTTCGCAACGGAAGCTATCAAAAGGAATTTTTGTCCCCGATTTTGCCACATTTATCATTGCTGTTAAGCACCTATTGGTCGTAGCGTGATGCTATATAGCCTTCCTCGATAAATGGACTATTTAACACAAAAATAATTATGCAAATCGAACCTGTAGTCCCAGAGATTAGCGCGTTCAACCAAACAAACAAACAAACTCTTCAGCTTTATAATATTAGTGTAGATAAAGGTATAAACGTATAAAAAACATGGTGAAGTGTTGTGTATAATGTTGTGATTGGCTTAGTCACAAGAAATCACCAGGAATAACTTTTCACAGGTAATTGATGTTTTAGTTACGACTACGTGTTATTATTAGTGGGAGTGCATCCGACTGCTACGCAAGAGGTCGTGGGTTCGATTCCCACCCAAGATAAAACTTTGTGGATGAGCACGTTGGTTTATTCTGTGTCTGGGTGTTATTTATCTATAATATGTATGTATTTAGAAATATATAAGTATGTTTATCAGTTATCTGGTTACCATAGTACAAGCTCTGCTTAGTTTGGAATCAGATAGCGTTGTGTGAGTTGTCCCAACGATATTATATTAGATTCTGGTTTCATTACTCAACTTTAAAGTTGGTTTAATGGATATCCCGTCCTGCGACCTACAGGAATAAGGATATCCATATTTCCCCTGTTGTTGAAATTGTTAGGTTGTAAATATATATATTGTTCTATTGTATGTTAATTTAAAATGTATGTATCGAATTATAGTAAATATTTATTATTTGTATACTGTGTTATTCTACCATATGTTATTATTTCGTCGTCTTCTACCTCGGTTCGTTCGATGTGGTTCGTGTGATATTGGTGACTGCTGTGAGGTTTGTGTATTTGATGAATGTTGTGGTTGTGATGATGGTGTGCACGGATAATATTGTGAATGTTGTTTATTACTTACTGTGTTGGTGTTTCTTCCCCTGCCATCTCTGTTACTTCGCTGTGTTTCGTCTGTGATTGATTACTGTTGTGAGCCTTGCGTAGTGGAAGAATGCTGTGGTTGTGTGTTAGAAAGTTCTGAAGCTTGTGTTTTATTTCTTAAGTTATTATGTCTTCTTCTCCTACCTCTGTTTCTTTGGTGTGATCCATGTGACGTTGATGTCTGGTGTAAGTTTTGTATATTTGTTAAATGTTGAGCTCGTGATGTTTGTGTGTTAGGTGAATGCAGTGCAGCTTGTGTATTAATAGTTTGTTGAGTGATTGCGATTTGTGTGTCGTATGATTGTTGCGTGTCTGGCGTTGCTAGTGTGTCGTAAGTTTGTCTATTGTGTACAAAGACTGTATCCCCTAAAACTTTACCTAGAATGGTCGATGTGTGTATTGCTGCTTGTTTTTGAAGAATGCCTAAATGTATGTTAGCGTCTATGTATTTGGTTATGTTCTTGGCGACTATTTCTGTTGCTCCTACAACAATCAGTATCACAGTTGTACGTGTGTTCCACAGGCGAGTAACTTCAGTTTTCGGAAGGTGGTATTTGCTGCTTTTGCGCCTATATTGTAATCTGATGGTACAGTGATATCTATTAAGTATGTTTTATTGTTAGCTTTGTCTATGTAGATTAGGTCTGGTCTGTTGTGTGTTACTGTTACATCTGTCTGTACTGAAATTTCCCAAAGAATTTTGGCAGTGTCGTTTTCTTTCACTTGGGGTTTGACTAATTTTTCTTTCCACCAAAGACGATCCACTTCCATTTCATGTTTTTTTAGCCAAGCACCGTATATGTACTTGACCAGGTCGTTATGTCGTTTTACGTAATAGGTTCCGGCCAGTTTTTCACAACCTGATATTATGTGCTGCGTGGTTTCATCTTTAGTGGCACAAAGTCGACACTTTCCGTCTACTGGCTCTTTTAAAATATCTCGTTGGTGTTGTCTCGTCATAACAGCCTGGTCCTGTATAGCAAACACTGCTGATTCCAAGGTAGTAGCTATTTTTTGTTGCTTCATCCATTTGAATGAGAGCTCTTCATCTATATTTGACTGATCTAATACTGATTTCGGAAACTGACCATGAAGTGGTTTATTTCTCCATTTCATTTTCTGCAAGTCTACTATTGCTTTTTTAATTTCTTTATCTAAATGTGTATTTCCTAGTGGTAGTCTAAGTTCTGTTTCTATTTCATTTGAATCATTTATTATGGAATACTTTGTTCTGTTTGTGTCATGTAGTACTATTGCTTTAATTAAGTCGTCGCTTTCTGCTTTTAAATACTGTTTGTATTTTATTATTTGCGTTTTGTATATATTTTCTACATTTATTAATCCCCTACCACCCTGTAATACTGGTAAATATAGTCTTTCTACATCTGCTTTTAGTTGAAGGGCTTTTTTGATGTTTAGTAGTTTTCTAGTTTTGGTGTTTATCTTCTTTAGGTCGCTGATTTTATAGTTTATGATGCCAAATGAATATAAAAGGACAGGAATAGCATACATGTTGATCCCTTTAATGATGTTACGTGAGTTTAAATGCGTGTTCAGTAGTTTTTTTACTCGTTTATGATATTCCTTAATGATTTGGTCTCTAACTTTACTATGTTCTATTTTACCTGATTCGTAAACTCCTAAATATTTATATGTTTCTTCTATTGCTAACTGGTCAAAAGTCTCTCCGCTTAATAGAACGTGCCCCTCTCCTGTTGTGTTACCCCTATATCCTGATCTTAAATGTAGTACGTTGCATTTATCCAGACCGAATTTCATTCCTATATCATTTGTGAATACTTCTACACTATCTAATAAAACTTTTAAATTACTACTATGGTTGGCATACATTTTTTAATCATCCATATACAGAAAGATGGTGATTGACCCGGAAACTATCTTTAAGTTGGTACCCTTTTAGTTCGTATTTATTTAACACAGATGAAATAGGATTTATGGCCAAGCAAAACAACAATGGCGATAGGGAGTCACCTTGGAATATTCCGCGTTTGATGTATATCGGTTCAGTAGTTATTGAGTCTTGGGAACTGAGGTGTTCCAAGCAAACGACACGCTTAGTTGATAGCACGGTTTAATGGTGACTGACGTCCTTACAAAGAGAGATTGTACCCACACATACGTACATCTCACGCACACATAATATATTACAAATACATTACATACCTCCACCCTTATTCTACAAATTTATGTCTTATACAAGATTGTTTACATTTGCTTAACTAAGTAAATATGTAACTATATTTATGTAATTTACTTTATTACATAAATATAATAAGTACAAATACCGTAAATTTCGAAAAGTATATTAAATAAGCATGCACGTCTATGTGAAGCCAAGTTTATATTCAAGTTCAGATCTTTAGATTATTCCGAAATAAATATCAAATTAACTAAACTAAGTAGTTACAGATCTTTTGCTGAATACCATTATTGGCAAAGTAAATTTACCTGTATTTTTCCTTTTACAAGAATATAATATTAGATGTGTAGATAGGCACTTATCATACTAAACTTAATCTAACAAAATTTATATCGTGTACGGTTATCTAGTCGACATTTTCTAACAGGACGAGATTGGGACGGTTCAGGGCAAGGCTGCGACGCTTCGACGGTATCGTGGCTAGGTTGCTCCATGCAGTCACGAAACTCATCCTTATCGGTATCCTCATTAGGGGGACTCCCATACAGGTACAACGTACACGACCGGTCGCTCCCGTGCCTCCGCGCCGTTATCTCCCTCGCACCACTGACTGAGCACGCCGCCTATCCCTCTCGCGCGTGCGTCACATGTCAAAAACAGTGGTTTGTTAAACCAAACCTTGCGAATACGTCACTTAGTACTTTGATCGTATGACCGGCCGATATACTAGGTACCTGACTTACTTCTAACCACTTACTTCTGGCGTCGACTATAATTAAAAATAGTCTCCCCGCAATCGGGCCTAAAAAGTCCATGTGTATGCGTGCCCATGGTTTATCTGGCCAGGGCCAAGGACAAGACTTATGGCGAGGTGGTGAATCTCCCTCCGCTGCGCACACACCGCACCCACGGCACATAGACTCGATAGCTTCATCGATACCAGGCCACCACATGTAACTTCTTGCGAATGACTTAGTTTTCACAATTCCCATATGTGCCTCATGTAACACGGTTAGTACCTTCGGCCTACAAGATTCTGGTATAACCAACCTGTGACCCCATAATATACACCCTAGTTTTTCCTACAGTTCGTTTTTACGATTAAAATAAGGTTGTAAATTTTTTATTTCATTATCCGTTGGCTAATCTGATCGAGTGTATCTTAATATCCTACTTAATAATGGGTCACGGCTCGTTTGCTTTTTAATTTCGTTATAATCTAATAAAATAGCGTTCTGGGCGAAATGCAAAAACGTTTGTTCTGGCACTTGTTTATTTGTTTTTTTATTTTTCGAACAGGCAGGCCAACGTGACAGTCCGTCTGCCCCGTTGAGCTTAGAAGGAACATATTCAATGTTAAAGGTATAAGCTGACACCTTTATAGCCCACCGCTGCAGACGGCTAGCGGCCATCGAGGGGATGCCCTGTTTGGGGCCGAATATTGTCATCAAGGGTTTATGATCTGTCCGTAAAGTAAAACGCCTACCATACAGGTACAACGTACACGACCGGTCGCTCCCGTGCCTCCGCGCCGTTATCTCCCTCGCACCACTGACTGAGCACGCCGCCTATCCCTCTCGCGCTTGCGTCACATGTCAAAAACAGTGGTTTGTTTTGATCGTAATGTGCCAGGACCTCCGCGCTTACCAAAATAGATTTAATATTTTTAAAAGCTTGTTCACATTCCCCACTCCAATACCAACTTACACTTGTTTTCAATAGATTGTATAGAGGGGCTAAAATTGTGCTTAAATTACGTACTTATTTGGCATAAAAATTTATTGTGCCCAAAAATGCTCTTAAATCTGTGACGTTAGAGGTACGGGGAATATTTACCATACCGGCGATTTTATCGGAATCTACTTTAATGCCCTCGGCTGATATAACATACCCTAAATATTTAACCTCGTTCGTCATGAATGAACATTTACTTTTTTAAGCTTCATTCCATTACTCTGCAGTCGATCTAATACTTTTTGAAGGATAATTAAGTGGTCCTTTAAACAAGACGTTCCGATAATGACGTCATCTAAAAATACTTGTGTGTTGGGTATGTCATTTAAAAGATTTGCCATAATCCTTTGAAATATTCCCGGACTTGAAGATAAGCCATACACTAAGCGTTTGTACCTAAACAACCCCATATATGAGTGTTTATAACCGTCAAATTATCGGGGTCCTCTAGTTCGATCTGATTATATGCCTGTGATAAATCAATCTTAGTGAAAATCTTAGCGCCATTTAATCGCACTAACAAATCATCAATTCGTGGCAACGGGTATCTCTCAACTAATAGTACGGGATTAAGAGTTACTTTGTAATCAGCACAGATACGGAGTCCATTGACAGCCTTACGTACCGGTACGAGCGGGGTGGCCCAGTCCGCGCTGTCTACGGGCTCGACGACGCCGGCGCGCAGCATGCCTCTCAGCTCGCGCTCGAGCTGGTCGCGGAGCGCGTACGGCACGGGCCGCGCGTGACAATACACCGTCGTGGCACCCTCACGCACCCGTAACCTCGCCTTTCGACCCGTGAACCGGCCCAATCCGTCCGAAAACAACTCCTTATGTCTGCAAAGCAATTGCATTAATTTATTATAATTATCATCTTTATTTGAAGTAACATTATGATATATAGGTAACCTAATTTCTAACTCTGACAACCATTGCCTTCCTAGCAGAGAAGTTGTGCCCCCTTCGATAACAAATAGTTCTAAGTGTTTATTATTGTTGCCACATTGAACTAACGGCTTGATCACCCCTAATGGTTTGATTAAAGAACCATCATAAAATTTAAATTGTAAATTAGATATTTTAAGGGTCTGTTTCTAAAACACTTATAATAGGTATTTTTTTATACATGACACAAGAGACCCTGTATCAATTTCCATAGGTAATAACGTACCATCAATATTGACCACTAAGCTTACCGGTTTATAGCTATTCAAGCTGAGTTGATGTAAGTCTTGAACTCCGATCCAACCCTCTTCATGCGATCTCTGTGGTTCATCCTCCTCCGACGATCCCAGGGCGTCCATCTGGTACGTTGATTCGTTAGCTGCCCTTACATGGGCTACCATATTGCTGGTTGTTGTCTCCGCTCGCGACCGTGTCCCAATTCGCATAGGGCACACGCGACGTAAATGTCCCCGCTGCTTACATCTACCACAGATAAAGCGGTTGTACCGACAGTCCGTACTATTGTGATCCGATGCTCCACACGCATTACACTGATACTTTGAGTCACCAAGTCCTTTCCGATTCGACCATGCGAACGACGTCTGACGCGGTCCACCTCGACTGCGACGGCCCTGGCTACCCCGCAGGTTAAAGCGTGCGGTCACCGCATGCAACTCACCGGCCGCACCCGCGGTTTCGCTTTTTCCACTAAATTCACCGCTCGCTTTTTGTTCCACCGCCGCCGTCTTTTTCTGCCGCTTCCATTGCACATGCTATCTTTACAGCTGTCCCGTACTGTAAATTCTCCTCCGTGAATAAGCGTTGCCTGATTAACTCACTACGCAAGCCACAAATAAGTTGATCTCTCAATCTTCGAGTGTAATGTTAAATTCACAGTCCTTAGACATTTTCTTTAATTCGGAAATATATTGTAATATCGACTCACCCTCATTTTGCCGCCTCTGACGGAACCGATATCTTTCTAATATAAATGAAGGTTTTGGGTGTAAATGATCTTTCAAAATCTGCACTATTACTTCATAGGTTTTCTCACTTGGCTTGGCCGGGCTTGTTAGGTTACTAATCAAACTGTACGTTTCGTCACCCATTGCCGCGATTAACGTAGGTAGCCATAATTTTTCGTTGATCTTGTTGACTTCGAAAAACATTTCTGCACGTTCCACGTACATACACCAATTGCCAGTCCTGACGTTGAATTCTGTTAATTTTCCTATCGTCATATTGTATAATATTCACAATATTCACGCAATCTATCCTCGTTAGCCACTGAGGTGTTCCAAGCAAACGACACGCTTAGTTGATAGCACGGTTTAATGGTGACTGACGTCCTTACAAAGAGAGATTGTACCCACACATACGTACATCTCACGCACACATAATATATTACAAATACATTACAGGAACCACGAGCTGTCATTATAACTCGCCATAAGGGCATTGTTATTTTAAGGACGTTTTTGATAATGTTTGGGCACTTATAAATATCAAGTTTTTGATGAGCCATTCGTGGGAAACACTATCAAAGGCCTTCCGATAATCGATCCATGATATACTAAGGTTTTTCTGGGACTGGTGTGCGTCCTCTAATATTGCTTTATTAACCATGAGATGATCTTTACAGCCCCTAGCTTCTCGGCGACATCCACGTTGTTCTATTGCCATTATATTGTTCTCATGGCAGTGTGCCACAGGCGGTTGGCTAATACTGATGTGAGTAGTTTGTAAGTACTAGGTAGGCAAGCTATGGGTCTCCAGTTCTTTGGGTCTTCTGTTTCTTCGTTTTTTGGAATCAAGACAACTTGACCTGTAGTGAACCATTCCTCTACCATTTCTTTACCGTTGACAATGCTGGAAAACAGTGAAGCCAGAAATTCGTGAGTGCTGGTGAGGTACTTTAAATAGTAGTTTTGTATCTTATCTATGCCAGGTGTTTTCCAGTTATGCATTTTCTTAGTAGCATCTCTTATTTGTTCTACTGTGATTTCTTCTGTATGCGTTACTTCTATTTCTTCTGCTGATTTTCTAACATATATCCACTGCGCGTTTTTGTTGTATTCTATGGGGTTTGATAGAATGGATTTCCAAAATTTCTCTACACTATCTTTGCTAGGTAATTTGACGTTATGGTTTTATTTTTATTTCCTAAGCTTCTATAAAAATTATGTTCGTTGTCACTGAATGTCCTGCTTAACTGTTTTCTATTACTGATTTCTTCAAATCTCTTTATTCTAGCTGCCATGGCCTTAATTCTTTGTGTAAACGTTTCCATTTGGTTTTTGAGGTCATTTGAATTTTGAATATTGTATTTATAGTACAGTTTGTCATTATTTTTTAGCATCCTGCGGGAATTTACTCCTCTATCTATCTCTATGAGTTGTCCTACTTCTTTCCTAAGTTTTGCTATTCTGCCTTGAATTCTTATTTTCCACGGTGGGTCTGAGTTAGTTCTAATAGTACTATTGTGTATAAACGGTTTTTGGTTATTGTTAGTAATTAATGTTTTGGCGGTGGCGTAGATAATGTTATTTATTTCTCGGAATGATGTGTTAATTACTAGTAGGTTTGGCAAGAATCTATTGAGTGTACGTAGGTTTTCTAAAAAAATGATTGTTTATTTTAAATTTTGGCAAAGACAAACGATCTACTATTGGTATTTCCTTAGTTTCAGCTAGTGTACGTAAGAAGTCTAATATAATTGGGTTTTGATCTTCGTCGACAGTGATATTTCGTATTGATTCGTCTATTGTCTCAGTTTGTGATGGTGAGTATTGTACAGTGTACTGGTGTGTCAATGTTTCGGTGTTATAATTTGTGGCGTGTATTGTAGCATTTTCTCTAGTCTCTGCAATCGGTTCAGTGTTTTCTATATCTTCTAGCCCCTGTGCTGTTCTTTTGATTCTGTCAAGTATTTGTTGTGATATGATATTTTGTTTCATTATCCTACGGGCTTGATTAGATAGTGTGTTACCATTGAATTTATGAATTTTCGGGTTATCTGGGTTTCTGCTTTGGAATCTAATCGTCTGATATAACCGGGCCCCTCATATTGTGCTTTGAAGAAGCAGAACATAAGTTGTTCTATCTCGTCGTTTGACTACTTGCGTCTTCTATCGTCATTGATGTGCGTTTCTGTCGTCGTTGTAGATGAGCTGGCAGAGCTTTCAGTGGGCGAAGCCCTACTCTGCAAAGCGTCATCCACTCACTCCCTACCCCGATGTCCAGCTGTGACATTTTCGGCATCCCCGACTCCCGCCCGCCTGTTCAGCAAAGGGCCACTGACGGTCCGCATGCTGTCACACTCAGCGTCAGCTCCAAGTGTGCCCCGACGATCACCCTTGGGCAGCGACCCTATACGTATATTTCTTCTTTGTCTCTCCATCACGTTGGGGGTTTTGCCAAAGCCCTTTTTGGTCACCTGTATAGATACTTTATTTCAGGTGTCCGCCTCTCACGTGGCTTAGTTGTTTCGCACGGACGTGGGGTTGGACTTTGAGAGACATATTATATATATTATATTATATTAGATTCTGGTTTCTTTACTCAACTTTAAAGTTGGTTTAATGGATATCCCGTCCTGTGACTTACAGGAATAAGGATATCCATATTTCCCCTGTTGTTGAAATTGTTAGGTTGTAAATATATATTTTGTTCTATTGTATGTTAATTTAAAATATATGTATCGAATTTATATTGTTATATTACATTATATTAATAATATGATTATAAATTTCTTTAAATATTATATTATATTAGTAGATTCTGGTTTCTTTACTCAACTTTAAAGTTAACTTAACTATCTTCACGCTGTATCCCTGACGGGGTAGTCAGAGAGGACAGATCGCCAGGCTTCGCGATCCATGCATACTTCTTTCGCTTCTTCGAGATTCATCAATCGTTTCATACACGCACGTCTGGGTATCCGAGTACTTTTGACCTTTCCGTTTTTGAGCAATCTGCTCACGTGGTCTTCATATGTAAGTCTCGGCCTACCCAGACCTCTTCTACCCCCTGCTTTCGCACAATATATATTCTTCGTCAATCGTTCCTCACTCATTCGTTGGACGTGTCCTTTAAAGTTGGTTTAATGAATATCCCGTCCTGTGACCTACAGGAATAAGGATATCCATATTTCCCCTGTTGTTAAAATTGTTAGGTTGTAAATATATATATCGTTCTATTGTATGTTAATTTAATATATATGTATCGAATTATATATAGTAAATTATTATTATAGTGTGATATTCTATCGTATGTTATTTTTTCGACTTCTTCTACCTCGGTTCGTTCGATGTGGTTCTTATGATATTGATGACTGCTGTGAGTTTTGTGTATATGATGAATAGTTCATAGCATCTGTTCCATAAACCATTTGGTCGCTATCGTCATCTATATCTAAGATTTTTGTTAATTTACATACATTTTGTACTGTTACGGCATGTCAAGTACACAGGGACAAATTCAGTTCAGCAAATTGTTTGAAATGTTAATATCCAAAGTCAAGCTAAACATAGTGCCCGATTCAATTAATTATGTTAATATTGTTTTATGTTTCCTAAGGATACCATTAAACAAGATGTTTGGTTAATAAACATAAATTATAAAAGATATTAAAATGATATGATAGCTGAATGCAACCTTGGATTAAGCTATCTGTCTATATGTGTGAAATAGGCTACGCTATTTTTCGCAAATTCGTTTGATCTGCTTACTCTTCTATATCTGTGGCCCTCTCCCTTTACTCCATTACACATCTCTTACTCTATGGCACCACTGGCCAAACAGTTTGGTCAATAATTTTGTTTTGAATTTTGTATCCGAGTTTGTGACTATTTTACTTGTTTCAGATAGAAGCAGAGTTAAGAAAGTTAGGATTCGGCTATAGAGCTAAATTCATACAGAAATCAGCGTCACAGATTGTGGAATGGGGAGGCCTAGCCTGGTTTGATAGTTTGCAAGATATGAAGTACAAAGATGCTAAGATTGAGCTAATGAAGTTGCATGGAATTGGACCCAAGGTAAACAGTTCTAAATGAAGGTGTTGCCACTGCAACAAGAACTTGTAATATGTATGTTGTTATGAAACCTTTATTTCTAGGCTGGTAGTGCAATAATTTGTAATGTTCAAACTCACTTTCCATTGTTAGCAATACTATTACAAGCAAACCAATATTCATAAAAATTGGTTCAGTATTTATCAAACAAAAAAATAAGATTATTAATTTTATTTTTCAGGTAGCAGACTGCATCTGCCTTATGTCACTAAATCATCTTGAGGCTGTCCCAGTAGACACCCATGTTTACCAAATAGCAGCACAGAATTATCTACCTCATCTGCGTGGCAAAAAGAATGTTACAGAGAGAATGTATGCAGAAATTGGAGATCATTTCAGGAGTTTATATGGAGATATGGCCGGGTGGGCTCATACAGTGAGTACAATAATATAAGATAGATGGGCATGATTTGGGCAAGTTGTTCAACTCGGCAAAAAAAACCTAGACTAGGAAATCGCAAGGATTTGCTTGGGCTGGGCAGCATTCAGCAAACTGCGTCGCGATTACTATTCCCCTATTTTACAAAGCCTCAAGACGAAGGTTTACAAATAGTGTGTTCTACCCGTCAAGACATGGACACATATGGTAGGGCTAGTCCATGCCCTCAAAGTTGCACAACAAACTATGGAGTGTGCTATGCTTGGAATATCTTTAAGGAATAAACTCTGGAATGAGGTCTGTCAGAGACCAAGAGTGGTTTGACATAGCTTGTGATGATAATCAGATGTGCGGCTTTCATCTCCTGGCAGAGTTTAGGCTGTGCTAGCTTTGATCCACTCTCGAACGTTCCTCTGAGAATAGAGGTGCAGATTGTTGGAGCAGGTACTAAAAGGCACTATGAAACACGGAGGGTGCCAGACACCAGGCCATTGTGAGCCTAGTACCCCGACCTTCCACCCACGGCTTAGCCCCTTGGTTTTTTTATCGCGGGGAATGTGTTTACTCGCCGTCTTTCCTACTGCAGGGGCAGCAGGAATGGTGTTCCCGGCCGGCCCTTTGGAGGCCGTCCTACCCACTAAACCCTCTTGGTAGTTGTTCTAGATGGCGCTGTGTAAAACTTAAATGAAATATTTTATGTTATAGTAAAATATTACTTTTCAGGTACTATTTTGTGCAGATCTAAAGAAATTTCAACAGAGTGATAGTTGTGTAGGCATAGAACCCAGTAAACCTAAGAAAAGAAGAAAAAATCTGTGATATTAAATAAAGTATTGTAATTATTTCAATACTGTTTTTTATTTGAGAAGCTGCTTATTCTAAGATTATAATTATAAAATATTATAAAATTCTACTATTTTTAATAGGATAATGTTCAAAATTATTTTGGTAATCAATCTTAAACTAAAAATCTAAACTAGGGTTAACACAACCTGGAATGGTTCAATTCGATATTCTTTTAGAAAACCAATAATAACTTATCACAATTCTAGAGAAAGTCCTAATATTGCACTTAATACTAACTTAAACATACTTTGTGAGATTATGTTACGAGTTAAATGCATTTATGGTAGTTTTAGAGGAAAACACAATCACAGAGGAAATGGCGCTTGCAACAGTGCCGAAATATCGGAAACACATTATAACATATGGTATAAATATTCCGTTAACGTTAATACCAATGTTTGTGACCATTAAGTTTAAATACCTATATCATTAGACAATACTTTGCCTAGCTTTTGACTTTCACATTAATAGAGCATCTTCTATAATCATTAATAAAATAAAGGGGCAGCAACATGAGATATACAGTTCCTCAGATTTACAAAAAAATATTGTTACTGTTCCCAGAATTATCTGAAGTAAATACAAAGTAACGCATGATTATCCCTGTTGTATGTAAGTGTAGTCTGTAGTTGAATCCGAAAAAGTTTGTGACCTTATAGTCTTTGCATAGATACTACTACTTGCATACGTATTATCGACTCTTGGGGTCTGTATCACTGTTAGCAAGTTTTACAAAAATTATTGAACTTCAAGCAAACAATTGATAATTTCCCTGTTTGCCAATCGTCACCACTTACTTCGTTCCTACTAGTGACTAGTGGGAAAAAATCTCAAATATTGCCAGTGGTAACCTAAGGCATAAGATATTCCCAGTCATCAATCACTAGATAGTATTTTTTATAGTTCCACTTAATAAAAATAAAATTAAATTATTTATAGATTGAGTGGAGTTCAGCGTATGATGTATAAAAATGGTTGTTATACCCCATTAATATGAGAGTTGCTAAGCTCGATAGATGGCTCTGTTCATGCTCCTAAATGACGATTACAATACAGTAGATTTAATAATTCTTTTACAGATTACGCACGCTTGTGAGGTTGGTATATAAAAGATTTGATATTCTTTAACAAAATCCAGAAATTTATACATCAATTTTGGTATATATGATTAATTTGAATATAAAAACTGCTAATAAACTTATTATTTTCTGCAATAAAACAAAACTGACATATTACGAAATAGCACTTAAAATTGACTTTATGATCGCGAATAATACTAAGTACATATTTATATACACATAAAGTAAAGCTCAGTCAAATTGTCTTGAGATTATCGTTAATTCTAAATTTATTTATTCCCATAATAAATCTGCGGACAGTTCTCTATGAGAGCTTGGAGTCCTCGTATTTCAAAGGCTAGATCCGTGATTGCCGGCGGCGTGGCTACCAATGTTGGCGCTAACACTGTGCTTAGATTGTGAGCGCTCATTTTGTTTAGTTCTGCCATTTGAGTTACCCTGGGAAACACAACGTTTATTGTGAAGTTTCGTGTAATAAAGACATACGCAGGTCGTGGTACACACACACTCTAACCACACACACGCACGCACACACACAGACATACATACACATACTCAGACACACACATACTCAGACACGCACGCGCACACACACACACACACACACACACGCGCGCGCGCGCGCGCACACACAGACAGAGAGAGATAAACACATTCGCGCGCACACATACCTTACTTTTTTAGATGTATATAAACACAAATACCAAATCTGGAACAAAAACACTTGTACTGTATTGTATTCAATGACATCCGAAATACATTAAATATGTGCTAACCTTTGAAAATGCCGTAAGGCGAAACCGGTCAGGTTAAAATAATAAATAAGTGGAACAGTACAAGTGTTTTTGTTCAAGATGTGTAGCAAGTTCCACCAAGTGCCATCAATCACCAGTGTAAACAAATCTTAGCCAAGCCAGACCAAATTTTAGCTGGACCTGTCAATCAAAATGGATCATAGCCCTCAGTGCATTTTTTGAAGGTGTACCACCACATGCAGGCCAGGCTGATTTCAGCCCCGAATGCCGAAGGGCCCCATTGCAGCCTTACCTTATAAACTAAATGGCCTATAACAGTACAACATACTATGATACTCACTTATGTAAATGCTGCACCATATACTGTAAGCAGTTGAAATGTGCCGGCGGCAGTAAGTCTAAACATTCTCGGAGAGCTACTATTTGCTCCGCCTGACTTTTTAATTCTGAAATATGTACAACACATTGAATTTCGTTTCATTAATTCCTCTATTGATCCCGTGGGTGTACTAAAAGGCGACTACAGGAACGCCTTCGCAAAAAGAATGTATTGCATAAAGATGGAAAACTTGGAAAATCTTTATTACTTATCAGTCACGCCTTTATCCCTGAAGGGGTATGTACGCCCACATTTTTTTCTCACGTAACCCATTGCCGTGTGTTAAAATGGAAAAGCGCAGGTTGTGGCGACCTGCTATTGAAGTTATTCATACCGCTCATAAGGGCTTTAAATTGACTTTACGACTGCCAAGTTACTGGCAACTGGAAGGCCGAGTCTACTGTTTTACAATAAAAGCCGTTCTATTTCTATTCTATTGCGCTTGGACCAAAACTAGGTACATAGTCAACTAAATCCTACTAATATTATAAACGCGAAAGTTTGTAAGTATGGATGGATGTTTGTTACTCTTTCACGCAAAATCTACTTAATAGATTTTGATGAAACTACAATAATATGACTTACGCATCAGAATAACACATAGGCTACTTTTTATCCCGGGAACAAATTCCTGTGGGAAACGGGAAAACTTCACCATATTTTTTTACGATGCGCGCGCACTCCGTCACGAACCGGTTACCTACAAAAGTAGGATTATGCAAAAGATAAAAAAATTAAAAAGATTTTTATATTGTTACGCCAAAAAAGTATAACTTCCAACGCGTGTACATAAGTACACACACACAAACAATAGTTTGTTGTGACTTACGTATAGCTGATACTAGCTTCGGATGCACTTCGTACGTAATGAGGGGAACCGGCAACAGTCGTAGATATAATTTTAGTGTGCCCGCCACAACATTTATGTTGCTATACACGCTTAAATCTGCGGCTTCACCATCTGTAATAAAATCAAGTGGATTATTGTTAGTTATCATGGCGTATGTGGTAGTAATGTATGTGATTGCGGCGCTGAGGTATCCAGAGCCGCGGGACAATATTAGGTAAATTATTTGGCTTGATAAAAATACTACACCTATATTACTAATTGGGCAAAAGTTTGTGAGTATGTATGTTTGTTACTTATTTTATTTCTACTATTTGTTACTTCCAATAGCTGGGTCAATTTGGATAAAATTTTGTGTGGAGGTAACAGGTAGCTGATATGGATTAACACATAATATTTATATCAATCACGCCTTATCCCCGAAGGGGTCGCAGAGGCATTTTATACGACCACTTTGCACCGTATGTATTCCTGACTCACGTAATAGATGTTGAGTCCATTGTAGTGTTGAAATAGACAGATGCAGGTTGTGGCTACCTGCTGTTAAAATTTTTCAAGCTGCCCATAAGGCCTTCAACTTGGCTTAACGACTGCCATGTTACTGGCAACCGGGACCAACGGCTTAACGTGCCTTCCGAAGCACTTTATGCTACTTTCACTGCGGGAATAGGGTCATATGGAAAACCGGTACTTAAAAACAAGATGCGGGCAATGGCTGGCTGCATGCTATGTACTCTAATTCGCTCCCTGTAATATCATCTAACAACCTGTGAAAGTACCGTCATAATCGGTGCAGCCTTTTGGGAGGTTAACAAACGAGACAGATACTAATTAGTTTGCCTTTTTTACTATACGAGAATGTAAAAAGCTGTTATTAGAACTTTACAAACAGACATTTTAATTTAATTTATTCGTATAGATGAGTAAGGATCTGTTGAGTCAGAACCTAAAAGAGTCTGCGCCCAATATTTACTGACGTCAATGAAAATAGAACTGTACTGCCAGACGCTTAGATAGAAAATTCGGTAAACGTCATTTGTGGTATAATAAATTGTGCGTGTTTTTTCTGTTCTGTCTGAAAAGAGCTTAGTATAGAGGCATATAAATGACAAATCAGATCACTCACCCTTATCAAAGGCCAATTTAAGTGCTTCAATCTCATCTGCAAATCCAGACACCCTGTATATACCTTCTGAGTCCATGCCCCTACTTTCAATTTCATTGACACACTTCTTGACGACAAATGGCAAAGTACTGGAATGCGCATTCAGGAGTGTGGTGAGATCAATTCCAAATACTCCTCTAATTTTCTTTAAGTCAGGTACACAATGGTTAGGAACTCGTTCTGAGCATTTTGAGTGAGCGATGAAGCCACAGTCTAAAAAGACAGACAGATAAAATTTACTTTATAAAATTAACCTAACATAACAATTAGCCTAACACGCCAATAATAACTGCTTATGATCTAACTGAGATTGCATGTTGTTGTAAAAATATTAAAAAAAAACTTTACACAATTACTGAACCAGGTGAACATTTCGATCGCACTATAAAAGTAATTTTGAGAAGGGGCGTTATGATCCTTAGGACAATATTCCTAACTATTTAAGATTTATAAAAAGTACATACACAGCCAAAAGAAATAGAAACATGTAGAAGTACCCTAGAACAAAAACAACTCACGGCTGTCATGTCGATGTCATAACAGGGGGCCGAGTCTGCTATTTCAATCGTGACGAAATAGAATCGTAATCGTCGCTCAATAGAAAGCCACCGGTACAATTTTGACAGTTTTTCGTAGTCTGCTATTACAATCGTACTCCATTAGACTTCTATCGGTCGGCCGATAGAATTCTACTTTTAAAACCTTTTAAAACTTTTAAAAGTTTTATTAAAAATCCATTTACATAAAAGTAGAAACTGACGTACTGATAGATCAATAAACAGCTGAAACCGCTGAGTCTAGAACCATGGAATTGTACATAAATATTTCATAAGTGACATAGGTGTGCACTAAGAAAGGATTTTTGAAATTTCAACCCCTAAGTGGGAGAAGTATTGTAAAGTTTGTATGAAACGGAGAGGTTCTGTGGAATTTTTTAATTAGTTTTAAGAGGCAGTTGACACTGGATTAACATAATGTGCTAATCTTGATCACATAATAAAAATAGGTTATTATGGAAAAACGGTTCACGAAAACTTAACCATACAGGCGAAGCCGCGGGCGTCCGCTAGTAAAGTTTAAAATGGTAGACTTAAAATATCTTATAATAATATTACATAGGTAATATAACATGATTACATAGTTTGCATAAAAAAAAACAAAAGGTATGGATATGTTGTAATATTTAAATAAAGGTTTCTTAATAATGGCGATGAGATTTGAACTAACAAAGTAACAAACAAAAGTTATAACTTGTTTCAGGCGCCAGGAGGATAAGTCCTACCAACTTTATGTACACGGATATCAGCGATAGAGATTGAGCCTCTAATCATAAGAGCAGGAACCAAAAATAATAGAATACATCTCTAGAAGAAAGATTCTATATTTTTATAGGCGAGTTGGTTGAATATACATTATATACCTCATCACTAATGGTATAACCTATTCAAGTGATTTAGTAAGCTAAAGATTAACTATTCACAGGGTTGAGGTGTGAAATTTAGGATGGTGAGATCCAGCATAATGCCAGCTTATAAGTCAAAAGTATATCGTAACTTGATTCAAAACATGACCCAAATCATTAAGTTGTTACATGGGCCCAATCATGAGTCATTACATGGGCCTAATCATGAGTCGTGCATCATTATTAGATTAATCTACACAAAAATAATTCAAACTGAGTACCTGAAGGCGGTTACATTACCACAGGATTCGAAATCACATCTGCAGACCGCGACAGGTGTCGTCTCCACTAGAATGGCCCGTAACCACATGATCAACATCCACGCCAAATTTTATCCAACAATAGAATTAATATATAAATAAAGTGCTTTTCAGCTGCAAAGAAAAGAAATTAGTTCCATTAGATTTGGAAAAACAATTGGATATTTGTTCGTGATTTGAACACACAAAGAAAACTTACCACTTTCTTTAAGGAAAACCAATAAATCTTGAAGAGCAGGCAAATATTCCATTAACGCCTCTCCAAGCTTCGTAATTAGCTGTAAACAAACGCATAATCTTTCGTCAAACACACCATGTCATCGAGGTTATAAATGTGGTTCCAAAAATGCAAAGATCTTACCGAAATACATAGTTATTTTGGTATAAACATTGATAAGAAGTCACAGACGTGAACTTCCATATACAATTTATAAAAGATTACTTCTTTTTGGCGAAGTTTAAAAAATATATTTTCGACGACATCTTTTCTGTCGATCTGTAGCTAGGCGAATGACGTTCCCATTTTTAAAATATCTTTTCGTTGGCATGGTTGCCAAGACCTTGGCCAGTGGACAAGACCATTTTATTTCATTCGTTCTAAGAACAGGCTAAACATTCAAAGCATTCTGCCTACTCAAAACGCAAATTATATAAATTCGATGACAAGAAAGAGTCAACAATCTACTCTCCTCTCTCTCTAAATCTCAAGACTAACAATGTCATTTCAATGTGACGTTTTACAACGTTACAATGTGTATCGATACTTTTTAGTACTCGTTATGAGTAGTATCGCAAGATGATTTGAGTACTACTCATTTGAGTAGGTATCGATACTTTCATGGTATCGAATCATCACTACCCCCAGGTAGACCGTATGTGTTTTATATTGATTATTTCGCTGTGCAGTCTGATCACCTATGACGTTAGGATATTGATAGGCATAGCACAAGCTGATTGACTGATCACTGCTTCGACAGCCATGTTGTTTACTGGGAGCGGCGCAGACTTTTAAAGCCCAGCCTAGTAAATCTGTTTGGCGAGTGCCATTTGAGGGAGCTTCTGCTGTCTTACAATTTCGCAAAAAAGAAATGCCTATCCTACTTCTTCCTACGAGGAAAAGATTCTCAACTCAGCATTGCGGTTGCACTTAAAATCTTGATCTTGAACCTTTCAACCCCATTATAGGGGGCCGAGACTACTATTGACAAGCCTTAAAATAGAACCAGAATCGCTATTTTTAGCTGTAAAAATGTTAGTAGACTCTCAAAAATGCCACTGACTAGCGGCCACTGGCGCGGTACGTGTTAGTACAATATTATTCGCCGTCCGATAGAAGTCTATTGGAGTACGATTGTAATAGTAGACTACGAAAATGACACTAAATTGTACCGGTGGCTTTCTATTAAGCGACTATTTCGATTCTATTGCGACACGATTGAAATAGCTGACTTGGCCTTAAATCAGCCAGATTGTGCACTATTTGCATAGGAAGTAGGTTTAGTTTCTGAAAGTTTTTATCATGATACTGAAATGTCATGGGCACTTATTTATCTAAAGTTGAAAATTCAACATACTACCTTCACATTTTACACCTTGGGCAGTGAATCCCCATAGGAAATTGGCACACAACTCACACCAATTCAACCCTTTGAATGTGTGCACTTTGAAGCTATGTGACTTTGAATATTTTATCACTAAAGGGTTGTCTTCCATAGAAGGTGTGATATCAAAAGGTTTCTTCATTGAATCTAGTTCATTGATGGAATTAGTTTCATTATTTGTAAATATTGGACTTGATTTGTTTGATGACCTGTAATTTTGTAATATTTTATTAACATAACTTTCAACAATTAATTTATATAAATAATAAGTGCAATAAATTATATGTAGCTTATGGGAAAAGTAACTTGCACACTTAGTGTTATATTATATCATTAGCATTTTGTAAAGTAAATTATGAAACTGGCACGAGTCAGTGAATGATATATTTATAATGAAATTTATTTAAATATAATTCCCGCACAACTATAGAAAAAGTCATACAATTGGTAAATCTTACATTTGCCTGAAGCAGCTGTAGAGCTAGTGTTTTCAATCCTGGGAAAATATAAATAATTCTCATGGAAATCTTAGTGCAATAACCAAATATCATGTGGATGTCCTCTAGTTTGGTGTTAAAGATCCATAGTAATGTTGTATAACTCACCTTTGCATCTGCGATAATGTCTTTAATTTACGTTTATTCAGTGTAACATAAGGGCTTTCAGGGTAATTTGCCTTTGAATTAATCATCTCAAATATGTGATGAGCTTTCAGTTCCATATGCATTGTTACAAGGCCATCAGCTACTAGGTCATAAATAGTGTCATACCGTTTAGGACCAATATAATGAGAGCCATCATAAAATAGTTTGTAATGATGTATTTTGTCATCAAATCTGTAAAAAGATATGTTCAATCATGCAAGAATGTTCTAGATATTTATTATTAATCATGGCACTTGAGAAAATCTAAGACGCTAGCTTGAAGCAAATTAACTATATGCTTTATTGTCAAAAACCATGAAGCAAGTGCATCAAACTTCTCAGTTAATTTTCATTGAGTCTTTGCATAAAATAATGTTTACTGAGTAAAGCTAAAATTGCAGAAGTGCATAAAAAAGTAAATTATTTATATATCAAATTTCAATAACTTCTGTAGTCATTTCTGAAAAAATTGAATATGCTTGATATAACAAGTGTTTAAAAGAGGGATTTAGTATAAAATGTTTAAGAAGTAGGTAAGTGTGAACCGATTTTGATAAAACTATATAAAAGAAATATTGAACAGTTTTAAAACTTTAGCTTTTTTCACTCATACTAATATGATATTTTGGTTTTTTAATTGCGACGTATATTATTAAGTACATAAGCTACCTTAAAATTCCCGACATTTTGGCCGGATTACACCAGTCGTGGTCACATTTTAAACCTAATAATATATGTCGCGAATAAGACCCGAAATATCATATTAATCGGAATTTATAGATTAATATATATCAAATTATATACATTAATATAAAATAATAATATATCAAATTATCAGAATTTAATGTGACATTAGTTCAATATAAAATCAAAAGCAATTTCAGAGTCTGAGCTCTGAAATACCTTCATAAAAATGTAAACTATTGTTTTCTAATGATGTGTAAAGAGTATTACTTTAATGTCAGTGTATAGAACTCGTTGCTTTGGCTTCCTTTTCTGATTAAATAAGCACCATTGGGTTCATTCTCAAGAATTAAAGTTGCTTCTTTGTGACTCATTACTCCATGGTATTCTCTGCCGTAGAACTCTGGTCTTTCTCTTAATTCATCGCAGATATTTCTTTTAGGCTTCGGTGCTTCCATTTGTATCCGATACACTGGAACAATGATATCAAAAAGTCCAAATAGCCGTGTAAATACAGATCCGGCAAGATCTTCTAATTAAATTACTTACACTCCGGTTTCCAAATGTTTCTGAGGTTTTCCATTTTCAATATTGGTACAGCTTAACCGTAAGACTTGTTTTCTTTATTTAATAGCACCCTTTTAAAGTTAAATATGTGAAATATCACAACAAAACTTTTTATTTTACAGACAACAAACGAACAAAATTCCGACATACATTTGTCAATTTTCTGACATTGACATTTCCTTCCTTTTTTTTAGTTGTTTTCGCCCATCTTGGGCAGGCAAAGGAAACTTAGTCCATACAACCTAGTCTTCAGTATTTATTATTTTCTTGACATTATGTTTTAGTTCTGTCTAGTCGTTTGTCAATGTCAAGTCCTCAGTCCTAGGTCCTAGTCCGTGCCCCAATAAGGTAGTGGATCCCTTATTGCAGCTCTCTATGGAAATTTGGCACTAACACAAACAACACTGCTATTCATTGCAATAAATCACTTTCTTTAACTAATGCACTTCCGAACTCTTTATATATAATATTCCACCATTATTAAACACAACAACACGAATTTTACACTAGTTTTAGACAAACGTGCGTCACTGATCATCTTCGCGCCAAAAGTCCTTTCCTATAACTATTATTATTATTGTGTCTTCGCCGGTCTTTGCCCTAATCTTGGGCAGGCAAAGAAAACTGGACTTATACAGCCTTTGCATAGTATTTGTTAAATTCAGTCTGTAATGCAATTCACAACGCAATTGACAATTGACATTTGCGCAGTAGAGGATTTGAATCCGAGATTTGTGAATTACAGCGCTGAATCCTGTCTACGGTTTTTTTATATTATTTTTTATTTTCTGGAAATCTTCATGGATGCAGTGCCGGCCTCTTACCGACTAAAACCACACGGTGCACTTCCATTCATAAAATCACCACTGTTCACTGCAACATACTGTTCACTTTCCTTCACTTATGTACATTTCGATCTCTGAATCTTTTGTTAATTACACAAAAATAAGAATTATACAAATAAATAAAATTTTATTGTCTGTTTGTAAAAACAACTTTTCACTAAATACATATGAAAGTATATACGGTACTACTTAAGTAATAATAGGGGGTGTATCAGTGTACACTACACAGGTAAGATTAAAACTTGTTTACGACATTTTATTTTACAGCCATAAAATTTCTCTCATACGTCAATAAAGACGTTTCACTTATGATAAATAAGTTTCACTTCAAAAGAACATGGCGCGTAACCGTAAAACGTGACGATTTTTTACAGCTATAAAATTTCTCCTAACGTTGAAAAAGAAGTTTCACTTCAAAAAATATGTGTGTGTACACAGGTAAGATGTGAAACTTCTTTACGACATTTTTTTACAGCTATAATATTTCTCTCATACGTCGATAATGAAGTTTCACTTATGATAAAGGAGTTTCACTTGAAACAACATGACTTTTTTTAAAGCTATATAATTTCTCTTAACGTCGATAAAGAAGTTTCACTTTAATAAATTTTGAATCAATCCCCGTCTCGAATAGAATTGTCTTATTCCACTTTATAAAAAAAAATAATGAGAGATGAAGCAAAATAATTATAAAACAAAATACATTTACAGTTGTACTAAAAGCTTAGATTATATAAACACCCAGATTACTAATGCGCGCAACGAAAATGCTGCCAAAAAATAGGCACTACTTCGGGTAAGTCAGTCAATCCGCCCGCCAGTGACCGTATTGCGTCATCGCGAGTGCACATCTTCCGAGCTGCGAGAGAATATTTCCAAAATGCCTACTAGTGCGGTGCAAATTTGTAAAAACTATGATACAAAAAAAGATATTAATAGTGACATCACATTCCACAAGTAAGTATTTAATTTCACTATATATTTCTATAATAAACATTTTAAAACAATTATTATGTCTGTGACTACTACTAGTACACAGTGTTGCAAGGAAGCGGAATCTATTTACCCGTGTTTTCTTAATAAGTATTAGTAACTTCAAGTATTTGCTAAAGATGTATTGACTGTTAGTTTATTTATTTTTTAGATCACTTTATATGCGTTATTTAAGTTTATTTATTATTAAGTGGGTAGGTAAAACAGACCATGAGCCATCGATGTTATAAAAGCGGCGTAACACTTAGAAGACGTCTCATTCTAGCAGCGATATTATAAGAATGTAAACAAGTCTCAAGATTTTTTTAAAATATAAGGTACTACCTAATGCCCGCGGCTCCACCCGCATGAAATTTGGTCATTACACAAAAAGTGCTTCCCATGAGAATAAGATGTTTTTTTCGGAATTAGAAGTACTATATGTATGTTAATCCAGTCAATGTTTTAGCTATATGCCGTTTATTTATTTATTTCGGTTAACGCGTGCTTGAGTAACAAACATCTTCACAAACTTAAATATTATAATATCAGTAGAAATAAAAGACGTCTACAGCTCCGCACGTGTGAAATCCAGTTGTTTTCTGATTGAATTTTAATGAATAATGTTGATCAGTTTATTATATCACTGCGAGGACATTATTTTCATAACGATGATATTGTGGGAATTATTTTTTACACAGTACCCATAGTTAACTAATATAAGCTTATGGTAACTACTATAGACATACTTAAATCTTTCTAAATATATACAAATTATACATAGACAACACCCAAACATCGAAGAAAATATTTGTAAATCACACAAATATTTGTTCCGACCAGGGAATCGAACCCGGGACCTCAGCGCGGCAGTCGCATTCACTACCTCTGCCCCACCGAGGCAGTCAATAACAAATGTTATTATATCTATAGATTTCCAGTCAATCCAAAAATGTTAAATCGTTGGACAGAAATAATAAGAAAATCAAGAAATGAAAGTTGGTGGAAACCCAAAACAAGAACATGTATTTGTTCAGTTCACTTTCATCTCGAAGATACTTACAAAACAAAGGGTGGTGGTAAGAGAATAAGATCAGGTGCCGTTCCTACAAAGGTATTATTTTTATATTGCGAGTTGAAAAGCTCCCCCTGTACATATTACCATAAACTATACAAACTTCAAACGAACCATTTAATTCAATACCATTGAAATAAACAATTTTTTAACTGTCACCTATCCACTCCAACGTCCATAAACGTTCACGCTGCCAGAGCTGCTCATTTTTTGTAATTAACCTATGACCTAATTAACTAAAATCGTGATATCTTGGAAACTATAATATCTCTCATATTTTATTATAAGCTAAATCTCCCAATATTTGGGGTAAATGTTTTTACACGCTTTCTTTTGCACTACTAACTACTAACGCTACTACTACGCTACTACTAACGCAACAGAGTACGTAATATACTCGCGCCGTGCGCTGCTTACCCACACATAGCTTAAAAAGTAGCAGCAACTTTGACGGCACGCGTTGTACTCGCGTTGGACGCGGTATCTGGGTGTTTATATAATCTATAACTAAAAGCTTAAAGTTCATAATCTTAAAATATGATTTTATGTATGATCTATAAAATGTATGTATGTATGTAGTATGATGTATGTATATTATAGGTACATTAGGTAATGAATTCGATTTTCAAACATCAATTTATACTTTGATTTTTTTCTTTATATACTAGAATGGCATTTCTGTATGTCATTATTTCTTTTTAATGTTGCAAGTTTGCAACCGTAGTGCCTTACTTAGTCGATTTAGTTTATGATTCGAATGACTCGACTAGTAGAAAAGGATTAAAAATACTATTTTATTAATATTAATACTACAATAATGTTGTAAATATTTCTTAACTATTATTTTTGCTCTGTGAAACTCTGTGGGACTTGCTGCCCGAATATGGTGTGGACGGCTCGCTACTGCGGGCAATACAGTCGCTTTATAGGGGCTGTAAGGCTTGTGTGCGATTAGGGGGGGATGTGACACCCCTTTTTGACGTCGGTACAAGCATCAAACAGGGTTGTGTCATGTTCGCCTGACTGTTCATAGTGTATCTAAACAGTTGCCTGCAGAAGTTGAAAGATTGTGATATGGGTGTGAATTTGGGTGACTTAACAGTAAATTGTCTACTGTGTCATAAAAATGAAAATACTGTAAAATAAAAATGTATACTTTGTAGAATTTTACTCATTTTTAAATATGGAGTGGACGCTTAAAGAAGACCATGAAAAATTTGAATATAACCAAAAGATTCGTTTATCGTACCTTCAAACGATACAATGAAGACTCTAGTGTAGATGACAGGTCAAGAAGTGGTCGCCCTCGGTCTGTTAGGACTCCAGCAGTGATAAAAGCTGTGAAGGCGCGAATTCAAAGAAATCCCAAACGTAAGCAGAAACTGTTGGCCCTTCAGATGGGGTTAAGCAAAACCACGGTGAAAAGGGTGTTAAATGAAGACTTAGGGCTTCGGTCATATCGAAAAAAAACAGGACATCGTTTAAATGCTCGTCTAATGGACCTGAGACTGAAGAGATGCCGCGCTTAGTTGAAGCTGTACGCGGGAAAAAAAATATCGGTAAATTCTTTTTTCGGATGAAAAAAATTTTACCGTAGAAGAGAGCTACAACAAACAAAATGATAAGGTGTACGCACACAGTAGTGAAGAAGCGAGCAACCGTATTCCGCGTGTCCAACGAGGTCATTTTCGACCCTCGCTCATGGTATGGTTGGGAGTTTCTTATTGGGGCTCAACATTTTTGTGAGAAAGGTGTAAAAACGAATGCAGTTGTGTATCAAAATACAGTCCTGACGAACCTTGTGGAACCTGTTTCTCATACCATGTTCAATAACAGGCACTGGGTATTCCAACAAGATTCGGCGCCAGCTCATAGAGCGAAGAGCACACAAGACTGGCTGGCGGCGCATGAAATCGACTTCATCCGGCACGAAGACTGGCCCTCATCCAGTCCAGATTTGAGTCCGTTAGATTACAAGATATGGCAACACTTGGAGGAAAAGGCGCGCTCAAAGCCTCATCCCAATTTGGAGTCACTCAAGACATCCTTGATTAAGGCAGCCGCTGATATTGACATGGACCTCGAATTTATGACCTAACTAGGTATTGTATTGTGGGACACTTTTCACACAGCGCCATCTACCCCAAAGTAAGCTAATATTAGCTTGTGTTATGGGATCTAGATAACTGATAAACATACTTATATATTTCTAAATACATACATATTATACATAGGAAACACCCAAACTCCGAAATACACATTTGTGGATCACACAAATATTTGTTTCGACCCGGGAATTGAATTGAATCGGGCGTTACATGGCGGACGGAAATCCATCGTAGAATGATAATAAAGGAGGGGAGAAGGATCCCACCTCACACCCTCTTCTAGTTGTAACGGAGGAATGCCGAACCGAACTCCTCAAAGAAAGGAATGTAGGATAGGAATTAGGAAACCTTACCGTCCAGGTTGTCAAAATTTTGCAATACTTCGTTTTATAAGGTAACAATTAGTCGACAAGCCGACACGTTTCGCCTACACACGAGGCATCTTCAAGACTGCTTGGCAGCGACTAAATGTCATCTTGTAAAGTGGAGTATTGAAAAATTTTGACAACTTGGAGGAATCCCGGAAATCTTTGTGGGCCCCTTACACCCATGTGTTTTAATAGCATCTTTGCTTTTCACCTGTTCAGCATACAAAAGAATCCTTCAACTATATCAGTCAATAGATAAAAAATTAACAATGTTCGTCAGAACAAAATGAAAAGGTGAATTTGTAAGTAACAAAAGGTGTATTTTTTCACACCAATAATTATCTACATGGCACAATTGAAACTAATTATAGGTGTTCCGCCATTAATACCAATTAAAGATGCTCTTGTGAACACAACCCCAGTGCTTAAGCCCTAACTCTAGCTAGACGCTGCACGTTTACCGTAGTAATAACAATAATCAGTATGGCTACCATTTTTAGAAACCAAAAAGGAAATTCTATAATTGAAGACGGAGTACGTACTTGTACCTTCATATTAAATTTGCATAATGTATGCACACAGAGTATACACCTTTGAGGGTCGACGTTAGTACCTAAATATATATGCCAGGAATATATCTAAACCCCTTATCATTTTCCACCAGGTGCTTACCAAAGCAAAATTTGATGAAACATTCGCTATCCCGAAGAAAGTGCTGGCTTTCTGTAAAATACACATGACGCACGACCTTTCAGAAATGCGTGCGTGAGTACCTACCTACCTGTTTTCTAACATCGAAATGATAATAAGAAACTGCTAGCCATAAATATACTGAAACATGTTATACTATTAATCTGTTTTTTTATTTGTGAACCTAATTCATCCCGGGTGCCACCCAAACGCACGCAAAAAAAAACACGCTCTGCTTTGTACTATTCGGCTAAGGATGGCATGGATGATAGGTTTTTGTTAGGAAGAGGTCGCCATAGAATTGCTAGACTGTATCGTGATAATGTACGTGAAGAACTTTTGGACGAATGGCACCTGTGTTGGAACACTTCCATCAAAGGGCGCCACCTCTACCAGTTTTTCCCAGACGTTCGTGAAGTGTACGCCTGAGTGAGAATGTCATGGCTAGAGGTGGATCATTGTGTTGCTCAATTTCTTACGGGACATGCTAACTTTAGGAGCAAATTACATTTGATTAAGCTGGTCTAGTCACAGTCCTGTCAATGTTCAGTTGATGCCAAATATGATCAGACCGCTCAACACATCTTTTGGGATTGTAGCATTTGGCGATGGCAATGAGCGATATAAATATGCTAAGCAGTTTACAAGTAACATCAGGAGTAGTTTACTATGCGGATCTTGTGGGTGGATTTTTAAATGATGATGAAGGGTTATTTTTCGTGCATTTAAACGCTTCTGCCATACATATTACTGGAATCAAACATAGCTCACATAGGTTAAGTTGGGTGGTGCTTCCTTTTTCTATGGATTTACACCTAGTTGCTTTCCAGGTCTCCCGCTTTGCAAAGGAGGGAAGAGGCGTTAAGTTCGTTTTCCAACTTCCTCAAATTATCTTCTGATGAATTTTGTTGCGGGTTCCAAGACATGCTAACTTCTCCAGTGTAACTTTTGTGGTCTTGGTCATTGCTGTAGTTCCTAGTTTACAGTGGTCACAGTAATGGGAATGTCGGTGGGATTGGTCTCAATTCAAAAAAATATCTTGTCCCACGTAATAGATGGTTAGCCCATTGCCGTGTTGATATAGACTGACGTAGGTTGTGGCTACCTGCTGTTGATAATAATGTAAATATAGAACTCGTCTACTTATTTAATAATAAAATGCTTTATATACAGACTCAATTCAAAAAAATATCTTGTCCCACGTAATAGATGGTTAGCCCATTGCCGTGTTGATATAGACTGACGTAGGTTGTGGCTACCTGCTGTTGATAATAATGTAAATATAGAACTCGTCTACTTATTTAATAATAAAATGCTTTATATACAGCAAATACTGGAGCTGGTGCTATTGGCTTTCAATAATCAACGTGGTATTGAGTGTGCTCGCTGAGATTATAGGCATTCTCATGACGGTGAAAGACGCGACTAATTTCCAAGACGCCATAAAAGTTTTCAGAACGTTGCCGTGTCTCTCGTACTGTGTGTCAGGTACGTTGATTATGATATCTTAGTTTGTAATCAATCGTAATACATTTGTATTAGAGCTCTTAATATCATGACATCATTCACGAACGCAATTCAGAGGCTGAATCTCACAGACTACAAAAAGTATTTGATCTATCTTCTATTATTATTTATCTATCACTCCTTATCCCCAAAGGGGTGGGAGAGGCATATTTAATGCCCACTTTTCACCATGTGTATTCCTGTCCCATTGCCATTGCCTTTGCCGTCTTCAACTTGACTTAACGACTACCATGTTGCTGTTTTTGGAACAGTAACATGGTAGTCGTCCAGCTACAGCGAGAATTTCTTAACGCGTTTCTTTTCGTTTACAGAACACTGAGTACGCGGGACCACGAGCACTTCTATATATCTATCTTCTATATATATAATAATATATAAAGCTGAAATGTTTGTTTGTTTGGTTGAATGCGCTAATCTCAGGAACTACAAGTCTGAATTGAAAGAAACTTTTTGTGTTGGATAATCCATTTCTCGAGAAAGTTTATATGCTATATATACTAATTAACCGTACTGTGCAGCGATCATCAAAACAATAAAAATAAAACACAACCGAGCCACATTCGAGAATCTGCACCGCGAACTAGGCGAGATGTGGCCGACGGGAATGGTGATAAAGGAAGACCATAACATTATCAAGATGACAAAGCAGTTAAACTTCATTGTCAAAGGTTTGGTAAAATTATATTTAAACTAATCGTTTCGTTTAATCCCATGACTCTTCTAAATTGTCCTAGTTCTTCCAGAATTTAGCAGAATACCCTACCAGAATTAGGAACTTGGGAAATACTTTTATTCAGCTACTTGGAGCAGCATTAATTTGGCTTATATCCTGACGACGGGGATGTGTGACGTCATGGCTTCCTGCGGCCTAGCGCGCGAGCTAGGAGCGGTGCCTTGCCCCCGCAACCTTACGTCCTCCGCAGCGCTATATATAACGAGCCGCACTACCGGCCATTTGGTACGCATGTAGCCTTCTCTGCCTCCACCCCTCGTCTCCTCCGGGTGGTGCCACATGGCATAAAAAAAAACGGTCCTCGCCCTTCTCTGCTGCAGCTGCTCACCAGGTGACGTCCCCCCCTTATCCTGAGACACGTCTCAACGATCTCGCCTACCAAACCCACCCCTCTTCTATTATCATTTTAGCTTCCTAAATTTCTAAATTCTCACCTTCTCATTGCTTTGTTTAACGTTTGATTTGCCAAATAAATGGTCATGATGTAGGTACTTGCAAATGCATACCCCCTCAACGTCACAGATATTAGGCATTGTTGGGAACGCCTGCTAATATCTGATCTCTGCGTCGTAGGTCCATATTCCAGAACGTTCCTCAATACTCAATCGACACTTGAGAGTAGATTTTATAAGGCAAAATCTAGCCTCAAGCGATGATTGAGTATTGAGAAACGTTCAGGAATACGGACCGTAGCGTCTTACGTCGGTCAATAAAAATAGAAAAGAAGAGTGAGTTGGTCATTTATTTAGGCCCCGGAGATTCTGGCGGGGCCCCAATTGTAACGTTTAATCCTATGACTACACAATATAAAGTAAAAAAGTGTAGAAAATTTGAAACTAATCTGACAGTATAATACTAAGTATAATATAATAATATTTAATATGTAGGTACGTTTTTAGAAATATATAAGTATGTTTATCAGTTATCTGGTTACCGTAATACAAGCTCTGCTTAGTTTGGAATCAGATGGCGTTGTGTGAGTTGTCCCAACAATATTTATTTATTTTATTTAGTATTATTCCATGACTCACAGGTTACTTCTGGTGCAATATCGCTTTGGTAACAAGCTTCTTCGTCCCGCCGGCGATCCTCTGCCTGGCCAGACACCTCGGGTATGATATACCGAAGCAGCACATCTTCTACTACTGGCTGCCCTTCGACCAGTTCGCGCCTGGCTACTTTGAGTTTGTTGTATTCAACCAAATTATTGCAGGTTATCTTTACATTACTCTTATACGAATTGTATAGGTACATCTACATACATACAGAGACGTCTGTTACTCCGCCCGCAATGGGTAATGTCACAATCGTCTCTTGAGGAAATGTGATGCTTTTTAGGTAGTTAAGAGGAGCCTTTACTAAACTCTGGACCCTTAGATAGTTTTTAAAATAAAGATCATGACAGTGCATTGAAAGTGTAACACACTTACAATCATAAAATACTTCATGCGAATCAATTTGGGTTTACGAAAGGGCGCTCAACTTCCGATGCTGGTGTTGAGTTATTAAAATGTAAGATGGGAAGATAAGCACGATGCATTAGGTATATTTTGCGATCTATCAAAGGCTTTTGATTGCGTTCAACATGAAACGCTGTGCAAAAAATTACACCACTATGGAATAAGAGGCAAAGCTCTCGACCTTCTGTCTTCATATTTGAACAATAGAATACAGAGGGTCGATATTAATGGTACACGTTCTGTAGGATCCATGGTTACAATGGGTGTGCCGCAGGGCTCGATACTTGGGCCATTCTGGTTCCTCATTTATATTAATGATTTACCATTTTATGTAGGGGACAGGAATAGGATTGTTTTGTTTGCAGATGACACCTCATTAATTTTTAAAATAAAAATACCATTAGATAACTATGACGATGTAAAAAATGCAATTGCAGGAGTAGTTCATTGGTTCAGCTCAAATAATCTTTGCCTTAATGAAAATAAAACTAAATGTATAAAATTTACTCTACCAAATGTAAAACAAGTTGCGGCCAATGTTCAACTGAATGGACAAGTGTTAGAGTTTGTAGAATCAACTGTGTTCCTCGGTATTTGATGCCAATTTGCAGAAGGGCCCACACATAGAAAAGACAGCTTCTAGGTTAAGTTCGGCTGCATACGCTGTAGAAAAGATCAGGACTCTAACAGATGTGGATACGGCTAGAATGGTTTACTTCAGCTATTTTCATAGTATTATGTCTTACGGTATTCTCCTTTAGGGGAATGCTGCAGATTTAAATATTATTTTTGTTCTACAAAAGCGGGCTGTACGCGCTATTTATAATTTGGGCCCCAGAGTTTCTCTCCGAGAAAAATTTAAAGAAGTAAATATTCTAACCGTATTATCACAATACATTTTTGCCAATCTTATGTATGTCCAGAAAAATCTATCACAGTTTTCTAAACTCTGTGATAAACATAATATAAACACTAGAAATGAAAATAATCTTTCAGTCCACCACAGTCGACTACATAAGATTGGCGATTCTTTCCAGGATAACTTTATACGCTTTTACAACAAGCTTCCCTGTGACCTGAGAAATTTGCCAATAAATAAATTTAAAAAGTTAATTAAAAACAAGCTTTGTGACAAAGGTTTTTACTCCGTTAAAGACTATTTGCAGGACAGGGACGCCTGGAAATGATCTGCTGGCGAAGTGAAATAATATTAAATTGTAAATAGGCCATCAAAAAAATAAAGCCTTCCTAAGTTTCTTGCCGGTTCTTCTCAGGTGGCCGCGTTCCGAACCGGTGGTCGCTTAAAATATTTTAAATAGTGTATGACATTTTGTAAGCGCTGTTAAAATGGTCTATGCAAAATAAAGGTATTTTTACTTTTGCCCAAGCCAACCTGAACGGCAAGAGGTGTACTAATGGATAAGGTAATGGCGAACTGAAGAATGACTCGAAACAAAACCATGTGCTCTCGTCTGGTCAGTGTCACAGTACGGCAAAGCTCTCTCCCTATAGCAACAGAATTGGAAGACCCTAGTTCCAGCAGTAGGCAGTGTTTGGCTGATTTGATAGATTGACTATTAATTTAGGTACTACAATGTTACTGTGAAGAATTTCAGCCGGTTTCGGTACGGAGGGTTGGCAGAGGTATATTATACACCGCGTGTGCATTATCTAATCCCATCCTGGTTGACCTTGAAATGCAGAGACGCGCTGCTTTCTAATATTCGGCTAAGGATGGCATGGATGATAGGTTTTTGTTAGAAAGAGATCACCATAGAATTGCTAGATTGTATCCTCATAATGTACATGAAAAACTTTTGGACGAATGGCACCTGCATTGGAACACTTCCATCAAAGGGTCAAATTTCAGCTTGTTTTGGTACGGTTCTGGTAGCTTAGTGGCTAAAACATGCCCTGGTTCAGCAAAGGTTTAAGTTCTGTCCTGAACCAAGTTGTTTTTTTTTTCACTTCACAAGTCAACTACAGACACTACACTTCAAAGGGATAGGCAGAGGCATATTAAACGCCCACATTTTACCGTATGCATTTCTGTCCCACGTAACAGGTGGTGAGCCCATTGCCGTGTTGAAATGGACAGGCACAGGCTGTGGTGGTGTGGTGGTTTTTCACTTTAATGTAATTAATATGAAAATGTTAGCATTATAATTGCTTTAAAAAAACATCAATGTCTACGGTTTGTCGTAATGATAACTAACATATTTTAGCTTTTCAGATATCTGATTATTATCTTCGCTTCTTTAACTGCAGCTTCATTGAATATGTCCAGGAATATTCGTGTCCATGTATAACGTATCCTGGGACCTGCTGTTCTGTGTGTATATCGCACACATCACGATGCGTATGCATTTCTGTCCCACGTAACAGGTGGTGGACCCATTGCCGTGTTGAAATGGACAGGCACAGGCTGTGGTGGTGTGGTGGTTTTTCACTTTAATGTAATTAATATGAAAATGTTAGCATTATAATTGCTTTAAAAAAACATCAATTTTAACATTAATATTAACTGCAGCTTCATTGAATATGTCCAGGAATATTCGTGTCCATGTATAACGTATCCTGGGACCTGCTGTTCTGTGTGTATATCGCACACATCACGATGCAGTTCGAACTACTGGCAGAGCGCGTCCGCAAACTGATCTGTGTTCCGGTGGATCAACAGCTAACACTAGGTTTGAAAATTTATAGGAGTAATTAACAATTTATTTTTATTAATCTATGACGCCTTATTCCCGAAGGGGTGGCAGAGGCATATATATTATATGCCCACTTTTCACCATGTGTATTCCTTTCCCACGTAATAGGTGGTGAGCCCATTGCCGTGTTGAAATAGACAGACGCAGGTTGTTGCTACCTGCTGTTGATTTTTTAAGCCGCCCATAAGGCCTTCAACTTGGCTTAACGTCTGCCATTTCATTGGCAACCGGGACCAACGGCTTAACGTGCCTTCCGAAGCACGGAACTGGGGTGGGTCTAATGGGCCGAATAAATTTAGTAAAATGTGTCTCTTTTAGATGTTAAATTTGGAAGAAATTTTGAACCCGTTGCCTTTTTAGTGAGGTGGTAACAAAAAGGCTTAAAAGTCTTATATGCTAGACAATAATTAGCACGACCAATTAAAGTCCTGGTAGCCTCTGACAATTTATTGGTTTGATTTTTGACATAGTTACATTGGGGACTTGAGGTTCACGACGTCAAGGCACGCTTCCCCAATGTCAAAACACGCGTGGCGGATGTTAAGGCCTGATTATGTCTGTCAGATAGTGTTTTGAACCGATAGAGGAACAAATAGTTGTGTGACAGTAATTGTTTATGTCGATTTGGGCCTTAAAAAAATTTTGTCTTAATTGATGTACGAGACATAATTCGTACACCGCGGCGGTGCGCTTCATACATCAGCACTTTTCAATTATTTCATATAATTTAGCATTAATTAGGATCAGTACACAATCAGCATTCATACGCGATACTCATTATCACTCATCCTAGCATTAGTTACGAGTTAGTGAATAAAAACCATTTATTTATCTATCTGCGACTTATCATTGTGAGCAAATATACAAGGTGTGTGTGTCCTCAAGCAGCAGCCCATACAATTGATATACGACTCCTACTTCAGACAATTCATGTCCGTTTATTATATAAGAACGGTAATAGACCGCCTGCAATGAGGGTAAAATATGCTAATTATGAAATGGTGTACGACACGTTGTAGGTTAAGAGGTACAGGGTGTCTTGAGCTACGGAATAAGACGGCGTCAACTATTTAAATATCTCATTAACAATAGTACTATAGCTTTTACTATAACGGTATAATAATTAACAAACCAAATTTTATTCAGACTACTCCCGCAAAGAAATTATTGACCACAAATATACCGATAAAGACTGCAATAAAGAACTACAGGAAGAACTTACAAACATTATTATGAAGCATCGTACACTGATCAGGTATTAAAATTATAACTCTTATTTGTTATTTCTCTTATTTCTCTTATTTAGACTATTTTTACATTACATATCATATTGTCACGCCTTTATCCCCGTAGGAGTAGGCAGAGGCATACTATACGCACATTTCACCGTATGCATTTTTGTCCCACTTAACAGGTGTTGAGCCCATTGCCGTGTTGAAAACACAGAAGGCACAGTTTGTGGCGACCTGCTGTTAATTTTTCAAGCCTTCAACTGGGCTTAACGACTGCCATGTTACTGGACACCGGTACCAACGGCTTAACGTGCCTTCCGAAGCACAGAAACGCTCGCAAATGTAAATGCTACAAAGTGGTCAATCATCCGAGGACCCGACATTGTGAAAGTTGCGTAACTCAGTGATCGTTTACAGAACACTAAATCCGCGAGGCCACGAGCGCTTCTATAGACTATTTTATTCTATTCCAAAAGTAATCTGATACAAAGACAGTCGGATAAATGAACAATGGCTATGTGATGGGCGTCAAACAGGCTCTGTTTTTCAGGTTATCAGCAGATATCGAAGCTATGTTCAGTTTTGGAATACTAATCACCGTCGTTTTCAGCTGCATGATCATTTGTTTTTGTGGATTCTGCTCTATCGTAAGTATGATACCAATGTATTTAATTAACAACAACACGGGCGGGGCAGAGATGTCATCGTCACATGTGGACACAGGTTTTTAAGGGGTCGGCAGCGCGAGTGCTGCGCCTCTGGTGTTACAAACGTCCATAGGCTACGGTGACCGCTTTTCATCTCAAAACCTCCAAACCACCAAACATCTCAATACCACCTCAAAAGTATAAAAAAAACAATCGTGCCTAGTACCGAACGATTACATATTTTTTCTTATGTCGCACTATAAAAACATGACATCTTCGCCGGCGCACGTGTTTCCCTCCTCTTACAATCCTGGGTCCTCTAAGAGAAGCGCGAAAAGGCATATTTCTGGGCCGTTAATCCGATGACTGCTATCGGACCCAGGTTGGATATGATAGCAGCCCTCAAGCACGGGACGTCGACTCAGTTACCATCAGGCAGGCAGCGCCATTATGACGTGCAAAATATAAAAAAAGTAAGAATTGCGATTCCTCTCTGGCAGCGAGTGTGGCCTACCGTAATAAAGTTAACAATGTTAGGGACTTACCTTAAACCAGCAATTACTTTGATTTGGGCTACGTGGCATTATGTGAAAATGTCTCAAAATAAGTACATTTATGTCTTATGTCAAGAAAATTAAAAAAGGGTTGATTGAGTCTCTTTCGTTTCGTTCGCATCTTTTGTTAACCAGATGATCGAAAAGTGGAACCAAATGGCATACAAATCCTTTCTTGTGACCGCTCTTCTACAGACTTGGATATTGTGCTGGTACGGACAAAAACTACTTGATCATGTAAGTTGAGACACTTTATTATACAATAGAACGAACACGTAACCCTAAATTCGATTCAAACATTTGTGAATCACACAAATATTTGTTCCGACCCGAATCGAATCAGAGACCTCAGCGCGGCAGTTGTATACACACCACTTGCGCCGCCGAGGCAGTACACAAATGGTGAAATGTGGTCATATAGTATGCCTCTGCCTACCCCTAAGGGGATAATGACGTGATTATATGACTATTTAGTTTCATTTTCCTTTCTTCAAATAGTTTAAAACTTATGAGACACGATAAATGGATGGCGCCAACTGGGTAGAAAGTTCACAAAATTGTTTCTTTCGCTCCTATCCCACCTCTGGAACGATTAGATCTACATATATGTAATATGTATCTAATGCTAATGTATAAAAAAACTGTGATGATATTACGCGTTTAGCAAAATACTCATGTGTATTATATTCCTCAAGAGTTACAGTTTATCTCAAGCTCTCTACGAATGCGGCTGGTACGACGGATCAAAAAAACTGAAGACTTCCATTTTGTTTATGATACTAAGGTATGTACCTACTCTTTAATTTATATAATACACCGGTGAAGTCGTCCACCAGGGCCTTGATTGACCCCATCACGATGTCTTTGAGGTCCACGCCTAAAATAAACTGCATTTCTTATAGGAAATCAATTTAATGACACTTGTCACTTCCATGACAATACGGTATATATGTAAAATATCTATGCACGCAGGTTAGACATGAGTAACGAGGTTGTAACATTTCTCCCCACCCAAATAAACATCGCTCCCCATCCAATTACATTTCATCTATAAGGCGCCGTGGAGGTCGTGTCTGGCGCTGGCTGCGGCGGGGCTGGTGCGCGGTATTATTTGCCGTCGGTGTAGCGAAAACTGGAGATGATAATGGGATTGTCGTGGAGGGTGACACTTCAGATGTAGGTGTTGAAGCTTCAGGTGATGCGGCGGGCGTTGAAGATGCAGAAAGAGGCATGTATGGCGAAGTTATAGGCATTGGTGCGGGTGTTGCTGCTGGACTGGTGGTTGGAGGTGATGTAGCAGTTGCAGTTGCAATGACAGGATCTGAAGGGGTAAGTCGCGGCCTGATGGGATCAGCGTGCCTTCTCTTCTCCTCCCAATTGACAGTAGTGACTATATAAGAATATCTGTGCTTCCGGGCCGCAACTGTTCCAGGTTGCCATTTTTTTTCCAGTTTGGTTTTAATATAAACATCATCGCGAGGTTGGTACGTGGGTGCAGAAGACATAATGCTGGCCTTCACATGCTGGTATTGCAATGTTCTCCTTTTATTCGGCCTGATATTGGACAGTACACAGTTTAACTGTCTCCCAAACATCATTTGCGCAGGTGATTTGCCGGTAGTGGCGTGTTGCGGTAGTTAAATAAAAACTCCAGCAATCGGCGTTTGGGTTGGTTTCTGTCACTCTAGGCTAATCTGTTCTTGAAGGTTCTTACAAACCGTTCTGCAAAGCCGTTTGTACGTGGGTGATACGGTGATGAAGTGACGTGTATGATACCTTGGTTTCTGCAATAGTCTTTAAATTCATGAGATGTGAGTTGGGGACCGTTGTCAGACACAATCATTTGAGGTAGTCCAATGGTGCTGACGATGTCATCGAACACAAGACATAGGCTTTTCGTAGTAGTCGTTTTCATTGGCCTTAATTCACACTATTTCGACAATGCTTCACACAAGACCAACGAATAGCTGCTCTTGAATGGTCCGGCAAAGTCAATGTGCACTCGCTCCCATACGTGTTCAGGTATGGACCAAGAAAACACTGGGAGCTCGCTACTGGATGGTCTGTTTTCTTGACACCTGGTGTACACCTTCACAAAGTTCTCAATATCCTCATCCAAAGATGGCCACCACACATAGAAACGTGCCAGGGCTTTAAAATAACCTAAAATTGTCTTTCTGAGTGCTTCCGATATGATCATCCTTCCTTGCCACATGAGAATTTTGTTTTCCAGGGATAATTCCAAACGTATTCTGTAGAAGTGTTTAATTTCTTGCTTGTACTCTATTTCTCTCCAACCGGTCTTTATGTGTTGGCAAACTTGATTTAATATTCGGTCTCTCGAAGTTACCAGGGCTAGGTTATTTTCTGTTAAGTTAAGGTCCGTAATTCTACTCACTAGGAGATGTGAGGTCGTTTTATGTACAGCACTTTCAATCTTTGAAGGTTGTGTTTCAGGGTTTGGTAATATGGATAGGCAATCAGCTACAATATTATTTTCTCCTTTCTGGTAGCAAATTTCGTACTGATAACTTCCAATCAAGAGAGTCCATCTCACAAGCCTATTATTCACTAATTTAGGTAGGTTGCGTTGAGGGCCTAGTAAGTGTATTAATGGTTTGTGGTCTGTATCCAACGTAAATTTTGTCCCTCTCAAGTATTGATCGAATTTTTTTATTCCAAATAATATCGCTAGAGCCTCACGGTCAATGACAGAATATTTACTTTCAGCTGGGCGGAGTTTCCGGGAAGCAAATGCTATTGGTTGTTCTGTTTTTTTGTTTTTGTGAAATAGAACAGCTCCGATTCCCTTTTCAGATGCATCGCACGCTAAGTAGAGAGGACGACTTTCGTCGTATGTTACTAAGGGTTTAGTAGTTGCAATACATTCCTTTGCAGCCTCCCATATTCGGTTTTCGTGGTCGGACCACTTCCACTTTTGCTTTCCGCTGGTTAGAGTGTAGAGATCTGCACACAGTCCGTGTAGGTGTGGGATGAAACGCTCGTAATAGTTGATAAGCCCAAGGAAGGAACGTAATTCTTTTGCGTTGGTTGGTTGCGAAGCCTTGGTAATTGCGTCTATCTTCTCCTTTGTAGGACGTATTCCGTTTTTATCAATTGTATGTCCCAGGTACTCGATTACATCCTTTAATAAGCTACATTTCTTTAGATTTACCTTCAAACCAGCTTGCTTTAGCCAATTGAACACTGTACAGAGAGTAGGTAAATGTTCGTCTAAATTCTTACCTGTCAGTGCAATGTCATCGAAATACACTGCTACGAGTACGTTGGGTATATTTCCAAGAAGTTGATCGAGGAAATTCTGGAAAATTGATGATGCTGTTGATATTCCGAATGGCATTCTGTTGTACTGGTAATATCCCTTGTGTTGATATCGTTAAGTATTTCTTAGAATCCGGGGCTACTTCAAATTGTAAGTAGGCATCTTTAAGGTCATTTTTTGAGAAGAGATGGCCGTTTGCTAACTTTTGTCGTAGCTGGTCAAAGATAGGTACTGGGTGTAAATGTTTTGTTAGAACTGGGTTCAAGTACTGTAGTCTCCATCGCCTGAGGGTTTCAAAACATTGACAGTAGGTGTGGCCCACTCTAATGGAGTTCTGTTTGGATCTACTTTGTATATAATACCTGTGTCAACTAGTCGCTCTAACTCTCGTTCCACGTTTTTCTTCATGCTGAACTTGATTGGCCGAGCAGGAAGGTGTACTGGTTCTGCTCCGGGCTTGACATGAATATTAACTTGGTAGTTGTTCACTTTACCTAGTTTCCCATCGAATAGTTTTATTTTTTTAATATTGTGGGACACTTTTCACACAGCGCCATCTAGCCCAAAGTAAGCTAATATTAGCTTGTGTTATGGGATCTAGATAACTGATCATCATCATCATCACCCGAGCGTCTGTCCCAGTTGCGTCTCGCGACGCCCGGGGTCCGCTTTCCTACATTTTCTCCTCCACTTCGCACGGTCTTCGGCATCCCCTGTAGTGAGACCATTGGCACGCATATCATCCCTTACGACGTCAAGCCAGCATTTCTTGGGTCTTCTCCTCTTACCGGGACCCGGCGGGGCTGACATGGCCAGACATTTGTTACCTACGTAGCCCGGCGGTTGCCGCAAGACGTGACCAACGAAGGCGACACTCTTGCAACTTGTTTGCAATGTCACAGACGTGAAGGCTGCAGCGGATGCGAGAGTTTCTCACGCGGTCCATCCGCGTGACCCCACACATCCACCGCAGCATCTTCATTTCCGTGACACGCAGCTCCTGCTTGTGTCGCTCCAATATCGGCCACGTCTCACTGCCATGTAAAAGGACAGGTCTAATAATGGTTTTGTAGACCTGTCCCTTCAACCGGATCGGCATTTTAGGGTCACAAATGACACCGGTCATGTCCCTTCATTTGGCCCACGCGGCTGCAATGCGTGACTTGACATCGCAATCGATGTCACTGGACGTGTGAAAAACAGATCCCAGGTATTTAACCTGGTCCGTGCGCTCGACCAAATCATTGCCTATGCGGACGGATGTGGGATCTGTCGAGTTTAGTGCCAAGTACTCCGTCTTCGCCACATTTAGTATCAGACCGCCGTTCTCAAGCGTCTCCTTCCACGCCTTTACACGTCGCACCAATCTGCCCCTTTCCGCGTCTGCCAGCGCAATATCGTCAGCATACATGAGCAACCATGGAGGCTGCTCATGATCTAGATAACTGATAAACATACTTATATATTTCTAAATACATACATATTATACATAGGAAACACTCAAACTCCGAAATACACATTTGTGGATCAAACAAATATTTGTTCCGACCCGGGAACCGAACCCGGGACCTCTTGCGTAGCAGTCGGATACACTCCCACCGCGCCACAGAGGCAATAGTTCATTGTATTGTTTAAGCACTTGTTTGCGTGTTGTTGGGGCCATAGTTTTGATTGAGTAAACTGGCCTGGGGAATTCCGTTCCAAACATTTCGCTCCATCGCAGACCCAAAAGCATTGGGTTAGCATTTTTCATCACTACCACTGGTAATATTTTATGTTTACCGTCAACTTCCACATTAACATCTGTAATTCCTTTAGTCTTTAGTTTGCTGTTACCATAAGCTTTTAGTTTTGGCCCTTTGGTTAAGACTGGTGATCCAATTTTCTTCAAATCTCGGTGTTAATGATTGAGTAGGTGGAACCAGGGTCCCAATCCATTGTGCAGTTAAGTCCGTTGAGTGAGACGTCTATTTGCTTGCAGTCTTTGTTTCGAAGACGAGTTACATTGCAGACAATCTCGTCATCATCTTCACTATTGAATCATGTGAAGAGCTAGATGTTGACGCTTGAATATCGTTTATTCTATGTGGTTTACGTTTTGATGTGTGTCTTGCTGATGTTGGCATAATATAAGCCCGTCCTGTTTTAATGCAGCAGCTTTCGAAATGTCCTTTTGAGTTACACTCGTTACAAATGTGATCCTTCGCCGTACATGCGGAGACGTCATGCTTTTCTCTCTTACCACATCTAAAACATTGATCGCGATGAAGTTTCCGTTGTGCGTTAGTATTTGTCATCGACTTCATGTTGCGGCTCTTTTTAATTTTGTTGACTGTGTTGCCTGTGGTGTCATGTTCGGCCTGTTCTCGTGATAGTGCAACGGAAAAAAATTCTTTGAACGTGACGTCTTTGCCTGCTTCTTGTAGGTCAGGCCATTTTTGCTTAAGGTCAGTTTCGAGATCTGGGTGGTTTAGTCCTGTAGCGAACCTGTCACGAAGTTGTCGTTCTAAAAGTTACTCCTTATAGTCGCAGTCTTGGCTTAGGCTTTTGAGTCTGTTTGCGTAGTGCTCCATCGTTTCGTTAGGTTCTCTGGTACAGTTCTAAAATTCGGTTAATGCACGGTACCTTGTCCGTTTTATTCGGTATAAATCTAATAGCTTTGAGCGTATATCGGTGAACGTGCTTTATATAAAGTTCGGTGTTAATGCTATTTTTACTTCTCGGAATGTATCCGGCGTCAATGTGTTAAGTAAGATATCTTATTGTAAATTTATATCTGTGACATTAAAAATTTGGCATTTATTGTCAAAGTATTCGAGGAAGTTTTCGATCCTACAATTCTCCGGGTCGTATTTTTCCATATTGCGATGACGGTTCGCTCATCGATGCTGGTGTGTGACCACCCTTACTTATTACCTGTATCAGTAATTGTAAAATTTGTGTTGTTTGCTCCTGCTGTGCCTGTTGAGCACATAGGAACCGAGCAAATTGTTCTTCGTTCATATTTAATAGATTTTTTTTATCTCGTCGCCAATAAAATATACTGCATTTCTTATAGGAAATCAATTTAATGACCCTTGTCACTTCCATGACAATACGGTATATATGTAAAGTATCTATGCACGCAGGTTAGACATGAGTAACGAGGTTGTAACAACGCCCACTAGACTACAGGCACCATTAACAAAATACGGCGTAAAATTACAAAGCCAGAATTACGTTACGTACGAGTATAAGGGTCCTAGTATATCAGAAAATAACCCTCAGCTCTATGACTATCTAGTGTGTTTTCTATCACTAAAACTAACTATCTTCACGCTGTATCTAGGACGGGGTATTTAGAGATAACAAATCTATCGCTTCCTGTAGTTTTCTAATTAGATTACATCACAATATAAGCTCCGTTTCAGTTTGAATCTGTCTGTCCGACTGCAATAAATTTTAAAACTACTGAATATATTTTCACTCGGTAAATAATGAATTCAAAAATGTTTAAGTTTAGTTACTAATAAGTTTGTTACTCAATAACGCACTAACCTATAGATAAATTTGGCTGATATTTTGAATACTTATAGCTCATCTTGGAATAACACTAACCTAGCTTTATATCCCGGGAGTAAGTTGTTATGGGAAACGGATACGACCCATCTAGTATGTGTAGAATTTCACGCCTGTGAAGTCATTTGCGTAAATTACGCTAGCTACTGACATGAGACAGACATGGTAGGGTGCGCCCGACAATAAGAAATTATAATGCACTTATATTCTTCGGTATTACTTATCTAGGTTGTAAAGTAACATTTTTTACTTACTTTTTTAATTAAATGTTTTACTATACGTTCTTTCCAAATTATCTGCATGGCCATTATCTGTAACATTCCTAGGCCTTTATATTTTGAAATACTTACGATTTTCTAGTTCTCTCATAATGTTTGTTTACCTTTTGTAATTTTTAATGTCAGTTAATGACAAGCCTAGATTTTATTTTTAATTTATTGTTAGAGCTGCCAGTAGGTTAGGTTGTATAGATATTAGACCTTGTTATAAATTTATATTCTTATATTATTTTTATTCTAAACTTGTTTAAATTTTGAAATGCTCTGTAAAAGAAGGGAACCGGGGCTGTCAGATCAGTCTACTTTTGGTGCTCACCTTGTCAGGAGGTGCTGATGAATAAGTGCTGAGTGAGAGGGTTGTGCCCTCCAATAATAATAAAGTGATTGTCTGCAGTGGCATGTAACGCCGACGGCTCGTTATAGCCCTCTGCCTGCCTGGATTTACTGCGACCTGCTTCTCCGAGGTCGGCGACGTGGAGGCCTTGAGGGGACTTGAGGCCCCCTTCTTAGCGACGTGGAGGCCTTACTTGAGGCCCCTTCCTAGCAACGTGGAGGCCTACTCGAGGCCCATTCTTAGCGGCGTGTGCTGTTAACTTGGCCCCTTCTTAGCGGCGTGTGCTGCTCTGTTAAAGGAAGAATCAAGACCTTAATTTACCCCCGGCTTTCCCTGGTTTTATTTTTAACATTTTTAACTTGTATTAAATTAACTTTACCTTTTTCTCCTTTTACTTTTAAGCCGGGACTCCTCCAGTCCTGGTGATAGTTTTCTCCTAAACTTTACTTTTTTCCCCTGCCGGAAAATAGTAACGTTACAGTCTGGCGCCCAACTTCTTACTAACCCCCCCCCCCCCCCCCTTTTTAATTATTTTCAGGTTCTCTAAATTCTAAAACAAACTTGCTCAAGAGATTTTTATTTGGTAAGCTTATATTTTCACCACCTCATCCACCTCAACCTTTACAATACTTCTTTACACTCTACTTATACATCACTATACTGCATCCCACACACTTGCACACCACGGCGGTTACCCAATGGTAATTGTCATCCATTCTTCGCTTGCAAGTGTTTTTAAAACCATTCGTGGTCACTTACAAGTTGGGGTTTGGATTCTCTACGACGTACTAAGGACAATATTCTATAGTCGTTATCACCTAGGCACATTATAACACTCTACTAATACATCATTATACTGCATCCCACACACTTGCACACCTCTGCGGTTACCCTCTGGTAATCGTACCCAGTCTTCGCTAGTGAGTGTTCTTAAAACCATTCGTGATCTCTTACTAGTTGGGGGCTGGGACACTTCACGACGGCTGCAGGACAATATCCTGTGGTTGTTTATACAAAACTTTACATAAATCAACACTTTAAACATTAATTCATTTAGTTTGATTTGTTTCCACGGCAACGGTATTATGTCATCTTCGATAAGGTACAGGTTGCACTATCCACGTCTCTGAATAGATTACTTAAAAAATTACATAAACCTAGACTACTAATAAACTCGTTTAATATTTTAATTTACATTTTTATCTTTTTACATCCTTTTATTCTTTTTCTTGTTTTCTTGATAATTAAACGATTTACGGTTTACACTAATCATGCTGCACTGAAATGTTTTCAAAATTTATCTAATCCTTCTGGGAGATTTGCACGTTGAACTTTTCGTTATCATGCTTTGATTTTGATCTGAAACATAAGAGAAACCTGTCACCATTTTTTTTTCATTTTGTAGCGGATTAAGAGGAAAATGGCACGTTTTAGATTTTAAATCATCATCATCTGAGCGTCTGTCCCAGTTGCGTCTCGCGACGCCCGGGGTCCGCTTTCCTACATTTTCTCCTCCACTTCGCACGGTCGTCGGCATCCCCTGTAGTGAGACCATTGGCACGCATGTCATCCCTTACGACGTCAAGCCAGCACTTCTTGGGTCTTCCCCTCTTACCGGGACCCGGCGGGGCTGACATGGCCAGAAATTTGTTACCTACGTAGCCCGGCGGTTGCCGCAAGACGTGACCATACCAACGAAGGCGACACTCTTGCAACTTGTCTGCAATGTCACGGACGTGAAGGCCGCCGCGGATGCGAGAGTTCCTCACGCGGTCCATCCGCGTGACTCCACACATCCACCGCAGCATCTTCATTTCCGTGACATGCAGCTCCTGCTTGTGTCGCTCCAATATCGGCCACGTCTCACTGCCATGTAAAGGACAGGTCTAATAATGGTTTTGTAGACCTGTCCCTTCAACCGGATCGGCATTTTAGGGTCACAAATGACACCGGTCATCTCCCGCCATTTGGCCCAAGCGGCAGCAATGCGTGACTTGACATCGCAATCGATGTCACTGGACGTGTGAAAAACAGATCCCAGGTATTTAACCTGGTCCGTGCGCTCGACCAAATCACCGCCTATGCGGACGGATGTGGGATCTGTCGAGTTTAGTGCCAAGTACTCGGTCTTCGCCACATTTTAGTGATGTATGATTGAGGTTTAATGTGGGTTGATGAAAGGTGTATGAAAGAGCAAGGTTTTTCTTTTACAACATCGAAATTTTCTCAGTTGTTAATTTTCAAGGGTTATCGGATAACGTAATTTTTATCTTTAGTAAAACTTTCTGTACCACTGTAAATAGTCATATAGGTTAATTTTAGCTGGTCAATGCCTTCCTTCTTATAAACAAAATTTTTTGATTACAATCAAAAATTTTCCAGGGTTGTCGGGGAAATGTAAAATAACATTTTTTACTTACTTTTTTAATTAAATGTTTTATTATACGTTCTTTCCAAATTATCTGCATGGCCATTATCTGTAACATTCCTAGGCCTTTAAATTTCGAAATACTTACGCTTTTCTAGTTCTCTCATAATGTTTGTTTACCTTTTAACAAAGTAGTTTTTCGCTGTCTGTCCCTATGTATACTTAGATCTTTAAAACTACGCAACGAATTTGATGCAGTTTTTTTTAATAGTTACAGTGATTTATAGGGAAGGTTTATATGTATAATTTGTTAAGTTTTAGTATACATTAACTTAATTATAACAATATATGTTGACGGCGTCGGAAAAAATGAGCCGTCTGGTAGCTTTTAACAAAAATGCTGCCTAAACCATTTGAGATATAAGAAAATAATGTATCGTGTATCTAATGACTACCCCGTCAGGGATACAGCGTGAAGATAGTTAGTTAGTTTTTTTTTTAGTGTATCTAATATAGGTCTACAATAAAGTCCGCGACTGTATATGTCTATCTCTTAAGGAAAACATACTGTATCCATTTTACATGTTGATTTTTTAAATACTGTAATTATAAAGCGGTAATTTGAAGGCTATTTACACAAATACATTATTAATCCTTATCATTTTAATATCTTAGGTGGCTTCAGCATTTAATGAAGATTATTTTGGCCCTTTACACCTTGCAAATTGAATGAACATCTACGAAGATATGGCAAAAAAAAATGCGCTATGAAATTAATTTAGGCGGGCGTAGGTACTTGAGAGCGGAGAAGTAATTTGAAAAATATTCATAAATTTTTGTGAAATTATTGGGCGACGGGATTAAATGGGTGCCACGGGGTTCGAAGTATGTCACGGGCGAAGCCTGGCGGGTCATCTAGTATTATATAAAGGTAAAGTCCTGAGTCACTGGTGACAATCAACGCCCAGCACAAACCCTTGACCTAGATACCTGAAATTTTGCTAAATAAAAAAATACAGCCTGGTAGTGTTAAATCCAAATAATAAATAAAGTAATTATTTAAATAAATATTTATTAATAAAATGTTTACAAGGGTTTTACACCGTCTATAAAATCTCTTAATGATTTGCTTGAGCATGGTGTATCCTCAGGATTTAAGTCTTTTGAATCTGAATCGCTTTCATCACTCTCAGAATCGACTTGACTCTCCGATTCACTTCCACTGACATGTATAATAAATTCTTCTGTCAAGGCATCAATTATGTGATCACTTTTTTTGTATTCTTCCTCATTTTTCTTCACTTTTGAGCATAATTTTGTCCACTCGACTTGTCCCATAATATTTATCTTTTCCTTAATAAGGTACATTAATTGGGTTAAGTTCCAAGTCACATTTTTTTACGCTACATGACCTGTTATGGCTGCCCAGGCCATCTCGATACGGTCCGGATGATAGGGTGGCAGCCGTAACACGGTATGGTTATTTTGTTTAAATATTTTATCTATATTGAAGGTTCTATTTGTATTTTTGTTTTATTTTTCGTTGTTTCGTCTCTGAAAAGCTTTAAGCTCAATTTTTATTCCCTCCTCACCTTCCTTTTTCATGAATTCCAAGACGTTATACACCATTTTTCTCGATTGTCGACGTAAAACGTTATTGCGTCTTGGCATATTTAATAATCTTATCAAAGTAAACAAAAACAAGTGCTAAACAAAATCTTAAAAAAAGCTAAAAATTTAAAGTAAATAAACCAATTGAAACTAAAAACAATAACAGTCAACAAACACGGAAAGTAACTAATAATATATTAAATTTTAAAAACATTAATTATTCAATCTATTCCCGACTGTATTCTAGGAACGAATGAGCAGGATAACAAGCTACGTTTAATTCAACTTCTTCGCGCTCCCTCGTATAGCGCGATGACACCCCCGAATTTTCGGCGTTCGGAAACGTTCGTGTGATTACGTAGCACGAGCTTCCTCCCGCTCCCCGCGCCCTACGACACCTAATATTGCGTTCTGCGCAAGTGACTCGCTACAACTCAGAGGGACCAAGATGTTTGAATTCACCTATAGTAATAGGTAGGTATTTTACCTAGGTAGCTTGTAGTTGAAATACGACCCCAACACCATTACAAATGTTTTTTCCTCTGCCTACACCGAAACCTCTGTTGCCCTATCAGGTTTGCAGTTGAAGATAGTTTGAACGTTATTTTTATGTTTTAAATCTGACTATACTTATGTACTTGTTTATAGATCTAAGAAAGAAGTTCGAGTAACGGCGTATGGCTTCTCAACAGTTTCATTGTCAAGCTACAGTATGGTAATGAAATATTTTAAAGAAATCTAATTGGCACAGAGAATAGTTACTTTTTTATATAAAGCTTTGCAACTTTTTTTGTTATTCGCCGTAATCTTGGGTAGGTACTTGATTTTGATACACACAACTTTTTCATTAGGTAGTATTAAAAGTATAATAGTTATTCATCAAGTCCTTTGTCGTCGTTAAGTCCAGTCCTAAGTCCTGTGTCCCTGACTCAGTAAAGGTAGAGTGGAAACTCTTTCTACCGAGATTTGGGACAAACAAAAAACACTGTTGTTCACTACAACAGAATCACTTTTTTTGTTCATGCACATTTTCGAACACTTTGGAATCCACCTTGTATTAATTAATAATACAAAACACTATTTATACACTAGTTTTAGAAAATAATACACGTCAACGATGCGAACACAGTCATATTAAAATCGCGCGTTTCACTTTTTGCCTTCCTCAAAATGGCGATGCTCAGACGCGTTCAAAGAAGTAATATTCTAATGTTCTGTATGTAATAAGTTGACTGATACTTAAATTATGTTCTGATCGCTCCTTTTTTGTGTGTTATATGGCCTGCGCATGGTTACTTCTGATCGCTCGATCGCTCAGATTGTGGCATTTTCACAGATTATAAAAACATCGTGGTCGTACTTCACTTTGCTTCTAAAGTTCTACGCACGAAATGAAAGATCAAATAACGTGTAACCACAGTTCAAGACGGTTCAAGATAATTATGTACTAGTAATAAAAGTAATGTGCGTATAATTTATTGAGAAAAAAAGTTCTTGTGAAGCCGTTGTTTTATTTTCATCCCTTGTAAAGAATCTGAAGTTGCAACCAGAAGAACGTACGAGCGGAACGTTTGCCCCTTCGGCTGTGTACGGTTTGGCGGAATTATTTCGCCACAAGAGAAAAAAAAGAAGGATCTTCAATGGCAGTAAGAGAATTCTAATCCCAAAAATATTACTGCTACAATCTTTCCAACATCAGCTCATTATTTAGTATGAATGAATATCTTTATTTGCTGGATATATGGTACTCTGCTGGCAGCAGAAGCAAGCCCATTACGAAATTAGGAGGTCAGACGACGCTAGCTCCCAACAATGCCGAACATTGAAAGCTAAACCGTAACTTCTTCTAGTAGCCAATTAAAGTGACTCTAAATCCAGGTGCAGAGTTTTGAGGTAACTGGAAAGACGTAGATTAAGGGCCGTATTCCAGAACGTTTCTCAATACTCAAGAAACACTTGATAATAGTATTATTAGGCAAAAACTAGCCTCAAGCGTTAGCTCTTGAGCTACTGAGAAACGTTGTGGAATACGGCCCTTAGAACTGTAGTGGGTAAAAAGTGGTGTAAAATCAAAGAAACAAAATAGATTTGCATCTTATTTATTGATTTGTCCTCCCAAAACGTTTCTCTTCGTATGTTTGGACTTACAAGGATTATTTTTTCTTGGGCTACTTACAGTACATTACAACTTTTATAAAGAAATCACAATGTGTATACAACGTGCGCCGCCGTCGCTCGTACCGAACACTCGCTCAAAGTAAATTTAATCAGTCGTTTTTTTACACATAACTCGAAAACATTTACATTATATTATTAACGTCGCGCGCTACTCCAGTACAGTGGGGACGAGAGGCCGGGACGCCGGGACAGTGGGGGGCGATAGGGGGTAGAAGGGGGGGATGTATCGCGACCAGAACACATTACAGAAAGCAAAATGCACCTCGCGGTCGGCGGCGGCGTCACGCCACTGTCGCTCCACTATCGCGCAACTATATTTATACACTGCACGCCCACTCACACCACCTAACTATATAAAACGAAATCAAAACAAAAATAATAATTAACTCTTAACTAACCTGTATAATTACAAATGCATATACATAATAACCGTACACTTTTACATATGTATATAATTTATATTACTTATTCTACACTGTTAACGTAACGCTATCTATATGTATAATGAAGGATACCACCTATGTACCTTCAATTCGTCAATTTCTTTTCAAGTAGTCGGGCGCGTGTTTCGGACTTCGCTGTTTGATACGCCCCACACTTATACACAATCTTTACATAAAAATGATATTTACATGACGAAAATGAACAAAATGATAATTCAACTAGCCGCACTTGAAGCGGAATCGAAGGATGCGTCAGCGAAATCCGAAGCGAAAGCCGAAGTTATGTATATATAATTATATCATAAGTGACGCGAACTCATTGCAGGCATCCGAAGTCTTGTTAGACGAATCACTTAGACATACGTATGCGCAGTCACTCACACAGTCGCAACTCTATACAAATATTATACAAGTACCTAAGTGTAGCTAAGTAATGGACGAAGTCGCGCCGATCCTATGCTAGAGCGAGACGGGTGTACTCCAAGTGGCGATGGAAGACTGGAATTAAAACACTAATTTATTATTTTACTCGTTACATCGCTTCATTTATATCCCATATAACTGCCACTTAACATTTATTGTACTGAGGTAAAAAGTCACATATTTTTTTCAAATTTGCGGCAGTGTTAATTTAGTGGTATCACTGAACTTTTATACGTATCGCAGCACTTAGTAACCGACACTTTTATTTTTTTAAATATAATTATAAGAAAATTACATGCAAAACCATTATTTGCAAAAAACGCGGAAGTATTTACAAAATTTAAGTCGGAAAATCTTTTCGTACAAGTCTGAGAATCTCGTTGGAACGTGTAGACATAAGATGATATTACATCATCAGATCCATTCAATCATTTGAACAATATTTATAAATATAACTCTATACATAACGTACGAACATAATAGAGATCACACGAAATGCACAAACATGTCCGATCACATCTCACTTCAATAATTCGTTACTAATTATAATAGATTAAAGTCTTTAATACACCGCTGCGTCTGATAACACTGTTAGACAACTCACACGAACTATGCAGGCAGTCTATATGAATATAACACAGATTTCCATTATTAAGTAGTGTGCATCTTTGAACATATAAGTGTTTTGTTCATATTTACTACCTATAACACTCCATTCACTTCTGCAAAGCTTTTTTATTACAAACTGTCAACTGTAAATTAATGTTATGTACAGGAAACTACAGTTTCAATATTGTATGAATAAATCAGATGAGTATTACTCAACAAACCACAAAATATAACCACAAACTTCACGTGTGTGTAGCGTTTTAGGATGTCAAAAGTGATACTTGTACTACTTGTTAGTGATTCTTACTAACATGTAGAGAACGTAAAGCGAGCGAGACAAATGTGTTAAAAGTTAAAAATATATCTTATGTAAAATAGTTTACAAAATTCCAGACAAATTACAGGCGTTTCAAAACGATTCTGGACAATATTTATTTTCTTTACAAGACCTTTGTTTTCACGAAAAATAAATGCGTTGTGACACAAAAATAAAGATAATGTGTACAATAAAGAAATTTCTATTCTAGTTCTTGTCTCATTTCTGTTCGATTCAAAGTTTGTACTATTTTTTTGACAGAAAATTCTATTTACATTGATTCTGCGCCGTTTATTTTCTTTCTTTTCTTCAAATCTTTGACAGATAATTTATAGAATTGTCTGTCAAAAGTTGTACCCAAACGATACGGAACTTTAATACGATATATTTTGACAATTGTCGTAAACTACCTGTCAAATTGTCGTTCGAATAGATATCGAAAAACGAATGAGAAAGCTTTGCAATATTATATAATGAAGTGAAAAGAGTGAACTATAGCGGATCAAACACTGTCACTTATAATCACATAAATTTTACTGTCATTTTTTTGAATTAAATCCACATCACAGTTAATTATTAAAATTACGACTTGTTATATATTTATTACGTATGGTTATCAGTTGTCTAGATCCTATACCACAAGTTTATATTGGTTTAGTTTGTGTTAGATGGCGCTGTGTAAATTAAGATTTCACAAAATTTTAATTAAAAAAACTGTGTGTATTTTAGGCCACGGAACTGAAGTAAAACTTTTTTAGCTCATCTACTGGCTATGAGAGAAAGAGACTGTATGCTCGCACCTCTCTCTTTGCCCCTACAATAATATACGAAATGTAACTCTCTCTCTCTTTTTCTATATTCAGCTATTTATATCTCCACATTAGTATGTTTATCAGTTATCTAGATTATTTACTACAAGTTTATATTAGCTTGATATGGGTTAGACGGAGCTGTGTAAAAAAAAATACCACTGTTTTTAAATAAAACATATCGACTGTATGCTCGCACCTCTCTTTCTTGTCCCTACAGTAATATACGAAACGTTTAAACTCTCTCTCTCTCTCTCTCTCTCTCTCTCTCTCTCTCTCTCTCTCTCTCTCTCTCTCTCTCTCTCTCTACTAACTTATATATTCCTCTCAACATTTGCCGCACCCGTTTAAACTTTTCGTAACCAGTTTACTTCGTGCGTAAAGAAGTTTTACTTCAAAATCGTTTGACAGATTATAAGGGAAAAAAATATCAATCTCTAGCTGGACTCGAACTAGCGTTTTCTTGTTATACGCACCAGACGCGTTACCTCTATACCACCGAGACCTATTCGAAACTGACTGTCATTTGTAAAACACCAGCAACAGTTCAACAGTTGCAATAGTTCAGGTCTTAACCAACAATTTTCGTTTTAACATTTTTGATAGTTCGTTACAAAACGAGTACTATACTATATACATTGAATCCTTGAGCTGCGTCATAGGTTAGCGGTCTTGGATTCGCTTAAAAGAACTCCTGGGTCTCTTTTTCGTCACGTACTGCATGCTTTCATGAACGATGGATGTGCACGCATCAACGCGGTTGAAAAAGGTCAAGGTCAAAGGAGTTATGACCGGTCCACCCCTATCCCCTGTGATTTTCACGAGTTGTGTATTACTCTAATTCTATCAGTACATTAAATTAAAGTTTAATATGAAAAATAAAATTTCAAAAAATTCAAAAATAATTATCAAAATCGAAAAAAATCGTAGAACATGTTTTTATGATGTTAGCTACCTAGTCCTAGCAGGTTGCTGGGGTTTTACAAATGACCCTGTATATCCCTCTTTTACATTTTTCCTAACCAGTTTACTTCAAAATCGTTTGACATATTATAAGCAAAAAAAATTCGAGCTGTATATTGAAAGTGTTCAACAGTAATGTGATTATGACAGACAGCGTATGGTCAGCTAGACTACGCTGTAGGTTAGTGAGTGCGGCGTATGACGGTACGCTAGGAGACGCCGGTACGCTGTAGCGGGGCCTGGGGCGGAGCGAGCCGTCAGTCCTCGTCTGACAGCGGCTCGTACTGAGCTGACATCAGCGGAGCCGGTTCTGGGGGTGGTGGAGGAGCTGGACCGCATGCTCCGTGACCTCCCGCTGTACCTCCTGGGGACAACAAACAAACTATTAGCGACATACTATATTCATATTGTGTAGCAGGCGCAAATACGGAGCTGGGTGCGTATCAATAAATCTATGTATTAATATCGTTGGGACAACTCACACAACGCCATCTGATTCCAAACTAAGCACAGCTTGTACTATGGTAACCAGAGAACTGATAAATATACTTCTATATTTCTAAATACTTACATATTATAGATAAATAACACCCAGACACAGAATAAACCAGCTTGCTCATCACACAAAGTTTTATCCTGGGTGGGAATCGAAACCCACGACGTCTTGCGTAGCAGTCGGATACACTCCCACCACGCCACGGGAGTATAGTATGCCTCTGCCTACCCCTTCGGACCAATGCGCGACAATATGTATGTATATAATTACTAGGTGACCCCCAAAGGCTTCACCCGTGATATACTTCGAACTCCCGTCGCTTATAAATTCTACAATGCATAAAAATTTGCCTTATTTGTCGACATTTGACTACTGCTCCACTCTCCGGGGGAGTAGCATGATGATATATAACCTTTCTAGATAAATGGGCTATCTAACACAATAAGAATTTTTGAAATCCGACCTGTAATTCCTGAGATTAGCGCTTTCAACCAAACAAACAGAGATATTACAATCTCAATAAGTAATAGAATCAAGTGTTATATCGTAGAATGTAATAATAAACAAAACCTTTTAAAATCCATTTTAAGCAACCTCATATTATACATGAGTGAAAATAAGCTCATTTTACAGTTTAAACGTACCTGGAAGAAAACTTCTTATGGACCTTAGTATTACACTCTAATAAATTAGTTAGTACACTGTAATAAATTATAACTAGATTTGAAAAGAATAATACATACCGTCAGTACTATTAGTAGCAACATTCAACGCAGAATACGGATATGCATACTGCGTTGTAGGAAACGCGATAGGTTTGGTGCGTTCGTCTGCGTCACTGCGCATCACCTCCACGATGCGATTGGTTACGTAGTCGAACGCCGTCAAAACCCCACCGCCTGTACTTGAACCACCTACCACCCCGCTGGAAGCCGATGGAACCCCACTACCTCCAACGCAGCTGTAGCGACGGTTGCTATTGTTTCTGGAGAATTGAAATGAAAGAAATGTGACTAACTATCTTCCCGCAGTATTCCTGACGGGGTAGTCAGAGGACAGATCACCAGGCATCGCGATCCATGCATACATATTTCGCTTCCTGTAGATTTATTAATCGCTTCATACATAAACGTCTGGGATTCAGAGTACTATTGCCTTTTCCATAGCGCTCGTGGCCCCGCGGTCTCAGTGTTCTGTAAACGATCACTGAGTTACGCAACTTTCACTATGGCTGGTCCTCGGATGGGTGAACACTTTGTGGTATTTACATTTGCGAGCGTTTCCGTGCTTCGGAAGGCACGTTAAGCCGTTGGTCCCGGTTGCCAGTAAAATGGCAGTCGTTAAGCCTGGTTGAAGGCCTTATGGGCGGCTTGAAAATTTCAACAGCAGGTAGCCACAACCTGCGTCTGTCTATTTCAACACGGCAATGGGCTCACCACCTATTACGTGGGACAGGAATCCACACGGTGAAAAGTGGGCATATAATATGCCTCTACCACCGATATTTTAGACCGACTAAGCAGATTTACGTACGTTACGTAACGTACGTTTCTCAATCAAATCATAGATCTTTTGTAAAAAGCCAGGTCAAGAGTACCCTAAACCGGCGAGTGTGTAAGAAAACTCGAAAGCAGGAGAAGCGAAAGCTGTATGCCAGGATCGTAGTAAGTGGAAATCTATAGACTCTGCCTAACCTAACGGAAGACAGGCGTGTTACTATTTATGTAATGACAACACTCCGTGAGCCCCAAGGATATCCTTCGAAAAGCTCACACGGGCTACCGGCCATAGTTAAATTGAATGGTACCGTATGGTTTTAGTCTGTAGGAGTCTGGAATTAGCATCTATGAGGATTTTACTTATAAATAAATAATAATAACATAGGATATTTCTTTATTTTTTTAAAATTATGTGAGATCTTTTTTATTTTTTTATTTTTTACCCAGCGCCGTGACGGAAATGAAGATGCTGCGGTGGATGTGTGGAGTCACGCGGATGGACCGCGTGAGGAACTCTCGCATCCGCGGCAGCCTTCACGTCCGTGACATTGCAGACAAGTTGCAAGAGTGTCGCCTTCGTTGGTATGGTCACGTCTTGCGGCAACCGCCGGGCTACGTAGGTAACAAATGTCTGGCCATGTCAGCCCCGCCGGGTCCCGGTAAGAGGGGAAGACCCAAGAAGTGCTTGACGTCGTAAGGGATGACATGCGTGCCAATGGTCTCACTGCAGGGGATGCCGATGACCGTGCGAAGTGGAGGAGAAAATGTAGGAAAGCGGACCCCGGGCGTCGCGAGACGCAACTGGGACAGACGCTCGGATGATGATGACCCAGCGCCGTGTTGCCCAAAGCAAGCTAATACAAACTTGTGTCATGGGACCTAGACGACTGATAAACATACATACATATTTTACATAAGAGACACCCAAACTCCAAAACAAACATTCATGGATCACACATAATATTTGTTCCGACCCGGGATCTCAGGCGCGGCAGTCGCATACACTACCACTGCGCCACCGAGGCAGTCAAAAAACATAAATCTGTGTACACTTACCTATTTGCTGGATGGTTGTCAGGCGGTGATACGGGTTCTAAGTAAGGCGCATGTTTGGGCGCGTCCCGTCTCTTCCATTCGTCGTTCGCCGCGTTATTGTTCCCGCCGACGTTCCCCTCCGAATTGGGCACCGTGAACCTGTTACTGAATTACCACCATAATTATAAACTCGTTCACATTTCGATTGACAAATAAATTTAAATAAATATTGTAGAACATTTTTAAACAGCGCCAAAGTAAGGTAATTTAAGCATCCATATATATCTCAAAATACAGGCATATTATATTTAGGAAATACCCAAACACATTGTTCCGACCCGGGAATCAAACCCGAAATCTTAGCGCGACAATCGCATACGCTACCATAATACATAGGCTACTTTTTATCCCAGAAACAAGTTCCTGTGGGAAATGGGAACGTGAAAACTTTACCACGCGTGTGGAGCCGTGGGCATCAACTAGTTTAGAAATATATGTGTCTGCCTATTTTAATACACCAATAAGCTTAATACATATTACGTGGTACAAAAATGCAAACGGTCAAATGTGGGCGTATAATATACCTATGCCACTCTTTCGGGGATAAAGGCGTGATTGAATGATTGATATTTAGAAATATGTTTTCAGTCAACTAAATCCAATGGCACAAGAATATCATTATACTAGCGGCACGCTATGATAGCCGTTTTGACGTTTGTACACTTATGAAGTTTCGTATTAACTTTAATTACATTTTATTTGTAGAAGTATGTGAATAATCGACCCCATTAAAGGGTATTTATACTACGGTAGAAAACAAAATTCATATGTAAAACAAGTAAAATATCATCACTATTGTAATATGTCAAAATGACCATCATAGCGTGCCGCTAGTATAGCTTAGTTTGGGTCTATAAAAATGACCCACAATATAAAAAAAAAGTAAAAAAACAATATAATAACTTACTTATGATGCAATATAGAGGTGGTAGGACTACAAAAGTCCCTTGTAATAATGTTAGAAGCAAGGTCTCCAAGCTTGATGCTAGTGGTATGCGCTTGAGCTATAGCGGCAGCATGTTCGGCGGCATCTCGTTCTAGAGACGCGGGGCCCCGAACTCCCACCGGGGCCCCTGCGCCTGCTACTGGGCCTACTACTCCCTGCTCACCCCGCTCCTGAAATATCACGGTTTTTGTTACTAATTATGTATTTGACTGCCTCTGTGGCGCGGTGGGAGTGTATCCGACTGCTACGCGCAAGAGGTCGTGGGTTCCCAGGATAAAACTTTGTGTGATGAGCACGATTGTTTATTCTGTATCTAGGTGTTATTTATCTATTATATGTATCTATTTAGAAATATATAAGTATGTTTATCAGTTATCTGGTTACCATAGTACAAGTTCTGCTTAGTTTGGATTCAGATGGCGTTGTGTGAGTTGTCCCAACGATATTTATTTATTTATTATTTATACTGTCTAGTTCAGCTTCTTAAATGCTCGAAATTTTGATGAGTTAGCGAATCGAGCATACTGACTAAGCGAAAGGTTCAAAATATTTTCGTTAAAGTTTGAAATCACCATACTTTTCTTGTCGAACACTTGAAATTAAAGCCACTCGCTTTTATACAATACTAGTCGTTCCGTCGAGCTTTGCACCGCCTTGGAATGTAATTTTAAAGAAAATGTATAAGAGAAATGTTATTTCGCATATTTTTATGTATTTTTCCTAATAATTCTGCTATTCGAGTCGAAGACAAATACAGCAGATCAAAAACCATTAAAATCGGTTCTGCCGTTCTAGAGTTGTGTTTGAACAAATACGACTTTGTTTTATACTTATTTAGATTTAAAATAAACCCCGTCTGATCCGCGAGAGGCACATAGGAATCTTAAATACACATGCAGACTAAACTATTTGTTTAGAAATGCAACATTCTCAATTTCCTAATTAGCACTCAATCACAATAAGTACCTCTAAAATCTCAGAATATGACAACACCACATACATCAAAATCAAACAGTCATGCTCACGTGACGTCACAACGATAGCAGCTATCGTTGGCTTTTGAAATTTGTCATAGTTTGGTTAGCGAGTGCTGTCTGACCTCCCAATCCCGTTACCCTTACATCGGTGCACCTTCCGTTAGTCAGGTGCACCGCTACTGTCTCTAACACCCATTACACCAGGGGGCAAAGTCTACTATACTAATTCAATCGCGTCAGAAAAGAATAGAATTCGTCGCTCAATAGAAAGCCACCGGTACAATTCGTAGTGTAGACTACGAAATACTGTCAAACGTATTCCAATCGTACATCAGTCGGCCGATAGAATTCTACTAACACGTATCGCGCCAGTGGCCGCATTTTTGATAGTCTACTAACATTTTGACAGCTAAAAGCAGCGATTCTGGTTCTATTCTATGGTTTGTCAATAGTAGACTCGGCCACCTCATCGAACACCTGAACAATGTTACACTTACCGGATACCGTTGGTCTGTACTCTGGCTGATCTGATGCGTGATGATAGCATCTATGAGCGAGGCGGCCGTAAGCGTCCCTTCAGCTCGTGCCCTGGCGTCACTCGCTACCGCTACCGCTCCGCTTACCGCTCCCGGAACCGCTCCCGCTACCATAGGACCCGCTACTGATACGGTTGACACCACTGTCCGACTGGAATACATACAAAACATATATATCACTACTACTCATATAAAAAAAACTAAACTTAACTATCTTCACGCTGTATCCCTGACGGGGTAGTCAGAGAGGACAGATCGCCGGGCTTCGCGATCCATGCATACTACTTTCGCTTCTTCAAGATTCATCAATCGCTTCATACACGCAAGTCTGGGTCTCCGAGTACTTTTGACCTTTTCGTTTTTGAGCAATATGCTCACTAATGTACATAATAAATAAAAAGGCGATTGTGGCCCAGCGGACTTAAGTATTCTGTAAACGATCACTGCGTTAAGTAACTTTCATTATGGCTGGTCCTCGGTTGCGTGACCACTTTGTGGCATTTACATTTTCGAGCGTTTCCGTGCTTCATAAGGCACCTTAAGCCGTTGGTCCCGGTTGCCAGTAACATGGCAGTCGGTAAGCTCAGTTGAAGGCCTTATGGGCTTGAAAAATGTCAACAGCAGATCGCCACAACCTGCGCCTGTCCATTCCAACACGGCAATGAGCTCACCACCTGTTACTTAGGACAAAAGTGCATACGGTGAAATGTGGACGTATAGCATGCCTCTGTCTATCCCTTCGGGGATAAAAATGTGACAATATGTCTATGTCTAATATACATAATGCAGAGTATGCCTCTGCTACCTGCGTGAATTAAGCAAGTACTAATACTATATCGGTGAAAGTTTGTTAGTGTGTGTTTGTTACTTCTATATGCTCAATCAGCTGGACCAATTTCGATAAATTAATGTGGAGATAGTCAGCTCCGCATGGTGAAGTTTTCCCGTCCGGGTTCCAACCGAAACTTTTTTCGGTATAAAAAGTCCCCTTGTGTCATTCTAATGTGTAAGTTATATCTTATTGTAGTTTCATTAAAATCCATTCAATTCTTTTTGCGTGAAAAAGTAACAAACATACATCGATACATACTTACAAACTTTCGTATTTATCTATACTAATATTATAAAGAGGAAAGATTTCTACGTAAGTATGTTTGTAACGAATTGGCTCAAAAAGTACTAGACTCGGATTTTCAAAAAGTTAAGGGTTTTGTTTCGAAATCTCGAATAGGAAAACTTTACCACGCGGGCGAAGTTGCGGGCATGAACTAGTTTATAATATTAGTAAGAAATAAGATATTATAAATAGGCTTGTACCTGTTTTTGTCTAGATATTGTTCCCTCGAGTGAGGAGACTGCGTCGGCGCACGTGGCTTGCCAGGCGTCGTATACGTAACAGATTGAATCATCCGCCCGTCCTGAGATGAAACACTCTGAAAATATAACACAATTCATCATAAAATTGCTCATAGCCCCACTTATAAAGCATACTTAGTGACATTTCCATTTACGAGCGTTTTCGTGCTTCGAACGGCATGTTAAACCGTAGGTCTCGGTTGCCAGTAAGATGGCACTCTTTAAATCAAGTTGAAGGCCTTAAGGCCGGCTTGAAAATTTTCAACAGCAGGTAGCCACAAGTTGCGCTTGTTTCGTGGGCAAAATACAATATGGTGTAGTGTGGGCATATAGTATACCTCTGCCAACCATTTCGAGGATAAAGGCGTTACAGCATTGCGTTCGAAACGTCGGTGTAAATCCTACTAATATTATTTCGTGTGAAATCCCGAGTAGTATTTAGAGTATATGATAATGTTTGTCGGTGGTCTTGTATTCATAGCACGAACTTATATTAAGTAATTCGATGGAAAATAGTCCTGGGTTTACCCGAACGTCTACAGTATGAGGTTTTTAAAAGGGGTCTTAGAAGGTTTTTAAAGGGTTGGCAGCGCGACTGCTGCACCTCTGGTGTTGCAAACGTCCATAGGCTACGGTGACCACTTTCCATCAGGTGGGCCGTATGCTTGTCTGCCACACCTCAGTGGTATAAAAAAAAGAAAAAAGTAACCTAAAATATAGATATTTGCAATAAACAATTTGGGATGGTAAACTTACACATGGATGCATATGAAGTCTCTCGTGAACCATGTTCGGTTGATGTTGCGGGGGTTGTTGCTGATGTTGTTGCTGATGTTGCTGTTGATGTTGCTGTTGTTGGTGTGGCGATAGATGTTGCTGCTGGTGTTGCTCCATAGGATGACGATCTTGCATTGGATGGATTGCCCTGTAAATTATAGGTTTATTAGACTTAGAATAAATCATTCGAGTGTAAAATTCCAATTACATCCAATATATCTTCTTGCAATATAAGAAGTGCTGTGATTTGTCTTTTACAATATTCTTGGAAACAACTGCTTTCTGACTCCGTGCTATATCAAACGCACAAGCCCGTCTACATAATTGTAAGATGGGTCGGAACCCAGTCAAGTTTGGAAATCACTGTTTAGACTATACAGAATTGATTAAAAACTAAATTAATTATCTAAAAACTAAATTATTATAGAACATAACGAACTAACAATATTTATTGCAAATATATTGTATATATTGAAAAAACTCACGATTCTCTCCTTGCTATGTGAATTTGTCTATCTCTCTCCATGTACTGTTGCTGTGAAGGTACTCTTCTATTATCCATCATCTGTAGACAAACGCATATGAATGTTACACATTACATAAGAAAATATTGACATAATTATCTAGTCTAGTCTTAGCAGGTTGTTGGTGTTTTAAAAATGACCCTGTCTGTATATACCCGAACCATTGAAATCTAAGTAACAAGTCAACACAATTATCATATACCTCTCACTCTATCGAGAAGAAACGTAGCTGTTTCCGTCCCGCTCTTACATAACTCTGCCACAAAGTTATCACAAACATTTTTATAAAACAGTTCTAAATACTTTGCAGTTAAAAAAAGGCGGCTATGAATTTCTAATTACACATTACAAATACTCTAAACTTGACACGCTATACCACGCGAAGACAAAGTAACGCAGGTAAAGTATTCCTATTGACTAGTCGCGTAGATTTCTAAAGAAACTACTACATTGAAGATAAGCAAGTATGTAAATTATTATCCTACGTACCTGAAACTGTTGCATCTGCTGGAACTGTGGAATTTTTTGCGCCATCGCCAATCTGTAATTAAATTGTTACATTTTGTAGTAAATAACGAGACTGAATATTGATTTGCGTCGTATTCTTTGACGCTGTCGTTCAATATATTTACATCCATATTGTCACGCCCGGAAGGGGTAGGCAGAGGCATATTAAACACTCAAATTTTACCGTATGCATTTTTTGTCCCAAGAAACAGGTGGTGAGCCCATTGCCGTGTTCCACCATATTACACAAAGCTTAAGTATCAACCAAGAATGTTCACCAATATAACCAACTATTAGAATTCTTAGAATCAAGAAACAGCACTAACTACTATTTAGTAGAGAGTGCGTTCCTACCAAGATCTTCGGGGCTCAAGCGTATGACGTCATGGCGAAGAAAAAATTAGAAATAAAACCAACCCATCAGGTTACCGTAGTACAGTATAGCCAAGACACCTAACAAAACGATTGGGAAAAGCCTTTGTCCGGTAATGTCCTATGATGAGTAAACATCCAAAAAACGTCAGGCAACAAAAGGTACGTGACATAACCGCGTTTAGCCCCGTTATTAACAAATATACTGATAGTATGCAACGCTATAGTTTAAAAGTTAGTAAACATCCAAACTCCGAAACAAACATTTGCTGTTTATACTAATATTTTTTACTATGATTAAAAAACCATTGCCGTCTGACCTCTTAACAGAAATATTCGTCTGAATTAGATCAACTTTTTGTAGGTAAGGCTAGCGTGGGCGCCAAACATCCTATTTAGTAATTACCTGATGTCGTGTTGTTGGGCGTGGTGTTGTTGCTGCTGCTGATGTTGTTGTTGTTGCTGTTGGTGTTGTTGCTGTTGGTGTTGATGCTGTTGTTGATGTTGCTGCTGATGTTGCTGTGGGTGTTGTTGTTGCTGTTGGTGTTGCTGAGGTTTCGGCTCTTGTTTCACGTCAGGCGCGGAGCCTCTAGGGACCGGCAGAGCAGTAGCTGCTGACGCTACATCTACTAAGGAGGTGAAGGCTTCGTGACCTATTAGAAAAATTGATATTTGTAAAGTTATTAATATTACAAGTATTTAAATGAACGCTTAGGTAGTGTTAGTTCAGTACTTCTTTCCTAAAATTTTACAGTATGGGGTTATCCAAAAGCCAGTCTTGTAAGGTTAGGTTACAAAGTAATTTTCATAACATTTTTTTTTATCTGTATTTTAAATTAGAGAAAGCATTGACTTATTTATTAGTACAAAACTACTTATTCAAAAAATCTATATTAAACTAAAACAATGGCGACCTTGAATTGGCGACCTTTTTGAAAATAAATAAATTGTTAGGCATTGGATATTACATTATCGCTCTATAGCTTACTTACTTCTACGCTAAGAGATTGAGAGAGATGGTACTACATACCTGGAGGTGCGTGTGGATATAACTGCGGCGTGTGATGTCGTTGTATGACAGACACATTGTCGCGTCGGAACTGGGGCGAAGCGGGTCTCTCTCGGTCCCTTCGGGCCCCGCCATGGCCCATCTGTTGGGACGTTATGAAGTCCGCCATTATTATCTGCCGCTGTTCTAACCCACCTGCGCCGTAAGGTCTTGTGTAGCCTGAGCTTCCCGTCTGAAAATAAGCATAACTATTACCAATCAACTCAGAGTATCGTAATTCACTGCAGCGAGTAAACCTCTCCCAATTTCCGCCATAACGTCCAGCGTGTCCCCCAACTTATTATGGTCCTATAATTTGATATGACGCGTCAATGATGGTCCCAGAAACTCGTTCGCGATTGGTTTAGAAGGACCAAGCCGACGAGATCAATCCATAACAACAACATCATAATATCTAACATACACAATATCTCAACCTACTTCTGGCACATGTTTTATTACATAACAAACGTTAGAAGGAACAGATTTAGCTAGACCAATATTTTATATCTAGTATATATAGAAGCGCTCGTGGCCCCGCGGTCTCAGTGTTCTGTAAACGATCACTGAGTTACGCAACTTTCACTATGGCTGGTCCTCAGATGGGTGACCACTTTGTGGCATTTACATTTGCGAGCGTTTCCGTGCTTCGGAAGGCACGTTAAGCCGTTGGTCCCGGTTGCCAGTAAAATGGCAGTCGTTAAGCCTGGTTGAATGCCTTATGGGCGGCATGAAAAATTTCAACAGCAGGTAGCCACAACCTGCGTCTGTCTATTTCAACACGGCAATGGGCTCACCACCTATTACGTGGGACAGGAATCCACACGGTGAAAAGTGGGCATATAATATGCCTCTGCCACCCCTTCGGGGATAAGGCGTGATGGATATTTATTTATTTATTTATACTAGGTAAAAAAATCTATATATATCTTGTAAAATAAAATATCGTATCTGTAGGTATATTGTTTTTGTTCTTAACAAATACTTTTACCGTCCCTTGAGCACTTAACTAATCCTATCTCTACATCACATTCAGGGATAGTGGTAGAAAATGTCTAAGGTCTTAAATCCGCCTAGTACTCAGTGCTGAAGCTTGAAATAATTATATTCCGGCAGCTACTGATCTTCCTAGGAAAGATATTCAAGGCGTCATGCCACGGCAGAATGCCATAAGATAAAATTATTATGAGTAAAATGCAGGCAGCCACTACCTGCGTCTGTCTATTTCAACACGGCAATGGGCTCACCACCTATTACGTGGGACAGGAAACCACACGGTAAAAAGTGGGCATATAATATGCCTCTGCCACCCCTTCGGGGATAAGGCGTGATGGATATTTAGTAAAAAATGCTAGTGATAAAAACTCACAGGTGAAAATGATGGCGACTGCGGCCGGGGTTGATTCGTCGCGTAATAAGCTCCTCCTGGACTTCTTCTCTTGTAAAACTCCATCTGTCTTTTATCCGTCAGGTGATGAGTTCCGTGAACAGGAGTTCCAGCCGTTATAGACCCCGTTTTTTGTTCGGGAGGGTTTCTTAAAGGCTCAAACCTAGATTCTACAGGAGTGCCTAACGTTATAGAACCTTTATTCGGCGCCTGTTTCAATGGCGGCCGTGTTTGTTGACTCACTAGTTTCAGTTTTGAATTATATTGGTTAGGCGATTCCCTTTCAAGTTGGGGCCTATAAGATTGGTAATCTGTTGAACTTCTATATATCTGTTGAAATAAAGAGAATATGTTAGGAACTGATATACTATTTATACTATTGATTGATGGCACGTGGTGAACTTTTTAATACAAATTTTACTTTTTAACATGACTGATTTCGCCTTACGGCATTATCTAAGGCTTTTTTGTTTTCTTTTTAGGTTTAAAATTGAAATTGTGGAACAAGAGGTTTTATTCAAAAACCTTTTTTTGTTTGATTAAATATTTTGGTGTTTCCTATGTATAATATGTATGTATTTAAACATATATAAGTATATTTATGTTGTGTAGATCCTAATCTAATAAAATAAGTAAATAAAATTATGTTGTGTAGCACAAGGTTATAGCGTAGTTTGGGCTAAATTTTAGATTTGTGTGAAATTTTTCCCACAATATTTATTTATTTAATTTAAGGACATCAGAGAAGTAACCTCACGTATATTACGTGTATTTAAGGAATCAAATGAAATGTTCCTTTTTTTGGGACTACTGGGGTGAGATACTCCTCATCTTACTGTATTCTCAATTGCTTCCTACTATATGGAGCACGGGGTCCACTTTTATCTGGCTGCTGGGAGCAGCTATCGTGTGGCTTTTAATTTTCGGCATTATTAAAAGTGACTGCCGTTTGACCTCCGAACCATTAAACAACCGGGACCAACGGCTTAACGTGCCTTCCGAAGCACGGAACTGGGGTGGGGCTAAAGGACCGAATAAGTTTAATAAAATAAAAAAAAAATGTGTCTATATTAGATGTTAAATTTGGAAGAAATTTTGAATCCGTTGCCTTTTTAGTGAGGTGGTAACAAAAAGGCTAAAAGGTCTTATGTGCTAGACAATAATTAGCACGACCAATTAAAGTCCTTGTAGTCTCGGACTATGACTATTGAGTTATAAGTGTTCAAAATAACCAAACTTAAAGAATGTGCATTAATATTTTTGTTCCCGTTATTTAATATTTGTTTATTGTCTCACTCCAACACATCTTCTCATCAACGAGACAGGCGCCCTTAAGAAAATGGCAGTCGTTAAGCCAAGTTGAAGGTATTATGAAGGTATTAAAAATTTCAACAGCAGGTCGATACAGCCTGCGCCTGTCCATTTCAACACGGCAATGGGCTCCCCACCTGTTACGTGGGACAAGGGTGCATACGGTGAAGTGTGGGCGTTTAGTATGCCTCTGCCTACCCCTTCGGGGATAGAGGCGTGACAATATGTTTGTATGTATGTATGTATAACTCAAAAATGGGTAAACCCATTTTTATGATCCTTGCTTTGTTAGAATAGCAGAATAATTAAAAAAACAGATAATACTTAAACAATAAAACCATTCTTAGACTTACCGATTTATTAGGATGCGGGAACGGCTGGTCATGACGAGGCCTCTTAACACTAAGATCCAACAACGGCTCGTGCCTCGTATCAGGTCTATCGGTCCGGTCAGGTCTGTCAGACCGGGGTTCTATCTGCAGCAACATCACGTCTTTGTCGCTGTTCTGAGCTGGAGGCGTGGGTGCATGCGTCAGGGGGGTTATAGTAGCAGCTCGTTGAGGACTAGCGGCTCCTGTAGACCCTCCTACATGTGAACTGTTTACTACGCTTAGTGTGGCTAGGGTGTCTCGTCCGCTTGCGCATGATGATGGTAACTGCAATGATATAATATATTAATAATATTGTTGGGACAACTCACACAACGCCATCTGATTCCACACTAAGCAGAGTACTATGGTAACAAGATACCTGATAAACATACTTATATATTTCTAAATACATACATATTATAGATAAATAATACCCAGACACAGAATAAACCATCGTGCTCGGTGGTAATCGAACCCACGACCTCTTGGGTAGCAGTCGGATACACTCTTACCTCGCCACGGAGGCAGTCATAATGAAGAACATATGAATGAACTTGTTAGTAATATCTTTTTTATTTACTGCTTCGGTGGCTTACGTGGTAGTGTTTATGACACGCTTAAGTCCCAGGTTCGAATCCTGGGTCGGTAATATTAGCTATTATACTAGCGGTGATTGATGGCCGTTTTGATGTTTGTTCTTTCATGAAGTTTCGTATTAATTTTAATTACATTTTATTTGTAGAAATATGTGAATTGTCGATCACTAATAGGTAATTATACTACGGTAGAAAACAGAGTACTTATGTAAAACAAGAAAAATATTATTTCTATTGTAATTATGTCAAAATGGCCATCATAGCGTGCCGCTGGTATAGTTGAAAGTAAGTGATGTAGATATTATCAATCGCTACATACCTTTATTTGATGCTGTTTCATGTTCGGATGCTGCGGCTGCGAGTCCCGGGTGAGACTGATCTCAATGAGGTTCAAGACGACATCACGAACGGTCTGGGGACCCCCACTGGGCCGAGTGTTGGTGGGCGGAGTGGGACTAGGTGCGGGTCTTGCAGCACCCGTCGCACCCATCGCACCCACCGGACCCGCCGTACCCACCGCACCCGTACCACCCACCGCGGTACCCACCGCCGATACCGACACCACGGGACTACACGGTGACCCGCTACATACTATCGTTGGTACCGATGTTGGTGGTACAGTCTGGAAAGATGATATTCATTGTATCTATTTGTCGTTGGCCGTGACTTAACTATCAAAGTTTAAAGGAAGATAAAAAAATAATCACAGCTGCCTATAGGATCTCCCCGCAGACCTCAGATAAGTGGCACGGAATTATGAAGAAAAATAACGATCGTAGCTTGTCAAAAGTTATACAAAATGAAAATCTCGATATGCAGCAAAATGACCTCAAAATGGCGGCGCTTCCCTCTCTGCTACGCACGATGTGTTATAGTCCTTACTTAGCATTATAAAATATTTAATTATTTGATCCATTAGCTATTCAGTGGTTTTGTTTGTTGATTTTGTTAACATTTACTGTTTTTTAAAAACTTATTTACACTAAAAGAGATCTCGAGCTCGATTTAAAAACAATTTACCTTAGTACTGGGTGCATCGTTCTCCTCATCAGCCGTTTCCGTGGCCGATGAGTCGTATTCGTCTCTTCTCGCCCTCCGAGGTGCTACGGCATCGGTCCGAGGCGCAGGCGCGGGAGCCGTCGACGCAGTATTGGGAGTTCTCGTCCGTACCGGGGACCCTCCACTAGCAGTGTCAGTATCTGCAGAACTTAGCGCGCTGTCTTCGCTTGAACTTAGTCTCGGTACTGTCGCTGCGCGGTCACCGACTAAAGCGTCTAGTTGAAGCTTTTTCCTGCGAAATAATGGTTATATTCCAGTTATGTATATGTTTGATTAGTTTAATGCATTAATCTCGAAGAAATATTTGTCTGATTTCAAAAAATATTAGATAATCAGTTTATTAATGAAGGCTGATCGATAGAGTTTGTGCGTGCCTCCTCTGCCACGCATTTCGCTTATTCATTTATCACTTCGTCTTACAGGTATATAAATTGGTCGACTCTAAGAGCATTTGTAGTAAGATTATGTAATAATAAAGTCACCACATATTTCGAAAAACTAAATGTGATGCTTCTACATGTGTACCTCATTCAACAAGATGATTTCTTTGCTTTAGTTATCTTGTGATGTAAATTTTGGAAGCAAACAACTAATCTATACTAATATTATAAAGCTGAAGAGTTTGTTTGTTTGGTTGAACGCGCTAATATCAGGAACTACTGGACGGATTTGAAATTTTTTTTTTGTGTTCCATAGCCCATTTATCGAGGACGGCTATAGGCTATATATCATTACGCTACTACACTGGTGAGCAGAGCAGTAGTCATAAATGCATCAAGATGCATTTTTTATGCATCATTGTAGAATTTATAAGCGACGAGATTAAATAGGTGCGACGGGAGATCGAAATATTCCACGGGTGAAGCTGTGGGGGTCATCTAGTTTAAATATATAAGTATTCACGCGAAACGCACGGTTTATATAAACCTCACCTGTATGTGAAATAGAACGCCTTCAAGCTAGCGGGAGTCCTCCCACTAACCGCAGCTATTCTATCCCAGGCTGTCCCGTGATCCCTCAATAGAGAACGGAATCTTGCAGCCTCCTCCTCCGTGGGTTCCGGGGCTAATCCGCCTTCCACCACGGTCTCTAACCTTCTCGTTATTCTTTTAAAACAAGCTAGACAGCATTTGCTGAGGTCGCTAGGGATTTCTGTAATATAAAATCAAATTTTCGATTAACTTTGTTTTTTTATAACTACCCTCAAATGCGTATTTAAACAACGAAAAGGTAAGTATATCTTACCAAACTCCTCCATTAAAGGCCTTTTTAAATCTAACGATAAGTCATGCCACCTAGGAGGTAGATGCCTTAACCGTTTTGCCCGAACCCTGGGCCCAGGACACGTGGGAACTGGACAGCTGGTGTATCGTGACCTCACACATCTACAGTGGCAGGGCTCACATACTCTCGCCCCGACAGCTTCTTCTTTAAGTCCGTAATGTACCGCTCTTGATCTTGAGACAGTTCTCGTCGCACCAGCTATGTTACAGACGGCACAGTTCGACGAAGTCGTCGTGATTGTGGTCGTCGTGATAGTTGTGATCGTTGAAGGTGTACCGATACGTTCAGTTACAGCTGTTGAGAGAAAAATACCAATGAGTGTAAAATACAACTGATTTAGTATCTAATGATATTAAATCAGTTGTATCAAGCATTCATCTCCATGTTCTTCATAATCATATACACAATAATCTTTTCCGTGGATTTTTAAACTGTTCAAGTATATAAAATAGAATTTTAAGCATCTTAAGCCTCGGTTCCATAAGAATAAAACTTATTAATACTCATATACAAACTACAGTACAAGTACAACTATAAAATCAATTAGAATGTTGCTATAATACGTGTTATTCCCGAAGGGGTGGTGGAGGCATATTATACGTCCACTTTTTACCTTCAGTATTCCTGTCCTACCTAATAGGTAGTAAGCCCATTGCCGTGTTGAAATAGACGCAGGTTGTAGCGTACGTAAATAAGCTAATACTATAATAGTACGTAATAGCTAAGGGTGAACAAAAATCCAGCTATCGTATATTATTCATAGGCGTGCATATTAACAAGTTTATTCAGAACAAAGCTAGATAATCCGTAAATCACGACGCGAACTGCGCAATAGAATATTCAGTGGCCCGCGTTCGGGCGCCAGTTTGAAGCGCAAAGCTGATTAGTGAATTTAGTTTCGATACCGGTACCGTATTTGTATCATTACGTATTCGATGTTTGTTGTGCAAATTAAATTAGGATACGCAGAATATGTGTATTTATTCTATCGATATTTGTAATTATAATGTTGATTAAAGTATCTTTATTATTTTATCATTGTACGTAACTAGTCAAAATATAATGTGCAATCCTGATAGTCTACCGCAGCAGTCTAAATATAAACCACACAATAAAAAGTTTTTTTTTTAAACCACCCCTACGAGTGTTCCCTGGGTAGAATAACTGACGACTTTCGCGTAAGATCGTAACGCGCCCTTCACTATCGTAGTGAAGGCACCAGACGACTTCTAAACCAAAACCAGTTTCAAAAGCGGAAGTGGTAGAAACTTCAAAATCGCCTATACACGTATTCATGTTTTCCTGAATCGAATGCCGCAAACGGTGTTCCTATTTCTTATGGTTCCTGAGAAAATAGATGCGTATAGAAGGACGGACTGACCGACTGAGCTGTTTTATATGACTTTTCTAAACTTTAGAGTTTAAAAGCAATAATGATAATACCTTTCTGTGAAAGGTATCTACTAGTATCTGTAGTCAAAATAAGAAGAACTGGGACATAAACACATAGTACTGCTTTATCTACAAAATTAATAACCGCTCATGATTACCTCAGGTTGAAATTCTAGTCACTACAAACTATACTATAATAGACAGAGTGCACATTAGGGATTGCTAAACAGATTGGTGCAAGTTAAATAAAATTAACTATTGTGCTTGAAACACAGATTTGTGCACACATCAGTTAACTTGTTTAAATGTTAGAGAACATTATTTTGTATTGTATACGTTAAGTAGACTTTACCTTAAAAGATGTGAATAGAATTAGACTAATAATTTTCGTGAATGTTATATCTAATTCTATACCTAAGTAAGTTATTTATTAAGCTGGTCCTTGAGAAAGGACCTTTGTTATTATAAACTCCATTAAATAGACACGCGAAAATATTCAGATTTGTATCAATAGATGTAGTGTAAAAACTTGGTATGCAAGAAGAGAGTGACGAATAACTTCTTTTGGTAATCGCTAGATATGGTTTTTAAATCATATTGTAAGAAACAAATGTCAAGTACTTGCTAAAATTGTATTTACACTACCACAATTCAACACTACCTCGATCTATGTAAAGTTTCCCCATAAGGCTAGACTGATGGTAGAAAAATAAATAAATAAATACCGCAAATAATGCACTTTAAATATAAAAAAATATTTTTTTTATTCCAATAGTCAGTGTAAGCGTACCCCGTATTCAAGCTACAAGTGCATACCTAGCCCAAATATTCCTCAGAGCACTAATTACCGTCTGCAATCTCTGAGTAAACTGCCAACGTTTGTTTTGTAGATCAGGCTAGACTATTACATACTCCTTAGTTATGAACATAATATCGTTGAAAGTTTAATTACAAACGCCGGGTATAAGGAGTTTCTAAATCTAATATCATCCATGGCTTAAATTATATTCCTGTATGTCAATACAAGTGAAAATCAAAATACCCGTGATTCAATAAAAATAAAACACAAATAAAAAATAAGGAACAACACAAAATAAATAAAAATAATTAACGGGAAGATAAAAGTACTATTAAATACTTTTTATCCTATCTTTATATATATATATTTCTACTGTGCGTGTGTAAGTCAAGTCACTCTCTCCTAAACTCCTCCTAAACGGCTGAACCGACTTAAATGTTTTTTTTTTTTTTGTATTTGTTTGGGTGGCGCGCTGGGTCGTTGAGAATCACAAATCCAAAAAAAACATGGCACTGAAGTCGGTATAGGTCGGTATATGTTGCAGGACAACATCTGTCTGCCGCTAGTTATAATATATTATACTGCGGCTTTCAATAATTTATTTATTTATTTAAGATATGGAGGACTTACAGCTTACATTATTAGTGTTAACACATTCATAGAATCAGACAGCCAATTACAAGTCCTCGCTTGTAGCGATACATTACATAACAGTAAGTGAGCAAAATAAGTTGTAATAATGACTATAACAGAAAGCAAGAAACACTTTAAATGCTAGACAGTTAAATGGTTCATAAGTAAGTTAGTTGTACAATACTAGTTAGTTCCCTTGAAAAAGTCTAGGCTCAAAATCTTTCTCATTGACGTCACATCTAATGAGAATAGATCCAAATCATACTGCCTACTGATTTCATTAATACTCCTGCTCACGCACACAATATAACTGCTCTGTCTATAGTTTGTTGAAGCCTTAGGGATACTTAAGGGAGGATAGTGTCGAAATGACTTACTAGGTACACTAAAACAGAATTTCTCTAGGAGGCCGGGGCAATCGATTTCATTATTAATTATTTTCACTAAGAACAGTAAGTCGGATATCATTTGACGATTAATTAGTGGAAGTATGTGAAATTTCCTACACAATGACATATAATTTTCCGATCTGTATGGCATTCTTTGGTGAAAGCACAGGTACTTAATGAATCGTTTTTGAACATTCTCAATCCTATCAATATACACATTGTAACGCGGGTTCCATATTTGAGATGCATATTCCAAGTGACTTCGCACGTATGTACAGTATAATATTTTTACGGTCTTAACAGTGAAGCACTTGGAGATACGCATCACAAACCCAAGCGCCTTGGAAGCTCTTTTGACTATTTTATCTATATGTTCGTCGAATAGTAGACAGCTGTCATGGTGTACACCCAAATCCCGTATGTCCTTGGCTCGCGGGAGGGCTTCACCCTTTAACATATAGCTTGTAGCCAATATCTTACGTTTTCTAGTATATGTAATTACTGAGTATTTCTGCGGATTAAGGTCAAGTTTATTCACCCGACAATATACTTGAAGCCGATCCAAATCAGCCTGAAGTGCCGCCATGTCTTTAAACGACGATATAGTAGAATAGATTTTCATATCGTCCGCAAAACATAGCAGTTTAGAAGTTTGAAGGCAACAGTCAATGTCATCCACATAGACCACAAAGAGCAACGGCCCTAACAGGGACCCCTGGGGTACGCCAGAAGGCACAGTTACCCAGCCGGACATGCAGCCACTGAGCGCAACAGCCTGAGTCCTATTCATAAGATAAGAAGAGAACCACCGAAGTAGGTCCCCTTTTATCCCAGTGTCATCTAATTTCTTCAATAAGGTGTCATGATGGATACGATCAAAGGCCCGGCTATAATCAGTGTAGACAACATCCACCTGCTTGCCTCCTTCCATTGCACTGGTGATAAAATCGTTAAACAATGTAAGATTAGACACTGTAGATCGGCCCTTCAAAAAACCATGCTGAAATGGGCTCAAACATACGGATATCGCAGAATATACCTGCTTGTACACAATTTTTTCGAACACTTTGGCTATGATGCATAGTTTTGAAATGGGCCTATAGTTTGTAACTTTACTTTTACATCCTTTTTTATAGACTTTTTTATAAATAGATTTATAATGTCAGGTCATTGTCATTATACCATTTTGCAATAATTAATCTGGTTGTAAATACTGTTCGGTTTTCATTTTGGCGCTATTTCATCAAAACGCCTGTATAAACGTTGAAATTGAATAAAACGATGAATCACGATCCAATTAGCTCTTGTGCAAATATCAGTAATTGGCGAGATTAATCGACAGTGCCTTGGTAGTTTTCGAGATCTATAGAATTAACTCGTACCTACTCTTATATTCTTTAGATTTATATATACTATCTTCACGCTGTATCCCTGACAGGGTAGTCAGATAGGAGAGATCGCCAGGCTTCGCGATGCATGCATACTTCTTTTGCTTCTTCAAGCTTCATCAATCGCTTCAGACACGCAAGTTTTTGAGCAATCTGCTCAGATTTGGTACACTAATTAATTCAGAGATCATTTCACCATTACCTATGTCTAATCTGTTTTAATTACTACGTATATTTATGTAAAAAAATAAAAGAAATACTCTTTTCCTTAAAACTTGTACTGTTCAGTAAGACGTTAGCCTTACATAAGCAAGTCTTAAGCAAATAAAGGAGATGTGTACTGTAGAGATGAATATATTGCAACATAATAAGTATAGGAACTTCTGAAATGTGAGACTTCATCTACATGGACATGGTAGGAAAGTACAGGAGAATGTCCATCTCAGTACCGATTACGTTTTAATGACATGTCGGGCCATGCCAACCCGTCATGCTTTCCGAACTCACGAAACACAGGCTTGATGTCGCAAAAATTGAAATTTGTCAAATTCGTGAAAAAAAAGACGAATACTTGATCTCATCATCAGAGCAAGGCTGGGCTAAGTCATCATCATCATGTGTTAAATTAATGGCCGGTAGCTATAACTTCTTGCGATCCAATGGAGCAACGTTCAGTTGCCAATAACTCATTCCGGGTATCAAAGAGTGATATCGTACAGCCAATTACGTCTTGGACGACCTAGACTTTACGTTCGAGACTCAATAGCGAGGATGCTAAGTGAAGACATAATATCCGAAGTGAATCGAAAAGTACTTTGTCTTTCTAAGATTTTTCCCAAATTTTTCATCTATTGAAATTGAACATTCCTTTTAATCTACCTTTCAATTACACGCAAAAGTCCGCACTTGACTATTAGACGGGTGGGCAATCCGTGGAGTGGGATGTCACCTCTGTTTGCGTTGCGATGTTCCTCCAAGCGAGAGACTTTAACGAGCTCGGCTATCCGTGTTTATTTGCTCACCAAATATTCAGACATTTTGTAGATTAAATGCATGTTTACGTAGTGTTCGTCTGTATGTAAAATTTTAGCTTATATTTTGGACTGTGACACTAAATATTAAATTTAGGAGATTTAGCTATAAGAAAGTCTAATATCAAAATTTAAAAGTTTTCTAATACCTGGGTATTACTGGTAAAACTGCAACTTTCATGTAGTAAGCGAAAGAAGTGTGCATTGTCCTATCTGACTACACGATAAATAAGACACGATAACAAAGATAGTTAAATTTAAGTTAAAAGTTTTCACATTAAGCTGTTGATCCCGGCTGCTAGTAATATGGTAGTTAGTCGTCAAGCTGAAATCCTTATGGGTGGCTTAAAATTTTTGAAAGGCGTGCACCTACTGGCTATCTCTATACTTTTCAACATAGTTTCTGGACAAGCGTGATTGTAACACCTCTGATGTTACAAATACCGTATACTACTATAACCATTTCCGATCAGGTGGGCCATATGCTTGTTTGCCATCTCAGTAGTACAAAAATACAAATATGAAGACAAAGGTCTGCCTCGGTGGCGCAGTGGTAGCATCTGAGGTCCCGGGTTCCACAAATATTTGTTTTGGATTTTGGGTGTTTACTATGTATAATATGTATGTATTGAAAAATATATAAGTAAGTTTATCAATCGTCTAGATCCCATAACACAAGTTTATATTAGCTTACTTTAGGCTAGACGATGGTGTGTAAAAAAAATGTCACACAATATTCTGTACTAATATCTTCTACATCAAAATAAAAACATATTAAAATAATAAAAAAAAGGTCTTGTTGTATAGACCATTAATCTGTTAATGTTACAAAAGGTCCTGACACATAGCACAATTTATAATTCTGTGTGTGCAGTGACAGGGTTTATGTTATCAACCCTACGTAGGATTACATCGTCGTACAGTTGGTGATGAGTGCCAGGATTATCTTATATTCCGTTCACGTTAATTGTAATGACAATGTACATTTAGAAACAATTTAGAAAAGCAATTAGGTATAATGTTAATTTTTTCTTAATTTAAAATTTTTAAAGTGGAAATAATTTTCAGTCACGAGCTGGACTCGAACCAGCGTCTTCTGGTTCAACGTACCAGACTCGTTTACCAACTACACCACCAGGTCAGCTGGTAAATAAAAAAAAATTCTACTTAGAAAATTGATAAAGGTCCTACATTTATATTTAACTAGTATTAAATGACCTCAGCCTTGCCCGCGTGATGAAGTTTTCTTATTCAAGATTTCATACGGAACCCTTAATATTTTGAATATCCAATATAGCCTATGTTATTCACGAAGAATGTAGCTTTCTAACGGTGAAAGAATTTTTAAAATCGACCCAGTAGTTTCTGGGCCTATTCATTACAAACAAACTTACTAATCTTTCCTCTTTATTATATTCTTATATAGACTAGCCGACGCACCGCGGTTTCTCCCGCATATTTCCCGTTTTCGTGGGAATACGAAAATAAAATGTAGTCTAAGTTATTCCTTATAACATCAGCTATATGCCAGTAAAGGTTCCTTTAAAATCGGTCTAATCCGGAAACACACAGACACACAAGCCATAACAATTATTAAAATTAGATATTTAACATTTTTCTCTGTCTGTATACCGAATATGCTGACACGTGCATTTATTAAAAAGAATACAAAATAAACACTTCGATTTTATTTATTTGTATGGATATTTTCATTCATATGGGATTCGTTCGGCTTTGCTCTCCTTAATAAGAATGTAATCATAATAATAATAATCATAATCATTATTTATTTGTGTAATTGACATTGTATGCATAAATGATTAAAACTGTTTACATTATTCTTGAAACGTGGTATATAAGATATTATTAATCTGTTCAAAAGACAGCGACATGGCCTGACCGAAATTATTCTTAACAAGAATTTACAATATTAAATTCTCTAATTTAAAATATTTCTCTTTGGAATTTTTCTAACCTCATTCGTTTATCACAAAATTGTAAAAAAATATACTGAAGTTGTTATAGCCACAAAAAGTGGCTACCAATAAATTTATAACAATTAATCCCTTACCTTAAGTAACTCAGTAATTTAAAAATGTAAATACAAGTAAGAGAAAAGATGTTGTTTGATAACCAACGTTGTCGGCGTCAAGGGAACAGTAAGTGTATTAACTCATTGTAAAGTCACAGATACTCATCTGAATAGTCGCTATTATCAGGGGATAACTCGTGAAATCAAAAGCGTTTTTAATATTACATTCCGTTCTGCCAATAGTAATCCTAAAAGATCGGATTGTGCGAAGATGGGGCATTTAAGATATCGTATGCTGAATTATATGTAGTTTGACCACGACCGCTATACCGCTCACTTGCGTACAAAATTGTACGCAGTGCAAACTATGGCATATATCATATTTTTTTAAAGTTACACTCGGTTCAGGGACCTGTGACCTTTGCTTAACCTGGGCAATGCTTTAAGTTATCTAAGCTACAAGAACTGTTGTAAAACAATTTGAAATTTTTTCCTATACTTATAAACGCAATTCAAAATTCACTTCGATAAAAATTTAATAATCCAAGAAATAAAAATAAAATATGTCGATATGTTTATGTTTTCAAGTATGTAAATATTTTCAAATAAGTAAATATTATCAAGTTAATATTTTCTGTTATATGTCAAATAATATTCGTTGACGTGAAACTATTTATTTTCAATTGCACTTACAATAAATAATGTTAACCTCTAATGTAGTATGATACAGATTATGAACCAAATAAATTAAAATGTTATTGAAAACATTTCCTATAGTCAAAAATCGAACTACTGAAAATTTGGAACTTCAACCCTATTCCGAGTATATAAAGCGGTAAGGGCGCGAGACGATTCACAGTCGTATGACGACAGCGAGCGAGCATGTTGTCTCTATACCGCGCGTGGCTCGGACCTAGTCCCTGCGTGGCGAGACCGGCTCCACCACCCGGGGCCCATAGACCTGTACCACGTAGAGCTAGAGTCCCATCCCCATTGTCATCACCACCACCACCGTCTCCATCTTCATCCACCTCGAGCGAACTCGACGTCGAACGCATAGAAGCTCCTGAACCACCAAAACGTGAAACTAGTACTGTTTTAGATATCGCCTCCTGTGATGGACCCGTGCGTTTTAGTCGAGTACTGAATGATGCTTGGCGGGAGAATTCTTCAGATCGCAACTGGCCCTGTCGACACCGCAAGTCTCAGAATAGGACAATGTTACATTATTACCCTTGTAAAACTTGTGGGTCGAAGTTTCCGTCGTATTATTTTGTGCATAAACATCGCAAGAGCTGCCACGCAGAAGAAAGTGCTTCGGAACCGAACGTACCAGAGCCGGAGCAAGAGCCGGAGCCATCAACGTCTACGGCGAAGTGAAAGTGTTGTGTGGTAGAGAATTCGTACATATCAGTATTATCAGTGATGTTTAAGCGAGCTTAAATTAGTTACAACGTGATTTGGTTTAACTGTATTATCGTTAAATAAATGTTTTAAGGTATGGTGTGTTATTTTTTACTTGGAGGTTTCGAAAATACACGGAATAGCTTACAAAGTTGAAAAAGTTTTGATAATATTGCGTGCTGATCAATGCTGATCAATCTCTTAAATAATGTTTAATTCTATGTGACAAGATTTGCAACACTACATTTTTTTTTTAGATCTATTATAACTAATTTTTTTTTTTTCCGAGTCGGACAATGTGGACCTGAGTTTATACAATTCATAACTGACTTTAAAAAAAAGAGAATGTCTTTTCAATTTTATTTTCTTTTATATTAGTTCCCGTTTCCCACAGGAACTTGTTCCCGGTATAAAAGTAGCCTATGTGTTATTCTGATGTATAAGCTATATTATTGTAAAGATTCATCAAAAACCATTCAGTAGATTTTGTGTGAAAGAGTAACAAACATCATTTCTTACAAACTTTCGCGTCTATAATATTAGTAGGATATTCGTGCTCGAGAGTTTAACCTAAAGGAATAAAGATTATCATTAAAAAATAATTGCAGAATATTATAGTAAACAGTAATACAAAATGGAACTTCAGTTAAGTCACATCTCGCCTATTTTCTAGAAAGAGTAGACAGTAATCTACATGCCAACTGAATCCCCTCTCATAAGGCTTTCAAATTTGCTTAACGACTGTCAACTGGGGCCAATGTCTTAATGTGCCCTCCGAAACACGGAAACAACACCGTGGCTAAGTTCAATTATATTCATATAATATCTCTAACAATATAAATGCGTCATATCAGAGGTACACTTCAAAAAGTTTACAATAGTAGGTACGGTCACCAACGAAAGTTGCTTAGCATAGCAGAACATTATCTACAAATGTAATATAAGATTTAGTATATCATAAGCTGTCTATTTTAAACAAGTATACACTGTTCTTAAACAAATTGACATAAATAAGAACAAACAAACATGCAATTTTTTATTACAAAATTTATTTTGTAACTTTGGTTTATGTTAAACGACTTCTGAGGTTGACTGTACCAGTTTCTGTGATGTGTGGAAGTTTCTCTCTCATCTATCCACCTATCTTAACACTGTAGCCCTGACGAGGTCATCAGAGAGGACATATCACAAGGCTTTGCGATCCATGCATACTTTTTTCGCTTCCTGCGGATTTATTAATCGTTTCAAACATGGACGTTTGGGTATTTGAATATATCTCTTTCATACTTTCATCTTTTCATACATTTCGTGTCTTACAACAGAAATTACATTAGTATCACTCACCAGACTCCGGCGTGGGTGGTGGCTGCGTAGGTGTGGGTGGTTGTGCCGGCGGTGTGGGCGATGCGCATGTGGCCATACTAGGGACACTTGTTATCGTGGCCATACTTGGAACGCTAGATATCGTGGCCATACTTGGAACGCTAGATAACGTGGCCATACTTGACCCACTGGATATCGTGGTCATCGTTGCCACAGTTGGTATCGTGGGAACAGCTAACGTTGACGCCGGTACAGGAGAATCTACTACGGCCACTATCGTTGTTGCCGGTGATGTTGTTAGACATGCTGAAGGCGAAAGTGTTGCTGTTGTTGGCGGTAGACTTGTTGGAGGTACCGTCTGGTCAAAATAATCAAAAAAATTATATGCAGTAGATTATAATATATTAAACTTGTTGAATAGATATAGAACTATGATTTATAAGACATGATTTTTTTTTGTATCTATTCTGATACTAAAATATACGGAACAATTTTTAGTTAAACAATAAATAATTGACACTGAAGTGAACTGTTTGTACGGAACCTTATGATATTGAGTAAGTTAGTTCATAATTTTCTGTTGGCTTTCTCTAAAGGCTAAGTTTTATTTCAAGCTAAGGGCCGTATTCCAGAACGTTTCGCAATATTCAATCGACGCTTGAGAGTAGATTTTATAGGGCAAAAACTAGCCTCAAGCGTTGATTGAGTATTGAGAATACGGTCCTAAGACTATGAAGGGTCATTACCGTGACAGGGCTGATAGTGATGAGCGTAATCTCCTGTGACGTCACCAATGGCAGTGGTACGTCTGACGCAGGTGACATTGGTGCCTCTGCAGGACTATCACCACACATCGGCGTACCCGTAGATGCGACTGGAGCAGGTGGAGCCGAAGATGCAGGAGGCGGCGAAGGAGGTAGAGGAGGTGTTCGTATTAATTCTGATCTGAGGACAATATCGTTGCTGTTAGAAAAAAATATTTATTTATTTAATCTTGTTGGAGGATCAACAGCTAATAAACTGGATAACAAATATCAAATAAATAACATGAAGCCAATAACATGTCCTCACTGATACGAAAAACTGTAAATACATAAAAGTAAAGAAATGGGAAAATATAAAGTAAATATTCAGCTTTACATAAATAGCAATCAACCTGAAGTTTGAAGTTTACTGCTAGATATTATCAAACCAAAAAGGGCACAGAAGAATGTAACATGATCTCTTCGAATTTTGAGGTACTTTACTGAAAAGGTATTTTATTTAAAAAAAATTGATGAAGAGAAATTTAGGAAACCTTTTTTTACCTAACCTTTTCTGATCCGGAATCCACTTCAAATACACGAGAAATTAAAACTCAACACATGCTCTATTAATCTTTTATAACCTATGTACCTATATAATACAATATCTATTATTTGTTATACTAAAAACATTATAAATTTAATGAAATAGTAACTCTTTATACAGTATAGGATAAATCATAGGATTAATTGAAACATAACCGCAATAAATTACCAGCTAATTAAGAAACCAAAACAATCAAAGCATAGGCTGTCGGGCGTGTTGCACTGCGGGGGTTAACGCAAACATAATTATCTCAATTCGCCTCTTTTAATTACCAACCCTCGCAATGGAGGGTGCGGTGGGAGCTCCGCATTCATGATTAACAAGGTGAAGAATGCAATTAATCGTTAAGTCTTGATTTGAGCGTTTATTCCGATTTCAAAATAGTATCTACTATTTCCAAATCGGAATAGAAACTACCCCTTCGGGGATAAAGGCGTGACAATATGTATGAAACTAGTATCGTATAGCAAATATATAGAGCTACGCTCTTACTTACTCACTTATCAGTCACGCCGTTATCCCCGAAGGGGTCGGCCGAGGCATACTATGCGCCCACATTTGACCGTAGCACATTGTCATCCTTTACCTTCACTCGTCAAGTTCAAACTACTTGCACCTCAGACAAGTATGACGGAATACTTGTCGCCGTGAGATGTTTGTCAAAGGACAAAATACAGTCCAAGAACTGAAGAAGCACCATCGAATTTTTGATCTTCAGAAATATTGTCCTTCGCAGACTCGAGCAATAAAAGCGAAACCTAGTCCTACTCTCCAACTAATCAATTGAACCAACCATCCAAAATTGGCAAGTTTAGCTAACGAAAAATGCGCGCACAAAGCGAGCACGGTCGGCTGGTATTTAAACATCATTAAAATTTGGCAAATTAATACTATACCAGGGTGGTAATTACGAACGCCCCTGCGCGCCCTCTCATTGGACAAACACTGCCAGAGCAAGCCCGACAATCAAATTAAGCTCATCCCCTCGAACATTTACGTCATGTCAAATTCAAACCTGTTATTTTTCACTATTTTCGCAGAATCTCATTCCAATCAATAATTTGAATGTCAAAGATGCAAGTCAACAGTCTCACTATCAAAGGTGTTAAAGATTGAAAAGTGGTAAAAAGAAAAGCAGTAGAGAAACGGACTCTGAGATACATCCAAAGCGAGGAAGAAAATAAAACATATTCTAACGAAATCTATCGATACCTTTATCGATATCAAAGACATCCATTAGAATATCAATCACCAACAAATCGAAATCAAAAGTCAATTTTTTTCTCTCTCAATCAAGTTCTATTGGCTATTTATTTATTTTTCTCCATTCCTGGATGCTTTTAATTAAGGCAATTAGAAAGATGGGATAGCCTTATGTTTGCGTAAAAATCTAAACAAGCCGTGTCGGGAGAAACGGCAACATTAGTGATGTTAGATTTTTTATCGATGTCGAGAATATACCTGTTGAGGCATTCAGTCTTTCGTCGTTGGAACTAATTCACATCGATATTACAGAACTAAGAATAGTATTGTAAATAGAAAAAAAATAATTTAAAAGAAAATGTATTCGGGACAGTCCTCAGTAAAATAGTTACTTTAAAAAAATAAATAAAACGTAAAGGGTAATAATAGTAAAACCAAATAATTTATAAAAATATTTACTATTAAGCAATTAAACCGTTCATTTTGGCTAAAATTTTAAATTCTTACCAAAATCCGAAATCAAATACTGTCAAATATTTTTTTATCATTTACACTCAACAATCTCTTAAAATGTTTTTCCATAAATTTCTTTAAAAAGGCATCAATTAAATATTATTGTGTGGTCAAATCAGTTTTCGAACGTAAACTTATAACAAAATCGTTCATCGATAAAACATCTTCCCTTCGCATATGCTGATTGGATTCGGGGCTGATTCCCGCGAGACTCTTGTGCAAATAATCATTGGAGTGATTGTCAACACACCGACATAACACACAGATCCATTATTATTACATATTTCTGCGTTATTACTTTACCAAAAGTCCCCTATCGTAGGTGGCCACCAAGGGGATACAAGAGAATGAGAATTAGCCCATCAAAGGTGTAGTACTTCTTTGAAAATTTATTTGATCGTATCGTATGCAATAAATATTGCGGCGACATATATTTTTATACAATGACATCAGGTTCGTATCAAGTTCATATAAGCTTAACATATATATACTAGCTGACCCCGGCGGCTTTGCCCGTGACATATTTGTAACTCCCATCGCACCCATTTAATCCCGACGTTCATTACTTTTACAAAAAATTATGAAAGGTAGTCCTATTTGGTGACATGTGTGATTACTGCTCCGTTTACACGGATTGCGGGGTTAACAAAAGCATTTTTCAAGGAACCAAACGAGAAAGAAAATATATAAATTAAATAGAAAAATATTAACGAAGTCTTGGACCTGAACTTCGCTGAATCAATAAGTCAATCTTTTAAATCCTCATTGCGAAGTCGGAAAGAACTGAAATAAAAATATATGAATTTTAAACGAATAATTTGGTCGATGAAAAATTGAGTTATTCTCATTGTCTGAAGCTCATAAAAGTGAGTGGTGGTGCAAACAAAGAGTTACAGGGACGAACTTATCTTCTATCTTTAAGCAGTACAGTTATTGAAATTGTATATTTGGCTTCGGTTATTGGATCTTGATAAAAAAGGAATTTGTAACTACATCTTTATGTATATAATTCTAAGTACGTGTGTATGTCACTGAACTACTCCTAAACGGCTGGATCGATTGGAATGTTTGTTTTTTGCATGCGTTTGGGTGGCGACCAGGATGGTTTAGATTCACAAATCATATATAAAAACAAAACAAAAAAGGCTCTGAAGTCGGTATACTGCAGGACAAAGTCTGTCGGGTCCGCTAGTTATTTTACAAATACTGAGAGACTTTGTTTCTTTCTTATTGTTTGTTTATAAACACTTTATTGATTGAATCAAATGATGTGTGATGTAAATTTTGGCATGCTAGTAAAATATTTTGTTGTTGTTAACGCCCGCGGCTCCGCCCGCGTTGTGATGTTTTCCCGCCCCCTTTTCTCACAGGAACTTGTTCCCAGGATAAAAAAGTAGCAATGTGTTATTCTGATGTATAAACTATATTACGAGTATTGTAAGATTTTTATTAAAATCTAAGTTTTTCATTAAAAGTAGTTTTTGCGTGAAAGAATAACATACATTCTTACAAACTTTCGTTTTTATAATATTAGTAGGATGCTATTGTTATTCACTAGAATGGCAAAATGGAACTGATATAGCATGTATGATTAATACTTAACTTCTCCCGTATAGGTATTGTTACTCAAAGGTTGCTTTAGTCCTGTAAAAAGCGTATCAATTAAAATTGTACAAAATCAAACGCTTAGTCCGCCCCTGTACATTTACAACAGTAGAGGTAAGAAAGCAAATCTTAGCTTAAACATGCGCCTTTTCAGATAGAAATATTCGGAACGTTTTATAGAAATTTGATTTGGGAATTGTGTACATCAGTCAGATAATTGAATTTTTAATATTTCCATTACATGATCACAAAATTTTGAGGTATTTAAAGCTGCGTTCACCCGACGCGAAAGATTTTTGTGTGGTTAATGTTGGCACGTGGACACCACCCGACAACCTCACGTTTTTTTAGCATCGTTTAAGCGGGGTCTTACACTCCCTAGTCAGACGCCCACGGCTCTGCACGCGTGGTGAAGTTTTCCCGTTCCCGTTTCCCACAGGAACTTGTTCCCGGCATAAAAGTAGCCTATGTGTTATTCTGATGTGTAAGCTATATTACTGTAAAGTTTCATCAAAATCCATTCAGTAGATTTTGCGTGAAAGAGTAGCAAACATCCATTATTACAAACTTTCGCGTTTATAATATTAGTAGGTTTTTGGTTTAAATAATCTCATAACGCCGAAATCAAGGCTAGTAAAAGACACAGATATCGCAGAAGTTATTTTACAGTTAAGGGACTGCCGCTTGTGCAATTGTGTCGATGTTGCATCGCCCTTTGCCAACTCTCGGGCGTTAGGACGTTTTAGCGACTGCCTCAAGCTGCATCGCGATATTGTGAATTTGCCCTTTAGGACGAACAACTCGCACGCGATTCTTTAAGAGTGCCATGTGGAGAGCTCTATCGCTGCATTTAGCTTCTAAAAAGCGACTAAATCGCCGGTCGCCGATGCTAAAAGTAAATAGACTGAAGTGTATGCAAATTAGCAGTCTTCCCTGGGACATTTTTTCAAAGAATTACTCTGCGTTAGATAGATAGGTAGAGACCGCGTGGTGTTAGTCGGTTCGAGTCAAACACACGCTAAAAAAGAAGAAGTATTGGATATTAAACGTTACAATTTTACTGTACGATACAATAAGGATGAGGCACTATTTTTAGCGGCATAAACTATCGGTACGGTATACGGTATCGTTCTGAAATTGGTCGTATGACCTTAGTTAACAAATAAAATCTCCACGTCTATAGCAAGTTCAATTGAACCCTAAGTTTATTAAAATAATAAAAGCATTGTATCTCTTTTATATCTTCATAACCTATTCTCATTTTAACATCGTGTTTCAACGGATCTGTACAATGAAATGTAACTGCTCATTCTCTAAGATCACATTAGGTGTACAAACAGGAAAAATTCTCTCAGTTAAGAAGCGAGAGGTGAAAAAAAACCCAGGCGGTCGTTTCTCTCGAGTTATCGGTGAATAATTCATTGGTGGAGCCGGCCCTGTGTTGACATTGTGTAATTAAAAAGCTTGGCTCCACGGAATCGTAGGAACCACTTCTGTACAGATATTGAAGTAAAAAATATGACGGTTTTCTATGTACTCGTAGTTATTTCGTGAGTTTTATAAGATATCGAAGATTTTATGAATTTGAATTCGTGTTGCGGTCAAAGCTAGTCAGCGTCTTAGAGATTTTTTTTCTTGGGCAGGAAATATCATATTTTGCGATCATATTTTCTATGTCTAAAATATACCTCTATATGTGATTACTTCTTTTGACTGATATAGGAGGTATAATTACGAGATTTTTTTTAATATTATACAACTAGTTTTGTTGGTGACTTACTTTCCTATTTCACCCCTGCTCGCCGTCACAGTCTGGCTATATTTACTAATGTAAACCCTCGTTTCGTAGGTTAAAATACTTACTGTACTATACTGTATATTTATGAAGCCGCAATACATGTAAAAAGTAATTTAAACAAATATGTAAGCCTGTTCAGCAAAAGACATAAAAATATACTTCACATCGATAAATGTAGGACTGAACAATTTAGAAAAAGCATTTTTAATACAGTTGCTCAGAAAGTGGCATATTGCAGGGACGTATAGCGTTCGGGATGTGGGCTATAATACACGCGTGTTTTTTCTTTGCCATTCCCGAACTAGTGTTTTTTCTTTCCCAACTGACATAATAATGACTATTAAAAAGAAAAAAAATCAACCACGAAGTTTTTCTTCGAAAAAAATCATAGAAGTTTTCATGATTCATGCAAATATTTCTATAAAAAGCTACTAATTTATTTCAATATCCGATTTAAAAGTAATATTAAGTACAAATTTAAACATTAATTTAATATTAGTACATATATGTATAGGCCAAATTAAATTTATAAAAATAAAAAAGTTGGCTGTATGACGTGCACTGCCATAGCCTCTGCTTATTTTCTTTTACTGTTGGCGCCATTTTCCAAAAATTTTCTTCTCGAGTTTAGTTGCTTGTTGCACAAAATGAGTAATTTTGACGACAAATTATTTGAATTAACGCCACCGGAACTCAGTTTAATTGCAAAAAATGCTTCGGAGAACATTTTACCTGAAAAGTCTAAAAGTCGCTACATATCTACATATGACGAATTCATTGTGTGGAGAGAAGAGAAAAAGGCAAATAGTTTTTCAGAAAATGTTATTTTGGCATACTTCTCTGAACTTTCAACAAAATTAAAACCATCTACCTTATGGTCGAGGTATTCAATGTTAAAAAGTGTGCTAAAAATCAGGAATAATGTGGATATCAGTGAATACCCCAAACTAAATGCTTTCCTAAAACGACAATCAGACGGCTTTACAACTAAAAAGTCGAAAATATTAACATCGAATGAAGCGGAAAGGTTTTTGAACGAAGCTCTCGATGATCATTATTTAAGCACAAAGGTAATTTATTAGTAAGTACTTCTATTTTTCTTTGGTATCCAGTTTACGAAATCGCAAAATACACTCAATATAAAAAAAATATTAATGAAAACCATTTTTATTTTTAGGTTGCGCTGATTTTTGGCGTTGCTGGTGGCTAATATCACTTTAAAAGATATTGAAATCCATGGAAAAATGCTACTAATTAATATTCCGAATACAAAAAATAAGATACCGAGAAGCTTTATTGTTGAAGGAGATTTTCTTAAAATAGTGCAAAAATATATGAATCAGCGGTCCCAAAAAGCAAAAACCGACCGTTTTTTCCAAAATTATCAAAAAGGGAAGTGTACAGCTCAAGCAATCGGGATAAACAAATTTGGTAATATGCCAAAAGAAATAGCTACGTTTCTTGGTCTGCCGGATGCTGAGTATTATACTGGGCACAGCTTCAGGAGGACCTCTGCTACATTATTGGCAGATTCAGGAGCCAATTTGACGTCCTTAAAGCGACTAGGAGGCTGGAAGTCAGACAAAGTTGCAGAAGGCTATATTGCTGATTCATTAAACAACAAACTAGAAACTGGGAAAAAAATCACACAATCCATTAATTTAAAGTCCAGTCCATCTCCTTCACATGACAATACTTAAGAGAACGTTCGTCCGCCTACCTTCGTTGATAATTATAATTCATCAGATCCAATTCCATCAACTAGCAAACGCCCTTGTATGACGACACCTTTGACAAATATATATGAACAATCATATGAAATTAATAATAGTTTGTCTCAAACAGTAAATATGCAACCGAAAACTTCCCCAGTTAATATAAAAAACTGTACCAATTTCAATGTATATGTGAACTATAACTTTTACAAGAAATAAATGATTAGTTACTTGAGTTTATTGTGTTTTTATTATTTTATTAAATTGCTTCATTTTTTCGCAACTGTATTAAAAATAATAGTCGTTCAATACACGTGCAGAACCGTCATTGCAACTTGTTCCGACTCCAACCCTCACCTTCGGCTGCGCCTCGGCTCGGGTCGACATTTGTCGGAACTCGTTGCAATGACAGGCATTCCGCACTTGTATCGAAATATACTATTTTGGAATCAGTGCAAAGATATATAATAAATTGCCTGATTACATAAAAACCTCTGAATCCATTTTCATACTTAAGGAAAGACTCTATATATTATTAACTGATAAGGCTTATTATTCGATTGAGGAATACTTGGATGATAGGAATCTATGACTTCTGTGACATTATATTATTATTTTCACATTTTTTTTTATTATTTTAATATAAGGACATTTATTTATTTTTATTCCTATTTTATGACAGAGTTCTAATTTTGTATAATTCTTACTGATATTGATTGATATATAATCTCAGGATTCATTTTATGAATTTGTAAAATTTCAGATAGGGTATGAAAGCACATTATAGCTTCTTCTTAGATATTATATTAGTTATTTACTCCGTTTACATTATTCTCTCGTAAAGATGTATGTATCGTTCATTAAATATAATATCATAAAATCCTTATAAAAAAAAACCATAATAAAATCCTGACTTGAAACATTTTGAAACATAAAAAGGCTACCAATGTGAGTGGCGGACAGCGAGAGGGAAATTACTGAAAAGACTGATTCGACCATAGTTTTCGGTTAAAGCTAGAAGCTCACTCTTCCATTGTGTTTACTTTTGCTGATGACAGAAACCAAAGAGCAAAGAATAAAGCTCGCTCGCTCTCGCTCGCATCCTAACACCGCGTGCCAAATTTACGTACGAAAATCGCATTCACAGACTGTCAGTTGCCTGCAACTAGTCTGTAGAAATTATTGCAATCGTGTGAGTAAAGGCTGAAGCCCCTAAAATGCTTATTTTTTTATAGTAATTTGTTACTATTTTATGGCCTGGTTACTAAGACCTTTAAGCCAAATCTTAAATCATATTTCTTTCTTATTATCTAAAATGTCCCAGTCCTCTACGTCTTAGTCAAACCTAGTCTTAGATCAAGGTCAGTCTCACCCCAGTATAACGGTAGTTGTTATACTGAGGTTTTCAGTGGATTTTACGCGGCATAATAGAAAATAGCTAAAATAAATTTATCTTTAGAACATTATTCTGAGACTTGCGACTATGCGACTTTTTTGGTGACAAACATCGAAACTGAAAAAAAAATATTAAAGAAGGGTTAAAAATAAATGTAAAAAGTATTAATAAACTTACCTCTGCGGATGCGCAGGGGCCACTGATGGTATCGGTATACACGTCACGGCCGCTAAGTCGCCCGAGGGCGGCATGCCGAGACCATCGTCCATGATAGAATCTTTGCTTTCACCTCGTGCCGTCGTACCTGCCGATAAATGTTTCACTTTAATGACTGTGTTAGGTCCGTATTCCAGAATGTTTCTCAATACTCAATCAACGCTTGAGGCTAGATTTTGCCTTATAAAATCTACTCTCAAGCGTCGATTGAGTATTGAGAAACGGTTCTGGAATACGGACCTTAGACTTCCAAACTCTTAAGTCTAGAAAATACTATAAAACGGCTCAGTCAGTCCGTCCATCTGTCTATCTCTCCATCTGTACGAATCTATTTCTCAGGAACCATAAGAGATAGGGTCAATAGTTTGTGGCATTCAATTAAGGAAACCATGAACACATGCACAGGCGATTTTAAAATTTTTATGGGCACGATGGATAATTCTGTGTCTGGGTGTTATTTATCTATAATATGTATGTATTTAGAAATATATAAGCATGTTTATCAGTTATCTGGTTACCATAGTACAAGCTCTGCTTAGTTTGGAATCAGATGGCGTTGTGTGAGTTATGTCAGCGATATTTATTATTATTATATATTAACATGGAAAGAACGACGAGACTGAGGCAATATCGTGGCCTGGTGGAACAATACCATCTCATTGCAACCACGTCTTCATAACTCTTAAAGCTAAAATATACTATGTCTTTGCATTCAGGAAAACAGTAGAAATTGTTTGTATCTATATATATAAAAATCAATGCCACTTTTCGTTGTAATTTTGTAATTCAAGAACAGGCTCACCTATCCATACCAAATGTTTAGGCTTTGTTCGGACTATTTAGTAGATGGTTTATGTGAAGTTTGCACAAAATCGGTCGAGCGTTTCTTCACTTATCACATTTTTGGTGGCGCTAACAAAGTTGCGCGGGTCAGCTAGTGTACTCGTATATATATAAAGTAGGTACTCACCCTGCGACCGCTGCAACCTGGTAGTGACTCCTGCGGGTAACTCGGGCTCTTGCTGAGCCCTCGGAGGGTTTCTCGCAGAGCGCCGTTGTCTCGGCTTTCGGAGAAGTTGCTTGTAGTTTTCCGCCTTCTTTGATAAGTAGTAAAATCTAGACCAATATATATTTAATGTAAAAAAATACTCTGTATGAAACTTGATTACATTTTTTGTGTGATACTACTAACATTATGAATAATATAATGGGACATTTTTTTTACACAGCGTCATCTAGCCCAAACTAAGCTATAAGCTTGTACTATGGGATTTAGACAACTGATATACATATATATTTCTAAATACATAGAAAACACCCAAACTCCTAAACAAACTTTTGTAGATCACTCAAAAATTTTGTTCCGACCCGGGAATCGAACCCGGGACCTCATGCGCGGCAGTTACATACACTATCACTGCGCCACCGATAATAAATTATGGTAAAAAGAGCTCTGTATGAAACTTGATAACATTTTTTGTGTGATCCTACTAACATTATAAATGTTTGTGAAGAGTTTGTCTCTCAATCACACTCAAACGCTAGATCATTTTGATATGCATAAAGTTAACCGTCTAGGTTCCTACTCTTTAAAATACTATACTAACTTCACGCCTATAAATCAAAATCAAAATAAAAAATCCATATTCATGTAGGTCACAAAGTAACACTTATGAACGTCAAAATTACTGCTTCTACATTTACATTTACTGCCATATTCGCAAAGCAATAGGTAGAGCCAGAGGAAGAACCTGGCAATAAAACTCATGGCCTCTCTTTTCTAACCGCCATTTGACACAGTTTGATTAACATGATATTTGACCAATTATACAATAAAGAAATTTACAAAAAAAAAACAAAATAAATGTTGTGTTCATTAAAATTACACTTACATAGTTCCTTTGAATTTATGTGAGAACAGTCGACTAAACTTAGTTTGCCTTAAATTTAAATAATATTATTTGTAACAATTGCTATAACAGCTATGAGCTGGCCAGTCCCAACAGACGGCACCCGTTCACGGGTATGACGCATATATCAGCCATCGCCCTATGCAACCGTATTGTAGGGAACAAGGCGACCCGATACATACGCCACCACTGCCAGGACACTTAGGCGAGCATGACATACCCAAAAACTACACAGCAACTATCATGTCAATTTCAAAATTATAAATAGGTCTACATAGTGCTCACACAATAACAAAGTCAAATTACATATAATTATGTATATTAGTTATTACCGGGACTAAACGCAGCCATACCTTTAGTTGCCTGGCGTTTCAAATTATTTATACTGGAGAATGTAAATAAAAATAATGTAAAAAAAAATACAACATATATATGCAGATTCAAGACAAGTAGATAATATAACACAAGATTCATTCGAATCCTAAATAGCTCGAGCGAAGAGCAAGCAACTCATTTCCATTTATTTTTATCATTCAAATAATCATTAATTGTATAATAAGCCCTTTTCAAGAGGTGCGTCTTAATTTCCGCCTTAAATTTATGTAACGGCAGGTTCATAATGTCTAAAGGAATTTTATTATATAGGCGTACGCCAATTCCTGCAAAAGAGTCGTAAACCTTTTGTAAACGATGATGCGTTCCAATTAATTTATGCTTATTTCTAGTATTTATCGAATGTATGTCACTGTGTCTATTGTATAAATGTATGTTCTGTTTAACTAACATAATATTTGCAAATATATACTGTGATGCAACCGTTAAAATGCCAATTTCTTTAAATTTCTCTCTAAGAGACACTCTAGCACTCAATTTATATATTGCACGTATAGCTCTCTTCTAGAGTACAAAAATTACTTGTAGATCAGCTGCTTTACACCACAGCAAAATGCCGTAAGACATGACACTATGAAAATAACTAAAGTATACTAGCCTAGCAGTTTCTACATCAGTGAGCTGCCTGACTTTACTAACGGCAAAGGCTGCCGAGCTGAGTTTACCTGCAAGACACGTTATTTGGGCGTTCCACTGCAGTTTGCTATCTAAAGTGATCCCAAAAATACAGTTGATTCTACAATATTAAGGGTATCACCGTTCAATGTTATATTTGTACCGCAATTCCTGACATTAGGCATGCTAAATCTGATACATTTTGTCTTCTTAGCGTTTAGTAGCAAATTATTGGTCGTAAACCAATCTACAACTTGGGCAAGTGAACTATTAACGCCGTTAAAATCAGTAAGCGTACGATCTACTTTAAAAATAAGTGTCGTATCATCAGCAAATAGAACAATGTCGCACAAGTTCTGTATTTAGAATGGCAGATCGTTAATATAAATTAAAAATAGAAACGGACCTAGAATTGATCCCTGCGGTACGCCCATAGCTACTGATGCTCCAGAGGAGCGAAATATATATTTGACGGGGTAGTCAGAAAGGACAATTCATCAGGCTTCGCGATCCATGAATACTTCTTTTGCTTCCTGCAGATTCATTATGCGTTTCATACATGCATTACTGGGTATCAAAGTTCTTTTGACTTCTGTTTTCAAGCAATCTGATCACGCGGTTTTCTTATGAATGCATAGGCAGAGTAGGAGCTCTATAATGCACTCTAAAGCAACTTACCTAACACAGTCCCGAACGTTCTTCCTCGGTAGAAAGGACGCTATCTGACCGAAGTTCTTGGGGTGTTGAAGGTACTTCTCACGAAATAGCTCTCGCTCCGGCTGCGACCACACATTACGTAGTTGTAAGTCTTTATGTTCCGACTCCATGTCCATACACCGTCCTGTGTATTAAAAAGATTACTTTAAAGTAAGAGTTTAGGGTAATTTTCATACATATTGTCACGGCTTTATGGTAGAAGTGGTCGGCAAAGGAAGGTCGGTAGTATACAGGTCAATGTCATCTAAAACTGGCGTAATTGCTTGCGGATCTAAAGTCAAGATGTGATGTACTAACATTTCCCACTAGATAAGGTATAACCATTGTGGGAAACTTTTTATACAACACTGTCTAATCCCAACTAAGTTAATATAAGCTTGTGGCATAGCACAAGTTTATAATATGTAATAAACTAATAGACGCTCCACCATTTCTTCCGCTTAGTGTCCGTTCCCACAGGAGTACAGGGATATAATGTAATCATCTAATCTATGTTACACCTTATAACATCAGCTATCGGCCAGTGAAAGTGTCGTTGAAATTGGGCCAGCCGTCCCAGAGATTAACAAACAGATGGACAAACAGAAAAAATAATTTAAGTATCTACCATTATATAATCACTTAACTTAACTAACTTAACTATCTTCACGCTGTATCCCAGACGGGGTAGTCAGAGAGGACAGATCGCCAGGCTTCGCGATCCATGCATACTTCTTTCGCTTCTTCGAGATTCATCAATCGCTTCATACACGCACATCTGGGTTTCCGAGTACTTTTGACCTTTCCGTTTTTGAGCAATCTGCTCACGTGGTCTTCATATGTCAGTCTCGGCCTACCCTAACCTCTTCTACCCTCTGCTTTCGCACAATATATATTCTTCGTCAATCGTTCCTCACTCATTCGTTGGACGTGTCCAAACCAACGGAGCACGCCCTTTTCCAGCTTAACGCTGACACTTTCATTCAAACCTGCCATATTGCGTATCACTTCGTTACGTATTCGGTCGGCCAAGGTAACGCCGCACAATTTTCGACGTGATCGCATCTCCACAGCATTCAATTTACTTTCATGCATCTGCTGACATACCCAAATTTCGCTACCGTAAAGCAAAGTTGGCACTAGCACTGCGTTATGAATCGCCAGTCGTGCTTCTTTTACGATGCTTTGTCGCTTTACTAATTGGGACAAAGCACCGTTAACTCTGTTTCCGGCAGCTACTCGCCGTTCTACATCCGAATCACATCTTCCATCCGCGCTAAACATACTCCCTAAATACACAATTTCATTCACTTGCTCTAGACGTTTCTGGTTTACCCTAATCTCGCATTTAGTTCTTACGTCATCTCTTTCAAATACTAGAACTTTAGTCTTACTTGCATTCAAGCGAAGACCCTTACTTTCACACTCCTCTTTCATATTAGTGACTAATGCCTGAAGGTCGGCTTCTGATGAGGCCATGAGCACCGCATCATCAGCGTACAGCAGACAGTTTACTGAAAAGTCACCCAAATTCACACCCATATCACAATCTTTTAACTTCTGCAGGCAACTGTCCAGATACACTATGAACAGCCAGGCGGACATGACACAACCCTGTTTGACGCCTGTACAGACATCAAAAAGAGGTGACACATTCCCCCCTACTCGCACGCAAGCCTTACAGTCCTTGCAGTATTGCTCGCAGCAGCGAGCCGTCCACACCATATCCGGGCAGCAAATCCCACAGAGTTTCCCTCACAACGTTATCAAATGCTTTCTCCAGATCCACAAAAGCGCAGAAAACCCTCTGGCTAATAGCCAGAAACTTCTCCGCGATCATGCGGTGAGAAAACACTTGATCCATGCAACCTCTTCCAAGTCGGAATCCGCATTGAGCCTCCCATAAATACCTTTCAGACTTTTCTTGCATTCTTGCCGTTATAATCTTTGCATACACCTTACTAGCTAAGCTGACCAAGCTGATCGCCCTGTAGCTGGAGCAGTTTAGGCGCGAGCCTTTCCCTTTGTAAATAGGTACTACAACTGCTATTCTCCAGTCATCTGGGACCTCACCCGTCCGCCAGCACAAGTTGCATAACAGACAGTGTCCCAGACGCGCGACCCACCGTACTTGATCATCTCAGCAGTAACTCTGTGTTTTCCCTCAGTCTTACCACATTTCATACTTCTTATCGCTTGTTCAATTTCTTTCATACTAATGACTTCAATGACATCGGGATCCGGAGCATCGAAGTGAGCTCCACTTCCCGATGTGGCATCTCTGTCTTTTCTTGCATACATAAATTTCCATAATATTCACTCCATCTCTGCAGGACGTCAGTTTGGTCTGTTAGGATGTCATTGTTAACACTAAGCACTTTATTCATATTGATATATAATCAAAATATATAAAAGCAGAAACCGATTGACTGATAAACCCACGCACAGCTGAAACCGCTGGGTCTAAGAACGATGATATGTTGCACAAACATCCCTTAAGTATCGTTTGAGCAGTAGTGTGTTAAAAGGATTTTAGAAAAATCTATCCCTAAGGAGGTGAAATATGGTTGCAAAGTTTGTATGGGACAACGTGTTCTCTTAGTCTGATCAACTTAGTTACTGCTTTCTGAATTTAGTAAAGAGCTGTTAATTTAGACTTACAAACAGACACTTTAATTTAATTAATATGTATAAATGGGTTTTATACGATAGTGAATGAAACTCACGGTTGGTATCGATATAGATGGGCGTGGTGTCGTCTGGATCCCTGAGCAGCGGCGGCACGACGGTGAGAGAGCGCATCTTCTTATCCTCGTGTTCCTGCTCATGCAGCCCATCTGCAATTTCCTCTAGTTCCGCTTCAGACTTGACGCGAGCACCCAAACGGTTGAACCGTTCGCGTTCCTCGCGCTGCTTACGTAACTCGGGGAACACCTGCACATAACAACCATTGTAATCAGACCAAATTATTGAGTTATTTAGGTCTCGTCTAGAGACTTAATTTTGTACTTATTGTGGTACATTTTTGAAGTCAGCAGATTGCTTAAAAACGGAATAGTCAAAAGTACTCGGATACCCAGACGTGCATGTATAAAGCGATTAATGAATCTGCAGGAAGCGAAAGAAGTATGCATGGATCCCGATGCCTGGTGATCCGTCCTCTCTGACTTCCCCGTAAGGGATATAACGTGAAGATAGATAGATAGATTTTTGAAGTGAAACTTCTTTATCGACGTTGAGAGAAATATTACAGCTGTAAGAAAAAATATCGTCACATTTTTCAATTACGCGCCATGTTGTTTTGAAGTGAAACTTCTTTATCGACGTATGAGAGAAATTTTATAGCTGTAAAACAATGTCTCAAACAAGTTTCACTTTTTACCTGTAAACACACACACATTTTTTTTTATACAGCAAATATAAGTCTGTGGTGTGGGATTTAGACAACTAATAAACATACTTCTTTTTCATCATAGTGTATTCCCAGCGAATTCCAAGCCCTGCCTGGGTTCGAAGTCTGGTTTCACTTTTATTTAGTTGCCTCGTTAGTAAAACAGTAACTCTTCTTGTAAATATAAATAGAATAGGCCGCATTCTTAACTAATGTAGAAGACGAGGCTAGAACGACGGCGACAGCGTTGAGATGTGAATCAATTTGCATCTCATAACGACAACGCTCATGGCTTCGCCTGTAACATACGTCGAGCCTCGTAGAACCTGTTTACTTCATATATGCTCGTATTTAGAATAATGTATAGAAATTTGCCCGATTTATTGGCATTTATTATCACTGCTTCGCTATGGGTAATAACATAATGCTTTATAGAATTTTTCAGAGCCCTGCTACATACAAATCTTTCCTTTTTATAATATGTATAAGTATAAATCATCATCATCCGAGCGTCTGCTTTTGTCTCCCAGTTGCGTTTAGCGACGCCCGGGGTCCGCTTATAATATAAGTATAGATGAATATAAATCCACCTTTGTACAAATTTGTGCATAAAGTATTTAAATAAATAAATAAATAATAAATATACATATATTGTATCATGCCCCATTGTCATCATCCCTTTAGCTCCGACAGCAGGTTTGGTCGAGAACTAGGCAAGCAATACTATTTTCACACCTCATATATCATACCCAGAAATGTATATAGTTTTATATTCATGTTGAATTATTTGATAATATTAACTTTCGTACGCACTTTTTATTCAATTTTTCTATTTTCTAATTATAACACTCTCCTTTCTTGGGTCTGTTGGAAGAGATTTCTATTCAGAAATAAGCATACCTATGTACTTTTTTCTTTTAATGAATTATATTATTACTGTATATATAAAAATGAATCCCTATTTCCCTTGGTCACGCCATCACGAGTGAACGGCTTGACCCATTTTAAAAATTCTTTTAGTATTAGATAGCCCATTCATTGAGGAAGGTTCTAAGATATATAACATCATGCCACTACACAGGAGAGCGAAGCATTAATCATAAATGTCAACAAATTGGGGAAACTATCATACATTTTTGGAAAAGTAATAAGCGACGGGATTAAATGGGTGCCACGGGGTTGAAAGTATGTCGCGGACGAAGCCTGTCAGGTCAGCTAGTAAATAAATAAATAAATGTATCTATTGGTTATATAACCGATGGTCTCGACAAACACAGTACTTACCTTTTCAAAGAATTCCCTATTCCTCGCATCCTTAGCCTTTCTCTTCGGTCCCTGTTCTATCCGCTCTACTCTTTTTATCCATTCTGCTGCTCTTCTACTGTAGGCATCCGCTAACGCATCCTCGCGCTGTAAACAATAAATTATATTAATATGCACTTACACATGAATCATACTTTTAAAAGTTGTCCTGATATGATTATTTCTGTACATAATATTGACGAAATTGTTTTCTAAAATATTTCATTATTGTATTTGTTGTGTCGCTGTGATGTTCCTCATATTTCGAAAACGGGTTGACAGATAACGAGTTTTTTTCTTTCTCACACCGAAAACACCAATTTCTCACAATTTTGCAATCATTTTGTCTACTCAAACGTTGCCCGTTGCCGTTTCCTACAGGAACTTGTATCCGGGATAAAAAGTAGCCGATGTGTTATTCTGAAGTGTAAGCTATATTATTGTAAAGTTTTATCAAAATCCATTTAGTAGATTTTGCGTGAAATAGTAACAAACATCCATACTTACAAACTTTCGCGTTTATAATATTAGTAGGACTAACCGTTAGCGAGTGAGTGACATGAGAGCAAAACTCATGTTTGAGTTACAGGTGTCATATAGTCCTGCTGACTGTCTGGTCCAGGGGTATATAAAAGGACTACCCTGTACAGAATTGGTCCTTTTGTTCCAGTTTGATGGAATTAGTCCATTAAACTGCAAATATAACGTAAAACGAGACTGTAAGCTTACCTTTTCAGCTACAAGTTTTATTCTCCGTATGTGTTCAGCGAGCCGTTTTCTAAAAGTTCTATGTCTCCTTATATTTTCGTGGTATACTTCTGTATCTTGAGGCTGATTGTACAAAGGGTACAGCACGGGCGGGCCTAGGTGAGCTATCTTAGCGTGTGCTGACGTCGCCTGGATATACAATAAACACTTGTTAATGAAATATTTCCAATTACATATAAGAAGCTGTTCACATCTAAACGTATAGAAATACGCCTGATGCGTAAGTAATAAATATGTCTTTGCCTACCGTGACAGGATAAGAGTAATATAGTGACATTTTTTTACACACCGCCATCTAGCCCAAAATAAGCTTGTGATATAGTATCTAGACTAATGATAACACACTTATATAACACCCAAACTCCGGGACAAACATTTGCGGATGACACAAATATTTGTTCCGACCCGAGAATCGAACCCGGGACCTCAGCGCGGCAGTCGCATACTCTACCCCTGCGCCACCATAACAGTCAATTAAAAAAAGTCAAACAAAAGATATAGATTATATAGTCACGCCATTTTTCCCGAATAGGTAAGCAAAAGCACACTATATAAACACATTTCACCAGTTGTATTTAGTCCCAAGTAATAAATACGTGGTGAAAATACTGATGTAATAAAAAGATCAGAGACAGCCTGTGGCTACCTGCTAAATTAATTTTTTTTTTGTTATTCTAACAGTTGTGACCAGCGCCTTCAAGTGCAATCCGAAGGACAGAAACGCTTGATTATAGAAATGCCACGATTGCCATCTTAATATTGACAGTAGCCTGATATATTTTACATAGCGATCGTTCACGGAGCACTGAAGAAGCAGGCCTAATAATTAGGTAGGGTTAACTTTAAATACTAAATCTAATTATGTTCGCTAGATGTGAACAATATCTAACATCAAAAAACTAAAATATTTCTACAAATTAGGTATAGTTTGACCACGACCGCTGTACAAAATTGTACGCAGTAAGCGGTACAGCGGTCGTGGTCAAACTATAATTTTAAGTACCAAAATATTATATTTTGCGATTTAAATAAAAGTGCAGTAAATGTTAAAAAACCCTATGCAGTATTACAGAATATCTAACCCAAAACTACCAGCATGCTTAAATTATTTTAAAATAAGATGAATTTAAAATAATATCAAAGAAATATAACTTATAGTACTTATAATAGTTTAAAAAAACAAATTATAAATACCATTTGCCGCTTAATATCCATGCTGATCTGGGGACGAAAAAAGACATAATGTATCAGGCGATTCTATGGCATACAGATACAAAATAATAGCTACAACTTATATGATACTATATCTTAGAGCATGTAAGGCTACTTTCAGATCAGCTGACAGAGAGTACTGTCAAATCCGTTTATACCTAACCGGAGATGATTTTGATTTCGGATTCGCTAGTTCCGGTAGGAGATTTGCGACTCATTGTCTGCTATCTGAAAACAGTCTAACATGTAACAAAAATTCTCAGATAATCTTATTCTTTATAAAAATAATATCTCTTCTGAATCCAGAATATTAAATTCCTTTTATTGCTCTGACCTACTAAGTATTTTACCTGGAACAGATATCACCAATTCTATACCTATGCTTACTAGACTCTGTTGTTTGTAATAATAAATTTTTGCATTATAATTTTTATTATATTTTATATAAATATTGACAGAGGTGGTGGACGCAACGTTTTCATTATTTTTACTAAGTAAACGTGTATATTTCGGGATCGCCCATCTAGTTTGAGACCTAACGGAGGTCCTTTTTTACTAGTCGGGCATTCCGAAATTTACACGTGAATTACGTAAGTAACCGTTTAACCGTTTAATGTAAGTAACCGTTTACTTAGTAATAAGGAACAACGCTCACGAAAGTTATTATTCCAGTATTCATTATTATCCGTCATTCCTTCATTCCAACCATTATACGCTGTCAAGCGGAGTAGCTTCATAGACGAATATTCGCCATCATAAGCTTAGTATACCTGCAGCTTACATACAGAACTATGGAACTGAGTAACCTCACGTATGCGTAGCTCATGAGCAAGGTATGTTTTGCTCGCTCCGTCTCGCTTCCGCTCTAATAGCGACGAAAGCAATAATAATACCGCGTGCCTAGTATTTGTCTGTAGTATTAGTGTAATTGTATGAGTAAAGGATGACGCCCCCTGACACGCTTGGTAGTATGTAATATACAGAGTAAGGGTCTGCACTGACGGGCAGAGTGGCAGCGAAGAGCAGTTCAAAGACGCAAATCTCACTGAGCGCCCTATAGCTATGAGCTCCCCTCGACTGCGCTTTGAGTCGCTCTCCATCATTTTATTCCATTGTACCAAATACAGTCATACATAGAAGCACTTTAAGTTAAATTTAAATAACTTTCGTGAGCATTGTTCATTATTACAAACTAAACGGTTATACTCACGTGTGAATTTACATATACATTTTTTACATTACATATACAATGCCAGCGCAGCTTCCGACGTAGCTTGCCGCGCCTCTTGAAAAAGGACCTCCGTTATGTCCGAAACTTGTCGGGCTATCCCGAAATTCACACATGAGTATAACCGTTTAGTTTGTAATAATAGTTTCTTCGCTGCCACTACGTCCGTCAGCGCTGACCCTAAGGCGTCTCGAACAGAGCGTGAGTGACATTAATCCCTTACTCAGTGTTGGAGCTATATGCAAGCTTCATGACGCCTGTCATACACCATGATATACAGCGAGTGGTGCAATATTCTTTATTTTAGAAAGTGGCGGACACGACATTGGATCTGTACCGTACGTCTTGTGATCAAAATTCAATACTAAGAAGCGTCTATGTAGCTATGTCGCAATTGTCAGTGGACCTTACTCATACCTAATCGTTTAACATCACACTATACTTAGTATTTTTAGCGAAAAAGATTATTTGTCTCTAGCCTTGACAACTCCCGCCACTAGCATCGAACGCTTGCCGTGAATTGATTGTAATGCTGATACACTATGCATTTTTACATCCCAAATGAACATGACCTATTTCAAATAACATATTTAGATAACATTCTTTATTAATATATCAGGTCTGTAAATAGAATCGTAGAAAAAAGCAAAGTTTCTGTTAGTTCTAGATATAATTAATTAATTACAGTTTTGATAAATATTTTTTTGTAATTTTTATTTGCATAGTAATAGAGAAAAAGTTTATTTACAAAAAAACCTATGGATTTCAAATCACATACTTTTAATTAATTTTAAATATGTGTGTAAGAAAGATTTACTAAAAATGGTTAAATTGGACAAATGCTAATTACAGCGGCAGTTTTTGTTTATAGATCATTCGAGTTAAGAATGTAGTGAGTATTTATAATACAATTTTTTTTTAACACACAAAGGACAACGCTTTCGATCAAATGTCTGCATTTGACTCGTCACTCTAAACTCGATTTTCGAATTTTGGGCAGTTCGTGTGGCAACGATAAGTCACTACGCTCGTAATGTAATTCCAGTTCCAACTAATAGGTCGTAATTGGTCATCATAAGTAAATAATCTATTACTTGGATAATTTATTGTGCACACCCGTTGTACAATATAAATGTCTAAAATCAAGACTCCTGTGGTCTATGTACTTGACAAATCTATACATACATATATTCTTAAGACCGTAACTTTGTGGTTCATTAACGACTATTTCGAGTTTAGACGAAGATTTACGTTTAATAGTCCGTTTTCATTTTCCCCTGCTAATGTTTGATGATTTTTTTTTGTAACTTGATTTCCTATCCTATTTTTAATTACTCCCGTTAGGAGTTTGTCGCTACAGCAAATATGCAAGGAGGCTTACACCGTATGCTAACCGCCTTGTCAGTAGTTGGATATAAGCGGACTAGACACTGCGAGTAATAATGACATCAATATTGCTGCACATAAGACGGGAGTGTATTGTCTGCAGTGGAGGTCTCATTTGCTAATAGATTCAACATTCTCAAAGGGCCTCTGCATGTTGGACCAGTGTGGTCAACCAATTGCCGTGTTGAAATGAACAGGAGCAGGATGTGATGATCTGCTGTTAAATTTTTTCATAGTCATAATGACTTCAACTTGGCTTAACAACTGCCATGTTACTGGCATCCGGGACCAACGGCTTAGCGTGCCTTTTGAAGAAACACAGAAACGATCTTAACTGTACTCGTAATGTAATTAGGGTAAACCAGGAACGTCTAGAGCAAGTGAATGAAATTGTGTATTTAGGAAGTGTGTTTAGCGCGGATGGAAGATGTGATTTGGATGTAGAACGGCGAGTAGCTGCCGGAAACAAGGTTAACAGTGCTTTGGCCCAGTTAGTAAAGCGACAAAACATCGTAAAAGAAGCACGAATGGCGATTCATAACGCAGTGCTAGTGCCAATTTTGCTTTACGGTAGTGAAACCTGGGTATGTCAGCAGATGCATGAAAGTAAATTGAATGCTGTGGAGATGCGATCACTTCGAAAATTGTGCGGCGTAACTTTGGCCGACCGAATATGTAACGAAGTGATACGCAATGTGGCAGGTTTGAATGAAAGTGTCAGCGTTAAGCTGGAAAAGGGCGTGCCCCGTTGGTTTGGACACGTCCAACGAATGAGTAAGGAACGATTAACGAAGAATATATATTGTTCGAAAGTAGAAGGTAGAAGGAATCAGGGTGGACCGAGACTTACATATGAAGACCACGTGAGCAGATTGCTCAAAAACGGATAGGTCAAAAGTACTCGGACGTGCGTGTATGAAGCGATTGATGAATCTCGAAGAAGCGAAAGAACCAAGCATGGATCGCGAAGCCTGGCGATCTGTCCTCTCTGACTATCCCGTCAGGGATACAGCGTGAAGATAGATAGATCTTAAATGAAAATGCCACAAAGCTGTAAATGGATACTTAATGTAGTAATCGTTTATACAACACTGAGCTAACAAGGTTCCTCATATAAGGCTGCCAAAAGATCGGGTGACTTTTTGATAAAGAAGATCAGAGAAAAAGAGAGATATCAATAATGTTATCAATACTTTCATTAGCGCATATACACGGCAATGGGCTCACCACCTGTTACGTGGAACAAAAATGCATACGTATAAATGTAGGCGTATAGTGTATCTTTAGTAACACACGATTCCAATCACTATACTAGCGGCACACTATGATGGCCGTTTTGACATATTACAGTAGTGATGATATTGTACTTGTCTACTCTGTTTTCTACCGTAGTAGGTATAAATACCCTCTAATGTGGTCGACTATTCACAAATTCCTCAAAATTAAATGTTATTAAAATTAATACAAAACTTCATGAAAGGACAAAAGTCAAAACGGTCATCATAGCGTACAGCTAGTATAGACTGGCACATAAGATATTTGATTGTAATGTCATTAATACGGATAGTGTCTAGACTGCTCTAAATATTCTAGAAGAGGTAGCTAATAGATAAGCACCTTTTTCCTGTTCTCAGCGTACACGCACTGCGCTAAACTCCGATGTCTAGGCGTTGCTTCTTCAGGTTCTTCGGCACGCGCAGGTTTCGACGCTGTCTGTTCAAGCTCTTCCTGCTTTTTCTTTAGTTTCGTCAGCGTGGATTCAGATAGCGCCATTTCTCGGTCCACCTGCAATTATAAAGAAAATATTATATTATAATTAAGCTATTATGAATGTTCAACGATTACCTAATCAGAACCATATTAAGAACCGATATTTTAGATTTATTAAAGAAATCTATAAAATCGTCATACGAGTTTTTCAAGAAATCTCATCGATATTCTCATTAATGTAACTTCTGTTCAGCAGGTACAGGTACATCGGTACAGGAGATGAGTTTACTTAAGGTATTCGACATTGAAAATTTTCTAGTTAGGTTATTACACTTCTAAGTCTCATGGTCTTCATGTTGAGTAGCTTTGTGAGCGTAAGTAGTTTTTATTATTATTATTTATATTAATAAAATATTCTTGAATATAATATAATAAAAGAAAGATTTGTTTATAGTTCATAAACTATGGACTACAAACAAATCTTTTGAACAACTGAAAAGATTTTAGAATATTATTATATTACTGAGCCAAATAATTTAGAAGTAACATAGGCTCCATACATTATTGTAAATACGAACGTATCTGGGTCTAACAGGTCTTACGCGGTTTAAAGTATTAACGCTAGCACGCACTGCTAGTATGAAATATACTAGAAGAACTCTAGAATTCATTAGTTTAACTATTACAAACAAACAAAGAAATAATCTCTATAATTTACCTACAATCTCAATATTTATGTATTTGCAACAAGCCTATTCTTTTACATCCTACTAATATTATAAACGCGAAAGTTTATAAGTATGGATGTTTGTTACTCTTTCACGCAAAATTTACCGATTGGATTTTGATGAAACTTTACAAAATAGCGTACACATCAGAATAACACAAAGGTTACTTATTATCCCGGGAACAAGTTCCTGTGGGAAACGGGAACGGCAAAACTTCACCACGTCAATTAGTGTGCAATAAAAACTCGATGCATCCATGTCACGTAGGTACTCATCGATCTATGCTCCGGTCGAACTATCATATACAGGCAGACCGACAGAGATAAATAAATGACATTGTATTGACTTAGTCCAGTATCAGCTATTTGATAAATTTATGTAGCCTTAGCATCGTTCTGTCTCCAATTCTACGACTAATGAAATCATTGAGAGATTTAATATAATTGCTCGTTTGTTTCCAATAGATTTTCTCAACTATATTCTTTATAATCGTCCATTCATCTATACATATAGTCAGAGCCATACATAAGCCTACACTCCACAGTATAAATTTTGGTCCCAAATGTGGTAAGATTTGGTCAATTTAAGAAAAATCGTTTTACAAGACACGGAATGTTCACAAAATCATAGCTCATCGCTCAATAATTTATGCTGGGTGGCAATTGAATCTATAACTTCCAGTTTCGTTATCAGGGTCACTAGCTACTAACCCAACAGACTGTTATTACTAATCGAAATTTATACACCTAATGTAATAAATTAACGAGGACACAACATATTTACCATGATTAATTCCCTCAACTCCACAACAATTTAACGCGTTTATGACAATATAAACCAGTTGGCTTAGAAATGACAGCTATATCTATATTAATATTATAAAGCTAAAGAGTTTGTTTGTTTGGTTTGCTTATCTCAGAAACTACTGGTGGGATTTGAAAAATTGTTTTTGCGTTGGATAGCCCATTTATCGAGAAAGGCTATACTAGTTGGTAAAGTTTTGCCTTTCCCGTGTCCCACAGGAACTTGTTCCCGGGATATAAAAGTAGCTTATCTGGAGAGCGGAGCTAAATGTAATTTTTATACATTTCTGTACAATTTAAGCGACGGGATTTAATTGGTGCGACGGGAGAACGAAGTATGTCACGGCCGAAGCCGTGGGGGTCACCTAGTGTTCTATTTTATAAAGAGATTAGCAGGATTTGGTTGTTAATTTGTTGATTATTTTTGAGTTCGGGTGGAAACAATGCTGTAAGTACCTTGGATATTTGTTGTAATAAGTCATCCTTGGTACTTCTGAAGTTCTGGTCCTCTAACGTAGGCTCCGACGGTGGATTTGGAGATAGGACCTCGACCGTGCTGTACGCATTCACCGGTTCCTGAAATTTAAGGTCAAAATTATAACATAAATGCATAGTTAAGTAAAATGCTTTTTAACATTCATAAAACAGGTCATCATCATCACCGAGCGTCTGTCCCAGTTGCGTTTCGCAATGCCCGGAGTCCGCTTTCCTACTTCTTTTCCTCCACTTCGCACGGTCGTCGAAATCCCCTGTAATGAGACCATTAGCGCGCATGTCATCCTTACGACGTCAAGCTAGCACTTCTCGGGTTTTCCTCTCATATTCATAAAACATGTAAACAGTGGAATTAGTTTATATTTCGGGTTGTAACTGGCTCCACGTGACATGCGAGCCTATTGCAGTGATGAGATCAGCTGCAGGTCAGTGTAGATAAATAATATATTTGAAGTTTATCTGAATTTACTCATCCTTTTTATAAGACTATTTATTCTGCTTCAATACTATTGTCCAATCAATTCCCCTATTTTATCTGAAATCGTTGCATTGACGCCCGGAATTAACTTTCCCAATATTGTCTTCCTAAACTCGTACGCTTTTCGAGAGCTTCTTTAGCTCCTTAGTAGGTTCAATTACATGACATGTCATCCTTCAGCAAAAAGGCAAACCGTTTCTATAGTATAAGGTATGAGTACGATGAATTCTATTTTTTTTTATAATTTTACCTTGAAAGGTACAAAGTAAGTAAGTACGATGTATGAGTACGATGTCGATACATACCCTAGTATCAACCCTAAGCGGTTGATGATGCGACAGCGACCTATCCGCAGTAAGTCGTATCTTCTTGAAGGGAGGGGGATCTGCAGTTGGCGGATGGTGTGTCGGAGGTGCGGGCGGAGTGTGGTAAGATCCGCCGAGCATCGAGACGCGGGCGCCGCCGCGGTAGTCGCCGGCGGCGCCCGCACCGACGCCGCCAACCGCTCCACCGCCTCGTGCGTAGCTGTTGTCCCTGGAACATACAAGACCAATCATTCATTTAAAAATTTACATGGTGAAAAGTGGGCGTACAATATGCCTCTGCCACCCCTTCGGGGATAAGGCGTGATTGATACATAAATTTTACAGCAGTCTGCAGCGCAGAGGTTCGAGTCTCGGTTATTTTTTTACAAGAAATATGTGATCCATAACAGTATTTTGGACTTTGGATGTTTTGCTATATATTACTTTCTTACTCATTCAATAGTCTTAGGTCCGTATTCCAGAACGTTTCTCAATACTCAATCAACGCTTGAGGCTAGATTTTGCCATATAAAATCTACTCTCAAGCGTCGATTGAGTATTGAGAAACGTTCTGGAATACGGACCTTAGATTACCATAACTAATAGAAATCAGGTACAATTATATGGCGGCAATTCATAGTAGAACCATAATAAATAAGGGGAGATGAGAAGAAAATCCATCACTCTCGATATCTTAATCCTAGCCATTATACAAGTTGAGGATATCCGCCCTTTGAAACAGAAGTCAAGCAGTCTTGAGGATGCCACCTCCCTCCTGTAAAGGCGAAATACGACTTGATTTAATGTTACTTCTCTTACAACCCCTAATATTTTAAGTAGAGCGTGAAGAGGCACGGTCCGCTAAGTTGAGGGTTTAAGGTATCACTACATGTAGACAGTTCCTTCAGGCAGGCTTCACTTTGGCGAGCTATATATTAGATAAGATCTTTAGGAAATGTGCAGCATATCCTATATCCCCTTCCTTGAGATGATCGATCCTTCATTGCTTTTATTTGCTCAAATAGTTAAGGTTCTCTGATTGTTGTGATCGGTGAGATTGATGAGTAAAGAATATGGTAGGTTAAATCCTCCTTTGTTTATTATAGTTCTACACTTCTACATCCAACAAACTACAGTGGTCGTCCAGTTGAACTCGCTTTGGAAGCCGAGGACCACATTACTACAAATATGTATTGAATTTTTCGATATAGATATGAGACCCATGTCATTCTTTTCTCTCTTTCTTGTGGCTATACATCTATTTGAATGTGCTTCTGACCCAGCGAAGATGGATTTGTCAATAGGGACAGGAGAAAAAGCAAAAAGACGAAAGAATGTCCGGCAATCTTATATAAAAAGTACGTGGATCTATACGATACTGTTGATACTGAGACAGTTGTAGTTTATCATAATGTCAGTGCGATATCGATCTCTATTTGAAAGAAAACTGTTTGTTGTACAATAAGAAAAACAGATGGCGCTCGTTAGTTGTATAGTTCATCTGGTGCAAAAGAATATAAGAATATAAGTTTGGGAAATCCTAAAACACATTTAAAAAGATTAGGACGTTAAAGTATCGAATTACTCACATACAACCAAGAATAAATATTCGTTTAAATGCAAAATAAGTTCCTCGCCATTAAGTTTTTTAAAGAGGATTTGATTACCAACCGAAATACACATTGAATTAATATTTAATGAATAACAATATTTGAGTAAAATTTACTGATGGTAAGTAGTTGGTAATACCTGAATAATTTTAATGAGTATTGTTTTGTTGTTGTTATTTTGACGTTGTCATTTTTTGTTTACTTTTTTAAAATAAATGTAACATAGATCAATTTTAACGGTAGTCGGAAGCCATAAGCAATCAAATTAAAGAGACTTTTTTAAAGAATTTCGACACAGTCTTCGCGTGTGTGCTATCAGGTGTTACGGTGTTACCTAAATTTGTATGAAATTTTAAAATAAATATTCTATCATCAAATTAATCATTGGGGGATGAGCAAATTTCAAACAAATTAATAAGACATGAAAAAGACCAGTATATCAAAATGAATAATATCAATCGATCTAAATACATAAATTAATGGTGCTGATGTGTCTCAATTGTTAATTATAATCTTACCCTGGCTACAATTCCATAAACAACATAAGAAATTCCAATTACTTATGTATTAATCAATGTCTCTTCTTACAAAATTTCTAAACGTAAACAAATGACGCAATAAATTATGAATGATTGTGAAAGAAAATAATGTTCAAGTCTGTTCAAGTATAGTTAGTATAAATTAAATAGGAGGTCGATCGCATGCCGAGATTCAAGGAAAGGCCAAGGTTAACACGTGGCAAAAATAGAAGAGTAAAGTGTCGTATTATACAGAACATTGCTTCTACTAAAATCCATATTTTCCATAGTGAACATTTTCTTCCCCAAAGAAAAAACCGAATTCATTCTTGACTGAAAGCTAGGAAACGAGCGCTTCTTAGAAATCACACGACTAGTAATTCTACCGACGTATAAGTATTATGCGTAAATAAATTATTCCGACAATGACGTAACAAGAAAAAAATGTACAACGTTCTGCTAAATACAGCGATAATATTGCGTAAACATCCGTTGCGGTATCTGCCGTAGTAATTAGCTACAAACAAGCAATGGGTAGCCCTGATTTTGCTCGTGTCTACTGACATTCGAATGCAGAGTTGGCAATACTATACTGTGGCGCGATGTATGTTTATTTTTTAATGTTATTCTGCTCACGTCGCGGCACCTCCACGTGGTGCGGCCAACGTGGCGTGCTAAATACAGACGCGGCCGTGTTGTCGCGTATCGCTATGCGACGAACGGTTACGTCACTCTTCTGTCAAACATTTTTATCATAAAGTATAATGATTGTTCTGCAGTGCCGCCATGTTAAATTCAGGGCTACATCTAAGTTGATGAGTTGAACATTTTCCAGCAGTTATCAGTTAGCAGCTAATAAACCTGTTTCTCTCGCTCAGAAAAGTTATTATTAGTAGTAGTCACATGTGTGGGAAGAATTTATCTCCCAGCCGCCGCTTTGTGTAAAACTTTGTTCACCGCGCGTGGTTAACCCTACATAATATATTTTCGTTTTGGTCAATAGTATTCTGTTCAATTCGCAATTGAATATTGAATGATAAGTACAACTACAAATCTGATCTGTAATGTGACTGACAATACTCTTTGGACTGACATCTCAGAGCCATTTTTTTTTCTTGTTACGCAAAGACGTTATAAAACTTCAAGGTCATTAACAAAAAACGATGAACCAGGCAGTGATTTGTCTTTGTCCAGCCGTACATCCGGAGACGATTGAGCTCGCCAACAGTATTATTTTTATACACAACAAAATTGTACATACAACTTTTTTACGGAACTTGGCTGATACTTTCTAATACTTCACCGCTATCTCTGGATGAGCATATTTTGTAGTTGAAACCAAACTCCCCAAATTTGGACATAATTAGCTATAAAAATGCAATTCACCTAGTAATCTATAAATAATATTATAAGAATATCTCTATGTTCATTTAAGTATACATAACATGGGAGTCGGGCGGAATTCAAGCAGTATGGTTGAAATTGCCATTATCTGTATGTTCAGACATTAATCATAATTATGAAGTCATTACCGTATCACTGCCTCATGGTTAAACCGAGGCTTCATGTTAGGATGCTAAGTAATTGTGAATTGTCTGAATGCGTCAGAATAGTCAAAAGATATAATAAGTTTGTGATTTATATTTATGGAGAAACGAATATGACTAGGAATGAATGAGTAAGAAACGATTACCAAAAATATAAAGAACAGGGTAGAGGAGTCAGGGTAGGTCGTGACTCGCATATCAGGACCACGTGAGCAGCAGATTGCTCAAAAACAGCAAGATCAAGTACTCAAATACCCAGATGTGTATGTATGAAAATGAAACGATAAATGAATCTACAAGCAGCGAAATATGCATGGCTCGCGAAGGCTGGAGTTTGTCCACAATCTATCTTCACGCTGTTCTTGGCGGGGTAGTCAAACCCCGCCAAGAACAGCGTGAAGATAGATTGAGAATCTTTGACTATATTTTATTCACACGACATATATAAGATATTATTTTTGAATGTATGTTTTCATTATTTAAAAACTGTAATTTGTTGTTTTTCAATTGATTGTGGGAGATCAATTATTTTATTAAATGGAATATATTTTTACTACTGTTTTATACACGAATATGTCGTGAGATATTATTTTTGAAATGTATGTCTTAATTATTTCAAATCGATAGTTTTGTATAGTGTAAGGGGATGCAATTGTTTACATGTTATCATTTATTTTAAAATAAGATCATCATCACCTCAGTGTAAAAAGAATAAATATTGTTATTTCTGTTCAAATATTTGTTTCGAAGTTGAATACTTATGTCTGATAGTACAGTTTACATTGGAATTTTATTTGATGGCACAAAAAGTATCAAAAACATTTTTGGTCAAATCTTTTGGTATAAATGTAATACATTTTATGATTTATTATGTCATAATAGCCATCTGTCAATGCTGTTTTGTTTTTTATTTTTGTATATTGAAAATTCATTGTATAAGTGTTCATGTAAAGCTATTGTCTGCTTTTAATTGGTTGGTTTTTGAAGCGACTGTTAATGCGACTGGTTTATGTTATGGCTGGGTACCTACGGGGTTGAAACATTATATTTTGCATTTGGTCAAGCATCAATCGATCCGGGCTCGGTGCAGTGTTGCCATCGTCGCTTCACTGTTTGCACATGATTGTTGGCTTTGGCCTCGGAGCCTAGTGTGCTGCACTTGGAATAGATCTTGGCTCACAAATTGCATCACTGGTAATAATTGTTTCCCGTGTAAGCGTGCTTTGATTTGTTCGCGTTGTCTTCTATCTTCATTCTGCTATTTGATTGAAGTTTCTGTTACAAAAATTGCAAATGGCTGACAATAAAAATTATTTTAAAGTTGGATTTTTGAACGCGGGCTCCCTGGGAACTAATCAGGATAACTTTGTTGCATCATTGTTACATCACCAGGCTGATATAGTGGCGATTAACGAGACCTGGCTTAGACAGAGGGAAGAGGGACGTGCCCCAACTGTACCAGAATGTCTAATGTCTAAGACGAGACATATACCGTGGCGCTCATGTATCCGTGATCGGGGGGGAGGGGTTGGATTCTATATTCGGCGTGGATTAAACGTACGAACTTGTTCTCACCCTGAACACCGGATGATTGAGCAAATGTGGGTGAAAACTAAAATTAATAATAGTGTGTTAATTTTGGGCACAGCCTATCGCCCTCCTTGGTTGGATACTCAAACTTTCATGGATGCTGTATTGGATACAATTGGTTCGTTCCCAGCATATGACTATATAATGCTAACGGGAGATTTTAATATAAATGAACTTAGTCAGGGTCATAATAATAATATACTGAAAAGTTTCTTGTCAAGCAGTGGACTGAGACAGGTTGTTACTGTACCTACACATTTCAGTAATAATTCTGCTACTCTAATAGATTTATTATGTACCAATGCTTCAGTCCGCAATGTTGCTGTGGATTCTGTTGGGATAACGCAAGGCCATGCACTGGTGATGTGTGAGTTCTTTTTTGCAAAACCTAAGATAAAACCTAGAACCGTACATTAAAGGACACTGGCCGATATTTACCAAAGTTGCTTCGAATCGCATGTCCAGTTATTTCACTGGGATGGCTTAAAAGACTTAACTGATATTGACGATCTCGTGACAAACTTCAATAGTACAGTAATATTTTTGTATGACCTACACGCTCCTTTAAAAACAAAAGCTTTGAAGGAGAAATCTGCCCCTTGGCTAACAAGTAATGTTAGGTTTATGATGCACTTACGTAATACAGCTTTAAACAGGTATAGACGTACTAAATCAGATATACATAAGCAATACTATAAAGACTTAAAAAAAGCAAGTAGAAATAGCACTTCATAGTGACAAGAGACGATATTTTGCAGATCATATAAACAACCACATACATCAACCAAAACAACTGTGGAAAAATTTGAAATCTAGAGTTTTGCCACAAAAATCAAATGACTTGCCGATACATATGGATGATCCAAATGCCATTAACGATCATTTTTTAAATGTTCCTGGAGATACAAAGGTGACACTGTCTCAACTCACATACTTTGAATTTCATAGATTTAGTACGGCCACGTTTGTTTTGAAACATGTCGAGTCCGTTACAATATATCGGATAATCAAGGAACTACGGTCAAATGCTGCTGGGTACGATGGAGTGACTCTGGACATGATCTTAATGCTGGCTCCTTTTACTCTCGAATTGATCACATTTATAGTGAATAAGTCAATATCGGACTCTAGGTTTCCAACGGCTTGGAAAATGGCGAAAGTAAAACCCATACCTAAAAAATCCTGTATAACGCACATCAAGGAACTCCGCCCTATAAGTATCCTCCCATGCTTATCCAAGATTTTGGAAAAAGTGGTTGGGATACAATTGAAACAATATATTGAGAATAATACTCTCTTGCCGGGTCATCAGTCCGGCTTCCGAAAGGGCCGCAGTACTACAACTGCCATACTGGATGTAGTGGACAACATTCTTGCGGCACAGGACCATGGTGAGGGAACTATTTTTGTTCTGCTCGATTTTTCCAGGGCATTTGACTGTTTAAATATTCCTCTCCTGCTCTCAAAGCTATCATACTATGGTTTTAATAGCAGTGCGATCAAGTGGTTTGACTCGTACTTAAGTCATCGCTCGCAATTCGTGGAACTCTCACAGCCGGATGGAGCTGTCTTACGTTCTGATGTTTCAGCCATCAATAGGGGAGTTCCCCAGGGCTCCGTAATTGGGCCCCTATTGTTCACATTGTATAGTGCAGATATCGTCCAACACATAAAGTACAGCAAGTATCATATATATGCAGACGATGTGCAGATTTATTACTCATTTAGACCCGCGGATATCCGGGATGAAAAGCGGAAGATAAACAAAGATCTGAATAGTGTGTTTAATTGGGCTCGCACAAATTCACTTGTTTTAAATCCAAATAAAACAAAACATATGATTTTAGGTTCGAAGCGACAGCGCGAAATGATTATAGCTGGCATTCTTGACAGAATTGCGGTCGACAAAGAGATCATTCAACGAGTGCAAACTGCTAGAAATCTGGGTGCTGATGGATGAGGAAATGCGTTTTGAACAACACATTTCAGATATAGTCAGAAATTGTATTTATCGCCTGAAGATATTATACACACTTCGTACATATCTGTCTATTCCACTGCGTGAATGTCTGGTGGATTCATTAATTTTATCCAAATTTAATTATTTAGACGCCGCGTACGGTCCTAGATTGTATGCCAGAACTGCAAATTACATACAGAGAGTACAAAATGCGTGTGCTCGTTTTTGTTATAATATCCCACCAAGAAGTCACGTAACCCCCTTTTTGAATAATTTTAATATCCTCAAAATGAGGTACCGAAGGGAGTTGTATTTAGCTTCTCTGCTATTTGGTGTGATAAAATGTAAATCGCCGCCATATCTGTATAAGAAACTGTCCTGGATGAGCTACAGTAGCAGATATCCTAAGCGAGCGTGTACAGATCCCTTAAGTATACCTTCTCACAAAACTACTGCCTTCAGGGGAAGTTTCAGGTATATGTCTACAAAGTGCTGGAACAATTTACCGCCACCGTTACGCAACATGGTAGGCGTGCATAGTTTCAAAATCAGGCTCAAAAATATGCTATTAAATCAACAAAAGTCCAGCACCCAATAAATTTGTTGTGTAGGTACATTCATCATCATCATCATCCGAGCGTCTGTCCCAGTTGCGTCTCGCGACGCCCGGGGTCCACTTTCCTACATTTTCTCCTCCACTTCGCACGGTCTTCGGCATCCCCTGTAGTGAGAAAATTGGCACGCATGTCATCCCTTACTCAAACCAGCACTTCTTGGGTCTTCCCCTCTTACTGGGACCCGGCGGGGCTGACATGGCTAGACATTTGTTACCTACGTAGCCCGGCGGTTGCCGCAAGACGTGACCATACCAACGAAGGCGACACTCTTGCAACTTGTCTGCAATGTCACGGACGTGAAGGCTGCCGCGGATGCGAGAGTTTCTCACGCGGTCCTTCCGCGTGACCCCACACATCCACCGCAGCATCTTCATTTCCGTGACACGCAGCTCCTGCTTGTGTCGCTCCAATATCGGCAACGTCTCACTGCCATGTAAAAGGACAGGTCTAATAATGGTTTTGTAGACCTGTCCCTTCAACCGGATCGGCATTTTAGGGTCACAAATGACACCGGTCATCTCCCGCCATTTGGCCCACGCGGCAGCAATGCGTGACATGACATCGCAATCGATGTCACTGGACGTGTGAAAAACAGATCCCAGGTATTTAACCTGGTCCGTGCGCTCGACCAAATCACCGCCTATGCGGACGGATGTGGGATCTGTCGAGTTTAGTGCCAAGTACTCGGTCTTCGCCACATTTAGTTTCAGACCGCCGTTCTCAAGCGTCTCCTTCCACGCCTTTACACGTCGCACCAATCTGCCCCTGTCCGCGTCTGCCAGCGCAATATCGTCAGCATACATGAGCAACCATGGAGGCTGCTCATGTGGGTTTCTGATGCTGTCCGACAATTCGTCTAATATTACACTGAACAGAAGCGGACTAAGGACCGAACCCTGGTCTACCCCGACGGTGATGGGGAAGGGTTTCGTGTCGCCAACAGCAGTCCGAACCATTGAATCGGAGTCACAGTACATGTCCCGGATAGTGTCAATATAGACCTCTGGAACCCCTTTGGACCGCAGTGCCCACCAGATCATCGCACGAGGAACACAGTCGAAGGCCTTCTGCATGTCTAGGAACAAACAGTGCAGAGGCGTGTTCTTCGACCTGTATTTCCCTGCGACAACGCTCAGGGCAAAAACAGGGTCCGTGGTCCCATAACCAGGGCGAAACCCATATTGACACTCCGAGAGAGTGCACTCCTGCCGGATCCGAGAGTCTATAATCCTCTCGAAGATCTTCATGGTGTGGGACATCACCTTAATACCGCGGTAGCTCCCGCACTCCTGCACTGACCCCTTACCTTTGAAGACTGGAGTAATAATACTCAGTCTCCATTGGTTTGGGATCTGCCCGCTGAGGAGTATGCGGTTAAAAAGGTTTACTAAGATGCCCACACCGCGAGGACCTATCGCCTTCCAGGCTTCGATGGGGACTCCATCGGGTCCGACAGCTTTCCGATTCTTCATGCGGCTTCAGGACTTCTCCAGGCGTGTAGGTACATTCATATGACATATTTATATTGCATTGACATGCATAAATTATAAAATTATAAAATTTTAATTACCTTAGATCTGATTCTAACCATATTGTTGTAGATATTAAATTACTCCTAATTCAATTTTATTAGGTATTATTAATTAATTTTCAATTTATATTTTGTGACTATTTAGCTTAAACTCTTACATCGTCATATGACTGTTGACATCAAAATATTTCCAAAAAATAAAGACACATTTACGTCTGTACTGCATTTTAATTATTAACACGTACTAGTCTCTGAGGCTTCAGCTGAAAATCAGCGCTGCAAACATTTTGTAGCATATGCTTTGCTGTGGCCTTTTAGTCACACAGCACTGTACCTAGCCACCGATACCAAACGCGGTGCCGAGCCATACATAAATTTTGCCTACACGAAGTAGGAAATAGCGGACTCGGCTTTTGTTTGTTATTGTTTTTCATTTTATCATTTGTATTTTTTATTTTATTTGTATTTTGTTTTTCTCTGTGTGTAATTTTATGTGTTTGCTATGTACTTTTGTGTTTTGTGCTAATAAAGAACTTATCTATCTATCTATCTTATTTTATTTATTTATATCTATCTTTTATCTGTATGATAGTATTGAATAGATAAAACTGCAAGAAATCAAAAAAATTATCAATTTCCAGTTACTCGTTTGACGGAAGTTCCTTAGGTTTCATTCTAAACTTCGCAGTTGAAAAAAGACTTTTTATTAACTACATAACAAAGTTCCACACTGTACGCCAAAACATGTCGGCCCACATAAAAAATTAATGGAGTCTGAATTTCTGAAATAGCATTTCTACATTTATTTCACTATATTTTATTATCGTGTGAAATGCATTTGTTGATGTTATTTCTGGTACTTTTCATAATCAATCCAGTTGGATCGGCTCCAAGGTTATTAATAAACGTGCAAGTCATTTCACTTGTTCTAAATTAGTATCATTTCAATGTTTTTGAGCCGCACGTCTATTGGAAAAATATAGGGATATGGGATAGCTGTCTGCGGGGATATCATAATTTAGGTAGTTATTGTAGGCGTCATAAAATGCCATTAAGTTTTAAAAAATCCAAAAGATAAATAATCGAAAGAAAGAGAAACCGTAGACAAAAAGTTACTTGTCTTTTGACTCATGTTCTGCGATATTACAATTTCACTAATAAATTTACGTCTACGGTTTCAAAATTTTCAAATTCTTAGGCTATATTGAAATTACTCTACAGATGGTGGCCCTAAGAAGTTTAGTGGCGACGGATTCCAAAAAATGTATCTGTTTACTAGTGCTACCCGTGCGAACTAAGTAGAGGAGAGTTTACAATATGTGCATTGTGAACTTCATGTTATTAATGCCAAGCAAGAAATTGTGATTTCTTCTCTAAGCATCCTACGCTATCCTTACTTTTAAGACGGGAGACCTGATTGTGACATGCTCATTTATGAGTGTCCTCCGGGAGGCAGTAACATGGTATTTGTTGAGTCAAGTTGAAGGCCTTTGGGGTATCATGAAAATTTTTAAAGCTTTTTTTCAATGCCGCAAAAGTACTAGAGTGTTACACTTCTGGTGTTGCAAATTTCCATAGTTTACGGTGACCGCTGGCGTATGCATGTAAAATAGTATAAAAAGTAGGTACATGGAAAATTTGCCTATGATGTAAGTAGCCTAGCACTTAACAAAGCATCGCATAGTGGATTCTTTAACGCTCTCGCATCCGTTTCTTTTGTCGCGCTATCAAACCTGACTACAAGAGATACAAGGTCATTAATATATGAGTAATTAATGACGTTCTATTTGCTCGATGTTTCTACAGACCTTCCACAGTTGTATAAATTACGTATAATTTTCAAGAATAATCCACTATCAGATTAAAATAGTGATAGATTAGAATTGTAAAGTGATAACGTATGCCGATGACACGGTTTTGCTTGTGCACGGGCCACATTGGAATGACACTAAACTCCTTGCTGAATCAGCATTGTCTGCTGTCACGAGGTGGCTTTGCGAGAATCTTCTTACATTAAATATTGACAAAACGAAGTGTCTTACTTTCGCAGCAAATGCCGCATCCCTCCCCCTTCCTCTTTTAGCTTAGTCGGCCATGGACCAAATTGTGGTAATAATCCAAATTGCGACTGCTTGCAAATCGCTTGTGAACCGAAAATCAAATACCTTGGCGTCTGGATTGACATCACCTCTCCTGGACCGAACACATAAAAGTCACAACTGGGAGAATTAGGAAACTGATGTATCTATTTAGACAGTTGCGCTTTGTTTTGGATGTTACTTCACGTAAGATGGTTTTTCATGCCCTGGTACAGTCAGTGGCAGGATACTGAATTGCAGCTTGGGGTGGTGCAGGAAAATCCAATCTTCTTACTCTTGAAAGAGCACACAGGGGTGTCTTGAAAATTATGACTAAATGTCATAATTTAGCCTATTTGGTTCCCAACCTCTCAACTTTATAGCGAACTAAAAATTCTAACGGTTAGAAAGCTTTTTGTACTAAGAGTTGTACTCCGTAAGCATACTGAGCTTCCTAACTACGGTATCCCATACAAACGTAGATCTGATAGGATCTGTGAAATAGAATTGTGTAGAACTCAACTTGCCAAACGACATTATCACTTTTTAGCCCCCTCACTGTATAAAAAATAGTTATGCTAACCGTAACCGACTGATGGACTACAAACACACACACACACACACACACACGCACACACACACACACACACACACACACACACACACACACACACTCACACACACACACACACACACACACACACACACACACACACACACATACACACACACACACACATACACACACACACAACAGCATATGGTACACTCCACAACATTTCCAAATTTTATGTACCTAATTCTACTTAATTAATTGCTACTTGTAATAATAATAGTTTATTTATTAGGCATCTTTAGTTATAAGATTGTATAAGGAACACATGCACGAGGGGAGGGAGTTAGTGACTGTGCCACAGTGTTTCACTACTGCAGTCACTATCAAGCTATGTCAAATGTAGATTTGTCATGTGCCAAATAAATATATTTACCAAAACGAGCATATACTCGTATGCAACGATTAATGCTCTGCAGAAGTCGAAAAAAGTATGCAAGGTCGCAAAGACTTGCGGTTTGTCCTCTCCGACTACCTCGTCAGAGATACAGTCTGAAGGTTGTCAGTATCCAGGTATAACGTAGAAATGAACAGTAAAACAAGATCTTTCGATAGGAACGAGACGGAGAAGTGTCGAAATAGAAAATTTAACACTACGTTCAGCTTAGTCACTTACATCGAGTCCAAGATTCGATCCGGATATCACTAGAGTAACTGTACTAAAATAATAAAATTACTTCCTCAGAAAGCACCCACACACGTAAACACAGAAACAACACCTACAGTATACGTAAAGTACAAATTAATGTAAACAGTAATGATAAGCTGAGAAACTGGAAAGTTTTAATGTGTTTATTTATATGATAAAAAATAGTATCAAAGATTTACAACACTGGTTTTTTTAAATTTATTACTAATGATATTACATTTTTAATTAATCGCCAAGTGAAATCTATTTGCTTTTATTTGTCGTATAATAGTTCTAGTGATGTTGTTATAAAGGTTGTTTTCCTTTGTAGTATGTTCTCAAAGAAATCTCAATTATTCAGTATATTGTGCAAAAATACTGTAATCATTTCCCATGGCGGGTATTGTCGCTTGTGGACGAGCTATTATTACGCCTCCCGCGCCACATTCAACTGATAGGGTTGCTGTTTACCAGAAAAGTTAGATTATAGCCTGTCAGTATAATTTTATATCGTATACTCCGTGGGGAGATGGGTTCAGATGCCCGTTAAAAGATATTATATAGGCAGTCGTCAAGGACTCCGTAACAAAAAGGAAAGCAGTAATTTTTATGTTTATTGATTGTATGTAATATAAAGTCTTATATTTTAAGTAGAAAATTAAACGATTACGTTTTTTATCAGCAGTAAGATTTATTTATTACACGGAAACTGCTGTTGGAATACTACCTTAAAACATCTATCTTTAGCCAAGATGTCTTGGGTCTTTATTTATAACTTTTACTTTCAATATTTGATGATTGAACATAGATTTTTTTATTTATGATTTTACCATCATCTTTATTTTAGCAAGTGTATCGGTTTTTTGCTGTCCTTTCAGGCATCTTTACTAAGTATTAATCATCAAATACAATGAGAACAAAGTATTCCGATCCCAGCACACATTCTTTAGCAAACTGCTGGTATAATTTTCAAGGTGTGATATTGCGCAGTGCACCCGTGATATAATCAAGAATTTTAAGCCCATCATAATCAAACAGTCTTCTGTATTGCTTTTTCACAATATATGAGATATTTTAAATTTAGGTCTAGGCAGTGAACAATAGGGCCGCAATTAGTCTTTGCTCTATCAATAAACTTATTTATTACCTATAAGCATTAAATGTTAATAACGAGGTTAAAGTTTAACATTTTTATAATATAGGTATAATTTCTATAAATTCTAAAACTAAGAATATTTCTTATCTTATCCATAAATTACGCGACGTCTACATTCTACTGTATAATTTTCATCAGATATTTTAAATTAAACCTGAATTTATAAATATGTAAAAAAACCGCTAGCAATTTTAATTACTTGTATTTATAAATAATTACAAGAAACAAAAAAAAAACGAAACACTGAACGTGAATCATGGATGACGCCACAGTTCTTTAATGTCCATAGAAAAGGAAAAAATAACAGTCAAGTGCATGTAGGACCACGCGCAATAAAGGGTTCCGTAGCTGACATTTCGTACGAAATTGATACTTAAAAAAAATTACTTCGAAAAGTACCTACATTTTATCAGACGGTTGGCTATAACCCGAAAAGTTTATCCTACTTGGTGATACATTTTTCCTTTTAATTCAGTTACATGTTCACTTAAGAGAACAGCAAAAGTTTAGTCGCTGGAGGAGTAGAGGCTCGTACTTGAATTTGACAAATATTAGTTCCTTAAAACTTCTATATCAAATGAACCTTTTAATCGAAAAATAGGTAACGATAGATAGCTCAATGGATAATACGACTGGGTAGACGCGCGGAAAAAACATCTCTACTTTACGCATAGGGGGAGGTGGTATCCTAAAGTATTTCTTTTTAATGATTTTATTTTCCGCCTTTAATAACTAAGTACGAAAAATACCGATATAGATGAACAAACACAAAACAATAAAGTTTCCTTGTTGAATACGAGACCCTAAAATGTGGTAACATAACAGAGCATTGTTTTTTTGTGAAATTACGTAGCCTGCGGCACTGAGGATGCTCATTATATTCTGAAAATATCTTGCAGGCATTTCGTAACACAAGAAGTTGACTATATTTTTGAAGTACCAATACTTTTAGGGTGCAACAGGAGAATGATAAAGATCAAGGTACTTATTTGGCAGAGAAATAATCTGATAAATTTGATTTGATTTATCGAAATGTTTAGCGTTCCAGCAATAGATGCTTTTTGTTAATATTATAATTTCTGTAATGGTTCTATGGTCGAGCTCACTGAAGACATGAAAAAAATAATTAGAATAGCCTTCTGGGCGGGGCATTTATTACTTAGTGCGTACTTTCTCTGCAACTGCGGACCTCTCATACACAAACGATGCACCTTCTTTGGCAAAAACCTGCTTTAACCAGAGGACGTACAGCACTTTACTGCCTAAGATATCCTCAAATTTCTGACTCTCATAGGAATTAGCAGCGTACTCTTACAATTTAGGCGAACACAATAGATCTGCTCAGGTCGCAGTGCTACAGAACTTTCTAGCCTGCTAATGCAACTTAATAATAATAATACTTTGAACGTACAACAACGACAACGATAATGGTTCTTATACTAATTATGCCATAAAGTCCTTATAACTTCTTATATGTTCTGTGGTAGAGCTTAATAGACCCCTTGCACTCTTCTACATGGTTAACCTGATAGAAAAAAAAAATTTACATCGACCAAGTTGATGTGACCTGTATTTCCAGTTTCCTTGGAGCACGATTACTAAAGAATCTTTATATTTTGCATTCCGTTGCGGAACTCGCATACTATGGACTATGATGAAAACAACTATGGACTGGATTATAACCTAGAAATACCGGTTCTGTAATACAAAAAGTAACCTTGTAAAGCTGTAGTTCGAAAGACACGCAAAATGGCGCTCTCGTTTTAATAGCAGTTTCTGTGAAAGGAATACCTTTATTATCCTGCTCTTTGGGTACATATTTATCGTAAGGTGGAAGTATTAGTAAATCACCATACCAGCTACCCGTACCGTTACGATAGTAACGGGCGCCACTACCGTATGCTAATAATGTTGCGCTCAATATCTTAATAAGTTTTTCACATCACTATCATGTAGCAAAGTTTGCATGGCTGTATTTAGACTTAACATGCTAATTTTATACGATATTTACCTATAACAATTTCCTTAATATTGTACTAAAGGAATTTCTTAGAAACAAACCGCGTATTGGTCGGCCATTGGCGATTGTCTTATATATCACCAGCAGGACTTGGCATAAACTGATTTAGTCGAGAGAGTAAAAATATGCGAGTAGTTCGGCCCCCACTATTGGAATGGGAACTTAAATATTGGTGATGATGAAATGTCAGTGCAGGAAAATAAAATAACACATAAATGTTTCGATGACAACCCTAACTCTAAACAATAGTGTTGTTTCGTTGGTTCCTTATCTCGGCACAAGTAGCTGGTTCACATTGTTTTGTCGGTGACTAAAGATAAATCTGTGTAAAGGTTTAAGCTGTTAAACTGAAAGAGGCAAATCCCTGTCAGATAATCACACACAGTGCAGTAATCAAACCACGCAGTAAGATTTATTATATTTCGACCTCCCGTCGCACCTATTTAATCCCGTCGCTTATAAATTCTATAATGATGCATAAAAATTTGCCAGATTTGTCGACATTTATGACTACTGCTCTGCTTCCCAGTGTAGTAGCGTAATGATATATAGCCTATAACCTTCCTCGTTAAATGGGCTATCTAACACAAAAAGAATTTTCAAATCCGACCAGAAGTTCCTGAGATTAGCGCGTTCTACCAAACAAACAAACTCTTCAGCTTTATAATATTAGTATAGATTTGATAATCTTATTCGCCGAAGGGCGAAGGAAGCTACAGCTTAGGCATACTCAGTTACGTTCACGAATTGTATTTGGACCCACGCAATAGGTGGTCGTGTTGAATAGAAAGGAGCAGATTGTGGCCTACCTACTGTTGTAATTAATTAAACGCTTTAAGACTTGGCTTAATAGCTCACCATGTTATGGGTAGCCGCAACTTACGAATTTGCACTTTATGGATCTGAGTTATCCAGCCGGAGGTTTTCCAAACCTCCGGTGACTAAAACACCAACCAAATGCGAGGATCTCTAAGATTCGGGTTTCGAACGAAGCTAATTTTTTTTTAAAGCTCTCGAACCTAAATTCAATTCTTTTCAGTTACAATCACAGCTTTCAGAAAGAATGACGTCATTTATTTACGTCCATTAAAAAACTTTCTAGCTCACGTGACGCGAAGAGGAAAACATTTACACGCGACTGGTTTTTAAAACCTTCCAAGAAATTGTAGTTGATAGCTGTGTGATGCGGTGTGTGTATGAATCATAGTCAACCATATTCTTAGCATACGATAAAATAGCTGTTTTTAAAACTTGATTACTTAGAAACGAATTCACAAAAACTTCTAGGTTATAATACTATGGGCAAAACCTTGAGCGATTAATGTTCATTATTGGTTTATTTATAATAAACTAGCGCTGCTTCAAGGTTTCGCCTGTGAAAATAGCGCTTAGAAAGTACCCAAATTATAAGAGACTCACGACTGGCTAGACTACAGTTACTATCTAAGTGTAATAAACGATCAAGATGAATCAGAATGCGCTGTTATCAATTCATCAACTCATGCTAATGAGTTGAACGCACGGTATTAATAAACCGTTCATTTATTTTTCTAATTGAGCCATCATTCGTCTTCGTATTGGACAGCCAAAGTTTCATTATGGATTCTGTACGCGCTTATGAATATTAATGTTAAATTAATACTATAAAAATACTAATTAGATTCAGGTTTTGCAACAGGCAGCGTTTAATTGTAACTAACATAAATACACTGCTTGAACAAAATGTCTACTCTGCGGGGCCTCGCTATGAAGGATGAACTCAAGAAACCTTAGATGACATGTATATGTATTAAATAAGTCCCACTAACAGATATGAGGAAGATCGTGCGCGAAGTGGAGACTCTGACTTTCTGATCGGCTTATCCAAAAACTGAAAATCACTAGATACATATTGGACATTGGCCAAAGGGCAAAGACGTATTTTTTTATGTTACTTATGCCTTAGAATAGATTTGCACATGCAAAAAAAAAGGTTGTACTAAACTACGTTGATGTAAATTAAAATTTTTAGACTAGTATGAAAATACCAACAAAATTTACTATTTGATGCGAAGCGCAGTAAATAGAAAGAAAGACGTACTTTTTTTACTTCTATGTGAGAGAAGCATAGTTTTATGGTTCTATATACTATACCTATATGAATAAAAAATGTGTCATGCTATATGACTAGTTTCTTGTTAAGCCGCACTCAAGTAAGCTGGCTGTCTAGATTTTATGTGAGCTGTTATTTACAGAATCGGTAACGGTCACGAAACACTCTTGAAGATAACGATTTTGTGTACTCACAAATGTACAGTTACATTTTGATTAATATTATTGTACCTATTTTAAATAAAATAAATATACCTAGTTTCGAAAAAACATGCCTTACCTAGTATGTAAAAAATACATTTTTTTCAATTACAGGTTCAATAACTGAAAGCACCTTCAGAATTTAAAACTGCTTTTCTCGACGACCTATTATAATAGATATAGACATAGGCCAATATAAAAAAAAAACTAAACTAAGCCTACAGAACTAAAAACTAAATTTATTAATAATTTATTTATCTAGACGCCTTCGCGGTCTGCTATATGTACATGCATATATGCACACACTATAGCTGCGTCTCGTAACGGTGTCGCGAGTCCAGAGATTTTATCTCATCTAAAAACACGGCAATGGGCTCACCACCTGTTACGTGGGACAAAAATGCAGACGGTGAAACGTGGGTGTTTAATATGCTTCTGCCTACCCCTTCGGGGATAAAGGCGTGACAATATGTATATATGTAAACATATGCTTACCGCGCAGTAAGAAGCTTTCAATTCAAAATAAAAATTAATCCTAATATTTTTCTACATAAACGGCTAAAATGTTTCATAAAACTAACGTACCAATTTCCCGAATTTAAATACAAAACGGGGTTGAAGACTACCGTCTACTTACATTCACTCTAGCTAGACCCTATACTGAGACAATGAAGAACATTTTAGCAAAATTCTTATGAATACTGAATTTAACTTACTCATGACCTACATCCACAAGTAACACCTTTCACGCCTCTAACAGACACTCAATGACGGTTCCAAATTAATGTTCAAGAGCACTCAGTACGAACATTTATATTCAGAGTGCGGTGATGCAACACCCTACAAAGATAACCTACATCAGTTATCTTATAGAAGTGGCGCTAGTGATTGCCAAAACGAACACGAGATTATGCCGTTGCCAAAAACATCTCGAGGGCTACCAAAGAATCTTGGCACTATTTGAAATGTTTACTCAGAATACAGAACTGACAGTAAATGATAAATACTTATTTTTGAGCAGATCTTTTTTAGAACAACAAGGCAGTAAAAGTGTGACGTCAGAAAACGAGTCTGAAGAGAACCGAAGGTAAGCATGTGGAATATATATATCAGAATATGGTAGTAGATCTTTATGGTCAAAATAACACGGACGGTAACAGCGGATTCTTAATGATTGTAGTTACTGGTTTTTAACTTTTTAAAAAGTACCTATTTCATAAGTAGATATGTTTTTTAATATACATTTCTTATAAGATAGCTTATTAAATATTAATATTCTTGGTTACATGCAGTAAACTAAAGACTAAAGATGGAGTTTAAAATTAAAAGTTAATAAATAACATTAAATAAATATTGGGGGACACTTTTCATATAGCACCATCTAGCCCTAACTAAGCTTTTTCATGCTTGTGCTATGGAATCTAGACATCTGATAAATATTTTATATATTTCTGAATATATACTTATTATACATAAGAAACATCCAAACATTTTTGGATCATACAAATAGTTATTACGACCCGGGAATTGAACTAACTTAAGTCAGTTAAGAATTCAATAAGACACTCCCAATAACGATGTTTTATTAAACAAGTGTCTGGTACTGCGAGTACAGTCGATTTCGCAAAGCATAACGCTGGGGACAATGAGTTGTGCGCTATTGTTTCACCATCACAACTTTCAAGCAATTTAACTACACCTCGAAACAGTAGGCAAGTGTTTATACTCTCATGTTTAACATGTGCTATGACAAACAAATGCACAGCTACTGCTAAAACGAGCTGCGTATCTACGAAAATTTTTGAGTGAAACGCAAATAAGGACATCTTGAATATCAGTATGGGGGAGGGTATAAATAAATTACTCAGAAAACACGATAAATCGTCTATTTCGGCAAAAAAATATTTATAAATCTAAGGAACTTCTAGAAGTATGTGCTTCACGGTGTGTAGATCTTTTAGATACGTAGATACAAACTGGAATTGAAGACTACAGTATGAACGACAACATGAAAACGTGACAATATTCAATACTCCCAAACTTGGAGTTGCAGCCTGGAGTTCACTTTTATTTAGTTGGTAGGTTATCGTTTGGCTCATCATTTTCGTCATTGTTGGGATCGACTGCCGTCTGACCTCCTGTAAAGGCACCAATAGCAGGTAAGGTTGCTTGGGCCGATCTTAGTGAGGCTCCATACACCCTATACAATATCAGTCAATACATCAAGGGTGTTGAAACCGACCTGTATGATAATGCGGCGGATCCATAGCCGGGTTGCAGTCGCAGCTGTGCCGGGGGGTAAGGTTGGGGTGCGTAGGGCGCGGCCGGCGGCCGGGGCTGCGGCGGTGCCACCACAGCCCCCGCTGGCTTGCCGCCGTAAGCCAGCGCGCCGCCGCCGTGCCCGTGATCCGTCTGCCCGGGCCTGGAGACAACAGAAAATATACATGAAAACATCGCACACATTTTTAATTGGAGCTCCTTTCTTCACCGATTCGGATTTTCGCTTTGTCCACGAACTCCTCCCAAACCACTCAAAACTTTTTGATCAAATTTGATCCTTAATACGACATCTAGCCATAGACGGTTAAAAAAAATTTAATCGTAAATCGGACATACCATGGACGAATAATCACCGAAAGAAAAATAGACACAAAAGGACTCGAAAAACGGCAAAACGTAGACATTTAGACTTGTGCACCTAGTAGAACATCGATTTCAGAGAACATTTTGGACAATATTTTATTTTATGGCGATAGTAGCCTAGTCGCTTGGGCTCCTTTACACTCAAGTGACTGTAAAGGAGCTCAAGCTACCTCGCCTGCTAGAGGTGCACCTGCTGATTAACGAATGATGCTGCAAGGTCAGGCTGCAGTTGCTCCCAATAATACCAAAAATAAAAAAATTAACCAACGCTGCCGCTGCTCGTAGCAGCCAATAAAGGCAGACCCCAAGCTCGAAATCCAGGTAGAGTTTGTAAGTAACTGAGTCGACATCGACAGCCAATGTGTGAAAAGAAAAAGGAACATTTAATAGGCATGTCGCCTTTCGCTTTCTGTCACCAAATAGATTTAGATAAATTAATGTCTGTCTGACCTAAAAACTTCCACGATATTTTGTTTATACTCGTAAACTTAATACAGTACAAGTTAATCTTTGTTAATTAATGTCTACTCTGCGTTTTTCGTACCACGCATGCATCGTGTTTATATCAATACATGTAGTTTTTTTTTTATTATAGTAGGTATAAATGAGGACCTTAACCGCTGATGATATTATATTAGTAACGGTCACTATTGTTCACGAAGTATGTATTCATCAAATACATCAAGGTTGTACTGTGCAAACCTTTCATCAGTACCGAGGCACCAGCGAAACCATATTGTTTAAAAAATATCGTGTTCTGAAAAACTATTAAAAATAGTTCGTAGGAAACCAGCAAAATATCTGGGGTTCTGCCTTACATGTAGTGTTATAAGTATGCAAATTTTAAATAACCCATAAAATAGCCGTTATACGAGTACGTACGTAATAACAATAAATTATGTGACCGCTCGATATCCGTCCGCGAATAGCTATAGCGATGACTCACGGGTCAGTCACCTCTGCTATTGAATAGATGGTGCGGGATACAGTGGCAGGGGGTCTCGTCATGCTTGTTCTTTGCTGTTGAATAATATCATCTGGGGCCGCATAGCTGATACAATCAGTAGGGGAATGGCAAATACCCTGCGCTCGCTCAAGGTCATGCGTGTTCGTAGCGTGAAAAAGTCAGTGAGTGAAACGATGACTTGATGAATTCTATGGATTTTAAAGCAATACAAATGCGGCTTAAGCACTCGGTACAGCACAATATGAATTGGTAAATATTGAACCTATTTTATGTTCAGGTAGAATTATTAGATTGTAAAGTAAAAATAGTATTTTTTGTGAAATAACAAAGTAAGCACACGAGTAAAGAAAGGGAATTCGATTCCAATATTCATAAGGAATGAGAAAATGTAACAAATTTATTATAAGTCATAGGCTGAGACATACTTTATTTTATCCCATGTGACAGGTAGGTGGAGAGGACAGCCCATTGCCGTGGTTAAAACGACAGGTCAAAAAATATAACAATTTAAACTAAATGTTAACAAAAAAATATATAAGGTTGAAAATAACACGGCCACAAATTACTGCGAGCGCCGTTCGAAGAATTATCTTTGACATAGTATTTTCATCCATATTTTCCTTATTATAAAACAAAGTCGGTCGTCAGATGCGTGCGCGATAAAATTAAAACTATTGAACGGATTATCATGCGAGTTTCTACTAATACATAGGTGTCAAGATTTAGCAAAATTGCTTGAAATATTACGAGAATGTTAAAGATGTCGGAAATAATTTCCGAGGCCTTGCAAAGAAAATGCTGCCTAAACCCTTACAAACATAACAAAACGTACTTACGTATGTTTTTACTTTTATGGATCTACAGAAACGTCCGCAGTAGTTTGAATATAAGATTCATTCAAATTTATATATTTCTCAGTATATTTGCATCGACTCGCCTGATGTAAACTGGGCCTAAGTGCTCTATATGTCATTGTGAAGTATGAAATCAGAACTGCATTTTACTATGAACCATATATACCTACTTAGATACGTAATACATAAATTACATATTTAATTAAAACAACATTAACACTTAACAATGTTACTGAATGACCCTTGACCTTTTTAGTAGGTTAGCTATTTTTACCAACTTAATTCAATTTAATGTATTCAATTGATCTACATTGTGAATAGTTTCAACGCTTTACTACGCAGGTAGGTATTGGATATAAGCATTTCAGTTCTTGTTAAGGACGTAAAAGGCCACACTTGGATCCCTGGGGCCCCACCGTCTTCACCTGCTAGTGGTGCACAAATAAAAGTGGATCCCAGGCTCCAAAACCAGGTAGAGATTGCAGTAGTTGGAAATACATTAAAATGAAGATGAGTTATTCTTAAATGAATAGTCACTATCACAAAGAATTATAAATCAATCTATTCTTAGTCAACTGCTGGCAAGTTTCTCCCAATTTTGACCATAAGACACATGTGTGACATCATTTTGGGAGTGTTATTAGCCTTACTGTACCACTGGCTAGAAGAGTTGGTACAATGTTTTGTTTGGAACCCCTTAACAAATCTTACTAATCTTCTCTTCATAATTTGCAGGTAAGACTGACTTGGACGCAGAAGTTCTCGGTAGGACCCCACACCCGTGACTACCTAATTAAATGCAGCATATGCAAAACATAATTGATATTTCGCACATTCTTCACATCTTTAGTTGCAGATATAACATATGTCAAGTTTGTTGGAATTTTGGTACGACTGACAAAATGGTCACAGATTTTCTCCAGTATAAGTCGAACCCTTATTGTGAGATATCACCGATTTGAATAGACTTGCCCCTTCTACATGGTAGCAACAAACATAACATAACATACTGTCACGCCTTTATCCCCGAAGGGGTAGAGGCAGAGGCATACTATACACCCACGTTTCACCGTATGTTTTTCTTTTTGTCCCACGTAACAGGTGGTGAACCCATTGCCGTGTAGAAGTGAACAGATGCAGGTTGTGGCGACCTGCTGTTGAAATTTTTCAAGCCGCCCATAAGGCCTTCAAATGGCTTAACGACTGCCATGTCACTGGCAACCGGGATCAACGGCCTAACGTGCCTTCCGAAGCACGGAAACGCTTGCAAATATAAATGCCACAAAGTGGTAACCCATCCGAGGACCAGCCATAGTGAAAGTTGCTTAACGCAGTGATCGTTTCCAGAACACTACGTCCGCGGGGCCCCGAGCGCTTTTGGTAGCAACAAAACTACTAGTAAAGTGTGTAAATTATCTCTGCATACCCCCTGGGGGATATAATCGTGATTGTATGTAATGTTATGTTCAATTCTTTAGTTCATTATGAAATATCTATCTTGTCACCTCCACACAAGTGTACAAAACACACTTTATGTGCTGAATCACAAAACAAATAGAGTACTCGTCATATTTTGTTATTGAAATGATTAACCGCTGGCGAGTGTTTCTGTTAGCTTCACCTTTCATTATCTATTATAAGTGTGCCCCGCGGTCTCAGTGTTCTGTAAACGATCACTGAGTTACGCAACTTTCACTATGGCTGGTCCTCGGATGGGTGACCACTTTGTGGTATTTACATTTGCGAGCGTTTCCGTGCTTCGGAAGGCACGTTAAGCCGTTGGTCCCGGTTGCCAGTAAAATGGCAGTTGTTAAGCCTGCTTGAAAATTTCAACAGCAGGTAGCCACAACCTGCGTCTGTCTATTTCAACACGGCAATGGGCTCACCACCTATTACGTGGGACAGGAATCCACACGGTGAAAAGTGGGCATATAATATGCCTCTGCCACCCCTTCGGGGATAAGGCGTGATGGATATTTTATTTATTATAAATGTGTTTATTATTATAACAACTCTGTATTTATATATTTATTTCACTTCTGTTCACGTATTTACAACAGACATATAATTGCCATTCCTTTTTCCCCAATAAAGTAAGAGAGACAGATTAACAAAATTAAAGTGTCTGTTATTATTAAATTTTACATAATGCATAGTTTTACGGTAAGTACCCGACATATCTATTGTTTCTATTTTTTTCGCTGTCTGTCTGTCAATCTGTTCATTCCGGATAAACATTAAAGTGCTGCACCTGCACATTTCTTTTTTATTTTTACTGGCAGATAGGATAGCTGATATTATAAGATGTAACTTAGGCTATGCATGGATCGCGAAGCCTGGCGATCTGTCCTCTCCGACTACCCCGTCAGGGATACAGCGTGAAAATAGTATAGTAACTTAGGCTACATTTTATCCCCAATTTTCCACAGGAATACATAATAAATAAAAAATATGTGTGTATCAGAGTACACAGGTAAGAAGTGAAACTTTACGTTGAGAGAAATTTTATAGCTGTAAAAAAATCGTCACTTAAAAATATCAGAAACCTTTTCTAGTGGCACGCCCCTGTTACAATCAGTTTTTCGGAACGACTTTCATTACATACCGTGAACCTTTCAAACATTTGCTTTAATACCATAAAAAAAGAACTAGTCAAATATTTGCAAATCTTTATAAACATACACCATTACTATTTCGAATAAAATTAGTCGAACTTATTCTATCTACGACGTATTTCCTTCGCAACATAGATAACGTCATTCACTAGAGAGCTATTAATAGCTACGTCTGTTAAAGTACAAAATTATGTTAAACAAGTCTGTAAAACTGGTATGTAGGTCAAATAAAAATATTGTCTAAATTAATTAATTTAACCTACATCAAATATTGCATCAAAAATAGATTAAATGTATAAATCTGGAGAACAACATACACACACAAAGTGCTATATGTAGCGCGTTATAAATAACATGTAACGAAGCCATTGCTCTAGGGAGACCTGCAACTTAAGTAATTACTTTAATATGTTTCCTATTTTGTCTTTGTTTTGGTTTTCTTCTAGAATAGAAAGGACACTATGGCATAGAACAAAAGTAGTAGTTGGAGTAGACAAAAGTATTTTCGATATTAAATGAACTGTGTATTTACAAAAAATGTTATGTATTGAGTTTTCTAGAATTTTGGCTGGAATTTGGCTGAAACTTGGTATACAGATAGCTGACACCCTGGATTAAACATTACTTTATATCTCGGGAAAAATTGCTGTAGGGAACGAGTACAGGGAAACTTTACCACGAACCACGAGCAGGACACCGACTGGTTGTAATATTTAATACAAAATTTGTTTGAAGAGTTGTTATTTAAGAAGTTATGGCAATATTATCTTTGTTTAATGTATAAACAGAGTAACCACAGATACTTAATACGTATGTGAATATGCTGTTAACATTGTTGCAACTATGTACAATGGAATGTTGTTCGTCACACGCTCTTAATTTCTTTCCAAGACCATACAAAGAATTTATTTAAAATGCGGATCTGAAAGCAACAAGACCCCATGTGAAGTTTGAACTCTTTTTACTCCAAATACGCGACAGTTTAAACACATTATTAAGACCAGCACGAAACCTGAATGTAGTGAACCGGTTTCTCCTCGTTGTTCAATTTTAAAAGTCACTGTATGAGTCAAATAAGTGTAGGCCGTACGCTTTTCGAAAGAAGAATGAGTTTGATCGATCGGCCAATAGCACTTTCTCATTTGATATTGACATTAGTTTCAGTATTCCGCAACTGATTCGTGTCTGTAGAGATACTCGTACTTTGCAAGTAGTAATGTATTGGCAATATACAGTTATGGTTTTTTTTACAAATCTTTTTCTTTCACTTAGTGTATTTTCGATTGCTTTGAAACCCTATCTGGATTTGGTGTCTGGGTCCACTTTTATTTGGGTGTTAGGAGCAGCTACCGTTTTGTGACTGTCGACTGCCCACCAAACCACGGTAATACAATAACCTAATTCCGGAAACGCAATGAGGCAGGCGCTGCCTCATTGCCTCGTCTTGAGCTACTTACACCGAATACATACGTGGTATTAAAAATATACACTTACATTTTACTAAATTTCATGTCAAGTGGAGTTCAATGTCGTGCTTCTAAAATTCTGACTTATCAATCACAAAGTGTATTATTAAATTGTTTTCTTTTTTCTACGAAAATTAACCTTGTTGTGCTCTTTTAACTGTTTCAATGCTAAACGCTGAATTATAATTACGTTTTGACGTTTATACCTAACATTTATAATGCACAAAGCCGTATTACACTGCCAGTGTATTTACTATGGCGTGACCCTTCCGTCCAACTTTAATAAGAACGTTTTATAATATATAATAATTATGCCATCTTGCTTTTTTGAATAACTTGTTTCTTTGTGTTAGCACTCCCGAAAAAAATTCTCTTTACTGGTTTAAATAACTGCCTTCTCACAAATGGTAGGTATAAGGGAGTTGAGTTTTCACTCTTTCTTTAGTCAATACAACTTAACACTAAAGCGCAGAATTCATCTCACGAAATTATCACGATCCCCGACAGCTGTCTACAATGAGTCATATATACATATTGTCAGGTACCAGATCTGACTCAACACGCCTTAAACAAAATGGATGCGAAACGGATCTCTTTACCTGCGTCAATTTTATTTTAAGTCTCACAGTCGCAGACTCTAACGGAAGTTTTAATTCAACAGGTGCATAGCAAATGGGAATGGATGGTCATAAATATAAGATATAATAGAAGTTTAGAATTGGAAATTGTTTGTCTTTGCAAAACGTAAATGTAAGACATTCAATTTACTGTCCTTACTTTGGTCTCAGGAATAAAAATGTTTATGTGAATCGCAATATGTGTAATCGTTAATGGGTGTCCATATAATATTGTACGTAATTAGAAATATATAGAAGCACGGAAACGCTCGTAAATGAAAACGACACAAACTGGTACTAACAATAACCTACAGAAAACGGAGCTAGCGAGGCTACGAGCTCTTTAAATTATATGAATCGCATTTCACCAAACCAAATGGCTTTTTTTTATCTATCACGCCTTATCTCCGAAGTGGTGGCAGACGCATATAATACGCCCACTTTTCTGTCCCACGTAATAGGTGGTGAGCCCATTGCCGTGTTGAAATAGACAGACGCAGGTTATGGCTACCTGCTGTTGAAATTTTTCAAGCCGAACACTAGACCTTTCGCTTGACTTAACAACTGCCATTTTACTGTCATGTTACAGAAACTCGGAAAACTTCGTTCCAAGTCTGTCGATAGCTATTATGCTGCAAAATAATGTTTTATTTTTAGCGCGCTATTCCTGGAAAGATGGCAACCGTTAACAATTATAACAGCTGTCCAGTTTTATATTCGAAACCTAGTAGAGAATGAGACAATCTTATAAAAAAATAAATTCGAAATGTGTTAGTCCGCGACGCGACGTCGTTCGATTCGATTCATGTAAAGGGTTATCGAGAGAATTGTGACCTAGTTTGTAACTGCGTGTTTATTCCGTTGGATGTCACTGAATGCCATTGATCTGTAGAATTGTAAACGATTGTTGCTTGCAACGATTTCATTGAAAATGCGTATTATTTCTTATTCAAATGTCTGACTATAAGTGAGACTTTGACTGTTTTGGTCGCTCTATATAAAAGATTTCTATTATACATAGTCCATATTAGGCATAACACTACGTAGCCATAGTTGTATATCTTACATTTAAAAAGTTATCTACTAAAATGTTTAAATTTAAATACACTATCCCTATAGCAGGGTTTTCTTATAATTTTTCACCAAATATGGTCACTAATAAGTATGTCCATCAACAAAAGGTTTATAATTATTAATGTTGTAGTAGTCTTTAGTATTAATCTATAACTCTATAATTATATAATACTAGCTGATGGCCGCAGCTTCGCCTTCGCATAGTGAAGATTTCTTGTCCGACATTTCGTACGGAACCCTAAACAATTTGAAAATCCAAAATAGACTGCCTACGTTACTCACGAAGAATGTAGATTTCTAATGGTGAAAGAATATTTAAAATCGGTCCAGTAGTTTCTGAGCCTACTTATTACAAACAAACTTACAAATCTTTCCTCTTTATAATAGTATAGAATACTGCCAGTTTGCGCGCAATCTAAATATATCAAAAGGCAAAATCACTCACGGACTCATTAATCACAAAATCTCTGAAAGTTGAGGTTCCTTTTAACACGTAGGTGTCCCCTAAGGGATTTTGCGAAATTATACCCCTAAGGACGTAAATAAGCGATAAACTTGTATTTTGAAAATTGTTGTTGTAGGACATTCTGTAATCAACCATCAAGCCGAGATTACTAAATCAATTTATTAAACTGTGCGGTTCCTTTGAGAGAGAGGAGAGTTCCTGCAGAAACGCCAGCGTGTATATTATTCAGTTGTAACTCATCAACAAGTATTCCAATTTCATTCAGTTCTTTGTTGTTAAAAAGGGGATACTTCAAAAAATGTTAAGAATATAGTTGCCACCGCGTCACCCTCTTTAAAAATCTATGTTTCTTTGTCTGTTTTTCTTATGTGGCGCTAACGGAGATGCGCGGGCAGCTAGTTCTTATATATTTAGTTTAACATTTAGACTCTAAAATACGTGCATAGTATATTCTCAGTTTGTTAGGTACACCCTAACAAACGACAATGATTTAGAACACCATATCATTTGCTGATGAAAAATACCATTGTTGAAATGTTTACTCGGATGGTGACGTCAGAACTCAGTAGCGCGTAAATCGTTCCTAACTATTGTCTCTTGTGTATCCAATTCCACAAACAAATGTGAAGAACTTGTCAATAGTTTCGAGTATTTTACGTTTGACGCAACTAGATTTGCTTATAACATAACATCTCTATACTAATAGATTATAATAAGGCAATAACGAAAAAGATTTGTTATCTATAATTGCGTACTGGGGCCTTATCAAAATTCTTTGAAACCCAAGTCAAATCTCAACTACAAGTGGTGCACCTGCTGACTAACAGGCAGGCGCCTTTGCGGGATTCAGATGTGAGATGGCAGTCGAAAATACGATCTCTGTGAGGCTTATGCTCAGCAGTAATGGACCTCAATGGGTTAAGATAATGATGATGACTTCTAGTTCTACTTTAAAAATTAAGATTAATCGCGGCTATTATTTATGACTACAATTTTTGCAGTACAGTCAGCAAAAAACATTGTTTATATGATATGATGTACCTGTTTGTTATCTATATAGTTTGCGTGCATCATAGGCACGCAAACTATAGTTTAAGTAAAATAACTGCTCTAGAGTCATGGGGGTTTTCCTTTCGAATGCTCAACTTCCAGCCATTGGTAGATGAAAGGGCATCGTGTGGTTTTAGTTGATACGAATCCGGTATAGCCTCCATGATGATTTCCACACGTAAAAAACTACTCTAAAACGTTGACTGAACTTGAGAATCTTTGCTCAAACATTACCAAGTTTGAGCAAAGATTCGGAAGTTCAGTCAACGTTATAAATAAGTAATTACTGTGTTACTTTATTTATGTAAATGAATTGTATATTTTGTACAAGTCACCGGTGTTTACCCTTTTAATCTATGTATTTCCTTATAATGTGGTGGTTATTAATATTACATAGAATAGAACTAATAATTACGGATCTTCATCGAGGTTGTTTACTAAAAGGCAATCTGCCTAATAATTTAAACACGATCCGGTCCACTCTTGATGTATTTTATTATTTATTAGCATAGGATAAAAATGCAATCAGTATTGGTAAAAATTTCGCTTTTCAGATGTTTATTTTCGTTATTTAATTTAGCCATATGACAAACGCTTCTTATCTACGATCGCTATATAGTTTCTATTAGTTTTCTATTATCGTTATCGTCACAATGCGAGAAATTATAAATAAATATAAATATCGTTGGGACAACTCACACAACATCATCTGGTTCCAAACAAAGCAGAGCTTGTGCTATGGTAACCAGATAACTGATAAACATACTTATCATACATATTATAGATAAATAACACCCAGACACAGAATACACCATCGTGCTCATCACACAAAGTTTTATCCTGGGTGGGAATTGAATCCACAACCTCTTGCGTAGCAGTCGAATACACTCCCAGCGCGCCACAGAGGCAGCAAAACTATGGAGAAATAGTTTACAGAACACTAAGCTAGTGGTACTACTAGAGTTCACTGTAACATAAAATGTTATATATCTAGAAAATGTGTTTATGCCACTTAGTTATAATTGTGAACTTTGATATACGATGTTGTATCCGATCCGTTTGGATACGATGAAACCTTAGATGTCGTCCTAGACCCGGACCTGTTTTCGACTTTATTGGGAGTTATCGCCTAAGATCCCTTTATAAATGTTAAACATCTTAGGTCATGTAAGTACTAGAGCTTCAAAAGTATCTTTGTTTTTTTAACCGAAATACTGTCTGAAATTTCTTTTATTATATCTATGTATTGATGGTATACAGTTCTTTTCCGGCGTTAACAACAAACTCCGCAACATGTTTAATGAACGCAATTAAGTGAAATAAAATCTGAAATTAGTAACATATAAACAAACACAGTTACTTCGTTATCGCTTTCTACAGGGTCTCACCGATCGTCTAGATAACGATCATAATCATCGTCTTCGAGCGCTAGCGATAGCGTCAACAAATGTATAATGGCTACAACCTTATTGTTATCACGTAATCTACGTAGTAAAATATAAACTATCTATTCTTTTGAGCGAAATCTCATCTTTTAATATAGCTACCAATCTCTACCAATGTTTGTTATATCACGTGACATGACGACAGCGAGTGTCATTTCCATAATATTTTCTAGTTATCTATAGCGCTTACTTTAGTAGAATGTCATATGGCTAAGCCCGCAGACATGTATAATCTATCTATACACGTGTATGTGTGTATCTATATGTCAATACAGCGAAAATCACCTTTCGACTCGAGTGACCTTCGCCCGCTAACAAACAGCCGGCTGGCAACGCAGCGTAACGTAAAACCGACAACATACACTTATAACTAACACGTACATACACAGTGTGTACACATAGAGATGGGATCAAACAACGTGCTTATACATACTGTATATTTATACACATTATACAAGCACGATGACCTGCGTTCTTCCCGCCCGCGCGCCCTCCATTGTGAGTGACGCATGCACCCTCACCCCGCTAAAGGTCATAACGGTTTACTTGGAAGATAGTATAATGCTTCCTATTGCTGAGGAATAAGGTTTAAATTTCGTAGTGCATTCTTTGTAGGTTAGTTGCAATTGTAGCGCAAAATGGCGGGAAAGCGTTCATTACTTTTTTATTTAAGGCGCGGCAGCACAAGTGCAGCGTTCCGTGCAAACGAAAACAGATACAACTGGCACTGGCCAGTAAGTTTAGTTCTGATAATGCGAAATGCAGTTGGCCATCTGTCGTTTGGTAATATAATTACATTCTCAAGTCTTTTCTCAATCGACGCTTCTCCAAAACCAACAAGACTGCACTTCCGCTGCCGAGTGTCCTTTAATAATACAGTTTTGTTATACCCGATCGACTCAATCTTGGCATTTTGGTTGCCTTACAGAGACAAGTTAAGTCTATTATTATAAATATTACTAGCTCCATCTATGAATGATTTTTTTTTAAATTTTGGCATTTTCACCTAATGGTTAAAGAACAAAGCATATCTAATGGTGAGCTTTGTTCTTTTCTGCTCGAGGAAATATAATTACGGTATGCACAAAGGCAGAATAAATATCAGAACAGAATATCTGGTATTTTTTTCATCCTTATGATTTTCAAAATATTGGTTTTATTATCGGTATTATTAAGTGTTGTGGAATTTAATATCATTATATACCACATTCACAATACGTATATATATGAGATAAGAAAAATCATTGTTTCAAATCCTAGTACCTATTGACACTATTATTACTGCTTCAAATAGTTAGATAAGATAAAAGTAATTTATGAACTATCTTGGTCAACTTCAACCGATCTTTACAGCAGTTTTACGTGAAGGAATAAAATACATCCATAATTAAATACATATTTCTAAAACCTTGCGCATTTTATACTTATTTAGATAATAGAATACTTATTTTAAACGTCACTACTTCTGCTTAGTAACTCGAACAAAAACTAGAATATGAAAATATTATGCAAATATGATAGGAACAAAAATTTTTGGGAAACCCCAACTCACAAAAACTTCATAAATATTTTTTAGTTTCGTAGTGTAGCGTATTATTTTTCGTAGCGACGACTGCGACGGCAAGAGACAGTAAGGTATGTCTTTATGCCGTGGAAAATGGGAAGGCCTTTAGTCTGTATTCTTGCCACCTTCTCATCTTTCCGGTATTGCTGACAATGCCAGTGTTTTGCTGAGAGCCTTAAACGATAAACATATTCAAATCCTTGTTTGAGTCATTTACGGGTCGGAACACTAGGCTCATAGGGCTCTAGTGCTCAATTTATTTAGAGATACTGCACAATGATAGAAATTTCAGGCATCATAAATAAGCCTTTTTTGTTTAAAATAACCTTTAGCTTACAGTGTGGTACTTACTGGCAACGCTCCCAGTATCTGGGGATGTAGCAATGCGGAAGAATTCTATAATGCTATCAGATTTTATTTGTTTTCTATTTCTTATTTTTCTATATACATGTATATACCTATTTCATATTATATAAATTGAAGATTACGTGCTAAAATTCCCGCTAAAAAACCCGTAATAAAATTATCTGCTGACGACGTTTCAAACATTTTCAAAAATAACTGTACTACCATTATCTGAGTAATTTGGTAACAAAATTACAATAATTTAAAAGTCAACAGTGTTTGTTTCAGTCAGCAGTCCGTTAACGGTCTTTTCAAATGCACACGATAAATGCTTATAGTCGTATTGAGGTCGTATAAACGTCTTCTTGACGTAGCTGTTTTGTTCATTCAATACTAATCGATTCCTTGTTTTATTATGATAATTGCCTTGATTATGATACTTCTTGTCAACAATAATCCTACTAATATTATACACGCGAAAGTTTGTAAGTATGGAAGTTTGTTACTCTTTCGCGCAAAATCTACTTAATGGATTTTGATGAATCTTTACAACAATACAGCTTACACATCAGAATAACACACAGGCTACTTTTTAACCCGGAAACAAGTTCTGTGGAAACGGGAACGGGAAAACTCAACCAGCGTGCAGAGCCGCGGGCGTCAACTAGTATTGTATTAAAAAATATGATAAGAAATTAATATAATTATTGTATAATTGATTACAGATAATTAGTACCAGATAACAGATCAAGTACAAATAAATAACATACCAAATTTCATCGCCACGACTTTCATGTACCATCATACATACATACATATAGTCACGCCTTTATTGACGAATGGGTAGGTAGAGACATACTATACGCCCACATTTAACTATTTGCATTTTGTCATGTTGAAGAAAATTTTCTATTGTTGATATTTTAACGACTGCCATGTTCCTGGTAACTGGGATCAACGGTTTAACGTGCCTTCCGATTCACGGAGTTGCTTTATCAGTCACGTCTTTATTCCCGAAGTGGTGGCAGAGGCATATTTTACGCCTACATTTCACCGTAAGCCACAATGTGTTGTGTGTCAATACACAAACCGGTCAGCCATGGCGTTATTCGTTTACAGAACCCTGAGATAGCGGGACAACCTTTACGCACCTTCAGTGATATCGATAATTTTTTTTTCTAATCACTTCGAACAATGACGAATTTTAAAAAATAAAGTCCAGCGTCAAACCATGGACAACAGTAGAAATGAGAGAGAGAGAGTGTATTGCCAACGTTACCAACGGGTGTTGCCAAACAATGCAATTATGCAAATCCAATGCTGCGATAACATAATCTTTGTTGAACGATACGTAAGCGATAACGCGATCGATAACATTGATTTTCTCCTACCTCGCTAACATACAGGCAAAGGCCATATTTTATGTATGACCGACTAACTGGGCAGTGCAATATTCGGAATAAAGACATTAAACACACAGAACAGAGTTTCTTCTCTTTATAGTAACGCTTCCATCTGACCTCCATTACAATGTACAAGGACGCTGGACTAAAAATATTCTCTAAGAAATGGCAGTTGCTTTATGAGCCGTCTCAAAGTGCCACTTCGAGCGGCTAGGTTACTTAAATTGTTATTAGTTGTAGCAGAATCACATTTTTTTATGTGAGGATAGATCCGCTTACAGACTACTCACTGCTGGCTTGGCATTGCGCTTGCGATATCATCAGCATACATGAGCAACCACGGAGGCTGCTCATGTGAGTCCCTGATGCTATCTGACATCACGTTCTAATATCACGCTAAACAAGAACGAAGTAAGGACAGAACCCTGGTGTACCCCGACGGTGATGGGGAAGGGTTTAGACTCGTCAACAGCGGTCCGAACCACGGAATCGGAATCGCGGTACAATGTCCCGGATAATGTCAATGTAAGCCTTTGGAAACCCTAATAAATAACCTATGGTATAAGTTAATTCCATAGATGACAAAAAACATATTGCTTCATCTTACTTGTATTAAATTTATCTACTACTTGTGTGAAGTTCAGTGTAGAAAATCATTTGAGAAAAGGTTTCGAAGACACTATTCTACAGACATAGTACCTATCATGCTACCGGGGCAATGCGGCAGGTGGCCTAGCCCGGTGGGCGGTCAATATCCCCATTCTGTGCGGCAGCGCAGTCGCGCATCCTGTCTGTTACTTTCGCTGGCGACGTGTTTAATCAATGGTCTTGGTAAACCCGTAAGTTTTATGAAAGTTAAATAGATAGAGTTTTTTAGAGGTTCCGTACGAATTCCGAATAGAAAAACTTCACCGCGCGGGCGATGCTGCGGCATCAGCTAGTTAAGTTTATTTTGCGAAATACGTTTCAGTACGAAACAGTAACAGTTTTTTTCAGTCAATTGACTTGCTGCAGAATTTCTTTGTGACTTACGCTGCAATTCCAGTCGATATAGAAAGTCTTGTGGACACAGAACGTGCTGGTAGCAATTGTAGCATAACATAACTATAAATATCAAACTGTCGATCGATATGTCATCGACACCAGCCATCGCTCTGACGTGTCCGGACTTTGCACTGGATGGCGATTAATTTTCAATTATTTAATGATAACTGTTATCGTACCATAGAATGAATATCAATGAGAATTTGCTTTTAGCACGACAAAACACATCGTTCGACTAATGGTGATTACATCCTGATATTAAAAGCAACTGTTATAACTGGGCAATACTTTGATAGAAGCACCGTAGTGATCTTCCACCACACGGGCTCCCGTGTGGTGGAAGTCCAACCATTGAGCACACCGAAATACTGGATAAGTTCGACATACCACTTGCAGTAATTCATTGTTCCTTACGTAAGGAAAAATGAATGACTGGAAGTTAACGGGTCCAAAAGATATCTTTTTCACGTTCCGTTTGCAGAAACCGAGATTGTGAGACGAAGTAATTATGCTGGTTATAAGTTCCAATTAGTATTAGTTGGTACCAATTGGAAAGTTCCGTCACATGGACTTAATGATAAAAAATGGAATATAAAACAACAAAATAGAGTCCACGACACTTAAAATTGTACTGCTGTGGAACAATCTAATATTTATTGGATAACTATAATGATTTTTTATTGCACATCATAGTAAGGCAACAATATTAATTGTAGTAATGGCGTAAAGCCTACCAATGGATTTTACGAACAACGTAATTACAAGATCCATCTACGAAACAGGCAACTAGACTATTTATAATATATACAATAAATATACATACGACGGACCTCATTCGTTAAATCGTTCATAAAAGGTTTGTATCAATAAACTATATAGCACACAGTTTCCTTCCTGCTTTAATCACTTCGAAATCACTAATAAGGTGATATAAATACAAAACCGAGATATGAGGAATACATTAAGGGGTAGGAAAGATCTGAAAAGAATTTGTTGTAAGATGGGAAGTGACCACGGGCTGGAAATGTTTTCGTGGATCACTAACACCTAAGAGAGCTGAAGCGCTCGTGGCCCCGCGGTCTCAGTGTTCTGTAAACGATCACTGAGTTACGCAACTTTCACTATGGCTGGTCCTCGGATGGGTGACCACTTTGTGGTATTTACATTTGCGAGCGTTTCCGTGCTTCGGAAGGCACGTTAAGCCGTTGTTCCCGGTTGCCAGTAAAATGGCAGTCGTTAAGCCTGGTTGAAGGCCTTATGGGCGGCTTGAAAATTTCAACAGCAGGTAGCCACAACCTGCGTCTGTCTATTTCAACACGGCAATGGGCTCACCACCTATTACGTGGGACAGGAATCCACACGGTGAAAAGTAGGCATATAATATGCCTCTGCCACCCCTTCGGGGATAAGGCGTGATGGATATTTATTTATTTTACTAACACCTAAGAGAACTGACAAGTATCGATATCCAGAATCGGTGTAAAGCATATTGATGATGCTATTATATTACTATAAGTAATATAATATTAACAACAGCCTGAGACCTGAGTGAACAATAAACAGGATATACCTAGATAAATTGTAACAGAAATATGACAGTTACTCCATTACAAGCATATAATGTTCCATAAGTAAATCAGGGTAGGAAAACAGTAGTATTTGATTCGCAGTGCAGAAGCACCACTACGAAAATCAGATGTAGTATTGTTAGTGATTCTCTGAGAGCTCTCACTTCCATCGTCTGCCGAAGTTCCTGCGTTTCTCCAGATCCTAATATAAACAATGGTGGAAAAAATTTCGATTGAGGGTCGGACACCAACGTATTATTTATTGTGATGATTGATTGGAGCATTTAAAATCACACCAACTGTGAACTGGACGCTGTGAAATATAATAAAAACGTAATATATTCGTAAATCATTGCTCAAATTTATCGCCCACCAAGGGCGTAATGTCAAAACATTGTACCGACAGAGTCGTGCCTAGTCCGCAATAACCTTCCATCACCTTCAGCTAGACCTGTGCGTCAAGCAGAATTAGTCGCGGTCTGCGGTCACCTTCGATAACTTTACAGTAGAAAGAGCACCTATTATTTACAAGTGTCGGATAAGTAGTTACTACAGTATTCTCTGTACAAAAATGCTGTTTGTTTAAGATTTTTGCTTTGTGAATATGAGCAAGAAATTCGTCCAAATTAATTTAATCACGTTCAGACGCTCTATGGATATATAGCCCGTTGTATATATATTGTTTTTTTTTCTCCAATTTTTAATTTTACTTACAGAAGGTAAAGTATGCGTAACAACACTGATGATTTACACGGAGAAGCGTAACGAGTGGATATGTAACAAATAGAGACATGTGTTTTACACATTGTTCGAATGGAAGAAAGCCTATGGACGAGTAGAATCCTCGACTGGAGATTAGCAGCTGACATGAGGAGTCAGAGATTGCTCACCACACCGAATGGATGACGTCATAGATAACAAGGCATAACAAGGCGAATGGAATGGCGAAGTAAAGAGAGGAGATAACGTCCAAGAATGGGCTAAAGACGCATGTTAATGAATTTAATAAGATATAATATAACCTTTCAGCGAACGACAGGTACTTACATCAAAACATTGTCACGTACGTATATCTCGTTATTGTAAGTTGTAATTGGCTAAGTAACAGTTACTTTCACATTCTGTAATTCTAAGAGAAAATCTGTATTCAGCAGAGTAGACTGTGATGATGATGTTGGAGAGACAAAGGACATTCTTGGAGAGATATTGAATGAACTATGTGAAGAAACGTTAAGGACACCAGATTCTAAACGGGCATCGACGACATGAATCAAAACTATCTTCAGAGCAAAATAACATGCAAAAGACTGGAACTGACAGAATACAGAGTGCACACATAGCAAGTGGCACACACGTGGCATCACGTGGCCTCAGTAAACTAGGTCAACATAATATGTCTTTGTGTTATTAAATATAAGACAAATCCATTTCTTCTTTAAGTGAATGCTATGAGCATGAGGTTAGGTACAGAGAGCAAAGGAATTAAGTATTGAGAACGGTTTCTATTTTGTAACCAAATTTTATTTATCATATTGTTTGTAATCATGAATTGTCATCAAATTTGCATGTCATGTTGAAGACAAATCATGATAAGATCAAAAAAATATGGAAATAATTAAGTGACACACAGTAGGGTAGATAGGTTGGTAAAGTTATGTTAATGTAAAGTATTCTTGTTAAAAAATATAGAGTCAGGTTCAAATTCAATATAGGAACCCAGTAAAAACAACATTACAGTGTGATTGAACTAAAACCACATGTAATTGGTAGTCTTATAAAATAATACAACAGGATGTCGAACCACTAGTGGTCGATATCCTGTCCATATAAACATTATTCCTCACGATTTCCTCCTAAGATATAAATAGTATTAACAACATGCTTGAAGACGCAGTAATGGACGTTATTATGTATTTGTAAAGTTATTTAAATTAGGTACATGAATATATGACCCAGTAATATTATTTATTTAGTTGGTGTTCTATATTGTGCGAAAGTAGAGGGTAGAAGAAGTTAGGGTAGGCCGAGACTTACATATGAAGACCACGTGAGCTGATTGCTTAAAAACGGAAAAGTCAAAAGTACTCGGATACCCAGACGTGGGTCATCATTTTATAGATATCATCTTGTGTCATGTAGTGCCAATTCCGAGATCGGGTGCATAATTCAGAATTCCCCACTGATCCGATACGAATTTTTCACAGAAAATGTTGCCAGCCGAGAGCCTAGATCTACTGAATTAACATTACCGTATCGAACCAATACGAAAGTTTGAATCTCCCCAGCCCGGTTCGATACTTTTTGAGAGGTAATTCAATACTGTCAAAGATAAGTATAAATGTTACATGGAATCATATTTTTTGGACAAACGGGGTGAGGTAACTACTATATAATTAAAATGGTCTAAGATCAAGGGGGTCGCCAGACCTTACTTATTTTTTCATGGACAATGGAGTACAATCGAGTAGTATAATATAGTAACTTGGACCGAGGGACGGTCAATTTCCAGGTACCTGGGACTACAGGTACGCAAGAATTGTAATCACTTTACTTACAGTCTGAGAACTGATTCTTAGGTTAAGAATATAGTAAATAATTTGAAATTAAAACTGCCAGACACTCTTGGCAGTAATTATTGCCAGACATTTATAGCAAAAGCCACATGATTTTATCTATGACACATAGGATGTCTCTTAATATATTGTGTAAACTGCCACACCAATTGTCGATACCATAATCGTATTTAATGTGCCGCCGTAAGCCTCATACTTGGTTCTGTATCAGAGCATTCACTGAGGAACATGGGTAATTGGTCCCCATCAAACCATTTGAATTGACAGCAGTTGACTTTCAATCTCCATCCATTATTTTTGTTTAGTTTGTAGTATCTGGCAATAAATACTATTGGATAAGAATCAGTCCTCAGAGTTTTCAATTCTGAAGTACCTGAGAATTAACAGTAGTTAAAATTTAGTATGTAAACGTAAGAAATTAATTAAGTAAGGTGTGGCGACACTTTGACCTTGTTCTACAATATATATTCTATAAGTCCTTTCCTCAATTATCCTTGGCTATTCCAATCCTAAGAATTGTCAAAACAATGGAGAGTTATGGGTTCTTCTTCTTCCCTTCGCCTTTCATTGATTATTATTTCAAACGTTACCGACCTAAGGCAAGTGTCATGTAGACCTAATTAGAGATAAATCAAAATGGAATGTCTTCATCTAAAAAAAAAGATGTAGGTATAATGAGAATTTCGGTCGGGAATCTGTTAATGCATTGTTATATTTGTTATCTCTTGCCTTCAATCAGTTCGATGAACTTACATAAATTGTTAATTAAATTTAAATTTTTAATTTAAACAGTGTTGTGACCCGGATATTTGTGATGTGGTGAACGATCTGGGCTTATAAAACATAGCATACACTTTTGCACTCGTTAATACTTTAATTTTATTAGTAAATAGCTAAGGACTACGGGTTGAATATGGACAAAGATGATTAATGTATTGAAATCTCTACCCCTGAGGGTCAAATATGAATTACATTTAGGGGCTCAACACGGAGGGAGGTAGATATTGTGAGGGTTGAACATGGTCTAATCCGCTCGCATGTAGTTTGTAACCCATATAGGTACATTCATATACGTGTAACCATGCTAGAGAAGATGTAGTGACTAAGATAGAAAAAGGGTGGCTTAGATGGTTCGGACACGTGGAGAGGATGGGTGAAAATAGACTGACAAAGCAGATATATGTGTTGAGAGTGAATGGGCAAACTGTTAGGGGTCGACCTCGGCGTACGTATGTCAATCAAATCGAAGACCTTTTGGAAAAAGGCCAGGTCAAGAGTACCCTTAACCAGCGAGCGTGTACTCGTATGAGAACACTCATGAAAATAGAAGAAACGAAAGTTGTATGTTAGGATCGTAGCAAGTGGAGAGCCATAGTCTCTGCCTACCCCGATGGGAAACAGGCGTGATAATATGTATGTATGTAGATTCCTCCAAGGGAAAGAAGCATTCTGTCGTGGTTTGAAAACTGTACCTACATAGATCGTAGATGTATCCATATAACTACACACAAGATTGCTCGAAGGAGTAGGCAGAAGCACACCAAATGTACGCACTTCATATTCGTTGCATCTTTCTGGTGGAACTATAGTCGATGAGCCTATTGCTATGTTGAAACGGATCGAATAAACAGAAGTTTTGGCTATCTGCTGTAAACAAACTGCTTAGAAGACCTTCATTTGCCCTTGACTAATCGACATGTTAGAGTCAGCTGGGATCAGCGGTTTTATAAGTCTTCCGAAGCGCGGAAACGATCGCCGAGTTGGACATTATATTGTTTGACTATTGTCATTAATGCATTGAGAGATCAGACAGTGCTCATACCACGATAATCTGATATTCAGTCGAAAACGAATAAGAAAAATACTTAATTATCTTCACGCTGTATCCCTGACGGGGTAGTGAGAGAGGACTGATCGCCAGGCATCGCGATCCATGCATACATGATTCAGTAATCGCTTCATACATGCACGTCTGGGTATCCGAGTACTTTTGACCTTTCCGTTTTTGAGCAATCTGCTCACGTAGTCTTCATATGTAAGTCTTGGCCTACCCTTACTCCTTCTGCCCTCTACTTAAGAAAATACGTTTGTGCGAATGTTTCCACGCTGTCACCGCGTGAAGTGAAGGTTAATATGAACTAATATTTGATAAAGATACGTGGCTATCTTGATCACAAGTATGTAGCTAGTTCTCTATCTGTCATTGGTATGTAAGCAGAATCATTCGATATTAGATTGCTAATATTTGATACCTTTGTGAGGTTATGTCATGCATGATCATGATTCAGGAATACCTTACTAGCTTTAAGATAGCCTAACTTGTTTTTGTGACATAGGACTAGAATACCATACCATAATTATGATATGATGATACATAATAGGTTTGGTCAGAAACTAATTAGTACTATGTTCAATTATAACTTGTAGTACCTAGGTAATCTTTTAAGTGAAGTATCCCACTTCATAATTTACCTAAAGGTAAGATTCTTAAGGCTTTTGAACCACGACGTGTTCATGCAAAGCTGTGTGTAGTCAGATTTCTTGGTGTTTACTCTTGAGAGAAAATCCCTCGGATTCTGGCCAATTTTAGTTGCCAACGCCTGGCAACTCCTGCCTGTTGTTTGGGTTGGAGTCAATTCCCCCATACTCTATAGAAGCTTAGTGCCTATGTAAGCAATGACAGTCGAAACTATAGTATGATTCTCAAAGTTGTATGTTTAACTTACATAAACATAGACATTTCGACTAGGACAATATAGTAGGTACTCATAGATGTGGTGATTATTTGGATTTTTGTGTTACTTGAATGTATGCTAGTACTGTCTATGATATCTACTATATTTATTTACAACCAGTATTGAATCCACATAGTTTATGCCCAGATGTATATACACGATCACTTTATAAGTGTCAATGACCTCAGCTGGACTCAATATAAGGAAACGACTCCTATTCCCAAGTCGTTATGAAGATATTAGAAAGCGTCAATAACCTCGAATGTGCGCCCAAATATAAGATATCAGTACTTATTATTGATATCCACAAACAACGTGATAAACTGTAGCTAACCGTGATAACGTTCCTATATACAGTCAATGAGGTAATTGTAATGTCACATGACTCAGCCGCGTTTATGTACACAATGAAAATATAACTAATTATATGTATGTACAGTACCTTGTTACGATGTCAATCAACACCTCCCCAGATTGTGTGGACCACACCATAATAAACTATAACACTACACCACACATCCACCTGCGCAGAACCATCTCACAAACGGATAAGGACCTCAATACACGTTCCCGAATGATAACGCGGCCAAACAAAAAAAACCGGGGGTCCTAAGAAGGTCGAATCTGGTTTTTTTTTTCTGGTAAAAGCTGGCAACGTCGCGCTCTTGCTGGACGGACGCGCGTTCGGCTCGCACGCCGCTCATTGGTTGAATGCGTCGGCAGCCATCATTGTGCAACACGCGTTCACCCAATGACGCCGCGTCCCGCACGCCCCGCCCACATCCTGTTAGCCTGTTGAATGAATTTCGCGGCAGTCGAGCTGCGGATCTTGAACGGCTCACTTGTCTTGTGCATTTGAATTTACAAAAAAAGAGGATGAGTACTCGTTCAAACTAACTAGTATGTGTACAGAGTGTCTAGTGACCTCTTCCAACTTTATTTTAGTAATTTAAATATGAATTGTAGTGTATTGTTGATAATGAACAAAATCAAAGTAGTTAGATAGTAAAGCTGTCGAAAAATGTAAACGTGGATATCGATTAGTGATTTGCACGTGTTGATAATGTGTTATTTATGTAGTTATAAAACATTTTTTTAACTAAAATGAATGTTACCCAGATTGTGTAGTTACTTGTTGTTATAACTCCGATAGTACCTGAAATAAAATAAAAACAGTTTTACTAACTAAATTCGGTTATAGTGACGAGACGACCATGTGTAATGTAAAAGATACGTCAACACATGTGAGATATCTTAAAATTCACTTGCATTATCGTGACTTAAATTCATCATGATAATAATGGCAATTATCAAATGCTTGAGGCTTTTTATATTGGCAAAGTTGCAAGACTTCGTTTGTTAGTATAATGTGATTTATAAATTAACTTAGTATTAAATAAATTATAATATACCTAGTAAGTTATAAGTGATATTGCACATGTTGAAAATGCACTGCCTAGTACCTATAATACATTATATTTTGAAAACGTGAAGTCTCGAAAAGACAGTGTTACAATAAAAATAATTTGTAATAAATTATTATTACAGTGAAGTAAATAATGTAGGTTATAAGAAATTGAATAAATAATAAAGTTTTAATCTTCAACGATAGTCGACAAATGGCGGCGTGGTTATTAAATGATTCCTTTCACTAATAAAATGCACATTCTTGACAGTTCTATAATTCTAATGCAGGTTCAAATAAAATCCTTTTATTCCATCCTATCCTGACATACACAATTAAATTAGCTCCATCTTTATATATAAACTACTGTATGCCAGTCACCATACAACAATTTTCGGTCATTTAATTCGTCAGGGTATACCTATGACAAATTTTTTTATTCTGTTTTTTTTTGGAGCTTTGTCGATTCTGACAATGTCACTCTATGACTAGTTAACACGTGGCAGTTTCAACCGAAGGATCGTAGTTTTTTTTAGGTTGCGAGTTTTTCGCAAAATGAGTCACTTAATTTATGTCCAACATGAAATCTCACGTGATCGTATTATATATATAGAATGTTGTGTCGTATATACATAGAATGTTAATCTGCAATGTACCTACCTAATAAATATATTATGTACTAGATGACCCCCACAGCTTCGCCCGTGGAATATTTCTACCTCCCGTCGCACCTATTTAATATCGTCGCTTATAAATTCTACAATGCCTAAAAATTTGCTCGATTTGTCAACATTTATGACTACTGCTCTGCTCCCCAGTGTAGTAGCGTAATGATATATATCCTATAGCCTTCCTCGATAAATGGGCTATCAAACACAAAAAGAATTTTTCAAACCCGACCAGTAGTTTCTGAGATTAGCGCGTTCAACCAAACAAACAAACTCTTCAGCTTTATAATATTAAGTATAGATTTACGACCCAAATTCAGAAGATGCCATGATGTACCTCTACTTTCTTTTTCCTACTCCGAAGACAAGTTGATTGATAATGCGCGTGAGTCGGCTGAGAACTTATTTGCGTCACCATTGCACCAACAGAACTTCGGTTTGAAACAGAATGCAGCCTTAACTACACGATAAAAAAATTATGCTCCTTTGACTGCGTTGTGTAATTCAAGTTGCATATTTATTACGTAACACAATTTATTTTTAACTCATAAGAATACGCCTATTTGACTGAGACCTTAATCTAAAACCTCATTGAAACATACGTTTTTTCTGAGGCCTATTACCTTATTCAAGTTGCATTCTCTCTTGTACGAAAGTTTAGTTAGATTATTAAAAACAAGAGGTAAGTTGAAGAATCATGCATAATTGCCAACACCTATTGTTCAGATGAACTATAGATACCGTTGTGATCTTAAAAAAACATCTTTTACTTAACAATAGACATAGAAACAGAACAGATAAACTTGAGGTAGGTAGAGTTATTTACTCCATAGCTCAGGTAGGAACAGCAATTCTGACGTGACTTAGAAAATATACAACGCAAACTATATTATATATACATATATATATACAACGCAAACTATAGTATATATACATATATTATGACATCTTTGTAGCTATGTGACATATAACCGTCGAATGGTAAGTATCTATAGGATTGTTCAATCAATATCACTCCACGTGGTGGGTAGATAACAGTTAGGGTAAACAAGATCATAAATTATACCACAATGGATTCGGATTGCGTGTTTTGAAATCATTGTTCAGTCAGTCTATGAACTGTCGAATCATATAGTTTTAATCTGAACTAGGAACATGTAGGAGGTAATTTTAGGTTTTAGCAGTTTCTGCTGTGCTTTCTAAATGCAGTGGAACAAGTCGAAGTTACAAAATGTTATGCTGCTAGCACGTCATGATCTGGATTGCTTTAACAACTGAATGTACTGAAGACAATGGATTTTTTTCAGCCCTGTCAGTTGTTATCGTTCGGTAAGAAAGTCCAATAGCTAGTATACCCTTACAATTAATTCACTGTTCTTGAGAAATCTATGACGAAATATACACAACAAAACAGACATATCTATTTAGGTTACAATTATGTATGTTTGTGGGTGTATACAGTGTAGGTGTATAGTATCTGTGGAATGCGAAACAACGTGAGCGTCTGGCGGCGTGGCCGCAGTGCGGTGATGAGGGCGTTGCGCACTGACGCACACAAGCGCAAAACGAAAGTACGCACTAACATATATATATATGTCTACTATGTCTGTATGTGATGCAAAACAAACTTTTCCAGATTTAGGCATCGCTATTCGCTAAATGACGTTTTTCTTGCCAGTGAAGTTCATTTATTATGGATACCAGTGACCATGTCTCCTTTCACGTCGTTTATCATAGTGTTTATTATACACCGCAATTGGGTAGGCGTAATGTCATCGATCTTGCTATCAAGAATTTCCGAGTTCCAATCTTGGATATTACAGTATTGAAATGAACCCACTAATAACCTAAGCGTGGTCGACGAGAACAAGAGATTAGGGAGGAGACATTGGTTGTGACGACAGATGAAATTAATACTATGTATTAGTAATAGACTTATTATAAAGCTAAAAGCTAAACGTATTTATTGGCCTGAAATAACGTCCAAAATGAAATCAACAGGGTAGGCAAGGTCGGTAGTATTCCTAGAGGGATCGTAATTAATTGCTTTGGGAGGCCACGTCCTCCGAACCGTTGCCTAGCAACTAAGTGCCGAAATATTTGCTAGGCGTGTTATGGTTGATATCTAGCAACTATGGTATGGAAATCTACAAAAAAATAATTTGTGAACAGTTCCTAAGCCTAACATATTTTACAATATTCTCATTACGAAACTAATCTAATCTCTGTAGATTAAATAATTATAGCAAATTTAATAAAAATAAAAAGCCTTTCATGAATTTAAATAACCGGGTCGTCTCCAGAATCACTTAGTCAAGACTCGAATAAAACCCTATTCGTATAATAGTTGACCACAATTTATTGCATTCAACGCTAATATCGTTTATGTTACATAGAATAGCTTTCGTATAATCAAACTGTGTTTATCTCTGGGGAAGGTCAAGCGCGTTTGTGCTTCAGTAACAATAAAACAGCAGCATTTATATTTGAACAATAAGTACTGCGTAGTATGTCGGTATAATAATGTCTTCGACCTGTCCATTATTACTTATTTCCAGACATTTTACCTGTACCTTCTTAAACTTCTATTATAAAAGCAATCAGTGAGCCTGTATAAAAACAGCTGATTTCGATGCGTAGATGGGTGTAGTCGCGTCAAGGTCCCGGGAAAGCTAACCCCCCGCCCCGGGACAAATTTAATTTTACACCCTCGTCCCCGGAGCGCGCCGCCTCGCATTCGAATAGCGAACGACCGAGTTCCCGGCAACTTGCTCAAACAGATATAAATGTAGTGTGTAGGTACTTGGCAGGGGGAGTGAGGACGCTATCCTTGAAAATATGTACCATTGTGTATTTGTATCAGATGGTAAAAGTTCTAGGAAAATGTTTCGACATACTTAGTAAGTACGTTTAGGTTGTAATCAATGAGAGACGTAATATAAGTACCTACTCGTAGTTTTGTCTTAATGCAATCTATACAGATAAATTAATTTGGAACTACAAACAAAGACTACAGGCTGTTTGTAATCGTATAAAACGGCTGGATCAGTTTTAATGGGACTTTCACTGACAGATAGCGGAGGTTATTAAGGAGTAACTTAGAGTTAGACTACATCTTTCCGCGTAGCAAGTAGTCCAGAGCAAGGAATCAATGTCACTTGCGCGCTCTCTACAAGATACGCCTTATTATTGCTTTCATCTCTATAAGCCGCCGCAAGCGAGAAGGAGCTAGCAGCAAACAACATTCCTAGGTCTGCGGCACTAAATGATACCTATTTGATACTAGGCTACCTCTTTTGACTAAGACTTTGTATTGTAAAGGTTTTGAACCTCACAATTTCAACACGCAGTCTGCTACCAAGTGCCAAGTACGGGCACAACTAAATTCTTGAATTTAACACTTACCGCTAGGTTAATGTCTGATCAGTCTGTCTCCACGAGATGCCGTCACTTACGCGCACTCCCTAGGTACCCAGGTGTTGACGCAATATACACTGGCGAAATAGTTGCCTCACAGGCCTCACATCAGACCAGAGCACTTTCACATACACTAACTTAAATCTAACCTAGACTAGCACAGAACTTCTTTCTGTTTCAAAGAATATTTGTAACAATAAGAACGCGATACGTCGCAGATGGGGACTCCTATACAATAAACACTGTATTTTACATGTCCGCATGCTATCAAAGTCAAACCATTCGGTAATATTCTCTGGCGAGGATTCTATTTCGTGTCCATACGACAATCAAAACCCATGACCTGAAAGAAGTTCCTAGAAGTCAACTTCAACTTCAACTTTTAGCTTGTGGCATTTGTGGATAGGCTTCCACTAGTCCGCCAATGTCATGTTTCGGACTGTTTCGGTTCGGATTAGGTTTCGGAAGGACAAACTGTCAAACTCATTGTATTCCTAGAAGTCAACTACCCAGTTATTACAAAGCAAGAACTTTTGCTGTCAACGTCAAAACTGCCCACTTTTTAATGGCAGTGTTGCCTTGTGCATTTTGGCCCGAAAATATTTATTATTTAGTAAATACTAAAATGCTAGATCCATCATTATCGAACGAAAACGGTATCAAGTTTACAAAGGTCGATAATAGCTCAGCTACTGCGTCATTCGTGATTCGTGTTTTGTATAAAATTATGTACATATTAAATAGGCTAAAAAATCCAGCGGACTACTATCAAGTGGAGCGACACGAACAACATACTGTACTATCTCTTGATAACAGATAACTCCGCTATTGTTGCTTTGATAAAAATACGCACGAGACCACGTTGCCGCTCATCTCATTTCAACCCGTGCGACGCAACGTTGCCACATCTCCACGTTGGCGGCCATTTGCAATTCAGATGAGAGCTAAGTTACGCCACACACTCTCAAAATAAAAATAATGTTTTAGTAAAATATGGTGGATCTAATGTGTGTTGCTAACTTAATCAGCTTCGCGTCATTGCTTTTGTGCTAAGTTAAGAACACAAGTTACATCGTAATCTTACGAAGTAAACATACGACATTAAATTACTGCAAGCTATTTATATTTTTGTAATAGACTAATTAAATCTAAACAAAGTAGAGTATATGTATTCAAATAGCTATTAGCACTAGTCATAATTACACATAAGAACCCAGTTTACTTATCAGTTTGTTTGTTACTTAAATACGTGGCTAACCTAGTCATTGAATTATAATTAGATGTAATAGAGGAGAGATATTACTAGCTTTAACTACAAAAAAGTTGAATTAGGAACTCCATCCAAAAAGACCAACTATTCTTCATATTATTGCATTTTACAGACAGCCTCTGATATCAATCCAAAGTACAGGATAGATTTGTAAATGAAAATTTCCATGTTTTGTTCTTAATTATGTCAAATTGTACGTTTAAACTATAACATAACAATACCTACCTAAATAGGAAGTGAAATTCTTAATAAAGACAAGGGATATTTTGCGAAAGGAACATATTATTATTGTAATCTGTAAACACTGAGCGAAATTTAGCCGTTAAGCCGTTGTCGGTCGGAAACTCAGAATGAACTGGATTTCAGATAAATTGATCGCGACTTTCTCCTTTTCAGAACCCAGACATCATTAAAGATGGTTTGTTTGGTTTCGTGTAATAACTTTTTTCTAATAGATGCAGTTTGGGGGATCAAGAAAATCAGTCCGGCCAGGCAGGCCAACATTTTATGTATAAATTGAGAAGAAAAGTTTAAAAACATATTTAGGACACAGGTGTGTATCCATTCATAGGGTTTTAAAGCGAGATGGTAACGGATCGGAATTTTCTTTCGGTACATCTGGCGAACAAAGCTCAAGAAAAGCTGCCTTGCGTGAAGTAACATAAAATTATCTGTAAAGACAATTATCACAAAAAGACAAAAAAATTGTTCCTCGTCAATTAAAAATAACAGAATTTTCAACAAATAATAATTTGAATCTTAGAATGTCTTCTCTGCCGTTCACGTATAATTATTATTTTAAAAATAATGAATGCTAAAAGCACTCTATAGACTTGCCTGATTAATTATTATCTATGCTTCTAAACTTGTTAACCCAGGGGGGGGGTCAGTTAAAGGAGGCCGCTTATTTGTAAAGAAAGTTACACCATCTTCTTTTCCTAAAAGGAAACAAGTTTCTAAGTGATTCTACTATCTCGGATAGATGTCACTGATCAATATAACGATCACGATAATAATACCTAATATTAATTTAACTATTTACATTTTTTTATTATCTATTAACATTAATTATTAATGATATATCAATTTTGTTAATTGATTTATCACTATTATTTATGTTACCTATATGGAGCTAGTAATTTATTGGCATATATAATATGATTTAACATAAATCTTAGTTAAAAAAAACAATTAAATCTATACCTAAATAAAAAAAAAACTACCTAACCTATTTATTAAAATTTAGACTGGGTCCCCTCGGTAGGGTACGCATGATGCAGGCAGCATTCCCACGCTGAATAGCTATGGAAAGCCTTTGCGCGAGAAAACTACCTGCACGAGGATCGCCAGTTTCTTCCCTCAGACGCTTACTTAAAGCCGTAAAAAGACCATGTGCGCCGCGACCCCATGGACCTAGTGTCTCGACACCAAATGGAATGAATTCATATTGGGTACCGAGACAACTGTACTTGCCAACCTTCAGCCGCTCGCGAAGATTTGCCGCAGCGCTTGCTTTTTTGCTAGTAGCCGGGAGATAGGACGTTGCAAGAGTATCGGTGCAAGTGGCATCCCATACTAGTGCACGTCCCATTCTCCAGGGTACTAAAGACATCCCGTCTGGCCGCTTACCATCATCTCGTATAATTTGCGGTTCTAAGACCGCGGGGACATTTATACTGACAAGGGCTCGTCTCAGGATATCATTTAGTGCAGCGTGACGGGAGTGACGGCCAGCGGCAAAAGAACAGGCAAGCCCATGATGTCCAAGGTGGCTCACATAAGCTCCGCACGATACACAAGAGTGTTCAATGCACACATCAGCACCCAACCGGAGACAAACTGCTATGCGGAGTGTAGTGGGATCAATGAAGGTGCCAGTGTTCGGAGAAGGAAAGGCGTGAAGCCATTGCCCAGACTCTGATCGAGATACAGCTAAAAGCCTTGCTCGATTAGTACCGGAAGAGTTTTCAATAAGAGTATTGAGAAAAGCAGAAGAAGCTATTGTGTCCCAGGCCCTTTGCTTTTTGAGCGTCGGGGGTAAATTTGGACTTGGTCCAGCTAGCCAAGCATTCAAAGCTTCGTCCAGACTCGCAATCTCACAGTTTGAGGCTGTAGGAGCCTTTAAGACTTTACCTATGAGGTCACGAGTGCAGAAAATCGAAGACAGGAATGCTGGTAAAGCTATACTAGAAATTTTTCGGGTCCCCAAACCACCGAACCTTATAGGTAAGGAAGCTTGGGACCATGCTTGCTCATTGAGATGAATATTCAGAATAGTTTCAATTTGGGATTTTAAAACATTTTCAATGGGTAACATCAGATTAGGAAATTTCCAAATAGGGCAGCAACGGAGCAAGTAAGTAAATTTGGGCACAAATAAGCAGAATTTAAGGATAAACAAAGCGCAGTGACTACTAATTTTGACAATGCGGTCTGAATATTGATTGAATTTTGTTACCAACTCTCCTAAGAGATTTTGTCTTTGAATGGCGTCATCGAAAATGGGAGATCCCAGGAGATATAGGCTGTTCTTAGATAAGAGTTTAATATTTGGGCAAACTTGGTTAAAATTTTGATGAATTTGAGAAACTAAGGATGTGTTGATTTTGTCTGAAATAAATAATTCACATTTATTAAAATTTAAATGCAAACCAATAGTGTTAAATTTGTCTATTATTAAAGTTAAATCTGCAAGAACAGTCTGTGAATCACCACCTAAGGTCCCATCATCGAGATACCAAATATTTAATTTTGAATTTAAATTATGAATTATAGAATTTATAACCAAACTAAATATAGCTGGACCAAGGGGATCACCTTGCTGACAACCCACAGCTGAAAGGATTTCGTTACTCTTGTGAATTAATTTAGAAGGGTAGTGGTAACACTGAAGTAAGAAATTATAGATTTCAGGAACATTTAAATTAATTTTATATAGCAAGGCGTCCCGATTAACCGAATTAAAGGCATTTTTAACGTCTAATTTTAAAAGAACCTCGCATTCATCGGTCTGTGCAAAGGTGCGAACAGCATGAACTGCCGCTTCCCAGCCTCCGCGGGTGCCAAAGCCAACCTGAACGGGTTCAAAGAGGGTCTGCAACTTGGAGCGAGATAGTCGGACACAAACTTTGGCAGCTAAACGACGAAAGGTAGAACCCACCGCTATAGGGCGCACACCACCATCTTTTTTTGTGAGGGCTATTAGATTGGCTCCATATAAGACAGCAGTTACGTCTTGACAGACATCTCCCAGCAGCATAAGGTTTACCAATTTAGTGAGGGCAACAACGAGACGTTCGCCAGCAATACCAGTGCCATGGCATGTAAGGTCTATAAGGTGCTGCGGAGAGATGCCATCTAAACCGGAAGCAGACCCTTTAGGAAATGATGCAAGAGCTGCTACAATGTCTTTTTGCGAAGCCTGGATACAAGTCTGAGGATCAGAAGGTGGGTCAACAAAAAGTGGTGTGGAAGGGCCTGGTGGATGCTTGGACCTCAGTGCAGCTATGGTCTCCGGTGTATCAGGTGCTAATGTATCATTACAGAATAAAAGCCGCGTAGCACCTTTGAGATCGCCATCGTAAATTTTCTCTTCAATTTTTCGTGTAATGTTAAAAAGTTGTCCTCGTGATTTGGGAGCTGGATCGGAAAAGAGCAAAGGATTATTTGCAACATTATTTTTAAATTTTTTTTTTTTTTTGCTCATCATATTTATATATTAGAGTATTTGACATTAGCAACAAGGCCATAAAAAAGAACATGACACGTTACTTCAAATTATGAAAATTTTTACTTCAATATTTCAATTCGTTGTTTTGTTGCTTGTTTAGTGGAATTTCGCGAAAAATACGTTTTGTGTGTGTTATAATAATCCTTACGATGCCTCACCGCTGTGCTTTTGCTAGTGTTACTTTGATACTGTATTTACTTTGTTACTGTATTTTGTTGTTGTTACTTTATGCATAAAGATATTTTCAATAAATAATGCATAATTATTATATTATTATTATATTTGTTGTCTCTTTATCGTGTTTAATGTTTCAGTTGTAAATTGTGCAGCTATTCTACGTCTAAGTACAGTGGGCAAGGGATATAAGTATACCGGGCCGCCCTATAAGGATCGTCTTTTTTCAGAAACTTATAATTTTTTATAACATTTGATTTGGTTATTATATATGAATGTAACCATACAAATCCTCATAAAAGTATATACGGGTTTACTGATAAACATCAATCCTTATAGTGCGACTCGGTATACTTATATGCTTGCATACATTTACAAACAAATAATAATATAAATATATATATATATATATATATATATAGACAACGAGAACTAATATTATACTCTTTGTGTTAACCCGTATTCGAAATATGAGGGAACTTCAAACGTAAACAACTAATTCATATTCTGCTTTCCCTCTGCAAGCAATACAAAAAGACAGTTAATGAAATTGAACACAAGTAAATCTAAAAAAAATACTTACATACGTACATTGTCGCATAGGTGATCAATAACTCAAAAGTGTAACGCTATCTATAGTAATATTATAAAGCTGAAGAGTTTGTTTGTTTGTTTGGTTGAACGCGCTAATCTCGGGAACTACTGGTCGGATTTGAAAAATTCTTTTTGTGTTAGATAGCCCATTCATCGAGGAAGGCTATAGGCTATACATCATTACGATACTACACTGGGGAGCAGAGCAGTAGACATAAATGTCGACAAATCGGGCAAATTTTTATGCATAATTGTAGAATTTATAAGCGACGGGATTAAATAGGTGCGACGGGAGGTCGAAATATTCCACGGGCGAAGCTGTGGGGGTCATCTAGTGAAAGATAAATGTATACGCGTGTTCGGGAGTGTGGCAGCGTGTCGTTATATTTCTACAAATTTACCGTTCATATCAGAACTAGTTATCAATGTTACTAAAACGAACCGGCATGGCGGCAGGTGCAATTCCAGTAATTTCAATTTGTACATGGAGTTTGATAATACATATTATTTTATAAATAAAAAACTGGTCAAGTTTGTGATCGAACATGAATGAATGAATGAATGAATGAAATGAAATGATAAACTAACTAAACCAACTACGTAACATTCTAGTCGCGACATCGCTATCAGGTTCCTCGTCACGGACGTTTACACTTTCACGAAGCCACGCGAGTTGTCCACATTATAAGGTTATCGCAAATTTATGTGCGGCAGTAGGTAGATATATGGTCTTGTCTTGGGTGAATTGTGGCTTCATCTACGAGACCCTAAACATCATCTACGAGGCCCTAAACATCATCTACGAGGCCCTAAACATCATCTACGAGATTACTTGCCTCACGAAGAAGACTGGCGTAGACAGCAAATTTTTGACCGGAGACAATCATTTTTATATTTATCACAAATTTACTATACATTGCATGATTCAAAGAGTTCAGAGCCTTATAATCTCATCATAAATATTGTAATTATAATGTTGCAAAATTGTATTTTCATTTATAATATTATGGTATCGTACTGGCAATCAAGTGAACGCGAGTGAAGTTGTAGTAGAAATTTAATGTATATAATTCATTTTCATCAATACTTCATCACGTACATAGTTTTATGCAGCGTTTTTATAAAAACAAAGTTTTAAAGAACAAATAACCAAAACCTTTAATTAGGCCGAACCGCCGAAAATTGCATGATTCAAAGAGTTCAAAGCCTTATAATCTCATCATAAATATTGTAATTATAATGTTGCAAAATTGTATTTTCATTTATAATATTATGGTATCGTACTGGCAATCAAGTGAACGCGAGTGAAGTTGTAGTAGAAATTTAATGTATATAATTCATTTTCATCAATACTTCATCACGTACATAGTTTTATGCAGCGTTTTCATAAAAATAAAGTTTTAAAGAACAAATAACCAAAACCTTTAATTAGGCCGAACCGCCGAATACGAAATTGGTTCAAACCAGAATTCGAAAGTCTATTTTTTGAAACAATGTACTCGGTGAGCTCAAACATAGATTTTCGGATACAAACAACACAAAATAAAGAAAAAAATGTTGAAAATGAATGAAACAAACATATTTAAACAGGCTGTGACATAGTAAACCATTATTGGCTAGATGCCAAGAATTAGTGCTTTAGTTATTTCTTATAAACACGGTGCTGTTGCCAAAAGTCCAAGACCGATATGAACTGATCTTTATACCTTCATGGAACCATGGTATAGCAGCATTTTCCGAAATATTATTTACTAGCTGACCGCCGCGGCTTCACCCGTGATATAATTCCCCCGTCGCTTATTACTTTTACGAAAATGTATGAAAATTTTACCTATTTGTTGACATTTATCACTGCTCCGCTCTACTAAGTAGTAACGTGATGATATATATTATATAGCCTTCTTCGATAAATAGGGTGTGTAGCTCCCTCTCTGGGTTTTAGCGAACGTCTACAGTATGGGGTTCTTCAAAAGGGGTCTTAGAAGGTTTATAAAGGGTCGGCAGCACAAGTGCTGCACCTCTGGTGTTGCAAACGTCCATAGGCTACGATGACCACTTGCCATCATGCTTGTCTGCAACCTCAGTGGAATGAAAAAAAAATTTTAAAACCCAAAAGTGCACGCCTCACACGAATAGAATTTCATATATTACAGCTTACAAACTTTGCTATGAATTATCGCGTAGGGGTTATGAAATAAATAAAGTAAAGATAATAACAATTAAACCACATCGAATCAGACCGTGAAAATTAAAAGGGTTCTATTCCCAATTATACTGAAGCGTAAGAGAAAAAAAAAAGCCTCGATTAGTAAAGTATTTCGGTCGTTATCGTGTTAAAAAGAAAATAATCCTGTAGGGACACACTGCTGACGCAGGAGTTTTATATACCGAGGCGCAAGCACTCGTTATGCGCAGCAGTCGTCTCCCCACACGCTATGGGTTAGGTTATATATAATTGTATAGTGTTTATGTATAATATTATGTACTGGTACCAGAGAATTATTATATTTATGAAGAAGATGACCTGCATTTATATTCCCCCATATAAGAAGACCCCACATATGTAACCCCTACAATCCGTAACATACAGACACACGGACGTCCAAGACGGACCTTTTTGAAACAGTTTTTTAATTAGTTAAATAACAAAAATAGCATCAAAAATATCATGAGTGTTAAAAATAGTGTTTTTTCTTGATATGTGTTTGTATATATTATTTTACAAGTGCAATATAATGATAAATAGAGACATTTTAGGTTTGAAAAATTAGATGTTTTGCGCGAAGTGACAGTAGTTCCCACCTCAACGCTTCGCTTATGAGGCGTGCAATAAATATTTTTTCAAATTGGAACTGGGGTTCCTGAGATGAGCGCGTTCAATCAACCAAAAAACAAACAATTTAGCTTTATATATATTCGTATAGATTCGACGAATTAGAACTGTGATTCAAGTTTATATGTGTATGACTAAAATAGACAGTTTTGCTATTATTGTAAGTCTCTGATATTTACAACAAAATTATCTTTACATAGTATAAATGAAGTAGTTTCTGCTGTATTTTTAAATCATTTATACTACTCAACGCGGATTTAAATGCAGTTTTAAGCAATATATAGAGTGATTCAAGAGGAAGGTTTCTATGCACATCACATGATCATTGAATGAATAAGGAACGATTGACGAAAAATATATTTTGTGCGAAAGTAGAGGGTAGAAGGAGTCAGGGTAGGCCGAGCCTTACATATGAAGACCACGTGAGCAGATTGCTCAGAAACGGAAATTTCGAAAGTACTCGGATACCCAGACGGTGCGTGTATGAAGCGATTGATGAATTTTCAAGAAGCGAAAGAAGTATGCATGGATCGCGAAGCCTGGCGATCTGTCCGCTCTGAATTCCTCGTCAGGGTTACAGCGTGAAGGTACTTGTTAGTTGTGATCATTAATCGTTGTTTTTGTCTCTTATTGATCTTATTTCTGTCTCCACACTTTTTTCCAACCTATATAAAATTGGGCACCAATGGATTAACGAAAGGATATTTCATATTATGAAAACGAAGTGAGTGACTAGGTATATTAACTTAGTATCTTGCCAGAAGGAAATACATACCACCGCCATATGTGAATAAATTTGATCTCATGGGGCGGGGGTCGTTGACTTGAGGAAATGTAGATATTTCATTTGCAGCATAAATTGCTACTGTAGTACCTACTTTATTAAGATTTTGTGTGCACGCTCTCGCATAGTTATATTGTGTACAAGCATAAGTAGGTATAACGTATGAATGTACGTAATGAAATATGTATGATCTCGTAAAGCCGTAAAAACATTGTGCGATATGAGTGCCGAAACACTGAACAGATTGTATAGCGAAAACGTATTTTTAGTAAGATAAAGTTGTAAAGTATATAATTTATGTAAATACTAGATGACCCCCACAGCTTCGCCCGTGGAATATTTCGACCTCCCGTCGCACCTATTTAATCCCGTGGCTCATAAATTCTACAATGATGCATAAAAATTTGCCCGATTTGTCGACATTTATGACTACTGCTCTGCTCCCCATTGTAGTTGCGTAATTATATATGGCCTATTGCCTTCCTCGATAAATGGGCTATCTAGCACAAAAATATTTTTTCAAATCCGACCAGTAGTTCCTGAGATTAGCGCGTTCAACCAAACAAACAAACTCGTCGGCTTTATAATATTAGTATAGATGTGAGCACTCAGTTCACCATAGTAGATATAATACGGTAAAACGATTTTGCAACGATATGAAGAACATAGGATTTGCTGAACGGATTTTCAAATGGTTTAGTTTAGTATATATCCCTCAGACTGACGTAAATGAATAATTCGACTAAAATGGGTTGAGCTATGCGAGGATGAAAAGGGTTTAGAGCGAAGATATAATGGAAGCAGGCGGGTACGGAAATGGCACAAGCAACGAAATTCCGACCCATTAAAGATTCGTGCGAGTTAGGAGAGATAGCTACCCTTGCCAGCCAGCCTTTTAACTTCAGCGAGCCCTGGAACATGTCCAAAAATAGAAAGGGATGTTTATAATCGTGTTCATACAAAGATTGAACCTATAGAAATAGTGTATTGTATCTGTCTGTCCTAGCCGAAACAAAAAAGTGTTGGATAATGACACGAGTAACGAATTACCTAATATCATTTTTTTAAACGCTACAGATTCATTTTAGCATTAGGTTTTCAGTTATGTTTACGTATCGAGAACCAGTGATGTATTTTCACAAAAATAGGCATATAGGTATATATTCTTGTCTTTGATCCATGTTTCTTTTATTTACTTTACCAGGTACTGAGTAGGTACCTAGGTTTATCCTAGGTATCTCGTTAACAGTGGAACTAAGTTGTCATGAATAGTTGCGATGTTATACCTACATTAGTTTAACAAACAATAAGGATTATTAACCTATACGTGCGTTAAAAGATAACGTAAACGAAATCTATTGAGATTCGCATGTGAGTTTTGTGAATTTATTAGAAGTTTAATGTTTCTACACTCTAATTGAATGAATGGTATTTTACGGTTTAAACCGCGCCGAGTGGCAACCGCGCGTGGCGCCCGCCCGCACGGTGCAAGCTGGCAACATGGCGCCTAGTATCCGACAGAACGGCAACCTCGCTAGCCGAGCGGCAACGTCTCGCACTGATTCAGCATTTAACATTCAACTGGGAGATAGCATCGATTTATTTAGTAGTGGTTTTAATTTCAAGGAACTTGAAGGTTATGTTGGTTGATGATAACGATAATGATTTGTAGATATTATCAATGCGTTTTAGTGGTCACCCTCACACCACCAATAACTTTGGTATCTTGAGTTTTAAGTGTGATGATTCAATCCTACACTTCAATGTGTGAATGTATCATTAAAATGTTGAAACAGTGTGATCTTTGTTCTTTAGATAGACGAGTACCTAGGTATTAACTAGGTACTTACTGACTTACCCATAGTCAATTCATTAGTCGGATCATTTAACAATATTCTTGGTTAGTTATCTCAATTAGACTGCCCAGACTGTCAGTAACGCTTTTTTTTACAGAAAACCTGGAATTGAAGCTTGAGGTTGACTTTCATTGATTGCTAAATGCAGTTTTGGATTGTCGGTTTTGTTGACGTTCATAAGTTTTACTTTGTGACCTACCTCCATGAATAAAGATATTTCATTTCTATTTTTTTACTTTTGTATAATGTCAATTGGCAAAATGTCCGGAACCTGAGCGACCTCACCTGCTGTACAACGAACGAGGCAACATTGGAGCTGGCCCTCCAGAGTTGCGAGGTCTGACGGCAGTCTAGCTACAACTATGCAGGATACCAAAAGTCAATCAATAACATCTGCTTTTAGCAGTTTAATAAAACTTCTAGGCTCCAAATCTTAGAAGCATCTGGAAATATAATGTATGACTATAAGATGACAGTCATACACTCATACACACAATAATGTGAGAAACGAGGAGTTCGTGGACCTAAAAAAATTACGGATGTAATGTAAACATTATCATGGGTGACGCACGAAAATGGCGGTCGATTAATGTGTGTTAAAGTTATGGCTAAGTGTCCCTGTTCTGTGACGCGATATGTAATGGTAAATTATAATGGCGGTGATTTGCGATTTTGTTGCGTCTGCGATTTGAGCTAGTGCAAGTCAAATGAAAATGTGACACAGTTACGGATTCATGTCATAATAGCGTGACACTCAGTCAGTCGTCAGTTACAACACAAACTCAAAAGTAATATGCGTCTTTCAAACAAAATAGGTTATAGTGCTCAAGATATGAAATAAGTACTTAGGTATCACTTTATGTAGATATAAACAACATTATCAAATACCCTGTTTATAGTTTAATGATTACTAATCGACATTCCTTTTTAGACTCGATTGTTCTCGGTATGACTCACGCTTAAAACATTATTGTTTTTCTTAGTCTATGATTTCTGAGATTATGCGAATATTATACCTACACAGTCTCTGAGAAAAATGCTGTGGTTGTTGTAATTAAGCTATTGCTGACGCCTTTAAACAATCCAATGTGAGCTGAATCATAGAAATAATAGTAAGATGGCACAGCATACGAATTACCTACTGGAAAGTAGTTTGTCATGTCACTGTACTTTATTGACGTTTACAATATTACCTTACTATAAGGCAAGTCAAAATATTAAATTTCTTTACGGCCGATGAGCATGCATGACTTTAAGAGCCTCCGCACACTGGCTTCTTTTAGTATCCGCTACCTTTTGAGACTGTCGATGCTGCGCCGCGTTTGGGCGGTATCCGGCGTCTTGGCGACTGCATGGATACTGTTTTGCGATTTGAAAAGTGTTTTAGTCGCCGCTTCTGGCATCTTTAATTGTGCGGGTGGAAGCGCTCGGTTGCTGCATTTGGCTACTAAGGCCTATTATCCACAGACGCGTCATTTGCAGGATGCATGCAACCTACAAAACTGATAGGCGTATTATTCATGTTTATTATGTCCACGCTGAGTAATGCAATCGTCAACCACGCTACTAAACGTCTTAGTTCTCTTTCAACTGGCATCAATAAAGCACTTATTTTGGTTGTGAAAATGCCATGTAATGATGATGAAGTGATTTTAGCATACATCTTTATTATAAGACATCAAAACAGGCAAGGACAGTACTGGATTCATTAATATATCGAAATAAATATAAATTGTAGATTGTTTGTTGCTGCAGAGAGTTAACAGAAGATGATTCCATATTTCAATTATTTTACCGAATGACTAAAATTACGTGCCAAAATTTAGTCTAGCTAATATTAACAACAAGCGTGCGACACGCTGCCGCGCGCACCGCATGTCGAACGTATGACGAGAAGCTAACGCGACTATCCGGCCTAGCAGCCTAGCCCTAGCCGGTCCCTGGACACAGTTTTAATTATTTCTACGCAAGATGCAGCAAGCATTGGTCTTGCAATCGTCAATTTACGAAAGGCCTAAGTCACTTCGGTTGCGGATACTAAAAGAAGCTAGTCTGCGGAGGCCCTAAAGCATCGCACAAAACTAATACCATCAATGAACAATAAAGTTTGTCACGGTTTCTGTTTTAGCTAGGTTTGGTTAATATGTCGGATAAAAATTCTAGTCATTTCCAGTGATGCGTATATTCCATGTCTCATTGAAGTACCTACTGATATTCTTGAACAAAATATCGTGAGGCGTGGCTCTGTATACATTTTAGAAACGCCTGTACAATGCTTAATAATAACATGTTCTAAGAAAGGTCGAGGCCACCAGACGAATAGCGATTTATTATTGTAGGAAATTAGCAGCCGCCTGCGGTCCCGCCCAAATTAAGGAGATTAGATTGGATAATACTAATTCTAGTCCTATTACCGGTAATCTCTGTGCCATTTGCTGATATTTATGTAATTTTGTTATTCTTGATAGTGTGGTGGCTGAAGGAAAACTAATGGTATAATTTTCCGTCATCGTCCCCTTATGTAAAAAAATTCCATCATTCAACTATCAACCCATCATTGAATACCTATATAATATATGAAAATATCATATTTCACTTGAATTAAAATACATTATAATGTTAATATTGCTGATAGTGTCTTTATAATTAAGGCCTGTTCTTCCACAGGCTCTGTATACCTATTGCCTTGCGAATCTAGACTTGTTAATGTAAATGTAGCAGCAATAATCTTGGCGTTTTTAAGTGTTACTTTGTGACATGTATGAATAAAGGTATTATTCATTTTCATTTCATTGAAACCCATTGTCCATTGAGCCACACGCCAGTTACGTAAATGATAATATTGCCAAGGATTAAAGAAGTCGCTCAAGTCATAAAACACATACCTACATAAAAATGTTTTGTAATAGTCTAGGTCGATAAATCGTACTAGGTAACAGTACTTTTTTTTAAATCTGTTCGCTGTAGGTCGAAAGAAAAAAAAACGATTCCAAGCAAATTGTAATGAAATAAATTATTTTTCTTTTTGATTTGACGAAGAAATTACCTAAATCGTGTCTCCAATAAGGTCAAATTCTAGCTTCGTTAATTATTCAACATTACATAATAAGAAAAGCATTTACTTATTTGAATTCTTATGGAAACTTTATTATCTATGTTTTTTTGGGTAACAATAAGTCCGAAATTAGTATTCTGTAATGTACTATTATTTCATTCTGTTGAAAAAGTACGGGCACTTACCCACGCCTACGTGGGCAGGCGGGCCGGCGTCAGTCAGCGTCAGTCAGACATTCTAGCGAGTACAAGGTCATTGCTATTTGTCCGGTAAACATGTTTTGAACCAACCATAGATAACAATTTGGATAGATGTTTCTTGGATCATAAAAATAATTTATTATATCTATTTTTTACAGCTTACTAAGATGTTTAATCGTTAGTTAATTAGATACTAGCGTTCATCCACCGCAATTAGATCATAAAGGAAATTTAACAGCCATAAGACTCACATTTCTTTTTAAGTCAGGGTCTAGAGAACTGATGTACTATAAAAGGATGTAAGAATTACGGATGTGATCTCGACTTATGAAGATCGATATTCCTAGGTAATGAGTAAAGCAATAAAATGGCGGCAAATTTACATGCGTGCGGGTTCTGTTAATTTAAGCAATATATAATATGCGAGTGACACGGTTTTATTATCTGCCCTGAAACTGGAACTCGGAGTCATGTGACACTTCCCGGATTTTGCGTTTCTACTGTAACGTTTCCATTTCACTCATTCGACAGGCATTTGGTTCTGCAGGCTAACAAAGTCTACAAATCAACTAATGTTGTATTAACAAGCCTAATAAAATTTTAGCATATTCTGGAAAAACAGCGTTACAAGCTTCACAAGTCGTGGGTTGTTTTCTGTAGTCCAATTCTTAAGTAATCCAATTAGAGTAGGTCCACAAATCCAATTACTGGCGTGATGAGGGCTGCTCGACCGCACTGACCTGTGGTGTACTACATAAGAGCAAAGCCACAACACATACTTAGCAAAACGGTCGTATTATTACGAAATAGCATGGCAAATGTGAGCACCAATCGAGTACCATATATCTAGCACAGTTCCAAATATAAACATGCATTCGTTATTTTTAAACTTTCGCGATGTATACTCATGTTTTATATACTCGGGACTTCACGCGAGTCCAGCCGCGACGACGGACGCTGCAAAGCGTTCGAAACGTCGGTGAATGTAAGTAGAATTTTGTTTCGCGTGAAGTCCCGAGTAGTATATAAAACATAAATATGCATTGGTTTGAATTCGAATGACTAACGGTTGCCGGACTCAAACAGATGAGGAATGAGGTTACTCTTTGGGGTCATGATCACTCATTGATTATGGTCTCTATAATATTACCTATAAGTAAATAATATCGTTGGATAACACAGGGTAGTTGTAAATCAACGTCGATAAAAGTGCCAAGATAATATTAACCTGCGGGTGAATTTATTCGTGCCGAACCTTCTATCTAATAAAGCTGACCGATGCCCATGAAGCATGAAGCTCAAAGATATTCATCTCCAACGAATGTCTGAAATCACACACTAAATTACATCAGCATGGCTAGATTCAGGCAAAAAACTTAAGGTAGAATCGTTAGAATCGGAACAATAAATTAGCAAGTTGTGTGGAGTAGAATACTCGGTGAAGCAGATTTACATAGGAACAACTCTGATCAAATACATGCATATTTGGGTTTCCCTGATATTCTATTATTTCTCAGTAGGACACGAGATCAACACCAGCTCATAAAAGATGAGGTTACTAGTTCAAGGAGCAATACATTTGATAAAAATTTAAGTTTTCGAAGGTTTGTGAAGGGTTTTTGAAAGGTACTTATTTGAAAAAAAATCTGTACACTTACATTTTGATAACCATTACATGAGTGTAGTTGTTGCAATCTGCTCGTGTGAGTCAGTCAGGCGCAAGCACAATGTGCATCCGGCACATTGTCGGCACCTCAGAGATATACATCTTCGTGCACCCTCATATTATGTATGCATGCACGGTGCGCAACGAACTGCCACAACATACAACTTGGTAAGTGCGAAGTAATTTTACTTCATATATTTGCATATCAGTACGTAATAATAGATTAAGTTGTAATATCAGTATTATTTACACTTTATACTCTAATAATGCTGATATTACTTATTTATTATTTTTATATTTATTTAAAAAAACCAACGAATTTATTGTGACGATATTTATTTTAGTGCCTTAAGAGAATACGAATACGAATTCAATTATGAGTGCAGCTTTATCCGAAGTAATCCATTAGTAGGACACGGCACCCGCGGGAAATAATCCAGTAGACTACCATATTAAAAAAAAAAACTAAATATACCTACGTTTATGTATTTTATATACGACTCCAGGCAATTATAGGGAGAATTACTCACGTCTTCATCTAGATTAAAAGCTGTTAGTTAAATTTCTTATGGTTTTATTAACATTCAACTGTTTCACGTAAAAGAGTAACAAATCTACATTTATTCTGATGAAGCTGTGCTTTTGTAAGATTCGGATATATATAATCGGTTTCCTTTTAAAAGTACATTGAAAGGGGGAATTATTGACCACACACCAGAAAAGCTTTCTTACATTAAATATGGTTTACATAATGATCTACATGTATCCTACTCATTTTATAAACGCGAAAGTTTGTAAGAATGGATGTTTGTAATTTTTTCACGCAAAATCTACTGAATGGATTTTGATGAAACTTTACAATAATATAGCTTACACATCATAATAACACATAGGCTACTTTTTATCCCGGGAACAAGTTCCCGTTGACGGGACGGGAAATCTTCACCACGTGTGCGGAGCCGTGGACGTCAACTAGTTTCAAATACCTAAATATTTGATTGAATATCAGGGACTCGCGTATCAAAAGCTCGGTACCTAGGTACTCCTCTTTTAAGGTATGCATCTTAGTGTATTTCACTCTTAGTGCTGACAACGTCTAAAGGTTACAATGATCACCTTCAATTACAAGGACAGCATGCTTGTCTGCCACCCAATTGGTACAAGAAAAAAAGCTTTTAACAATTTGGCAAGTGAAAATAAAGCGCCTGTTGCTGCAATAGAAGTAGGTCGGCGCTGTAAAGTCGCATAGCGGTATCGAGAGCAGAGCGGCAACGTCGCGAGGAGGCTGCACTTGACCACGTTGCTTCGATAGCTTCAATCTTGATGCTTTTCATTGGGTACATTTAGTACTGGATACATTTCTTTCTGTAGGTAAATAATAATGTTAATATATGAATTATTTCTACTTTAACCTTCAATTAAAAGGAGATAGGTAGTGAATAAGTGTGTGTGTGTGTGTGTGTGTGTGTGTGTGTGTGTGTGTGTGTGTGTGTGTGTGTGTGTGTGTGTGTGTGTGTATGAATGTTTTATGTACGTGTGTGTGAATGTATGTAGAATATTATTATTCTGATGTATAAGCTATATTACTGTAGTTTCTTTAAAATTCACTCAGTATTTTTTGCATAAAAGAGTACCTAGCAAACATCCATTAAACTTTTTTTTTTCTTATTTCTTTCTGATCTGTCGCTTAATAATAAATACTTCATGTACCTACACCGATAAAAATACGCCAGTGTGTGTCTGTGTGTGTGTACCTACCTGCTATCTAGACCTCACAAAGCATTTTGACCCGGTCTCATATAACAAGCTGTGGGAACTGCCATATGATACGATACGACACCACAGCAGGTAGGCAGGTAGGTACCACATGAAATTGTATCTCTATTGATCGAATGGCAAAGAAAGAAAAAAATAAGATAACGTAGGTTTGACAAACTTTTAATACACGTTTGCGGAGAAACACACGGCGAATGTTGTTCTCACCTACAAAATGTCGCCTACCTACGTCACCAATAATTTATTCACATTTACATTATCACGCCTGTCTCCCATCGGGGTAGGCAGAGACTATGGCTTTCAACTTCCTACGATCCTGACATACAACTTTCGCTTCTTCTACTTTCATGAGTGTTTTTATACACGCCCACGGGTTAAGGGCACTCTTGACCTGGCCTTTTTCCAAAATATCTTCGATTTGATTGACATCCGTACGCCAAGGTCGACCCGTACCAATTTGCCCGTTCACTCTCGCCACGTAAATCTGCTTCGTCAGTCTATTTTCATTCATCCTCTCCACGTGTCCGAACCATCTAAGCATCTAAGTTTCACATTTCAGAAGTAATATTAACGTAATAATTTTTACTGGGTTCATCCTTAGGTACACCACCTGCACCTTAGGTTCTTCAAAAGTCTGAGAAGGTTTATAAAGGGTCGGCAGCGCGAGTGCTGCACCTCTGGTGTTGCAAAGGTCCATAGGCTACGGTGACCACATTACCCGTGGGCCGTATGCTTGTCTGCAACCTCTGTAGTATAAAAAAAAACCACTAGTAGGTAAGGTCACTTGATCTCCGCAGATCTTCGAATGCCCCTTAATACACAAACAATAAATCGTCACGAGGCTAGAACGACTTAAAATCATTACGAATATTAGACTACACAAAATTTATGTTAATCGCAAACTCGAAATTATTATAACTGTTTCGTCATCAAGAACAGTACAAGATCCTTTAACATTCCTTTAATTTAAAGAAAAAGACACGAACACCGAGTAAGAATTTTGCATTTTCGCCACGTATTCGTTGGCAAGCCCGCACGGTCTGTGAGGACTGGACCGAATCAATAACCGTGGCGTGTTCTCCGCAGACATCCTGAGCTAGCTACGCAGAACGTGTTACTGTTGAGCTTAAATTTAGAAATTTTAAGAGAAATTGAATGTAACTTATTAATATGTCTGTATTTAAGATTAGGTAAGATTTCTTAACTACCGCTCGTGGCCCCGCTGACTCCCGTGTTCTATAAACGATCACTGCGTTAAGCAACATTGGCTATAGGTGGTCCTTGGATGGGTGACCACTTTGTGAAATTTACATTTGCGAGTGTTTCCGGGCTTCGGAAGGCACCTTAAGCCGTTGGTCCCGGTTGACGAGGCTTGACAAATTTTAACAGCACACATTTCTTTATTTCAGCACGCATTTCAGCACGGCAATGGGCTCACCACCTGTTACGTGGGACAAAAATGCATACATTGAAATGTGGGCGTATAGTTGCCTCTGCCTACCCCTTCGAGGATAAAGGCGTGACAATATGACGATATTAACTAAAACGTGTTAATTTAGATATCTATGGTACTACCACCTCCAAAGTCTATCATACAAAATATCTTATAAGAACGATCGATGTAGGAAACTATTTGAAACCAAAATAATGAAGTGTCCATAGTCCAGCTTATTTAGTAGATAAGTTGTGTAACTTCGAACACATCAACCAAAAGATTTAAAATTAAAACAATGTTGTTAGCTTTTGACTTCATTAAAACTGAGATCCGCAACTTATTGTACCTACATGCACAATGCACTTTATGAAAGAGTACCTATTCACATTGTGTTTACACATCTTACTCTTTGTTGCTCATTCTTTTCAGCCCATGTATCGTAACAGCAGTGATGTGGCTATTGCCGTCAACCAGGTGTGTTTCCTACATTGGTTAGGTACCTATATTATATTATTTTCTGTCAAGTCGCAAGCTGAAAGAAACTAGTAAACACCATTCACACTCACAGTAAAAAATTAGTACTATAAAATATGCTCTCATCGGAACTCAATTTAGATAGCTCTAAATTGAGTTCCGATGAGAGCATATTTATAAAATAAAATAAATAAATATCCATCACGCCTTATCCCCGAAGGGGTGGCAGGTGGCATGCCCACTTTTCACCGTGTGGATTTCTGTCCATGTGATGATATTTATATTAACGGTCATCAAAATTCAATATAGGTAGGTATAGTTAACGCTTTTATATATAATAATCGAGTAAAAGCTTTAACTAAGTAATAGGTAGGTATTGTAATTTTGCAATTAATGTTCTTCAAGGAAGACTAAGTCAGGGACTATGATAAAACTACTTCAATATTTTAAATTATTATATTAGTAAGTAAATTTAACCTTTGAATATTAAAAACATCCTTCTTAAAAAAAAACATAGGTTGGGTGTGAAATTACAAAAACTGCACTCAAAACAAAAAGAAACAAACATGCTGCGTGTGTTGTGTGCACAGTATGGCAACGTCGCGCGTAAAAACAGCACTAGAAAACATAAGACTTTGTGGTTCCACATTTCGTGCAGCCCGTATCTCGTCAGGTCGTCAGTCGCTGGCTCCCTAGCCGAATCTATTACCAAAGAGACTTTACAAGCTTTTATGAAGTCTTTGTATCTAAAGCAGGTCACTGCTTACCACATTTATTAAGAACATGAAACATAATAAAGCATGCTTTAGTTAAGATATTTATGGGTACTCCGATAATGGGTAACATTTCCCTCATCATTATATTATCTGATTGACGCCAACTACTAGGGGCCTTCTCCACCAATAACCCCTCCAGAGCATGCCATAATGTTTGGTAGGTATTGCAAATCTCGCAACCAGACTACTGCGATTTTATGAGGTCATCAGCCCCTTGTAAGAGGCCTTACCAACCACATAGCATATTCCATTTTCTTTCTCACACGACATCCTTATCCATATTATATCAAGTTATGTAAAAAAATAATGGTACGATTTTATGGCTGTTGTACGTTTGTAATTTATAGGGGGTCCACGAAACCCGCGACTTGTCGCAGGGTGGGACAGGGCAGGGAACAAAATTCCATGTTCTTTATGCTGCCGAACATGTTTTCTCCATAAAGATTACAGAGTATTTTCGTAATGCCTATTGTGCTAAATAACTGTACATGATTTATTATAAGGTAGCCAATTGTCAAGGACAAGTACAATTTGATGGCAACTAAACAAAATTTATAGTACTAAATTAATTAGAAAAAAATTCTCTATAAATTCCTAAATTAGGTTACTTGTCGGACATTTTCCCTAATATGATAGCAAACTGCTTAAATTTCTCGACAGGATAGCGTAATAACTATACTTTGCCTGACACGTCATCGGTAATTCGAACTCCGAATACGATGCCTCTTGCTTACCAGAAGGTCTTACTATTGTTGCGTATCACGTAAGCAGGCAGAGCATGTGGTGATGTATTAAAATACTGTGATGTATAGAACTTGACAGTATTTTTAGATTAGATTGTAGAAGCGCTCATGGTCCCACGGAGTCAGTGTTCTGTTAACGATCACTACGTTAAGCAACTTTCGCTACTACTGGTCACGAATGGGCACTGACCACTTTGTGGCATTTACATTTGCTAGCATTTCCGTGCTTCGGAAGGCACGTTAAGCCGTTGGTCCCGGTTTCCAGCAACATGGCAGTCGTTAAGTCAAGTTGAAGGCCTTAGGTGGCTTGAACATTTCAACAACAGGTAGCCGAAACCTGCATCTGTCTATTTTAACACGGCAATGGGCTCACCACCTATGGGACAGGTTACAAATGGAGGTTACAAATGGAGGACACAATACAAATGGTGAAAAGTTGGCATATAACATGCCTCTGCCACCCCTTCGGGGATAAGGCGTGATAGATAAATAAGTATAGAACTTGTGATATTAGCAAATGAGTCATGAAATGAATCAATTTAGTTATCCAACCGAGATGCGTTCTCATTTACTAAATATCGCAAGTTATTATCGCCTGAATATCTAATATATTATACGAATAAAATTGATTCGACAGCGTCTAAGGTCCGTATTCCAGAACATTTCTTAATACTCAATCAACGCTTGAGACTAGATTTTGCCTTATAAAATCTACTCTCAAGTGTTTCTTGAGTATTGATAAACGTTCTGGAATACGGCCCTAAGAGCGTCTACGATCAGCGACACGCCAGTCGCAGTGGGCGGGTGTTCTGTCGGTCGCGAGTCGCATGACGGCCAATCACGAACGACGAGTGTGCGCACAAACGTGCGATGATGCGTCAGTCGCATCGCGCCCCGCTGCAGAGGTAGCGCGTTTTTTTCGTCGACAACACAATCGACGCCTTTATCACAAGCAAAACGTTTCGAGTGATTTGTCAAAATGTCTATCTTTAATCCAATTCAACTCATTGAAGAAGTAAAAAAACGACCCGGTTTGTACAATTCCGATCACCCAGCTGATCGAGACGAAAAATTAGCGTTATGGAAGGAAATAGGATCAGTTATTTATCACGATTGGGAAAATTTCAACAAGGCAACAGCTTACGATAAAGGTTTGTAAGATAAAAAACATGTACACAAACCTATCTGACATTGACACGTTATTTTACATAAGACATACAAAACTGTCAGTCAAAGCGACAATACAATCCGAAGCAAATTGAATATGCCATCCATGCTCATACATTTTCGTAACACACACAAACAAGTATTCATTCAAACAGTTTTTATATGAAACGGTTTTTAGGTCTATGTTATAAATAAGCTAAGTATCAGAAACAAACATTGTAAGGTTGGCAACAGTTCGGTAGCGTCGCGTGGGTGGTTACACGAGCTCTATCGATTAATTTTATTCATCGCTGCCACGTTACTAGTTTTTCATTTTACCTTTGTCATGTATACTTTTAAAAAAGAGGAAAGATTTGTAAGTTTGTTTGTAATGAACAGGCTCAGAAACTACTGCCCCGATTTTTACCATTAGAAAACTACATTCTTCGTACATATATGCTATATAGACTTTTCAAAAAGTTTGAAGGCTATTTACACAAATATATTATTAGTCCTTATCATTTTTAATATGTTAGTTGGCTTCAGCATTTTATGAAGATTATTTTGGCCCTTTTCACCTTTCAAATTAAATGAATATCTTTGGAAATATGTCAAAATAAAAAAAAAACAAATGCAAATAAATTAATTTCGTATAACCATATTCGACCGGGCCGTGCGAGCGGAGGAGTAGGTAATCAAGTAATTTGGAAAATGTTCATACATTATTGTGAAATTAGTAAACGACGGGATCAAATGGGTGCCACGGGGTTCGAAGTATGTCACGGGCGAAGCCGGGCGGGACAGCTAGTAACCAATAAGGAACAATCATTCGTCACTTTCATTCTACCCGTTCACTCATAGCTCCTTCCATACGTTCCGTTTTCCACATAGCTAGATACTTATGTCATGCTATTGCAACTTAATTTACTTACTATACTTTCTTTTGTAGGAAAGAAGAATGTATGAGACGTATGAGGAAATTGAAACGCGTATTGATTCCTTGGATCAGTGTTATCTCTTATTGAAACATTTAATGTTTCTTTTTTCATTTCTACATACTTTACTCTATTAACTGAAATTTTCAACTAATTCATGGACAACAGAGACTGTATTTATTGATATTGTAAATAACTGTGCTGGCTGTTAGAATTTTGGTTCGAATTAAAGAATGGTTTCTTCCTAAGTACCCGGTGATGGCATTAGACTTGCCCCTAAAAACTGTCCTGGTTGTTAGAATTTTGGTTCGTATTTTATTTTATAATTACGTGGGACTAACAAAACCACTGGCAAAGTTTGGCTGTGTAATTCACCTTTGATTACCCCCCAGGGGATATTGGTGTGATGTGTTATGTAGTGTGTGGTATGTTATGTAAAACATTTTATAAGTAACTTACCTCAATTGGCAAGTTAGATCTAGCACATGTTAAGTAGAATATTATATAAGAAAAAAATATCAAAATTGATAAAGCTGTTTAGTGTAATCGTGTAGCATTCTTAATAACAACTTACTTCTTCTGCATCTTAAGAGTTTCTCCAGATGTTTCCAAATCCTACCATTATTTGGCTTTAATTTTCGGCATTGTTGGGAGCTACTGCAGGCTGACCTCCCAATCCCAACCCCTTAACTCCGGGCGATTGTGTCTTGGCCTCATACGTTAGTCAGCAAGTGCACCGGTACCAGGTGAGGTCGCAATTATCAACTTTATGTCGATGTAATGTCTTGGTAAACTCAAGAACAGTCAGTAGCTGATTCTCAAATATTATCTGGATCTACCTTAGTAATTTGACAGTGCAATCAGACTCGAAAACTACAGCAGTTACGAATTTGATCTCTGCTATAGAGAAATAAATAAATATTGTGACACTTGACACTTTTCACACAGCGCCATCTAGCCCAAAGTAAGCTAATATTAGCTTGTGTTATGGGATCTAGATAACTGATAAACATACTTATATATTTCTAAATACATACATATTATAGATAAATAACACCCAGACACAGAATAAACCATCGTGCTCATCACACAAAGTTTTATCCTGGGTGGGAATCGAACCCACGACCTCTTGCGTAGCAGTCGGATGCACTCCCACTGCGCCACAGAGGCAGTCAGAGAAATAATAAAGATATACATTCACGCACATAAAAATCGTGCCGTACAAAAAACGATATTGTCATCTGACTATTATCAGCTGATGACGTCATTCGTAGCGAAAATTGAAAGACGGGATTTAATACACAATGGGGTCCAATCGTTTGAATAGAAGTTGTGAAATACGACATCTTGGCCAAATGTACCAACTACTTTATGTTCAGTATAAAGGTATCAAAAGAATTAAGTGTTATGGTAATCTCAGTCTCGCTGCTTTAAGCGAATTAGGCGCGAATTATCTTGGTAGCCGAAGTTTGAAGTATAGTGGGGAGTATGGGAGGAGCGCAAAGTGGGAGTGACAAGGAAAAATATTACAATAGGTATAAATTCAGTTGCTAATTGTTTGTTTAGTTCGTTGACTTCTCATTCGTCATAATAGAAAAGTAGCTTTTCAAAAACATTTTCGCACGTGTAGTTGTCACCTTGAAAATACTTAACACGCTATATATAAAATATTGTGTATGCTCACAAACGAAAAGCTAGAAACAAATTGTAAATAACCATACTTTGCAAACTAGGCACTCATGGTGACTGCCGACAGTAGTAAAAACGGCATGTCGTGACGAAAAAAAAAGATCCCTCCTTATAATACGTAGAGAAATCCCTTCTCCTATCCTTCTATCTGTCTATATACGAGAGTCCAAGGCGAGCCAGATAACCTCAGGGCTCCCGACAGACCTTGTCCGTTTGCCTCACCTCAGGGAATATTTTTCCCTACCACAAATGGTAAAATATATACTGATTACTTTTGTGCCCTACGGACATAATTATTTAGGGCATTGTACGGGTAGGAGTAGCAGGTGGTAACCATTATTGAGAAGGTACATATTTTGAGATTACCGATTTGTGTATATGATATACAAACGCTCAAAAATCAAAATAATAGAGATAACGTTCGTTTTTGCACCACCCCATCATCACCAGTGCTATCAACTAAAATTGATTTTTGACACATCTCTGTAGGTGATAAAATTATTTTGTTTTTATAATTTTTATGAATCTTGGATGGATGATCTCAAAAATAAATATAAAAGCCGCTCGAACTCCTGAAAGTGATGTTGAGATTATGTGATTCTTAACAGCATCAATAAACTCTACAACTACATACTGAATCAATTCAAACATAATCGAGGAATATCATACTCAGTAAAATATCAGATGAAATCTAGAATCCTAAAATGACACAACTTGACTTGTTTGCTATGAATGTAACAATTTTTATTTCAGTTTTACAGTTACAAAGAAAATGGCGGTCGCTACGAGATGCATACAATCGAGAGCTGCGCTCACGCAGGTCGGGAGTGAGAATCCACAGACAAGTGTACCGTTATTTCAAGAAGATGAGTTTCCTGGGGGGATTCGAAGGCACTCTTAGTGAAGATGAGTACGTATACACTTAAAGCTTTTTGTGAATATTAATTATGAATTCGTGAGACGGTCTCCTTACCTTTCCATGACGCGGGTGACTTCAGTTAGACATGTTAAAAATATAAAAAAACTAGATGACCCCTACGGCTTCGCCCGGAACATACTTCGAACTCCCGACGCACCTTATTAATCCCGTCGCTTATAAATTTTCTAGGTACAATTATATATGAATATTTTTTTGACGTTTATGATTACTGTTCCGCTCGCCGTGGTAGTAGCTTGATGATATATAGCCTAGCCTTTCTCGATAAATGAGTTATTCAATACAATAAGAATTTTTCATACCCGACCAGTAGTCTGAGATTAGCGCGTTCAACCAAACAAACATACTTTTCAGCTTAGTTTAAATATAGATATTGTAGTATATTTTTATATCATGTGTGAATCATGCGAATTTTGATTGCGTAGTTTTAAAATTGTGTAGGCAATACTAATTTGCACATTTGGAGGCTTTGTTTCTCCGAAATACTCAGAAGATTCGGTGACTAATCCCTTTATGGCAAAAAGCGTAAACATCTAAATACATCGGTAAATCGTCTACCATACAAGGTAGTTAAGAATTTAAAACTTGTGGAAACTTTTTATGTCATGATACGACAGAGCCCGTTTGAGACATTTGTACGACAAATTAATGTCCATGTTTATCAATCAAAATAATGAAGTTCTAAAAAATATCATCATTTACCTTCGGAACGATCCAACAGGTTCAGGATTTGAAATTCACTTTCTTTATTCCCCTCTATAAAAGCAACTGTAGAAATTTCAGAATTCGAACGTTTGAAAATAATGGTTAATATTTTAGACAACGCATGGTAGTAATGTTGTAAATGAGGTAAAAATTAATGCATTAAAAACTTATCATACTTATTATGTTTACAGTGAACTCGAAGAAGACCTCATATTTGAACCATTGCGGAATCCAGACGATGATTCAACCGTAGAAACAGCCACAATTAAAGTGAAAAAAGTAAAGAGAAAAAAGAGAACGCGACAGTCTAGCGAAGAAGACCAGCCTCCGGAAGAGATAGAGATGCCAATGTTTCCTGTTGAACTAGCTGAAGGCGAAACAGATAGTGACCGGCTGTTCTTACTGTCTTTCCTTCCAGAAATGCGGCAGCTGCCAATTAATATTAAGATGTGGGTAAGAGCTCAGATAGCAAACATTATGCAGGAGGCTGTGGCTTGCCATTACAACAATACAAGACCTGGTACCTCGTCATCAAACAAGAACATTTTTGAACTTAAGAGACAAAGACATGATAGTACTGAATAGACGAATTTATCCGAGAGGGTTAGTGCTTGTTAAATTGTTAATTCTTAAATTTTGTTTTTGTTTAATATTTAACTGAAAAGTTTACGAACTGTTCTTTCTATGTACTTTAGATTTTAAGACTAGTCATAAGAAAGAATTACATTAACTTTAATTAGTAATGATGTCTCGTCTGGGCAAAGTTATCTGGAATTTATCACTTCGCATTAAAAACTTGAGTGATGAAATGACAGTGTCTATACTTCCTTTTATAAATTTATTTAAGTACCTCATATAATTTAATTACTTACTAAATATATACACTACCTATTTGTATGAAACATTACGACGATATTATGTATATCAGTTGTCTAGATCCCATAACACAAGCTTATATGTATTTATTTATTTTAGAAAATCGTACTTAAATGAAGGTATTTATATTGACTATAAAGTTAGTTTTTTCATAGCCTAAACGAGAACTACACTGACACTTAAAATAATAAACATTGATGTAGGTACGAAGGCGAACCTAACTCACTATATAATGAGTTTTAACCCAGTAAATCATTGTGAAAGGTGGAGAAAATGCTACACCCTGGTTAAAAGAAAGAACTTGAGGAAATCCAACCTTTCTACATTTACCGTTAGGTTTTCGTTTATGTTAGTGTTTTTAATATATTAGATTACATCACAATGATGTTAGTGGTTAACAAACTAATAAAATGATAAGTAGGGTAACACTCGGCAAAATAGATCGGTGTGCAGGCCAATTATATCCGTGGTTCCTAATGGTAGCTACATACGATGCGAAAAATCGATTAAACCGAATTAAGATAAAACTAACTGTACCATTCAAACTAAACCGATAAACGGAACGTGTGTATGATAAAAACTGTACAGGACCTAATTCTCGACCATACGACTTGAAAGCATAGACGTAAATTTAATGGTAAACGTTTAGTTTACTAGTAAATTTACAACATTAGTTTCGTGTTTCGCCGTTTCTATATTTGAAACAAATGACATTTCACCAACAAATTTCGGTCTACGCTTTCAAGACGTATGGTCGAGAATCGGGCCCCAGGTAAATCGTAACGACTTCTCGGAGCATGTATAGATACCATAACAACGTATAGACTGCAACTGACGAGTTTTGCTGAGTGTACTTTGTTATTGTACCCTCCGCCTCCCGAATATATCTATCTCTCTCTGCGTATACTTCGTTTTAAGTCTTCTTCAGTCATGTTTTCTCTAATTTTAGTTTTTTTTTTTAATTTAAATAATACATCAATTTACTTTTACTTACAAATATTCGTGGATGTTCTACGAACCAGGGCCTTATTTTTCATAGAGATAGGATACGAGTCCTCCTGCTCACATTAATGCAGAAGAACTTACTTTTAAACAGGCATTTTTATTTATTCTGAAATAAGGCTATACCCTTATTTCAGAATACATATTAATGTACATAATAGTTAGTATTTTTTATTAATCTACGATAACCAATTCTGTGTGCCGTCGGGCAAAGGCCTCCCTCCATTCTCCTCCATTCCTCTCTATTGTAAACTTGTCTTGTCCAGGTCTTTGTCTTTTCAGCCAATTATATTATTTTCTCGGCCCACCTTTTAAATTGCCTCTGTTTCTTTTATGGCCATAAAACAAGCATTTTTATTTTTTAATTATGACACATTGTCTATATTTCGACGAATAAAGTATGCTTCTCTAGTCTAAATATAAAAAATAAGCAATTTATTAATACTTAACATTATAATGCTTTAAACATCACTCCAAATAGTTAAACTATTTTGTTTTTATGTAACAGCCTTATTATAAAGATAATGCGGGCTATAAATAAGTTTAGATTTTTTCTTCTATTTTTCTAATTAAGTACCTAAGATTGTGAATGTTATGGCCTGTTTGATTCATTAAAATAAATGTTTTGTTATTAATATTTTTTGTATTATTTGATGTCACAGGAAAATAACTAAATTTAATATATAAACTAAATTTATAAATAACCCAACCTAACCTTACCGAAATTTAATAAACCTAGAAAAATTTTGTAATTTATAAATTTGCGGTTCTTGTTATTTTCCGGTGACATATATATTTATTTACCTTTAGTGCAGTTGCTGACTAAAGAACGATGATATGGGGGGAAGTGTCCGTAAAAGGAATAGGTCAGAAAGCAGTTGTTTCCAACCTGCCAAAAATAAACTCAACACACAGCTTATTCAGGTAACCCATCAAATTTAACCCCGGGCTCCAACGTTAAGATGTTGAGATTTTGAACGAAGAGACATTTACCTTAATCAGTTCTATATCCAAAGAATTGTATTTTTATACCTGAAACAATAAAAGAAAATCTTATAAGATTAAGTTATTAACAGACAATTGTAAGCAACTTTAAAGGTGCCACATAAAATAAAAGAATGCATGTCAAATAAAAGAACGCCTAGTTCCATATCAAGGGAATGGAGTACACTTTACTTTTATTTTAAAAGTACTTATAAATAAATTCAAAGGGATTAATTTGGTGATTTTCCTACCACTAAACTCCAAACGAAACAAAAGAAACTGTCTGCGACTGCGATCTTGATTGACAGAGTCGGCGATTAAGAAATTTGGTTTGATAAAGACACCGTCAAAGTAAGTAAGTACTTGATTACCTGATGTTCTATCATTAAATATCCTAACAAATTATACCTATTAACCCATACTTCAAAGCAAATTTAGCCGAATGCCTTAAAACGAAGCATTTACCAAAAAAAAGAAGAAAATTCATCTTGGAATTTTTCACAGAGTTTTGCCATATCTCTCTCTCAGCGGAATGCAAAACTTTCTTGAAGCCGTTTCGAGGAAAGTTAGTACCTACCCTAAATTATGAAGTTGTGCGATTATTCCAAAGTTCCGCAATAACTCCCTAACTTGGCACTTTGAGCATCTAATACATTAGTGGAATATTCTCATTATGCCACAGCTGCAGCAGCAGTACTGGCTACATTTATTGGCTTGTGGACAGGCGCGTGCGCTTCATACATGCAAATAAGCACTGCATACCTAGCCCAATCTATATAATCTAAATCTATTATTTAAAAACAACAAGTTGTATAATAATAAATACGCAATAAAATTATCAGATGTGTGTATTATGCCCCTGCCATCTATGAGTCCTTCAGCGAACTTAACAAACAACTAGTACATATCCGTCACGCGTCGAGCTCAACGCCACCGTGCCGCGCGCCGGCTGTAGGCAGAATGTAATCTTGCCTACTCAGGAGTCGTATGAATACAGTAGATACTTTGTTTGTGTGAGTAAATTGTACGATTGTGTGAGAAATTATTACACATGATTTAGGCAGTGCTTCTTTGACAACGCGACCGATTTAAGTAACTATCAAAAACAGAATAATTGGTGGATGTGTTAAGCCTATTTAATTTACTTGCATAATATTGTCGTAATATTGTTGCACTTCACATATCTTTCGAGTGATTGTGAGCGCATCTAATTAATTTGTTAACTTACTAGAATTACTGTGAAATATTTAAAATTATAGCTGTGAGATCTGTGTTGGTGATGTGTGTTTAATAAATAAATCCAAAACTCGTGTTTGATAAAAAAAAATGTTAAAGGACGTTTACGTTTACGATTTGGATCTAAAGGGTAATACCACTAGGTACGTTCTTTTAATAACAAGTATAAAGATAATTACGTAAATCGGGCTGGCAAGCTGTGTACACAATTAAATTATTTTAAAAATTATATTAAACAAAATCAAAATAAAGTTTGGACCTTTAACGGATATTCAGATTTAAATAATTTTCAAGTATGTAAGTAATGTTATTTATTTATTTTTGCTTATTTCGCAAATAACGCGTTACTAGTATGGCAGACGTTACGCCAAATAGAAGCCAAGGATTGAATAATTTCAATAGAAGGTCGCCACAACCTGCGCCTGTCTATTTCAACACGGCAATAGACTCACCACCTACGTACGTGTATATGTATAAGCCTCTACCACCCCTTCAGAGATAACTCATTAATGATAAGTATAAATAGATAAATATTTGAAGTTTGGTTTTTTTATTTTGTAATGTGTATGCGCTAGCAGCTAGTGTATACACATTACAAAATAAAAAAACCAAACTTCATTAGCGGCTAGCTTATCTCATTGAGATCACTTTCTTGTAGGGTTTTAAGTGCATACCCTATCCGAAATCCTTGTGCACGCCACTGCTTGTGGAGGTAAAATTAAGAACAAGGTAGTGTACAACAGTTAAAGCAAAGGACCTTTTCCTGAGTATAGACAATGTTCGACTCGCGGCGCTGTTCAAATTAAACGAGAATGCGTGGTTACCGCAAGTTTAGTCGTACGAACTGGAGATCCGTAAAAAGCTCACGAATGACTTTCGGGATAGCCGGCCTGGTTTTGGACCTAACGTAGGTACCATTTTGAAACGGTAATACTTTCTAATGAGTGCACTCACTAGTTTAAGACCATCCCAAAGTTACACGTGAATACAATCGTTTAGTTAGTAATTATGAATAAAGTTGACGAAAGTTATTATTTTAAGAAGACATAAAGATGCTGTTAATACAGTGTGCGGTAAGTAATGCAGTAAGTGGATTATAATTAGCTTTTTTTTTGTACGTGATAATGCATTTAGGCACTTCGCAAAAGTAGAGAATTTGCCTGAAATAGATAGGAGCAGTAGAAACATACTGGATGCATATACTGCACAGATCGTGACAGACTGACCTCTACTTACAGACATGTATTATTATCATACATACATATCATCATGCCTGTCTCCCATCGGGGTAGGCAGAGACTATGGCTTTCACACTTGCTACGATCCTGGCATACAACTTTCGCTTCTTCAACTTTCATAATTAGTTTCATACACGCTCGTCGATTAACGGTACTCTTGACCTGGCCTTTTGTCAAAATATCTTGAATTTGATTGGCATATGTACGTCCAGGTCGACCCTTACCAGTTTGCCCATTTACTCTCGCCGCATAAATATTCTTGGTCAGTCTAATTTCATCCATTCTCTCCACGTGTCCGAACCATCTAAATATCCTATTTTCTATCTTAGTCACTACGTCTTCTGTCATACCGCAATGTTCTCTTATCACGCTGTTTCTTTCTTTATCTCTCAATTTCACTCCAGCTACACTTCGCAGACTTATCATTTCTACTGCTTTAATTTTACTTCTATGCTTCTTCTGCCATACCCAACTTTCACTGCCATAATATGTTAGTGTAGGGACAAGCACTCCTCTATGTACAGCCAGTCATGCCTTTTTAGACACGTTATGGGTGCTCATAAAGGTGTACATTGCTCCATTCACTTGATTACCAGCCACAACCCTTCTTTCAAATTCATCATCACACTTTCCATCTCTCGCAAATTTTGAGCCTTAGAAAGAATTCTTTCACTTGTTTCACTCCCTTTCCTTCCACAAAAATCGAGCAATCTGTCATGTTTTTCTCTCTTTTAAAAATCATTACTTTCGTCTTATTTACATTTACTTTCATTCCTTTGCTTTCGCATCATGCATAATATTACTTATTATCAATCGTAAAATGACGTGCAGTATATGGAAAAAAACGTAAATTAAACAGCATTGTTGTTTATTAGACATTGTTAATTCGAATATGAATATAAATTCAATAGTAGACTTTAACACATGTTCATAATCGAAGCATAATGACATCAATATTATTTATTGTCTTTTTTTTCTTTATCTTTCTTTTACTTAACATCATAATATAGTGGCTCTGCTTTTGAACTTTTTCAGGCACCCCATAGATCCTTCAACTTGGCTTAACGGCTGCCATGTTACTGGCAACCAGGACCAACAGCTTTTGAATGTGTTAAGACGTATTTTTGTCGATTGTCAGATCTTATCTCCACTATCAGATAAAATTCATCAATTATTTAATATTTACGTGTAGTATTTGCTTTCAAGGTCATTGTCATTTCCATGGAAATCAAATTTTGTTGATGTATAGAACGGGTGAACGTTCTGAGTTATTTATGTCTTCCAGTTTACGAAGACTTGGGGTCATATTGCCAATCAAAAATCCCTAGGACTTTACATTATTATTACGATCTGAGTACCTGTTTTCTTAGTTGTATCGTAGGTACAGCCCAATCAATTTTTTATGTAATCATCATTTTAGTTACACTCAGGTTTTATCATAAACTTGGATTGAAAATCATTATAATCTCATATATCCTTTCTACTATAATATTTAAGTATACGCTTGGGATGCAAGTAAAAATAAGGTTCTGGTATTTGAAAGAAAAGAAGTAAGAACTAGGTGCAAGATTTGGGTAAACCAGGAACTAGAGCAAGTGAATGAAACAAAAAGTGAACTTGCTATGTCCCAGTTAGTAAAAAGACAAAGCATCGTAAAAGAAGCACGCCTCGTAATTCACAATGCAGTACACGTGTCATGTTGCTTTTTGGTGGTGAAACATGGGTTTGTCAGAAAAGTGAAGATGCTATCAATTAGAAAAATGGGCGGTGTAACATTGGTCGACCGCATACGTAAGTAACTCAGTTATACGCAAAATGTCAGGTTTCAACGGAACGATCAAACATCAGGAATGAGAAAGGAACGATCGAGGAAGAATATTGTGTTTTGCGAAAGTAGAGGGTAGAAGGAGGCAGTGCGACACCTACATTACCTACATAGGCGGTCCACGTAAGCATATTGCACGCGAAAATGGAATCATCAAATGTACTCGTATACCCTGACATCTAGCGATCCCTTCTCTCTGACTACTTAGTCAGGGATACAGCGTGAAGATAGTTAGTTATTATAATATTGCACTGGAGCTTCTTTTACTGATATTCGGTCTGCCTTTAGAGAAAAATACTGCGCTATCTACAAAATAATGCGAGCGATTGCTAATAAATAATAAAAAGTAAGAAAATTTACTCCATAGAGAAGAATTTCTTTATACTCCAATCCCTTAACTGGCTGAACGAAGTCACTTAAATTGTGCTAAAAAAGTAATGAAACGTTGCTGTCATTAAAATTATATAACTGACATCAAAGTTTTATCCCTAATGATGATTATAGTGCTTCCGAGTGAGCCGTTATCAAGTAAGGCATAATTACATCAGCAGAGGTAAAACCCGAGTGAGATGATGGAACAAGGTGTAAGTATCCTCCTTCATAATATGATTTCTAATAAGGCCCCGTTCTATTCATCAGATTAATAATAATTCCTTTGTAAGTGATCGACCGCCTGAGTTCTTATAATGTTTAGTATGGTAGCTATAAATTTCATGAGGCGTGAATAAATGCGCATCAATATGTATAAACAAATTGTATCACTAATAATAATTAAACCTTTTGTCATTACGTCATTTAGGTTAACTACACTGCTAGACAATACGGTAAACAAATAAATTCCGATACGTAAAAACAAACTGTGAAGACAGCCGTTCGAAGCGTGCAACGTTGCCAGACCGTGCACGAAACGCAACTGTGGCGCTGCGACCACGCTGCGTCACTACGCGTCAACCGTCCGTAACGGCTGGCAGTTGTGTTGTTTGTTGCAACTCTGTTTAAATCTTCACGATTTTCCAAAGTAACATGGAATCATATTGTCTTGATGTTGAGTTGTTTATAAGTGAAGTGAAGAAGTATCGAGAGATATGGGATGTAAATAGTGAAGAATATAGATTTCCAAAAAAGAAGCAACAGGCGTGGGGTGAAATTGCCAAACTATTCATATCTGATTTTGATGCATTGCCCATGAGTGAAAAATTGGACGTTTGTAAGTAAGATCGCTTTATTTCACTAGCAGTTTACGTGCTCTGATTGACTGTGATTAATTCGCACTTAAAAGTTTACCAGTATTATTTATATTTTCAAATCTTGTCCATGAAAACATTAGGATAATAAACATTTATAGTTATTACTATAGGTATGAAATGCTAAAAATAAAAAAACGACGAATGAGTAAATATGAAATAGTTTGATTATAGAAATCGTGATCGATCGTGAATTTGTGATCCAATCTAGGTCCGGTGGTGAGAGATGTGAAATCGATTGTGTTCTTAACACTCGTAATTTTAACCTAAATAATTACCTAGGTACCATGAGATCTTTTGCCATAACTGTAACGTTCAATAATACTAGCCTTTTTCTTTAACACTTGAATTCTATAAAGTTGTAAAACAGATGTATAAGTCAACATTTATGACTACTGCTCCGCTCTCCAGAGTAGTAGCGTGAAGATATATAACCTATAGCCTTCCTCGATAAATAGGCTAACACAAAGATATTTTTTTCAAATTCCGCCAGTAGTTCCTGAGATTATCGCATTCAACCAGACAAACAAACAAACTCTTCAGCTTTATAATATTTATTATTATTGTAATATACTAGACTAGATATGATTTTACTACAACATCTAGGTATGATTTAATTATAAGCCTTTTGGACTACAGGTACATGAACAAAATTACTGTGGTAAATATGACCAAACGTAAATTAGGTCTGGAAGACTATACTACAATGTCAGAAAAGTAATCTCCGCCCTATGTTGTCACTTTTTACCCGTAAGAAATGCAAGACCGGTTAACCCCGCTTTTATAAATAGTTATTTACGCTTTCATAATTACCGGTACAATTAGGAAACCGGTAATTTACCGTTTACTTCACCAGTTCTTTTAGTCATAACTTACTAAGATTAACGGCATCACTGTAATTGAACGGCAAAATTAAAGTGACATCCACTACAGCCTTCATCTGAAGCTATTTCTAGATTGATATATCTATTACCGAGGGCTTTCTGTTGCAGTTTTATGGCGGGGTTGAATGCTTTGGTAATTTTGAGACAACAAACCAACATCACCTCGTCTCGGTGATATCCTGACGAAAACGTAGTCCATCAAGTCGGTCCTAATTTCGACAAGAATTCGATGAGGTAAAATTAGCTGAAAGAGTTTGTGCACCTCGACGAGGAACACTACAGCCGCTACGAGGATGATTGAGTTTAGTTTAGTTGTATAACATATTTCATGTATTTTATTTTCTTTTATTTTTGCCTATCCAGTTTTTGATAATTTGGACATGAATCAATATCCAAATTACATGAATAGTTGACGGTGCAAAATCACCCACCTTAAAAAATTGCAGTATAGAGCTGAGGCTGATATTCTTACTAACAAGTTTTCGCTTGGTTATTTTAGACAGTAATTTTGGTCAAGAGTCTGTGGACTTAATATCCCAATTTATTACAACTTATAAAACATACTATGTATTGTGATATCATGGATAGTGAATAGGAGTAATAGGAATAATTATTATACTGGTACTGATTCTTAAGGATATATGTTATTAAGTTAACCTATGCCACAAAGTCAATTTTTACCTAATTTAGAACCGATATTTTTGCCTTTTAAGGAAAACCCATACAATTTATCGTGTTTATATTTATAGTTAAGTTTAAAAAAGTAAAATAATGCTCGCCTTTGTGAGCTAAAAGAAGTTCTGCTTTTAATAAAAATGCCGTGTATAATTTAAATAAAACAACAATTAACATTTCCAGATCGTAAACTGCATGGAAAATGGCGAAATATCAGAGATTCTTTCGTACGACACATGAAACGAAAATGTGGTAAAAAGGGTTATGTGTATGCAAAACATTTGGAGTTTTTAAACGTTGTTTATAAAGATAAACAAAGCAGTCAATCTGGAAGCGACGTCGAAGGCGAGGACAATAATGATCACAGCGACGAAGATGATAGCAAACTCAAAAGACTTGGTTTCAAAAGCAAAAAGTATGACATAATTCATCCAGATTCCAATTTATGGGAGAGTGATGCTGAGGATTTGCCGTCAACAATAGAAAATTTAAAAAGAAAACGAATTTCAAAGGAGCCGACTGACATAGAATATGTAGATACACATTTTACTGATACTAGTAATATAACATCTAGTTTTACAACAAGTGGTGAAGACGATGATAAATCATTTTTCGAATCACTTTTACCAGCAGTTAGAGAATTTAATCTGGATCAAAAATTAGAATTTCGAACTGAGGTGTTAGGTTTAATAAAGAGTATAAGGTCAAAAAATGGTCGGAGACATTATATTAAATTAGACCCTGTTTCTGGGAACTTTGACTAGCAATTATTTGCTGTTGTTAAGTGCATCATTCCATTTTTACATAAGAAAATAAATAATTGATTTTCATTACACATTTCTTTTCTTAATGCTACGCAAAAAGGAGGGAAGTATACATGCAACTGTATATTTTGAACTTTGTAAATTGATGTGTAAGAGTTCTAGGAGTGTATGGGGCTCCACCAAGATATACTGAGCCTAAGCGACCTCACCTGCAAGTTATACGCCTGCTTACTAACTGACAAGGCAGCGACCCAGGCGCTTTTGGGTTCGGAGGTGATACAACAGTTGCTTCTAACAATGCCTAAAATTGCTACTCCTGGCAACCCAAATTTCAATGTTCTTTCTAACAATCGGCACACTGTTAAAAGTTTGTGGATCATCTAAATGATTTAATAAAATCAGTATTTTCCTAACATTTTTAGGAAAAGGGTAATAATAATAACGGTCTTGGCACCCAGGATAATGCAGAGAGGAGAAGATAAACACGTGTGATGGTATGGGAAAGTTGTTAATAATGCCGTGCGAAGTGCTCCACTGCTCGTTTTGAAATAGTATTGTCTGCTCGGTAACGGGAGGACACGTCAGCATTCGATAAGTGCTGTTCTGTTAAATTCAGTTGAGGGTGTGGAATTAATCGCAAAAGCAATAACACCTAAGTCTCGAGAACGAAAAAAGTCTTTCGATATGTAGTTAAAAATTCGGTTAATACTGCAGTTATATTAAAGAGCCACAAATCTTTGTTTCGGAGTTTGGGTGTTACCAATGTATGATATGTATGTATTTAGAAATATATAAGTATGTTTATAGGTCGTCTAGATCCACACAAGCTTATATTAGCTTACATGGGCTAGACGGCGGTGTGTAAAAAAAATGTCCCACAATATTTTTTTTATTGAATCTATAATATAAAAAAAACTACACTATAAAGAATTTATTGAAAAAGATTAGATTAGGAATAGAACATTAATAATACAACGACGTACCAAACATTTTATTAGATGCTTTGTAGTAAGTTTAATGATATAATCAATTGATTACGTAGAATCTGAAATCATAACAATAGATTCATATTGTAGGTACCTATATAAAATTAAATGTGGCGAGAGAAGTGAATTGTCACGCCTTTATCCCCGAAGGGGGTAGGCAGAAGCATACTATACGCCCAAATTTTACCGTATGCAGTTTTGTCCCACGTAATGGGTGGTAAGAGCCCATTGCGGCGTTGAAGTGTGGCGACATGCTGTTAAAATTTTTCAAGCCGTGTACGGACTTGAAGTGAGAGTGAGATGAAGTGAAGATGAGAAGTGCCTTACAAAAGCACGGAATCGTTCGCAATTAAAATGTCACAAAGCGGTCACCCATCCAAGGACCAGTGAGAGCGAAAGTTGCTTTACGCAGTGATCGTTTACAGAACACTGAGTTGGCGGGGCCACAAGCGGCTTATAAAATAAAAGTCTACATGAAACATTAGAAGCAAACGACGTAACATTAGATCTATGATGTTGTACAAGTAAACAGCAGTATTTGATAACGTTGTTTTGACGCATCAGTGTTGCAATAAAAAAAAATGTTATTAGCACGTGATAAGGTCTTGCTAGGTTAAAAATCAAGAAATGTATAATTGGCTTCTTATGAAAGATTTATCTTTAGCCTTTGGCAGGCAACAAGAAATCCAACCAGTCAGTCAAGTCTTGTTACAATAATCTGTCTAAATAGTAACACCGAACTGGCAACGTTGCGGGGAAAGTAGCGGTGTGGCAACGTTGCGAGATCGATACTGTAAGGCAGCGAATGGAGTGCGGGACGAACGGCTGACCCTTCCGATTTACTATACAAATAGTATGTTAGTATGTGCGTACATCATTGAATGTACTGTGCACGTGTTTGCTTGACATCGAACGTGCAACAGACGGGTTATCATGGCAGCAGTCTACATTAGATTAGAGCTTTGCAATGTTACATATTTTTGCGGCGTAGAATATGATGTAATGTAGCTACCTACTACGCATATATCGGTTTGTACAATGTTTGAGCTATTTTCCATAGTTATATGTACCTACGTGTGTACATTTCAATTGTATCATTTCTAGTTTGGTGGGAAGGTTTAACAAGCTCCATGTTAATGATATAAATTCGACTTTTGATGTTTGATAGATTGCCGATTTTGCACTAACAAAATATTATGATGATTTTCAGATTGTTACTTCAGTACCTTGCTTCAAGTTGGTGCTTGGACGATTACTTTTACGTTCAGTCCAGTCAGATGAGAGAAGAGAACGCCCGCTTGTTTAAGTTTTTCCGTACCCGTTTACCACAGGAACACGTTCTTGTGATAAAAAGTAGCCTAGGTACAGCACTCAGGGATAATACACTGTTCTAAAAGTAAAAAAAGTCGTTCAGGGATTACCCCTATACAACCTTACAACATCACAACTTTACCTTTTTATAATATTAGTATAGATAAGTTGGATTTTGGTACCTACTTGCAAGAATCTTCTTGCAACCAAAGTTCAAAAATGGTTTAGGAAATGGAGATGAATACATCTCTACATTACGCAAACCTAAGCAACGTAAGCTAGTACTGATTGCAAAATATAGTATTGGCTAACTCGATAATTTCAAAAGGGGTGAAAAGCGTGAGGGTTGCAGTTTCCTGAATCCACGACGGGAATCACGTTGCAATTTTACGTAACGAAACTCTGTAAGTACAGTAATTGTTTAAAATAGAAATAAAAAATGAGGGTGCTGTGAATTTAGAGTTCTCGTTTTTGGTCGAAATTGACTTATTTTGGCATTGTTCTGTGACGGTATGAATAAGGGAATTGAACAAAATATCTATTGAAGTATTATTTATGTTAATCGAAGTCTTCTTCAAGTCTTCAATCTCGGAAGATACCTGCACTGTACAGTCTGTACACCTAAAGAAAACAGTCACGACATTATTAAACGTGAATAATAAAAACAACGATTACTAGAATTTCATCCACTCTTAACTACACTGGGTGGAAATCTTGGTGGGTAATCCCCACCAAGATCTCCGCGGCCTAAGCGACCTCACCTTCTTGCGATACACCTGCAAATCAACGGACGAGGCATCGACGACGCAGGCGCCCAAACGGGGTTGGGAGGTCAGACGCTCTTAAACAATGCCAAAAGTAAAAAACCAAACCAAAGCTGCTCCAAGCAGCCAATAATGCGGACCCCAAGCTCCAAATACAAATAGGGTTTGTAAGTAACTGGAAATATGCAAAGATGAAGAAGATGGAAGTCGGTTTGGTACCTCGAAGTAGATACCTACTGTACAAAAGAAGACGGTCACGAGATTATTAAAAGCAAATGATGAAAAAATGATTGCCAAAATTTCATCCACACTTTAGCACTACTAATTCTACTGCACATACATTTATCACTACTAATTCTACTGTCATCATTATCATTATCCGAGCGTCTGTACAAGTTGCGACTCGCAACGCCCGGGATCCGCTTTCCTACTTTTTCTCCTTCACTTCCCACGGTCGTCGGCAACCCTGTAGTAAGACCATTAGCACGCATGTCATCCCTTACGCCGTCAAGTCAGCACTTCTTGGGTCTTCTCCTCTTACCGGGACCCGGCAGGGCCAACATGGTCAGACATTTGTGGTTGCCTACTACTAATTCTACTGTAGTCGCGACTAAATCAAAACACAATTTAATCAGAGTGATGTGAAAACATTTTGACACTAGACAAATATCATCGCCTCGCCTACATCCGCAGTGGTAAAGAACCCTATTATATTATAGTTTACGATGACTCACATCGGTTGATATCTGTATCGCGTGTTTACAAACAATAAGGCTACGACTAATAGAGCCTTTTCGCAGAAGAGCATTGTACCGTACAGCTGATTAAAGTATATCACTATCTGTGTCTTCAACGGTTTAATAACAATTAAAACATTTATCACAGGGCAAGGAATCAATGTCAAATGTTCTCTACTAAAGAAAGACGCATTACTCTATATATTTTATTAGGTAAACCCCTAGGCTTCGCCCTTGACATTCTTCGAACTCACGTCGCACCTATTTAATCCCGTCGTTTATACATTCTACAAAATGTATAAACAATTGTCCGATTTGTTGACATTTATGATAACTGCTCCGCTCTCTAGAGTAGAAGCGTGGCATATATAGCCCATAGCCTTCCTCGATAAATGGACTATCCAACACTAAAAGATTTTTCTAATTCGGTTAGTACTTTCTGAGATTAAAGCGTCGTAAGGGGTGACATGCGTGCCAATGGTTTCACTACAGGGGATGCCGACGACAGTGCGAAATGGCGGATAAAATGTAGGAAAGCGGACCCCGAGCGTCGCGAGACGCAACTGAGACAGACGCTCGGATGATGATGATGACTTCCTGAGATTAACGTGTTCCAACAAACAAATGCTTCAGCTTTATATATTAGTATACATACAACGAAGCGTGTCGGGGGTCACCCTTTTACTCATACGATTACACTATTACTACAACCGAATGGTCGGCAAATGACAGGCCGCGTATGCGACTTTCGTGTACAATATGACGTATTATTACTACTCTATAAGCGAGCGAGGGCGAGCATTATTCCTTTCTCTGAGACATTTATATTTCTGTTTGTTCGTCACATTGTCGTGTACCCATTGTAAAACAACTAGACAGAACTGGTGTAGTTTAATATCATTTTTTGGCAATGATTGCGACGACCCACGCACGATGTGTCTGCGTGATTCATTATAAATATGTTATAAACTATGTTTATAGTACTACAATATTAACAAGATGGTGTCTTAGAAAAAAAAATCAAAACATGCATATCTATCTGGGTATCATTATAGTCGTTATATTATCTTGGCGTAGCACAAACACAAGCAAAACAGTTAACGACGCTTTATTGCATTAGATTGAATTGTGTATATCAATGACAGTATATATCTGTACAAAGCTGAAGAGTTTCTTTGTTTGGATGAACTCGCTGAACGCTCAGAAACTACTAGTTCAAATCGAAAAATTCCCTTTGGTTTGAATAACACATTTACCGAGGAAGGCACAGGCTTATACTATATATCATCACGCTATTAACTTTGAGAGCAGTAATCATAAATGTCAACAAATTGGGCAAAATTTCACCCATTATTGTAAAATTTATAAACGACGGAATGAAATGGGTGCCACGGGAGTTAGTAGTACGTCACGGACGAAGCCGCAGGGCCTGGCTAGTTCAAACAATATTTTCGGGGATAAGGCGTGATGGATATTTATTTATTTATTATTTTATTTGTTGTGCCGCAGAAACGAGCCGTGTATCAGTTACCTAATTTAAATAATTTAATGTTCAGGCTTGTCATAGAACACATACTAAAACTTCAATTTAATTCCAGCTATAGGTTCCTGAGGTATAAGATTATATTAAATCATGAACAAGTATCAAGTAAGAATCTATTAAATCTTATTAAAGTGATCAAAGACAAGTTGGTTGGGGAAAAGAACTGAAACGTCTTAAAACAAAATCCTACTAATATTATAAATGTGAAAGTTACAAGAATGGATGTTTGTTACTCTTTCACGTTAAAACTATTGAATGGATTTTAATGAAACTTTACAAAAATATACCTTATACATCAGAATAACACATAGGCTACCTTTTATCCCTGGAACAAGTTCCTGTGGGAAACGCGAATGTGAAAACTTCTCTCCGAGAGCAAAGCCGCAGGCGTCCACTAGTGCTCTATGAATCCACAGCGCTATCAGAACTCGGGGCCAAGTCTACTATTATACAAAAGGAAGCCGTTCTATTTGATGTCGATTTTTTGCGGTTATACCAAAACAACATGGTAGACTACTAAATCTATCACAATTCATATTTGTAATAGGTTTAGTAGACTACCATAATCGCACTTTTCAATCCGCAGAATAGAACCAAAATCGCTGTTTTTAGCCATCAAAATGTTAGTAGACTACCAATAATTTTACTTACGAGAGGCCACTACCGTGTCACGTGTTATTAGAATCTTATGTGTTATAGTATCGGCCGACCGATAGAAGTCTATCGGAGTGCGACTAGTGGACTACGAAAACTATCAAAATTATTCTGTCGGCTTTCTATTGAGCGACGATTTCGATTCTATTCTGACACGATTCAAATAGTATACTTCGCCCTCTGTACTAAACCAGGCTGAAATTCTTTACTGTATTGTAATAGTCATTTAAGAGTAGGTATGACCATAAAAGTCTATTCCAAGTGCTATTGTATTAGATCAATACTGTTGTTAAAGTTAAAGTTTATTGAACCTACGTTTATTGATTATCAAAAAATATGGAATGACAATAACGGATATATATGTATCTAGATATCTGTAACATGTACCACATACTATAGTTGGTGTGGTATGGTAGCCTAGATAAAGGAGAATTCTTCATCACGCTATTATCCAGGAGAACGCAGCAGTATTCAGAAATGGCAACAAATCGCGTAAGATTTCATAAGCTTCACGCTGTATCCCTGACGGGATATTCAGAGAGGACAGAACGCCACCCTTCGCGATCCATGAATACTTCTTTCGCTTCTTGGTGATTCATCAATCGTTTCATACATGCACGTCTGTTTATCAGAGTACTTTTGACAATTCCGTTTTTGTGCAATCTGCTTTTCAAGTTTTCATACATTTGAAATAATTAGGCGATGGCATTAAATGGGTAACACAGGGCGAAGTATATCACGGGGCTCAGCTAGTCCCTTAATAAACAAACGACATTTCAAGGTCGTTTGTTCGGAATAGCGTTTTAACAGTCGTTCGTCCCCATTCACATTGAAGCAAGAATAGTTATTGTAGGAATAAATAAGTATAATATAAGCCCGTGAAATATTATGTGACATGTAATATGCCTCTGCCACCCTTTCGGGGATAAGGCGTAATTGATTAATGAACATACCCCATGTTCCACTAAAATCCCCGCAGCCAGTGTGAAATATATTAAAAAAAAGGAGCAGTGAAACTTTATAATAAATGTATATACCTACCTACTCGTAGGTAGGTATTGTGCGCATTTAGATATTACTACTAGGCTACTAGCTAGGTACGCTAGTAATATAGTTCAATGATTGTGCGGCTACCGCAGCCACCGTGACATTCATATCAAAATTTGTAATCCAACGGATTTATCTACATGGAAACAACGGATTTACTTTTTTAGAAGGAAACTTAACAGAATGGGTACTTAGTTGAACCTACAGTACCAGCAGAATATTATTATACCTATCTTATCTAATCCAAAAGTTGTTCTGATTTAAACTCAAACACTTATTGGGTACGAAAGAATTATCACTGAAAGTGACACCAGGAATCACTCCACAACCTAGATATTATCAGTTTTGTTATTTCAGTAGGTAACAAGAACACACAACGACACTAACGCCTTATGGTACGATAAGCTACTAACCTGCTTGAGAAACTCCTGTTAAATAAGCCCCGTTTTAAAAGCAGGCAGACAAAACTTCTTTAACTAATCTTGTACCTATATTGGATAACAGCTGACTATAAGAATATATACCTATAATAAACATTAGACGGATAGTTTCTATAATTGTAATTAATATGATGTAGCTCACAAGTCATTCAAATGCAAGCTCAAATGACGTAAATTGAGTCACAGCTCTTAAGAGCAATATCATTTGAGATGTGGCTGATATGTGTTTATTAATTAGCCACGAACTTAAGATGCGAACCAAAACTTGAGTGTGTATCTCTCTCTCGGCTGATTGAGAGTGAATTAGAGATCAGTTTATTAATACAGGCCTAAGTATCCCAATTTTTATATGATGATGATCATAGACATAACTCAAAGTACGGCTCGGCCATTGCACGAGTGACGCAAACGCAAGGCGTGCAGCGGCCGCCGCGTAACATAATAAATAATAATAGGCGCGCGGAATGGCAACACCTCGGTGCACGGAACGGCAACCCAACACGATCGATGCCGCTCCACGTTTATCAGCTTGCTCTAAACTTTGTTGTGTCGAGCCAGCTAGCATCGCGCTTCTTAACTTTGTGGGACAGACCAAACTTTTTGGTTGGTGTAAGCATGACACAAATCTTTCAGTAATATAACGTAAGTTACAAATAGCAATTGAGTAATTTGTATTGTATTATATTTAATAACCTAAGTATTGAGTAAATGGACAAATTTGCAAGTATTTTTAGACCTTACCGTTCTACCTATTTTGTTGTCTTTACTACCAAAGCAGTCAGTACAGGTCATGTATTGTTCTTAAACCATTTGGTAGTAGGTACCTACATAACAACTTCATATAATTATATAAAATTTTAGAATAATAAACTGTAAAACACTTAGACCCATATAAATATATTGGTAGGTATACCAGGTATACAGGCTATATACCGCTAACATGAGCCTAATTAGATTTATTTAGTTACGTAGGTTGGTATCTCTCAACGTGTGGCCAGTATTCAGAGTGACACTAACACTAACCTACCTAGGTAATGGACAGAAAGTAGCCTACAATTCGAGGTATACGGCAAGTACCTAGTTACTTAAGTTAAAGTAATAACGTAATTTTAACTATTTGCTGTAGAATTCAAAATTAAGACAAAATGAACATGTTTTTTAATAATTAAAAAAACAAATTCGAAAAGCAAGGTACCCAAAAAAAAAATAACAAAAAGAAAATTCTTCTCATCCTACAAAGAATTTCTTTATTAAAATTTTGCTGTGGTATGTACCTAGTGTGTACGAGACATATTTCATAACTTTGAACGTCTGAGTAATAATAACCCAGTCTTAAATCATTTGAATTTAGAATTATCGGATCTATTGTATTAGGTTGACCTTAACCTTGATACTTGTTTACTTTCTAACTCTAGATACCTACTTATTACTAATGTACATAATATACTTGTTTATTTAGCTCACATCTTACAGGCAAGGTCGAATGAGACGTAGGTTTATATTATTATAATATCCCAGACCTTTTATTAAATATCCGCAGAAAATAAAATAATTTGAATTTGACTGTGTTTAAGTCTGTCACGTCCATGACTCAACCTTGGTTACCTACCACGCCAGATCGAAAAATCAAACTATAAAACTCTTAAAACCTCCTTATTTTTATTCGAGATTAACAGATTAAGTGATAAACTGATAATACGTATTTTAATGTCACGCAACATTATCGAAAATCTATTTAGATGTAATCAAAGATATTTCAAATAATTTACTAGTGTTTCCTCAGCAATGGACTGTTTAAGTGACTAGCTCAAAACAACGTTCTTTTGGCATAAGTATATGTCTTGCAACCAGGGTTGCCAGGTGGTCCAGATAAAAAAACCGAACATTACCTTTGAAAGGTAATATTCGGTCTTTTTACTCTTTATTCCCTTGATTTTTAAGGTAATTTTTCTCAGAAATTGAATGGAGAATTTGTGTAAATTTTTCGAAGTTAATGACAAATGCAGAAAATGACCTATCTATGATTTTCTGAGGGTTAACATAAGAAAACACCATAAACCTTTAAAATTATATTTATTATTACTAGTACAAATTTGTATCAACAATTTGTTATTTCTAAAAAAAACTATCAAGCTATTGTCACGCTGTATCCCTGACGGGGATATTCAGAGAGGACAGATCGCCAGGCTTCGCGATCCATGCATACTTCTTTAGATAGTTCTGCTTTGACCATATCGACACTCAGATGGTTTCGAGGGTCAGACCAAACATGATGGCAAACAATGCGGCGTAAAATTTTGAAAGGATTTAATTTTGGGAAACAGTTCATAAAACTTTTAAAGTATGACTTTAACCAAAATACCGAACCACTCATACGGTATTTTTGACATACCGAAATACCGGTGTTCGGTAAAAAACCGAACACCTGGCAACCCTGCTAGGAATCCTAAACTTAATTTTATACTGACTAAGGTGATCTACCTACTCAATGGATTTTGATACAATAGTTATAGCTTACACAACAGAATACCACATATGGTACTATTTATCCCGCGAACAAGATCCCGTGGGAAATGAGAACGGGAAAACTTCACCACGCGTGCGGAACCGCGGGCGTCAACTAGTATCCTCAATAGATACTAAATTATGGTATTGTACTTATGTACCTATGTGCTAAAATATTTAGGTATTAACCTTATAAAATCACGATTTAAATGCGCCTCGTAATATCTTGAAATCAGACTAGGTAGCTACCTACCTACGTAGGTGATAGTACAAAAACTTGTTCTCAAAATCGTTGATATTGAACATAATGATCATACATTTTCTACCAGGTAACTTATCAAAATGACAAGAAATGAACCAAAAGCTGAGAAGACTTATAAAAAGAATCTCATCAAAACGCATTCACCAGTCAAAATATTTTTTCTCTTTACGTTCCATCCAATTACCAGAATCCGAAATTAAAACCAGTTTCGACCTATATAATTGGCGGGAACCGTTATCGAATACCTACCTTATATTTTTATACATACACCTACCTACCTTCCTATACTTTTCTACACCCGTTTACACTTTACACGATATCCGATTCGCAATGCCATCCAAGTTCGAATTTCGAATATTTACTTGTGTGAGGAACGGCAACGTTGAAAACGGAGGGAGCGGTGTGGCAACGTAGCTACGCCATTTCGCTACCCATCTCAGTGATCGGACGGGCGAGATCAGCTGTACTGGATGGTTGTGTGTGTTTACTATTCTACGTAATGTATCTTGGTATCTATAGACGTTTATTATGTGTGAAGGATAAATGGAACTGGATTATAAGAAAGTACCTACAACCTTTTTGTTAGCATCTTGTGATGGACATACACGAGAGGGTGATTAAAGTAAAACCTATTACAGTTATAAATGGTGAAGTTTAGAAACACTAAACTCTATGATATATACTAACATCTATGAAAACATGGATTTGGCTTTTCGTTCGTAACAATACGACTGCCGTCTGACCTCCCGATCCTGTGGCCGCAAGGACTCCTGCGTCGTTGTAGTTTAGAAACATTCTGTACCTAATTATATATCAGTGTAATCGTATGAGTAAACGGTGACGCCATCTGTCATTGTAAGTCCAAATCGCCGGTTGTCGATGCTTACGGTGAAGTGTGAGCGTATGGTATGCCTCAGCATACCCCTTCGGGGATAAAGGCGTGACTAAATGTATGTATGTATGTCGATGCTAAAAGTAGTTAGTCTGCAGTGTCCTTAAGGCCATTGACTTAAAAATATCAACAGCAAGTACAAATATAGACGCAGGTAAACACAACCTGCACCTGCCTGATGATCGACAGAGCACAGAAACACTAATGCGAATGGTATGGGTCTACTTGTCTAATACTATAAAAAAAAAAACAATTTGATTACGTTTACAAGACTATTGTTATTTTAGACTATTTCATAAAATGTCATTAGGTAACAAAAATTAAATTATGAAGTTTGGCAATTTTGAAAACCATTTATGAAACAGTATGGCAAAAAATACAGATTTTATAACAATTTAAGAAAAATAATAGTGTGTTAAAGTAAAAAATACGCAATGACAGTCAAATTTTTTATCAACATTACACAAATTAGTTATAGAGCGCTAGAGAACTAAGGACTAAGGTCCTCAGATTTTATGGGCTGGCCATCATCCATCAGATTTACAACTAAACACTCAGTAGACCGCTCAACATTATTTTCGACAGGCACGTCGTACCACGAAGGTCCTAGATGAGGAATTACGATTGAGTCAACCGCTTGAGGGGAATATTTAGGGAGGGTTCCTGTCCGTGCTCGATAGATAACCTCCGATATTAACCTCTCAGCTTCATATCGGACTGGTTCTTCTAGCTCTTTCAGTTGTATTGTAATTGATTTAGCGTAAGAGGCTACGTACTCCTCCCCTTTTTCGTTGTTGGTTTCTTCTCTATCGTCACTTCTCGTTACGACTGGTGAGGGTGAACGGCGTCTTTTCTTTGCTTTGCAATTACACTGCTGCAACAGCAATATTATTTTTTTACTTTATAAACCCTGACGCAAAAATAGAGGTGTTAACTTATGACAACTGTGTATAATGCGCGTGTGTATGTGTTATGTACTGTAGCTAACAGTTTGTCTTATTGTTATTTTTGATCGGGACTTTTTAATTTCAGGATATGTATATTCCCGTATGTTTTTCACTATATTACAAGATGACATCTGATATCTACATATAATTAATATTAATACTGATGCTTCGATAATTTGAAATTGGTTATTCGACAATTTGGCATTTTTGTTTAGCTCGAAAAAGTTGGTCAAATATTACGTGTATGTCGCTCTCTTTACAAATTATTGATACACACACAGAATTTAAACGTCAGTTGATGAAAATTTTGGTATTTAAAGTCAAAAAGTCTAGCGTTGAACCATTCACAGTTCACGAAAACAGTGTCTGTTGATGTATTTTTATCATTATTGTATAATATAACTCGCCCATCATTGTAAGAAAGGCAGTTTAAAGTTATAATAATATTAATAGACGACATACCTACTTTAATCACAAAGAATCTACACACAACAAGTTAGTGTAGCCAATCTCAACTTTAAAATTCATCTTGTATTAAAAAGATAAGCAATACATACAATTATTCTTTCTACAATTATTAATATTTAGGTATTTTGTGTAACTTACACATTACGAGTATATAAACAATTTTTAATTATAGTTTTTAATTATACAATTTGATAAATATGATATAACAAAGCTTACTCTTTCATCATCCTCATCACTGGAATGCTCTTTCTTTACGTTAAGAAACGTCATAAGATTATAATACCACAGCCCTGGCTTGTACACTTTGTCGGAATCTAATTCATTTACGGAACTAGTTTCTACCTAAAAACGTAAAATCATTATATTACATTACGAATTTTTATACATATATACGAGGGTGGATCCAAAAGTTTGTGGCCTAACTACTAACTACACTAAATCTAAATAAAGCAATGCATTTTTTTTAATCTAACCTCTATCTGTACTATGGTTATTCAGTAGCAAGTGAGCAAAGTTTGGTTCAGTTAGTGAGCGTGAAATTTTTTTTTGGATATTGGTTTAAGATTATCGGAAAAGATTTTCAAGAATTAATAAAATCGAACATCGCGCAGTGATTAAGTACCTGCATAAAAAAGGTCTATCACCAAAACATATTCATGAAGATATGGTGAGCACATTAGGAGAATCTGCTCCATCCTATTCCGGTGTAAAAAAATGGGTAGCTGAGTTTATGCGAGGTCGGGAGAGCGTTGAAGGTGATCCTAGGTGTGGAAGGCCTTCATCGTCTACCACCAAGGAAAACATCGATAAAATATGTGATCTTATACTAAATGACCGAAGATTGACCATCAATAAGATAGCTGAGATTACAGGCATCGGTTATAGTCGGGTTCAAAACATCATAACTCAAGAACTGGGGTTTCATAAGGTTTCTGCTCGTTGGGTGCCTAGGTTGCTTTCAGTCGAACAAATACGCGTTCGCTTCACAATTTCGCGTGACTGTTTGGAGCTTTTTGAGGCAGATCCTGAGGATTTTTTATCCAGGTTTGTTATTATAAATGAAAGCTGGGTTCACCACCATACTCCACATAATCCAAGCAACAATCGAAACAATGGAAAAGATCCGGCTCACCCACTCCGAAGAAAGCTAAGGTCGTTTTGTCGAGTAACAAAGTCATGGCTTCGGTATTCTGGGATGCGAAGGGAATCATTTTTGTGGATTATTAACCAAAAGGCCAAACTATAAATTCAAGTTATTATTCTAACCTTTTACGATGGCTTCGCGAAGAAATCATAGAAAAACGGCCGGGTATGTTGCGTAAGAAAGTTTTGTTCCATCAAGACAACGCGCGGGTTCACACTTCTGCCGAATCAATGGCTAAGATCCATAATTGTGGTTACGAATTATTGCCCCACCCACCTTATTCGCTGGATTTAGCCCCCTCGGATTATAATTTATTTCCGTATTTAAAGAAACATTTAGTTGGTTCGAAATTTTCAACCAAAGAAGAGGTCATAAGATGCAGTAAATGGTTATTTTGACGACCTTCCGGAATCATTTTTTTTGAAGGTATAAGTAAGTTGCAGTTCAGATGGAAGAAGTGCATTGAACTAGATGGTGAACTACGTAGAAAAATAAAAAAAAATTACACCCACGTTTCTTTGATTTTCATGGTCAGGCTACGAACTTTTGGATTTACCCTCGTATTTATTTTTTTATATTTGGCACGCAAAATGGCATCGTCCGCCTGATGGTAAGCAAAGACGCCGAACCGTGATTGAGGGCCGCTATGTCAACCCAATGGGCTCCGTTAGCGACCCTCAATGTGACGGCCCAGAAATATGCCTTTTCACGCTTCAATAAAAGAATCAAATTTTGTCATATTTTTACTGTTTTTCTCATTGCTTCTTCTATATACCTGACATATTAATCTATACTAATATTAAGAAGCTAAAGAGTTTGTTTTGTTGAAAGCGCTTATCTCAGGAACTACTGGTTCGAATTAAAAAGCTATGTTGGGTAACCCATTTATCAATAGAGGCTATATCATGCTACTACTACCCAGGAAGGCGGGGCAGGCAGAGGTAGGTAGGACAGCAAGATGTCAACAAATTTAGCAGACATTACTGTAAAAAAATTATAAGACACGATGAAATAGGTACCACAGGGCTTCGAAGTATGTTGCGATTGGATCACTGGGGCTCAGCTAGTAAATTGTATAATTTGTTCTTGATAAAGCTTATCGCGGCAATATGGTGATTTAAATGGCGCTAATTTTAACCATAATTTTCGGAATAAAACACTTAAATTGTCTATCTGTGACTATATAATATATATCACGGATGCCATAATTGTGCAGGGTAGAAATTTACTAATAGACTCTATCTTGATTTAAAAATAAACTTCGGTTAAAGAATTTTGAGTAATCACCTCTCTGAACAGGAAATCGAAACCGTAAATGGTAAAAAAAAACACCCATAATTTTACCAAACCGATCAGACTCAATCATAAGGACTTGAGAATTTTTCGAAATTACACACCATCTTAAATAAAAGACCATGAAAAGTTTTATTTTATTTTAAGTGTAAATTTATGTACATACATACTAAAATTTATTCAAATCAGTTCAACTTTGTTACTTGAGAAGGCGTTAAAAGAGTTACTAGAATATATCCTATACTCACAATTTATGATATTAATAAGCATAACTGACTGTGACCCGTGGCTTCGTCCGTTGCACTCCTACAATCCTATAACCGTAGTTGATTACGAGTATAATATATGAAAGTTTATTTAATTTTTAACTTTATTGCTACTCCGCTCCTTTGTCTAGTAGCGTAAAGCCTATAACCGTCCTCAAATGCTATCCGACACTAAAATAATGTTTAACTTGAACTAGTATTTCTGAGATTAGGGCATTCAACCTAACTAACAAACTCTTTAGCTTCATAAGGTTAATTACTAGTAAGTAGGTACTAGTATCTAGCATAAGTTTTACAAATATGTACAAAGGTTTAAACAAGACAGACGAAAAAATTGCTATAGTTAATGTTAACTCATAAAACTTGATATTCCCTTTTACTAGTTAAATACAGTTTAATATTTACACAAACTACATATTTAAGTTCAGTATGCAATATATATATATTTAAATTTTACTTGCCTTTTTCCTTTCTCTTCGGTAAGCCGCTCTAAAATGCTCTAATTTCTTTTTTAACGAAGTGATTGTGGCAGTTGGTTCCATGTGCCTATATGTTTCCAAGATTTTTTCGTAATGAATACTTCTTGCTGTTTTGTCATAATAAGATTTGTGATTAAGATCCCATAAACAAGGCGAATTTTTAAATTGTTTTAGTATTTCAGTAACAATGTCTCTTTCGGTTAACACTTCAGTCATCTTATTTAGTTTAAAGTGCTCGTGGACCGACTACTCACGGCGAGACCTTGCTCGGTACTGACGCGCGACGTTGCAACGCCTCGTTCGAACCAAATCCGGGCCGGACGAGTGCAATCGCCGTGGACGCTCCGCTAGCTAGTCTCACTTTCCTTTCCAACGAGAAGATCGTACAGTCATCGACAATAACATATAAACGAACAGAGCGTTCAAAAAGATGCAAACAAATATAAATATAAAATATATAATCTCAATGGTACAAGGAAAGTTTCTGAAAGAAAAATGAACACGACAGCTGTCAATCTGTCTTAAATTCTATCGGTTTGTTCGTATCTTTCTATTGATGATTGATTTTACCAAGGTTTGAAAGGATCGTGCGCTATTTAGATATAATGAACAGTTTTCTTTTTTATGATACGGAAATATCTATATATTAACTACCCGGACCGGACCGACAGACCTTCATTCATCTAGCGGATTCAATCATTTCATATCATCAAAAAGTTATCCTCGTAAAAATAAATATTCTAATGACAATGTCAGATTGAGTTGAGAATACTTGAATTCTCAAAATACTTAATTTTAAAAGATAGCTCTGCCATACTGCGGTCTAAGTTTAGCCCAGACGAGGTCTTTAGAGTAGAGCCATTTTATTAAGAATCGATAACTATTCCAGTCGTTGGAGGGCTGTCTATAAATACGGGGTGACCTGGCTGCCAGACTATTTTATTATTATTTCTAGGTTAAGTGAATTCGTGCACGAGATTTGTCCGGATTATTTTTACAATGTTCTATATACCTACATAATTGTCTTATATGTCATCATGTTCATTGTCTGTAACATCCCGAAGTTTGAAAAAGGTACTGCTCGATACACTAAAAAATTGGTAAAATGTGGATTGGTAATTTAACGTCCCGATTAATTTATTGCTTTTGAATTATAAGCGTGAGATTAATCTTCTAAAAATAACCTTTCGCTCTTAGACGTTTTAAAGCAACGTTTAAACATGGTCACGTGTTGTGTAAAGTTGGACCTTGATAGTTGCAGAGTCGGAGCCAGAGGCGCGGCTCAAAATAAATATGTTGTATAATTAATTAACAAACGTTCATTGTAATTACATTATGGATAGAGACTTTAAATTCTTTTAACGCTACGTTCTCTGTTGGGAATATCAAATACCATTTGAAGTTCCGGACACAACCACTAAAATGTCTCTACAATAGGCATTACGCTGACACAAATGTATTTTAGTCGACAAAGTCGTTTAAGAGGAATATCACTGACAAAGACGTATCAAAGTTAAATAAAGTCGCACTGAGGTTCAGTATATGGGCGATTGCGTACGTTTCCTACAAACGGTGGCCTGGGCCAAATACAGCTCACGTTGCGAACTTCAGACTGATAATGAGGAATAGCGGCTATAAATAGTTTTGTTTAGTCAGGTTATGAAGATACTGGGTATTGGGTATGGCGCAAAAAGTTCGAGTGTAAAAACCGGACCGGAAACTTCGACATTACTGCGGTTGTTATTGATATGACACCTTCGTGCCAGATTAGCTGTACGGGCATTGGTACAACGACTAACAGTTGCAGCGTAGCATTGTACCCGTTAGTCGACGTTCCAGGAACCAGCGCTCCTGTTTCCGCTACACCTGAGCTTACCCAAGGGGGGAAGAAACCGGACCGACAACGTGGAGGTTTTGCGGTCCGCAGCCTTCGGTTGGCACGTCAAGCTAGTCCTTAGTAACATGATAGTCCTTGAAGGCTTTAAAAAAAATCCAGAGCTTTTTTTTGCGGTGTGTTTAATAATACTTCAAGAGCAAGACACATGGATGGTCTGCTCTAAGAATGGACATGGCAAATCCTTGTTTACTACGGAATCCTAAAACCTGACTAGTTCAGCACACCATTTAAACACTTCTTGGAAAATAAAACTGACATATTACGTAAAATAATGTATTTTTATTCTTGTTTGCACATTTTGCACCCCACTGTGGTCAACTAATTCGAATGAACGTGAATGAAAATAAAATATTCATCGAACTTAAAAATGTAATTTCAGTCAATTGAATCACTATTAACTATACTTAATCATAATTACCCATAGCTTACGAGGCTATATTCGCGTTGCAAATCAACGTATGTACTTACCTATACTGATATGTAAGCTTTATTGCAAAGAGATGAAACAAGAAGAGGAGTGGAGTTTCTGGCATGCCAACTTGGTGTTTTACGACATAGTAACGCGGAGTCTTCCGCGGGTGACTTATTGGGTCAGCCAGAATAAGCGACTCCTCTTCTACATTATTTAAATTCATGATTCCGTTAATTTAATAGTTGCGTGGTGAGCTGTTGAGACGACTGCTCTTACTCGTACAATAAGTTGTTAACATACAACACTGTTTCATTAGCGAGATGGATCGTGCTGCGTGTAACTCAATTCAATGATAAGTCTTACCAGGGTCTGGTTAAGTTAAAGGCTACTCAGGGAAATATATTATGTTAGATAAACGTATACAGATCTTACTCCGCTTATGTAATTGATTTTGAATCGAAAACTAGTATTATTAGGGACAGGGACTCTCAATAATAAGGACATTGCTGAATATTTGTTTAGAATTTGTTCAGCAATAAAGGTTTTGTCTGAGCGAGTGTTACTAAAGTATACGAGTATACCAATTCAAATCCAGATTAATTGCGCTAATTTTATAAGTAACTTGCCATATGAACGTTGATATTTTTCGTCACAGAACTGGATAGTTCAACCTAAATGTCTAAAAATCCGATCGAGTAGATGCCGAAGATCCTGTAGGATCACTACTTAAATACCTTGGTGCCGGCTTAACGTTGAATTTTGGTACACGCTATTTTTTCATAGAATCTGTCTATACATGTATTGAGAAATATTAGTTGGATATTACAATCACTTATACTCGGTTGTATGCCTCACTAGTATGCTGGTGAACTGGGTAAAACTAGACGTGGGTTAAACACAAAATTCAAAAGAAGAAAATTCAAGTCATAAAAGGGCATCCTTGGCTCAGGACTTACGCTAAGATGAGATCGTATAGTAGGTATATAGTAAAAATTAATCTCGTCACAATTGATTCGAAATTCAAAACAATTACTTATAAAATAACTAAAGTTTTAGTATCTTACGTAACTAAATTTTGCTTAACTGACACAATAAAAAACCTTATTTTTAATTATGTCTTGTCCGTCTTTCGAAAAAAGAGTGTTTTCTTTACGCGAGGTTTTGCGTTTCTGCTTTACAGAACTCACTGAGTCACGATTAATTAAATACACTACATGACATTCACAAAAATATCATCAAAGTTAAATATTATCACTAGGGGTGCGACTGCGTTTGTGCCGCTTTCCATTTGCATGTATCGGATTCACAAATTCGATTTCATCATCGTCGCTTTCTTCATCATCCACATCGACTGTGTGAATATCTGCTGATACAACAATATTATCATAATTTTTCCCCATCGGAAACCCGGGTGAAGATCCCGCAACATAACTTTCTTGTAAACTCATTGCGGAATCCAAAGCATTTAGCTCTGCATTAGAGAATAAATTTGCCAGCTCAACTTTAAGTAAAGCTTGCTGTCTTAGAGAAAATGTCTTAAAAGTTTGAGCATAGCTAAGAAATAAATGGTCAGTCGCATCATAATATTTTACTACATTTATTTTCTTAGACTTTTTCGTCTTAAGGCAGTTTACATTTGATGGTTGATTGTGAGTTTTTCTTTTGCGACGAGGAGTTTGTTCTTTTCGCAAAGCAGCAGAATCTGACTGTGAAGGAATAAGTACCGAGCTTGGTGAGTACGTCTGCGAAGGTGTATCCGATTCATCATCTGATAAAGTTTCCACCTTCATACCAGTGACTGGCTTTTTATGTTTTTTACTTTTTCGTGAGACTTGATAATCGTCTAGAAACTGTAATTGTGTGCTCCATATATATGTGTTGACTTTCTTGCCTTCTTTCTGCAGTTTTTTGTACTTGATGTAGCCATCTCTCACGGTTTTCCATTTTAGTTTAACTGTTTCGCCTGAAAAAATACAAGAATGGGTAATATGGGTATTGCTTTTTGATTTTATGAGGAGATTTGTAATGAATTTGTTACATAAGAAATATGGATAAACATAGAAACATCGTTAAATGGCTAGATTCAAAGTGATCGAGATAGCTCGCAAAATAAACACGTTAAAGGGCAATGGGCTGGCCGTATTTGACGATTAATTAATGGCTGTTGAAGTATACGAATTCTGGAGAGTAGACCGAGACTCATCAAATGGAACGTAGGACTGGGTGCGGAAGGCGCAGGACTGTTTGTCACGGGAAAAATCAGAAGTGGTTTACGTCCAGCAGCAGACTCACCTAAGCTGATCATTCGTATTTTCTTAAAATTTAATTACAAATTAAAAAGAGGTTCACACAGTATAAACTGGAGTTCCTGTCTGATATACATAAAATTTTTATTTATAATACCGATTCTATGATACCATCCATCATTTCCAAAAATTCTTAATATGGAGTTACAAAGATTCCTGAGAATTTACTAGGGATGTGAACGTATTTGCCCTTCCTCAATAAACGAGTCATCGAACTCATAAATATGTAGTTACTATCCGATATGTAAGAGTATCCGACTGGCACATCCATAAATTAGCGACTATACATAATATTAAATCAATAAATAACGTATCTGGCTACTACGAAAAATTGTTTTTGAGAGATATAATGATGTTGGATACGATTTGTTGTTGTGAAATTTGTTGACGTTTGAACAGAGTTGCCAACGCATTATGCAAGAAGTTTCTTAGACATTGTGGTATTTTGAACAAAAATATGTTTCGTATTTTAAGTTGGAATCAATAACTGACCTCTTTGTCGAAGTTAGGCTTTACCTTACTCGACGATATAGGTAGATCCAACAAAGTATACGTGCTCGTCGACAACTTTGAACGTAGACTGATTTATGTATGAGTGGACATGGACGTTCGACATGATTTTTGTCGTGTCATTGTTCAGAATTGAACTGTTCATAAAATGAAAACGTCCATCTTGCTCAATATTTCGGACAAAATCTCAAGAGAAATATTTAGCTTGATATTTATTTTTTAATGGACTTTACTTAGTAGAAACTTCCTGCAATTCGACAACTTATTCTCGATTCGCTACATACATATAGACACGCTTTCATCCCTGAAGGCGCAGGCAGAGGCATTCTATACACTCACATTTCACAGTTGTTTTATTTGTCGTGTTGAAATGGATAGGCGCAGGTTGTGGCTACCTGCTATTGAAAAGTTTTCAAGTCCTCTCATCATCATATATTTTCAGCCTTCAACTTGGCTCAACGACTGCCATGTTACTTAATATGCTTTCCGAAGTACGAAAACTCTCTTAAATTGAAATGTCACAAAGCATTTAATACAGAGTTGGCAGAGCTAGTAGCCCAATATATTTGAGTTATATGTTCCAGAAGTTGTCTGTTTTAGGTAAGTATTATTATCTCTGTCGCCGATTCTTTGTACATTATGCTCCACTGTAACCCTAGAAGCTACCGTATAGCCAAGACCAGAAAAAAAGCCCAGTTATTATTTTTCTTATACGTGTGGAAAATCCTCATGGATGCTAGGCTGGACTCCTACCGACTAAGACCACACGGTGCCCTTCCATCTGCCTATGTCTAGGAAACCGAGGAAAATTGGTTTTTGACACTTGTCGGACAGGTTTGTATTAAACATATTACCCAATGAACATTAGTCAAACACCTACGTCTGCACGACGCACATGACACGTCACACAACTTATGTGTGACGTGTCATGTGCAGTCAAGCTTGATATTACCGGAAAAGGAGAACGTTCATTGTATTATAAGAATGGTTAATGCGTTCCTTACTAAATTGGATGACCCGTCTTAATTAATAAAATTTAATTTAATTGTTGACATTATTATTACTTCACCAATTTTATTCCAAGACCAGAATATACTTAGTCATTATTTATATGTTGTCAAAATTTATTATTGTCATTTCTATACTTAGACTTTTTTATACAAGTGGACATTATTATACTACGTCATTTTTAATTTTAGACTAGAGTCGTCAAACCCAATAATACAGACATGTAGAATAAATTCCATAATAAAAAATATAATATAATATATAATAATAATAAATAATAAAAAATAGTCAGTCTCAGAAGGAGATTAATACAATCCAAAGTTCTAGGATATAGATTTGTGAATGAAAATTTGCACGTTTGTTTAAAATAAAAAAAAAATCTAAATATGCTATGTGCAACTTTCTTTGCTGACCGTACTCAAAACTACATAACCATTATTATAATCATGAATCAACACAGGTGCTCATAAATTTACATTGCATGACGTTTCAAGCAGGTTACCCAATCCGTTGGCACATGCCAATTGGACCTAAAGTCACATTACCATCATATTTAATTTTTTTTTTACTAAATTTAATTCATGCTAACTAGACCCACTAGTGGACGAGTGTCCGAAAAATACCAAAATACCTAACCTACCCTTGTATCATTGTTACTATACAATGTCAACAATACAACTTGCTCTTTCTAAGGCATTGAATAGAAGGAGAGGGAAAAGGATTCTCAAACACGAATAATACACACCCGACTCGACTACCTGTCCCTATATTGCTATCTCTTTTCAATACGTTCTCAGATACTATAAGGTTCTTGAAGTGAGGGTAAACTAGCAACGCGAGTGCATATTTTACGAAAAATGTGTAGATATGGATGAATTGTTACATTCCGCCATAACTGACACTTGACACATAAAAAGAAAAACAGTGGGTATACTTACTATTCTCGTTCAACTGTGCAGCAATCTTCTCCCAAACAGCTTGTTTTCTTGAAGTATTCTTGTAATCTACGTGTAGTATATCGTATAGGAATACGTTGCTCTGTACACACTCGATCAGGCGTTCTACGTCGATAGCCATGTTTGGTTCCTGTCTGTTAGCACGCTATCGAGCCGTCCCGACAAGGACGTCGTGTTCAGGGCGGTCTGCGTCGACTACTGCCATACAGATCGAAGTCCGCGTCCCGCCCCGCCGAGCCGCGCCGCCGAGTCGTCTTGCGCCGAGCGCGAGTCGGTTCGCCGATCCCGGTATTCAAGGGGAGACGCGGGTGGCGGCTCAATTTTCGTTGTTATGTAGTTCTATGTTGAATGAGTTTGTTTCATGCACTTTGTTCAATACAGGTCGGGTGTAGGTCATGTTTTGGTAAGGAAATTTGTAATCGTAATTACCTCTATCGTTACGAATTATTACTTAAACGGTGAATATGGGTCCTCGTAGCCGCAAAGCGATAACTTCCACGCTCTAGGGCCGTATTCCTGAACGTTTCTCATTACTCAATCGACGCATGAGGCTAGTTTTTGCCTTATAAATACTACTCTCAAGTGTTTCTTGAGTATTGTTAAACGTTTTGGAATACGTCTCTTAAGGTGGTAAATATCAAAAGTATTATTATGATATTAGTTTGCGCTTTTAAATCCAACTAATATTATAAACGCCAAAGTTTATAATATTAGTAGGATTTAAAGTAAGTATGGATGTTTGTTACTCTTTCACGCAAAATCTACTAAATAGCTTTTTATGAAGCTTTACAATAATATAGCTTATACATCAGAATAACACATAGGCTAGTTTTTATCCCGGGAACAAATTCCTGTGGGAAACGGAAACGGGAAAACTTCACCACGCGTGCGTAGCCGCGGGCTTCAACTAGTATGCCATGCATCATGGACATAATACAAGAGTAATTTTTAATCTGAATGAGATTTAACACAGTGTCAGGGCACGTTTCCAATTATGTTAGAAACTAGAGCATGTTTACAAGCATTGTTAGCTCTCTAGTATGGCACTAGGCGTGAAGGTATGAATAGAATCTATGCCAATAAAGATATCCAATTTTCGCATAGTCATTGGTTGACTAAGTATTCAAATATGTGATAACAACTATGGATTAAAAATAGATCCATTTTAGTTAGGGACCAGATTTAAGTGGTTCAACTGGTTCTAAAAAGATTTTACTTAATAAAAATACAGACGAATTGTATCCCTCACTCTTTTTTGAAGTCGGTAAAATATAGTCAATATTTGTTTTTTTTTAAATACCTACGTAAGTGTAGTTTAAAAATTAAAATAAATAGTTTTCATTTACTAATTTAATCAGAAATAATCTAAAGGTCGATCAATTCAGGTATTTAGACGAATTAATCCACCTCTTTCCCGTCATAAATTTAAATTTAAGTGTAGATACTTTCATTTACAATATTAACATTTATTTGAGAAAACGAAAGGGAATATCTGAAAACGCCCAACAAACATATTGACTGCATTTTTATACAACGTCAGTGAAATAGATCGAAACGAAATTGGGACAAGTTAAAATAATGAGTACAATAGTTGGCCCTCTGATGTTGTCGTCACACCACTTTGGTGTTCACACTCCCGCCCCAATCGACCGATCTTTCGAGTGTGATATTACTGCAAAACGACCATTATCGCAAGAGCTCAAGTCAATCTCATCTTCTAGTTAGATTTCTCTAATTGATTATTAGATTTACGAGAATATAACAATGCTTTGCATTTTTATGCCATACAACGCCATTCAATAGACAAAATAATCATTGAAATTGCTGTCAATTACTTAAGAACCCAGCAAACAACATCGGCCTATATATTTGGCCATGAAACGAGGCTACAGAAAGATTTTATAAATAAAATCAAAGTCTATTTATTTGGGAGTGTAGAACTACAGAGACACGTTCATTGAAATCTAAATATTGAACTAGAACTTGTTAAGTACCCTCGTTTTAAAGTGTTTAAGAAAATAATAAAGATTTGACATAGTAGGTATTTATCTATCACGCCGTTTCCCCTACGGGGTATCAGAGGCACATTATATGTCCACTTTTCACAATAGATAATTTGATTATTAGAGTAAATTATTTTATCTATTTAGGCGTACTATATGATTTTTTAGCGCCGGATGTTTCGTAAATAATTTTTGTTTTAGTAAGATCCCTACAGTGTAAAAGTTCTTATTAAGCTCTTATAACACACAGTACATACATACCGAAGTATCCTAGCAACATGAAATAATTCAAATTCATTATATTAGAAGAGCGGTTTTATACAAGTAGAAGTTCAAAGTCGTTGTTTAGATACCTTGATGTGATATAATGTATGTATAATTGTACCTGTGCATTGGCTGTGTCCGTTGCGAGTACTGCGCCATGTCGTGTTATGCGCAGCTGTCATGGCTAGGCGGCGCTCATGCCGCGGCGAGCGCGGCTCGCTAGCTGCGGGCCATACCGCGCGCGAAAAGCACGCACAACACAAACACACACGTATGCACTCACACCACTGCACACGGCCGATGACACTGTGCACCAATAACCTGCAGGAAAACGTTAAATATTAATAATTTTCTTGCTAAATCGACCATTTCAACACGGCAATGGGCTCACCACCTGTTACGTGGGACAAAATTGCAATACCGGAGCCGGGAGGGTGTAGGCGTATAGTTTGTCTCTGCCACCACGTCGAGGATAAAGGCGTGACTGACAAACAAACCGACTACACAACCTAATTTACGGCTAACCTAATTTAAGTGGTTTGAGGGAACCTATTGAGAAAAGGTCCTTTACGAAGGCGCGGGCATATTATTCTCAAGTTTCTGGTTTTCTGACTATTTATGGTGCAAGCTGGTTCTTTATTTTTTAGCATAGCATATTACATTCAGCTAAAATCAGTCTTAACTCAAGACACTCAAGTGGTCGTCAACTCACTTTAGTTGAAGATGACTATTTTTCTTGTTGTGTTATATGTGTTATCTTATATGTACACGGCTGTGGCGTATTGACTCAGCCTCTGGACTTGCAATTAAAGTTAGCGGTTGTTTAACCGCACCCAGTAGTACCAACGTATACCTACTATTACAGTAACACAACACAAGCAAGTCAGTTCAATTGGAAGGGTTAACGAGAATCATTGTAAAGTGTCCATGTCTACATTTCTATATAGTGTTTAGAAAAAAATCGGTCCTACTTAGATACATTGTTGGTATGGGAAATCGATGCCACATTACTTCTTGCTTGAGCTATTGAGCTATTGAGTGCGGTGAGATTATGGGTTTCAAGTAAGCTAGTGCACCAAAGTATGCCACATTAACAAACACAAAAGGTATTCGAGATATTTATGTCAGGTTTAGATCTTTATGTTAAAACATAGTTGCATACGCTTTAGAAATTACGCTTATCAGTAATTTGTAATAAATTCCACTATTTTTTCGATGAAGTTCATTGGAATAACCAGTTCGACATCGCGGCATGCCAACAATAAAATAATGTGGCTTCAAGCGAGACCGTTATACAGTAAGTAGAATACGAGGCCTATTTACGAACATTAATTCGACTGAATAAAAATTGAAAGTTCTATAAGACTGCCTCAGTGATAGCTACTAATTTCTCAAGAGGATAAGAGGAAGACTTTACTTCTTATTATGACTTCCAATTCCGGTTACAGTTCAATCTTCAAATATTAACAAAATGTATAAAATATAATACAGAAAATCTTAGTTCTAACGTGATGATTGGTTAGGTTCGAGTGGCAAAATTGAATCTTGAGGAGGTAACAGTCAATTCTCAATCTGGCGCAAGTATTTTTGAACACTGCAAGAAACATCGTGCTCCAAATACTTTAGGGTAGGTACTCAGAAAAATGCCAGTTTCTATTTCGCGGACACCATTGATTTGTGAATGCTAGTTATTGCTAGTGATGATTTATGGTTATCAAACCGAAAAGAAAACTACTATATGACGTCTAGCTGTCTCGTTTTTTCATGGATATTCGTATATTTGTACGTTTCCTTAAATGAATGGTGTACAAAAGTGGTTTCATAACTTAAAGAATATTTGGAAGTGCATCTGAAAGCAAACTAAGTTGGTGCATAGAAAATTGGGATGTGTATACAACGGGATAGTTCTTTAACCGCTGCGCTGTGCAACGGTGTTTTAACGCCCGTATGATAACAGTAGTTTTAGTGATTGTACACTTTTTTCCTTTCAGCCTGTTTAAAAAGGAGGAAACTCTTCACAACTGTTAAGAAATATTCTTCGGTGATTAATTTTTGGTTTCATATTACAAGTTTTTTATTTACTTACACGGGTCGTTACCCAATTTATTTTTCATTTTTTTTTGTTATTCGATTGAGCTGAAATTTGGCAAACCTATAGACATTCAGTGGCAATACAATAATTTGATGATGATATTATATGATAGTGAAAGTCTAACTATGAACGTCTTCGGAGAAGGGAACTCTTCAACGGATTAACCGATCGATTTAGAATTTTGCATACTTGCGTAATAATCTGATAGTGTCCCTTACTATCTCCTCTTTATAAATGTAGAACCAAACGCTACGGATCATGTATGGAAATACTGACAAAAATTGATACACCAATATATTTAGGGGAGACTCCAAAGGAAACGCACTCTCTACCTCATATTCCTCACTCTTGAAATTGTAAGAATATTTTTTTAATAAATTTATTTTTCTAAAGGTTTCTCCTTTACGTTATTTTAGTTATATACCTAAGTACTGCCCAGTTCGTCACCTTGAATGACAGTAACAGACTCTTGACCGCTAAAAAGGAAGATGAGGTACTCATGATTCATTTTGCATATGATTCATGCTTGTTTCAAGTTGTGAAAGTCAAGCAGCTTAAAGAATTGCGTTTGATTGTGCTTTTGGTACATAAGCAAACAATTCGCGGTTCGACAGTGTTTATTATCTTCAATTAAGCTTTATGGAAAGCTATGACGACATCCATTGAAGTGCTGAGATTTAATAGGTTCTGTTTGTGCCAGCTGGATGCGAGTGGCGGTGATGGATGCTTGCCTGGATGGACCTTCAATCGGTCAATCATCAATCAATCAATCGGATCAATCGGTTGAATGAACGGCTTGTGGACAAAAAGATATTTATACAGCACCGAAAATTATGACTTTTTTTTTAATTGGTACTAATCCCACCCGCATTCCCATTACTGTGACTCCTGTTAACCAGGATCTACAGCAATGACCAAGACCTCAAAAGTTACACCGAGCTCGATCTCGGTGAAGTTCCAGGAGAAGTTAGCATGTTTTGGAACCCGCAACAAAATTAATCAGAAGATAGTTTAAGTAAGTTGGAAAAAGAACGTAACGCCTCTTCCCTCCTTTGCAAAGCGGGAGACCTGGAAAGCAACTAGGTGTAAATCCTAATAGAAAAAGGGAAGTACCACGGTGATAGTATACTACGGGTCCTATGTGAGCTATGTTTGATTTCAACTATCTTTGATGCCGAAGATAATACCGAAGATTATGACTATCTTTGGTGGAGGCAGCACTCATTGGCTGAAATGATGATTACAATAATACATAGCATTTAAAATATTAACCGCCCTTCCTGCTTCGTCACTTTCTCAGAAAGCTAACTACAGTATTATTGATGTTTTTACCGCGCTATGCAAATGACACTGAAACCTCTAGACCGCATAACGGTCTCAAACCGGAGACTTGGCTGTCAAACGGTTACTGGACCATTGAATACTGTCGTAAATTGTCTTATTTTATGTTCACCAAGCCTCAAATAAAATTAAATGTTTTCAAGTTAGAATTAAAATATTCTTAAAAGGCATTAACAGATTAAAATTTTCCGTGCCAAGAAACATATTAATTATTATAGTAACCAACAACCGGTGTCCGGTTGGTAAATATGTTAGAACATAAAATTTTTTTGTAACTAAATTATGTTCATAATGGCTGATTTCCATACAAACTTTCAGGCCCTATTTTAGCTCATTAGGGGCGGAATTTAAAAAAAAATACGTCTTTTTCTATTGTCTACTTCATAAAAGAATCCTCTGTGCAAACTTTTTGTGTTTCTTGGTCCAAGGGTTTGGCTGGGCGTTGCGGATCACCAGTGAGGCAGGACTTTTCTTTATAATATTTAGATTAAATAATCATGTACGTTCCGTATTCATTTACACTACGGAACTGGACGTCACTACCAAGGTTCAACACCAAGGATCACGAATTCACGATACTATTAGACATTTAGAGACTGAAGGAAATTTGGACAAGATTCCCCGATTGGACACCTCGAGTAACCTCGATTTTAGACAAGTTATTCAAGACTTTTTTCCACTAGGTACAGATCGGTGATACTGGTGCGACCCACGCAATACCTATGTGTCACCTGTGCTTCATCCGCATAGCAATGGATGCTATTAATGTCATCGATATGCAGCAAAAGTGAGGTGGTGGTGAGGTACAACAACGTGCCTTGTGGGAATCCTGAATAAACAGCTGCCATCGACGACGGCCCTAATGTTTCTATTGGACCGAAAGTTGGATACCGATCCCCAAAACTGCTCAAGTCGTCCTTAGATGGTAATTTTGATAGAAGATAACGATGACAGACCATAAATCTGGACCATAAGTCTTCCATAAATCCGGGACTTGTTTAGTGGAATTTAAACGTCGGAAAAGACGTAGTAGTATCGGACACAACTCGGGACCATACTGTTTCAGTACACGTTTTCCAAATGGCTCATTCGACTTATAAATATCGAGGGTCTGAATCTATTCTAGTCTGTATCTATTGCTGAGAGAAATAAATTTCCGGCATGGACGGCATACCAAAGAATAACAGTCGGCAAAGCACCCCCGTTGTTCATGGTTAAGTTAAAAGCAAAGAGAAAGTCAAATTAGCTAGCTTTCTCTAAACTACCCGCGCATTTATGTAAGGGTGGTAAGCCCGAGTGACAGACGTTTTCAACGGTAGCTTTAGCAAGCGATCGGCGTTCACAACTTCTAGAAGATCTTGATTACTTAGGTATTCTACTATTTTTATTAGGTAACCAAAAGTGCACGGGAATTTGACTTGTTGCTTGTTAGTGTTAGCGATTGACTATGTCACTTGCTTGCGCTCACTAGGGCGGGCGCAATCATCGGGATCTATTACTCTTTTCATGCAAATGTCACATGGTTTGGGAACACGGGACAATTTTGCGTCCCGAGGAGTGTTTCGGGGACACCGGGAAAAAGGGACGGTCCCGTACAAAACGGGACGTATGGTCACGTTAGCATGCACCACGTTGGCGCCTCAAAACGAAAATATTAATCAAATCAGCCTTTATGGCAGACCATTGCTGAAGACTCTCCGGTCGAACCCAGAATGTGGGTTATGGCGACACCATAACCCACATTCTAGTTTCGACCAGGTAGTTTATCCTAAATATTTCAAGTTTCTTGGAATGAGGGTTTTGGCTAGGCGTTTTTAACACGCTTTTATTAGTTTCACCTGTATGTTTGTTTGTTTGTATGTATGTAACTGACTCGTTTGGACTCGATTTTGCCCAACTTTAAGCGATCAGATTTACTTTAAATGTTTTAGACTTATCAACGATCGACGACAATACAATATTTTGATAAGCTTATCTCATTATCCTAATTAGGATCGCCAGGATTAATGATTTTTTTAGCAAATCGAACTAAAAAATGAAAAATAAAATATAGTTTAAAAAAACTAAAAAAACACGCTTTAATAGCAAATCGAACTAAAAATTAAAAATCATCATCATCATCCGAGCGTCTGTCCCAGTTGCGTCTCGCGACGCCCGGGGTCCGCTTTCCTACATTTTCTCCTCCACTTCACACGGTCGTCGGCATCCGCTGTAGTGAGACCTCTTACCGGGACCCGGCGGGGCTGACATGGCCAGACATTTGTTTCCTACGTAGCCCGGCGGTTGCCGCAAGACGTGACCATACCAACGAAGGCGACACTCTTGCAACTTGTCTGCAATGTCACGGACATGAAGGCTGCCATGGATGCGAGAGTTCCTCATGCGATCCATCCGCGTGACTCCACACATCCACCGCAGCATTTTCATTTCCGTAACACGCAGCTCCTGCTTGTGTCGCTCCAATATTGGCCACGTCTCACTGCCATGTAAAAGGACAGGTCTAATGATGGTTTTGTAGACCTGTCCCTTCAACCGGATCGGCATTTTAGGATCACAAATGACACCGGTCATCTCCCGCCATTTGGCCCACGCGGCAGCAATGCGTGACTTGACATCGCAATCGATGTCACTGGACTTGTGAAAAACAGATCCCAGGTATTTAACCTGGTCCGTCCGCTCGACCAAATCACGGCCAATGCGGACGGATGTGGGATCTGTCGAGTTTAGTGCCAAGTACTTGGTCTTCGCCACATATAGTTTCAGACCGCCGTTCTCAAGCGTCTCCTTCCACACCTTCACACGTCGCACCAATCTGCTCCTGTCCGCGTCTGCCAGCGCAATATCGTCAGCATACATGAGCAACCATGGAAGCTGCTCATGCGTGTTCAAAAAAATTAAAAATAAGTACTTTTAATTTATATATTACTAGCTGACCCGCCCGGCTTCGCCCGTGACATACTTCGAACCCCGTGGCACCCAATTAATCCCGTCGTTTATTAATTTCACGATAATGTTTGAACATTTTCCAAATTACTTGATTACTTCTCCGCTCTCAAGTACTACGCCCGCGCCCGCATGGAACTGTCGAATTTTTGTTACACGAAATTAATTTCTTTGCGCATTTTTTTGATATTGCCATAGCGCCTAATATATTCATTTAATTTGCAAAGTGTTTAGGGACAAAATAATCTTCATAAAATGCTGAAACCAACTAACAAATTAAAAATGATAAGGATTAATAATGTATTTGTGTAAATTGCCTTTAAATTACCGCTATATTATTGCTGTTTTTTTTTATAAAAAGGTTATAGTACGGTATCCTTAAGAGATAGACATATACCGTCGCGGACTTTTTTGTAGACCTATATTAGATACACAATTCCACAATACATTATTTTGTTATATCTCAAAGGGTTTATTTAGGCAGCGTTTTCGTTAAAAGCTCTCAGACGGCTCATCGACACCGCCGACATATATCGTTATAATTAAGTTAATGTATACAAATACTTAACAAATTATACATAAAAACCTTCTATAAGAATCACTAAATCTATTTTAAAAAACTGCATCGAAATTCGTTGCGTAGTTTTAAAGATCTAAGCATACATAGGGACAGACAGCGATCAACGACTTTGTTTTGTAATATTTTGTGATTCAACTGTTATAAAAAGTATACTAACTCAATAATTTTCAAAAATTCTAAAATAAAAATAAAGTTATGAAAAGAAAATTAATTTCATTAATCAACAGTTGAATAAAATATAAATTAAAAGTTATTTTCTGATTTTTAGTTCGATTTGCTATTAAAGCGTGTTTTTTTGAACTATATTTTTTATAGGTGAGTCGTGAGTCACACTTTAATTTTATTAACATTTATTAACTTAACGTTACTCCTACGAATTGGTTTTATTTTTTTCATGTGTACAATGGAAGAAAAAAGGCTACAAGTATTTTAAGTTAATTCTATTGAGATGGACACGAAGGGAAGTAATACTACAACAAAAACGTCTATCCATATTGACTAATGACCTATACTCGAGAGTATATTTATACGAACTCATAAATAATATCTAAGACACAGATTACAAGATAAATAAAGTGAAGTAAATAAGGAAAATATCTCGTGCTGTGCGATAATTATCATAGTAGGTACATGTACTACTGTAATGGAGTCGATTAGAATTAAAAATTCGAACTGGGGCTGTACCGCCGAACTTGATTTGTTTTGACTATTTGAGTGGTATATGACGTCATCTTGTCATATCGTATCGCCTAGTACCTATGCGCCGTACCGGCCTGTACCCCGACATTTCACAACAAACGTAAGCTAACCGACCACCGCCGTAAAAAAAGGAGTCATAAAAACAATATCAATTACCAACGAAATATAGACATGAAAAATATTTATTTTATTTATCTATCACGCCTTATTCCCGAAGGTGTAGCAGAGGCATATTATAAGCCCACTTTTCACTATGTGTATTCCTGTCCCAAGTAATACCTGGTGAGCCCATTGCCGTGTTGAAATAGACAGACGCAGGTTGTGGCTACCTGCTGTTAAAATTTTTCGAACCAATAAGGCCTTCAACTTGACTTAACGACTGCCTTGTTACTGGCAACCGGGACCAACGGCTTAACGTGCCTTCCGCATGCCACAAAGTGGTCACCCATCGGTGACCAGCCATAGCGAAAGTTGCTTAACGCAGTGATCGTTTACAGAACACTGAGACCGCGGGACCACGAACGTTTCATAAAGAATAAAACGACTAAATTATATACTTAGATAAGAAAAAAACAACTGTAGTAGGTACTTATCTATAGCATTCGTAAGCATCATCATCTTATCTTAGTGTATTTCTAGTTGCTTCCAAGCACTACCTGGTTTTGGAGCCTAGGGTTAACTTTTATTTGGCATGGTTAGAAGCGAGAACCGAGTCTGACCTCTTTAGGTTGCCTGCGTCGTTGTATCGTCCGTTGGTCAGCATGTGGACTGCTAGGAGATTAGATAGCTTGGGCCCCAGAGAAAAATGGGAATCAGCTAAAATAAGGAGCCATGTGGACACTATGCTGATCTTTACGTAATCAGTGACTATGCACAACAACTTTTCAGTTACAACTTCCAAGGTGCACAAAAAATTTAAGAATTTGTATACATCATGTACACATTGTACACCGCTTTGTCAATAACAAGTTAGGCGTGTGCATGTAGTCATGTACTCAAAATGAATTCATTAAAAAATCCTAGTTACACTTACAAACAGATTTAATTACAATTGATTTCAGTTATTCTTGGAAACCGTACCGTAAAACACACACAAGGTAAGGAAGAACCGAGTATGTAGGTACAATATCATCCATCACGTGACGGACACGTGACGCAGCCCACGCGGCAGCCGCAGTACCAACGTGCAAAAAAAAACGGTTTCATCCCAGTTATAACAAAAATATGATTGAAATAATCAGGTGGCAGGTGGGGAGAAGTTGAGTGAGTTCGTCGTATCGTAATATTGTTTTTGAATATTTCAACACGTCTAGTAAAGAGTTACTACAGGACTTGGGACAAGGAATCAGAGTTTAATGACAGCAGACAAAGACCTTGGGACTTTATAGATTTGTTGTAACCACAGTTCTGGTCTAAAATGAATTATTTTCCCTTGAGGAGGCATCCAGGGGGCGTTCCTTTCTCCGGGTCGTATTGAATTAACCTCTAGCCTATGCTGCGTCCTGGTTGAAGCTACGCGGAATATCGTGGTAGTTTAGTGGGGTGTAATATATTCCTGGGTCCTCTCTAAGGTTGACAGCCGTCCTGCGGCCCACGCAGCATGGTAACAAAATGCCTAAATATCGTTTAACATATTAAACGAGCGTGTGATTTAGCTGGTAGAATGTATTCTTGCTATTCGATTACTTATAATTTAAAAGATTATTTCGGAGCATCCCTTTGTCGTGTCGCAATTTGGCCACTTTCAGAACTCGCTAAACGTGGGTCGATATACCATGGTGGTTTAGTAAAGTATCTGGCGGCTACCATGTGGCGGCTTTGTGTGAAACTCCCAGTCCTGGAGAGTGTTAAGGACTGGGAGTTTCACGCATAGCTGCAGCCAGGTAGTATAGTGCCGATATTTATACCACCACGTACAAAAAAATGATTATATCATGGATTTGATGTTATATGGGTATACGTAAGGAGTTATTATAACGTGGTTGAGAATATGCAGAGGATATCACTATTGTTATAGTAAGCCTTAGAAAATAGTTCAAAGACAAGATACGGACAAGAACAGTGTTATTGGCTTCATTACCACGGATTTTCATTACCTAAACCCCCGACGCAAAATGAGGGGTGTTATAAGTTTGACATCGATGTCTGTGTGTGTGTCTGTCTGTGGCATCGTGATCGTAGCTCTCAAACGGATGCGGTTTTTTTTTTCATTTCAAAGTCAGTTTCATTGCGGTGGTTTTTATGTTTGGTTAATATCGTTCCAGAAGTGTAAGAGTATCAGCTCTTTCTCAAAATGATGCAAGACATTTTTTTTGGCATATGATTACTCGATTAAGTGCTTAATGCGTGCCAGTATAATCATTCAATGATAATTAATTGATAACTTCGACCTGATGCTGCATACAAAATGGTCTCCAGAGAACACGACTCTTCATAAACTCACACACTTTTAAGAGTTGTTCCTTAAACTATAAGTATTTCTGGCGCAGAATTTTTTTTAATTTTTTTTATTTATTATAAGTGTTTAGTATAGTCATCGACAGACGCTAGGATAATGATAATAGTCATCGATCATTTTATTGTTGTATAAAGACAAGAAACGGACAAGAACAGTGTTATTGGATTCATTACCACGGATTTTCATTACCTAAACCCCTTACGCAAAATGAGGGGTGTTATAAGTATGACATCGATGTCTGTGTGTGTGTCTGTCTGTGGCATCGTGATCGTAGCTCTCAAACGACAAAGAATATAGGACAACAGCGTAAATATTTCAAATAATTATAAGCTACCACCACCAACAAACATTTCGTACTCTCTAAAAATAGACTACAATATTCAAACCGTGGGTGTACTTGACGGGGAGGGAATGTTTACCTTCGTAGAATGTCAACAAACGTCCCACCAATATTTACCAACATCTTAGAACGTGTACAGAAAGATTGCACCTTGAGTTTATCTTGATTTGGTTTTGCCTTTGGTTGACATGTAATTTGACATATCGTCACGCCTTTTTCCCCCAAGGGGTGGGCAGAGGTATACCATACGCCCAATTTCACCGTATGCAGTTTTGCACCACGTTACATGTGGTGAGCCCATGGCCGTGTTAAAAATGGACAGGCGCAGATTGTGGCGACCTGCTGTTGAAAATTTTCAAGCCGCTCATAAGGCCTTCAACTGGGATTAACGACTGCCATGTTACTGGCATCCGAGTTTCACTCGTGTGTGTTCGTTACCATGGGAATACGGTGATAAAATGTAGCCTAACTTACTCCTTATAATATTACCTAGCTACCAGTGACAGTAAGAAGACTAACTCCTACCTCTTTGTAGTCTGTTTTGTGTTCGTTGGGTGTAAGGGGCCCCACCGAGATCTCCGGGGCTCTAGTGACCTCACCTGCTAGTGGTGTATCTGCGGGCTAATAGACGAGGCAACCACGCATGTGGTCTTATAGGGTTGTGAGTTCAGACGGCAGTAGCTACTAACAATGCCGAAAAATAAAAGTCAAACGATACCTGCTCCTGGTAGTCAGGTAAAAGTGGACGCCATGCCCTGATCAAGGTAGCGCTAGGAAGTAACTGGGAATTCACCGAGATGGAAAGAGAGCAAGTGAAATAAGCAAGCTGAAGTCTATGTTTGATTACGGCAATAACACAGTAGACGAGATTTGAGTGGTTATTTTTACGAGTAGAATTCGTCATGGATGCTGTGAAAGACACAAGCTGCCCCTCCATTTGTCTATGGCCAGGGGTCCCGGTCTTCGAGAATTAAGATGTTAGATAATTTTTATATGGAAATAAATGTATAATTAATTCGGTGGTTGTAACATTAAATTATTTTCAGTCTTTCGTTTCCATGATCTAGGAAATGTTTACTTTTGTTATTTAGGTCAATAGATTTAGATCAAATTTGGAGGAAGCTTTAGGAGCACAATTCTACACAAATTACATAATGTAGAGATATTTTAATGGTGTTTCCGAAGCGAGGTCAATTTCTTAATCATAATCACTAGTTCATGTGCCTAGCATGTTACCTAGCTTTTATGGAAAGTTATTTAACAATATTCTACAGATCGCTGTATTGATTCTAGATATACCACGATACGTAACCCATGATAATTTCAGACAAGACAAGTATTACCTAGGTATAAAGAAGTGAACTTTGTGAGTTAGTGAGGTTATCAGGGCTAATATCTTGATCTATTGAACCGCTTTTGAAAATTCTTACACTGTTAGAAAGGTATATTATCACAGAGTACTACGGGCTACTTTATAATCCAGAAACAACTTCCTGTGGGACACAGGTACGGAAAAAATTACAACACGGGATGAGGTTTTGGGAGATATTAGTTGATAAAACCATAAAGTTAACAATTCATTAGTACATATACATTAGTATACTACTAGGTACTATACATTACTACCTACTATTACAAAACAGTTCTATTTTTTAAAATATACCTAAACACTTCTAAAGTTTTACTAGGTATTTCTTTGAACATTGAAGCCGCCTGGAATCTTGGTAAGTAGGTATACGAAACTTGGCAAATTATCTAGTCTTGGCCGGGAATTTTATGAACGTTGATTGAAAGATAGCGAAAACTGATAATTCTAGGTTGGCGCCATTAGTTAGGAACTTAATTTTGTCAGTTTATTGCAGCGGTCGAGGCTGGCCATTCACACCACATCCCGATTATACTGCACCTCGGATCGCGACATGGTGTCGGATGCACATCTATTTTAACATTTGGCCAAAGGGCATTCTGCGACAAAAATAACTAAGCGCGACTACAGATTCTAGTCGTAACGTGAACTTATCATCAAACTTGGCAGGTTTTACTGGTGAAAACCATCGAATCATCACCTACTATACCATGATAGCTAACGAATATAGCTGACATTGAAATGAAATTTCTCACTACGAGAAAACTAGCACTACTTATTGGCACTACGGTTATATGCGCACTTGTATTATGGAATAGGAAAAGTGGTGGAAGTTAAGTGATAGTTTTTACTCCAAACTTTAACCTCCTAACATTCTAACAGTAGTCATATAATATGATTCTGCTCTCTAAATATAGTTCTAGTACTCACTTTTAGGCCTAAAACAGACGTTTTAGCACCAAACGGGACTTTGGTTCACGTATTACAAGCACGAACACGCAACTTACACTTCAAATAACACAAATTTTAACAAAACTGATTGTCACATACCACTCCCTACAATATTACGTGTTTACACAGGACTTTTTACGTAAAATGACACGTTTAGAGTTTTCGAAAAGTCCATTGAACTGTTTCGGTTGAAATTTACGTCCAGCGAAATTATAGGTACGGAATGGCAACGCTGTATAGGCGACGTGTACATTTCGCGGAGCGGCCGCTACGCGGCGCTGAGGTCGGAGGGGGGCGGAGCCGAGCGAGACGCAGCGGAGGGCGCAAGCGAGACACCGCTACCGCTACGCACTACGACGCACGCCACGTCGCTCGTCGCAAAATATTTTATCACGCTGTATTAAAGGGATTTCTATGTGGAAACTGCACTGTAAACAACTGTTTGGATGGAGACGATATTAGCGGATGGAGACGAGCGGAACGGTGACTGGTGACCTTTTCAATACATCGCGTCACCGCAGACGATAACACGAGGTCGTCGGTCGAAAGCGCTACGTTGCCAACTCGCTGCGGCATTCGAACCCACGTTTCTACGGATTACGAAAGTCGGCAAAATCCTTGTGGCCCTTTGATATCTTCTATTTCGCGAACCTAAACCTAGCCCTAGACACACAAAAGTCATGCGCTAACCTACATTATATTCTATAATTATTATGAAGTACATAAATCGTTCTGAGTTACACAACAGGCTATTGCTGCTGCGTTAATCACCAACCGTTAGGTACCTAGAAATGTATATAATATAATACGCATGGTGCAAAACGCAAAATGAGAATTATTTATGACGATGGCGTAGCTACCCCCTATGGCGCCGTTCCAGGATTTACAATTTTTCCGAAATAGGACACCCAGGGGAGAAATAAAATTAGGTAAAATACTTTCAATGCAGCCACTACGTAGGTACCTAGGTAACTAACTGAAATGGGTTATATATTATCATATATGTATACTTACATACCTACCTAGTCATTGTTGCGTCGTATCTTTCTACATAATGGTATGTCAAGGCATAAGTACTTAATAGATACAAATACATCCATACATATTGTCACGCCTTTATCCCCGAAGGGGTTGGCAGAGGTACTAAACTAACTGACTATATTCACACTGTATCCCTGACGGGGTAGTCCGAGAGGACAGATCGCCAGTCATCGCGACCCATGCATACTTCTTTCGCTTCTTGTAGATTCATCAATCGCTTCATACACGCATGTCTGGGTATCCGAGTACTTTTGACTTATACATAGCGAGAGAGAGAGAGAATATATAGAATACCAGAGGCATACTATACGCCCACATTTCACCGTATGAATTTAATGTACTTAATACTGGAGCATAATATAAAGAGAATATCTCAGTCAGTATATACAAATGTACTTCGTGAGAGAATACTTGACTTGTTTAGCTACAGCTACAGCTACTAGGTACCTAAGTAGGTAAATATTAATAAACATGTGCTATTTATGTAGACCTGACTCTATTCACTGACCTCCAAGTTAACTACCTACGTAGGATAATAGTAAGTAACTAACTAAGTAACTATCTTCACGTTGTATCACTGACAGGGTAGGCAATATAATAGTAAGCATAGAATTGAAAATTACGTTTAACATATTTCTTGGATTGCAGCTTATTTACGCCACAATAATACTATCCTTGTGCCTTAGAGCCAAAATCTGTCATTGGTTTGAGCTGAGCGCTGATAGATTAGCATCATACAGTATGACTGTATCAGTGAGGAGATATCATAGTTAAAGACCTAGTTCATGTACGGACGGGACGTACCTAATCTCTCGACTAGTGAAGGTTAATATACCTATACAAACGGCTGCATTTTAGTATGATATTATCTATGGTAATGGTGGCTGGTTCAGTCTTGTAAACCATAGTAATAAACTCTTAATGATTTAGGAAGCCCCTGGAAAAGAACAACTACTTACTCATTCCTTAAAATATAGGTAGATCTGAATCTGAATAGGTACCGACGCTTGCATACAACCAATGTGTTGTGTGTGACGTTGCATCATTGGCATGACATTAGACCTCGTGAGGTCACATTATACCTGACTTCGAAAGTAGCCTAGGAATGCATTCGACTGTGAAACTAGTTATAAAAGTTTAGTTGCGTTTTCTAAGGAGCCTCGACCTGAGATCTGAGCCGCATGTAGTGTAGATACGCGTTTCGCCAGCCTAAGGCTCTTCAAATGGAGACAAGTCTTTATAAAGATTTATTGGCCACTTTCTTAGGGAATTCTGAGAGCCTTCTGTGTTGAAAATGTAGGTATGGGAGAAAGTCATTAAAATGTCAAAGTGTGTGTGTTCCCTACATGTAAGGATTTATGTTGAACACCTGTCCCATCTCATTCATTCTTTCTATTAAAGGCTATTGTCCAGGATTTCAGGTATCTGAAATGCCCTGAACCTGAGCGTAAGTTTCTGACCCGTAATATTCGTAAAATATCACTCTAAAAGTAAACTAACTATCTTCACGAGTAGTTAAACTAAAGTGCAATTTGCAACTAACTGTTTCTTTTCCATTGAACAGAAAATATGTTTATTTTTGCATTCCATGGAAGATATAGTCCAGCCAAGAGCGTTTGAACGAAATTAAACATAGTTGCGTATATTTATAGGAAGTATATAAATATAATTTATAATAGTGTAATAAAAGTCAATCAAATATAATTTAAAAATATTCTGGCTCACGTCCAGCGCCTTAATTGTCCCGTCCGTTTGTACAATATCGTCATAATATCCGATTTTTATTATTAAAGACTAGTCATATTTTTCATATTCATATAGTTAAATATAGTTACATATAGTCATGAGCCTACCTCATGTAAAATATTTTCTTTTGTTTTGCTATGACAACAACATTTTTCAAAAAGTTGCTTTTGTATTAGTTTAAAATAACAGAATCTCCCTAACATATGTCCGTCAGCTTGACTAACTTCAAAGAGTTCGAATTTCCCTCATTAAATTTATAGCCTTACAGGCCCTTGAACAAAATTATCATGTTAATTATAATATTTTGAGAACATGATGTTATAACAATATGATGTTTTACGAATATCATGTTTTGCGAATGTGGTCTTTTGAGAATACGATATTCAGTGACTGAGCCGAATAACCCAGTGCAAATATTTTTAGATGTCTTTTAAGCGGCACAAGTGAGTACAAGGTGAATTGGGAACTATTTTTCGACTGCAGCCCCAAATTAAATTGCTCCAAATCCAGGTAGGGTTTGGAAATAACTGGGAATACACGTTGGATAAAGATAGATACTTGAAGCCGTTTTCTAAACGTAAAATGAATTGTTTTATTTGAGAGTACTCGGGTCTTCGAAGGCAAGGCAAAATGACGAATTAAACCGCTTCTTTACGTCTTAAGGCAACGTAAAGCGCCATCGACCGGCACTTAGCAAAGTTGCTCGGTACGAATGTATAGAGTTGCATCTATAATCAATCGATTTGTGATGACTTTGCTAAGTGCCGATCGTTAGCGCTTTACGTTGCCTTAACACGTAAAGAGGTGGTTTAATTCGTCAGTTTCGAGTCAGTCCCGGTTGTGTAGTTTGTAAGCGTGTCTGGTGCGTTGAACCAGAAGACGCTGGTTCGAGTCCAGCTCGAGACTTAAAAAATATCCACTTTAAATTTAGAAAAAGTTAGCATACTAATTGCTTATCAAAATTGTTTCTACGAGTAAGGCAAAATGTGTCAAAAAAGGGGTGCGGGTGTTTTATGAACTCGGCCGTATGCTGTAAGTGAACACGGTTAATAATTTAAAACTTGAACGAACGTCGTAGCAGCTCCGAGTCAAAAGTCAAACCAAATGAAAATCTCGGTATGCCGCAAAATGACTCCAGTATGGCGGGTCTTCTTCTGATTTTTTTATTCCTTTCAGTGGTGTAATTGCATTTTGGATGGAGATAATAGATTTGTAGCTGCAACACCAAACGTATCTACCGATTATATTACCATTTACATTTGTTTTTTTTTTGCCTCCTGAAAGTCAACATTTCACAAACCGTCACGCCAAAAATGTAATTACCAAGTAGATCGACGAGACGACGAGTTCAACTCACATAGCCTGCGGTGACCACTTCCCATCAGGGGGCCGAGTCTACTATTGACTAGCCGTAGAAAAGAACCAGAATCGCTGTTTTTGCTGTAAAAATGTTAGTAGACTATCAAAAATGCAGCTGACTAGCGGCCACTGGCGCGGTACGTGTTATTAGAATTCTATCGGCCGAACGATAGAAGTCTATTGGAGTACGATTGTAACAGTAGACTACGAACTGTCAAAATGGTATTAGTGGCTTTCGGAGTACGATTGTAACAGTAGACTACGAACTGTCAAAATTGTATCGGTGGCTTTCTATTGAGCGACGATTTCCATTCTTTTTCGACACGGCTCCCAGGTAGGCTGTTTGCTTGTCTGCCAGCTTAGTGGCATAATAAAAAAACCGATATCTCGGGGCGGTGTGAAGTCCACGAGGATATCACAAGTAAAAAAAAAGTTCCCTAAGTAGATCGATAAAGCCACAAGCAAAACTGTAAGTAGGCTACGATACGCCGCATTGTTGTTTTGATCTTGGCAAACGTTTTCGGTGTTCGTCATCAATTTTGTTTACTGACATCATACAACCGTGTTTTATTGTTATATCAAAACAGAAGCCGGGAATACAAAATAGAAAACGTGGTATCAGCAGCTTGTATCTTGTTTTACTAGTAATAACAAAAAATATGTAGTGGGCGACAAGAGAAACATACAAATTTATATTGATCATTCTTTTTAGAGTTATATTTTGTTTTGTTTTCATGCAATCAATTTACTTCCAGTTTGTTGGAGATCATAATCCTCTCTATAAAATAGTTCTAAAAATACTACACAATTGATAAGGATTGTGTAATTGGTATCGCACAGGGTTTTGTCAGTAAACAGAAGTTTTTGAGTTTAATATCCCTGAAATATACTAATATTCGAGGCGTCATACACAAATTTTAGAATCTTATAAGTTGCCTCCAAACCCGAATGATAATAGACCGAAGGCTTTAAGTCTTAGGTCTATTTTTAATTAATGCTGCAAGTAAATATGATTTGCCTTATTATATTGGCTAGGACGATTTAACCAATAGACGCGCTATCTCACCGTTTGCGCCTATACCTCGCTTGCCATTTGCCAAGTATCTTTTAACTAGGCCGCTGTTCCGCGGACTCAGTCAAACGAACACGCTTGGAGGGTAATTTATAAAAAAAATGACGAAATGTACTGTGAAATGGTGTAAAAGTTTTAGAGGTCGAACAACTAATGTTTCTTTTCCGAGTGAAGTAAGTTAATAAGTATAATTTTATATCATTTACATAACTAATTTTACCAAAAACCATTAATTACAAAAACCATTAATTATTGACACATCCCAACAACTTAATCGGCCTATATTCAATATATGTTCATTCTCTAAAAATATCATAAAAAGAATTACCATCTTAAATTAGCCGAATAATATTGTGTCAAATTCGTATTGCATGCCTACATTTTTCTGTTGTATTTGCAGTTGTATTTTTATTGGTTGTTAGACAGTGACAACACTTCATGCAAGAGTAACAAAACAATATGTGTGTACTCTCCCCCCGCACGAAAGTTGGTTAAACGTGATTTCATACTCTTATCTATTGGGTACATTCCACGTCCAGTGGTTAAGTCGTCCTAGTATATTTGGCATTATTGGGAGGGACGTGGGTAGGAACCGCCTGAAGGCCTATTCATTCGCATTCAACAGTGCCGGCACAGTGTCGTGTTGTGCGCGGATAAGCCTTGACTCTTAATTCCATAGGTAAGGCACCTACACTTAATCCTTGTGCTTTGGTCAGTAGGTTGTACCATTTGTAGGAGTGATCAATTATTTATTGACAATATAAATTAATTGATTAAAATTAATTAATTAATATTTTTTTATTTACTTGGGTTCCGAAGATGATTGCGGGAAGTTTGAATTGGGCGTACTTGGACGCCCAATTTAAACTCCTTTATCTACACTAATATTATAAAGAGGAAAACTTTGTTTGTTTGTTTGTAATGAATAGGCTCAAAATATACTGGACCGATTTTAAAAATTCTTTCACCCTTTGAAAGCTACATTATCCACGAGTAACATAGGCTATATTTTATTTTGTAAAAAATAGGTTTTCGTAAGATATTTGGGGTTTTCGGACACAAGGTGTATAAAATCATGCAGAAAAGTTACTTATTTTGCGTACGCTGCCTAAACTATAAAAGATAGATCCATAAAATGTTCTCATTAAACGTAGATCTTATAAATATCTACAAAAAACCTATCTATGTCGAGTGAGGCACAACAATCATTTTTTTATTAAAAACCTTGATCTTTTTTTAGACTACATTTAAACGTGTTTATTTTACTCATGCTTTTAATCCTTATCATAATAATCATCATTCATCACTATCATTTCATCACTAAGTACAGTTTATGTATATAATATTTACATATTTCGACCAGGTCGTGCGGGCGTAGGTAGGTACTGGAGAGCGAAGAAGTAATCAACGAATTCGGAAAATCTCCATACATTATTGTTAAAATTATAACGACTGGATTAAGCCGGGCGGGACAGCTGTTAGATTATCAATAATTTCCAAATTTTCCCCCTTTAGATAGTATGCTAGTTATAATAGGGATGAAGAGTAGAAACGTGCACGTCGCCATCCCTGCAAGCTACGGCTGTTATTCTACTCCAACACGGGCACCGCAAGGGCGAATTACGTTAGGACGTGCCCCCGAGGCGACGCGACGCGCACCAGTTCGTCCCCGCTGGTGCGAAAACTGTGAGCCAAACCGGCGTAGGGGTCCACCACCCTACACGCGCGGCCCGACACGGCGGGAAGTGGAGGACGAAGTGCAGGGTAGCTGCGTGGGATGTTAGAGGAGGAATGGCAGATAGGATGAATGAGTTGATGGATGTTATGAATAAGAGAAAGTTAGATGTAGTGTGCTTGACAGAGACCAAGCGCAAGGGCAGCGAAGTCTTGGAACTCCCGGGTGGGGTGCTCGCGCTATGGTCTGGAGTACCAGAAAGCGAGCGTGGCAGTCGGGGGGTTGGAATTTTGTTGTCCTCGCGATTGGCCTCCGGTATGTATGAGTACAAACTGGTAGGTCCTAGAATCCTCTGGATCCGTCTAAAACTTGGTTTGACGAAGATTTTCCTGGTAGCTGCTTACGCGCCAGTATCTTCGTCGAACGCGGACGGAGAGTATGAGAGAAGCTCTAAATGTGATAAAAGGAAATGAAAGACTTATGGTATGTGGAGACTTGAATGGATGGGTGGGTACCGCTCGCGATGGTTTTGAGTCGGTACTCGGGAAGTTTGGGGATAAAAGGGTGAATGACGCTGGCAAGCTTATACTGGCATTTTGTAAAGAAAGGGATTTGTTTGTGGCGAACAAACAAATTCATATGGATACGAGGAGATGTAAGTCAAAGAGAATCGTGATAGTTCTATTCCTAATGGATAGTCGGCTCCGTAAACAGGTGATGGACACAAGGGTTTATCGAGGCGCTGAGCTAGGATCAGACCACTAATTAGTCATAACTAGGATTAGGGGTCTGTTTGCGGGTTGGCGTCATCGTACCGAGTGTCCTGAACCTGAGCCGACTTATAGCATCAAAAGCTGGAAGTTGCAGGATGCATCCATTAGGGATAAATATAAAGAAAGGGTAGCCGAAAAGCTTGGCGACGTCAATGTTAGTAGTGAGAATGTGGAAAGTGTATGGCAGAACCTTAGGGATAGTATGGTAAATGCCGCTGTGGAAGTGTGTGGAGAAACGAAAAGAGGCAGTAGTAATGAGTGTGATGGATGGTGGAATGAGGAAGTGAAAGACGCAGTTCGAATAAAGAAGAAAGCATGGTTAGACTACTTAGCCTCACGGAATGATATAAATATGAAAGAGAGATACAAGCTTCAAAAAGTTAACACGAAGGCACTGATAGAAGAAGCTCGTGAAAGGTGCAGAATGAAAGCGGATGAAAGGTTGTAGTCCAATTTCCGGGATAATACCGGGATAATCATTAGTATGAAAGAAATTGAACAGCGATAAGAAGTATGAAATGTAGTAAGGCTGCGGGAAAAGACAGAGTTACTGCTGAGATGATCAAGTACGGTGGGTCGCGCGTCTGGGACACTATGTCTGTTATGCAACTTGTGCTGGCGGACGGGTGAGGTCCCAGATGACTGGCGAATAGCAGTTGTAGTACCTGTTTACAAAGCGAAAGGCTAGCGCCTAAACTGCTCCAGCTACAGAGCGATCAGCTTGGTCAGCTTAGCTAATAAGGTGTATGCAAAGGATGCAAGAAAAGTCTGAAAGGTATTTATGAGAGGCTCAATGCGGATTCCGACGTGGAAGAGGTGGCATGGATCAAGTGTTTTCTCTCCGCATAATTGCGGAGAAGTTTCTGGCTATTATTCAGAAGGTTTTCTGCGCTTTTGTGGATCTGGAGAAATTTGAAAGAGATGACGTAAGAACTAAATGCGAGATTAGGGTAAACCAGGAACGTCAAGAGCAAGCGAATGAAATCGTGTATTTAGGGAGTATGTATAGCGCGGATGAAAGATGGGATTCCGATGTAGAACGGCGAGTAGCTGCCGGAAACAGAGTTAACGGTGCTTTGTCCCAATTAGTAAAGCGACAAAGCATCGTAAAAGAAGCACGACTAACTAACGCAGTACTAGTCCAACTTTGCTTTACAGTAGCGAAACCTGGGTATGTCAGCAGATGCTCGGACTCGGATACTACTATACTCGGATACCCAGACGTGCGTGTATGAAGCGATTGATGAATCTTGAAGAAGCGAAAGAAGTATGCATGGATCGCGAAGCTTGGCGATCTGTCCTCTCTCACTACCCCGTCAGGGATACAGCGTGAAGATAGTTAGTTAGTTAGTTAGTTGCTAGGTATAAAACAGTGCAGCTTAAGAACATTTTTTATCATTAACTACACATAGTAATTATTAATTGTTCCCAATTTTTCCACCCCTAGATAGCCTGCTAGTCATTAAACAGTGCAAGTGCAACCTAAGAATTGTGAGATTATCGGAGTTTTGACTACACAATGATTTTGAATGATGATATTTAGTTATATCAAAAAGATAAACTTATAAGTATATGTTTTTGATATAGCCTAAGTAAGTGCACGAGAATTTGTTTGTGTGTCATTGAAATCTTAATTTTTTTTTCAAATTATTGTATGGCCTGGTTTTAATTTCATATTATTAATTCATATTTCTTCAGTCTTCTTTCTTAATATCTAAAATGTCCCAGTCCTCTACATCTTATTCAAGTCTAGTCTTAAGTCAAGGTCAGTCTTACCCCAGTATAATGGTGGTTGTTATACTAAGGCTTTCAGTGGATTTACGCTGCAAAATAGAAATAACATTTCACTGCTTAAATATCATTGTCTTTGAACTCTTAAAACAGCTGAGTAGTATTTTTATTTTTTGAACTTGCAGGTCAGGCTGCAAATCAGGTTTTAGGAGCCTTTAATACCTAGTTTATCTCACAATCTTATAGGCAGATCTGTTGATAGAAAATGTACATAATAAAACATGTACAAAGTTAATTGCATGTAACCAATTAAGGCAACGGAAACCTTATCATATCTTTACACTGTTTGCGTATGCTATCGTGTATTCAATTGCCAACAATGGAGATGGCATATGAGAAAACAAAGATTTTCTATTATTTAAGATATAATCATCATTTCACGGATCTAACAGAAGTTCTTTGGAACTCCCATTGGCTGTATTCGAACCGACTAAAACCAAACAGCCCCTACACCCTACCTTTCCATCTAGCGTCTCGCCTCGAAAGTATGGCCCAGGGTTCTCTGTTGTTGCAGTTCAACGCAGTTGTTTGAAACGTATTTGTGCCAGGAACATAATCTATTTTATAATGCACGTCGCAACTTATAATTGGACCGCCATTTTCATTCTTTAGCCGCGAAAACTTGAAGTTACATTCGTACTTTTTTTTTAGTTACCTACACAGTAAGTACACTTGTACTTATTACATAATATAAATTTAATCGAAGTCTACCTCAAATCTCTAAAGAAATTCTAAAACTCTTCATCGCGTTACGAGAGTTCTGGCGCCAAAAAAAACATTTACACTACAGCCCAACATCAAGAGTAGGGCCGCGGTCCGCCTTTCCTGTCTAAGGATCCTTTATCCTCCCTTAATGTCGAAAAACAAAACATTTCACCCCGTTCCTCTATATGTAAAGAATTACAATTCTTTTTATGTAACAGAACCTCTTATTCTAAATCTAACCTTAAAATATATTTTTTAGAAATTATTTATTGACTCTCACAATATTTCATGTACACAAAATTATAAAAAGTGTCCCAGTAAGTTATTGAACTACTTGTGTTGGGACATGGGACTCTCTCGCTTTTCTCGAGTTACAATGTCAAGGATATATAAGTACATATATTTTAATTTTGATTAGAAATTAATTTAACTATGATTTAAATAAAATTACCCTAATTATTTATTATTATAAAGGTACCTAATAAAATCATTACGAGATTTGAGAACATTGCGCCCGCTGCTAATATAACATGTGTTTTGTTTTCACAAAAACAAAAAACCGACTTCAACACCATACCTATATGTTACCTACAAACTTAAAATAAAAACAAATTAATTAAGAAGCAAGTGTCTTTTTTAATTACAAACTAAAATATTTTCTATGCATGTATTTAGGTTTTATCAATTTTCTAAAAGAGCGCTGAAGTATGACATGTCGAACAAAAAGAAAATCATAAAAAAATAATTTATCAATAGCGGAATGGTCGCGTAAAAGACATACAGTCCAATTAAGAACCTTCTTTTTGAAGCCTGTTAGTAATCAATGTTACCCAAAGAAAATTGAGTTGGAAGGCTGCTCAGTCGGTTTTAGTAATTACTACTGCGAGTAGGACTTCCGTGAAGGTCGACACACCACCCACCTCACACCCAAACACACCCAACCCCTCTATTCCACACCCACACCCACATCCCTCACACCATACAAGATTCCGCAATAATAAAATAAAATGCGGGACACAAATGAATTGTATTTCTTTTTATATGAAAAACAACGTTTCTGTAAATTTATTATGTTGAGGAATACGTCTCCAAAGGCCGGATTGTTTTCCATGAAATTTTTATATTTGTACTTAAGTTTAGTGGTCGCCCGCGGCTTCGCTCGCGTGTTGAGTTTTTTCCGTACTTGTTTTACACAGGAACCTGTTTTTGCAATAAAATGTAACCTATGCGTTTATCCAGAGTGTCAGCTACTCCTCATGAAACTTTATCTAAATTGGTACAGCCGCGTCAGCGCGAAAATTTAACAAACATACACAATAGAAATAGTACTATATACTACGTGATGAAGTTTTCCCGTACCCATTTCCCACAAACCCACAAGAACTTTTTGGGATAAAAAAGCCTACACTGAATCCATAGTGTCAGCAATGTATACCAAGTTTTAGCTAAATAAGTTCAGGGGTTAGAGCGAACAACTATGCAAACACCTGTAAAAACTTTCATATTTATTATATTAGCCCTTTGTACATTTATGAGACTGTAATCTCTTGACATGAGTGCTTGATATTGATTCTATTCTATTGTATTCTATTCTATTCTATTAGTAGGTATAATTTTAATATTTTATTTACAGTGACTTTAAGTAGCTTGTTACTACTTAATATACTCTCTTTCGTCGCTTACATCATACTAGTAATATTATAAACGCGAAAGTTTGTAAGAATGGATGTTTGTTACTCTTTCACGCAAAATCTACTATATGGATTTTGATGAATGACGCCACGGGCGTAGTACATACGTACAGATTTTACAGATTTCTATATGAAATGAACACACTAGATGACGTGAAAAATTTTTCTCGTTCCCGTTTCTTATAGGATCGTAAGATATAAAATGGCTAATGTGTTATTCTGATATGTAAGCTATAATATTGTAAAATTTCAATAAAATCCATTCAGTAGTTTTTACGTGAAAGAGTAACAAACCTACATGCATACATTCTTATTGACTTTCACGTTTATAATACTAGTAGGATTCTGGAAAAATCCACAGAAACTCAGAAGTATGGTTGTACTAACTCGCGCCGGGAGTCTGCACGGTTCTGCAGGAGCAGTTCTATTTAAAAAACCGGATATATTTGGTCTTCAGAACTTAGCCCATCCCTCATTACTGCTTTTTTTTTTGCTTTTATAATAATATACTAGATGTGCCTACTGGCTTCGCTCGTGACTCGTGACATACTTCGAATTCCTGTGGCAGCTATTTAATTCCGTCGTTTAATTATTAATGTTTGAAAATTTGTCCAAGTTGAAGATATTTATGATTATTGCACATGTATTCATGGATATAAAGCACGTATTACTCAAATAAACTTCAGTAAAAGTGTACAGAAACAAGGTTGGCTTAGATTTGAAGGTCCTAAGAAACTACCTAGATTTGCAGTCAGAGGTTGAAACGTGAATGTTATCGGAATCAAACAATCTATAAATGGTGGAATACAGAAAAGAGCACGATCCCTCCCTGCATCGATCGGACCTTGTCAAACGCTTACGTCATCGGCCATCTGTGCGTACAAACCTCTTTAACGATTTTATCCATCTTAATTTACAGTGGGACACTTTTCACACAGCGCCATCTAGCCCAAACTAAGCTCTAAGCTTGTGCTATAGGAACTAGACAATTGATAAACATCATTATATATTTTTAAATGTTCTTCTTAGCATGGCTGCGCTGACGAGGCACACGGTGGAATGTTCGGTGGGTTAATATCATTTCCGAGGGTAGCTCTCCTGGCGATGTGCCTCCATTTCTGACGCTTAGAGGCGTCGCGAGTACACTGCACCTATCCAGCGGATTGGCCATCGACCGCGTGCTCTCTTGCCTTCTACCTGGCCCCGAACTACCAGTCTCTCCATCGAGTTCTCATTTCTAGAGACGTGAAAAAAGAACTTCACTATTTAGGTACAGTTGAACATAATACCCAAACTCCGAAACAAACATTTATGAATCACACCAATATTTATTCCGATCCAGGTATCAAACCCGTGACCACAGCGCAGCAATCACATAAAACTAGGGTATAGGGACCTACTGTAGGGTAAATAAAATTTTTTACGTTAAGAATTGATACCCAGATATACCCCGACGGCCATGTAGAATTATTAATCGCTTGATACATGTCTACAGGAGGCGAAAGAAGTATGCATATATCGCGATGCCTGGCGATCTGTCCTCCCCATCAGGGATAAAGCGTGAAGATAGTTAAGTATCAATTGATTTGTTATTGACTGAGGAGGCCAGCGAAGCGAGACAACGAAAGTCTCCGTTTTAACTCCACTGGTACGGGAAAAATGCTATTGATGTCCGACCGTCCGTCCGTCCATTTAGTCTACAGGTCGCATTTTTCATCGGATCTGCATGCAACTTGGCATGGACATAATCCTTGATGTAGCCAACAACTTTTAGCCAGGGGGATTTTCATCCAGGGGGGAAAAAGAGGCAGGGGAGGGGAAATGGTCCGGTGTGTTTTTTTAAAAATTGATAAAAAAATCTAAGAAAGAAATTACTCCGAAGTCTACGGTTCATAGAACCACTAGTTTAACTATTTTTCTAGCTGTAGTTTGATTACATAGAAAATAGAAATACGACTCAATTATGTTGACCAAGAATGTACGTACATGTTCGTGATAGGTAATTACTTATCGACCATATTATCGTAATCTGACGTATTTATCTTCAGCGTAAAATATAATGTATACCTACTTACCTTCTTAGGTACAAATTAATATAGGTCCGGTCCAACGTATCTATAGGTACAGGTAAATAAAATTGAACTATCTGTTTTTTAATTAAAAGTTAACAGCTTTTGCCTAAATGCATATAAAAGTATAATACAGGAATTACATAAAAAACAAACTTTAAATCTCTGAAACAGCTGAACCGATTTTAACGGGTCTCTCACTGGCAGATAGCTAATATCCACTTAGGCGTCATTTTATCCCCGTATGTGTGTGTGTGTCGATTTTCGACAAACTACTTTAAAAGTATAGTATTTTATACACAACTGAGACTAGCTGCTACTCGCGACTAGGTACGCTTGAAGTTATCCACCATTATTTTTTTCTAAATCTTTTTAAATAAAATTACTTCATGTAACATCAGCTATAACTACCAGTGAAACTCCTGTCAAAATCGGTTCCAGCTATTACTGAGATAAATGAGTACAAAACTAAAAGAGAGATGGACAATAACGAATAGATTTCATAGTGCTTTTTACAAGCTTTTTTATGAAATATACCCTTACTCCACCAACATAAAGGGTCGTTCTATTCACCTAGCGATATAAAATAGTCTACGTCGTTGCTACCTATTCTTAGACCAACCAAAAATTTCATAAAAAATCGGTGAAACCATTTCAGAGATTCGCTAACAAATACCTACTACATTCAAAAACAGAACAATAAAATTGTAGTCATTTAACAATCTTAATATATTATATATTAATTTTAATGCAAGGTTTGCATGGATGTTTGTTACTCTTTCACGTAAAAACTACGGAATAGATTTTAATGAAACTATAATAATATAGCTTATACATCAGAATAACACATAGGCTACTTTTTATCGCGGGAGTCAACTTGTATTCAATAATAACACCACATTGTATATTTATATATGTATATCAGTACATCAGGTTAGACGGCGCTGTGTAAAAAAAATGTCCCAGAATATATTTATATTTACGTGCATGATTTGGAAACCCGACTTACTAGTAGGTAAGTACTCGTGTATTCTCCATTCTGGTACTCACTACTTGCAGACGCAGCCTACCTAATCAAATCTGTTTTGAAATGTACATTGTGCTACATAAACTTGAATTCGTTATTTTTTATTGAAATTTAGGCCCTACTTACCTCTCCACATTCTATTATAATAAGCTAGAAAACATTTTAAAACCATACACTTACATGAAGTCTTTATAAAATCGATCAACAAATATTTAACGTAAAATAATACGCAACTTTTGTTGTAAACGATTAACGAGTACAAGCACTTCCTTTCAGCGCAGCACACGGAGTGCCGCATTTGTTCGACCCAAGCACAAGAATGTTGGGGATACCAGCACTATGTGCGATTCTCCCCATTTTAAAGTTTGCAATGTACAATACAATAAAGATAAAATTGTAACCTACATGCAATGTTTAGCTCTTTAGAGGTGATATAAATGTGTAAAATACAGTTACTTATTATTTTAACACTGAATGACTCATAGACAACGAAACAACATTATAAACAGTTTAGGATATATAAGAGATTTCATTTAAAGATGTTGTCGATTAATTTTCTAGAATTACTAAACAAAAACGCAAGATTTGTTTTAGAACCATTGCAGAGTAGAAGCACTTCCTTGCAGCGCCGGACACGACGAGTTTACAAACTATCCAGTCTAATACGATTGATTCCAATAAAACGAACTATGAATATTTGCTGAATAATAACCAACGACAAGGAGAATCAAGACCCAAGCTAATATTATTTAAGCACCACGCAATCATTCAGAGCTTTTGTACATACCACATCTTAAATTCATCAAATCAGTGGTTGCCTAACGCAGACTTAAAGCATGGTTTGGCAGTTTAGAACCATCTATAAAGATTGTTGATTTACTTTGTAAATGTTGCAGTCATAGAAAAAATATTACTACTACAGTTATGTTTACTTTATCTAAGGTTACAGTGTAGACATCTTTTAAAATAAAAAAAAATAAATTTAAAGTAAATAAAATAATTTAAGCTGGAATAGGCTACGGTGGCCACTTTCGTTCACGTGGGCTGTGTGCTTATCAGCCAGTTTATTGGTATAAGAAACATATTGAAATATTGCGGTAAATACCTGATGGGCTCAGTGCTATATATGAGTCAGGCTTCGCGATCCATGCATATTTCTTTCGCTTCATGCAAATTCGTCAATAGAAATTTTTGTGTATTTTTCGCAGACTGCTGGAAACTGAAAATCATAAAAGTCAGATGCACTTTCCCTGGATTTGACGAATATTTTAAAGCTAGCAACAAGAACAACACCGCTCCACGTTCGAAATTCAACGTGGTTGGCAGTAGAAGCGAGCTGGCAACGTTGCGGTGTCCAATACAACTATACAACGCTGTATATAAATAGGTGGGTGGTTCATAACTGCCAACTGCCAAGATAATCTTCAAGCTGACGCTTTTCATTTTTTACTTACATATACTTACCTAAACTTACATTTCTGTTCTTACTTGCCGAGTCTGAATGACCGATAGACGTCTTGGTGAGCTTGATGATAATTAATTTAGCTGTGTAGGTACTCCCCGCAATCTTTTATTCATTAAAATCATTAGGTTTGTATAATTACGCCCACAGTACCTACGAGTATAAATGCACTTTTTTATAGGTAGGTACCATATATTTGCGTGTGATCATTATTAACACAGCCAGTGATGGAAGTAGATATTTATAATATTCTAAACCGAGAAGCCAGTGAAATATATCCTAAACCAATAATAGTACATTTCAACACGGCAATAGGCTCACCACCTGTTACGTGGGACAGGAATGCACGTGGTGAAAAGTGGGCATTAAATATATATGCCTCTGCCACGCCTTCGGGGATAAGGCGTGATAGATAAATAAATAATAATAGTACATTATTGCAAGGGCCGGGAACGGCCGGAGTGGACAATTCTAGGACATAGAACTTGTGTCAACGAACTATAAATGATAAGTAAATATGCTGGGACACTTTTTCACACAGCACAATATAGTCCAAACTAAGCTATAAACTTGTGGTAAGTTATGGTACCTAGATAACTGATATATAAAAGACAAGTGCCAAAAAAAAAAAAACACCCTCACCCTCACCCGCACCCTCACCCTCATCCCTCATCCCTCACCCTCAACCTCACCCTCACCCTCACCCTCACCCCGCCCTCACTCTCACAGTCACCCTCATCCTCACCCTCACCCTCACCCGCACCCTCACCCTCATCCCTCATCCCTCACCCCTCACCCTCAACCTCACCCTCACCCTCACCCTCACCCTCACCCTCACCCTCACCCTCACCCTCACCCCGCCCTCACTCTCACAGTCACCCTCATCCTCACCCTCACACTTACACTCACTATCATCAAGTCTCGATCCGTGCGAGCTTCGTACAATCGTACCATATAATATATGTACATACACGTTAAGCCAACGCTCGGCCGTGCTCGGTGAACTTAGTGTGACCTCGTCTCGACCTTCGTCTTAGGTTTTTTTCCTTACGGAATTTCTTGATTAAAGCCCACTCAAAGCCCGCGATAAAAACTATGCAATAGCTTAAAAACTTAAATATTTCTAAATACATACATATATTATACATGGCAAACACAAAAACTACTTAAGAAACATTTGTGGATCACACAAAAATTTGTTCTGACCCGGGACTCGAACCCTAGAGCTCAGCGTGGCAGTCGCATATACTATATTTTTATAGATTTTTCATATTACTGCGTATAATCCACTGAAAGGTAATCAAAACTATTTTCATTTAGTAGGTAATTGCCCAATATGGCTAGTGTAACTTTTAATATTAACTAAATTAAATACATAATTTAAAAAAACTTGAGAGGTGTCAAGGGACACACGGATGGAACGAAGTTAAAAAAAAAATTTAAAAAGTTTTTTTTTTACAGATAATATAATATGTAACTAACAACAGATGTAAAAAGATGATGTTAATGCATTAATAAATAATTAATAAAAATATAAAATAAAAAAAGCAAAAAGTGTCGTGACAACTTTTCGTAAGAATTTAAAAAGATGATGTTAATGTATTAATAAATAATTAATAAAAATATAAAATAAAAAAAGCAAATAGCAAAAAGTGTCGTGACAACTTTTCGTAAGAATTTTAGTGTCGTGACAACTTTTTGTAAGATTTTTTTCCCGTCTAGCCCCCTTTCACAACGCGCGATAAGGAACTTCGTTCCAAAAAGTATGTTTTATTTCCCTGCATTCTTTTAAGAAAAGGAAATAGAATGTAGCCTACGTTACTTCTTATAATATCAGCTACCTGTCAGTGAAAGTCCCGTTAAAATCAGTCAAGCCCTTTCAGAGATTGGTCGGTAAGTATAAACAGATTGACAAACGGGAAAAAAAAAATTATATAATAGAATAGAATAGTATAAATGTCAATAAACATCCAAATATATTTACAAACTTGCACATTTATAAAATAACCCAAAATAAAAAATTGGACGCAGCAATTGTATAGAGTCAAAATACTCAATGTCAGTTGTTCAAAATGTAAAATTGAACATACAAGTTTACAGTATAATTTTAATAATTAAAGCTGGCAACCTTTGTATTTAGTAAGGTTGACAGCTGGCAAGTATTGTACTTCCTCTTTTGTAGCTACCTTTGCCGCAATGTGTTGGCTCTTGTATTTTTTTGTGTGTGTCAATAAAGACATTAAAACAACTCAAAATAACCGTTTCATTCTATACATCAGTAGAATATTCTAGAAATGTTGAATCATTAGTATAGCCACAAGTTACAAAAGAATTTAAAACTGACAATAGATAATATATCTACCATAATTTTGTTAGATGATGTATTTTTTGTATTGTCCGATGTATTGTCAATACTGTCTGAGCGGCCATCTTACCGATGAACGCTAAGCAGTATTCTGATCCATTCCATGTCCTAAAGTGAGCTCATATAATATTCCGTCCTAAGTCAATATAAACGATGAGAGTAATTGCCGCAATGACCTTACTGTGACTTACCCTTGCTTCTGTATCATTCTAAATATAGAATGGATATTGCAGTTTGAAGTCAAAATCATTATAACTAGAAAATGTATGATTATAAAAAGGTGACTAACTTAAAACGGTAATTATTACTGTAGTTGCAAGTTATTTTTTAAAGCGGACAAAGATATCACTGAAGAACATCAAAATCCATACTTATTTTTTTTTAATATTATAAAACTGAAGTTTGTTTGTTTGTTCGGTTGAACGCGCTAATCTCAGAAACTACTGGTCAGATTTGAAAAAATCTTTTTGTGTTAGAAAGCCCATTTATCGAGGAAGGCTATAGGATATATATCATAACGCTATTACACTGGGGAGCAGAGCAGTAGTCATAAATGTCGACAAATCGAGCAAATTTTTATGCATCATTGTAGAATTTATTTGCGACGGGATTAAATTAGTGCGACGGGAGGTCGAAATATTCCACGGGCGAAGCCGTGGGGGTCATCTAGTATAACTATAAATTCGGTAGACACCATTTTAAATTGTAGTGCAGTAAAATGTTGTCGTGACCTCTGTGGGACGACAGTACTCAAGAAACGCTCGATCGATTATTAAATAATTAATTATGGTCATTGTATTATCATTGATGTTTTCTAAAGAGAAAACATCAATGATGTTTTCTCTTTTTGTTTTCGTACAGTGGCTTGTAGCGTATTTATGTGGTTCTATTACCGCTATTAAAACGGATAAGTACCCGGATACCCAGGCGTGCGTGTATGAAGCGGTTGTTGAATCTTGAAGAAGCGAAAGAAATATGCATGGAACGCGAAGCCTATCGATCTGTCCTCTGTGACTACCCTATCAGGGATACAGCGTGAAGATAGTTAGTTAGTCAGTTTTTTTGATGAGCTGTAATTTCGTTGCGTCTATATTTTTTATTCGTCACCTCAAAAGTAATCAGCAAAGTATTCGATAGATGAAGGACGCTGACAAACCAATTTAGAATATAAATTTTAAATTGAGATGTTAGAATGACCTAGTAGAAGAAAAATGTAATATATTTCAGTAGTGCATACATTTATGAATTCTTTAGTAACACAATGGTAGTGAATGGGACTGTCGGTGCTGCAATCTCAGCTATGAATTCCGGGCCGGAATCAAATTTCTGTGATCCGCCAATATCTGTATATATTTCGATTTTTATAAATATGTTCAAGAAATCAATGTTTTTAAAACTCTCACGATTTTTATAGTATATTATTGTTTTTCATCGCGATCATATACTTATTAACTTAATTTCGGCAAAACGGCGCTGTGTAAATAAGTTCCAAATTAATTTTGGTACCTGAGGGTACACTCTCATACACAACGCAGCGATTTTTATGTACTTATTGCAAATGCTTAAAAGGGCTAAGGACCCCCGCGCCATAAAGTTGGGACTTGGGACTAGTCCACTAAAATGATACGTGACGCGACCCACCCTGATCTCTGGTGGATAATTTTTTATGAGTTTACCGACTGCTATAGTCACGTTTAAACACAGGTAGATATCATTTTTTGTAGAAAATATCATTTTATTTTTGTGTTGGCAGCGGCGAGAACTTTGTCGCTATACATTAACTTGCATATCATCTGTTAAAATCACTAGGTATTCTTGTCGTTAATGCTTACTTTTATTAGAAGGAATTATATAACTAGTTTCACAATAGTAACGTACAACAAGCCCAGCCTAGGCATCAGCAGCCCTTTTTCCAGTTACTTCCAAACTTTACCTAGATAATATCTATCATATCTAGTTGATATGGAGTTGGGTTCCACTTTTATTAGGCTGTTATGAGCAGATAAATCTATCAAACGAGTCTCAGGATCATGATAATTCTTAGATGTTATCAGACCATTTAATACTACACTACTGCCTCGGTTTACAATTTCTTTCGAAAAATGATCCTCAAGTTCATTTCAAAGTAAAGAAACTGCACTCCGGTGTATATCTCGTACGGGGAAACTCCTGCTGGCTTTAAATGCGGCAGGCGTCGATCGATCGTGCGACGTTGCCGTTCCGCACCGGGCTCGACTGCCCCGCAACACACTGTTTATTTTTATTGTTGCCAATCAATTATTATGAGGGAATAATGACACCTGCCTGGTTACTTTGTACGTCTTCACTGACGCAGTTTTGCAAATTGCTTGAGATCAACACCGTAAAAAATAAAAATACAGAAATGCAACCGGTAGGTACTAACGCTCAAACGGTCATGAAATAATTGATAAGCAGATGATTCTAATACTACCTAGGTAATTAATACGCTAGCATGGCGATGATACATACATACATACAAATTATCACGCCTGTTTCCCATCGGGGTAGGCAGAGACTATGGCTTTCCACATGCTACGATCCTGACATACAGCTTTTGCTTCTTCTACATTCATGAGTGTTTTCATACATGCTCGCCGGTTAAGGGTACTCTTGACCTGGCCTTTTTCCAAAAGATCGTCGATTTGATTGACATACGTGCGCTGAGGTCGACCCCTACCAGTTTGCCCATTCACTCTCGCCACATATATCTGCTTCGTCAGTCTATTTCCATCCACCATCTCCACGTGTCCGAACCATCTAAGCATCCCTTTTTCTATCTTAGTCACTACCTCTTCTGTCATACCGCAATGTTCCCTTATCACGCTGTTCCTTTCTTTATCCATCAACTTCACTCCAGCTATACTTCGCAGACTTCTCATTTCCACGGCATTAATTTTACTTTTATGCGTCTTCTGCCATACCCAACTTTCACTGCCATACATAAGTGTGGGGTCCAGCACTCCTCTATGTACAGCCAGTCTTGCCTTCTTAGACACGTTCTGACTGCTCATAAAGGCGTACATGGCTCCATTCACTTTATTTCCTGCCAAAACTCTTCGCTCAATGTCATAGTCACACTTTCCATCTCTCGTAAATTTTGTACCCAGATATACAAACTCTTTCACTTGTTCTACTCTTTCTCCTTCCACAAGAATTGAGCAATCCGTCGTATGGCGTATGGCGTCGTATGGCGATGATGGCATCAATTAGTGGCACATTGAATGCCTATAACAGCAAAACAAATTGACCAAACTAAATTTTTTCATGATTCACTTGTATCTAGGTAGGTATAAAGACAATTTTATTTCCAATGCATGTTTAACAGTCATATTTATGACGATTATCTTATCAAGGTCGTTCGAATAATAAAGAATAATTGAATTACCTAATCATTTTAGTTACCTATTTACCTACCTAAGTACATACCCAAATTACGAGTACTAGGTACCTAACTAAAACTCATAAAAAATTAAGGCACAAACAATTTTTGGTACAGAAGGTACTTTGTCTTTATACTCATATCTATACTCAAACCTCCTCTTGATGTTCTTAATGATGGACAGCGTTCATTAAGAACTATCAAGAAAAAGTACAACTTTGTGCAGGAATGAAAAAGAATAATTCAACAGCGTCTCACATGTGTTTCCGCTCCTGTGAGATAGAAAATTATGTAATGTGATAAAAGGATCATAAAGTAATATTATGGAGAATACCTGAATGCAATACAAATTGAGAAACATTAATTTTTATGGGCAAAGAAGTTTTCCAATTCGAGATTTCGTACGGAACCCTTAACTTTTTGAAAATCCAATATAGCCTATGTTACTCACGAAGAATGTAGCTTTCTAATGGTGAATGAATTTAAAAAGTCGGCTCCGAAGTTTCTGAGCCTATTTATTACAAACAAACTTTATAACCCTACTAATATTATAAACGCGTAAGTTTGTTACTCTTTCATGCAAAATCTACTGAATGGATTTTGATTAAACTTTACAATAATATAGCTCACACATTAGAATATCACATAGGCTGCTACTTTATATCCCAGGAACAAGTTTCTGTGGGAAACGGGATCGGGAAAACTTCACGACGCTTGCGGAGCCACGGGCGTCAACTAGTATTAATATAGATAAACCGCTAAAGGTAAACAACACGGTTGAAATGTAATATTTCCATATAGAACTACTAACGCCATCTGTTAATTCAAGCAAAAAATAACAATAGAAATTGTTTTAAAATAACTCTTTCTAAAATGTAGGTATTGGTGGAACCTCTACTTTATGGAGGGACCTACCACTACCCTCTTGGAGTGTCCTCTGTATCTCAGACATACAAAATAAATCAGTAACTATGGAAGAAAGACAAATGGAACTCCTCAAGGAAAGGGATGCAGGATATATTATTATTTCCATAATTAATTGTGGTGTGATTGGATGACGAGGAGAGGGTGTGTGGAGACACCTTCTCCTCGTTCCCTCCATTATTATCGTTCTACTATGTAACCACCCCACGTAAAGATTCCAGATTCCCTAGGTTAAAATTAAATATTTTTAATATTCCCTAGGTTAGAATTAAAGTCAACATATGCCGCGAAATAAGTTTGGAGTAAAGTACATAAATATATGTACTGTGTTTGGAGTGGCATCAGCAGGCTTAAGATGGGTGTTTAGTCAGCTAATTATAATGTGTCTTACGCGGCCTTTTTGAGTTAACATTGTTTGTTACGAGTAACAGTGTTATTGTTATTTTACAGAGAATGTTGTTCCCAACCATTAGGGATGTCTCTCCTGTTGACACTGTGGCCACCCGTATCGACATTATTGTGGATATAATTACTGATATTGTCAACTAAAATATCTACGGCGGGTCTGTTTATATAGACAGTGGGGTTGTCATGAGGGGGGCGCTGCTGTCGACCAGGGACCGGCGGCGGTAGTGGCTGCCTTCCCTGCAGAGTTGATATTAACTGTATCTGGGGCACAAAGTCCCGACGTGGAGCCATAGCTGAAAATAAATATAAAACAAAATAAAGAAGTGTTTTAGGATATTAATATATATAAATTGGGACACAAATTTGTATACTTTTGAAGTTTCTGACTGAAACAGGCCTCAATAATGGTATTCAGGATGCGGAAATTGTATTGCCCGGTTGGACTATGTTAAGATGTGATCGCGTAGACGGACGAAAGCAAGGGGGCACGCTTATTATTGCCTCACCAAGCTTTGAGTTGCGACAAGTGAAATAAATATTGATACTTATAATTTTGAAATTGTATGTGCTACTGTTTATAGGCATGACAGATTTTTATTCACTTGCTGTACTGTATATATCCCTCCCCAAGTGGAGGAGAATCAGTATATGACTATGTTTAGAATATTAGAAAAAAATTGTGTAAAATATAAAAATAATCTAGTGATATTAGGAGATTTCAACTTGTATTCATGTAATAATAATGTATGTAATGTACTTAATTACTTTGAATATTTTGTGACCTATTGCGAATTCGCTCAGTATAACAATGTACATAATTCCTTGGCTTGGCAGCTGGATCTAGTGCTGAGTTCGCGTGACGGTTTATCTGTATGTGCGGCGGAAGAAGGGTTGGTACCGATTGATCATTACCATCCACCACTTGCGGTTTGCCTTCAACTGGGCGGTCGGCCGCTACCATCGATTTTAATTATGCCTGCGTCGCCGAGTTCCGTGACTGGACCAAGAGTTAATTTGCAATGGAATTTAATAGAGCCAATTTTAATCTTTTATACCACATGTTGTCTGAAATGGATTGGTGTGAAATGTATTGTTTAGAGGACACTGAGTCTGTTCTGGACCTTTTTTATGAGAAAATTTATGCAGTATTTGACGCGTGTGCCCCTCGCAGGAAGTTGAACCCGACATATATCGGGTATAATTATCCTGTGGTATAATGTTGATATTATAAAGGATATAAAGCTGAAACACAAACTTCATAAAAAATATAAAGTTACTAAATTACGTGAAGACTATGCCGAGTTTGCTAGGTATAGGGCAAAGGTCAAGTTGGAGACCGAGCGGGCTCATGATGCATATCGTGATCATATGCAGCGACACCTGGCGACAGAACCAAAGGCATTTTGGAATTATATGAGGTCCAAAAAGAACAGTAGTACAAATAGATCTAAGTTAGTAAAGGATGGGCGTATATTATCGAATCAGGAATGTGCCGATGAATTTGCCCATTATTTTCAATCAATATATAACCCTGAGTCAGCAGTGCTGGATGTGGCGTGGGCAAGCAGGATGACGACTGGAGCGCCGAATGAATGGGCGCACTTGACGTGTTTATCCAGTGAAGAGGTCCAGACTGCGTTGTCACGCCTGTCACCTAAACGTTCTATGGGTCCTGATATACCACCCTTTATTTTTAAAGATTGTCGCGCAGTGCTAGTGGAGCCCATATTATACATTTTCAACGTTTGTATTAGGATGGCAAAGTTCCCAGTAAAATGGAAACTAACACGAGTGGTGCCAGTACCAAAGGGCAATGTCGGCTCTACTTGTAATTATAATTATAGACCTTGTAATTATAGACCTGTGGCAGTTTTGAGTACCCCGGCTAAGGTGTTTGAAATGGCAATCCACAAGTCACTGTATAGGTAGTTAGCTTCACAGCTGTCTGAAGCTTATCACGGTTTTCGTCCTGGGCGTGGGACAGCGGGGAACTTGCTACGTTTGATGACACAGTTAATACCTGCAATTGATACAGGCGTTCAGGTGGATATGGCCTACCTTGACTTCAGAAAGGCTTTTGATGCTATTGACAATGATGTTTTGCTGTTGAAGTTGGCTAACTTAGGTTTACAGCACACCACATACCTTGTCATTTTTTGCCAGTTATCTTAGGGACAGATGTCAGTATGTGGACTGTGGTGGCTACCATTAAGCAGTATACTACACTAGATCTGGGGTGAGTCAAGGAAGTACCTTAGGGCCTTTTCTGTCATACTTATGGTAAATGACCTGCCGGAGGTGGAAAATAGATCCACGTGTCTCTTGTTTACGGATGACCTGAAGTTAGCTCTGGATGTGAAGCAAGATTCGGACCACGAGGTGCTAAAACAGGATCTTAACAATGTAGTAAATTGGAGCAAGGAAAATAAACTCCTATTCAATGCCTCCAAGTGTTCGATATTGTCATTTAGTAGGAGGCACGCCCCAAAGCATCACACATATTATATGGTCAAGGAACCGATGAAGCGTGTCACTGAAATTAGAGACCTAGGAATCCAGTTTACTGCGGATTTGATTTTCAGAAAGCACATTATAGAGGTATGCAAAAAGGCGTATCGTGCTCTGGGATTTGTTCTGCGTCAAGCGCATCAATTCTCGAATATCAATGCTTTGAAAGCATTATTCGAGACTCTTGTAAGAAGTCTTCTGGAGGGAAATGCATTGATTTGGTCACCTCACGAAGAAAAGTATGTTAGTATGCTGGAGCGTATCCAGAACAAATTCATAAGATTTTTATACATGAAAGTTTACGGTGTATATCCGGGACACCCACTACTATATCCGACATTATTTGTTATGGGTATGCTTGGCTACTACAAGTTAGAGATCAGGAGGGAGGTGAATCTTGCTACTATTTAAAGTATTGCGAGGCAAAATTTTTCATGCGGCCCACCTGCAGGAGATTCGACTGTGCGTGCCTGATAACTGTGTGGGAAGAAGGAGGAAACCGCAGTTGCTTGAGTTACCGAGAGCGCGTACTACCATACTATACCAAGCACCTTTGACACGAGCGTTGCGGAATATTAATGCAGTAGCAATGGATATTGATAATTTTTTTTGTTCGTTGAGCGAGTTCACACAGGTTACATATAGGATCGTTAGTACTACTATCATAAGTTAGTCTCTGTTAAGGGTAGATTATGAGCAAATTGAGTAGGTGTGTTTTTGAATAAATTATGAACTTTTATTCTATATAAGACTACCATACTGTCGCATTAGGTGTAATGATAGTTAATGGGTAAGAAATAAATAAATATTGTTACATAGCGCCTTCTAGCCCAAATTAGGTAAATTATTGCAAACTAGTTGTGTCCCGCGGCAGCTCCAACGTCGCATGATTCAAACCCTCCCAGGTGTAAGGTATTCCGAAAAGATCTGTTTACTACACTTGACAGTGGAAAAAGGCAATGATTGCATAATTGCTCTTTTCATTTTAGGTGGGAGTTCAGTTAGGCACATCATCTTAGATTGACCGAAATAAATTGTAACAAATGACATAACATATTAAGGGAACTGAACGAATCCGCACTACCATTACTGTGACCCCTGTAAACCAGGATCTACTGCAATGAGTAAGGCCATAGAAATTCCAGTCCCAGGAGAAGTTTCAGTATCTTGGAATCTACATCGAAATTAAGTAATCAGAAGATAAATTGAAGCTTTTGGAAAGAAGAAAGGATCGTCGCTTCCCTCCTTTCCAAAGTGGAAACTAGGGAAGTAATTATGTAGGTGTAAACCCTAGACGCAACGAATACATAATATATTAAGCAAGTACGTGTAACTTACTAATTTCCAGTATTTTTCCTTCAAACTACAGTTACACAACAGTTACAGTTATTGAGAGGCTTGTTACACAATGATAAATTGTTTGCACAGAAATTATTTAAAGCGTTTAATAACAGAAATCTCAGACGAATCATCAGATCCTAAGTTGTGGATGTGTGATGTTGTGGGATGTTATTGTGACAATATATCATGATGTTTTGGTATAATCTTTGATGATAAGTTATCTTTAGTGATAAATGTTTTATTAGATATCATAAAATTCCTCATTAGTTTGTTGTAGTTATCAGTATTTACTTTTACTATACCCAAGAGCATAATAGAAATGCAGATAATTCTCGCAAATATTTTGACAAATTACAAACGTAAAAATGATTTCGATCTTGTAAAAGTAAGAAAAGATACATAGTCCGTTTTATTTGCAGCGTAATTCACATAGTTAATTCTTTATAAAGATGTATGCTAGCGTTGCACCTAGCATACATCTTTATAAAGCACTGAAAAGAGTAACAAACGATATTTGCTATTTATATTAAATAATAATAAAAAAAAAAGTGCTACGCTCTTTATTCCGATTTTGGAATATATTTTAAAGCTGCTTAGTCGTTATTAGTCTATCGTGTAATCAGCTTGTGAAATTGAATATTAAACATTATTTCCAACACACCAGGGACCCATACTTCGTCAGTGTTTGGGAAATTGATGTAGAATTCATCAAAACATATCTCTTGCATGACATATGACACAGATCACAGTGAGTGACCTCGAAGAAGAATGCGTGTAGATACTTATTTTTTTTTTTTTGTTCTTGTTACTAAAACATACATATTGTCGCGTCATGTCACTCGTGTCAGTGTCAATGTCGAAATGTCAACATTGTCAACTGGAATCGAGAACTAATATCGCCACAAGAACAAAAAAAAAAAAAAACATCCACTTTGGCGGAGCAATAGTATCGCCACAAGAACAAAAAAAAAAAACTAACATCCATGCATTTTGGGACTGTCATCCGGAGTGTTTTTTGGATTGCACGTGTGTTCAGCTTCTGGTTTCAGTATTTTTAATTTATTTGTGTTTCTTCCTTTGATTCGGTTTGTATTGGTGTTGTGTAGTTCCCAGTTAACTATTAATTTGATTTAAACGGTTCTTACTTGCCTCCCAGCCATTATGGCTGCTAAACCTCCTGATCCCCCTGACCCACCGGATCGTCATACTCCAGTGTTTTATTCTCCTTCTACTTCCCCTTCCATGAGTTCGAGTTCATCTAGCCCGCTTTCGCAATTAGCTACAGCCGCGCTCTCCGACTCTTCCATAGATTTACATGAGCCCCCAATTATTTCGCGTAAGCGCCCCGTTGTTGACGAAAACCTACCTATTCACCCTTCAAAACAACTAAAGAGTCAAGTGTCTAGAAATAAGTACACTAGTGATGATAAAAGCCCATTTGTCATTCATGTGAGTAGAACTGAAACTCAACAGACCACAGGCTCCACTCTCCATCCAGTTACTTTTGGAACTTTGCTTTTTAAAAACAACATAGTGAATATTGTTAAAGATGGAGTGAAAAGAGTTGGTAGGAATCGTGTGTCCGTCGAGTTTTTAACATACCGGGATGCTAATGCTTTCCTTGCGAACCCTTGTCTCAGTAGATATATGCTCACTGCTACAGTTCCATCCTTTAATGTATCCCGTATGGGAGTTGTATCTGGTGTCCCAACAGACATGTCAGAAGAAGAGGCGAGGGCTTATATGTCTGTGCCCCAGGGCTGTGGTGAAGTCCTTAAAATTAGACGCATTAATAGAAAGGTAGTTACTGATGGCTCTGTAGAATGGAGACCTACGGAGACGTGTGTCCTCACATTTGATGGCCAAACTTTACCAAAGAGGATTTATCTATGTTACACGTCACTTCCAGTGGCACAATATGTCTACCCTACAATCCAGTGTAGAAAGTGTTGTCGGTTTGGACATATAGAATCCCTTTGCAGATCGAAGCCTAGGTGTTTAAGATGTGGGCAGGAACATCCTGGTAATGGTTGTGATACGCCCTTTAATGACGCTTTTTGTGTTTTGTGCTCGGGCAGTCATTTTGCTAACAGCAAAGATTGTCCAGAGTATAGAAGACAGAGAGCGATCAAAACTGCAATGGCTGAAAAAGCCATCTCATATGCAGAGGCATCTAAATCAGTTCCTCTTAGACCAAATAATGCCACCTATGCCACGGTTACCAAATCTAATCTACCAAACCAATCGTCCCGCAAAACAGTACTTCTAAAACCCAAGCCCCGTATACCTCTTTCCCCATCCTATGATAAAATTTCACACAGCCAAATCACAGCTTCCCCTCTCTCCACCCAACCTAATGGACATGCCCTGCAATCCTTAGACAACAGATCCACAATAATTGACCTCTTAATACAACTATTATCATCCTACATCTCTTCTAACAATTCCCAGTCCCCCTCTTCTAGATCTAATAACTATAATTCACCGTCCAACGCTGCCTTAAATCTGATATCTCTTCTCTCTAATAATAAGGATGGCTCCAAACTTGATCTTCCTTCAGTGGAATGTGAGGAGTGTGTTCTATAAGAAGCACGACTTCTCATTCTTACTAAATAAATACAAGCCCACCATCTGTTCGGTTACTGAGACTTGGTTGGAGCCAAGTCTCAATTTCCGTATGCCATTTTATAGTATTTTTAGGTGTGTCAGATTAGATGGATATGGCGGATCTGCCCTCATTATCAAAAATAATGTTCCTGCGTCCCCTTTTCCACTACCACCTCTGGTAGGCGATTTAAATGTAGTGGCTACTATAGTTCAGAACATTACAGTTCTCTCTATTTATCTTGCACACCCTAATCTGAATTCCATTTCAGTCCTAGAAGACATACTAAAATCTGTGAATGGCCCACTATTTGTTATGGGAGATTTGAATTGTCATCACTATAGATGGGGCTCTGAGCATTGTAGTCCTGAAGGAATGGCCTTAGTGGACGTTCTGGATAACCTCGGCCTCTGTGTTCTTAACAACGGTAGCCCTACGCGTAGAGGCAATCCTGGTGAACGGAAGAGCTGTGTCGATATTACATTCTGTACTCCTGACCTTGCGGCCTCAGCCCACTGGCAATGCACAGATCTTACACATGGTAGTGACCATTATCCTATCAATATTTCCCTTTCAGAGAGACTCTCCTTACAGAAGATCCCTCCTCCCCTGCTTAAATATAATCTTACCCAACCAGATTGGCTAAAATATAGAATTGAACTGGAATCTAAAATAGAATCCCTCCCGAGACTAGATCAACATTCTTCTTCTCACAGTGTTCACTGCCATGTTCAAATCTGTTGCGAAGGTCTTGTTTCTGTTATTAATGCTGCTGCAGAGTTATCATTTCCAGTTAAGAGCAGTGCTCGAGGCAAGATCCCTTCTCCACCATGGTGGGATCAAGACTGCACAGTGGCAATTAAAGAAAGAAAGGTGGCAGAGAGAAGATACAACTTAGCTATGACCACCGAAAACTTCATTGAATATAAAAGAGTGTTTGCAAAAACTAAGCGATTACTCCGTAAGAAAAAGCGCCACGGTTGGAAAACATTTTGCTCTTCCCTGGCTCCTACCACTCCACCATCACTGGTGTGGAAGAAAATTAATCGATTTCGTACTGGTTGCTCACCTGCTCACGCCTCCCCAATTTCAGAGGAGATAGCCGATGCCTTCTTCAACAGACTGACGCCTCCCTATGTCCCTACACTAGACGAAATTCAACTTCCCCCAAGCCCCTTATCAGAGGACCCCCTAGATGCCCCATTTTCAGACTATGAATTGGAGATGGTTCAAGGATTCAGCACCGGGAATTGACGGGATCCCACATTCATTTATTGTTCATGCAGGTAACAAAGCTAAAATGTATTATCTAGACATATTAAATTTTTGTTTTCTAACTGGTTGGATGCCAGAACAATGGAAGACGCAGATTATTATACCGATCCTAAAGCCAGGCAAAACTGTCGATGACCCTAATAGCTACCGCCCCATAGCTTTATCCTCTGTTCTGCTGAAGATATTTAAGCACTTAATTAAAAACAGACTGGAATGGGTGGTGGAGTCTCGCGACATACTGCCTAAATTTCAGTTTGGGTTTAGGAAGGGCTTAGGAACTATGGATAGTATCTCTCTCTTAATGTCAGACATCAGAATATCTTTGTCAAAAAAAGATTCGGTGGTAGCATCGTTTTTGGATATTTCTTCAGCATATGACAACGTCCTTCTCCCAATCCTCAGGCAGAAGTTATTGCTTCTGAGAATCCCGGCGAAAATAGTTCAATGCATATGCGGTATTATGATGTGTCGCTCCCTGGTACTACGTGCTCAGGGCGTGGAATGCCAAAAGAGGCGAACGTGGAGGGGATTGCCTCAGGGTTCCGTCCTCAGTCCTCTTCTATATAATGTGTATACTCATGATATTGGGACATGTCTCAATATTAACTGCAGTATACTCCAGTACGCTGACGACCTGGCAGTATATGTGACTAATAACTCCATCAGCGATGCTGCCTCCTCTTTGTCCATCTCCCTGGACTCTTTGAATCAGTGGCTACTGAGTCATGGCCTAAGCCTCTCTGCTGAAAAGAGTTGCTTAGTGGTGTTCACTCGCAGGTACAACACGCCCCCAATTCGTGTCCAAATACAGGGACAGGCAATTCCTGTTGTACAAAAAGTTAAATTTTTAGGTGTTTACTTGGATCGCAGGCTCTCTGGTACTTTTCATATAAACTACCTTATCCAGAGGTGTGAGAGAGTAATACCCATACTACAAGTTCTGACAGGGGTGTGGTGGGGTGCCCACCCTTTCACAATGAAATTGGTGTATAATGCTCTTATTCGGAGCATTATGGATTATGGTACATTTCTCCTTCCCCCATGCAATAAGGGAGCTCTAGTTAACTTAGACAAGATACAGTACAGGTGTCTTCGGATTGTTCTGGGGTGCATGAAATCTACTCCCACAAATGCACTTCAGGTAGAACCTGCGGATCCCCCATTATCACTACGTAGACAGTACTTGGCCTCCAGGTTTGTGGCCAAGTGTGTAGGCATATCAACCCATCCACTTATGATTAGACTGAGAATATTGAATGACTTGTGCTCTAACCACGTTGATTATTGGCGCCACAAAGAACTTCCCCACATCATAAAAGCCTTCCGATTCATTCAAAACCTCGAATGTGAGATCATATCCCTCCCTAGACTCCCAATATTCAATACTAAATATGAAAACTTATGTTTTAAGCCTAATGTCATCTTAGATATTGGAATTTCTAAGAGATCCCCAGCCGCAAATGCCGTTTTTAATGCTCTGGTGAACGAGCACTGGGGTGACTTCCAAAGATTTTACACAGATGCGTCGAAGAGTCCCAACGAATGTGCAGGTGTCGCAGTTTACTTCCAAAATTCTAAAATAGCCCTACAGTTTAGATCCCCTAGTGAATCATCAATCTACACTGGCGAATGTATTGGTATCCTTGAGGCTTGTCGGTATGTAGAGTCCCACAGCATACAAAAGGCAGTAATATTCACTGATTCTCTTAGCTGCCTCAAAGCACTACAACGAAGCCATTGTGGAAGTAAAAAGCAGGACTTTCTCCTGATTGAAATTAAAGAATCCCTTTTTAAATGTAACCAGAATCAAAAGATTGTCATTCTTGTTTGGATCCCTGGTCACCGTGGCATTGTAGGAAACGAGTTTGCCGACTCCTTAGCTAAAAATGCTGTCACTTCAGATATAGCTGACCATAAGCATTTCTCCATCCAAAACCGTGACCTGATGAACCTTCACCATCAACACCTTAGGAGGTCATGGCAAGAATACTGGAATAAAAGCAGCACCCAAAAAGGAAAGTTCTACTATGCTATACAGCCTGACATTCCCCCGAGACCCTGGTTCTACCATTATAAAAAGGTTCCCAAACCTGTTGTATCAGTAATCTGCAGGATCCGTCTGGGCCACTGTTGTACTCCAATATTTCTGCACAAAATCCATGTTCGGGATACATCTCTATGTGAGTGTGGTATAGACGAGGGTTCCCTGGAGCATATTTTTTTCTGCTGTCCAATTAATAACAGTTTTGACCTTTACAGCCGCCTTCCTAAACTGAATGTACCCGTTCCTACCAACATTCCGTCACTTCTAACAGACTCATCTCCAGAACTCCTTGAGGTCATGATTAGCTTTGTCCGAGCTAATTCTATCAGATTGTAAACTTTAGAGAGCTTCGTAATCTCTGTGTTTTAACTTAATCAGGAAGATACACAATTTCATTAAATTTGAGAATTATCAAAATTCTTTCTTTTTACACACGAGTGTCCATAACACATCTGATTTTGGCAGTAGTCGTCGGTGGACATCACTACCGATACCGTTTGCCATTCAAGAAAAATTGAATTGAATCCATGCATTTTATGTGTGACTTTTGGCGCGAAGATGAGCAGTGACGCACGTTTGACGTATATTATTTTCAAAAACTAGAGTAAAATTCGTGTTTTTGTGTTTAATAATGGTGGAATTTTATACATAAAGAGTTCGGAAGTGCATTAGTTAAAGAAAGTGATATATTGCAATGAATAGCGGTGTTGTTTGTGTTAGTGCCAAATTTCCATAGAGAGCTGCAATAAGGGATCCACTGCCTTATTGAAGCACGGACTAGGACCTAGGACTGAGGACTTGACATCGACAAACGACTAGACAGGAATAAAACAAGAAAATAATAAATGCTGAAGATTAGGCTGTATGGACAAAGTTTCCTTTGCCTGCCCAATGGGCGAAAACAACTAAAAAAAATCGGGAAATGTGTTTCAGCTTGGAATTGAATTGTAATTTATTGATTATACGCTTTGTGTTTATGTCGTGTGTTATTTATATCATAAATTCTCAAATCAATTAAAGTAAGTGTGTAAGTGATTCAGCGGGACCATCTGTACATTAATCCATTATTTATAAAATAAATCCAATATTATTATTTCTAGAACGTGGTGACAAAAGTTACACATATAAAATGTCTGCAAGCAATTCTAACCGTAACAATGCTGTGGCACAGCGAAATGAAAATGCTGAATCGCCAACGGTACAGCCCCGACAACCTCGCAGTCTTGAGGTAAATTAACAACATTGATCTATTTCTTACATTTCTTATATCTACCTAATATTGATGTAAATAATCTAAGTTATCAACCTACATTGACGCTACCTTTTTACTTTAACTTTACACTTCACTTATATTAACTTTAACATTTCTTTTTAGGGATTGCTTAGATTTGCAATGGAAGCCACCCAGGCTGAAGATGCTCCAGGGAATGCTCATCAAGGACCCATGGATGAAGAAGTAGGCACCATTCTTGTTAAAATATTTTTATGTTCTCATGCTGACAAATACTCAAGTAGATGATGCAACATACTGCAAGCTATTGATTGTGAAAAAAAGAATTCATATTTTTAACTATCTTATTACAGAGACGTCAGTTTTTAATAGAAGCCATGGCAAGCATCACAGTAGACTTCACTGAAGGACTTAAGAACTCGATAGAAGTACTTACAAATACAGAAAGAATGCATAGTATACAGTTTGAGGCAGAGTTACCTCCCGAAGTTCAGAAGGCTTTCACTGTGCTATTAGATGTAATTGACAATATGGATGTTGCTAATGGTTAGTATGTAATTTAAAAAATCTTGTTCCACTTACTTTACTTCCACCCAGTACAACCCAGGGAGAATACTCAGAAGATGTATTTGAGTCCCACTTGTAATCTACTAAAAGTTGGCCATTAGCAATGCTGAATGTCTACAGTATGGGGTTTTTCAAAAGGGGTCTTAGAAGGTTTATAAAGGGTTGGCACCACTTTCCATCAGGTGGGCCTTATGCTTGTCTGCCACCTCAGTGATATAAAAAGAAAAAAGTGTTTGTCTGTTACTTTTTTTTTTCCATTTTAATCGCAATCAGTATTTTCTTTTTCAAACTAAGCAAATATGTTATCAAGTGGAGTGTGTCTCACAGCTGAGGCATCTACTCCTACAGCTCAGTCATTCATGAGATGTAGGCTCAATATGACTGATCAATTTCGAGAGAGAGAGAGCTCTTATGGCGCTTGAAATTGCTTGGTTTTATGAGTTTATCTGCATGTGAATTTGGGTGTGTATTCAGTGGATTTTGGTATCTTTTGGATGTTCAAACAAAACTTTTTGCGTTACAAATTTTTTTTTTCACATTACATATTGAATAAAGTTTCTAATTTTATTCCAGACTTTTACAAATTAGGCGGGTTTGCTGTATTTCCTATAGCCTATGGTACTGATAATGAGAAAGTGAGAATGTATGCCAGCTCAATCCTGGCAGGATTATGCCAAAACAACCCTTTCTGTCAAGCCAAAGCTCTTGAAAGTGGATTGATTGGTCTGCTGCTGCGACTAGCTATTGCAGAACGAGGTGATGCGCTCATCAAGCATATATATGCATTATCATGTAAGTACTTTTATATGTTAGTAGATACATTGTTTAAATGATTCCTTAGAATGCATTCTTTAAATAATAAGGAATATTTTTACACAGCAGCATCTAGCCCAAACTAAGCTATAATCTGTACTATGGGATCTAGACAACTGATACCTACACATTCTTATATATTTTTTAATACATACATATTATACATAGGAATCACCCAAACTCCGAAACCAACATTTGTGTGAGTCACAAATGTCGGTCGGAACTTCCGACCCGAGAATCAAATCCGGGACTTTAACGCGGCAGTTGCGCACGCTATTACTGCGCCACCGCGGCTGTCAATAATAATAATAATAAATTGCTTTTCAACAAGATCCTGGAAACAGAACACATACCAAAACAGTGGTGCAACTCAGATATTATTCTAATCTATAAAAAAGGAAATGCATTGGATATAAACAATTACAGACCAATTAGTCTGCTAGCCAGTGTGTACAAACTATTCACCTCAATTATACTCAAATGAATAACACCTGAAATAGAAGCTGCCCAACCAGTGGAACAAGCAGGTTTCCGCTCAAATTACAATACAATAGACCACATACACACTCTTGAACAAGTTTTAGAAAAATATGAAGAATATAACAGACCTCTCTACTTAGTATTCATAAATTATAGTAAGGCATTTGAAACCATTAGTCATAACTCGATTTGGAGAGCACTAAATGCATTTGGAGTACATCGCAAATACATAAGGATCATCCAAAATATCTATAAGAACAACGTCAGCAAAATAAAGCTAGAATCTAGAGGTGAAGAGGTTAAAATTGAGCGCGGTGTCAGGCAAGGCGATCCACTATCCCGAGAATCTAATCCGGGACTTTAACGCGGCAGTTGCGCACGCTATTACTGCGCCACCGCGGCTGTCAATAATAATAATAATAAACCCTCGAGGCCAGTCCTTATCTTTTATAGGATTAACGCAACCCTATGAGGGCATAGTAGATTCGCTTTTTGAGTTAACTACTTTCTGATACCAACAAAAAAATGTATAAAGACCAGTACTTCTTCCATATCATGTTAGTTCTTCTTAATACTTCTTCTTCATTGTTATTTCTTGAGAAGGATATCTGCTTACCTAGGTATATATGTAATTATCCACATATTCGATTATATTTCCTTTGATGTTAATAGTCCTCTTATTGCTATTACTCATAATTTTGGTTTTATTGGCAGTCATTTCCAGGCCTACTCGGGAGCTTTGATTGGTTAATGATGTTAACATATTTTCTAAATTCTTGGGAGTCTCAGCAAAAATAATGATATCGTCAGCGAACCTTAAGTGACTTAAGTAGCGGCCATTTATTTGTATGCCCTTTTGCTTCCAGTCTCTAGTCAGAAATATGAGTTCTAGTACTGCCAAGAACAGTTTTGGTGATAGTGGATCGCCTTGCCTGACACCGCGCTCAATTTTAACCTCTTCACCTCTAGATTCTAGCTTTATTTTGCTGACGTTGTTCTTATAGATATTTTGGATGATCCTTATGTATTTGCGATGTACTCCAAATGCATTTAGTGCTCTCCAAATCGAGTTATGACTAATGGTTTCAAATGCCTTACTATAATCTATGAATACTAAGTAGAGAGGTCTGTTATATTCTTCATATTTTTCTAAAACTTGTTCAAGAGTGTGTATGTGGTCTATTGTATTGTAATTTGAGCGGAAACCTGCTTGTTCCACTGGTTGGGCAGCTTCTATTTCAGGTGTTATTCATTTGAGTATAATTGAGGTGAATAGTTTGTACACACTGGCTAGCAGACTAATTGGTCTGTAATTGTTTATATCCAATGCATTTCCATTTTTATAGATTAGAATAATATCTGAGTTGCACCACTGTTTTGGTATGTGTTCTGTTTCCAGGATCTTGTTGAAAAGCAATTTGAGATGGGGCAGAAGAATTGGTAAACCTAATTTGAGGGCCTCATTATTAATCCCGTCTGGACCTGGACATTTATCTTGTTTTAAAAGTTTTACATGTTCATACACTTCTTTTTCTTCTATTATCTCTATATTTGGAGTACCTATATGGTCGTCATTTGTTAGTTCTTCTTGGTGGTCAGTGGTTTGCTTTTTATATAAATCTCTATAAAAGGATGTTGCTATATTTATTATCTCTTGTCTTGAAGTAGTTTTAGTTCCCTTCGATTTGTCATCTAGTGTGTGTATCCAAGTCTTATGTGCCTTTAGGGCTTTTAATCCTCGTTCTATGGCTAATGCTTCTATGGCTTTTTAAGCTATCTTTAATTATTTCTTCCCTATGTTTCGTGTAGTCTCTTTTTATAGATTTCTTAACTTCCTTCATTAATGCAGTTAACTCGTTTTTTTCGTGTTGGCTTTTATTTTTTTGTTTAATTAAATCTGATCGTTTTTGGATTAGTTTACAGGATTCTTCACTTATAATATTGTTCTTCTTCACTGTACATTTATCCATTTTTAAGCCTTCTTTTATGGCATTTTCTATCATATTGTAGTATGTTTGGACGTCCCCCGCTTCACTTTCTTTTGCATCAAGATAAGAGTTCAATTGGTTTAAGTATAGTTTGATCTCGTTTTCAGTACTAGGGGTTTTTGGGAGAGATTGAAAATGTCTCCTGCTTTTTTGGGGATTGTTAAACGCACTGTTGCTCGTACCAGTCTATGGTCAGAGTAATGCTTTATGTTGTTTAAGACTTCTACATTGCTTATTCGAAAGGATGAAATAATTTCATTCTTGGTTCTAGAGTCGGGTGACAACCAAGTCCAATTGCGGTTTTTTTTTTTTGAAAAAAAGTATTCATTATTGACATCTTAGAGCATGTTCAAGGAGCCGAGTACCTCTTTCGTTTCGTATACCGTAGCCATATTTGCCCATGATTAAATTTTCTTCTTTTGTTGGTTGTCCAATTTTTGCATTGAAGTCCCCAATAACGAAAAGAAGTTCGTCGGCTAAAGAGTGTGCTTTTCTGAGATTACTATAAAAAGTTTCTAATTCCTTTACTGTTGAATTTTCTGTTGGTGCATATGTTTGGATTATCGAAATGCTGAAGTCATCAAATCGGAGTCGTAACAAGGCTACTCTTTCAGATACCGCTGTTATGTTTTCCTTTAGGTATTTTTTTATTAGGAACCCTACTCCATACAGACCGTTTGTTTGACCTATGTAGCACAGGATATATTCTAGGTACTCCTCGATCTGGCAACCTAATCTTCTGGTTTCTGATAAACATATTATGTCGAATTTTATGTGTTTAAGAGCATTAGTTAGCTCTAGAAGCCTTTCTTTTGAAGCCAAGGATCTAATATTGTATGTGCATATATTAAGGATTTTATTTTCTGTTTGTTTGTTTCTGTTGCTTGTTTGTTGCGTATTTATTGGAGGGTTTTGGTCGTACTTCCCCACGGAGACCAGGCTTGGAGAAGGTTTAGCGTTCAAAGGTGTTGGTGGTTTGATTGGTTTGTTTGACTTCCAGTTGGGTCTGTACCTTAATTGCTATTGTTTATTTTTGTTTGAAAGTAAGCTTGCTCTGGCGTGATGTGCATAGTCTAGCTGGTTGTTCTTGTTAATTTTCGCAGGAGCCATTACCATATGGTCTTCCCTTTGTTCTGTTTCTGAATTGGGTGATATTGATGGCGACCGTTTCCTTTTGTCAGTCAATGGCTTTTGAATGCTTTTTACTATTAGTTTGTCATAGCGAATGTAGGCTATATTTCCTTTTTTAATTGCCTCTTGTTTTTTTATGCTAAGTTCCTTCCTCTTTTTCAGTATTTCTTTGGGGAAGTCTTCAGTCACATATACACTATCCGGTAACAGATTTTTGTTGCTAAATAATTGAAATTTACGCCATTCGAGTGTAAATTTTATTAGGATAGCTCTCTTTTTCTGTGCTTCTTTTTTCCCTAGTCTGCGAGCACTGCTAATCTTCCATTTGTCCCAGTTCTCTAAGTTTCCTCTCACTTATTTTGTTGAATATCTTTATTATCAAATCTAAAGTGTCCGCAGGGCTGTTTTCAGTCTCCTCGATACCAAATAATATAATATTGTTCCTTCTGACTTCCCTTTCAACCTTTATAATTTTCGGTTTCAGAAAATTTACTTCAGATTTCAACTTTTGGTTTTCTTCCATCAGGGGCTTAAGTTTTTCATCAATAAGGCTCGACATATTAGTGGTGACATTTTCAGTGATAATACTTGTTTGTTTTTGAAATTGTTCTTCCTTTTTTTTCAGAATTAATTGTAGGTCCATAATAAATAGATTTACCCTAGCTTCCTTGTAATTAATTTTAATGGCAACACTTCTATCAGTATGGTAACTCCAAGCTTGCTTTTGACCTAAATTGTGCTGTGGTCACACTAGTATAATGCTGTCAAAACTATTTGTGTCAAATTTCAACAAGTGACAAATATGTGGGTAGTTAAATAATAAGTTTATTTACTTTCAACATTAAAACACTAGTTTTGTATAGTAAATCACTGTGTTTCCCACTAATCACAAAATTTTGCTGCTCACTATGTTGTTATTGTAGTTGTTAGCACTTTTAATGTATATTCTCGAGATTTTTACTGCACTTTTAGGGAATTTTTATCAGAGTGTATGAAAAACGTTCTTCACTTGACAGACGCCAGACCGGAAGTCAATAATAATATCTGATATCTATATATATATATAAATGAAACCTGTTTTCCGTTGTCACGACATAGCATGAAAACGGCTTGACCGATTTGAAAAATTCTTTTTGTATTGGATAGCCTATTTATTGAGGAAGGTTCTTAGCTATATATCATCACGCTACTACACAGGAGAGCGGAGCAGTAATCATAAATGTCAGCAAATCGGGGAAACTTTCATACATATTTTGAAAAGTAATAAGTGACGGGATTAAATGGGTGCCACGGGGTTGGAAGTATGTCACGGACGAAGCCGGGCAGGTCAGCTAGTAAATAAATAAATATCCATCACGCCTTATCCCCGAAGGGGTGGCAGAGGCATATTATATGCCCACTTTTCACCGTGTGGTATCCTGTCCCACGTAATAGGTGGTGGGCTTTGCCGTGGCATTGCCGTGTTGAAATAGACAGACGCAGGTTGTGGCTACCTGCTGTTGAAATTTTTCAAGACTCCCATAAGGCCTTGTTGTTGTTGTTGTTACTGGGCCGTTTCCGCACTTAGCCACTTGATTGGGCCATTGTGCGCGTATTCTTCATCCATTCACTACAACCATCCAAGGCAGTCCCAGAAGGTCAGCAGCCTTTTAAGTCCCTGGCATGCGTCCGGGAGTGTTTGCGGCGACTGTAGGATGCGCGTCCGGTCATCTGCCACGCTCCTGCACTCCATGAGCACGTGGTGTGGCGTTTCTTCTGCCTCCATGCATCCTCTGCACAGGGGGCTGTCTTTACACCTATGGTGAAAAAGTGTTTGTTAAGGGGACAGTGGCCTGTTAAGATTCCTACAATCTTGCCTATGCTTTCCCTATTTAGCCTAATGAGGTTGCGGGTAAATCTTTTAGATATCTCCGGAATCGCCATCTTAGTTTGCCTACAATATTCGAGGGTTATCCATGCGGTCTTATGTGCTTCTTTAGTGTTTGTGTAGTAATGGTTCCGGTCCATATACTGTTTCTTCTGATCCCATTTTAGGGCAGGGTTACTTTGTTCTTATCCGCAATGTGTTGGAGTGTGTTGTGACATTCCAATATAAGGACCGATGAAATTTTATTATTTTGTAATGCTTGTAGTACGGATGCGCTGTCCGAGATGATTTTAATATTAAAACCACGTAAGTCTCTAGCTGCAACCGCTTGTGCTGCCTTAATTAGACCTACACATTCTGCCTCGAAGATTGTGTTTCGTTTGTCTAAAGTGGTTGATATTTTAATGTTTAAGTCGTCCGAGAAGACGCCAGCTCCAGTTCCGTGTTTGGTTTTGGAGCCGTCTGTGTATATCCTAACTTCATCGATGCCAGAGCTGTCTATAGTTTCAGCAATAAGTTGGATATTATATCTTCGGTCAAAGACGTAGTACCCCGAGGGTTTGTCCATGGGGGCCTCAAGAAGCGGGTATTTCTCGAGAATCTCCTTTAGGACTTTGGTATGTGTTGTTTCTATGTTTTGTCTCCATAGGCCGTTTGATCTTAGTCTTAGTGCAGCTGCTTTTGCTTCTTCTTGTAGGACCAGATCTAGTGGTCTCAAGTTCAGCAGATACTCGAGTGCGGCTGATGGGGTAGTTCTCATGCCATCAGTGGTTGCTACCATGGGCGTACCCAGGACCTGGGCCCCTGGGGGGGGGGGGGCAATTCAGATATTTTTTAATGTTACCTGTTTTTAACCCCCCCCCCTCAAAAATAGGGGTGTTAATGTTATAAGTAAGACGTAGATTTCGGTGTGTAAGTGTCTGTCTGTGGCATCGTAGCTCTTAAACGGACAAACCAATTTTAATGCGTTTTTTTTTTCATTAGTAATTCCGTTTCTTCGTGGTGGTTCTTAGGTACATTTGGTAAATATCGGTCAGCTGTGTAAGAGTATCACTTTTTTTTTTCATAATAATGTTAGGCACTTTTGGCGTGTGATTACTCTGTTAAGTTAAATGACAATTAATAGAGAACTTTGACCTAATGCTGACTCTTCGAAAATTCACAGCAGACATGGTGTTTGGGTTCAATAGTACCTACTTTTTAAGGGTTGTTCCTTAGAATACAAATATATATAAAAAATTAAAATATTTGAATTTTGAAATTAAATTTATTATTTTAATGTATTTTTTTTTATTTGGTTAAGTTCAAATCTATATGTAAAGATAAATAAAATTAAAATGTCTGTAATTCCAAATTTACAGATTTTCACTACAGAAAAAAAGTCTTTATTTTGCATAGACCATTTTAACGGCCCTCCCTTACAAAATGTCATACACTAGTTTAAAGATAAATTTAATATTTTTAGAGTGACCACCGGTTCGGAACGCGGCCCACCTGAGAAGAACCGGCAAGAAACTTAAGAATGTTTTTTTGATGGCCTATTTACAATTTAATATTATTTCACTTTGCCAGCAGATAATTTCTAGGCGTCCTTGTCCTGCAAATAGTCTTTAACAGCGTAATAACCTTTTTCATAAAACTTTTTTTTTATAAAACAGAAGAAGAATTTGAAGACACAAGGTCGAGAGCTTTGCGTCTTATTCCATAGTGATGTAATTGCACAGCGTATCATGCTGAACGCAATCAAAAGCTTTGGATAGATCGCAGAATACACCTAATGCATCTTGCTTGTCTTTAGATAAAATCTAATACGTATAAATATAAATCGATAATAAATCAAATACGTTATTTACATAACAAAAAAACTATTTTTAAAATGTGTATCTCTTTCTGTATGTTCCGGCTAATCTCTGACACAACTGAACCGATTTTAACGGGACTTTCACTGGCACTCTTATTATATGTAGTAGAAATAACTCCGGCTACTTTTATCCCGTTCTTTAGTTATAACCGCTGTGCGTCTACTAGTAAATAAGAAATACATATAAATTAAAACAGGTATTATTTATATAATTTCTTAAATAACTATGTTTAGTACGCTGGATGGCCCACTGTTTTTACAGAAGCAGGTCCAAGACGGCAGATTGACCTTAAAATTTCACGCTCGCCTCACCGCCTCAAAAAGCGGGATCCAAACTAAACTCCAAAGAAGCTGGATAACGCCCAAACCATTAAAAGAGGCCGCGATGGTAGCCAAACTCTACCGGGAACCCAGGGAGGATTTGCGAGTAGTTACTGGGGATGCCCGGTGTTAAACTAATAGGTAGAGATCGTGAGTTTTTTAGTCGTTTCAAGTCCGGCTTGACGCTGCTAACAAACAGTTAGAAGCGACTTACCTCACGATTTTTAAAAGATGTATAAGGTATTGCAAATGGGAAAAAGTTATTTTTGTACTATTATCGACAAAAGTAGGAGACCAAAGCAAAGCCAGGGGGGGGGGGCAGCTGCCACCCCCCTGCGCCACCCTGGGTACGCCCATGGTTGCTACACTCGCCAAGCGTTGTAGGCTTTACAGTTTTGTTCGTGTTGTGGATAGTTGTGTTCTGGGCCACCATACAACTGCTCCGTAGGTCATAGAGGGTCTGATAACTGATGTGTAGAGCCAAAGAGTGATTTTCGGGTTCAGACTCCATCTTTTTCCAACCACTCTTCTACACTGGTTGAAAGCTATACATGCCTTCTTCGTTTTAGTTTCAATGTGACTCGCCCAGCTCAGTTTGTTGTCAAGGATCACGCCCAGATATTTCACTTGAGTTGATAGGGAAAGTTTGGTGTTGAATAATTTTGGTAGGTCCAGGTCTGGTAACTTCCTTCTCTTTGTAAAAAGGATGAGTTCTGTTTTTTTCGGGTTTACTGACAGTTTATGTTCGTCACACCATTGTTCTACTATTTGAAAGGCCGTGCGCATTACCCTCGCCCTTGTGGTCGTATTCACCTTTAGTTACCTGAACCGCCATTTTGCTCACTAGCTCTGTGATCCAATCTCTCAGTACCGGCGTGACGTTGAGATTTTTCAGGGCGTGGTTGATGCTACTGTGTATAGTTTTGTCAAAAGCACCCTCTATGTCTATAAAGGCAGCCAGCGTTAAAATCTTATTTGTAAAGGCAGTTTCAATTTTGTGCACCACCATATGTAGTGCTGACTCTGTCGATCTGCCCTTCCTGTAAGCATGCTGTTGGGGATGTAGTGGTCTACTAATCAGTATTCCATCCCTTAGGTGTCGGTCTACTAGTCTCTCTAGTGTTTTTAGAAGAAAGGACGTTAGACTAATAGGTCTGAAGGATAGGGTTGTCGGTATGGTTTTTGGCATATAAATGCATGTTCTCGGTTTGTCCACTGTAGTGTCTACTCGTAACTTACCACCGATGTTGTTTAGACTGCATATCCTGTTATTTCTTATCCATGGTTCCTGGATCAGGGCGACGGTCCTGTTGTCGACCTCCAGCACTCTGCGTAGGGTTGCCGTCGCTATCTGTTTGTGCTGGAGGTTTGTCTGTATAACGTCTAGGGAGTTCTGGGCTACGCAGAACGTCATCTTCGTCGCTGGTAGCGCTCCCTGACTTCGGCGATGGGATTGTGTCCATCTCGCTCGAACCCTTCCGGGGAGCCGAGGTGGACGGCTCTGCAGTGGGAGTCCTCACCGCGGCCTCACTCGTCGCCGTTGCTGTCTCTGTCTGGTTTGCGTCGTCCAAGAACTAGATATATCCGCTCCCGGACATGTGTGCTATTCGGCGGCCTCTCTTGACGATGTCGTCTTTCTGGTCCTCAGGAATTCCAAGGATAAGGTGAAATACCTTCTCCCTAGACCCTGCCTCAGTTTGATCGTCCGCCGTCATGTCGTATCACTGCCACGTGTCAACTTTGTACCAGGGGTTCTGGGCACGAAGGACCTTCTGCAGCGTGGCAGCGTCGGTGATGCGGGTGTGGAGGAGAAGTCAGCCCTGAGCTTTTTCGTCATTTCTGACTGTTTTATGACAGTCAGAGTTGTGCCCGGGATTGGTGACGTCATGCTTTTTGCCGTATTCACGATCCAGCTGAGCGCGTTCTCATCCTCGCACCACATCGCTAGCACTCCATCCAAAAGGAAGGGGCGACCGCGGAAAGATGGTGCTCGCGCATCGCAAGACGGTGGAGACAGAACTGCTTGCAGAATGCCATCATCAATGGCCTCCCTAAGCTGCTCTGACTGCGCCTGAGAGAAGTTGGGCGACGGAACGGTGGTAACTGCTATTCTCAGATGCGACTGTGCCACATCTGCATAGCCCATCGTCCGCTTCGGCCTTGGATCGGTTTTCGCGCGTTTGGAGTCCCCCCTCGGCGACTGGGTCTCGTCCAGACGTACCCGCCTCGAAGAAGCTTGTCTGTCTGGGAGGCCGTTAGTCTCTTCAGGGTTATCCGCCGCTGCGTTCTGCCGACCGCGGCGTGCACGACATCCTCTCGGCTTCCGTCTGCGTTTTGGCTGGTCTGTTGGCGTTGAAAGGTCCGGCGTTGTTTGTGACGTGGCTGGCTTTACAGTCGGCGTCGACTCGCGCTGCGTTTCCGCTGCTGCGGTGGTCGACGATTCGCGCTGCGTTATCGCTGCTGCGGCAGTCGTCACGGTGTGTTCTTTTTTTGGCTTAGGGGCTTCCCTCGCGCGCCTTTCCGGGCGACTGCGTTCCGGTTTACCCTTAGCCTTTCCTGTTTCGTTTCAACCGCGCGCTTGTGGGCGACTACGGTCCGACAATCTCCCTTAACATCTTCATTTTTAAAATTTAAGGCCTCTACGAGGCCGGACATGTCGAGGCTAGAGCCTGGCTTATGGCACAAAGTGTCCACCCCAGAGTACGTGGGACTGACCGATTGCTCGGTGAGGGATTCTCCGCCTTCGGCGGTTACCTCCTGGGGTAGTTTTCCTTTAGTTTGTGCTGCCATGGGTTTCGAGCTATTTAAATGAGACGCATGCCACCAGCCCATAGTGAGCATGCGAGATGTGGGTGTTGGGACGGGATAAAGGAAGAGGAAATAGGGTGCAAGAAGAATTTTAGGGAAAGGTAGGATAGGGTTTTGGGATGGGGTGGAGTTGAGGAGGAGACTAACGGCCAGAGGATTTAGTTACGTTAATTACAGAAAGTATTTAACCAATAACGGGCGGCAACCTCGAGAAGGATAGTCCACTGGCCTTGTCTAGGGGATCTTGGCGACCTGCGCTACTCCCTAGACCATTTGCCAAACCCAACATCGGACAGATGTTGGGAGTAGGGGAAATGCCAAGCACGCACAAGGTTGCTTGATCTTCCCCCTGCCCGCTCATAAGGCCTTCAACCAGGCTTAACGACTGCCATTTTACTGGCAACCTGGGACCAACGGCTTAACGTGCCTTCCGAAGCACGGAAACGCTCGCAAATGTAAATGCCACAAAGTAGTCACCCATCCGAGGACCAGCCATAGTGCAAGTTGCGTAACTCAGTGATCGTTTACAGAACACTGACACCGCGGGGCCATGAGCGCTACTATCTCTTTAATATCTGATGTATTGGAAATATTAAACTTTTAAGTCAACATACACTATATAAACAGTAATTTGCTTACCACCAGTTACGTGGGATATTTATATGCACACAGTACAATGTGAACATATAATATGCCACTGCCACGGGGATAAAAATGTGATTGATAAATGAAAATAAGATATGATCATTTATGTAGTAATAAACATAGGTATATTTCGAGACATCAAGGAATCAAGTGATATCATTGTCAAAAAGAACAGTAAAACGTGCATTGCCGTCAATTAAATGGCACATGTAGTTTAAGGAAGATATTGTGATATTGTTGAGACACAAAATAGTGACAAAGCGGAGACCTGCATTGCCGATTGTTTTGCCATTTTCGTAACTTATGAATATCAAGCATTCAGTGATCGTTTGCAGAACACTGAGTGATGTGAGCATTCCTCTCTATTGCAGCAAAATAATTTCCAAAATTTTTTTTTTAGATACATGGTTTTACAAAAGGAAATAGTCTTAAAAAAAAACAAACGTTGCAAACATTCATAGGCTACGGTGACCACTTTTCATGGTAGGCCGTACGTTCGTCTGCCACCGCAATAAAATAAAAAAAAGGAAAGAAATAGTACCTATGTGTTTCTGTCCATTTCAGGCTGTTGTCGCGAATACGAGCCAGCTTGTCGCGAGTTAGTATCGCGCAGTGGCTGTCAGACACTAGCGGATCTTTTAGGCGCACCAGAGCTGGCAGTGAGGACCAAAGTCGCCTTCCTAATACGATATCTATGTCACCACAACTGCGATGCAAAAGGTGAGACATTTATTTTGTTTAGTAAATAAAGAAAAAGCGCTCGTGGCCCCGCAGACTCAGTGTTCTGTAAACGATCACTGAGTTACGCAACTTTCACTATGGCTGATCCTCGGGTGGGTGACCACTTTGTGGCATTTACATTTGCGAGCGTTTCCGTGCTTCGGAAGGCACTTTGAGCCGCAGTTGTTAAGTCAAGTTGAAGGCCTTATAAGGCCTTCAACTTGACTTGAAAAATTTCAACAGCATGTAGCCACAACCTGTGTATGTCTATTTCAACACGGCCATGGGCTCACCACCTATTATACACATGGTAAAAAGTGGGCATACAATATGTATGCCTGTGCCACCCCTCCGGGGATAAGGCGTAATAAATAAATAAATAATAAATAAAGATCACGCAGCGTCATCTAGCCCAAATTAAGATAAATTCCTCAGACTGTAGACATTTGAGAAGTATGCATAGTATTTATAAAATTGATATAAATGTATAATTCCCAAATGTCTATAGCATGGGATTCTTAAATAAACCCTCTTAAGACGCCTATTTAAGAACCCCATACTGTAGGGGGTTTTTGCAGGGTCAGCAGTGCGAGTACAAACATCCATAGCATATGATGACCACTTTCCATTAGGGATGCTAATCTGCCACCTCAGTAGTATACAAATCTGTCAATTGCCAGCTAACTGTCAATACATATAGGTGATACGAGTGCCATTTTGAAAAAAAAATAAATCAAAATCGTGGCTTGATCGGCAATATATTTTGGACTAATAATTTCTATTGTTACAGAGATGTTTATAAAAATGAACATAGTTTGTAGCATATCCGTGCAACTACGAAGTGGCCATAACCAGAACACCGAACATTTCCTCAGCGTGCTGGTTGCTCTCCTAGAAGGTCTAGACGCCAGAGTACTGAGGCAGTTTCAAGACCCCCATATCCAACTGAAGAGACTTCTAGAGGACCATTTGAAACGCCCCGAACTAGCCGATGACACTTATTGTGAAGAAAAAGAATATTGTGAGCTGATATTAAGTAGAGCGTTTTGTGAAAGTCCCATTATGGGACACGATGAAGAAGTAGCTGATAGATAGAGTGGAAGAAGTCGCTAGAAAGAGGATTATTTCTAAAAATGAACGATGGAACCGCAGGAACAAAGCTATCATAAGAAATGACAGTGTTTTAATGACATCTAGAAGACTTCTATTAAATTACATTAAAAATAACTATAACCCTATGACATCACTTTTGAGCAGTAAAGGTACAAGAGAGTATTGAATCAATTTTTTTTAAATATTTATGGCATGAATACAGAGATCTTTAAGTCAAATTATATTTTTCCATACATTCATGGTAAAGTGGATGAAACGCCACTGTGTACTCTATTGTCTATAATGGAATTTTGACAAATACTTTTGTTTAAAGTGTTATGTGGCAACACTGATGCGTGTAAACTATCTGTGTGCTATAGAGAAAGACAGTGATTTAACGCAATGAAATACGATTTAACATCTTACCGCACAAATTCTACTGAAGCTTCATTAACTCTATTAATACTTTACTGAGGCAAGAAAGACTTTCACTTAGGACTATACTTGATTAAGACGTAGAAGAAGAAGATATTTAAGAAGAAATATTAAATACAGAAGATTAGGCTAAAAGGTTTGTAAACAGGACATAAAATAATCTTGAAAAAAAAAGAGGTCTGTTAAAGTTAATTTATGTGTAGCTAAATAATGAATTGATGTCTAAATAATAAAACAAGTATTCAAATATCTATTTATGATATAAAATAATGTTGTATCTATATTATAGTAAGGTGTACCAAAAAAATACGTGTAAAACATTTTGAAATGATCTAACATATTTTTGAAACAGGTCTAACGATTATGATAAAATTTAGTATAAAATTTTGCTTTTTGTTGGCGATATCCAGCTTAGCTATCATGGCTACGAGATGGTATTTATTGAATCTTCCATATACTCGTATTATATCTTGTCTTAAATATAATTTTTTAAGTCTTAACTTTAATATATGTTTTTTTTAATTTAAAAGAAATAAAGTTTTGTAGGATGCAGCATATTCATTTATAGGTTTATTGTAAGTTCTATTCCACTAAAGTGGAACACAGAACCTATATGTGGTGTTTGAAGGGTAATTGTGGAGGTCGCGCCTCACGGTATTATTAAATTTCACAATACTTGTGAAGCTTTTATGTTAATAAATTCACAATTTTTATTCTAAAATTACTAGTGTATTTTTGAGTGTTTAACTCCAATATTATCGATCAAATTAAATACTCGAAATCTAATTAAACACTTGAAAATTCATTAGTTTTGAGAAATTATACAACGGAATAGCGTCGTTGTCTTTCGCTGTTCCCACCAAAATCCTTTGGCTGAGTTTCTCTACATTTAAAATTAGGAACATAATTTAGTATAAAAAAAACATTAACCCAGCTATGGTTCTGTTCGGGCAACCAAAGATGAACGTAGAAAGATGCAGAATCAGTTACTCAAAAACACAATTCTATGCAAAATTAAAACATAAATTATTTACACAGCGATGGACCAGCCAGCCATAATATAACCTCGCTCATATTTCAATTGTATTAAGGTTAAAATAAATCATAATACAATTGAAATATGTCATCAAATCATTATATACATTTGGCAATGCAAATGAACCGAGAAAGCCAAATTTTGGATATTACGTTGGGGGGCTAGAAAAGCTTAAGTTCAAATTGTCGACCAAAAATAACCTGATGGGTTTTCCGCCATCTTGAAAAAAGGTTAAATTCAGTTTTTTCATCATAACTCGGTTCCCCGTTGAGGTAGGATTTTTTTCTTTTTTTTTTTACTTTTTTCAATATTATGGCTGGCTGGTTCATCGTTGTGTAAATAATTTATCTGTTTTAATTTTGCATAGAATTGTGTTTTTGAGTACCTGATTCTGCATTTTTAGGGTTCCGTACTTAAATAAGAAAAACGGATCACTTTGTTGTCCGTGCGTCTGTCTGTGTGTCACGACCCTTACAGAAAAAATCCTTTTAGAAAAAATTTAGGTCATTCTTCTAAGACAACGCAATAAAAAAATAGAGCCATTTGCCGCAACTGCAAACTCTCGACAGTCAAGGGAATCAAAACCTACAAATTTGGTACGAACCAACGTCTTATAGCACAGATAAAGGGAAAATTCCAAAATATAAAAATGTAGGTAGTGTCCTCGCGCAAAGGTTTTCCATAGCTATTCAGCGTGGGAATGCTGCCTGCAGCATGGGTACCCTACCGAGGGGACTCAAGTCTATATTTAGGTACAAAGGTTAGTTTTATTTCGGTATAATATTAATTGTTTTTTTTACTAAGATTAATGTTAAATTGATTTTTGTTTTGATTTGACTGTAATAAATTTATTTTTAGAATCATTAAATATAAAAAAAGATGATAAATAAGGGTTGTCCCCATACATACATAGCATCACAAATTAACATAGAACTCTGATTTGTATGGGCGCTCATACGATTCAGAGGTCTTGCTTAATTGACATTCAACTTGAATAAGGTACTTTTTTTACGGAACCCTCCCGTTCCCCGGATAGGGATCCCACGAGTTGACCGATTTTTTTATGAAGCAATTTGTATGAATAGAATGCATTTTAGTTGAATTTTCTTCGATATACATCGCGCTAAACTTCTAGACCGCTCTGAAGTTAGCGGTGCATTTGTGATATGACCTCAGATACATGCACAGTGGTAGTACTAAACAGATAATTCCAGAAGTTATTAATTTCATGAAAAATACAAAGAAATAAAAACGCTTGCTAAAATAAAATAATAATTTTGCGTTGGGGGGACACACTCACTTAATGAGTGAACATAACTCAATATTTAGTTTACTTGCAAACTTCAGCGCGATTTAGAAGTTAAGCGAGACCTATACCTTACGTAAAAATGATGTTATTATGCCGATTATTATTAGTTTACAGATTTATCACACAAAATGTAGATAGATATAGTTATGTAATAAAATAAACTTGAAACATAGCGGATGTATTAATGTTGCCATCGTTTATCCTGGTATTCCCAACTACTGCCAAACTCTACTACCTTGATGTCCTCTTTTTTTTTGAAGTGACACATCTTAATCGACGTTGAGAGAAATTTTATAGCTGTAAAGAAAAATATCGTCACGTTTTTCGGTTTTGCGCCATGTTGTTTTGAAGTGAAACTTCTTTATCGACGTATGAGAGAAATTTTATAGCTTTAAAAAAAAGTCGTAATGTAAAGAAGATTCACTTCACACTTTACATTTACACAAACTTTTTTCAAGTTTTACCTTGAGAGGTACAAAGTAACGCGATTTTATACGTCCGACAATGTATCTTCAATGGTTTTGGGTTGTCTTGTTATGGGTAGATGATTTGTAACGATGTTGTGAATTGTTGGGTTAAAGGAATTTTATACATGGTGGTTCTTCAAAATTTGGATAACTTGTGGCCTAATTATGATAAAGGTATTTTTATATGGTTACCAATAAAATTCTTATTCTATAATGTGGATATAATATCTAATTTGTCACATCTTAAGGGGCCACTCACTTTAATAAGTATTTCAAGAGAAATTCAAGTTTATTTGAAATCTGTATTCTAGGGACTGACGAGACGTAAAGAAATTTCACTTCACACTTTACACACACTTTTTTAAGTTTTACCTTGAGAGGTACAAAGTAACGCGATTTTATACGTCCGACAATGTATCTTCAATGGTTTTGGGATGTCTTGTTATGGGTAGATGATTTGTAACGATGTTGTGAATTGTTGGGTTAAAGGAATTTTATATATGGGTGGTTCTTCAAAATTTGGTTAACTTGTGGCCTAATTTTGAGAAAGGTATTTTTATATGGTTACCAATAAAATTCTTATTCTATACTGTGGATATAATATCTAATTTGTTACAATTTAAGGGACCACTCACTTTAATAAGTATTTAAGAGAAATTCAAGTATATTTGAAATCTGTATTCTAGGGACTGACGAGACGTGATAGGGACTGACACTAAACACGGTTAGTGTGCTTAATCACATTTTTATTGCAAAATTAGTAATTAGTTTCAGTCTCATAAATATTATACAGGGTCATTTGTAAAACGCCAGCAACCTGCTGAGACTAGGTATCTAGGTTTATTAATTTTTTTCCCATCTTTTATGCTAGTTCCTCTCTAGATAGTAATGTTTTCTTTATAGGCGCCACATACTACAACAGATATACCTAAGATTTTTGTGATTAAAATAATGGATCACGCAGTATGACCGTCAGTTCCTAGGTGTGGTGTCAAGTCCTAGTCACTTTTACGACTAGGGCCGGATGGTCTAGGGACTGACAAATCAAAGTAAAATCACACATAACCTATTATTTTAAATAAACATCAAAACCAGCAGGTGATCAAAATAATAAGGCAGAAAAAGGTCCAATTCACATTAAGTAACAAAATTAAGTACGAATTAACTATCTTTGAAACGACTTACCTAGGGCCTGAGAGTTTGACTGGCACAGCACGTTTATCCGTAACAACGTCGGCGACCACACCAACAACAAGATGGCTGTTGCGGCATTCGTCGTGTATAAAATTAACTTCACATCGATGTTTTCGCTTGGGCAAGTTATAAAATGCACCATAAGGTTAGATGCCGGGTATTTTTGAAGTATTAAATGTAATGTAATAATAAACGTGTTAATGTCGAGTTAAATCAAAGTATTATAACAGAATTAAAATAACAATGAAATGCTTGCTAAATTTGGGAGATCTTACATGACTAGGGACTGATATTTGGGGTATGATAAAGCGATTTTCGGAAGTAAAAAAGAATGTGATAAAAATCAAAATGAGTGAGCAAATGAAATGGACTTTATAATATCGCTTAACAGTTTCAAAAATAGGATATGAAATAGATCGAAATATGTGAAAATTGGTGCTACACCAAGTTAACCAAATTTTGAAGAACCACCCATATATCTGTGCGTGTGCATGGTAGGTATGAGACATAATATGAAATATTGCATCCTAGGCTATTGGCTATCTTTTGATCCACTGGGAATGGGAGTTACTTTTGCTTGGCTGCTAGGAGCTATTTCCGCTGGGCTTTTTGATTTTTGGCATTGTGGCGACCGATTGCTGTCTTATCTCATGATCCCGTCAGAGAACTTGCGTCGTTGCCTTGTCTGTTAATCAGCTGTGTAATCGCTTGGGCCCCAGAGGTTGATGGGGCCCCGTGCACCCAACATATAATATTACTTTGCCGTTTCACCTTTATTTCCGATGGAATGGCAGAGGTATATGCCCACATTTCACCGTAAGCTTTTACCACCGAACACCTTATGGGCGACTTGAAAACTTTTCAACAGCAGGTAGTCACACAGTCCATTCCTGTCGATCGGCACCTTCGGACCTTTCGGATCCTTGTCGAATAAGCACTTTATCACATGGTACAGAAATAACTGTGAGTGTGTGAACTGCTTACGGAATAGGTACACTGTCAGTGTAATGTGTAGTGTACTAGTGCGTGGATGGATAAAATGAAGATAGATTCAGATAGTCTACTTCGTAATCGAAGTAATACCGCCTTTTTGGTCTGCTTGTGCCCACGGGTGGTGCAACCCAGTCGAGAAGTCAAGCGAATTTAAGGTAAATACATATTTATTTACTAGCGTCCCGGCCCGACTTCGTATGGTTGTAGTTATTGGAAAGTAGACTATCTGGAATGGAAAAATGGATGCCATGTCGGACTCCTACCGATAAAAACCACACCCGTTGCCTTTTTTATCTGCTATGCCCGGGAGTATCAGGTAAGCCTTCGGAAGGATAACCCCGGGGCTCCCGACAGACTGTACGCTACCACGGCCTCGTCGCAGGGGGTCCGGGTGGTATTCCACCGCTCTTTGGGGGTTCGAGTTGAGTATAGTATACCTCCACTTACCCCTTCGAGGAAACGAAAAGAAAAAGGACTATAACATGTATGTATGTATTTAATATTCATCACAACCCATTTGGTGGTTTTGTCAAGAAAAATTAAAGACTGATACATAATTACCTTTTTATTGTACCTAATATATAATGATGCCAATAAATAATGATGCACACAAATTACTTTATATACACATCTACAGTTTCTTATACAAATTGGACTTGATCAGGAGCTACGAAGCTGTCATCTTCTGTATCGTTAACGCTACTGTCGTTATCGCCTACGCTGTCCCAGTTCCAGTCAAAGTCGAGGCCGGTCACTTCATTGTACCAGTCGTGGTAGTGTCCAGGACGGACGTAACCTGCAGGCAATACACACGGACTAAGTAAAAACTGTGTAGGTCACCACTTTATTTGTGGAACAAATATCTCTCCATAGACACTGATTCCTAAATTAAAAATCTCCACGGATGTTATCGGGCTTGAACCGACTAAAACCTCTGCCGGGGTTTTGGGGTTTCTGCTTCCTGGCTGGAAATATAGACCCAAGAAATCTTATTTGTAGAGAGCAATAAAATGTGTCAATGGTCCCATAAATTGGATTAAACTCGTAGTACCGTGAATTAATTGACTGTCGTGCTGAGGTCTCGGAATTTCAATCCCGTCGGAACAAATATTTGTGTGATTCGTTGACTGCCTCTGTGGCGCGGTGGGAGTGCATCCGACTGCTACGCAAGAGGTCGTGGGTTCGATTCCCACCCAGGATAAAACTTTGTGTGATGAGCACGATGTTTTATTCTGTGTCTGGGTGTTATTTATCTATAATATGTATGTATTTAGAAATATATAAGTATGTTTATCAGTTATCTAGATCCCATAACACAAGCTAATATTAGCTTACTTTGGGCTAGATGGCGCTGTGTGAAAAGTGTCCCACAATATTTATTTATTATATTTATTATTATTCGTAAATGTATGTTTCGGAATTTGGGTGATATGTTTATTATATGTATGTATTTGGAAATATACAAGATGTTTATTAGTCGTCTAGATACTATAGCACACGCTTAACTTAGGTTTATTAACATAATTTGGGTTGGACGTCGGAGGATGAGAAGGTCCCAAAATATTTATTATTTTAATTTTTATAAGAGCGTTTCATCATCGCAATATGCTCCCAACTCATTACGCGATTTATAGCCAGAGTAGTGTGGGCGCATTATTTCTCTGGCGTAATTTAAAAGTATGCAACAAGAGCTTGCGAAGTGCAGACCTAGCTTCTTATATAACGGAACTTACTCTTGAGTGATATTTTTTTAAATTTTAGACGGCAATGGGCTCACCACCTGTTACGCGTGATGAAAATGCATACGGCTAAATGTGGGTGTATGTAAAGTATGCCTCTGCCACTCCTTCGGGAATAAAGGTGTGGCTGATAAATAAAAATAAATAAAAGTTATAAGTACAAAACATCGGCTAAGTAAACCGATGGTATCCTTTGCGTAATTTTACGCAGTATTAATGAGTTTGAGTTTATCGTACCTGTAGGGATGGGTCTGCTGCATCCGCCTGAGGGACCAAAACTGACGATACCAATCATGGTTCTGCCCCCATCTTTGTCTTGGAAGGTGAGAGGACCGCCGCTGTCGCCCTGTGTAAGAGTCTACTGTTAGAAACTCATCACTTCTGGCAATGTTTACGAGAATTCAGCACCTATGTAACAACATAAGTCTGCTATAGACTTATGATCAAAACGCGCTTACAATCGGTTTGACCTGGACCTGTCAGCTATCCACGATGGGTGCTAAGTGTCAAAAAGATAACCGAGGGATAAAAAAATCGAATCACGTCAGTACCTTATTCAAATATGGAAAAATGTTTCGTCAAATAAGTGAGTGTAAAGAGGGCACAACGATATCCAGGTTAGAAAAGTACTCCACCTGCTAATTAAAGAACGAGGATTATTGCAGGTGCCTGCAGAGAACGGTAGAAATCAGATTCCACAAGGTTCAGCTTTTTAAACACATAACGGGATTTTGCGTAACAACACTTACGTATTGTCGATGTGACGGCGAGCACTTAAGATCCTGGTGAAGGCTTCCGGATGTAGCCGAAACAATTGTCGACAGACATCGACAATACGTACCTAAGTGTCTATACGCAAGTCCTGTTTTTATATTTAATAAGTTACAATGTGCGTGAGTTTTAATAAAATTATTAGGTTCAGCTTCCATTAATAAAAACTCCCTAAATAATAAAATCAAATTAAAGCTGATCCCAGCAGCCAATCAAAATCGAAGCTGATCTCGATATTGATTGTTTGTCTCGCTTTTGTCCTTAGGAACAACAATGGCCTAGCGCCACAATAACAGTAGGTACCTGGCAGGAGGACTGCGTGGTGACGTTATAGTATCTAGCGCAGATGTTCTGAGCTTGCAGGACATTGCTGTTTGGGTAAAAGGACCTGCACTCCGCAAGAGTAAGACCCCGTTGGAATACCCAGTTCAGAACCTCAGACGCTGCACCAACTGCAAAATATAATAATGTGATTTAGTTAACAGGTCATACATTTACAATAATAAAATTATAAAAGCCATGTCTTTGTAAGCAATGCTTAACCTAAACTATCGCATAAAGATTGTATAATTAGGTATACTAGTTGACGCCTACGGCTCCGCACGCGTGGTGAAGTTTTCCCGTTTCCGTTTCCCGACTGGAACTTGTTCCCGGGATAAAAAGTATTAAGGGATAGGGATAAGCTTACACATCAGAATAACACATAAGCGTGTTATTCTGATGTGTAAGCTATTATGGTAAAGTTTCATCCAAATCCATTCAGTAGATTTTGCGTGAAAGAGAAACAAACATCCATTCTTACAAACTTTCGCGTTTATCATATTAGTAAGCAACTGGTAAGTAACTGGCTGACTACCGCGGCTTCGCCCGTTACTTAATTGGAACCCCCGACGCACCCATTCATTCCCGTTGTTTATTCCTGTTTCAACAATGTAGCAAAATTTGCCCATTTTATTTACATTTATGAGTACTGCTTCGCTCTCCAGGTGTATGACGAATGACGATATATTGCCTTCCTCAATGAAATGGGATATCCAATACAGCAATAATTTTCCAATTTAAACCAACAATTTCTGGGACTAGCGTGTTGAACCAACCCAACTCTTTAGCTTTATATGTATACTTTGTATGGTTGACCCCCGCGGCTTCACACGTGACATAATTCGAACCCCGTGGCACCCATTTATTCCCATCGCGTCGTTTTATTAATTTTACAATACAAAAATAATATTTCAATACGAGATAGCGCGTTTAACCAACCAAACAAACGTTTCACGCTGTACCCCTGCCTGGGTAGTCAGAGAGGACCGATCGCCAGGCTTCACGATTCATGCATACTTCTTTCGCTTCTTGCAGTTTCATCAATCGCTTCATAAATGCACGTCTGGGTATCCGAGTACTACTGACTTTACCGTTTTTGAGCAATCTGCTCACGTGGTCTTCATATGTAAGTTTCGGCCTACCCTGACTCCTTCTACCCTCTACTTTTGCACAATATATATTCTTCGTCAATCGTTGCTCACTCATTCGTTGGACGTGTCGAAGCAAACTCTTCTTTTATATTAGAATAGGTTAGTATAGATACACTAACAGTCCGAAGTACGTCCGAAACCGCTGACTACTAGGGTGACGCCATCGTATTCATCGTTCATCTGCTCACGGCTCTGCATACGGGCCGGTTGGACGTTACCTACACAAATAAAGGTGTTATCATCAGAATTAGATACAAAGTTATGATAAGACAATAAGTAGGTATTTCCATCATCACGGTCAATTTAAGCAATTTATTGATATGTTCTAGGTTGAAGTGCTTGTAGTTGTAGCCCCGCTAAGGCCTCTAATGCACACACGTTTTAACACCATGTGGTGGTATTTATATAATCTAAGCGTACGGGTAACAAAACGTGCAAGCTTGTAAATGCCACGGCAAAACTGCTGGGGGCCGAGTCTACTATTGACAAGCCTTAGAATAGAACCAGAATCGCTGTTCTTAGCAGTCAAAATGTTAGTAGACTATCAAAAATGCAACTGACTAGCAGCCACTGGCGCGGTACGTGTTAGTTGAATTTTATCGGCCGACCAATAGAAGTATATTGGAGTACGATTGTAATAGTAGACTACGAAAAACTGTGAAAATTGTACCGGTGGCTTTCTGTGAGCGACGATTTCGATTCTATTTCCACACGATTGAAATAGCAGACTCGGCCCCCAGGGAGCTTGTTAACGAGATATTTTCAACCCAGGCCTGTGACGGCTAAGCTTGTTTACGAGCATGGCTTGGACCATGTTGATATGCGGCCTCGTGCGCACACCCGGCGTTGTTACCAAATCTCCATATGTCCCATACCTAATTGACGAACGGATGTAGACACGGTTTAAAACCGTTATACTGATTTGGCGGGTCTACGAGCACTTCTTTTTCTTTTTTTTTTGTGTACAACGAAGATAATGAGTTTGAAAAATTTTACCGCAGATTTGTGCCTCCTATTTCATGTAGCCATCGAATTAATATTTGATAGTATATATTTATTTATAGGTATCTTTGTTTCAAATAAATAGTTTATCGCTACTTACGAGTATAAGGAATATGATCGTCAAGTCCAACCAGAGCTATATCATCGGTCTGCACTCCAGCAGCGATTTCATTGTACCGAGGGTGGATGTGTTTCTGTGTCGTCTCACACAAAAACTCCGGCTTAGTTAGATTAGTGAGACCAAATCGAACCACGAAAGTAATGCGGCTATGGAGACGAAATTGGAAATTATAATTATTTAATAAATAAATAAAATAAATAAATTTTGCCTTTCTTTATTCATCTAGCCCAAAGTAAGCTAATATAAGCTTGTGGTATGGGATCTAGACAACTTATAGACATACTTATATATTTCTAAATACATACATATTTTACATAGGAAACACCCAAACTCCGAAACAATCATTTGTGGATCACACAAATATTTGTTCCGACCCGGGAATCGAATCCAAGACCTCGGCGCGGCAGTCGCATACACTTCCACTGCGCCACCGAGCCCGTCAAATCATTTAATGAGTTAAAGTCAGGGAAAATATGTAATACTAGTTGACGCCCGCGGCTTCGCCCGCGTAGAGAAGTTTTCCCGTTCCCGTTTCCCAAAGAAACTTGTTCCCGGGATAAAAAGTAGCCTGTGTGTTATTCTGATGTATAAGCTATCCATTCAGTAGTTTTTACGTGAAAGAGTAACAAACATCCATTCTTGCAAACTTTCGCATTTATAATCTTAGTAGGACTAACTTAGCTACGCAATGGGCGGCTGTGATGACCCATTTGTGATGGATTATTGAGCCACCGCATGAAGAAACAGCTCCGACACCGCTCACCATGCGGAGACTAATCTGGTAGGGAAACTGACCCTCTACTGCCTCCCAGCCGCTCACAACTCTTGAAGCAAATGGATCCACTAGAAGAAAATTCATAAAATAAACATATTATTTTATTTATCACGCCTTATCCCCGAAGGGGTGTCAATGGCATATTAACTCCCGATGAAAAACGAGGGATTTTATAAGTTGGGCATCATAACTCCCGAACGGATGCAATGAATTATGATGCTGTTTTTTTGTTAGAAAGTTGATGTAATCGGAATTATTATTAGCTATAAATTTTGAAGGTTATCACCTCACTTTCTTTATAACCTGATAAAGGAATCTCATTAAAATTGTCACAAGACCGATTGACCTAATATTTCATGTTTTTGTACGATATGATAAACTGGAACTTGCTTCTGAATCAAGTATTCTATGGGATATCCAACCCCACTTTCCATCGTGTGTATTCCTGTCCCGCATAATAGGTGGTGAGCCAATTGCCGTATTGAAATAGACAGACGCAGGTTGTGGATACTTGCTCCTGCTGTTAATATTTTTCAAGCCGCCTATTAGGTCTTCAACTTGTACCTTTCGAAGCATGAAAACGTTTGCCACAAAGTGGTCACCCGGCCTACCGACCCGACCAGTCATAGCGAAAGTTGCTTAACGCAGTGATCGTTTACAAAACACTGATTTAGCGGCGCCACGAGCGCTTCTAATATTAAGTCGAGCGCTTTAAGTTTAGTTAGCTTTTTTAATATTATTCAGGTACATATGTATATGAAAACATACCTATTTCTTTAAGCAGAAACAAAGGTCACTCTATTTCAACAAAAGTCAGTCTATTTGCTACATATTCATTAATTCCTGTACCTGTCACAGTCACACTAATGTGAGGCCCAAAGGTCGTCTAGTCCTTGCCATGGCTCCCAGGTACTTGGGAATCGAACTCGTGACCTCAGTGTTACACACAGTCGCATACCCACCAAATTTCATATACTTATTTGCTTATTTTTTCACTATGTGTACGTGTTTTTTCTGCTCTTTGTGTAATTAAAAACTTTTTTTTAAGGTCTCGTAAATCGTTTTTTGAAGAGGATGTCTTATGAAGTAACGAGGTACTCACCATTACGCAAATCTTCAATAATTGCGGGTTCATCATAAAAAGGGCCACCCTAGAAATAAAAATATTCCGTTATTATTAATACTTTATGTAGACAGCTTTATATCTTGGACAATAGTGGACTAGTTGACGCCCGCGTAAAGAAGTTTTCTCGTTCCCGTTTCCCGCAGGAACTTGTTCCCGGGATAAAAAGTAGCCTATGTGTTATTCTGATGTTTAAGCTATATTATTGTAAGGTTTTAATATTCTATTCAGTAGTTTTTACGTTAAAGAGTAACAAACATCCACACAAACTTTCGCATTTAATTTATAACATTACTAGTTGACGCTCACGGCTTCGCGAAGTTTTCCCGTTCACCGTTTACCACAGGAACTTGTTTCCGGGATAATAAGTAGCCTATGTGTTATTCTGATGTATAAGCTATGTCATTGTAAAGTTCCATTAAAATCTATTCTGTAGTTTTTACGTGAAAGAGTAACAAACATCCACACAAACTTTCGCATTTATAATATTATTAAGATTAAGATTAGAACTTGATTTGTTTGGGTCAAGCATTAGTAAGCTGAGGAAAAATATGTCTTTAAAGTTTTTTGGGAATTGTTAACAGTGTATTTTGTCGATAGCTGCAGTGATCTTTATAGTAATAATTCTATGCATCTTGTTATTGGCCATTTTCTATACATCAATGTTATTTGCTTTGTTAGCTGTAAGTTTTCCTAAAAGTTATAAATAAATAATTTACCAATTAATAACCTTTTACATCGCATGAAAAATGTTTGTTCTAAGCACAGAACAAGAAATGTTGCTCGCTACACATGCGTTCGGACTGTCAGTTGCCTACCTTTCATCAATCAGAAAAGGGTGCCGAAAGAGAAAAGAAAAAATAAACCTAACCACTCCGGGAGTGCCGACAGAAGTGAAAACTCAATTTATTAATAATTTATTTATCTAGTCGCGTTGGTACATGCATATATGCACACACTATAGCTGCGTATCGTAACGGGGAGTAGTGAGTCCAAATTTATCTCATCTAAAAAATTGCGTACCGCGCTAAAAGAAGTTTTTCCTTCAAAAATTGACCGGGATCGACGTAAAGATGATGATGATAAAAAATCTTACGCGCACGTGACCCTGACGGACACGTGACCCTGACGCGAGTTTAAGATTTTATACCCATTACAGAAAGTGCTCAACGCCGCTAAAGAAGTTTTCACTTCAATAAATTACATTTTTGCATGTCAATATAAAGACAAATTAAGCTAGAAAACGAAAAGTACCTTAGAAAAAGTTCTTCAGTATATCTAATTTACAAAAGTTGTCTAAACAGAAGGTCTATTCTATCATATTCGAATGTAAGCGGCATTCCTTTTAGTCTTCGCCAAAAATAGGATATTCTTATTTTTTATACATGTTCTTATATAAAGAACTTAACTTATAAAAATTTCTTATAGAAAGTCGAAGCGCTCGTGGCCTCGCGGTATCAGTGTTCGGTAAACGATCACTGAGGTACGCAACTTTCACTATGGCTGGTCGTCGGATGGGTGACCGCTTTGTGGCATTTACATTTGCGAGCGTTTCCGTGCTTCGGAAGGCACGTTAAGCCGTTGGTCCCGGTTGCCAGTAAAATGGCAGTCGTTAAGCCTGGTTGAGGGCCTTATAGGCGGCTTAAAAAATTTCAACAGCAGGTAGCCACAGCCTGCATCTGTCTATTTTCAACACGGCAATGGGCTCACCACCTATTACGTGGGACAGGAATCCACACGGTGAAAAGTGGGCATATAATATGCCTCTGCCACCCCTTCGGGGATAAGGCGTGATGGATATTTATTCTTATATAATATTTTACTCTCACCACATACGCATCCCTCGCCATCCCTTCCGTGTCTTACCATAATTTCCGCAGTCCTCAAAAATCATAGCCAGATGTGTGTGTTTATGAATAATTTTCTAACTAATTTCATTTTGTTCACCTCTCCCCTATTTTGAAGAGAGTGTAGAAAGAAGGAAAGAGGTTTTTAGATCTACCTTTTAGTTTCCTTCATATAAGTTCGCTTTGCCGCATATTTTTTCGATGTTAGATAAGCACTCGGTATGATGAATAGCTTTCACCGGGATATTGGTCCTATGTGCCGTCCTTTGAGTTTTGAATTACTAGACATTACTTGGTGGAATATTTACCTGAACGTAGCCTAAGGCACAGAGCAGTCCCAGCAGGTATACCACAGCCATGATCAATGATAACTGACAGAAATGAGCCTTGCTGAAATCTATTTTAAAATAATCAGAACATTATCATTTCTATTCATTAGGATTAAATGATAATTTGGATAGGTAGTTTGCAAATTATCTGAAATTACGGATTAAAATGTATATTGATTAATATGTTTTGTGACGGTTGGGTAATTTTATAGTTCAGTGATATGACAGAATAATCAGCAGTACCTACTTCTGTTTTTAATGAAGGTTATCAGTTCTCTAGTTCTAGGCCCTAGAATATTTTATTGGAAAATACATATATACAGATATATCTTCACGCTGTATCCCTGACGGGGTAGTCAGAGAGGACAGATCGCCAGGCTTCGCGATCCATGCATACTTCTTTCTTCTTCTTTCTTTTTTACAACTATATATAGATTTTCTTAGATCCTACTATTATTAAAAGCGCGAAAGTTTGTAAGTATGGATGGATGTTTGTTACTCTTTCACGCAAAATCTACTGAATGGATTTTGATGAAAACTTACAATAATATAGCTTACACATCAGAATAACACATAGGCTACTTTTTATCCCGGGTACAAGTTCCCATGGGAAACGGGAACGGGAAAACTTCACCAGGCGTGTGGAGCCGCGGGCGTCAACTAGTTTATTACATATAAAGAGATATAGATTATAGAGATTATATACATACAGATAAAAAATATTGAATTCTGTTTGTAGTTTTAAATTAACAGTTTTTCCCTACATGCATATAAAAGCTTATAAAAGTCAAAGTAGAGGATAGAAGGAGTCGGGGTAGACCGAGATGTAATGACGATAAGCAGATTGCTCAAAAACCGAAAGGTCATAAGTACTCGGATACTCAGAAGAGCGTGTTTGTTACGATTAATGAATCTGCAGGAAGTAAAAAATATAATGCATGGATCGTGAAGATTGGTGATCTTTCTCCTCTGACTACTCCATTAGGGATACAGTTTGAAGATAGTTAGCTAGTTAGTAAAACAACTTGGTTTAACGACTACCATGTTACTAGCAGCCGGGACTAACAGTTTGACGGCCTTCTGAAGCAAAGAAACACTAAATGGAAATTTCACAACATCTCAAGACCTATGATGCTCAACGTAGTCGTTTACAGGATACAGTTGCTAGCTGCAAGGCTAGGTGATTCTAAATATTGACATACTTACATACATATTATCATACCTGTCTCCCATCGGGGTAAGCAGAGACTATGGCTTTCCACCTGCTACGATCCTGACATACCACTTTCGATTCTTCTACTTTCATGAGTGTTTTCATACACGCTCGCCGTTTAAGGGCGCTTTTGACCTGGCCTTTTTCCAAAATATCTTTGAATTGATTGACATACGTACGACGAGGTCGACAACTACCAGTTTGTCCATTCACTCTCGTAAGTCTATTTTCATCTAAACTCCCCACGTGTCCGACCCATCTAAGCATCCCTTTTTCTATCTTAGTCACTACATCTTCTGTCATACCGTACTAAATATTGAACAACAAAAATACTTACCTACCACCAATCTTTGTTCCGCACTAGTATGGAGTCAGGTCTCAGGAACGCCCGGGAGGGAAGTGAGGTTAACCTCATTTACCCCCCTCCATTCTTGGTTCATAGATCTGTGTACCTATTAAATTTGCGATACAAGCAGGCAACTAAATACTCGTACTTACAATTCCAACTATGGTTTCTGAATAAATATGAAACTTAAAGCTATTTAACCCATTTAAATGGTAGATTTTACATCTGTCGATACCCAGAACGTATCCAGTCTCTTAATATCGTATTCTATTAGTAGGAGTGGATTGAATATTCTTCCTAGTCACAGAACATATAATAATAGGTATTATGGTTTTGTGTACTATTTATTACTTATTTACTTACTATTATTATATGTTCTGTGTTACTACGAGTAGTATAACAAGTTAACAAAGTCACCCTTCCGAGGACCAGCCATAGCGAAAGTTGCTTAACGCAGTGATTGTTGTCAGAACATTGAGTTAGCAGAGCTACGAGTACGAGAGCTTATTATAAGTACAAATAGAAGACATTTTGGAAAAAAAGGTCAGGTCAAGAGTACCCTTACCCGGCGTGTGTGTATGAAAAGTTGAAGACGCGAAGTTGTATGCCAGGATCGTAGCAAGTGGAAAGCCTCATAACACCATATTTCATCATTAATTCAAATCATTTTCATTTATGAGATTTCCTGTGGAACTTGATTATTTGTCACACTCCACCAAGATGAGACGCAAAACTCGATGATTCTCAATATACTGCATCGGTGGCGCGGGGGTTGTGTATGCGACTGCCGCGCATGAGGTCCCGGGTTCAATTCCCTGGTCGGAACAAGTATTTGTGTGATCCACGAATGTTGGTTTCGGATTTTGAGTGTTTGCAATGTATAATATGTATGTATTTCTGCCGTTGCCGGTCCCAAGCCCGGATGTGAAAAGAGGAGGGTTGGCTGAGAACGACGAATGGCCTTGAACATCAAAGACCAGAACTCTGAACATGCAGTGTCAGCCGTAAAATTTCGTCAACGCCGAGCCATGGGCGGCGGTTAAATAACCCATAAACCGTGTAATGCAGGCCCTGCGAGAGTACAAAAAAAAAATTATAAATATAAACAATAAAAAAATAAAAAAAATAAATAAATAAAAAAAAATCAATAATAATAATAAAAAAATATATATATATTAAAAACCACAAGTGTCTTGATTACATAGGCTCCTGCAACCGAACCAGTGGCGGTAAAACCACTAACATAGGCTTTCCCAAGCCTCGGGGACCAAATATCCTCTAATAGAGGGACGCCGAACATTGGGCGGCTGTAAATAACCTGACTGCAGGTAAAACACTGACCTTGAGGAATTCAATCTCCCCACAAAGTGTGTCACTGGCATCTTGGGAAAGTGCCAGGAGAACTAATCCCACCTTTTTTTAATGGAAAATGTCTAATTACGAATGCGATTTGTCGTGCGATCCGGCTAACCCCCGGCGCTCTCCGGTACCCGGGCTGGAGAGAGTGAAATTGACTACCGAAGACTCCGTAGCGGCGGGTGACCAGGCCCTTACGGCTGTTAATGCTACTGGTAACTTTAAAACCAAAAGAACTGCCCCAAAAATCATCACACAGCAGGTGCTCCGTCCATCTCTGCTTAATAGGCTTAGGGCACAGTCTTTGAGCAATTTAGATACAAACCCAACACTCGAAAATGATAACGAAGAAACCTGGATCCAACCTCAGACGAGAAAAAGATCACGTGTAAGTCCCGAGGTGCAGCACACGTATAAACAAACAAAACTCAGTACCTACTGGCTTGGACAAGAAATAACTACTCAAAACAGATTTGCGGGATTAGACACAAATGCGGGAACGGAACTTCCTTCGACAGAAAAGATTCCTAAACCTCCTCCCATCTTTGTTGATAAAGTTAACAATATCCAACCTCTACTTAAGCTGCTGAATGAAATCGCGGAAAACAACTACGAGATAAAAGTCTTAAGAAACGAGAAAGTTCGAATACAACTTAAAACCAGCCAGTTGTACACATATAAGGATTTGCACTAGCAAATCCTTCGCGAAAGAGAAACTGAATTCTACACTTATAAACCCAAAGAAGATAGAGCATTTTAAGTTGTACTTAAAAATATACACCCGACAACTGACGAAAACGATATAAAAGATGAATTGGGACAGCTTGGGCATAAGGTTACAAATGTGTGGAATGTAAAGCAAAAAGTCACGAAAAAGCCATTACCAATTTTCTTCTTAGAAATTGAAAGCAATCAAAACAATAAAACCGTTTACGATATTCGATCTCTCTTACACTGTAGAGTCAAAATCGAACCTCCAAGGCCAAAGCGCGAAATTCCTCAATGTGCGAACTGCCAACAATATGGTCATACCAAGCGATACTGCAACAGGAAGCCTAAATGCATAAAGTGTGCGGGCAGTCACCTTTCATCAGAATGTGACCGAAAAGCTAGATCAGATGCAGTTAAATGTGTTCTCTGTGAGGGTAGGCATCCTGCGAACTATAAAGGATGCAGTGTCTACCAAGAATTACAGAATAAAAAAAATGTATCCCACCGACCTGTCATTAGTAGGCCAACAAGTAATAAAGGTCTTAATATCATACCACTGAAAGAAAAACAAAATCAAAACAAACAGTCAAAAGTCACAAGTTACCGAGATGCAGTGTTGTCAGGAACAATTCCAACTAATAACTCTGCCAAACAAGACACAGATAAGCCAATAGAAAACAATAATAATGAGTTACTACAAATGATGTCCGCAATGAAGGATCTTATGAACCAAATGGCAACATTGACCAACCTTATGTTGGACCTCATGACAAAAATGTCACAATGGACAAATTAACTATAGGCCTTTGGAATGCCAACGGGCTGACAAAACATACCTTAGAGGTAGACAAATTTCTAGTATTAAATAAAATTGATATACTTTTGATATCTGAAACTTACTTCGCAACAAAAAGTTACTTTGAGCTACAAAACTACTCGTTTTATCACACTAGACACCCAGATGGCACGGCTCACGGAGGTTCTGCAATACTTATAAGGAATAACATTAGGCACTATGAAGCTGAACCACACGTGACTGCTGAAATACAGGCAACATCAGTAATTGTGGAGGATTGGAAAGGACACCTGAAGGTTACATCCCTGTACTCACCGCCTAAGCACAAAATAAAACGGGATGATTACATAAACTTCTTTCAATCTCTTGGTCCGAGATTTATAGCTGGTGGAGATTACAACGCAAAACATGTAGAGTGGGGTTCACGCGTAACATCTCCAAAAGGAAAGCAACTTCTACTTGCAACACAGGCCTTAAACCTCAATGTAATTTCCACCGGAGAGCCCACATACTGGCCAACTGATCCGAGGAGAATGCCTGATCTCGTCGACTTCTGTGTGACTAAGGGGTTGCCATCGGGTTTCCTCACATGCAGATCTTGTTTAGACTTATCTTCGGATCACACCGCAGTCATTGCGGAGGTGTACGGTGAAGTCATACTGAGGACACCCGCTCCCAGACTACACAGTAATAAAACTGACTGGGAAAAGTTTCGACAGAAAGTTGCAAGCTCCATCAATACCAGTCTTCCTCTGAAAACGAGCGATGACATAACATTGGCAGTTGAACACTTTAACAATGTCATTCAACAAGCTGCTTGGGAATCAACTCCACCGGCACGGAACACAACCCACTTGAAATGCTCGCTAACAGTAAGGGAACTCGTTTACGAAAAACGACGCGCACGCAAGCGATGGCAAATGACTAGATACCCTGCTGAGATAACTTGGTTAAATTACCTCACAGCTGAACTCAAACAGGTTCTATATTCGGAAAAAAATGAGGAAGTCCAGACTCACTTGAAGAGTTTGAATGCTAGGGCGGATACCGACTACTCCCTCTGGAAGGCGACTAAAAAGCTAAAACGACCCATAATTTCTAAACCCCCTATTAGAAAGAACAATGGATTGTGGGCGAAAAGCGATGCTGAAAAAGGGAAAACATTCGCTTCCCACTTAGTTACGACTTTTACGCCAAATGATACTGAAAGTGACCTTGAGACTATACAAGAAATCAGGGAATATCTAGAAGCGCCCTATCAGATGGATCTACCTATTCGAAAGATCTGCATGGGCGAAGTCAAGTCTGCAATACTAAAGTTAGACCCAAAAAAAACTCCCAGCTACGATCTTATAACTGCTAGGATACTGTGCGAACTCCCCGACGTGGGTCTGACGTTCCTAACTCACCTCTTCAATTCCGTGTTATTGAGAGGATATTTTCCTCAACAATGGAAGGTCGCTGAAATAATTATGATCCTTAAACCCGGCAAAAAAGCTGAAGACGTTTCTTCTTACAGACCTATAAGCCTTCTGCCCGTTGTTTCAAAATTGATGGAGATACTGTTTTTGCAGAGACTCAACTCAATGATCAGCAAGGCTAAAATCATACCAGATCATCAGTTCGGATTTAGAGGAAAACACGGCACCGTGGAACAAGTTCACAGACTGGTGGAATGCATTCACAAAGCTTTTGATAACAAACAATACTGTTCGGCGGCGTTCTTGGACATATCGCAGGCCTTCGACCGTGTTTGGCACGAGGGATTATTATATAAAATCAGAAAGACCCTGTCAACCAATTACTTTATACTCCTTCCATCTTACCTGTCAGAAAGATACTTTTACATACGACAGGGAGATGACACAACAAATTTGCACAAAATACATGCTGGCGTTCCTCAAATTAGTGTCTTAGGACCAACACTGTACCTACTGTTTACAGCTGACCTACCTGTGGCCGAGGGTACTGTGATTGGCACTTTCGCTGAAGACACTGCAGCTATAGCAACCAGTAGTAACCCAATGGAGGCAAGTTCTAACCTACAAGAATGTCTTGATAAAATAACAGTGTGGTTTAAGAAGTGGCGGATAAAGGTTAACGAAACCAAGTCAGTGCAGGTCACCTTCACAACTAGGCATGATACTTGTCCACCTGTTGCTCTAAACGGTACTCAAATACCCCAAGCAGACGATGTTAGATATTTGGGACTATACATGGATCGCCGCCTAACTTGGCGTAAACATATTTTTACCAAAAGAAAGGCCCTAGGAATCCAACTGCGTAAAATGTACTGGTTGATGGGGAGAAGATCTCAGTTATCACTAGAAAATAAGCTGTTGCTTTATAAATGTATTCTCAAACCTATCTGGGCTTACGGTATCCAGTTATGGGGTACAGCCTCACATTCTAATATAGAAATACTCCAAAGGTTCCAGTCTAAGATGCTGCGTATTATCACTGATGCACCATGGTACATTACAAATGACCAACTGCACAAAGATCTTAAGGTTGACACAGTTGAATGTCAAATAAAAACTTCGACAGCGTCTTACTTGAAACGTTTAAAAAGACATCCCAACATCCTCGCCTCAAGCTTAATACAGACGGACACTGGATTCACGAGACTCAAAAGGAAAACCACTAAAGATCTGATTTAGTCAGTTAAGAGAGAATGGGTTCCAGTCAATGGACTGAATGCCCCACAAGACTTAATTGAACTTAAATCACGTGCTGAATGTCTACGAGACAGTATTGCACTGAGGGGAAAAAAAATGTATTTATAACCATCATTAGACCTATCCTTTAAATGGCAGTGAGACGTGGCCAATATTGGAGCGACACAAGCAGGAGCTGCGTGTCACGGAAATGGACCGCGTGAGGAACTCTCGCATCCGCGGCAGCCTTCATGTCCGTGACATTGCAGACAAGTTGCAAGAGTGTCGCCTTCGTTGGTATGGTCACGTCTTGCGGCAACCGCCGGGCTACGTAGGAAAAAAATGTCTGGCCATGTCAGCCCCGCTGGGTCCCGGTTAGAGGGGAAGACCCAAGAAGTGCTGGCTTGACGTCGTAGGGGATGACATGCGTGCCAATGATCTCACTACAGGGGATGCCGACAGAGAAAATGTAGGAAAGCGGATCCCGGGCGTCGTGAGACGCAATAGGGACAGACGCTCGGATGACGATGAATATGTATGTATTTAAAAATATATATGTATGTACTGATATACATATATCAGTTGTATAGATCCCGCAGTAGTTTGGGCTTGGTGGCGCTGTGTAAAAAGTGTCCCACAGTATTTATAAATTTATATGTCCCGTTTGAATTCTGAAAATACGCAGCAACTTTTATAAGTATGACTTGTTAGTAAATATTAGTAGACATTAAGTAGGACATTATTAGTCAAGAGGACTGTGACCCTGACAGAAAAATACATATTCATTGAACGTATTTCCCCTGATTTGATTTGTTATCATATCGTTCATTATGGATGGTAATCAATCTCATGTTGCGATCAATCTGTGGTAAGTCCGTAGTAGATAAACGTTTAAGCGTTATTAAATGAGTACGCTGATTTGCTATCTTCTTACTTATCAATTACGCTTTTTTCCGAAGAAGTAGGCAGAGGTATAGTTATATCCATGGCAATTTTACCGTATGAAAATACAAACATATGGTGAGTCCATTGCTGTATTGAAATGGACAGGAGCAGGTTTGGACAACCTACATTAGAAAATTTTCAAGCCGATCAATATGTTTTCAACTTGGCTTAACGACTGTCAACGTAACTGGCAACCGGGACAAACAGCTTAACGTGCTTTCCGAAGCACGGAAACGCTCTTAAATGTAAATGCCACAAAGCGGTCATCCTTCCGAGGACCAGCCATAGCGAAAGTTGCTTAACGCAGTGATTGTTGTCAGAACATTGAGTTAGCAGAGCTACGAGTACGAGAGCTTATTATAAGTACAAATAGTAGACATTTTGGAAAAAAAGGTCAGGTCAAGAGTACCCTTACCCGGCGTGTGTGTATGAAAAGTTGAAGAAGCGAAAGTTGTATGCCAGGATCGTAGCAAGTGGAAAGCCATAGTCTCTGCCTACCCCGATGAGAGACAGGCGTGACCATATGTATGTATGTATGTATACAATATATAGTAAAATATAATCAACATTATATTTCATTCGATACAAAATAAGTCTCTTGTGATATTTAGTACGTACGTACAGTTTGTACTAAATATCACAACAGACATATTATCACGCCTTTATCCCCGATGGGGTAGGCAGAGGCATACAATACGCCCACATTTCACCATATGCACTTTTGCCCCACGTAACAGGTGGTGAGCCCATTGTAGTGTTGAAATAGACAAGCGCATGATGTGGCGGTGAATTGCTGTTGAAAGCTTTCAAGCTGGCTTAACGGCTGCCATGTCATAAGAAACCGGGACCAACGGCAAAATGTGCCGTCCGAGGCATGGAAACGCTCGTAAATAGAAATGTAACAAAGCGGTCACCCATCCATGCCCCATGTCACCAGACACAGCGAAAGTTACTTAACACAATGATCGTTTACAAGAGCCCGAGTCTACTATTTTCCAATAGAAAGCCGTTTTAGTAAGAGACATTAGGTAAAGAGGGTCACGCCTAGGCTGTTCTTATGAAACAACTTCTGGAGTATAAACTTTTTAACAACAAAAATCTTAATGAAATCGGAATACTTGTTGATGAGCTACTTAAAACGGGGGCGAAATTGCTTGAACTGAATTTTCTGTGCGAGACATTTTCTGAATTAATACATAGGTACCTACTTTATATCCCGGGAAATCATTTTTTGTACTTAACACTTCACGTGAGCGGAGCCATCAACTTTCGGAAATGTTCTACCTCTATGCCGATTTTAAATAACAAACGTCCAAATAATATACAAATCTTTACAAACTTTCACATTTTTAATATAAGTAAGATTACATTCCCATAGGAATACCAGGAATTATTTCTTAGTGCCTCTAACGTAGGTACGTAAAGAATACGTTTACCAAATTTTAGGTTGCGCATGGTTTTACCCACGTAGTTCCTGTTCCCGTGGGAATACCGGGTAATATATCCTGTTTATTATATGTATATATCCTTTCTAAGTGCTGATTCAAGGTAGATACCTAATAAATACTCTCACCAAATTTCAGGTGCAAACGGGAACTACGCGAATGAAGCTCATTCGCGTAGTTCCCGTTTCCATGGAAATATCGAGAATCCCGTTTTTATTGCTTATCCAAATACTTAAAGTATACATTCATCAAAATTCAGGTTTTCATGTTTAATGTTTAGGCTGTGTGTGGTTTACTGATATAGTTTCGTTTCCGTGGGAACACCGAACTCGCTGGTAATACAGGCCTCAGGAGATTCTTCTAGAACAGGTATACATGTTACTAACTTTAAGAATGAATCTTTTATACAATCGCTTATCCCTTATTTACGTCCTTAGGGGTAAAACATTCGCAAAACTCCTTCATAGGGGGCACCTACGTGTTAAAAGGAACAATAATGCGAAGTTTGGACTTCATAGCTCCGTTAACTCCATGGATTTTGTGATTAATGAATCGGTTAATACAACTCCTGTTTTACGTCTTTATAGGTAAACTTTTGCAACACCGCGATACACGTGCCTATTTATTTGTGACTAAAAACAGGTGTACATAAATTCATGTTTTTAGCTTTGAAAATGAGGAACTTCCATTCAACCGTTTATCGCTTATTTACTTCCTTAGAGGTAGAATTTCGGAAAATCCATTCAGATGGGAAACCTACGTGTTAAAAGGAACCGCCATGCGAAGTTTGAGCTTTATAGCTTTGGTCGTTTCAGAGATTTTGTGATCAATAAGTCAGTCAGTGATTTAGCCTTTTATATATATAGATTTCACAATCACACTTCTCAAGCTGCAGATATCTATGATAGATATATATCTGCAGATGGCTAATAAGACAAAATGGCTGTCGTTAGCTATCAAAATAGACTACCAAAAATGCAAATTAAGAGCGTGTTAATAATTATCGGCTGGCCGATAGAATGTTAATTCTATTAGTGCGTAATTGTAATAGTAGACTACGAAAACTGCCTTTTTATTCTGACGGCTCTCTATCTCTATTGAGCAACGATTTATATTCTGCCCTGACGCGATTGAATACTAACCCCAATTGTTTTTAATGGGTTTTTTGGGCGTGCTCCGTTGGTTTGGACACGTCCAACGAATGAGTGAGGAACGATTGACGAAGAATATATATTGTTCAAAAGTAGAGGGTAGAAGGAGTCAGGGAAGGCCGAGACTTACATATGAAGACCACGTGAGCAGATTGCTCAAAAACGGAAAGGTCAAAAGTACTCGGATACCCAGACGTGCGTGTATGAAGCGATTGATGAATCTCGAAGAAGCGAAAGAAGTATGCATGGATCGCGAAGCCTGGCGATCTGTCCTCTCTGACTACCCCGTCAGGGATACAGCGTGAAGATAGTTAGTTAGTTTAATTGTTTTTAATTGGCCCCAAAACACTGAGTTGCGAAGACCAGTTATTGCGAAAGTTTCTTAATGCAGTGATCGTTTATTAGTAATAATGTATTATACTTCTTATAAGTAAGGTGGATAAAAATAGTGAAATAAAAAGAACTTAGTAAAATATTATCAACATTATATTTCATTCTATACAATATAAGTACAATATTGCACGTACGTACTAAATATCACAAGAGACTTAACAATAAATACTTTTTTACTTACAAAAAACTGAATATTAACACTTAACTTTTGGTATAAAACGCCGCTCTCTGTACATTTATATAACTGTAAATTCTTATACTTACAACACAACAAACATGTCACAGGTGAAGACGTAGGATACAGCTGGTTTAGCATAAGCCTATAGTATATTACGTTAACGGTAAGGCGAAAATATGCTAATTATATCGGCAAAATACAAGATGTTAATTCCAACTGGTAGCTGATTAATGAACATTCTGGAAATATTCGAAAAAATCTAAGCAGTGCTAGTGCCAACGTTGCTTTACGGTAGCGAAACCTGGGTATGTCAGCAGATTCATGAAAGTAAATTGAATGCTGTGGAGATGCGATCACTTCGAAATACGTAACGAAGTGATACGCAATATGGCAGGTTTGAATGAAAGTGTCAGCGTTAAACTGGAAAAGGGCGTGCTCCGTTGGTTTGGACACGTCCAACCAACGAGTGAGAAACGATTGACGAAGAATATATATTGTGCGAAAGTAGAGGGTAGAAGGAGTCAGGGTAGGCCGATACTTAAATATGATGACCACGTCAACAACCGAAGTCAAAAGTAAGTCAAAAGTACTCGGATACCCAGACGTGCGTGTATGAAGCGATTGATGAATCTTGAAGAAGCGAAAAAAGGATGCATGAAACGCGAAGTCTGGCGACCTGTCCTCTCTGACTACCCCGTCAGGGATACAGCGTGAAGATAGTTTAGTATTTTTAGTTTTTTCTATCCTATACTCAGGTTCCAGATCATTAATAATTTGTACGACATTTCTGTACGACACAATATGACATAGTACATTTTAGTACGATTATGGGTTCTTTGGAAAAACTGTAATCGATTCTGCAATAGACGTACTCTTACGTATTATGCTTAAATGGTAAATAATACTTTGATATCTTTACTTAATATTATAAAGCTGAAGAGTTTGTTTGTTTGTTTGGTTCAACGCGCTAATCTCAGGAACTACTAGTCGGAATTAAAAAAATATTTTTGTGTTAGCCCATTTAACCATTTATCGAGAAAGGCTATAGGCTATATATCATTACGCTACTACACTGGGGAGCAGAGCAGTAGTCATAAATGTCAACAAATTGGGCAATTTTTTTTTGCATCACTGTAGAATTTATAAGCGACGGGATTAAATAGGTGCGACGGGAGGTCTTAATATTCCACGGGCGAAGCTGTCATCTAGTTTAATATAAAAAAATATATTAATATTGTCTTTGTAATATACCTAAGACATAAGTCAGTACCTAAACAGTTTTTTGTAAGAACATTATGACACTAAAATTGTACAATAATGGCGAAGATTTCAACATTAAAATAACATCAAAAATAGCCGTGTTTTTATAATTTGTGGGACAACGATTAAGCACAAATGTGTACTACACTAATAAGTACTTCACAGGCGTACTAAGAATCTATACATGTAAATAAAATTGTGTGTCTGTATGTTATTCTAAATTAACAGCTTTACACTAAATGCATATGAAAGTATATACGGTACTTAGAAAAACATATCTGTCTGTCTGTTTGTTCCGGCAATTCGGTTGCTGGCTGGATCGGTTTTAACGAGGCAGATAGCTGATGTTATAAGGTATAACTTAGGCTACAATTTGTTCCCGTATTCCCACGGGAACGGCAACAACGCGGGTAAAACCGCGGGACATTCACTAGTTAACAATAAAATACATTATAGTAGATAGAGTACAAATCACCGACTTTGACTTCGCAAAAGTATCCATAGCGTAGAGAAAGAAAACTCGAAGTAAAATATACTACATTTCTAACCCAACCCAAATTGTTTTCAAAGTTGTGGTCAACATTACTAATTAGTAGCTATCACTAATAAAAATAATATCACTATTATTAAATAAATAACGGGTAAAAAGGTATTTAATTAATTAAAAGTCACACTATCTACATAAATTTAACTAATACATACAGGGTTATTGTTCTAAAGCCGATTGCATATTTCCCAAAATATGACAGTTGTATGCCAAATTAATGGCGCGCCACAGACAAGGTGTGTATCTTCACATTTAAGATCCAGGGCGCTCGTATACTATCAGGTCCGATTGAAACTTCTTTACTACCGTGGAATGAGGGTTTTTCAAAACGGGTCTTAAAGGGTTTTTGTAGGATCAATGAAACTACTGTAGCAAACATCCATAAGCTAAGGTGACCATTTTTAATCAGATATATCGTATACTTGTCTGTCATCTTAGTTGTATAAAAATATTCTCAGTACAACACAGATACTAAAATTGAATTATTGTTTGTTTAAAAGACCACTCTGCACTATCTTAAATTGAATTCAGAGACAGTTTTTTAAATGCCTTCACTACTACTAACTATAGAAGCCTAGTGAATAAAGTGTGCGAAAATTCGCGTTCATAAGTCACGATATTGCCCCATTTTTTACGTGATCCCACTCTTAACACAAACACAATAGCTTAGCTGGAGGGGTCAATAGTTCAGTGGCTATATAAACTTAAAAATATCAACATGTAAATAAATTTCACATTTTCTTCTTGAATCTTTTGCTAGCTGTCAGCTAACATAGTCATGTCGAGGACTAATTAGTAATCTTGGACACAAATAAAGTATACAGTATGTACTATATCAGCTGCCTATTTTGTACACTGTTGTGTTTGATTTAACTCCCGCTACCTACCTAGTTCAATAAAACTTATTATGCATATTTTGATGATGTACTTATTGTCTAATTCTAAAAAATATATTTCAGTAATAAATCTCAAGCTCTCTCTGGCTATAACATTAAAATAATTTATACGAAGTAATTTGCACATTCACCTGCTTTTCAAAATGTTGTAAATATATACTTATGTCTAAATATATACTTATGCCCCAACGTCACTATTAGTATTAGTGGTCAACATTACTAATTAGTAGTTACCACAAATATAAATAAATATCACTATTAGTAGCAACGACTAATTACATTAGTCGTCACTACTATCATTGAATTGATCGACTAATAGGTATCGAACGTGTCATGCGTACATGGTCACGTTCTGAAATTATAAAACTACAAAGACTGTACTAGTATAAAAATTCCAATTACAGTACAAAAGCTATGCGTTGAGTAATTCTCATGACGATGGTACATTTATTGTAAGACTGGTACCATTTTTCTTCTCTCCTGTAGCTTTGTAGTACATTACGGCATCGTGTATTGTGGGGAAAGTCAATAAATTTAATCTCTCTTTCTCTAACGAGTTGTATCTCTCAATCATTTCTTGTACCGGAGCTGTAAAAAAATTAACAGTTACTTATATTTTTCTAGTTTACCACAGTACAAAATTCATTAATGGTATGGGAGAAAGACTAAAGCCAAATACTATATATAGAACTACGAGTATATTGTAATGCATAGAGACCTGGCAGCCAAGTCTACCATTGACAAGCCGTAGAATATAACCAGAATCGCTGTTTATAGCTGTAAAAATGTTAGAAGACTATCAAAAATGCAACTGACTAGCGACCACTGGCGCGGTACGTGTTAGAAGAACTCATCGGCCGATCGATAGAAGTCCATTGGAGTACCATTGTGATAATAGACTACGAACAAAAATCAAAATTGTACCGGTGGCTTTCTATTGAGCGACGATTATGATTCTTTCTGACGCGATTAAAATAGTAGACTTGGCCACCTGCAGTCATAATTTGAGAGGCGTTAAAACGTAATGGCAGTTTAGGTGTCATTCATATTTTTCAATTTTTACCCGTAGTACTATCAGTTAGGACAGTAGTTCTGCGGGCAAAAATAATCGAGTGTGTTTTGACCACTACTCTCCGCTCCATCTTCTGGCTATGAGAGAAAGAGAGAGAGAAAATGTTTGCTCGCACCTCTCTCATTTCCCTACGAAATGGAACTTTCTAACACTTGTTGAGAGGAAGATATAAGTTAGAGAAAGGAAGTTCCATTTCGTATATTACTGTAGGGGTTCTTACCTATCGGTAAGAAGTGCTATTTTTCACTTGTCAAAATGTCCTTACTCATAATTATCATCATCATCTGCAATCTTATAAAAAGTCGTAGGGACGTCTAAAGATTTTTTTTTTGTAATTATTTTATGGCCTGGTTATTAAAACTTTAGTCAAATTTTAATTCATATTTCTTAAATCTTCTTTCTTATTATCTAAACTGTCCCAGTCCTCTACGTCTTAGTCAAGTCTAGTCTTAAGTCAAAGTCAGTCTTACCCCAGTATAATGGTAGTTGTTATACTGAGGTTTTCAGTGGAGTTTACGCGGCAAAATACAAAAATGCATTTCTCTGCATATATATTATATCATTGTTTTTTACTATAGCACGTTAACACAACTTTTATGTCCAAGAAACCACCACTCCGCACATAAAACAAAATAAATGCACTAGTTTTAGAAAGTAATATACAGCAAGCGTCCGTAAACTTCCCCGCGTAAGATCCGACGTCTAGAGAAGTCAATATAATGACCAGAAAAACGATTAATAATAACCTCTAAGTTGACAGCACTACACACAAAATATATAAGTAATATTGCGCGTCGTTCGTAGAACCTGTGGTTGTACCTTAAAAATTGAAAAAAACTTTGTAAATGACTTAAAAAGGTAGTGAAAGTTGTCTTACCACTTGGTCCAGCAAGCAGCATAGTGATGTTATTGTGGACAAGTTCTTCTTGTACCCCGACCAACGCTTTGATGCCTGGTGCATCCACGTAAGACATCGCAGTTGCATCGATAATTACGCATTGTAGCTGAAATATTGTAATATTCAATTAATTCATTATTATATTGAATAGAGACACATAAATTCTGGTAATAGGGATAATTTTAGCTGAGTAGGGAGAGGGGGTAGTATGTAGTTATAATTTATGATAGGTGTTAATGTGTTGATATAGATATTAAAGTGTTAATGATAACGACTATAATAGTTTTAGAATTTTTAAAGTGTAGTGATAGCTATGGAATTGTTAAAGTGTAATGACCGTTTCTGAATTTTTAAAGTGTAGTGATAGTTATGGAATTGTTAAAGTGTAATGATAGTTTCGGAATTGTTAAAGTGTAGTGATAGCTATGGAATTGTTAAGATGGAATGATGGTATCAGAATTTTAAAGTGTAGGTAGTTATAGTTTTGGAGGTGTTAAGCTAGTGATAGTTACGGAATTGTTAACGATGGACTACCTCTTGTCGTGTCCACTGTGTCCTAGCACCTGCACCGTGAAAGATTAAACGGTGCCACCAAAGTGCCGTCCATGTCGCTGAGTTCTGGGCTGGCTTTTTATATTTAGCACGTCAAAACGGCGTTATCAACCTGATGGTAAGCAAAGACGACGACCCGTGATTTTGGACTGCTATCTCAACCCACAGGGCTCCGATAGCGACCCTCAACTTGACGGCCCAGATATATGCCTTTTCACGCTTCTCTTAAAGGACCCAGGATTGTAAGAGAAGGGAAACACGAGCGCCGGCAGAGAGTTCCATGTTTTTATGGTGCCACATAAGAAAGACCTACGGAATCTTTTCGTTCTGGGCAAGATGGTGTCCACAGTTATTGTCGTAGATACGAAAAAGAAAACGACTACAATACTCAACTTACCCTATTACTAGCGCTGTGGTCCCATTCGAAGGAATCCGACGTAGGAAAGCCATCATCTTCTTTAATATCTGAATGTGTCTCTACGTCCATGGTATTGCGCAGTAGTCCTACTTTGCTATACAGTTTAGTCCGGAAGAGGTTCTTGCTTGCAAAGTTCAACCCCCCGCAGTAGTGGTAGATCTTAATACCAGGAATCTCAAGTGCCTGAAAGATGGCATTTCAACATTATTTTGGACTCAAGGATCGGTTCCACGAGCCTATTGCCGTGTTGAAATGGACAGGCGCTGTTGAAAAATTTTCAACGTGCCCATAATATGGCCTTCCACTTGGCTTAACGACTGGCATGATACTGGCAACAAAGCCCAACGTAAAATCTACTACAATAAAAAATCTACTTTCATTAATAATTGAATGCTTTCATTTTAAAACAGTAATTTTATTTCGGTGTTAGAAATTAAACGGCACGTAACTTCACGCGTACGAATCGCGGGTATGGGCTAGTATGTAACATTACTAATTCTGTACTAATACGTATGTAAGTCTAGTAGATACTAAACCATTTGAGTATGCACGTATAAATAGTTCTAGTTTAAACAGCTTTAGCATACTACGTAAAAAAAAGTGTGTACCAGAGAATACCTTACACAGGTAGGAAGTGAAACTTCTTTACGACAGTTTTTCTTATAGCTTTAAAATTTCTCTGATACGACGATAAAGGACTTTCACTTATGATAAAGAAGTTTCATTTCATAACAACATAGGGCGTAACCGAAAAACGTGACAATTTTTTTTACAGCTTTAAAATTTCTCTCAACAATGAAGAAGTTTCACTTCAATAAATTAACTGTCTCGGTTATGCTACTACCGTGCAGAGGTTCGAAATATATATTAGTATGATCCGCCAATTTGTTTCGTTTCAATTTTGTTCCGAGGTTCGGGTATTTTATTTATATAATATAGACTTATGTACGTATTTAGAAGTATGTATGTTAATTAGTTGTCTAGAAACCCAAGCTTTTAGTTGGTCAATTTAGAATAGACATGACACTATGTATGTCCCATAATATAAAAAAAAACTAAAAGCGAATTCCTTAGACTAAGTACCAACTAAGACGAATTCCTTTTATTAAAACTATTTATTGCCAAAGAAAAGGAAAGAACTACCCTTTTTACATTATTTGGCATACAGACGTCATATAGAGCTTTCAATATGACATAAATTGTCAGCCAAATAAAATTATTTTCAATAATTAAACCAAATTAATAGCTACAAAAATGTGATAGGCTACGTTAATTGCTCTAGTAACGAGACATTGGCGAGTTGATGCTAAGAGCACAGAAGGCCATGAAAATAATTGAATTGTAAATGTGATATTTTTCTCAACACAATGTCACCGATTCCACTTTTAGCCTGTTTACTGTATATAGCTCAAAACCTGCGCCTAATATCAGACAAGACCTACGCCTACACTCTGAACTATCGCATTGGATTGTTCGACTATCTAAAATGGATAATTTTTGTAACATTTAACATATTTTTTATGTGTTCTGTACAATATTTTATTTTATGTTTGTGTAATGATAGTGAAATTGATATGGCTAGCCGCGGTGTTTTGATTTCATATTAAGCAAATGGAATGAATATTGCGTGACGAGTAAAGAGTATTGTTTTCAAATCTGGAATTTCATTGCTTTTCAATAATAATGGATGCCTTTGGATCCCATCACCTATCTCGGGGAGAGAAAATAAATTGGCATCATATATGAACTAGAGTAATTTAATTACCGGTGTTACTACTAGTAGTAAGATTGGTAGTAACTGGGCTACAAAGGACCGACATGGCGTATCTTACTAATATTATAAACACGAAAGTTTGTAAGAATGGATGTCTGTTACCCTTTCACGCAAAATGTACTAAATGGATTTTGATGAAACTTTACAATAATATAGCTTACACATCAGAATAATACATAGGCTACTTTTTATCCCGGGAACAAGTTCCTGTGGGAAACGGGAACGGGAAAGCTTCACTACGCGTGTGGAGCCGCGAGTGTCAACTAGTAAAGTCATATTGAAAATAAGTCACAAAGGTCAATGTCACGTGCGAAGGTTGTCACGTGCGCAGGTCGTCGCATCCCATGTTTTCTTTTTTGATGACGCAGCGAATACAGTTACGGGCCATCTTTTATGCTGCCCCCATCAGAAACGGAGTGCGAGATTCCTACTAAATCCCGCGGTGTTTGATTTGAGATTCCCACTAATTCCCGACCGGGTCACAGGATACACCAGAAGACGAGTCACGGCGACTCGGCTATATAATGTAATAGGTAACTTTAACTTACAGCTCTATACCGTTTAATATCCAAATAGATATCAGTGTCCATGACTCTTCCTAAGATGCACGTATATGGCGTCTGTGAGCGGATGAATAAGGCTCCCAAACTTGCGATCAGGCCCGCAAATAATCTGGAATCAAGAAAAAATGGACTTTCTTAATAAATAAATTAAAGGCATCTAATAAATGAATCAAACAAATAAAAAAGCGCTCGTGGCCCCGCGGTCTCTGTGTTCTGTAAACGATCACTGAGTTACGCAATTTTCACTATGGCTGGTCCTCGGATGGGTGACCACTTTGTAGCATTTACATTTGCGAGCGTTTCCGTGCTTCGGAAGGCTAGTTAAGCCTTTGGTCCCGGTTGCCAGTAAAATGGCAGTCGTTAAGCCTGGTTGAAGGCCTAATGGGCGGCTTGAAAAATTTCAACAGCAGGTAGCCACAACCTGCGTCTGTCTATTTCAACACGGCAATGGGCTCACCACCTATTACGTGGGACAGGAATCCACACGGTGAAACGTGGGCATGTAATATGCCTCTGCCACCCCTTCGGGGATAAGGCTGATGGATATTTATTTTATTTATTTATAAATAAATATCGTTGGGACGACTTACACAACGCCATCTGAATCCAAATTAAGCAGAGTTTGTACTATGGTAACCAGATAATTGATAAACATACTTATATATTTCTAAATACATACATATTATAGATAAATAACACCCAGACATAGAATAAACCAACGTGCTCATCACACAAAGTTTTATCCTGGGTGGGAATCGAACTCACGACCTCTTGCGTAGCAGTCGGATACACTCCCACCACGCCACAGAGACAGTCAAAGATTAGGCAAAGTTAAAATGCAGTTAGTGAAGCGCACATGGCCCCGGTTACTTAGTGTTCTGTAAACGATCATTGCGAGCAATTTTCGCTAAGGCTGGTTACGGATGGGTGACCGCTTTGTGGCGTTTACGAGCGTTTCCGTGCTTCGCAATACACTTAAGCCGTTGGTCCCGGTTGCCAGTAACATGACAGTCGTTAAGCCAAGTTGAAGGCCTTATGGGCGGCTTGAAAAAGTTCAACAGCAGCTCGTCACAACCTGGGTCTGTCTATTTTATTTTTTATTTATTTTATTTATTTATTTACACTTTATTGTACACCAAGAAATATATTTGTATATTGCGAAAGTAAGTAGTGGGAACAGTACAATGATGCACTGACAGATTTCCTTCCTCCATACCAGACCTTATATCTTCTGTAATATTAACTAAGGCCGTGACGGTGCTATGCCCAGGATGGAAGCCGGATTGAAAGGAATTGAGGATATTGTTTTTGCGTAGAAATGAAGTGACTTGGGTATGTACAAGTTTTTCGAGGACTTTTGAAAGGAACGGTAATATTGATATGGGACGGTGATCGGTGAAAGACAGTGGTTTAGGTTTTTTAGGTAAAGGAATTATTTGGCTGTTTTTCCAGGAGGTTGGAAAGACCCCACTAGTTATGGAGAAGTTGAATATGTAACATATTATTGGAAGGATTTCATTGAGGATGGGAAGGATCATATGCCGGCTGATACAGTCATCACCTGTTGCGTTTGATGTAATCGATGTAATGCTCTTTTTAACATCACAAGAAGTGAAAAGATCAAAAACAAATAGTGGAGAGCTGGGTTTTGGAAGAGATGAAAGAAATTTAATTGTTTGTGCTTTGGTTGTCCCATCAAGGTTGGACGAAGCAGCGAAATGTTGATTTAGTAAATCAATATTTAAATCCTTTGAGACTGTATCTTGACGTTTTCTTCCAACACCCAAAGTTTTCAGAAATTTCCAGACTTTACCTGGGTCTCCATTTTGTATATTACTTTGAATGTGCTGGCGTTGTGCATTCCTACACACATTGTTACAGTGATTTCGAATAGTAACACATTTTTTGTGATTGATGTCACTGGGTTTTATTTTATATTTAAATTTTGCTGCTGCTTTTTTGTGTATAAGATTCTTAATTTCAAACGGTAAGCCAAGGGGCGGGAGGATGTTCAATCCTCACAGCTCGCATAGGTGCGTGTTTATCGTAGAGGGCGGTAAGATTAGATGTGAATATTTCAACTTGTTCATCCACTGACCCACAAGTGGTATGTGGACTCCAATCGATGTTACCCGCATCCTGGCAAAGAAGTTCTAAATTCATGCTACCAAAATTGCGCTGCATTAGTTTAGCTTTAGGGACGCGGATTTTAAAGGATAGGAAAAGTAGATCGTGGAGGGAGAACCCATCAGCTGGATATTGGCCATGCTTCACAACATGCTCTCTGGAGGAAACCAACATGAGATCGATCAGAGTAGGCTCACACATAGGAACATGATGAGTTGTATTTAAAGGAGGAATGAAAAGATTACAGGAATTAGTAAGAGCGTAAAAGGACGAGGTGCGGGAATCGTTTTTTACTGAGCATGCGTTAAAATCACCCAAGATTATTGTATGACTGCAAGTGGAAATAAGATTAACCAGCATGGTTTCAAGAGAAGGGAAAAAGTGTATATTAGACAAAGGACAATAGTAAACGCCGAGGAGGACTTTGGTGTGGTTGAGCTCAACTTCGAGAAACAGATGTTCGCCAGCGTTAGGTGGCGGCGGTCAGGAGTGCTTGGGCTTGAGCCATGACTCAGAAATAAGGATAGCATGGATATTCTTGCAGTCAAAGGTCGCCAGCATATCAGAGAGCCGGAATGCTTTGGGCATTGATATGAACCGCATTAAAATTCAAACGGGATATTTTATTTTATATTTTATTTATTATTTAAAATTCAAAAGGGATGGAACACTATCAAAACTACTGTTAGCAATATCATACGAGCTAGGTACCGTGTGAAAGCTATCTAAATCGCTAATACTTTCTTCATCACTCATAGATGCAAATTTCCTCGTCAGATGCTAGTAGGTTTATAATTATGCAAATATTATTATGTCAATCTACTATTAGGTACTAAACCCTAATAGTTATTGATATATATAAAAATAAATAAATATCCAAATATATAAAATATAATACTTATATCAATCTTAAAAAAGTTGATCCCGGTTGCCAGTAAAATGGCAGTCGTTAAGACTGGTTGAAAGCCTTATAGGCTTAAAAAATTTCAACAGCAGGTAGCCACAACCTGCGTCTGTCTATTTCAACACGGCAATGGGCTCACCACCTATTACGTGGGACAGGAATCCACACGGTGAAAAGTGGGCATATAATATGCCTCTGCCACCCCTTCGGGGATAAGGCGTGATGGATATTTTTTTTTTTTAATCTTAAAAAAAGAGTATAGATAATAATATTAATATAAATATAGTTAAAAAATAAATAGAAAATAATAATAATAATAACAACAAATACTCGAGACCCTTTCGTACCAATATTTCTATTCTATTTTAACACGGCAATGGACCCACCGGTTGTTACGTGGAACAAAAATGCACACGGTGAAATGTGGGCGTATAACATGCCTCTGCCACCCCTTCGGGTCTGACTTCGTGATTGATAAAATACAATTATTTTTTATTAAAGTTGCAACACTTTTCATAAATATTAGAGTTGTTAAGTAGCTCGATAGATGGCTCTGGCCATACTCTTAAATGACGATTTAAATATAGTGAAGAATTTCAACTTGTTTTGGTACGGTTCGGGTAGTTTAGTGGCTAGAACATTGCCCTGATTAGGCAAAGGTCACGGGTTCAATCCCGGTCCTGAACAAAGTGGGTTTTTCGCAGTTTAATAAAAAAAAAAATTAAAATTTAGCTATTTGCCTTAAAAATGTATCCACAATATAGTTAGTTTTTTAGTACCCGTTTTGTAGAGGAGCTAGTTCCAGAGAAACTTATCTATGTGTTAATCCAGTTGGTGTCGATCGCGACAGCAGTTCATGAAAGCAGTGGACAAGCAATTTTACTTACCCAATATCAATGTTGACCAGAGTTGTGGCAAAGAAGGTGATCAGCCACACAAAGGCGTCCAGCTTACTTAGATTCCAGAACCTAGAATGATAAAAAGCACAAATCTATTATAATTGACGAGTCACGATATTTGTCGGGGATAATGTCGAGTGTGTTTTGTATCAGCTTGGGAGATAGGATTGCTTATAATCAGTTTTATTATTACATTTCTTTTATAATTTACTAGCTGTCCCGCCCGGCTTCGCCCTTGACATACTTTGAACCCCGTGGCACCCATTTAATCCCGTCATTTATGAATTCCACAATAATGTATAAACATTTTCCAAATTCGTTGATTACTTCTCAGCTCTCCAGTATCTACGCCCGCACGGCCCGGTCGAATTATGGTTACACGAAATTAATTTATTTGCGCATTATTTTGAATTTGCTATAACTCGTAAGATATTCTTAATCTTCATGAAATGTTAAAGCCAACTGACGTAGTAAAAATGATAAGGATTAAAAGCATATTTGTGTAAATAGCCCTCAAATTACCGATTTATTATTGATGGTTTTTTAAAATATTAAAATGGATATAGTATGTTATTCTTAAATGATAGACATATACCATCACAAACTTTTTTGTAGACCTAAATTAGATACACAATTAAGGCAACTAGTCTCAAAATTAAAAGAACTCGATAGCTGTTATAGGTTAATAGAAAATAATATCCTTTCAAAATTACGTGAGTTTTCGATCAGGTCAGATTAATATAAAAAAAATCTGTGTACCAGTGTACAAAGGTAAGAAGTAAAACTTCTTTACATTTTTTTATAGCTATAAAATTTCTCTCATACGTCGATAAAGAAATTTCACTTATGATAAAGAAGTTTTAAAAAAAAACATGGCGCGTAACCGAAATACGTGATGCTTTTTTACAGCTATAAAATATCTCTCAACATCGATAAATAAGTGTTACTTCCAAAAATGATGACTAATAGGTAAACAATAAGGAAATTATAAAACTGTTCCTCGCAAAGTGTCACGTTCGTGAATTATTGATAATCAATATATATCTATCACGCCTTATACCGAAGGGGTGGCAGAGGCATATTATATGCTCAATTTTCACCATGTGTATTCCGGTCCCAGGTAATAGGTGAGCCCATTGCCGTGTTGAAAGAGACAGACGCAGGTTGTGGCTACCTCTTGTTGAAATTTTTCAAGACGCCCATAGGGCCTTTAACTGGGCATAACGACTGCCATGTTACTGGCAACCGGGACCAACGGCTTAACGAGCCTTCCGAAGCACGGTAACGCTCGCAATTGTAAATGCCACAAAGTGGTCACCCATCCGAGGACCAGCCATAGTGAAAGTTGCGTAACTCAGTGATCGTTTACAGAACACTGAGTCCGCGGGGCCACGAGCGCTTTAATAATCAAGTTAAAGTTGAATTATACGAAGTATACTAACTTTTTAAGATCAAAGACCTGCATATACAGGCCTTTGAGAGACACCACGATGATGGCCGCGAGCGCACACCGCGGCAGACTCTCGAAGAACGGTCCGATCCACAACAGGACCACCAACACTAGCAAGGCGCTTACCAACGATGTTATCAGAGACTTGCAACCTGCCTGGAATAAAGAAGAGACATTACTAAGTGAATTACTAGGGCACAATGGTCTCAATCGAGGTCCTCTTTCTGGCTGCTGTGTATCTGATGACTAACGGTAGAATATGGCTTCGGAACTAGAACTTTAATATTTACTTCGTTGACATTTTGATATTGTTTAATTTATTTTATTTATTGACATTTTATTTTATAATAACATAATTATGTAATGGACATATTTTGTAAGTGCCTTCCTATCACGTGCATTATAGATTACATTTATAATAAGTATAATTCTAAGATACGCATTGTTTGCATGCCTGATGGTGGAATATGGCTTAAGAACTAGAACTTTAATATTGTTACTTTTCATCTTATGTTGTCTCCCATATTCGCAGACTGAATAATAAATAAATAAAAAATAAAAAAAAAACCTAGGTACTGTGGTATTTGCACATACGTACACTTGAGTAAGCAGACCAAACATATTCCCTTGCTTATGGAGCAATACTTTATCCTTTTCACTCTTGCTATTTGTTGTATAAAGCTTTCTTTGTTCTTCCTGTGTAGCTATGTCTAACTCACACATTGACAGCGAACAGCGCGTAGACAATTTTTCTATTACAAATAAGCTACAAACTTGTAATGACAACCGCCGCTGTCATCTTTAAATCAAAGATTTATGTGCCGAAGTGAAAATGTTACATAAAATTATTGTAAAATGTTACAAAAGTAGATAAAAACATACAAAAAGGTGTTGTGCATAGAGTGATGAAGTTTAATTATCAAGAAATAACTAAGCTACCTGTCTATGTGTGTGTAATAGGCTACGCTATTTTTCGCAAACGTTGGGTCTGCTTACTGTTTTATGTGTCTGTGGGTATTTGTCTCCATATTATGTATTGCGGACGCATACCACGGTATAAGATAAAGCGTGCTGGCTGGTCGTAGCGATAGACATTAGGCAAATAAGCAACCCTTGGGCTATCCTTCCGAGGGCTCACCCGGGACTCCCGGCTATAGACAGATGGAAGGGATACGTGTGGTTTTAGTCGGTAAGAGTCTAATAGCATCCTTGAGGATTTCCACACTAAAAAAAAACAAGGCAAATAAACAATTATTGTTTTAAATAAAGAACGGAAAATAAAAGATAGATAGGTTGATATTTCTTTCGAGATTGGATGGCTGAGCTCCGTGGCGACGACTTCGCTGCTGATCGCCACCAATTAAAATCCGGTTGAGATACTGCATAGAATTTGCAGTCGCGTTTGTGATCCGAATATAAAAGTTCTGTGCAACGTAAATACACGCGATAAACCCAAATAATAATTTTTGTATAGCTTACATCGGTCTTCGTATTTAAATACCAGTGTATCCCACATCCCTAGGTCAGGAGAAGGCGTGGACTAGCAGCATAATCTAGTACCGTATAGTTGCAAGCCCGTACCTCTTACTCCTGTTACTGTTGACTCCAGAAGAGCGTCACAGTACGAAGGCCTGAAGCTTAATGGGCACGACCGTTTGATAATGTATATGCTTAAGTCCTCATTCATCCTTCTAATTACCTAGTACTCTAGTACTTAAGTCAAGTCAATATCATCGTAGCACGATAAATTTCAGCTACTCTGCAACGTTTCCATGTTTTGGCTTCCTCGGTGGCGTAATTGATAGTGTATGTGACTGCCGCGCTGTGGTCCCGGGTTCGATTCCCGGCTTACTTACTTACTTATTGTCACGCCTTTATCCCCGAAGGGGTATAGGCAGAGGCATACTATACGCCCACATTTCACCGTATGCATTTTTGTCCCACGTAACAGGTGCTGAGCCCATTGCCGTGTTAAAATGGAAAGGAGCTGGTTGTGTTGCCCTGCTGTTAAAATTTTTCAAGGCCTCCAACTTGGCTTAACGACTGCCATTTTACTGGCAACCAGGACCAACGGCTTAACGTGTCTTCCGAAGCACGGAAACGCCCGCAAATGTAAATTCCACTAAGTGGTCACCCATCCAAGGACCACCTATAGCGAATGTTGCTTAACGCAGTCATCGTCTGTAGAACACTGAGTTTTATTTATTTATTTTTCAAATTATTTTTTTAGCCTGCCAACAGTTGAAACAGTGAAACATTATAAAAAAAAATACACAAAAAGCTTACGTAGTATGAGCCATGGTTACTTACATCTAGGAACTAACATAATGTAAGCCTAAGGCTAAATGCTCAACCTCTTACAGGCAAGCATGGCATGCATCATTGTATCTAAGTTATGCTAATCTAAATTCTAAAATCATTAATTACATTAAAAAAAACCTAGTGATAATGTATTATACTATTTTTCTTTTACATTTTTATTTCAGTATTGTTTATTGTATGTATGTGTAATTTCAAAGTTAAGTTAAGAGGTGCGGTGCTGCTGATCCTTTAGCCTACAACTAATTGCTTTCTTAAACCAGCATTGTGAACTAGTGTGAATATCTACAAGCTCACTGTGTTCATTAAAAGCAGTTCAGTTAGCGGGGCCACTCATCTACAAGTAAAAAATTGTATTTTTCGTTTATGTAAAGTGTATAATCCTTACCGTATATTGTATGTAGGAACGTGAAAGACTAGCGCAAAATGGCGCACAGCAAAAGAATGCACCAAAGAGGTTGCTGGCGCCCTGGAATAAAATAAGTTGTGAATAAAATAAGTCACTCCAAGAAGAATAAAGTATTTTTATCAACTCTGACTCAACAACCTAGTGGTCTAAACCTTCTCCCCCGGCAAGGGAGACGACGGGAGTTCTACACGACGGAGATTTTTTTTCAATATTAAAATGGAATATTCAGTAGAATCACGTAAGTTTTCTGAGCCCATGTTTCTAAGTTTTTTGTGTGATCCCCAAATGTTTGTTTCGGAGTTTGGGTGTTTCCTATGTATAATATGTATGTATTTAGAAATATATAAGTATGTTTATCAGCCGTCTTAGATCCCATAACACAAGCTTATATTAACTTACTTTGCGCTAGACGACGCAGTGTAAAAAAAAATTAAAAATGTCCCACAATTTTCATATTTATACTAACTAGTGGTCGCCCATTCGCCGAATTTCTAATACACTTCTTCTCCACATCAACTTTAACTGTGACAAATTTCACGTTCATCCATTCGTGCACTTTTTTTTTTAAAAGTGTACAAAGTTATCACTTCACGTATTAATATATCTATCGTTCGTTCGTTGGGACAACTCACACAACGCCATCTGATTCCAAACTAAGCAGAGCTCTATGGTAACCAGAAAACTGATAAACATACTTATATATTTCTAAATACTTACAAATTGTAGAAAAATAACACCCAGACACAGAATAAACTATATAGCTATAACTAATAATCTATACTATAAAGCTGAAGAGTTAGTATGTTTGAACGCGCTTATCTGAGAAACTATTGGTTCGAATTGAATAATTGTAAGCTGTACAACCCAGGAGAGCGGAGCAGTAATCTAAAATATCAACCAATCTGGTAGATTTTCATTCATTGTTCTAAAATTGATAAACGACAAGACTAAATGCGTACCACAGTATAGAAGTATAGGCAAAGCCGTGGGCCTCAGCTAGAGTGTAATCAAAGCTTTTTGAGTCTATTACCGTTTTGAACCGAAAAGGGTTAAAGTCACGACCACGGAGTAGAGAATAACAGTTCTTTCTGTCCTCCGTGGTCACGACTAACATTTGGTCTGGCTTCACGAAACAGCTAGTAAATGGAAATTCCTTAAACGGTAATGCATCTCATGACTGACCGTAGCGTAAGATGCTTAACATAATATAATGTATACGGAATGCCACAGATAGAGAAAAGAATATGAAGGACCTTATAACTCACCATAGCAAGTAGTTCTTGATTCGCGTCTATTTCATACTTTTCTTTAACAGCAAATATGAATCCCATAGACAGTGTGATGCTGTATGTCACCATGGTTATCATAAAGGCGTCCACAACGAGAGGTCCCATCAGTTGAAAAGGTGGCACTGCTGGCACGGGAAGACTGGAAAAATGATACTGACGTTGAATAGTGTTTATTGCAGCTTGTAGCAAGTATGGTACAATTTAACCGTCTTTGTAAGATGTTTTTAAAGAGAATATGTTCCATATGGAGGCAATAAAAAGAAGAAAGATAGGAAAATCGGGCGATACAGATTGATTTAGCAGCCACATATCTATCATATCCTTCAAAATTCAATCACACCACTAGATAGCTAAAGGATCAAAGAATCAATTACGCTAAGTAAAGACTGTGGCACATGGCGCGCGGCGATTGTAAAGCTCCGCCATTTTGAGGTTATTTTGCTGCGTATCGATATTTCCATTAAGTATAATTTTTGATTCGGTAAAGCTTTACTCTTCTAATAATAATAAAATACATAAATAATATTATTTATTACATACTATTTGACGCCCGCTTAAATATTTTTTTCCGTTCCCGTCTTCCTCAGGAACTTGTTCCCAGGATAAAAAGTAGCCTATGTATTATTCTGATGTATTAGCTATATTATTGTAAATTTTCATTAAAATCCATTCAGTAGTTTTTACGTGAAAGAATAACAAACATCTATTCTTACAAACTTTTTCCTTTATAATATTAGGAGGATTAAACACAATTTGTAGTTGCCATTAAATATTTTTTTTTCCACCATTTTTGTAGTACGAATTTTAAACTGTGTGAGTTTGATTTGTTAGCTAGCCGACAAAGTAGATTTAAGTTAGAAATAATTCAGACTAATCTGCGACAAACTTACCCAGTAGGTATGTCCCCGACCAGAGTTATATTGTAATTTTCATGGAACATTCCGAACTTAGAGACCAGAGTCGCTGTGACTACCAGGAGTAACTCCGTGGGAAGTGGAATAGGGCACCTCTTGCTCATCCAAGGCTGAAAAATGTTTACAGATATGATTTATCGAACTCTGATGTTTAAGAAGGATCCTGGTAAGATTTACAAATGGCCCACATAGATTGTTGAGATTGGTTCCGAAATTAAGACAAGACAACATTTACGAGGTCCTTCTTCTTTCTTCTTTATCAACTGGGAGGTTGCGTCCAAACCCTACCTTTGGCTATTAAAATCAGCTATCGTTTGGCTTAGGATTTTCAGCGTTGTTGAACTGCCTTCTGCCCTCTGACTTCGTCCATTAATCAGTAAATGCACCGCTAAAAGGGAGGGCGCTTGGGCCTCGGAGATCTTGGTGGGCCGTAGGGTCTCTTACACTCCACATTGGGCATCATTTAAAAATTTATGACTCTATGAACTGAGGTCTCTCTACATTTTACGTGTATACCCAGTTGCCAATGTGGCGTTGCACTGAAACAGTGCAACGTTCTACGCTTGGTCAGCAAAAAAGAGTATAGAATCACGTCTCGTATAAATCATCAAGCGAGAGAGAGATAACGCTAGTAGTAGTGGCCAAAGAATATTTATTTTATTTTACGACATTTGCTATGGTTATTAAAAGAGTACAGTTATGTAACCATACCTCATTTCTAAAAAAAACCTTCCCTGTGTACTTTGTTCACTGTTTGGTACAGTGTACCTAAATAGTTTAAAATGTTACTTTACCTTAAGTAACTCATTGTTTATAGCGAGAATGAAGCAGGTCACTATTGAAACAGCAAATGCGACCCAGTTCAGGTTCGGTAAGCCTTTGCATACCTCGAACACGTTCTGGAAATAATACAAAAATAATATAAGTAATTAGATTGGGGGAACGGCAGTACCCTGCATAGCGCCTAGCAGGTGATGTAAGTATTATAGGGATGTAAGTGGAACATCAATACCAAAGTTAGTTAGTTAGGCAAAGGTCACGGGTTCATTCCCCGTCCCGAACCAAGTTGTCTTTTTTCACTTTAGTAAAAATTTATGTGAAAGTTAGCATAATAACTGCTTAAAATATTCATTCATTCCCATCGTTTACCACACTTTTAAATACTTACACATCTCTCTTTATTTTACGTGTATTTCCAGTTGCTTTCAAACCCTACCTGGATTTGGAGCCAGGGATCTCTTTTATTTGGCGGCTAGGAGCAGCTATCATTTGAATTTAGATTTTCGGTTTTGTTAGCGAGTGCCGTATGACCTCCCAACCCCGTAAGAGCGACTGCATCGTTGCCTCATCTGATAGTCAGCCGGTGCCCCGAGTACGCTTGAGCCCCGGAGATTTTAGTGGAGACCCCACACCCATTCTTCCCCGATTCAGATTTTCGCTTTGTCCTGGAACATCTCCCAAACCACTCAACACCTTTTGATCAAATTTGACCCATAACACAACATCTAACCATAGATGGTTTAGAAAAAATCAAATCTAAAATCGGACACACCATGGAGGAATAATCAGTCAGCGAGTGTTTGAGAAACTTGGTATTCGGAAATGGTGACGTCAAAACGCTTCGCTCCATTTAGACTTACCAGGACTGCTAGTGCACTTAGTTTAAATACTTACATATACAACTTTGTAATTAGTAGGTAACGGTGGTAGTTTAATGCCGAACAAGTCCTTGAGCTGTGACGTCATCACTTGGACGGCAGCTCCCGTCGTGAAGCCTGACACCAGTGGCTCTGATAGCAGTGTTGCCACTGCCCCCAGCCTCAGACACCACATTGATATCTATACAGTAAAATAATTGTGTTATAGTCACAGACAAATACGACAGTAAGCAGACCCAACGTTAGCGAAAAATAGTGTATCCTATTACACACACACATAGAAAGGTAGTGCAGCTTAGTGATTTCTGGTGATTTCTTGATAATGAAACTTCATCACTCTATATACAATACCCTTTTGTATTTTTTTGTCTACTTTTGTAATATTTTACAATAATTTTATGTAATATTTTCACTTTGACACATAAATCTTTGATTTGAAGATGACAGCGGCGGTTGTTATTACAAGTTTGTAGCATAGTTGTAGTAGAAAAATTGGCTACGCCCTGTTCGCTGTCAAAGTGTGTGTTAGATGTAGATACACAGGAATAACAAAGATAGCTTTATACAACAAATGGCAAGAGTGAAAAGGATGAAGTATTGCTCCATAAGCAAAGTAATATGTTTGGTCTGCTTACTCTTTAAACATTTGTGGTTATAGTTTATAGAGCTGCAGAGTAAGGATTGTTGTACAATCCTTGGCTCGCACCCTAATAGTTTTGTTTATCAGTCACACCCTTATCCCCGAAGGGGTGACAGAGGCAAATTATACGCCCGCATTTCACTGAGTGCATTTTTGTCCCAAATAACATGTAGTGATTGCCGTGTTGAAATAGACAGAAGCAGGTTGTTGCAATCGGCTTATGAAATTTTTCAAGCCGCCTGCGCCCATAAGTCCTTCAACTTGGATTAGTGACTGTTATGCGAAGCAATGAACTTTCCGAAGTACGGAATTGTCCGTTAATAGAAATTCCATAAAGCGGTCACCCATCTGAGAACTAGCCATAGCGAAAGATGATCACACAGGATTGTTTAAAGATCAATGAGATAGCAGGGCTATAAGCGCTTCCATTATGTAACTGTAGGTAGGGTAGGCTGCCCTTAGAACTACTGGCAACTAGAATCTTTCTAATTTTGATTTGATTTTGAACAATACATTTAGATTTTGTTTCTTTTTCATACCTACATCATTACTATATAATTGGCCAAATATCATGTAAATCAAACTATTGTAATTACTGGCGGTTAGAAAAGAGTGGCTATGAGTTTTATTGACAGGTTCTTCCTGAGGCTCTACCTATATATCCATATATATCTATATTGCTTTCCGAATCTGGCAGTTAATGTAACTGTAGAAGCAATAATCTTGACGTTCATAAGTGTCTTTGTGACCTACATAAATAAACATTTTTCATTTTAATGTTCATTTTCATTTTCAGCTCCTATTACGGAAGATCAACAAAACTATTGGCAAAAAGTGGGTGTGTAATTCACCTCTGCCTATTCTACCTCTTGATATATAGTCGTGATTGTATGTTATGTTTTATTTGTAATTGAGGCTTTCACCCGACGATTTTGTTAAGGTTGTATTATAAAACGGTTGAGGAAAAGCATTATCAATTTTCTACCTGTGATGTAGAACGACTTTAATCTAGATTTGTGTAATTCTAATTGAAGAAACTAACCTGAAATAATCCGACCATGAAACATAATACTGTTATAACTTCTACAGCAGTGAATTCAGCTGGGTTTTCCTCTGTGGACAAGAGAAAGATCTGTAAAAGTAGACTAGTAATATGATATTTTTTTAAATTGCTATAAATGTAAAATGGATGTTGTAATCTTAATCTCCTTCTACGTGAGCAAAGACGCAGGTATCAGCTAGTAAAATTACATAGAGTCGCTAGTCGCGGCGGCAATTAAAGTTTTTAACTCTCGACAAAAAACTAGGGATTTTATAAGTTTGACATCAAAAAACCCGAACGGATGGACCAACTTTAATGCTGTTTTTTTGTTCGAAACTTGATGTAATCTAAGTAATTATTACTCACTTTTTATATAACATGATAAAGGAATCTCATTAAAAGCCACATGACTGATTGACCTAAGATTTGATATTTTTGTAGGATATGATACACTGGAACTAGCTTCTGTATCTAGAATTCTGTGGGATATCCATCCCCACAGATATTAACAGCATTATACCATGTTTTATCTCGCCAAAATGACGCCGGCCGCCTGATGGAAAGCCATGACGACATCTAGCGAATTGAGGGGCACTCGCTTAGTCTACATGACTACTGACAGCGTCCCTCAAGTTGGTGGCTCAATGATGTGCCCTTTCACGCTCCGTTTGAAGAACCCGGGGTTGTAAGAGGAAGAAAACACGTGCACTGGCAGAGCGTTCCAGGTTACTATCGTTTGACAGAGAAACGATATTCTAAATCGTTCCGTTCTGGCAAAAATTCATTCCACTCTATGGGATTCTTTAAACTTTTTGATGAATGATCTTATACAGCACTAAATCACTACATATTATAAAACAAAGTCGCTTTTCGCTGTCTGTCCATATGTATGCTTAGATCTTTAAAAATACGAAACGAATTACGATGCGGTTTTTTTTAATAGTTAGTGTGATTCTTATAGGTTCTTATGCATAATTTGTTAAGTTTTTGTATACATTGACCAAACTATAACGATATTTGTTGGGGATATCGGACAAAATAAGCCGTCTGGGAGCTTTCAACAAAAACGCTGCCTAAACCCTTTGAGATATAATAAAATAATGTATTGTGCAATTGTGTATCTAATGTAGTTCTAAAAAAAAGTCCGCGACGATATATGTCTATCTCATAAGAATAACATACTATTTACATTTTTATACTTTAAAAAACCATCAAATATAAAGCGGTTTTTTGAAGGCCATTTACACAAATATGCTATTAATCCTTATAATTTTTACTACGTTAGTTGGCCTCAGCATTTCATGAAGATTATTTTGTCCCTTTACACCTTGCAAATTAAATGAATATCTTACGAGTTATCGCAGATTCAAAATAAAGCGCAAAGAAATTAATTTCGTGTAACCATAATTCGACCGACCCGTGCGGGCGTAGGTAGGTACTGGAGAGCGGTGAAGTACCTAATCAATGAATTTGGAAAATGTTCATACATTATTGTAAATGTGAAATTAACAAACAACGAGATTAAATGGGTGCCACGGGGTTCGAAGTATGTCACGGGCGAAGCCGGGCGGGACAGCTAGTATAAAATAAATTTGGAAAACCCAAAAGTGCACGCCTTACACGTTTTTATAATATTATAAAAAAAATAGCATTACAGGCTTACAAACTTTGCTATGAACTATCGCTTAGGGGTTATGAAATTAATAAAGTAAAGATAATAACAATTAAACCACATCGAATCAGATCGTGAAAATTTAAAGGGGTTCTATTCCTAATTATACTGAAGCGTAAGAGAAAAAAAAAGACTCGATTAGTAAAGTATTTCGGTCGTTATCGTGTTAACAAGAAAATATCCGTAACATACTGACAAACGGACGTCCAAGACGGAACTTTTTTAAACAGTTTTTTAACTCGTTTAAATAACAAAAATGGCATCAAAAATATCATGAGTATTAAAAATAGTGTTTTTTCTTTATATGTGTGTGTATATATAATTTTACAAGTGCAATATATGATAAATAGAGACATTTTAAGTTTGAAAAATCAGATGTTATGCGCGAAGTGACAGTAGTACCCACCTCAACGCTTCGCTTATGAGGCGTGCAAAAAGACGTTACTTAAAAGAGTTACATACCTGTGCCGATAGCGTACTGTTGAACGCACTGAAAAAAAAAACAAAATAAGCACTGTGTCACACCACACAAAAAAAATTAAGCACGTTATTGAAAAAGTAAATAAAGTGCTATGCTAAGATTCCAAGATTTCTCCAAGCCTGGCGTTGGGTTATGGGCTAAAGATTTATATTCTTAATGAACACTTTTTTTTCGTCATAGTGTATTCCCAGTTGCTTTCTACCTGTATTTCGAGCCCAAGGTCCATATTTACTTGGCGTTATCCTGTAAGGGCTAGGGCATATATAAAACTTTTAGTTGAACAACTATTTAGTTGCGTATCATATGTCTATAGGACTATATTGATACGCATACTGTCAACTCGATAGTTGTTTAACAAAAAAGTCAAAAGTCAGTAGTCGATGCAAAAGTTGTATATATGCGCTAGCCCTAAGGGCGACTGCATATTGTATTTTTGCCTGCATATTGTATTATTACCCGTTAGTCAGCAGATATACATATAGCAGGTGAGATCACTTGGACCATGGTCATCTTGCTGGGGGGTTCCTTACGTACTTTTAATGAGAACAATTGAAATTTACCTTTCCGCACATGAGCATAGCGACGGCAAACGTCCCCAGAGAGACGTGTGGAGAAGTGCCGAATATGACGTACGTCAACATGGGAAAGAATGCCATGTAAAGTCCGGTTACCGGTGGAGCATTTGCTAGAAGTGAATAGGCTAATCCTGTAACAAGAAAAAATAATATTGTCACTCTGTAAGTAAAATCTCTAATTATAAACATCTACAGTATGGAGTTCTTCAAAAGGGGTCTTAGAAGGTTTTTAAAGGGTCGGCAGCGCGAGTGCTGCACCTCTGGTGTTCCAAACGTCCATAGGCTACGATGACCACTTTCGATCAGGGGCCCATATGTTTAAATTATCTGCTACCTCTTCACCTCTTTTGAAGAACCCCATTTTGTAGACTTTTGGGAAAACCTGGGAGTTCATTCCACAATCTGAGCGTACTCGGAAGACAGCCCCTATCGGACCGTATGCGAGCGCTCCGGAGGCAAATTTTGATTGTTATATCCCTGGCTATGGTGTGGAAATCTTCATGGTTGAAATTATGACGGACTCCTACTGTCTAAAACTACAAGGTGCCCTTGGCTATGGCCCGGAGTCCCGGGTGAGCCGTTAAAAAGATTTCCGTAGTCTCACCCGAGCGCGACCCACGTTTCCCGACACATCCCAAAATAGGAATCTATAGATACTAATATTGAAAACTGAAGAGTTTGTTTGTGTGTTTGTTTGTATGTTTTTTCGGTTGAACGCGCTAATCTCAGGAACTACTGGTCCGATAGTACGAAGGCTTTAGGCTATATAACATCACGCTACAACCCAGGAGAGTGGAGTCGTAATCATAAATGTCAACATGACAGGAAAATGTTCATACACTTTTGTAAAAGTAATAAGCGACGGGGCGTAAATTGATGCGACGGGGATTCAAAATATGTCACTGGCGAAGCCGCAGGGGTCAGCTAGTTACGAGATATAACAGAGGGCTTTAAAACTTGTGATTGGGGTTTACCTTGAGGTATATGCATTATTCCTGTCGTAATGCCAGCTATGAGGTCTCCAATGAGATACTGCTTGAAATTGTATTTCGGCAGCCATTTTACTATCGGCAGCGCATTCCGGGCACATTCGTCGAAGCCGCAACTGTGAAATACTTTCTTGATACGCCGGGACCCTGATATAATTAAAAACGTGCATCTTAAAGGTTGTACTAAACAAAGCTACAGAAACAGAAGTTTTGTCTTATAAAACTGCTATCAAGCCCCACCAAGAACTCCGGCCCTAAGCGTTCTCAAGCGGTGCACCTACTGCCTTACGCCGCAAAGATGCAAGCGGGGTTAGAAGACAGACATTACTTTGGGATTCTAGTTGTTTCAGTGCGGCGTAGTTGGTGTTTTATACCCCATCCCATAGATCTTAGTGAAACCCCTTATACCCGCTAAAAACCAGTCTACTTACATGGTCGATGAGGGTATTGATATTCAGCGTCTTTGTTGAGTCTCTCCTGCTGATAGACTCGTCGAACCACGTTGAACTGCTCGGTACTGATCGCTGCTGGCCTGTAAAGAAAAAATAAGTAACTTTTAACCGTTCGCGTTCTACCGAATGCACCGTTCCAATGGCTACCATACACGCTCATGGGCGTACCCAGGTTCTGGGTCAGGGGGGGGGGGGCAAATCTGTTTTTTCTAAGAGCATAAAGCGCTCGTAGCCCCGCTAACTAAGTGTTCTGTAAACGATCACTGCGTTAAGCAACTGTCGCTATTACTGGTAACGGATGGGTGACCGCTTTGTGGTAATTCCGTTTACTATCCTTTCCGTGCTTCAGAAGGTACGTTAAGCCGTTGATCCTGGTTGCCAGTAACATGGCAGTCGTTAGCCAAGTTGAAGGTCTTGTTTAAAAAAATCAACATCTGGCAGTCACAACCTGTGTCTATTTAAACACTGCGGAGGAAAATACTTACTGTAAAATGTGGGCATATAATATGCCTCCGCCACTGCGTTGGGGATAAAGGCGTGACTGATGAGCCTAAAATTACCTGTTTTAATTTATAGTTAGGTTCAAACCTACTATGTAATATACAAATAAATAAGATTGAAAATTGAAGTGTCTGTTTGTAATTCTAAAGTAACAACTTAATGAAAGTAGGTATATACGATACTTTCACAAAAAACTATGAAATTTTTTCTGTCTATTTGTTCCGGTTCTTCCGAATCTGAGACGGCTCCTCCGATTTTAACGAGACTTTCACTAATAGGTGGATGTTATAAGGAGTAACTTAGACTACATTTTATCTACTTTACTATTATTTGCATAAATTAAAACAGGTAATTGTTTTGTATAATTTATTTTATAATTAGCTATTTTTGAAGTACGGCAGGCTTCCCGCTGTCCTTACAGAAACAGGCTCAAAACGACGCCTTGACGCGAGAAATTTACGCACGCCTCATGATTCAACAAGCGTGATAACACCCAAAACGGCCAAAACAACCTCTAAGCAAGCGAACCATTAGGCGAGGCCACGGTGGTAGCCGAGTCTGCCACAAAATCTGGGAGTTACCCGGGGCGCCTGGCGTTAAACGGCGTACACACATCACACACAACATCCTTGGGGATTATATCATAACTAAAAGTTAAGATATCTATGGGTTTTCACAAGTAAAATAATGTTATTTTAAAAGTAACTTCTGAGGGCCTTCGGCAGAACGGTTTATGACGTGTTCGTGTCAGATTAACATATAGTGCAAACAAAAATTTTAATGTAGACAAAAATAAATCAATCAAAGCAGCCTATGGCAGTCCACAGCTGGACGTAGGCCTTTCCCTATTCACGCCACAATACACGCTCCTGCGCCTTCCGCATCTATCTAATACGACCATAATCTATCTTTTTAAGAACATCTAGAAGTAATTTTTTTTTTACTTTTATCGACAAAAGTAGAGGATATGAGCCGAATCCAGGGGGGAGCAGTTGCCCCCCTGTCCCCCCCCCCTGGGTACGCCCATGTACACGCTACAGTACATATTGCAATAGTTGTGGTCATGAATAGACTAAACTTTCGAAGTATTAAAAAATGTTGATAATAGTAAAAAAATCGGAAAATCATTATGGATTATAGCAAAAGTATAACTACAAAAAATGAAACAAGTTTCAGACTTCTAAACACTAAAGTTTAGAACGGTTTTATAACACGGCTCAGTCTGTCCGTCCATCTGTACGCATCTATTTCTCAGGAACCTTATGAGATTAAGACAAACGGTTTGTGGCATTTCATTCAGGACACTAATCTCCGTATTCTAGAACGTTTCTCAATACTCAATCGACGCTTGAGAGTAGATTTTATAAGGCAAAAACTAGCCTCAAGCGTTGAGTATTGAGAAACGTTCTGGAATACGGACCTGAGGATTTTGAGTTTCTACCACTTCCTGATTTGAAACTAGTTTCGGTTTAGTAGTCGTCTGTTTCCTTCGCTTCGATAGTGAAGGGCGCGTTTCAAGTTTATTTCCTGAAGTAGTTAAACGTTTAAAAGTTTCAAGTGCATGAACTTAGTGTCACCGCCATATTGTTTCGACTTTTTTATGAATATTATTGTTGAATGTCTCCTGCGGACCATCTATAGTTAACCAATGAGCTATGGTATTTTAATTAATGTTTAATTTGACATTGAGCTGCATACCAAAATTATAACTAAAACTAACTAACTATATCTTCACGCTGTATCCCTGACAGAGAGTCAGAGAGGACAGATCGCCAGGCTTCGCGATCCATGCATACTTCTTTCGCTTCTTGCAGATTCATCAATCGCTTCAAACACGCACGTCTGGGTATTCGAGTACTTTTGACTTTTCTGTTTTTGAGCAATCTGCTCACGTGGTCTTTATAAGTAAGTCTCGGCGTACCCTGACTCCTGCCCTCTTCTTTCGCACAATATATATTCTTCGTCAATCGTTCCTCATTCTCAATCATTCGTTGGACGTGTCCAAACCAACGCAGCACACCCTTTTCCAGCTTAACGTTGAAACTTTCCAAAATTATAAATGTTTGATTACTTCGATGTAAGCTAAAAAAGTTTGTTATAATAGAGGAGTATAGGGAGATAACTTCAGAATATTGCTATAGCTCTGGTTATCGCACTAATGTCAGCATGTCGCGTGCAACGTTTAGTTGATCGCAGAAGTTCGACCCCTGCCTTTCTTGTATCCCAACACTGGCGACAAAAAGGAATACTCCAGACTTTTAATGGGTATAACAATTCTGGGGAGTTCCACTCCGCCTTATTGCTGGAGGTATGGACGCGTGCGCTAAGCCTCAAAGCAATGGTGTTTTATGAGCATGTTTGACATTGCTTTGACACAAATATATCAGCGTCTAAATAAATGTGCATGGCCTTTATGTACATTGCTGTAATAATTTATTTTTATATAGTTTCTAGTACTTTATACGCCTTTGCTATTATTTCATTACTTATGGACTGCCACGGTGTCGCAGTGGTAGTGTATGCGACTGCCGCGACTGAGGTCCCGAGTTCGATTCTTGGGTCGGAAAAAATATTTGTGTGATCCACAAATATTTGTTTCGGAGTTTGGGTGTTTCCTATCTATAATATGTATGTATTTAAAAATATATAAGTATGTTTATCAGTCATCTAAATCCCATCACTCAAGCTTATATTAGCTTACTTTGGGCTAGACGGCGGTGCGTAAAAATGTCCCACTCAGAGGGTGAAATGTAAAAAGAAAGAAAAATGTTCGACTTATAAAACATGAATAATCATATGAAATATAAAACGATAAATAAGTCACTATCGTTTTATTCCATCCATAAACTGAATACGTACGAAACTCATATAATGTACCTATTTAATCACTAACTAGTAATTAAATATGCATGTCCAAAGTAAATGATCAATTCATAATGTTATTTCTTTTATTAATTCATCCTACACTCATAAATTAAGCATGAGTAGAATTTTACGATAACTCTGGCATAATTAGAACTAAATGGTAGATAAAAGTTTTTTTTTAATTTTTTTTTAGATTTTTAGATTTTTTTTATTTATTTTTTTTTTATTTTTTTTAGATTTTTGATTTTTTATTTTTTTAGTTTTTTTTTTTTAGATATATTTCCGGGTAAAAAGTAGCCTATGTGTTATTCTGATGTACGAGCTATATAATTGTAAAGTTTCATAAAAATCCATTCAGTAGATTTTGCGTGAAAGAGTAACAAACGTCCATTCATACTTACAAACTTTTGCGTTTATATGTAGTAGGAGGCAGTAGGTTATGAAGCGCTCGTGGCCCCACTGACTCAGTGTTCTGCAAACGATCACTGCGTTAAGCAACTTTCGCTATGGCTGGTTGCGGATGGGTGATCGATTTGTGGTATTTCCATTTACGAGCGTTTCCGTGCTTCGGAATGCACGTTAAGTCGTTGGGCCTGGCACATCGTTAAGCCAACTTGGCAGTTCGTTAAGCCAAGTTGAAAGGCAGCTGGAAAAATTTAACCAGCAGGAAGCCACAACCTGTGCCTCCCTATTTTAACACGGCAATGAGCTCACCACCTATTACGTGGGACAGGAATACACACATTAAAATGTGGGCGTATAATATGCCTCTGCCAGGGATAAAGACGTGATTGATAAGCATATTAAGCTGAAGAGTTTGTTTGTTTGTTTGGTGGAACGCGCAAATCTCAGAAACTACTGGTTGGATTTGAAAAACATATTTTTGGTTTAGATATCCCATTTATCGAGGATGGCTATAGACTATAAATCATGACGCAACTTAACTTAAATTGCGAAACAGTAGTCATAAATGTCAACAAATCGTGTAAATTTAAATGCATTATTGTAGAATTTATAAGCGACGGGATTAATTATGTGCGATGGGAATTCGAAGTATGTCACGGGCGAAGCCGAGGGGGTCACCTAGTATAGACATATAATCACGCCTTTTTTCCCGAAGTGGTAAGCAGAGACATACAATATGACCACATATCACGAGCTGTTTCCTGTCTCATGTTATTAGGTGGTGAGCAAAGAGCAAGGAATCAATGTCACGTGTTTATTATCTCGCGTTCTACTAGAGCACGGAACAGAAAAAAACAGAGACTCTTATTAACTCTATACATTTCTTACAACCAAGCGTGTCGGTGGGCGAAACCCATTGCGATTTTAGAGAAATGGCAGGCAAATGATAGACCACGTATGCCTTTTTTAGCCTACTTGGCACGTGGTATTATTATTAATTTTGTCTCTATTAGGACGAAAGCGAGAAGGAGCAGCAACATTCCTTGATCTGTGGTGATGAGCTATCGCTGCTAATGCAGTGTTGAAACGGATACCTGTCGCTCTCCACTTTGGTCAATACGAGTTAGTATAATACATAATAAAAAATACATTGTATAAATATATAAAAAATATATATTATGCGAAAGTGGAGGGGTAAAAAATACATTGTGAAAATATATAAAAACTATATATTATGCGACAGTAGAGGGGTAGAGGGTAGAAGGAGTCAGGGGAGGCCGAGACTTACATATGAAGAGCAAAGGAGCAGATTGCTCAAAAACGGAATAGTTAAAAGTACTCGGATACCCGGACGTGCATGTATAAAGCGATTAATGAATCTTCAGGGCGCCGAGTCTACTATTGACAAGCCGTAGAATAGAAACAGAATGACTGTTTTTAACTGTCAAAATGTTAGTAGACTCAAAAATGCGGCCACTGGCGCGGTGGCTTCCTATTGAGCGACGATTTCGATTCTATTACGACACGATTGAAGTAACAGGCTCGGCCCCCAGGAAGCGAAAGAAGTATGCACGGATCGCGAATCCTGGTGATCTTTTATTTCTGAATACCCCGTCAAGGACACACAGCATAATAAATAAAAAATATTGTTGCACATTTTTCACACAGCGCCATCTAGCCCAAACTAAGCTATAAGGTTAAGAATAGTTTGTTTCCTTCTCTTCACTGGGACCTTTGAGAATCAGGGCACCAATCTCAGAGGAGTCTGGTCTGGGTTCCGACCGACATTACATTAAAAACCTTCCCACATAGGCGCGTTATTACCGGTCGATATATACTGGATGCGTTATTGCGATAATGTGTTCCAAATCCCTGCACACAACTGCTTTATCGTCCCATAATTCTATTTCGTATTCGTTCACACTACAGCATAAATATACCCTACCGGACCCCTTTGATGTACTAATAATCTCGCCAGCTTTGGACCGCATATGTCCCAATACTAATTAATGTTCTAACAACTCAATTAGGAATATCGAAGGACGGAGAAACGCAAGCGTCCCTGTTTTTATTGTGTCGTTTAACAACGACACAATAAAAACTTTAATAATGCGCAGTAGTGTGACTTCGTAGCCGTTGTCCTAATATTGTATTGAAAACAGGTCTCGCATTAACGCATCCGATATTATCGACAGATAATAACGCGTCCTTGAGGGAGAGCCTGAAAGTTTATGATAATGGTGATTAATTAAACTATTTAACACAGCAAGAATTCAATGTATCTCACATGATATACAAATAATATTTGTGACAACTTTTGGAAATGCCATAACACTAAACCGATCAGGTGAAAAAGTAAATAATGTGAAATAGTACAAGTGTATAGCTATAGCATAGCTTTTATCGAGGGCTTTTTTTTTTTTTTTTTTTTTTATATTTTTTGTTCACGCATCTTTGCCATGGGCAAAGCTATCTCAACATGGCATTTATAACTAGCTATGCTATTTCGAAGCAAGACCTCGCAAGGTCATTATTTAAAACTTATCTCAATAATATTAACTCACACATACTGTCTTATCTTAACATTCCAGTTCTGCTCGTATTCTTCTCGCACTTTCACACTTTCCCGGTCTTTCACTCTATTTTATAACTAACTTAGATTATCTTCTTTCATTCTGGCCCCAATAAGCATACTCGTCCCGCTTTTATCCGTCCTCCAGCATACATTCCATACCTTTCACACTTATGGGGGGGATTAGTGGTATATCGGGTTTTACTTTATTTTCTTAATAATCTTACAATATTCGAGATTTTACAGTTTTCTTAACATCTAATACTATTTCTATTTTAGTTCCATTTACTTAATTGAAATGTTACAAGACAATATACATTTATTATATTGCTGCACATGATTACTTAAACTCTATTTCTTATATTAACTATATTAACTATTTTGTTACCATATTCAAGGAACTCTTTTCTGTATTCAATAATAATTTTTGACAGGTTTTGTACTGTTATTGCAGTTTGGGTTTTTATTTCCAGATCCGTTCTTTCAGCACTATGAATAGGACATTCCACTAACAGGTGGACCACGTTTTCACCGACACCGGGTTCGCAGGCACACGATGGGTCCGCCTTACACTTGAAGCGAGCCAAGTATTCAGCGAACCCACCGTGCCCCGTTAGAAGCTGGGTTGTAGTGCCGGCAATCGTCATCTTGCGGACGATACTGTACGCCGCCACTGCGCAAGGGAAGAAAACCTTGGTGACGGAGGCGGTCTCGCCCTCCCTGTACCTCTTGTTCCACTCCCCAAGCGTGCTCTGCCTCAGAGCACGCCTGACGAATGAAACAGGGCACAGGCCGTAGTCCGGTGCTCTCTTCAGTGTCAGAGCCGCCTCCTTCGCGAGCACATCTGCTCGCTCATTGCCCTCCAGCCCTGCGTGGGCCTTGACCCAGAATAAGGAGATTTCCTTACCCTGGGCCAATCCGCGCTGAATTGCGGCCCTGGTCTCCACTGCCAAGGGATGGAGGGCATGACGGTTTACTACCGTCAAGAGAGCGGCTCTGCTATCACTGAAGATGCCGAACGTGGACGCGCCACGCCTGAGGACCTCACTGGCCGCTTTGCATAGCGCCAAGAGCTCGGCCTGGTAGACGGTGCAGTAGGGCGAGAGAGCAAGTTTGAGGGCCTTAGTCTCGGTCTCGCTATTCCAAAAGGATAACGCAGCACCGACTCGGCCCTCAATCTTGCTCCCATCGGTAAATATTCTTTCGTCAAATTTATTGACTGCTTTTAATTGTTCCTCGTCTACCAGACTTGTAAACTCCAGGACGGTATGCTCCGCGGGGTGAGGCATCTCCAAAGCCGAGGTCATTCGTTCGACCTCCCTGTCTCCCAACCATGATTGGTTTACCCCTCTCTTGGCCTCATATAATGAGGCCACCTCGTGAACTCTGAGGTCCAGAGGGAGCAACCCAGCCAAGATCAGCGCCGAGTTCAGGGAGACCGTACGATAGGCCTTGCAGAGCTTTTGGGCGAAGCCGCGCTGTACCACGTTCAGCTGCTTTCGGAAACCAAGCTTCTCCGCCGTTGCGTGCCAAGCACTGGCCGCGTACAATATCGTCGGCTCCACGGCCGCCACGTAGATCGTCCGGATCACCTCGGGGTGTAACCCCCAGCTGATCCGGGCCATCCTCGCTAGCTTCCCGTAGATGCCGATCGCCTTTCTGCATATGTTAGAAACGTGTGTGTTGAATGTAAGTTTTTGGTCGATAGTGAGCCCCAGGATTTTAATCTCGTTAGACATGCCAATGTCTATCCCGCCCATGCTAAGGCGCGGGGCATCGTACTTTAATCTACGCGTTATAACCATTGCGCAAGTCTTGTGCGGTGCGAACTTTAATTTATTTCCGATGCCCCACTCCCGCACACGTGCGAGAGAGGCATTGGCATGTCTCTCTATCTCCAGACCGGTATCTCCATCGAACACCAAAACCACATCGTCCGCGAAAGCCTGAACGTAGACGTCCCTGTGCTCCAACTCTTTCAAAAGCGGATTCAGAATCAAGTTCCACAGTAAGGGACCGCCTATCGATCCTTGGACGCACCCTTTCTCCGTGGAGCGTCTACACTCCGCGCCCGCATACCTTACCCTTACACTTCTCTCGCTAAGGTAGCTGCCGATCACCCTCCTCAAATTTGCCGGACACTTTTCCTCAGCCAGTCGTACCTTTATGACAGGCCACCAGGCGCTGTCGAAGGCCCCCTCTATGTCCAGGGACACCATAGTGACTATTTTCTTCTCATGAAGTCTAGCCCCTATGTGCCCCATAAGGTCATAGAGGGCGTCTTCGGTGCTTTTCTGGGGCATAAAGCCGTACTGGCGAGTACTCATCCGCGGCAGTAGATGGTATTTGAGTCGAGTGACCAACATTCTCTCGTACACCTTACCAAGGACGGGCAATAGCCCAATCGGCCTGTACGATTTGGGTTCGGTGTACGAGGTTTTACCTGGCTTCTTCAGTACCACCACCACGGCCTCCTTCCATATTTTAGGAAAGTAGCCGTGATGGAGGCACTGATTCAGCAGCTTCAAAAAGTACAAGGGGTCGGCCCTAATGGCGTGGGTGCAGATGTCGGCTGTAAAGCCATCCACCCCGGGAGCTTTCTTGGGGTTGAATCTGTGAAGTGCATCGATCAGTTCGCCCACCGTAAAATGTGGGTCATTGCTATCATGACCCTCTCCATCTTCTACCTTTTCGGCGGTCTCGCGTATCTGACGATGCACCTCATTATCCTCCTCCAGCTGGTCTCTCGGGTAAAAGACCCGAGCGAGGAGTTCCGCCGAGCCCCCTGCGTCCAGATGGGTTCCATTGTGGATTAGCAGTAGGTCTTCTTCCCTTACTGTGGCCCTCCCTATCATTCTATAAACCCCCTCCCAGACTCCCTCCCTGTCCTGCTTTCCGCAGAAAGTCTTCCAACCTTCAATCTGTGCCATTCTTACTTCCGTTTCATACTTCTCCTTGCATTCTAGGTACCGCGCAACGACCAAATCTATAGATATAATCTATATCGAGGGCTTGAGACCGGCGACCGAATCAAGAAATTCCGTAACGAAAATAAAACCTAACACCCGAGCTCACACGAGCTTCACCGAGCTCGGCCAGGCGTTAGCTTAACGTGGATGTGTATGGACGTGCGAGACGAGCTGTATAATTAATATATAATTTTATATTATATATATAAATAATTAAAATTGTATAAGTTGATAAAAAATGCTATGCAATAGCTTTACCGCGGCAGTCCCCGATTGCCACTGAGTGCCACACGTTTTTTAATCAAGATTATATTAGCTGACTTTGAGCTAGATGTGGCTGTTTAAAAGAATGTGCCACAAGATTTAATTATTTGCTAGTAGAATAACACGTTTGCTTAAAATGTGGGTTACACATCAACATTTCTTTTGTGTTATATCAGAGATACGTTATACCGTATTGCAACATACGTTTCACGTACTAGTTATTAGGTAAAACTGTTTCAACAGTTACAATTTGATATCTACAGAATCATAATTATAATAGCTTTTAATAGGTTGCACCAGTCGTGGTCACAAGCAGACTGAACCCGGTCGAAACGTCAAGCTATTTACAGTAAATAAGCATGATCGCGTTAATACCTTTTACACTAATTCGGTCTTATTGTTGCGGCTAATCTCTGACACTGCTGGGCCGATTTTAACCGCACTTTCACTAGCATATAGCTTATGTTATAAGAAGTAACTTAGGCTACATTTTATCCCGTAAATAAGCATGATCGCGTTAATACCTGTATTTACACTAATTCTCTCTTATTGTTACGGCCAATCTCTGAAAAGGCCGGGCCGATTTTAACCGCGCTCATTAGTATATAGCTTTTGTTATAAGAAGTAACTTAGGCTACATGTTATACCGGAATTACGAAGGGAACTAGATCTACGCGGGTGAAACATCAGTGCTACTTACAATTTAATTGACTTGGTGTGCATGTTGGGTACCTATTTGAAGTAATGTGTAAATGTAATCTTAACTCTCAACACCCGATAAACCTATAGAAGCGTTCGTAGTCCGGCTTCATTGATTCATTCATCTTTTTAATCATAACTACACGTCTAAGTATCCGCACACTTTGACCTTTCCGTTTATTAGCAACTAGGTGACCCCCACGGCTTCGCCCGTGGCCTATTTTGACCTTACCACGCATCTTTTTAATCCCGTCGTTTATAAATTCTATAATATTGTATAAAAATTTACTAGATTTGTTGACAATTCTGATTAATGCTCCGTTCTCCAGGGTGATAATGTATAGTCTATAGCGTTCCTAGATAAATAGGCTATCTAACACAAAAATATTTTTTCCAATCCGACCAGTAGTTCTTGATTAGCGCTTTCAACCAAACAAAAAAATAAACTCTTCAGCTTTATAATATTAGTATAGATCTGCTCACGTGGGTCTTCGTATGTAACTCTCGGTCTACCCTAACTCCACGATCACGGGCGGCATGAAGTTATGATACGTTTAGCTTAAGTCGATCTTTTCTGTTCATCCAGCGGCCATGAAGGGGCACATTATTGGGCCGCCAACTTGAGGGATGTTATTTGTCAAGTGGACTATGAGAGTGAGCCTTATTTTACTAGATGTCACCAAGGCTTTCCATTTGAGCGTAATATAAAAAATATCCGCGCGTTACTTTAGAAGTCTATTTCGAAAGTATTTAAATACTGGTTGACGCCCGCGGCTCAGCACGCGTGGTGAAGTTTTCCAGTTCCCGTCTCTCACAGGAACTTGTTCCCGGGATAAAAAGTAGCCTATGTGTTATTCTGATGTGTAAGCTATATTATTGTAAAGTTTCATCAAATCCATTCGATAGATTTTGCGTGAAAGAGTAAAAAGTATCGATACTTACAAAATTACGCGTTTATACTATTAGTAGGATAGTCACCTACCTAAATACGATGTATAAAATCTTCTGACTTTAGGCTTTATTATGGTGTAAGAGATAGGTGCAGGATCAATTGAGAATTTTTGATATTTAAGTAACAAAACACTTGCCTGTCATCAAAATAATCATCCTGATCATGTAAAAGAGCTGATCTTTCATCATTATTCGCGAAATCTGTGTCGTATAACAAAAACGTCTTGTTCATCCGCATTTTACAAAATCACTGAAACTTTAGCCACTGTACTGGAAATTATGAAAAAAAAAAGCACAGTGTTCCTTTTTTAAATGATATGGCGCACTTTATGTTGTGTTGTCATAATTATGTAATTTTAATTCACTTTTAACCACTTCTTTCCACGTGTCTACCATTTGGCAAATTATTATCGATCTTTTGTTTATTAATATATTGTTTTATGTTAAATCACTGAAACCTTAGCCACTGTACTCGAATTATGAAAAAAAAATCCGCACAGTGTTCCTTTTTTAAATGATTTGGTGCACTTTATGATGTGTAGACATACAGAATTTTGATTAACTTTTAACCACTTCTTTCCACGTGTTTACCATTTGGCAAATGATTATCGATGTTTTGTATATTAATATTTTGTTTATTATATATTATTGTAATAGTAACTATTGTACGGACGTTTATTAAAGTAATCAGTTGGCTCTGAACTGAATCCAGCGGGTCTACAGATAACGCAACCGTCGCGGCTGGACGCCCAGCCATTGGTTGCTAATAGAGAAATTCAGATTGCAAATGGCCTTGGTTATTGACGAAATTGAATGTAAGTAATGAGGCATTAAAAAAACTGTATAATTTAACCTTTTTAATAAAAGTTCATTTGCATACTTTTTATTTTACGCGCAAAGCTCTGTTTGTCTGTTCCGCGTGCCTTCTAAATACACTATCACACGGGCGTAGTCAAAGGGGGGGGGGGGGGGGTTAGGGGGTTCGAACCCCAAAATGTTAACGATATTAACAATCATCATCATCCGAGCGTCTGTCCGAGATGTGTTCACGGCGCCCGGGGCTGTTTTTCTATTTTTACTCCTCCGCTTCGCACGGTTATCGGTATCCCTAGTAGTGAGACTGCGGATGCGAGAGTTCCTCCACACAACCACCGCTGTATTTTAATTGCCGCGACACGCACCGTTTGCTTGTGACTCTAACAGAGACCAAAGGTGTTATAGACCTGTACCTTCTGACCGGCATTTTTGGAGTGGCCCAATGGGGTACACCAGCAGATCGAAACGATTTTGAATTTTCAATTAAAATAAAACTTTTCGGACCCCAAATCTATTTGGAGCGCAGTAGGTCAGAAGTATACTTTATTAATTGGCCCTTTCGGCTCGGAAATTAAAATTTAGAGATGCTCGGAAAAGTCCTTAATTCTTCCGGTATTAAACCTGTTTATCACACAAACATCTTAAAATACACACTTACTGTCCGTTACGAAGAAGTCTATCCCAATACTTTTTAATTTTATAAATTAATAAAAAAAAAATTTCAAATAATGAAATTTTATAAAAAAATCTCGTTCGTTGTGACCTTGTTGGGGCTTTTCTATCTCTTTTTATACCAGTGAGGTGGCAGAAAAGCATACGGCCCACCTGATAGAAAGTGATCACCGTATCCTATGGACGTTTGCAACACCCGCACTGCGCAAAGGTGCAGAACTCGCGCTGCCTTTTGAAGGACCCCATATTGTAGATGTAAGCGTACGCAAAATAAAGCCCCAAAAGTACGCCAAGTGCATTTTCTGGGGGGCTTTCTATTAAAGAAAGAATTCGCTAAGAAAAGCCTTTGCGACTCTAAAAAGTTAATAAGCTCTGTGCACCAAGACTCAAAGACCGATTTCACCGCATTGTTGTAGTCCCACTTTGGCGGTAAAGTACCCCTCCATAGTAACGTTGTAATAGTCAGCCGTAGTAGTATCGTGTAATGCTGTCGGTATGTCCCCATGCACGGCCTCAACTGCTTAGACAGTTCTTCTCGAGGTTGGGGCATACACTGGAATACATTGGATATGTTCAGGAATACCTATCGGCGAGCATTAAGTAAGCTTTAATATTAAGTATGCTTCCCGAGCCGACACAGTGCTGCTTCCTCATACTTACGTTACTAATAACGTCATTTATCAAAAACCGATACAGCCCTTGAAGGAATGCCTTTCATTACCTTTCCGAAAGTAGAAAAGGACTGTGGACGCAAGGGTTAGTGTGCCCTCCCCCTGTCTTCGGAGCTCGCATGAACTCAATATGGGCCAGTTTATGCTACGAGTACCCAGTTCTCCTCAAGTTCGGTAAGGCACTCGTCCAGCCGTAAGGTATTTCCATAGGTTGCCAGAATCAATCGTGTATGCTACTATAGCCCGCAGATTCTTGGCATCCTCTCTTCCGCCTTCACCCCGATCGCTACCGTAATCGAGAACAGCGGAAGTGCCGGGAACTGGGGCCGTTTCTTGTTTGTGCCTTCATATTAGGCGGGTTTGTCCTTAGTATACCACGCTGGGCAGACAGGTTGGTACAGGGTTATGTCCCAATTTTTCCTTTTCTTCGTTATGACCTCATGTTTGTTGGTCAGCAGGTGCATCACTCGCAGGTGAGGCTGGATTGGACCCCGAGGATGTAGGTAGGGCTCTATCGCATCTAAAATCTGCTTTAGAGTGCTTAAATTATTGTGCGATCTATCCAAAAATTTACACATATTACAAGTATTGGAACCCCCCTCCCCACCCTCAAAACTAAAACTAAAACCTGACTGATCACCAGGCTTCGCTATCTGTGCATACTTCTTACGTATCCTGCAGATTCATTAATCGCTTCATACATGACGTCTGGGTATCTGAGTACTTTTGACTTATCCGTTTTTGAGCATGTTACTCAAAAACGGATAAGTCAAAAGTACAAGTGGTCTTTATATGTAAGCCTCGAAATATCTTGATACTTAATTCGAGTAGTTTTATTTCTGAAAGAGATACAGTAAGGTTATTCCCCGAATGGTTTGGTAGGGCAGTTAGTAAAAATTCAGGGTTTCAGAAGGTTTCAAGGTTTATTTGCAAATGAGGTCAGCATTTATGGGAAAATCACTTGTAACACTCAAAAGCAGTGGCATACCCTAATGCTGTGAGTTATTTTCTGTTAATGTAATTCACGCTTTACTTATAGCTTGGTCCACTTTCAACCCCCGACGGAAAACGAGGGGTGTAATAAGTTTAACCTGAGTGTCTATGGCCTCATAGCATCCGAACGGATAGACCAATTTTAATGCGGATTGTTTTTGTTGGAAAGTTCATATGATCGAGATGGTTCTTATTAATAGATTTTGAAGATAATTTTTAGACGATCAAGGGAACTTACTAATGTCCACAAGTTCGATTGTTGTGAAATTTGGTATATTGGTACTATGATGGTACATCTACTACCAAAAAAAAAATCATAATTTTGTATTCTTAGTTAGTAAGTTGAAATTAATTTCAGAGTGAGTGCCCACTGATGACTCAAAGCAAAGGTGTCTTTCTCACCTAGTTTGAGAGTCAGAGGTAATCATACCTGTATTTTTTTTTATCGCCTAGATTATTCAAGTCTTTGTTATTTATTATTAATTTCAACATTTTCAACCTGTAGCGGCTGAATAAAGAAAGAAAATTATTATCTATACTAATATTATAAAGCTGAAGAGTTTATAAGCGACGGGATTAAATAGGTGCGACGGGATGTCGAAATATTCCATGTGGGGCTGTGGGGGTCATCTAGTTATTAATATAAACTGAAACATGCTACTGTACGTGGTACTATTACTTATTCTGTGCTACAGCATCAAATAGTGCAACACAACTCCTCATAAAATTCCAGCATGATATCATATTTGGGCTTAATGGTTGTTGTTTTCTTTGGTTGTGGGGTTTTAAATTTATAAATTAATCCATACTAAAATACATAGTCAGGTCATAAATTCTGTCACATGTTTAATATAAAATAATTGAAACAAGTTTATTCATTATGTAACCATGTATATACCAAAATGAACTTAACAAAACATAGATTCTTATGACAATAAAGTTTATTCAAAATGACCTCCGTGATTTTGAATACAGGCCTTCTGCGCGGCCAGTCGTCTATCGCAGCACGAACGAGGTCCATGTCAATATCGGCGGCTGCCTTAATCAAGGATGTCTTGAGTGACTCCAAATTGGGATGAGGCTTTGAGCACGCCTTTTCCTCCAAGTGTTGCCATATCTTGTAATCTAACGGACTCAAATCTAGACTGGAGGAGGGCCAGTCTTCGTGCCGGATGAAGACGATTTCACGCGCCGCCAGCCAGTCTTGTGTGTTCTTCGGTCTATGAGCTGACGCCGAATCTTGTTGGAATACCCAGTGCCTGTTATTGAACATGGTATGAGAAACAGGTTCCACAAGGTTCGTCAGGACTGTATTTTGATACACAACTGCATTCGTTTTTACACCTTTCTCACAAAAATGTACCTCTGTTAAGCCCCAATAAGAAACTCCCAACCATACCATGAGCGAGGGTGGAAAATGACCTCGTTGGACACGCGGAATACGGTTGCTCGCTTCTTCACTACTGTGTGCGTACACCTTATTATTTTGTTTGTTGTAGCTCTCTTCTACAGTAAAAATTTTTTCATCCGAAAAAAGAATTTCCCGATATTTTTTTCCCGCGTACCGCTTCAACAAAGCGCGGCATCTCTTCAGTCTCAGGTCCATTAGACGAGCATTTAAACGATGTCCTGTTTTTCCTCGATATGACCGAAGCCCTAAGTCTTCATTTAACACCCTTTTCCCCGTGGTTCTGCTTAACCCCATCTGAAGGGCCAACAGTTTCTGCTTACGTTTGGGATTTCTTTGACTGCTGGAGTCCTAACAGACCGAGGGCGACCACTTCTTGACCTGTCAACTATACTAGTCTTCATTGTATCGTTTGATGGTACGATAAACGAATCTTTTGGTTATATTAAAATTTTTCAGTATGTCAAAAATTTTAATTGGCGCGTAACCGCAACTATGCAACGCAATAACTACAACACGGTCTTCTTTAAGCGTCCACTCCATATTTAAAAATGAGTAAAATTCTAAAAAGTATACATTTTTATTTTCATGCACAATTCGAAATTCGAATTCAATTAACTTTTTTGTGGCCAGCATTCTAAAAGTAAAGTTTTTTACTGTGTGACAATACTTATGACCTGACTAGGTATATATCGGCGACAACGCCGCATACTTGTCTTCGCTCAAGACTACCGACCTCCATGACCGGATGCCTGAGGACGGCGGGTGGGCTGCTCGCCGTCCTTACAGAAGCAGGCCCAAGACGTTGGCATGACGTGAATATTTCACGCACGCCTCATGCTCCAAGAAGCCGGATAGTACCCGAACCAACCCCCAAAGAAGCGGGATAACACCCGATCCCTAGGTGATGCCGCGGTGGTTGCCAAAGTCTGCCGGGAGCTCTGGGACATCTTTCCGAGGAGTTACCCGGGGCGTCCGGCAATAGACAGTTAGGCGGGGACTGTGTGGTTTTAGCTGGTTCGAGTCCGACAAGACATCCGAGAGGTTTTCCACAATAAAAAAAAATACTAATATTTAAAGCTGAAGAGTTTGTTTGTTTGGTTGAACGCCCTAGGAACTACAGGTCGGATTTGAAAAATTATTTTCTTGTTGGATAGCCCATTTCTCGAGGAAGGCTACAGGCTAAATATCATCACGCTACTACCCTGGAGAGCGGAGCAGTTATCATAAACAAAAAAACAGTCGACAAATCGGGCAAATTTTATTGCATTATTGTAGAATTTATAAGCGACGGGATTAAATAGGTGCGACATGAGTTCAAACTATGCCACGGGCGAGGCCGTGCGGGCTCTATACCAATCTAGTCTTTTATATCACATCAAGGTTTCACATTTATACTTCGGAGCGGTACACATTAGAACTGAAAGTTATTTCACACATATTTACACCCTTCCAATTAAGAGTAATTTTGGTCACGGGCTTGTAGTCTCTCAGGGCCGTATTACAGAACGTTTCTCAAAACCCAAGCAATGCTTGAGCGGATAGTTTTACAAGGCAACGATCGTTTCTCAAGTATTGAGTATCATTTTGTAAGAGTCTACTACACTAACAGCACGCTATGATGGCCGTTCATTTCACATTTTCGTCTCACACTTTATATGTATACTATTCCGTACTTTACACGAAATTTGATTGGATTTGGAGCCAAAGGTCCATTGTCATTTGGCTGCTAGAAGCTGCTATTGTTAGGCTTTTAATTTGAGCATTATTAGGAACAACTGTTGTCTAACCTCCCTATCCCCTACCTGCGTCGAAATTACGTTCATGGGTCAACAGGTGAGGTTGTTTTGACCCGGAGTCGCAGATCTTATACTAGCGGCACGCTATGATGGCCGTTTGACATATTACGTTAATGCATAAAAAATATTTTTTTATGAAATATAAAATCCTTACTTTACTTTTAAAAATTTTTGTTTTACTAAAGTATCGGTTAAGATTGACAAACCGAGTTTACTGAGATCCCTCCAATGGGCTACTTTTCAATGAGTTATATTTACGTTCTTTTTGGGTATTAGGTACTTGCCAGTCTCAAAGGAAAGCCTTATAGCAGACACTGTTCAGTCAGTATGTGCACCAGCTTATAGATATGATTAATGAGGATCTGGAGATTCAGAAATTATGGTGATCCAATCAACTCAGACTTTATATGTATACTACTCCGTACTTTACACAAAATTAGATTTAAATAAATATCCATCACGCCTTATCCCCGAAGGGGTGGCAGAGGCATATTATATGCCCACTTTTCACCGTGTGGATTCCTGTCCCACGTAATAGGTGGTGAGCCCATTGCCGTGTTGAAATAGACAGACGCAGGTTGTGGCTACCTGCTGTTGAAATTTTTAAGCCGCCTATAAGGCCTTCAACTAGGCTTAACGACTGCCATTTTACTGGCAACCGGGACCAACGGCTTAACGTGCCTTCCGAAGCACGGAAACGCTCGCAAATGTAAATGCCACAAAGTGGTCACCCATCCGACGACCAGCCATAGTGAAAGTTGCGTACCTCAGTGATCGTTTACCGAACACTGAGACCGCGGGGCCACGAGCGCTTTGTTTTAAATTCAAAATTAGAATTACTTCGCTTCTAAGCGCTCATAGCCTCGCTAACTCTGTGTTATGTAAACAATCACTGCGTTAAGGCACTTTCACTATGGCTGGTCACGGATGGGTGACCGCATTGTGGCATTTACATATAAGAGCGTTGTCGTACTTGGGAAGGCACGTTTAGCCGTTGGTCCCGGTTGCTAGTAAAATGGCAGTCGTTAAGTCAGGTTGAAGGCCTAAAATTTTTTTACAGCAGGTCGCCACAACCTTCTCTTGTCCATTTCAACACGGCAATGGGTTCACCTCACCACCTGTTACGTGACACAAAAATGTACATGGTGAAATCTAGGCGTATAATATCTCTGCCACCCCTTCGGGGTTAAGGCGTGATTGATAAACATTATATTTACATACTGACACCGACGTTTCGAATGCATTGCAGCGTGGTCGCGGCTGAACTGCGACGCTGGAGACGTTAAAATCGTCGGTGTAAGTAAATAAAAATTTATATCACGTGAAATCCCAAGTTATATATAACTAGGTTAACTTCCCCTCCGGCTTCACCCGCATACATACATACTTCGAACCCCCGTTTCACCTAATCCCTTCGCTTATACCTAAATTCTACAATATTGCATAAAAATTTGCCCGATTTGTCGACATTTATGGCTACAGCTCCGCTCTCAAGGGTAATAGCGTGATGTTATATAGCCTATAGCCTTCATTGACAAATTCACAAAATGAGTTTTTTAAAGCCCACCAGTAGTGCCTGAGATTAGCGCGTTGAACCAAACAAAAAAATTCTTCAGCTTTATTATATTAGTATAGAAAACATAATAAATATATTCATATTTAGTAAATATAAAATCATTATTTTATATCAATGGTTACAAAAAGAATGGAAACTATCTTTACCCTGCTAAAGAAAAGCTGCTTTAGGAAATAACAACATTGATGGTGTTGTAAAATTTTTGAAAAACGCAAAGTTACACAGCAGCACCGGACAGGAGGAGTACATGTTTCGCAGTTCCAGCCTGAGAGCATAGAGTACAGTCATTTCCACGAGGCCATGAAAATGTTTAGCGCAATATATCCCACCACTCTTGAACACATCACTGACAAACTGATGCGGAAAGCGCCGTCTGTTCTTGGAGAGTTTATCAGCGGCAACAGTTTGTAAGAGGCTGCATTATCCGTATCCCACGGTAACAACTACACGTGGCGTTACAAACAATAAGTGTATTTGTGGTGTATTTTTTATTATTTTATTTTTTTTATTGATTTACACGTGTAAGTTTTAAGTTTATCCATATATGTTGCAAGACTGCGGTGATGGTGGCATTTTGAATGTAAGTAGTCAACCGACCTCGTCTCTAAATTGCTTGGTTCGCTGTCCTAATTGTTCCCAAGCTCGTTTTTTTAAGGGTCAGCGAGGTTTGAAAGTACATTTTGGGAAGGTACATAAATCCCAAAATGTACTTTCGAACATATCAACGTTTGAGGCCCAGCAGATAAAAATTTCTTTTTGGCAAACTATATCTAAATATAAAAATTCTGTTCCGGTTTTAAAAAGGATTCCTCGTGCTGCAAGACCTGCAGTGGCACAAAACCTAGCCCACTGTATTGGCCTTGTAGTACGGGAGAATTCTACTTTTGCTTGGGAGCAACTACTTACCTTTTCTTATAGGATTCTACATATTTCTAAAAATCAGACAACCAATAAATCTTTGACTAGCCAAATTAAAGAAAACTGTAATTCGTCGCGTTTATTTGACCCCAAATTCACAACCTTCCATAAGAATTCCATTTATCATTATGTAGAATCTAAATTAAGAGAAGGTGACATAAGAGGAGCATCCAGGTTATTATTTAGTAGCGACGTGGTGGCGCCTTGCTCTCCAGATACTCTTGCTGATCTGAGGAGCAAGCATCCTGCGCCAATAGATGACTTGTCCTTTCCCGATCCTCCAAATTCTGAATCTGACTTTTTGATTGTTTCAGCCAAGGAAGTTCTGACAGCTGTTAACTCCTTCCGTAGTGGTTCTGCTGGTGGCCTTGATGGTTTGACTCCACAACATTTAAAGGACCTATTGGGTCCGGCCGCTGGGGAGGCCGGCGAGGCACTCTTGAAGGAGCTAACAGGTTTGGCTAACCTTATGTTGTCCGGCAATGTGGACGAAGGCATCATCGACATCCTTTATGGTGCCAATCTGTGTGCTCTTCGCAAGAAGGAGGGTGGAATTCGTCCCATTGCCGTGGGATGTACTTTCAGGCGTATGGTAGCCAAAATTTGCTGTCAGTTTTATAAGGAAGAACTGTCTGGCAAATTCCAACCCATACAGCTCGGTTTTGGATCAAAAGGGGGTTGTGAAGCTGCCATACATGCCCTGTCTACTTACCTTGGCTGCGGGAAAGGAGAGGTCATTCTTAAAGTTGACTTGAAGAATGCCTTTAATTCAGTAAACAGGGACACTTTGTTGACACAAGCCAAATTGGAAACACCCAAAATTTTTAATTTTCTTTGGCAGTGCTACAGAAACCCATCAAAATTAATGTATAAGGAAAATATTTTAGATTCTGCAGTGGGTTGTCAACAAGGTGACCCTCTCGGGCCACTCATTTTCAGCTTATCAATACACCCAATAATTAGCCAGCTAAATTCTAAATTTAACGTCTGGTATTTAGATGACGGCACTCTAGGAGGAGATGTAGACACAGTTTTCAGAGATTTGGCATTGATAAAAGATAAATTTAAATTAATTGGTTTGGATCTGAATCCTTCAAAGTGTGAAATTTTTCTAAATGACAATATTGATAGTGTTTCTACTATTTCAAAATTCAATGTTTTGGCTCCAAATTTGAAAATCCTTCAGAATTGTTCTCTACGCCTCCTTGGGTCTCCCGTTCTAGAAGATGCCTATGAATCTTTCATTGAGGAAAAGATCAAAAATTTTTGTGAAGTTTCGGATCGACTCCTTCAAATAAATATACAATCGGCCTTTACAATTATTCGGTATTGTCTTTTCGTCCCAAAATTAACTCATGCCCTTCGCTCATCTCAATTTTTTAAACATCCGACCCTTTTGGAAAATATGGACAAAATTATTCATACCACGCTTTCCAAAATTTTGAATGCAGATTTGGACAACCGAGCATGGCTCCAAGCGTCTTTACCAATACGCTGGGGCGGCCTCGGTGTTCGTAACATCTCTGATATAAGTTTACCTGCATTTTTGTCTTCAGTACACGGCACTGATGAATTGACCAGGAAAATTTTAATTCCTACACTGGTCAATTCTGAAGTGCCAGGCAAGATTGAAGCCATAAATTTTTGGAAACTTAAGTGCCCAGATACTGTTTTACCGACCAACCCGTGCTCCCAGAGGCAGTGGGATAGGCCGCTCTGCAACGAGGTTAGAAAAAATTTATTGAACACGTGTTCGAATGTTGCAGAACGTGCTCGCCTATTGGCTGTGGGAGAATGGGAGTCAGGTGTTTGGCTTCAGGCTCTTCCATCGCCCAACATAGGTACTATGTTGGACGACACTACATTCAGAATTGCTGTCTGTCTTCGTTTAGGTGCTCCCTGCGTTTCTCCGCATTGCTGTCAATGTGGTGAAGTAGTCGACAGCCTTGGGCATCACGGTCTCTCATGCAGCAGGAGTGCAGGTCGCAGGTCACGTCATGCATACCTTAATGACATTATCCGTCGGGCTCTTGTCACCGCCGGTGTTCCAGCCGTTCTAGAACCTAATGGTTTGGCGCGTGACGATGGCAAGAGGCCAGACGGTATGTCATTGGTGCCATGGAAGATGGGAAAGCCTTTAGTTTGGGATGCAACTTGTGTTGACACCCTGGCTCCTTCTCATCTTCATAGCACGGCGAGTTGCGCTTGTGCTGCTGCTGCATCCGCCGAGACTCTCAAGCGGCGCAAATATAATAATTTAATAGGTAATTATATTTTTGAGCCGTTTGGGGTCGAGACACTGGGCTCGTGGGGCCCAAGTGCTCGTTCACTGTATAGTGATATCGCAAAGCGACTGGTCGATTCTTCTCGTGACCATAGGGCTGGCCTCTTTCTCGCTCAGAGAATAAGCATTGCCATACAACGTGGCAATGCGGCCAGCCTTATGGGAACCTTACCGGTTGATTTTGATGGGGAGGAATTCTTCGACACCTAGTCGGGGCATCATTGTCAGTCTTGTAATAATTCCCACCACCCGCCCCCTTCTTTTTGTATTGTTTTCTGTAAATATGTTAAATTTTAATTTGTTAATAACCATGTAATTATTATTTCATTGTTTAGTATAGATGTATGTATGAGTATACACGCGAAAGTTTCAAAATAACATTGGTGTAGGCAGATCTTACTTGTTCTCTTCTGAGTTACGATGTTACTAGGTGTGCCTTGCCTTGCAAATTTCTATGACCATAATGATTGGAGCGGAGCTGGAGCATGGACCAACAAGAGTAAATATTTAACGCTGAAAACATCTCAGTAAAAAAATAAGATGTTTAAGCATAATGAGGAGTAGGTTTTTCATAAAGAAATTAGTTAAAATGTTGTAGCGAAATTTAAATTGTTAATGGGAAATTCAGTAAAATAATAAAATAAGCTTGTGCTTTCTATATGTAGGTTTATTTAATAAATTACAGTCAGTTGAATGCTCCGCTCCAATTATATGCTGCAAGCGAAGCAGTACTGCAAGTAACTGCGGCCTTCCTAGCTAGTAGGTACAACGATGGTTTCAGTCATCGGTAGTCTGAGGGCCGTATTCCAGAACGTTTCTCAATACTCAATCAACGCTTGAGAATAGTATTTATAAGGCAAAAAGAAGTCTCAAGTGTTGATTGAGTATTGGATTGGGAAACGTTCTGGAATACAGACCTCAATGTGTTGCCATGTCATTTTATGTAAACAGTAAAAAAAAAAGTCGTAAAGAAGTTTCGCTTCTTACCTGTGTACTCTGGTATACACACTTTTTTTTATTTAGTATGTAAATCTTAGCGTTTATGAGTGCTGGAGTTTCTGACCTCTTATCAGTACAACACATGTCATGTCATGTGATATAGATAGTGAGAGTTGATTTATTTATAGTTCGACGACCTACTAACGTTTGTTTTACGCAAATAGGAATTGTTTTATATATAAATTAATATTGTGGGACTTTTTAATGTACACAACCACGTCTAGCCAAAAAAAGTAAGCTAATAAGCTTATCGGCACGAAATACAATATTTATTTTTATTTGAGGTTTGAGGGTTTTTATTGTATGAATATTATATACTACCTAATACAAGTGGCTGCGCAGGAGTGGTAAAGAATTTCCGCACCTGTTTCCGACAGGAATATATTACCTGCATAAAAAGTAGCAATTAGTGAAATGTATATAGTAGCGTATAGTATGCCTCTGCCTACCCCTTCGGGGTAAAGGCGTGACAATATGTATGTATGTATAAAAAGTAGCATATACAGCACTCAGAGATGATACACCTTATTAATAGTTAAAGAATTTTCAAAATCGGTTAAGTAGATATAGAGTTCGAAAATCATGAACACAGACTTTACCTGTTTATAATATTAGTATGTATAACTAATTGAATCAGGCGTTACATGGCGGAAATCTATTTTAAAAATCTATAATTATATTGTTTTTAAATGTTATTTTTGCAATATTCCGCTTTTTTAGAATGTCGTACGATGTCGACACATGTTTCGCCTACACACGAGGCATTAAAAAGAATGTTTGGCAGCAAAAATACGTATGTGTTCACCTCAACCTTTAGTAGTTCGAACGCAACCAAACGATAGCGCGATGTAGACTTCTAGTTGTTTTGTCTATTTTTGAATAAATTAAGTGAAACCGAAATGTGGAAGTCTGTTTGTTCGTTCAGCAAAGTACACCCATTAGGTACACACATTAGTATGTATTATTTAAGAAAAGAAAGTAGGTATGTATATAAGCAGGTATGTAAATAAGCAGGAATGTATATAAGCAGGTATGTATATGAGTAGGTATAGCTCTCTTATTGAAAATTTTCTACTCCCTCTTCTCTCACCTCATAACTCGATAATACCATTGCAGGATAACAACATCCCTAGTAGGAACGTTCCTCATAGCGCAGTAAGTTCAGTAGTCATGTGGTTGGATACTGTAAGGGCTAACCTCAAGAAAAGTAGGCGACCTAAATAGGGTAATGCGATACTTCATCAGTAATAGGGTTATACTAGGAAGGCCGCAGTCACTTGTACTACTGCTTCGCTTGCAGCATATATTTTGAGAATCAGTTAAATGCTCCATTTAATTCATTCTGAAGCGCTCGTGGTTCCGCGGACTCAGTTTTCTGTAAACGATCACAGCGTTAAGCAACTTTCGCTATGGTTGGTCACGGATGGGTGACCACTTTGTGGCATTTACATTTGCGAGCGTTTCCGTGCTTTGGAAGGCGCGACAAGCTGATGGTCCCGGTTGCCAGTAACATGGCAGACGTTAAGTCGTCAACACGGCATGGACTCACCACCTATTACGTGGAACAGGAATACACATGGTGAAAAGCGGACTTATAATATGCCTCTGCCACCCCTTCGGGAATAAGGCGTGATAGATAAATTAAATGATTCTAATTTATAAAATAATCCTCTATTATAAACCTATATAGACTGCCTCGGGGGCGCAAGTGATAGTGTCTATATTGTATCGTACGTACACCCTTGCATGGAATACTGCTCATAACTTTTAGAAGCTTTACGACGAACATGGGTCGTCAATTTGAGGGCCGCAGTCAATAGTCTTGTAGATTTTGATAGTGGCCCCTAAATCACAATATGTCGTTGTCATACCAACCATCAAGCAAGCGACGTCATTTTGGTAACCTAAATACTCTTATTAAAAAAAAACATTAGAGATAACAAAACCGTGTCACATTGCCGCCATACACATATCACGTGAAAGTACTGGGAACACAACCTACAATAAATTGGTGGATTGTGGGCTTAGCATGCCTCTGATTACCCCTTTGCGGACAAATTATAATTATATGCTATACATATACGAATGGATGGACCACTACGCTGCTCTAAGATTTGAATAACGGCCCCTGAAATTGATATTTGAGCAATAGAGATATAAAAATTGCTATTGGTAATCCATCAGGCACTTTGTATGAAATGATGTTCTTCATTTTAAGTTAAGCACGTTATTAGACACACTGACATACTATTGTAGTCTTCGGTATTAGACCCACGCTCACAGTTTAAACTAGTGTCGAATACGAATTTCAAGTCATCTGGGGTGTATTTTTGATATTTTAGACTTTTCTGCCGCATATATTTTTGAAAAATCTAAAACACTCGTAGCTCATATGGATGTCGAAATCTATACTAATATTACAAATCTGTTTGCTTGAACGCGTTAGACGGCTTAAAGTACCTTCCGAAGCACGGAAACGCTCGCAAATGAAAATGCCACAAAGTGGTCACCCACCCAAGGACCAGCTATAGCTATAACGATCACTATTTACAGAACACTGTTTTAGCGGGCCACGAGCGCTTTAAACAAACCGAAATATATAAAACCATCAGAAAAAAGCCTTCCTCATTTTCTTGCCGGTTCTTCCCAGGCGGGCCGCGTTCCGAACCGGTGACGGTCACTTTAAATATTTTAAATAGTGTATGACATTTTGTAAGCACCGTTAAAATGGTTTATGCAAAATAAAGATATTTTTATTTTATGTCATCAAATATGGCAAATTTTGCGAACATTGTTGGGAGCAAATGTTAATGCCATCTGACATTTCCATCCTAACCAACCCCGTAACAACAACGCCTGCGTTAGTCAGCAGATGCACCGCAACAGATAAGGACGCTTGAGTCCCGGAGATCTCGGTCTTCTTTGGATGTAAGAGTCACCCATGGAGGACAGTTCTCGACTTCGTTGAACCACCGCACTCTGGCTCACTTTTAGTATCCGCAACTCTCTTGGCGACTTTCTGGCATCCGAGCGCAGCATATATAACCGGTGTCTTGGTGACAGCTCGGATACTGTTTCGCTATTAAAAAAGTGTTTCAGTCGCCGCTACTGGCATCTTTAAGTGTGCGGGAAGCACTCGGCGGCTATATCTGACTTCTAAAAAGTTACTAAGTCGCCAGCTGCGGATACTAAAAGATGCTATTCTGCTGCGGCCCTAAGGGGCAATATATGATCGTGTAAATTTAAAAATTGAAGACAAAGAAAGAAGTATGTTCTACTACTCACCATCCATCAGTCAGCTTCTCTTTCTCCCAATCGGCTCCATCGTCTTTATTCTTCATTGTCACGTCACGTCACAACTTTTCTATCTCACTATGGAGTTTTGACACATACCTACAACTCCTAATGTTCACGAACTACTAAATATTGTAATATTTACTAATGAGTGTTGTTAACAAGTGCATTTGGTGCATAAGTATGAGAAAGTGAGTTTTTTGTCCTTCTTACACAACAGGTTTTGCCATATGGAAATCTTCATAGATTTCACCTCGTTTTTGGCATTTTACTAAAGTGTGGAATGCCCGGAGGTTTTCTCTAGTAAATTATTAAGAAATAAATGAAAAGAAAATTATACATACAGATTATATATACCTGCTATTTAAGTTAAAGGTTAAGTCAAGGACCTAAACAATTAACACGTGTGTAAAATTATTCCTAATTATCGCTTTTACAAACTGAAAAAGCCTTTACGGCTGTAAATTTGGCCCTCTAGCTTACGTTTCTGTTATCGATAAGTGCGTTAAATATTTTACGTGAATACCGCGACTCGGCAAACGTACTGTAGGATCCTGCTAGATGCACTGACGTCCTGGTAAAGGTTCGGAGGGAGGGACTGGACGCGAAAGGCGCAGGACCATGTGTTGTGTCGTGAATTGGAAGAGGCCTACGTCCAGCAGTGGACTGCTATAGGCTGATTTGATTGATTGATGATCTGTACTGGAATTGATGACCACTTGTGGCATTCCATTTACGAGCATTTTCGGGCTTTGGACAGCACGTTCACCTATTGGTTCGAATCGCAGAAACGTGTCAGTCGCTAAGCCAAGTAGAATTATGGACGTCTTGAAAATTTTCAAATGCATGTAGCTCCCTATCTGTTTAAGGTTTGTTTAAAGACAAACACGAGGCTCCTTGCTGTTTAAACTAAGTATAAGTAAAGCCAGTGCATCGCGTAACGAAGCGACAAATTGAAAAAAAAGGTCCTGAGAACATTCTCCTGTTTTTAAGTTGGTTAAAAAATCTATATTGAATTTAAAATCTTAATATTGCATGATTTGGGCTAGATATCCCATAATACGACCTATATTATTTTTCAATGGGTTCACCACCTGTTACGTGGGACAAAAATGCATCCGGTGAAATGTGGGCGTATAATATGCCTCTGCCTACCCCTTCGGGGATAAAGGCGTGACAATATGTATGTATGTATTTTTTTTTTAAATAACCCGAATTACAATCTTTCGCTTGACTCGTCTCAAAAAAACATTATAATCTTTTTTTTTAAACTAGGCTTAAGCTAGTACATAGTTAAATTCATATATTAGATAATAAAGGTTTGAATAGCTGTTTGATTGTTTAGCGCTGTTGGTGAGGGCTCCAATGCAACTCCGATGCCTTTTGGGGCTTGTCGTACCACGCCATATATGGAACGGGAGACAATTAAAGTATCGGCTGTCAGGTGATAATTTAATTTTATATGGACATGTAACATTCACACTTGATATAGTAAAGTAATATCTGAGACAAGAGCTTGAGTCTAAACTTGCCGCGGGAAAAGATTGTGTGGTTGTCAAGAACTGTCAAAACATGATAAGAGGTAAGGTTAAGGCCGCGGAGTAGAGAATAAACTTAGTTATTCCCTCCTCAGTGAGAATAACAGTATTCTTTCTGTCCTCCTTGGTTAAGGCTCATACACATATGAATAAACTTAAAGGCTAATTCATATGAGTAAATTGTGCAAAGCGCCACAATTTAATCGTGACGCGTGCATCGTTTAGGCGTTCGGTATTTAATTAACCGGCATCGGGGGTGAGTATTTGTTATCTGTGATAATTGAAATTTGACACATGGAATGGACGTAAATATAATAAGACCATGATAAAGAGTACCATGGTCTCAGTCAAATTCGACCTTGCCGTTTCATGACGTTCAAATGAACCTCAACCGTAGGGTTGTAGACTATTATACTCATTGATGTTCTTATTAAAACACAATAGATAAATTCAACTGGTTAAAGAAAGAAATATATAACACGCCATAAATGTATGCATCATTGTGCAAACATTCCTTTCATTTATTTTCGCACAAAGGTTAAGCATTGCCATACAACGTGGCAATGCTGTGAGTCTTCTGGGAACGCTACCACATGAGGACTGCGATGCGGAGAAAATTTATGACGCATGTTAGGTTTTACTTATTTTTAGTTAGCTTAGTTTGGTTAATGAATTAACGCTCTTTTAATAACCATATTTACTTCATTTGCTTTTTTGTAATAAATATAGGTTTTCATTTCAAAATAATAAATGAGGACAACCATTCAATGGGCCAGCAAGTATTGGCACATTACTAACTGCAGGTCTGTCTGAACTTTCGAATTTACCTAAAGAGGGATACATAGTAGTAGTAATTTACATTCGTCAAATAGATTTACTTTCCGAACAGTGGGTAAGAACCTTTAGTCTATTTGTTTTCAAGGCAAACAATTGTTTTAAGAAAACGTAAATCGCTATCTCGGGTATACTAAGAATGTATGTCGCTAACATTAGCTTTTGTCTTGGGCTATTGTCTTACAGCTTTGTATGGTTGGGCATTGTCTCGTAAAATTATTAACAAGAATAGCATGTACATATTTTACATGTAAACAAGTAATGCGCCCTTCACTGTTGACTGCGAAGGAATCAAACGTCTTCTAAACCGAAACCAGTTTCAAAACCGGGTAGAAACTTCAAAATCGCCTTTGCACGTATTCATGGTGCCTTGAATCGAATGCCGCAAATCGTTTGTCTCTATCTGTTATGGTTTCTGAGAAATAGATGCGTACAGATGGACCGATGAACGGACAGACTGAGCCGATTTGAGTTTTCTAAGCTATAGGGTTTAGAGGTCTTAAAATGTTGAAATATTAAATTGTTTGGTACGTATACATAATCCTACTAATATTATAAACGCGAAAATTTGTAAGTATGGATGATTGTTACTCTTTCACGCAAAATCTACTGAATGGATTTTGATGACTCTTTATAATAATATAGGTATAGCTTACAGATCAGAATAACACATAGGCTACTTTTTATCCCGGGAACAAAGTCCTGTGGGAAACGGGAACGGGAAAACTTCAACACGCGTGCGGAGCATAGTAGTGTATACTAGTATTATAATGCTGAGGAGTTTCAGTAATCATAAAAATCAACAAACCATACATTATTGTAAAGGAAGCCTCGGGGCTCTAGGTACGCGCTCGTTGCCCTGCATACTCATTAATAATAATAATAATAAATCTTTATTCATTTAGGTCACAAAGTAACACTTATGAACGTCAAGAATATTGCTTCTACATTTACATTTACTGCCAGATTCGCAAAGCAATAGAGCCTGAGGAAGAACCTGGCAATATAACTCATGGCCACACTTTTCTAAACGCAGGTAATTACATTAGTTTGATTAACATGATATTTGACCAATTATATAGTAATGAATTTATACAAACAATAAAACAAAATCAATGTTGTGTTTAAAATCATATCAAAATTAGAGCGATTATAGTTGCCGGTTCTAAGGGCAGCCTACCCTTGAAGAAGAAGAATCTGGCAAGAAAGTCAATGGATGCCATTTTAAAATGTAGGAATGGCTTACAACATTAAAATTACACTTACATTGTACCTTTGGATTTATGTGAGAACAGTCGACTAAACTTAAGTTTGCCTTAAATATAAATAAGATTATTTGTAATAATTGCTATAATAGCTATGAGCTGACCAGTCCCAACAAACGGCACCCGTTCACGGGTATGACGCATTATATCAGCCATCGCCCTACTCAACCGTATTATACGGAATAAGGCGACCCGATACATACGCCACCACTGCCAGGACACTTAGGCGAGCATGACATACTCAAAAACTGCACAGCAACTATCATGTCAATTTCAAAATAATAAATAAGTCTACATGGTGCTCACACAACAACAAAGTCAAATTACATATAATTATGTAGTTATTATTTATTTATTTATTGGGACTAAACGCAGCCATACCTTTAGTAGCCTGGCGTTTCAAATTATTGTCCGTCGCTACGGGCGCTTTGGCACTGACACCGTTACTATCACAGTACTAATTAAGCTAAGGTCAGTCCGAAGATGGATGAAGACCTTTCAGACATTTTCATTAGTCTGCGTGCGTTGCTGTGCAGCCAAAGCATGGCAAGGAATCAACGTCGCTCCTTCTCGCTCGCTCCTAATAGAGACGGAACTAATAATAATACCGCGTGCCAAAGGAGAATGCCCATCTCCCATACATCGTTGGGCCCAATAAATGATGAACAAGTACAGGATCCAAACAAGTGTCATTAGTTTGGGAAAAATATGAATTTCCAATTGCCAAAGTTTGAGTTTTATTGACAATGGCATTCTCGAGAAATATGACCCTAAACATTTTTAGGTTATGTTGTTCGTGAAATAATTTTGTTCACCCATTAAATCTATTGACATTTACACTTTGACACATGTGACATTAGACATTGAATTGAATCAGGTCATTTTATCCATTTCTCGGCGAAATGTCTGAAGTTGTTGCCACTAAAAATTCATATAATTTCTCGTGTTTCCGGATAAACATAAAATAACAATTTTTTGTAGTACTTTTTATCTCCGTACTTAGTGGCCCCAATAGTGGGCATTCTTCTTTACTTTGTATATGAAAATCGCGTACGCGATCTGTCAGTTGCCTACGGTATTCGTGATGATATAGAGCCTATAGCCTTCTTGATAAATAGGTTATCCAACACAAAAATATTTTTTCACATCCGTCCAGAAGTTCCTGAGATTAGCACGTTCTACCAAACAAACAAACTCTTCAGCTTTATTATATTAGTACTTAGATTCGATTCTTGTCCAAACATTTGTATTTAGATCCTTGATATTCAAATCATAATAGAAACATTTGTTTGATATTAATGCTATGAAGTTCTTAATGTAGAACCTTCGCCATAATAGTGTTATGAGTATTTGATACATACATACATACATACTGTAACGACTTAATCCCCGAAAGGATAGGCAGAGGCATACTACAGGTACAACCACATTTCACCGTATGCATTTTTTGGCCCATGTAACAGGAGGTGAGCCAATTGCCTTGTTGAAATGGACTGGAGCAAGATGAGGCGACCTGCTGTTAAAATTTTTAAGCAGCCCATTAGGGCCTTCAACTGGGATTAACGACTGCCATTTTACTGGAAACCAGGACCAACGGCTTAAAGTGCCTTCCGAGGCACGGAAACTCTCGCAAATGTGAATTCCACGTTTCTATCATAGCATAATTAATATACGACTTACACAATTGTGTTATCTATGGACTACGGTCATCAATCACCACAGAACGTGTTCACTAGCGACGCTCGTTTACATTTAGTCAAACAAATATACACAATGCATAGGTAACTACATACTTATTTTATAAACGAGAAAGTTTGTAAGAATGTAGCTCTTTTACACAAAAACTACTGAATGAATTTTAATGAAACTTTACAATAATATAGCTTACACATCAAAATACTGCCTAAAATACTGCCTCTGTGGCGCGGTGGGAGTGCATCCGACTGCTACGCAAGAGGTCGTGGGTTCGATTCCCACCCAGGATAAAACTTTGTGTGATGAGCACGATGGTTTATTCTGTGTCTGGGTGTTATTTATCTATAATATGTATGTATTTAGAAATATATAAGTATGTTTATCAGTTATCTAGATCCCATAACACAAGCTAATATTAGCTTACTTTGGGCTAGATGACGCTGTGTGACAAGTGTCCCACAATATTTATTTATTATTTATATTTAAAATAATATATACGCTACTTTTTATTCCGGAATCAAGTTCCTGTGGGAAACAGGAACGGGAAAATTTTACAATTCGGGCTAGCCGCGGGCGTTCACTAGTTTTACATAAACACCGTCGTTTTAGTGCCTGAATTTAAAACACAAACCTTTGAAAAAGACAAGTATTAAAATTCAACTTCGAATAATGAGTATAATATAAATTTATATCTTCGAATAATGGGTATAAAATGTAGTGTATTATTAAAAACCACAGAACACAATCATTTGTACATATGTAGCGTGTGTTAAAAACAGCTAATTGCAATTTTGACTTGACCTGCGTTGACAAACTTGCTTAGACGGCACGATATTGCTTTATTATGATTTATTAATATTGCTGAATGACGATTTATGGTGAATGAATACAATACATTTTTTCATTAATTTAAAACCGTAATATTACAATTTTCATAACCATCACCCCCTATACTCATACGATACGATTACACTATACTAGCGGCACGCTATGATGGCCGTTTTGACGTTTGTCCTTTCATGCAATTTCGTATTAATTTTTTAATTAAAATAAAAATTTTATTTGTAAAAATATGGAAATAGTCGACACATTATAGGGTATTTATACTACGGTAGAAAACAGAGTACTTATGTAAAATAAATAAAAATAAATATCCATCACGCCTTATCCCCGAAGGGGTGGCAGAGGCATATTATATGCCCACTTTTCACTGTGTGGATTCCTGTCCCACGTAATAGGTGGTGAGCCCATTGCCGTGTTGAAATAGACAGACGCAGGTTGTAGCTACCTGCTGTTGAAATTTTTAAGCCGCCTATAAGGCCTTCAACCAGGCTTAACGACTGCCATTTTACTAGCAACCGGGACCAAGTAAAAGTTAAAAAAAAAAAAAAAAGTTAGTACTTATGTAAAACAAGTAAAATAGCATCACTATTGTAATACTAGTAGCGGCACAGTATAATTTAATATGGATGTAAACTTGGCATGGCAGGGCGCGAGTGAGTGGGAGCGAGAAGGAGAGAGCGAGCAATACTCCTTACTCTATGGTCCCTTGCCTACCTATCAGCTAGGGCCGGATACCCCAGGTAACTTCCTAAGGAAGATGATAGGACTTTTTTCTACTTCAACACTTACAACTTTAAGCTCAGAATTTTTCTAAGACGCTACATACCTATTGGTTCTAGTGCCGTGTGTAACTAATATCGTGCATGCGTATCGAATATAATTTAAATATTAATGGCTGCCTACGTCCTCTTATTTTCGTATCATGATACTTTATCCTAACGTACAATACCTACTTGAAAATCGTAGATAAGCATTATGATTTATGCTGATATTTGATAAAAAACTGATAAACGGTTTATATAGTAGTATACCGCCTCTTGAAATTGATATTTACGTATCTATACATAATCAATATTATTATTGTGATAATATTGATTATGAAAAATCACTTGCAGCAATTGCGACAGATCTAGGGGCCGAGTTTACTGTTGACAAGCCGTAGAATAGAACTAGAATCGCTGTTTTTTGCTGTCAAAATGTTAATAGACTATCAAAAATGCAACTGGCGCAGTATATGTTAGTAGAATTCTATCGGCCGACCGATAGAAGTCTATTAGAGTACGATTGTAATAGTAGATTACGAAAAACTGTCAAAATTGTACCGGTGGCTTTCTATTGAGCGACGATTTCGATTCTATTTCGACACGATTGACATCACACACTCGGCCCCCTGATACGCGTAAGCCGTGGAGCTTCTTGTCTTGGAGCGGAGCTCCCATGGAGCAAGTAGAATGAATGTTTGAAGTTGAACTCCTCCGTAATGATTTGACCGATTTAAAAAATAATGAGGAGCTTAATAATAAGCATAATGAGGAGTAGGTTTTTACGTTGAGAAATCGGAATTATTTTAAAATTTTTAGCAAAAATTTAATTGTCTATGGAAAGGCCCATGTAAATAAAAAAGCACGCGCTTTTTATATGTTTGTATAGGTATTTATTAAGTATAGTTTATTGTATTTAGTATAGTTTATTGACTGAGAAAGCGATCGAAGCGAGCCGACGAAAGTCTCCGTTTTAAGTACAATGGTACGGGAAAAATGCTATCGATGTCAGACCGTTCGTCCGTCCATCAGTCTACATGTCGCATTTTTCATCGGATTTGCATGCAACTTGGGCAGGCAGGGGAGGGGAAATGGTTCCGTAGTGGTCGGCAAGAGCGCTCAAACCGGTATTTATGGGGTGATATTTGCTTGAAGTGTGCTGCTGAGCCAAGCGTTTTTTATTTTTATTTTAAAACTACTAGAAAAGAAAAGAACATGGTACCTCATGGGTGCGCAACAGAAAAGCCATGCATGCTCTCTACTAATAATAATTAACACATTAACCAAAAAGTGTTTAGCCTTTTTCCTCAATTTACTCGGAAGTCTACAGTTCACAGAACCACTAATTTATATTCATCCCCTATTCGGATTTTCGCTTTGTCCTCGAACTCCTCCCAAACCACCCAACACTTATTGATCAAATTTGACCCATAATACGATATCTAGCCATAGGTGGTTTAGAAAAAAAAAACCGGTGGCACTCCGGGAGTGGCGACAGAAGTGAAAACTAAATTTATGAATAATTTATTTATCTAGACGCGTTCGCGGTCTGCTATATGTACATGCATATATGCACATACTATAGCTGCGTCTCGTAACGGTGTCGCGAGTCCAGAGATTCTATCTCATCTAAAAATAACCATACACTTCAATAAAATCGCAAATCGGAGATACCAAATGACAAAAAACGACGACAAAACGCTTTACTCCATTTAGACTTACCGGGGAGAGCAAGTACAGTTTTATGAATTAGAATCAATTAAATGCCCCGCTCCAATTATATGCTGCAAGCGAAGAACTAACGCAAGCAAGATCAATGAAATAGGCACTGAAGAGTATTTAGAACACTCGGCGTGGCAGATTCGGGAAAATGCAGCCATTAAACAATTGTTTTACGCTGTGCTAGGTCCTCAAAATTTTAAGGACAATTTATAATGCGAATTTATACCACAATTTATACCACGGCAGAGAGTCGAAAGCATTTATTAAGTTCTTTGTGGAGTCATCTTAAAGGTATGGGCAGAATCTAAATCTAACGCAGGGGTGAATCTGCATGGTGAAGAATTGCCTTTATTTTTAGGGTTCCGTACCTCAAAAGGTAAAAACAGAACCCTTATAAGGTCACTTTGTTGTCCGTCCGTCTGTCTCTCTGTCAAGCAAGACCCTTTATCTCGGGAATGCGTAAAGTATCGAGCTGAAATTAAAACAGATGTGAATAAATCAAACCTTTGACGTAAAATAAGTTATGGCAATTTTTTGTAAATTAGACACATACATACATACGTATATATTGTGACGCCTTTATCCCCGAAGGAGTAGGCAGAGGCTTACTATACACCCACATTTTACCACATGCGGTTTTGTCCCACGTAACAGGTGGTGAGCCTATTGCCGTGTTGTAATGGACAGGCGCAGGCTGTGGCGACCTGCTGTTGAAATTTTTTAAACTGTCCATAAGGCCTTCCGGGCCAGGCTTAGCGACTGCCATTTTACTGGCAACCGGGACCAACAGCTTAACGTGCCTACCGAAGCACGGAAAGGCTCGCAAATTAAAATTAAATTAAAATTTGTAAATTTATAATTGCATAGGTTAAAATAATTATGGAAACCTCGGTAGCCTTGTCCGACTCTCACACATCCAGTTATCTTCGTTTCCGCGAGTCTAGCCGAACACAGTTCTCTAACCAGTAATTATTTTTGACCTTATGAGATGAGTATGACGCACGACTTAACGAGGATATGTTGAGATTATCCTGTAACGGTATTATTGCTTTGAGGAGAGGGTAGAGGAGCTGGGATATTTTTAAGGGCCTGCGTTTTACGGGCATTGAACTCTATGAGATTTTCGGAATCTCATTGGGATATGTAGTTCAGGTGATGGTCGAAGTCAGTCAAGAGCTTTAGTTATCAGTCACTGCTTTTATCCCCAAGGAGGCCTTATACTATGCTTATAAGGCCTTCAACTTGTCTTAACGATTGGCGCATGCCTACTGTCAACCGTAATCAACGGTTTCAAGTGCCTGCATAAGCACGGAAACGTTCGCAAAAGTAAATGCCACAAAGCGGTTACCCATCTGAGCACGAGTGCGCTGTGAACTTTTACAGAACTGAGATAGCAGGGCTTCAAGCGTTTCCACCAATCCCACCACGCACGCAATAATTTTTTTCATACATAGGTACCGCCTCTTGTAAGGAGTTCAAAATTCGAACAGTGTATTTTCTCTTTCAAATATTAAACTATTATTTTTTATAAGTATTTTATGGCCTGGTTACGAAGACCTTTTAGCTGAATCATTTTTTTATATCATATTTCTTCAATCTTATCTTCTAATTTAGTTATGGCCAGTCCTTTGACGATGTCAAGTCCAGTCATAGGTCCCTGTTATGAGCGTTATTGAGACTTTCAGTGGAATTCAAATCATTCCTTTTCACTATAGCACGATTACACAACTTTTATGTCTAAAGGAGCTAACACACGAACGGATTTGGTCTGCCGGACCTCGACAGATTTGATCCGCCGAGTTCGCCAACCAAATCTGTTGTCGCAACAGACCACCGGATCAGACCGCACCGAACGACCAGACTACCAGACAGGGTGTTCAGATTAGGGGCTTTTTCCCTATTCTAGGGTAAAATTATTTTTTTTAAGGAACTTTTGGGGAAATGAATAGTTTCTAATAAAGTATATTCTTTTATATGCATTTAGTGAAAAGCTTCAAATTTGAAATTACACACACACACACACACACATTTCAATTTTATTTATCGATGTAGATAACTGGTATGCATAGTATTCCTCTACATAGAGTAAATAAATACTACGTTATGTATTAACGTAGCTCTTTTTTCTTTCTGGCGAAAAATGTATGAAGAAGTAAATTTTTGGGGAAAGGTAAAATCGGTACTGGGGACATTTTTGACAGACTAACTAAGACGGCAACATTGGGAAAAAGATTATGAAAAAGTGTCTATTTGTAGAAAAATAAAATTAAATCTGGGGAAATTTACGACAAAGTAGCTAGAACGGCAACATTGATCATATCCGATGCGGATCGAGGCGGACTCAATTAATAATAATTATGTCCGCCGGACTGCTCTACAGACGGTAAGATTTGGTCGGGCGGCAAATCTAATCCGCGGTCTGGTCAGATCAAATCCGGTCGTGTGTTAGCCCTTTAAGAAACTACTATTTTTAAAGCGCTACCACACGATCAGATTTGGTCTGCCGGACCTCGACAGATCAAATCAGCTGAGTCCGCCGACCAAATCTGTTGTCGCAACAGACGACCGGATCAGATCGCACCGGACTGCCACCAGACAGGGTGTCCAGATTGGGCGCTTTTTCCCTAATCTGGGGTAAAATAAAAATTTTGGGGAACTTTTGGGGAAATGAAAATTATATAATAAGGTACATACTTTTACATTGATCCGCATTGATGCGGATCAAGGCAGACTCAGATAATACTAATTAATTATTTAAGGAACTTTTGGGGAAATGAAAAGTTTCTAATAGGGGTTATTCAAGAAAAAAAATTCTTTGAAAAAAATTTATAATAATTATCCGGACTCAATTAATAATAATTATGTCCGCCGGATTGCTGTACACACGGTAAGATTTGGTCGGGTGGCAAATCAAATCCGCGGTCTGGTCGGATCAAATCCGGTCGTCTGTCAAGTGTTTAAGATTTGGTCGGGTGGCAAATCAAAACCGCGGTCGGGTCGGATCAAATCCGGTCGTCTGTTAGCCCTATTACACTTAAAACAAGGTTAATGCACTAGTTAGGGAAAATAATATACAGCAAGCGTTTGCCATTTACCAAGATCCCGCGCAAATCCATATTAAACTATCTACTTTCCGGATACTTTTTTAATGCAATAGCCCAGGGAATGATATACTTTTTGTGACTTTCGCATAAAAGATAATAAGGTTGTTAGCCTCATTTTGTTTCCAGCCAGTCTGATTAGAGAAGTTACGAAACAAAACTGATCATTTATGATCTATTCAGGGATAACTTCTAAAATGGTTTATTGATTATGTAGCTAGTTATGGTAAACATAATAAACACTAATAGTAATTAACTTAAGAACCTCCTTTGAACACAACGACCGAGTCACGAGCTGACCAAAGCTTAGACCTAATTACACTTCGTAGAATTCTTGATGAAGTATTTATTTCTATCGTCTTAATTGTCATATTATCTCACACAATTATTTATTTTTTACGAGGATATCATTTTTAATGTGCCTGCTATAAAATTAATCAAACAACCGTACGCGCACATTTCGAGTTTAATCAATAATCTTTGCAAAAATTAATTACGTATGGAAAATAACCACATTCTTACGCAGCACTTGTTTAACAACACCAATAAATTAGTAATTGATACCGAAATTACACATGAAGTTAACAAAAAAAAAAAATTATATAAAAAAAACTGTATAAAAAGCGCGCGGTTGTGTTGACATTTGACGCAACGTACCGCGTTTGCGATATCCAAGTGGCTACTGCGCGTTCGGCGTTGGCTTTCTGTTGTTTGAGAGCCATTGCCATTCAGCGAAACAGACAATGAATTGTGTTCATAATGTCACTCCACGTTAAATTTACAACGACAAACCACAAAGGACACTGAAATGGCTATTTTTATAACATCTAATGGAAAGTAATTTAGTTTTTGTCCTTAGTTGTCCGTACTATTTGATTAGAAACAGTAAAGTAGCCTATATATTCATTTATACATATTGTCACGCCTTTATTCCCAAAGGGGTAGGCAGAGGCATAGGGTAATGTCGCCTGTTCGCGTCCAAAAGATGGGGCACTCCTCAAAAACAGTGGGAAATAACCATACCGAGTCACTAACAAAAATGAACGGTATTTCTATAAAAGCTTAGATATGTGGTAGGTATATGCATATAAATAAAAACTTTGTGCGCGTTACCACCATTACGTAAAAATATACTAAAATCTTGTATAATACAAATACTTGCGATCGTATGATATTTTGCAAAAAAAATAGTGTGTAGCAGCGCGTTTTACGGGAAAGTTTTAATGGCTTTATTTCAAATTCGGGATACATTATAGTTTCTAAACCTTAATTATGAACCATATAATAAAGTAATGATGTTTGTGCTCAAATTTTATTTGATTAACAGTTAAAATAACGCTGGACGCGAACTGCACCACCAAATTTATACATTAGTCACATTGTGTCCGCAATGGACGCCATCTGGTCTATCTAATTCTAACTTGGATGGTTTTTATTATATAACAAATCATGCTCAAACCTACCAACTCCACTAAGTGGACGCGAACAGGCTAACTTACCCTACTATACACCCACTTCATCGTATGCAATTTTGTCCCACGTTACAGGTGGTGAGTCTATTGCCGTGTTGAAATCTACAGGGGCAGGCTGTGGTGACCTGCTGTTGAAATTTTTCAAGTCGGGCGGTTTGAAAAATTTCAACATAAGGCCTTCAACCAGTTGTTTAAAAGTTATGGGGGTGAAAGTGGGGAAGGGTAACCGAATGTATGTAAAATATTATACATTCCAAAATAATACATTCATATTTACTTTGTACCTAGGAAAATGAAACTCAAGTTTATGAATCGGGACTTTACACGAAAAAATATCTAATTACTCGATTTGAATGGTTTGATAGCTTTTGACGCATGTTTTTTTTGTACATTATATTCTACTTAGGTACGTCAATTTTGTTCGATACTTGTTTTAATGTACGTTCATTGAGCCTTGAACTTGGGCCTTGATCATAAACTTCGCGCTCCTAGGCAACTTCTCAGTCGGGTGACTTATCAAAGGTCATTACTAGTAGATTATAAACGTATAGTAAATTAGCGTGAAGATAGTATAGTAAATTAGATAATAATATCTAGTCTATACTAATATATAAGTTTGTTTGTTTGGTTTAACGCGCTAATCTCAGGAACTACTGGTCAGATTTGAATAATTATTTTTGTGTTGGATAGCCCATTTATCAAGGAAGGCTAAAAGCAATATATCATCACGCTACTACCCTGGAGAGCGGAGCAGTAATCATAAATGTTGACAAATCAGGCAATTTTTTATGCATTATTCTAGAATTTAAAAGTGACGGGGTTAAAATGGTGGGACGGGAGTTAGAAGTAGGTATATCACAGGCGAAGGGTTCACCTAGTCATAAATAAATGTTTTTAAAAGTGTATGAAAACACTTATGAAAGTAGAAGAAGCTAAAGTCGCATGTCAGGATCGTAGCAAGTGGAAAGTCATAGTCTCTACCTACCCTGATGGAAGACAGGCGTGATGATATGTACCTATGTACGTAAAAGATGTTGTCTGTACGAAGGAATAAGCATTTTGTTTGTTCTGCATTCATACACTCAAATGCTCAGTCAACACGGCATCGAACTCGATATATCGGCAAAAGGTAAGAAAAATAAACGTAAAGATTTTCCTTGAAATGAAGTCTCGCTATGGTCTTGACTTCTTTCTTATTTTAACTTAGGTTAACTTTTTGCTATATCCATTTACTTCTATTACAAGAACTTCATTCCATCACGATCGGTGATAAACTCAGTTAGTTTTTTTTTCCAAAATGGCGCTTAATATAGTGTCGAGCGAAGAAATTAAAAGGCAAAAAAAAAGCATTTATAGCTTTCATACTGCATATTTCAGGCTACGGTGACCACTTTCCACCAGTTGGTCCGTATGCTTGTCTGCCACGTCAAGGGTATAAAAAATATACATGGAAGTAAAGGGGACCAAGGGTAAATAGAATGCCATGCCCTTAATTAGGTATTTACGCGTCTTTATACGATGACAGAAAATCTAATATGGCCGCAAGCGTCGTCTCATAAAATACTTGTAAATGTATTTGAGTATTTAGTCAATTCAGAATAAGGAATCAAATCCATGTTTGAGCTAGCAATATTTAAACAGTTTGTTTACATTACAATGTGATGAGTATTTAAATTTACTTATCTCGGCCACAGTAAATAAATAAAATAAATAAATATTGTTGGGACAACTCACACAACGCCATCTGATTCAGTACTTTATGTTGTAGGTATTAAGATAAGACAAATTTCATGTTTCTTTTGTCTATTAATTCTCTGATATCGCCAACCTTTTATATAAGACTAGTTGACCCCCACAGCTTCGCCCGTTACATACTTTGAACTTCGTCGCATCTATTAATCACATCACCGTCCTTTCTAAATTTTACAATAATGTATGAAAATTTGCCAGACTTGTTGACATTCATGATTACTGCTCCGCTCTCCTGAGTAGTAGCTTGATGATATATAACATATAGCCTTCCTCGATAAGTGGGCTATCTAACACTAAAAGAGTTTTTCTATTCAACCCAGTGGTTGAATAGAAACAAACTCCTTAGCTTTATATTATAAGTATATAATATAGAAGTATATATTGATAGTGAGTTGCTTATTTATTATAAATAAGCCTATCAACTTTTATTCAAGATGTGGCGCGTGATTTTGAATTTATCAAACAACTAACGGACACCCGGTGGTCTCACCCGTGTAAGTGTCTGTTTCCGTGGTAATACGGGGATTATTGTTATTTTGAGGACTTATTGGGGAGGCCGGCATCGCTGCGCGCCGGGCGAACGATCCGACCGGGTGGTTTGCCGCCTACTTCGTTCATTTCCCCAGACCTCCATCTCCGAGGATTGGATTGGGTATTCCAGCAGTCTTCACGCCGCGCCTTCGAACCTTCTTGTTTCTTTGCAGAATCTCACTATCTGATCCACTTTCAGATACTCTAAGTCTTCTTTTTCCAGTTTGTCCGTACCCATTATTTCACATCTTGTTAACAAATACATTAGGTAGTCAGCAAGTAGGTGGAAGCTGGTTTCCTCTTCTTCCATGTATTCCGGGTATATTGGGTCGTCCATTACTTTTATCACTGTTAGGTGCCTGTTGAGGCGACAGTGTCCTGTAATTATCTCTGTGACAATCCCCATGTTTTCTCTGCTTAATTTAACCAGTCGTCTTGTCAGGGAATACGGGGATAAAGTGGAGCCTAAGTTACTCGTTATAACATCAGGTATCTGCTAGTCAAAGTCCAAACAGACAAATCGACAAAATTTCTGAAGAAGTATTAAATACAGTAAAAAAAAACGATATTTTTACGATGTAAATGATTTCAGCTTAATATAAATAAAACCCCAATCCAGTAATCTGTAAGAGGATTTTGACGTTATAATGTTCTTGATATGCGTCGATAAGAGATAGGTTCCTATTGAAATGCCGTTGTCAATATTTTCAATCTCTATTCTACGAGTGGAATAGAGGAGGCGTTATCATATTATTCTTAGATTATATAAACACCTCAGATTATCATTATTATCTCTACAAATCAATGTTGAAAAGTCACATTATACAAAAAATGAAACCCCGAGATCTGAAGAAATGAAGCCAATCTCTTACGCTAAGTCGAACTCTTTTTCAAGTTATAAAACATCCGTAATAGTACATTACGAAATAAGTGTGTTACGGTGGTTATAAAGCACGAAGCAGTTTTTCAGCCAAGGTGGTGGGCGAAGGCGTAATAGAGCCGAGTGAGTTTAACCAATATAGGCACTTATATATATATAAAAAACTTAGCCTATTTTAAATGATTTGAAGTTATCAATTACAAAATAGAATACAAAGAAAAGACAATTATAGAAAAATGGCGCCCACATTATTTTCGGCCGTAGCTGCTTACGCTAAAGCTACTACATACATACAGACTAGTTTTTGAAATAATTAAAAAATATTTTTTTTAGTTATATTTCTTTTTTGGCGCGTTGGGGAAAAATGTTGAGAGTAAATTATTACGATGCGGGGGTTGACCGTCACGAAAAATCGACACCACGAAGCTAGCTGTTAAGTGTTTCCATGACAACTTGTAACTACATTCTAAGCAGTTTACATTATTTTGATGTTTTTTTCTTACTAATATATTATTCCTGTTACAAACAAAGAGATGTGATGTGGTATATGTGATGAAATGGATGAAATCTTATTAGACTAAAGCAGTATAACTTCTAACGCATGTACGTACATAAGTCTACACACACTTTTTTACCTTCATTATTTGAGTCTATAACGCACGCGTGCTTTATTATGAGCTACTTTAAATAGATCCACTTTACGAGCAAGTGTTTTGAAATCGTAATGTACTATAAAAGTACAAATACCCTTAAAACAAGTCAACAATCACCCAATTTCTTGTAACTGATAGCGGTTAGCCATATTTTCGGTGTGTAGCTTAAGTTTAATAAAATGCACCCTGTTTTATAAACCCACGAACGTCCATGCTAAAAATGTGATATGTGATTTTATTCCGGAAACAGGTTAAAAGATTTTTTTGGATTTTGGTACGTTACTATGTACTAGGGCAGAAAAGAAGAACATACTTAGTTGCTTACATTGGTTGCTTTATTAAATTTTATGTATTCCATTTCCCGTTCTATCCAAAAGCAATGATAAGCTCTAAACGATGTCGAAAATCATTAAGTCAAAAGATATCTGCTCCTAACAACCCAATAAAAGTGAACCCCAGCTTCCATTTCCAGGCCCACCTGGTATGTTTCAAACCCCAGTTTGAAACCTACTGAGGATAGTCTAAGAAGAAGACATACAATAGCTTCTATCGCTTTAGGAGTTTCGTGACACATGTAGACACGTGCAAAAAAAAAATCATCACGCATATCTTGGGTCTAGTAACGTGATCCAATTGTATCATAAAACAGCACGTGTATTTCGATTGATAAGACCTTGTGATATAGATTATCAATCTCCTCGGATCGAACTGTATATAGTGATAGAAGTAGGTGCCTTTTTAGCGTTCCGTACGCAAAGGGTAAAAATAGGACCCTATTACTAAGACTCCGCTGTCCTTCTGTCCGTATGTCTGTCCGTCCGTCGGTCTGTCTGTCACCAGGCTGGATCTCATGAACCATGATAGCTAGACAGTTGAAATTTTCACAGATGATGTATTTCTGTTGCCACTACAACAAAAAATATTAAAAACAGAATTAAAATAAATATTTAAGGGGGCTCCCATACAACACACGTAATTATTTTGCAATTTTGGGCTCGATATTATAATAACGTCAACAAGTAAACGCTTGAAATATTTATCGAAAATTTAGTTTTATGAGTATTCACGGGTGTGAGGGGCCTATCGACACCTTTGGGCCCAAGACGACTTCTCCTTCACCTGCTGATCGACGGACGAGGCTACGGCGCTCAGGCAATCAAAATGCGTGGCCAGGAGGCAAAAAGAAATTTTTTGAACCGGGGATTCCAGGTACCACCAAGCGCATAAAAAGTGTGTTTACTTATGTACACGCGTTAGAAGTTATACTTTTTTGGCGTAGCAAGATAAAAATATTTATAAAAAATAAGACGTGTGGCACTCGGAGACTGCCGCGGTATTGCATAGCATACCTTTGTTTTTCTTTGATATTAATTCAAGTTATACTAAAAAAAAATTAATAAATGAAAAAATAAAACATCCTCACCCTCACCCCCATCCTCACACTCACCCTCTCCCTCACCCCTCACTCTCACCCTCACCCCACCCTCACTCTCACAGTTACCATCATCCTTACACTCACACTCACTATCATCACGTCTCGATCCGTGCGAGCTTCGTACAATCGTACCATATAATATATGTACATACACGTTAAGCCAACGCTCGGCCGTGCTCGGTGAACTTCGTGTGACCTCGTCTCGACCTTCGGCTTAGGTTTTTTGCGTTCCGGAATTTCTTGATTAAGGCCCGCTCAAAGCCCGCGATAAAAACTATGCAATAGCTTAAAAAAATATCTTTCACCCTAACCTACGTTTGTAGAAAAATCTAAAATGTTGACTATAGCGAACTTCAGGCTGTTTAAAAACTCAAAAAAATCAAAAATCAAAAATCTTTATTCATGTAGGTCACAAAGTAACACTTATGAACGTCAAGATTACTGCTTCTACATTTACATTTACTGCCAGATTCGCAAGGTAGAGCCAGAGGAAGACCCTGGCAATAAAACTGCCACTCTTTTCTAACCGCCATTTGACACAGTTTGATTAACATGATATTTGACCAATTATACAGTAAAGAAATTATACAAAAAAAAAAACAAAATAAATGTTGTGTTCATTAAAATTACACTTACATAGTTCCTTTGAATTTATGTGAGAACAGTCGACTAAACTTAGTTTGCCTTAAATTTAAATAATATTATTTGTAACAATTGCTATAACAGCTATGAGCTGACCAGTCCCAACAGACGGCACCCGTTCACGGGTATGACGCATATATCAGCCATCGCCCTATTCAACCGTATTGTAGGGAACAAGGCGACCCGATACATACGCCACCACTGCCAGGACACTTAGGCGAGCATGACATACCCAAAAACTACACAGCAACTATCATGTCAATTTCAAAATTATAAATAAGTCTACATAGTGCTCACACAATAACACTTACACATACTTTGGATGTAGTTATAAGTTGTCATGGAAACACTGAGCTAACTTCAGGGTGTCGGATTTTCGTGACGCAGATACCAATCTTCAACCGATTAAGGTACAACTTTGTATAGACGTTTAGTTTGTTTGACAATGCGTGTTTAGCTGTGTGCCGTCAATACAAATTCAACATGTGTGGAATGCCCAAGATGGCGGATTAATTATTTTTAATGTGCTACTAAAATATAGTTATTAAACTAACGAACTTGATGAGAATAAGCTTGTTTTGAAGTTATACCTCTTTTGACGCGTAAGGGAAAAATTATGAGAGTAATATAAAAATAACAACTTATAACTTCATTCAAACTAGTTTTCAAACACCCTGAAGTTAGCTATAGTCAACATTTTAGTTTTTTCTAAAAACGTAAGACAAGGCAAAAGATATATTTTTTTAAAAGATTTTTATTTTGTTATGCTAAAGAAGTATAACTTCTAACGCATGTAGATACGTACACACACACTTCTTATGTTATTTAACTTAACTATGATCACGCTGTATCCACGTCAGACAGGACAGATCGCCAGGTTGCCAGATTGACTTCCTGCAGATTCATTAATCGCCTCATACATGCACGTTGGGTATCCGAGTATTTTATATTGTTATTTCGAACGCTATTCATACTTTTAATAACTCTTCACAGACAAAGTCTTCAAATATACATTTCGTTACCGGTAATGGCTATCGGCCAAATATGTTTGTACGGAATTCGACAACAATGGTATCCTAATATATGGCTGCTTGTAGATATTGTAATAGTATTTAATTTAAATTAGGTATTAATGGTTGTCCTAAAGTCCGTCTTTTCTGTGTGTGGGCACCACTGCAATTTGGCATCAATAGTTATACCGAGGAAGACAGTTGATTCCACAAACATTAAGGCCATTACTTTGCCCGTTGACCTTGAAGATTTGATCCCTGTACTAGTATTTGTTTTTTGGCGCCACCTACCGACCAACGACCGTACTACAAAAAAAACGAACTGAAGATTATACAAGAACACAGATGTGTCGCAGAGTTGTCATCGTTATTGCCTATTTCATTTGCTCTCTGAGAGGTCTAATAAATTTTGTTTCTCTGGTTTTTGTAGTCTTGTCTTTTTCTAGTCTATCAAAGTTTATATTTTATATTTATTTGTCTACATCATAATTTATTTTTAACTACACGTTGCAATATGCCTGCTGACATAGCTTAGGTCTGATGATGACCAGGTAAGTGCTTATTGGTTCTCAGTAACGGAAACAGTTAGGATGACCTAGCTTTCAAAATTTATCTAATTGAGCACTGGTGCCACTACATGGTACATTCTGAAGGTCTGATGATGACCAGGTAAGTGCTTATTGGTTCTCAGTAACATAAATAGTAAGGATGACCTAGCTTTCAACATTTATCTAATTGAGCACTGGTGATACTACATGGTACATTCTGAAGGTCTGATGATGACCAGGTAAGTGGATATTGGTTCTCAGTGACGGAAATAATTAGGATAACCTAGCTTTCAACATTTATCTAATTGAGCACTGGTGATACTACATGGTACATTCTGAAGGTATGATGATGACCAGGTAAGTGCTTATTGGTTCTCAGTAACAGAAATAGTAAGGATGACCTAGCTTTCAACATTTATCTAATTGAGCACTGGTGATACTACATGGTACATTCTGAAGGTCTGAGATGACCAGGTAATTGGATATTGGTTCTCAGTAACGGAAATAGTAAGGATGACCTAGCTTTCAACATTTATCTAATTGAGTACTAATGCTACTACATGATACATTCTGAAGGTCTGATGATGACCAGGTAAGTGCTTATTGGATCTCAGTAACAGAAATAGTTAGGGTTATTAGCAAAATAAACAATAAGCTATAAATAATCACCTTTATTTTCTTTATCACTGTCAAGCAATTATTACAATTATAATTATTAATTAATTGAATAATAATGACAAAATCTCAAACTCTTCCCGTTAAAAGTCACTGAAATTTAAATATAATGAACAGGTCGGTTGGTCATTTATTGGGATAAGTATTGGTGAAGGTGGATGTAGGCTTTCTTCTTGAAGTACGCACATATTTTCGTCTTCTGGTTTTTGTAAGTTATGCACCTTTTTCCGGTCTTTCTTGTTCTTAACTGCCTGTAAATATATGGCGGATTTCTAATTGCCATATTTCGACTGTGCCGCGGATCCAAAAGTTCCGGCAAAATACAATTTAAATAAAATGTACATAATTAAAAAAAAAAATCATCGTCTCTGTTTCTGTTTTCAGAGGCTTTGACTCATTAAACCATACTCCAAATAAACATTTTGCTTTCCGAGTCACATGCAGTTGCCCTTGAACTTGGTAATACCAATTGTGGGTTTTATTAACCTGCAAAATGCCCGAGTTATCTTTAACCCAAAAATTTACTTTTTTTTGAGTTTTGGCTTCGTCTAGTCCTATCTTGTGCGCTGAGATGGGACATTTCACCTCTACTATCGCGTCTTCTCCAATAAGCCCATCTGGAGTAGCTCCTAAATATGGAATCTCGGGATCTATAAAAAGTCCGCATGGTCTAATTTCAACATCGTTTTGTATAGATAGCTGATCCAGCGCTTTTTTTCGTGTTCTCTTCCATGCTGTATAGGCGCAGCATCTATATTTATTTTTTAGAACAGTTGTTTGATTACGCTGGCGCAACTAGTATCAGGCCTCGTTTTAATAACTCTTCCAAAGTTTGAAGCCGTCAACAAGGAGCGCCGGAGTTCGAGTCATTCGCTTGACTCGCTCTGCAAAATTGTTTGTCTTTCAATTTGTCTTCTTTCTTCCTTACTTTTATCTAAGTTGGATAGAAAATTCTCCTTAATTTGTTCTAGCATCGCATCACTCACATCGGGCCTTATGGTTTGTTCTCCATAATCTTTATTTACGGCACCATGTGTCTGTCGTTTTTTGTAATAAATATGTTTTAACAAATTTCTTATTCTGCGATACTTGTTATCTAAGGTGCTCATTTTGCCCTTAGGACTTTGCGCGACAATTGTTTTATACAATATGGAAACAACTTTTCTTTTAGTATTAAAATTAACTGCAGACGCTGAACATCGAGTTTGGTATCCACGCCTGCACAGATAATTCACTCTTTTACCACCCACAAATTTGGCTACCACGCTATGAAAACTTCCACGATGTTACTGTCAACATCATGAACAAGACTTCTGGAATGCCCCGCAATTGTATTAATAAAAAAACATATTTTCTTCCATAAGGAACTTGTAAAAATGCTTGCGGTAAGATTTCAACATTTTGTGGACTGTTACAGAAATGGCTTTTACATTTGGTATGGTTACCAAAGGCATGTAAATGTACAGTCTGGATGTCTTCAAAAAGTTTTTGAGTGCATAAATCTAAATTTTCTAACGAGTCGTGGTATTTTTTTTCTGAATTTTCGTATTGCTGACCTAATGCTAGTGATGCGTTTTTTTGTGATTAGTTTTCTGAAACTTATAGGATATTTCGGATCAGTGGTTAGGTTGTCTAATTTGTTGCACAAGTTTCTTAGAAGGTGGTTCCTACATTCTACCTTTTTAACTGTAAATTGAGGATAAGGTCTTGCTTCCAAAATTTTCGCATACGTGCTAGAGTCTTCGTCAGAAATGAGGCGACCATAAATCAGACCATACATTTCCATAGATGCTTTAAACCCTTCCACAATTATTGTTGACTCCATGGCAGTCGATGATCCCGTAAAATTTTTAAAGCACTGGTGAGTTCTTGGGTTTTGATTTTGATTAAGGTCTTCCGTACATATGCTACAGTATTTATTTTTAATGCCAAGAAACAAAATCTTTTTTGTGTGTCTTCCAATTGTGGCAGCAGCTCCTGACATTGCTGAGTGTTCTTTTTGTAAGACCTCTTACTCCAGCATCCGTCTACAACCTCATCTATAATAGGTATCCCATCTTTGCTGACGTTACCTTTTTCTAAAGCAATTTTTTTCTTCTTCAGCAGTATCATTCATGGATTTGCTAAGTGCTTTGACCCAGGCTTTGGAAGCAATGTCGTGGCGTTTTTGGTATACAGGTTCAGACATCACGGGCTAGTCAAATGCTGATAACAGTTCCTCTAATTGCGAATACCCTATACCAACTGAAACGGCGCCCGCGACCGCTGCTGTATTAATATCTAAGTCGCCAGTGACATTACAAAGAGAAAACTTCTCTTTACACATCAAACATTCTACTGTAAACTTAGAAGCAAGTCTAACACGTTTCTCTCCTATAAGTTTCAAACTTTGTATACCACAGTTAAAAGCACCATGGCCGCCTATTTCTTGTATTTTGGAAAAGAAGTAAGCAATATCTATAATTCGTCTTCTAGATATATTTTTGTTTTTGCTTATGATTCTTGTTCTTCAATAATCAAATCTGGTAAATCTTCTTCATCTTCTTCAACCTAAAACAAACATTTTAACAATACAGTGTCAAATTAAATTAGCTAGGGAAACTATCGAACATATACCGCAGTGTAAGCAAACACAATAAGTTACCGGCATAATTTGCTCTGCCCCCTCATCAGCTGCCATACTAGACAGATCGTGTGTATCTGTTAATGGCTGAAGTTCCTGATTTTGTGATTCGGAGTTTTGCTGGTTTCTTAATTGCCTGAAAAATAATAACTTAAATGAGCTAAAGTAATATTTTTTGCTATTACAGTTTGGTGATAATAGCCATATTTACACCGCAAAAAAACTAAAAGGTATTTTAACTAGGTTTTTTAAAAAAAGATTATTATTCCGGTGACCTTAGTTTCCATGACCTCTTTCAAATGGATCCAAACACGCTGGTACTACGTAACGCCGTCACTGAGATCCTATACCCACCTTCGTAGTCCACCATCAGGTATGTGACATCATCAGTCACCAAGGTCTCCATGAGACCTTTCAAATGAGTCCTATCACGATGGTTCTACATAGTGCCGTCACTGAGATCGTATACCCACCTTTGTAGTCCCCCATCAGGTAGGTGACATCATTAGTCACCAAGGTCTCCATGAGACCTTTCGAATGAGTCCAAACACGCTGGTTATACGTAGCGCCGTTACTGGGTTCATATACCCACCTTTGTAGTCCACCATCAGGTAGGTGACATTATTAGTCACCAAGGTCACTATGAGACCTTTCGAATGAGGTTAAACACGCTGGTTCTACGTAGCGCCGTCACTGAGATCCTATACCCACTTTCGTAGTCCACCATCAGGTAGATGACATTATCAGTCACCAAGGTCTCCATGAGACCTTTCAAATGAGTACAAACACGATAGTTCTACGTAGTGCCGTCACTGAGATCCTATACCCACCTTCGTAATCCACCATCAGGTAGGTGACATCATTAGTCACCAAGGTCACCATGAGACATTTCGAATGAGTCCAAACACGCTGGTTCTACGTAGCGTCGGCACTGGGTTCGTATACCCACCTTCGTAGTCCACCATCAGGTAGGTGACATCATCAGTCACCAAGGTCTCCATCCTCCGTCATTCGAAATTCTCAAGATAGCTTAAAACGATAAAAAAAAACACAATAGAAATAATGTACTCAATAGGGTGGGTACTTACCAATAGTTTTGGAGAGCTCGGCCACGCGTCAGCTTACTTTTATTCTTATATTTAGGCATAGCCAGGCTTACTCTATGATCGGTTGAAAAAACAAAACGAAATTACAAAGTACTTTAAATATATTTACAAACTTAATTACTAATGTTGCTTTACGAAATTATTGTATTGTACTATTTACAACAAGATTTCATTTATAAAACATTCAAAACTTGGACTTTTAGATTTTATTTGGAAAAAATAACGCGCGTATAGTCCACCCGTCACAATTACTTATTATACTCTTTGCACTGAAGTAACGCGTCCCGAGTACGCGTCACAGGTCCTTAGCGGGGGTGCTTCAAGCGGGGTGCTGGTGAGGTTTCGGGTTTTTTTCATAATTAAAAAATATTAAAAGATTTTAGAAAAAAAAAAACAATATAAATTCTGAAATATGTCAGTACATATTTTTTGATACAAAATTCATGCCTAACTATTTAGCCGTTACAGAGAAAATTTACAATTTAGGTTGAAAAAGGACCTATTTAATAAGATTTTTTATCAATTTCTTGGAAAGTTTATTAAAATTTTAAACAATACAATGTATTTGTGATGACCTTAAATATACCATATATTTTTTATAAGGGGAACGCACAAACGGATTCATCTGCAATCTTCTTTAAACTTACCTTGTTTTTGGGATTTGAGCGAGGTAATCCCCTATTCCTGCCGTGGCCACGCTTTTAAGTTTTTTAAAACAATGCGAATCGTAGAAGAAAGGGTTTTTGATTCTGAAAAAGAGATAATAATAATAATTTACTTTATTTCTCACCATTTTATAATACATCGTTGGATACAATTTAAACTTATATGTAGTTAGGTTAGTAACAAAGGTAATCTAAGTAACTAAAGCAGCGGTGGCAATTTGTGGTGGTCGATTTTGCGAAATGAGTTTAATATGCTCTAACTTAAGCCTGTATCTCAGGAGATAGTGTCGTGAGACATTTTTTACAACTTTACAATACGTACGATACAGTACGTAACTGCTTTTTTATAATATTGGTGTAAATAGACTGCAAGTGAGTTTTATTATATCGCGTGTGTGTGTGTGTGTGTGTGTGTGTGTGCGTGTGCGCCCGCGTGTATGTGTGTGTGAGAGTGAGGAAGTGCGTTTTTTTTAAATTTGTCTTTCGTTTTTCTTGCCTCATATTTTTAGTTTAATTGTGGTTTTAGTAGCATTTCGTATCATCATAATCTATTTGCAATAACCATGCTTTCAATACTTTTAGCTTCATGTTGGTTTAAATGTATTGTATGTAGCTGTTTGTTCAAGTTGTTGTATAGCCTACTACTAAGAACATAATACTGTTGTGCTGCAAAACTAGTCCTGTGTGTAGGGTAGTGGCAAGCTAACTTATGTTTTCGCCTGTCAGTACATGGTAAAGGCATAGAACGATGTTTCAAAACAGATTCAAAAATGAAGGTTCTACGGACACTAAGCACTTGACAGTCGGAGTACAGCTGCGTTGTAGGGTACCTGAAGGGTTTTCTTGTTATTACTTTAAGGACTGGCCTCTGTGCGCGTTCTAAATCTCGAAAGATTGTTTTTCCTGTTCCACCCCAAACTGTGATACAGTACTTAGTCACAGATTGACATAGAGCTGTATAGATTAATTAGAAGCATAAATGATGCAGCTTCCCTAAGGGCTTTGAACATGTATATCATCCCTCCCAACCTTGCAGCTACTTTGCTGAGTTGCATGCCCCAAAGCAATTTGTCAATTATAATTCCGAGATACCTGACAGAAGTTACTGGCGTTAAAGCTTTGCAGTTGCAGCTTGGCGTTTGGTCCAAACATGTATGTGCAATTATGTTAAAGTGTTCTGGTGGTTTAGACACTTGTCTGATCACAAATGTAACATATTTTGTCTTGTCTAGGTTAAGGGTTAGTGTATTTAGGCGAAGCCAGTTTATCACATCGCCAAGGCAGCGTTCAGCAACTCTTTTGACAAAATCCCAACTAGGACCATGTATCATGATGGCCGTATCATCAGCATATGTGTAAATTTCTGCGTTTGGCATTGTCAGTCTACACAAATCATTTACATAAATGCTGAATAAAGTCGGACCCAAAACACTGCTCTGGGAAACACCGCAAGTGATCAGTTTTTCGTCGCTGAGGTACGAACCAATCTTTACCTGTTGAGTTCTGTTTTTCAGATAGTCCTTGAACATAAGCAGGGGTGTGCCTCTGACGCCCATATTTTCCATTTTAGTTAGTAGTTTGGAAACAGAGACAGTGTCAAAAGTCTTGGCCAAATCCAGGAATATACCAAGGCACTTTTGTCTTGTATCAAGCTGTTGTGCAATGAACTGAGTTAGATCTATAACTGCGTCCTCCGTAGATACTTTGCTTCGAAATCCATACTGGTTGCTAGCAAGTAGGTTATTTTTGTCTAGGAAGTTGTTAAGTCTAGAGTTCATGATTTTTTTCTAAAATTTTCGATAGTGCTGTTAACACTGAAATTGGCCTGTAGTTATTAACACAGTCTCTGTCGCCTCGCTTATGGATCGGATGGATTATGGCTTTTTTAATATACAATAATATAAATAAAATATATAAATATTATTATATGTTAGTTAAGGATTTAAGCTAGTCAAAATGGCTTTCTGTTACAAAATATAATAAACTTCACTTGATAGAAAAACGTCCTAAAGTTGCCCTCTTCCGAAATGTTTTTTCAATGCCAAATCTAAACTACAGATAATTTTCATGAAATTTTTATACACATCTATAGCTACTCAATATTTATAGACATAATGGCTTACTTTGACTATATACAGTGATTTTTATAGTACAAATGTTTAAATAATATCAGATTCGCGACGCTGAGCCCTGATCAGTCGCGCGGTGGCGCTTACTGAGGTAGGAACTGTGTTAGGCTTTTTCGTTGCGCTCCCCTTGCTATTTTTTCGCAATGGTATATTTATGAGAGCAGTAAGCATTCCATCATCATCCGAGCGTCTCTTCCAGTTGCATCTCGCGACGCCCGGAGTTAGCTTTATATAGTGTTTATACATATATGAGAGTTATATACGGCAATGGACTCACCCACCACCCATTACGTGGGACAGGAATACACATGGTAAAAAGTGGGCATATACTAATATGCCACCCTTTCGGGGATAAGGCGTGATAGATAAATAAAATATATGAGAGTTTTAATTCACAATAAAGTACCTACACTTCACAGAAGCATTAGAATTATCCCTGTAAGTAGTATAAAATCGAACCCGGTACCCACAGGTTAGACGGCAGTTATATAAGCACGGAGCCAGTGGGCCGTTCAATGTATGTTTACCTATTTTTCCGCTAAACGCCGATGAATTTAAAAAAAAAATTGTAGCGTATACTTTCAATTGGGTTCTAAACAAATTTGATTAATAGATTCTGAGGCTTAAACATACCGACTGCCACTGGCTGAAGTAATCAGTGCAGTTATTATATTGAAGCTTCGCTTCGCTTCGCATAAATTATTAAAATTGTATCCAAACCATTGTTTTTTGCTTTCAGTATTAATTATTTAAGTATGTTTATAAATTTATTAGCCACGACTTTATCCCCGAAGGCGTGGCAGAGGCATATTGTGGTGAGCCCAATGCCTGTGTTCAAATGGACAGGCTCAGATTGTAGCGACTCGCTGTTGTAATTTTTAAGTCGTTCAAAGAGTATTCACATGACTTAACGAGTGTCGATTGCAACGTTACTATCAACCGGGACAAACAGCTTAATGTGTCCTTCGAAGCACGAAAACGTTGGTAAAGGAAAATGCTACAAAGCGGTCATCCAACCAAAATCCGAGAGAGTTTCTTAAATCAGTGATCTTTTACAGAAACCGAGTTACTAGGGCTACGAGCGCTTTTTATTTATGATTTTACTTTATGTTAGTAGCCTTAAAAAATGTATAATATTTCATGTAACTAATAATTAATAATCCCAACATATTAACGCGAAGGTTTTTTGCGCTTTAGTGGATCTGGAGAAATCATTTGATAACATTGTGAGAGGAACTCTGTGGTACTCGTCCGTGTGGCCTAGCTGGCCGTCCACTACATATTCTGGCAGGATATGGTGTGGACGGCCAGCTGCTGCGGGCGATACAGTCTCTTTATACGGACTGTAAAGCTTGCGTGCCACCAACGGTGATGTTCATCTGGTGCCTCTTTTTGACTTCTGTTCGGGCGTCAAACGGGGTTGTTTTATGTCCGCCTTTCCGCTTTTCATAGTGTATCTGGATAGTTGTGCAAAAGTGTGGCTGCAAAAGTTAAAAGATTATGATGTGTTGTAAAATTGGAAATTTTACAGTATATTGTCAGTTGCACGCTGATGATGCGGTAGTGATGGTCTGATCAGAAGCCGACCTTCAGGCATTAGTCACTAATATAAAAGTTAAGGTCTTCGCTGCATGTTAAACTAAGAATCGGGTATTTGATTAACTTAGGGAGAATGTTTAGCGCGGACGGAGGATATGTTCTAAAGTACAACGGTGACTAGCTGCCGAAGACAGGATCATAACATTATGATTTATTGATTTTATTATTATTAAAAAAAATGTAATGTGTAATGAGTACGGGACATTTTATTTGGTACATAAAGCTTAAATTTGTTATTAAATATATCATCATTAACTCCTACTAATATTATAAACGCGAAAGTTTGTAAGTATGGATGTTTGTTACTTGCACGTAAAACTACTGAATGGAATTTAAATAAACTTTACCATAACTATATATTATACATATAATAGCTTATCTATCAGAATAACACATAGGCTACTTTTTATCCCAGGAACTAGTTCCTTTAGAAAACGGGAACGGGAAAACTTCATCACGCGGGCGAAGTCGCGGGTGTCAACTAGTATATCATAAACCCAAAATAAAATCCAACACAATAACAGAGATGTTCCATTTCGATTGCTACTGCCAATCATTTTTACTGTGGCGTGCCAGCAGAAAATACATCGTCGATCTATCTTGGCGGGGGCTGAGGAAGTGTTGTGGTGCCTACGCGACTAGGCCTACCGGCCCTTAAAAACGCTTGAGTAGTATTTATAGAGCAAAATCTAGCCTCAAGTGTTGATTGAGTATTAAGAAACGTTCTGGAATACGAACCTAAGACTTGTCCATTCAGTTGAACATTGGCCGCAACTTGTTTTACATTTGGTAGAGGAAATTCAATACAGAACTAGTTTTATTTTTATTTACCAATGACCTTGATTGCATTGTTTACATCGTCATAGTTATCTAATTGTCTTTAAATTTTAAACATTAAAGAGGTATCAAAACAATCCTTTTCCCTATAACAAAATAAAAACTGATAATGACGGAATATCTGAGGCCAAGTTTCTCAGATGTGTATATAACCTACCTACTATTCCAACGTTTCCCAAAGTGGGCGATAACGCCCCCTTGTGGGCGCTGCAGGCCTAAAGGGGGGCGGTAAGAGACCCAGAAAAAAAAGGACGTTGTGTAGGCTTCGGGGGGCGATTTGTAATTTCATCTAGCTTGGAGGGCTCTTAGACACCGACAGAGCTCTCGACTCTCGGCTACAACTTGTGAACATCAACTAATATAAATTAAGAGATTGCTCAAACTCGGTTCGATATTTCTCTCCGCGTAGTTCATGTATCTGTCCTGTTTTATTCAATAAATAGAAGAATAATCATGTCAATAAGTCGCACCGTTTCGAAATGAAAGTAGACACAAACAAACAAATAAAAGGCAATAGACACACTTTCGCATTTTAATAGTTATTAGTAGGCAATCATGTTTTAACAAGTTTTTGTTAAATAACCCGATTTGAGCATTCCTGTATAAATCGGCTGATTCATAGAATATTTGTTCTTACTTGTTGAGTACAATTGAGCGTCGAATGAGCATCGATGACCGCGGGCAATCATGTATTAACAAGTTTTTGTTAAATAAACCCGATTTGGGCATTCCTGTATCAATCGGCTGATTCATAGAATACTTGTTCTTACTTGTTGAGTACAATTGAGCGTCGAATGAGATAAACGAGTTAATGCATGTTTGTCTTATTCCTGTCGGTGCGTGCTGCTTATGCAATCCTATATAAACAACGGAATATTTATTTTATTTTCATTTGCGGTTTCACGCGTAATAGATAAGCAGTACTTAAGTTCAACACTTACTTACGTATTTCTTAAAACAAAACAATGTCGGAAGTAAAAAAGAAGAGACGGCAATACTCTGTGGAATATATTAAATTCGGATTCATTGAAAATCCCACAAACCCATCGTCGCCTCAGTGCCTTCTATGTCTAAAAACATTTTCGAATCAAGCAATGAAGCCTTCAAGACTGCAAGATCATTTGAATAAAATGCATCCAGTTAAGAAAGACAAGAATGTAGCATAGTTTCAAGACCTAGAGATTAGGCATAATACTCAGCCAAGTGTAGCAGAACTATTTTCGACGACGGCCTTCGAGCTTCGTACAATATCTCTTTGTTAATTGCTCAAAAAGGCAAACCACACAACATCGGAGAAGAGTTAATTTTGATAGCAATAAAGGAAGTAATAACTACTGTGCTTCATAAACCGGCCGCAGATATTATCCGAAAAATTCCTTTGAGTAATAATTCTGTGCAAAGACGAATTAATGAAATGGCTGAAAACATTGAAGGATCATTGTGCAATCATCTGAAGACTAGTCAATTCTCAATTCAGCTTGATGAGTCCACTTTACCTACTAATGAAGCATTGTTGCTGTCTTACGTGAGGTTTATTAAACATGAGAAAATATGTGAAGAACTATTGTTTGCTAGAAATTTAGAGACCGATACAAAAGGCGAAACAATATTCAATACATTGGAAAAGTTTTGTGATGAGAAAGAGATTCCCTTGAAAAATATTATATCAGTTGCTACGGATGGCGCTCCGGCTATGACAGGGTGCCATAAAGGCTTCATAGCGTACTTAAAAAATAAATTTCCAGATGTACTTGCTGTACATTGCGTTATTCATAGACAACATTTGGTTGCTAAAAACTTAAGTGAACTATTTCAATAACTGCAATATGTCATCAAAACAGTCAGTAAAATCCGTACCAGCTCTTTAAATGATACATTATTTCATCAGCTTTGTGTTACTAATGACGAAGATTCCAACCGTTTGTTGCTTCATACTGAGGTTCGTTGGCTATCAAGAGGCAATTGTCTGACTCGATTTTACAACCTGTTTGACTCTGTGATAGAGTTCTTGGAAACTAAAGATACAGAATTGCGCAACAAGCTCATTACATCAAAAAATTGTTCAACGACATGAATCTCCAACTGCAAGGCGATGAAATAAATTTCATTAAAACATAAAATGTCGTTGCTGCTTTCGCAGCCAAACTGTTTCTACACAAAAACAATTTGGGCAGACGTGAGTTTCACAATTTTCCGAATTTATCAGTATCCTGCAGTAACGACGACTTGTTTGCCTACTGCCAACATTTGGACATTGACTTCACCGAACGATACCAGGACATTTTGAACTTGGAAATACCAGGCTGGGTGTTAGATCCGTTTTCAAATGTCAACACAGCAATCTCACTTCAGCTGGAAGAAGAACTTATAGAATTGACAACAAACGAGGAAATAAAAATAAAGTTAAAAAATGGCTATCAAGAATTTTGGCTACAAACACCGATCCCGCAATTGTACCCTGTATTGTGGTCAATCGATCAACGATTCTTGATAGCATTCCCATCGTCATATTTGTGTTAAACGTGGATTTAGTGCTGTGGCAACGCTGCTTACTAAAAAGAGAAATCGTTTGCATGTTACCGAACGTAGCGACTTGCGGCTGTTCTTGAGTAAATTGGAACCTGATATCAACAAACTTATTAAACAGCATCAGATTCATCCTTCACATTAGTTTTTATATAAGAATCGATTATGTTTGTTTTATTTTGAATAAAAGATACTCTGTCTGAATACTATAAAGTTGCGTTTCAATAATCATTCTCATTGGCAGGTGTAGCCCGTAAGAGTTAACTTGAGACCTGAGCGTCGTTATGTACTACCTACTGTGCTCAGGTCTCAAGTTAACTCTTGCGGATTACAGTAAAAGTCTATTTTAGAATGAATGTTTAATCTCCGCTAATATTGCTCACAACAATTAATTAAGTTTTTAAGTAGATGAAAAAATGGGGGCGCTAATAATTTATTTAGTCTCAAAGTGGGCAGTAGACAAAATAAGTTTGGGATCCTCTGTACTATTCGAACCCAAAAAAAAAGTATTCCAGGTCTTGCTTGCGTACGTCAAGAACCGTTTAACGAGGAAAGGTTAAGTTTATAGAGAGATGATGATTATAGCCTTCGTAAAGGTAAGAGGATAACAATCGCTTCATATAATTACTTAGTGTTTAAAAAGAGCTTAATAGGTGCGGGCTAGCGCATATATACAACTTTTGTATCGACTAAACTGTTTTGTCGCGGATCGACTGTTTAGTCGATGGTATCTATGTGCACATCAATTCAATGCAATACAAATTAAGTGTTTTATGATAATTATAATTGTCCAACTTTTTAATCAAATATCTAAAACTAAATGAATGAATTGTGTAAAATTTTATACAATATATGAAATGATTAAATAAATTAATATGATACAATTTATATTTTGATTTACTTTACCAACTGTCAAACGTCGCATCCTAGGTTTAACAGACTATCTATTGGTGTAATTGTTTTTGTATTACAATAATAATTATGTGTCAACTATTGTAATTGTTAAAGATTATGTTTTGTTAATTTGATGTACCTATATATTTATTTACTGCGATTGGTATTCTGTTTATAGTAAAAAAATAAAGGAAATTAGTATACTGAGATATATTTTTATGAGGTTTTGTATAGTTACCCATTACACTTATTTATATTTTGAAATGTCATAAAAAATATGGTAGACTTTCTGAAAAAATCAATTCTTTTTATTCCGCCCTGTATACGGTCATTTTTAGAACTACAAATTTCCCGGGTCAGATAGTAATAAGACTTGGTGATTGGCTTATTTATCAACGCTTAAATCTAAAGGGTAAGCACCAGTGTGGTATCAGCTGGACAACTAATAAAGTCGGACCTCAGGTTCGGTTCCAAGGAATGCCGAAAGATGCTAAATTAAAAATCGAAAGGTCAAAAGTACTCGGATACCCAGACGAGCATAAACGATTAATAATTCTGCAGGAAGCGAAATAAGTTTGCATATATCCTTACTGACTACCCCGTCGGGTATACAGCGTGAAGATAGATAGTTTATGGTAAATTCAAGAAGCGAGTCAGCATCTTCCAAATTCACATGGAAGAATCAATAAACTAAACTCATTTTGTACTTTTGTAAAAAGCAATTTCATGTTATTATCATGCGGCTCAGCGAAGTGGAACAAATTGTTGTAATGATGATGAAATTACTCATTTGTTGTGCGCAAACACTTAGCACAGTTTTTCGAGATTATTTTCAGTCACGTGCGATTAACATGTTGTTGTTATACCTCCTAATCCGCTAGTACTATTTTATGGAAAAAAAGAGTAAGAAAACGGATCCTGGGCGCCTAAGCGGTAAATTCGACCATAACTGGGATTACAAGGTAGTTCGCTAGTACTCTTTTATGGGGAAAAACAACAACTGGTACTAGCGGATTAGAAGGTAGTCCGCTAGTACTCTTTTATGGGGAAAAGAGTAAGAAAGAATCCCGGGTGCTTAAGTAGAAACTTCGAGTTCAATTGGGACTAGCGGATTATATAGTACTAAAACCGTCAATTCAATCTTATAAACTTCTTAGAGTTGAATGAGAGGTCAACTTGACACAAAATCCTGTACCGACTCGTCTAGTCAGCGTGGAAGGCAACAAAATTTCTGGTTTGATTGACTGAGACCACAGCGAAAGAATGTTACTGACTAGCTTGCTCGCGGCCTTAACCCTAAGGGTGCGAGTGACATAGATTCCTTTCACTGTGATTGAGAATTGAGACAAAGTAATGACAACCAGCGATAAGACCTGTATAGGCATGCTTCTTCTGTTTACTTGTCTCTTCTTCGAGAAAATGGCGACGATTGTAGTCGAGTTATTGTAGTATAAATGTCTTTGCTATCAATACGTGCATAAAGGCAAGATAATTAAAATAAACCGACAATGCATTACAATTGATTATATTCTACGGGACACGTGAATTCATGGCTGCAAATAAATTAATATTGTAGGTCAATCTCAAGTTCTACTCAGTAATAAAAACTGCACTGAGTGGTTTTATTAAAACTGCTTTATATGTACATAAAAGTAATTTGTTAGGTAATGTACATACATACATATTGTCACGCCTTTATCCCCGAAGGGGTAGGCAGAGGCATACTATACGCACACATTTCACCACATGCATTTTTGTCCTACGTAAAGGGTGGTGAGCCCATTGCCGTGTTGAAATGAACAGGCGCAGGCTGTGGCGACCTGCTGTTGAAATTTGTCAAGCTGCCCAAAAGGCCTTCAACCAGGCTTAACGACTGCCATTTTACTGGCAACCGGGACCAATGGCTTAACGTGCCTTCCGAAGCACGGCAACGCTCGCAAATGTAAATTCCATAAAATGGTCACCAATCCAAGGACCACCTATAGCGAATGTTGCTTAACGCAGTGACCGTTTACAGAACACTGAGTCAGCGGGGCCACGAGCACTTACGGTAATGTACATACATACCTTCATATTGTCAGGTGTCATCACAAATCGATTGATAGTAGATGTAATTGCAAAAAAAAAATCGTTCGTACCATCTAACTTAACCAAGTACCGGTAGATGGTCCTTATGTCGCCTTAAGACGGCAGTTGGATTAATGCGTCAGTTTCGAGATTCCTCGGTAGCTTAGTTGGATAAGCAGCTCACCCGGCAAGAAAGAAATCGCGAATTCCAGTACCGATCGTGGTTGAGAATTTTACCACTTTAAATTTATGATTTACCTAGCATGAATATTTACTTTTCAATATTATTTCTACATACAAACATACATATTGTCACGCCTTTATCCAAGAAGGGGTAGGTAGAGGCAAATTAAACGCCCACATTTCACCGTATGCATTTTTGTCCCACGTTACAGCACCACCTGTTACGTGGGACAAAAATGCATACGCCATCCAGCCCATTGCCGCGTTGAAATGGATAGACGCAGGCTGTGGTGACCTGCTGTTTTTTTAAGCCGCCCATAAGTCCTTCAACTAGACTTAACGACTGCTGTTTTATTGGCAACCGGGACCAATGGCTTAACGTGCCGTCCACGGAACTGGGGTGGGTCTAAAGGGCCGAATAACTTTAATAAAATAAAATAAAATGTGTCTATTTTAGATGTTAAATTTTGAAGAAATTTTGAACCCGTCGCCTTTTTGGTGAGGTGGTAACAAAAAGGCTAAGAGGTGTTATGTGCTAGACACTAATTAGCACGACCAATTAAAGTCCTGGTAGTCACGGACTAACAAAAAATTTAATTTAAATTATTTCTAACTCTTCATTTTAGATGTTTTGATGAATTATTTTTTTAATATTCGCAATGAATTATTTCTGTGTATTTATAATAAGTGGTTAGTGGAATATTTGAGGAAAACATTTGCAGGTAAGTGTTGAGGTGAGCCAGCAATTTCGTAGTGTAAAAACCCAACAGTTCTAAGCTTGTTATTTAACTTGCCTAATATTTATAGAGGTCATGTTGTGTTACGCTCTGGCCACAGTTCCATAGTTCAGTCACCTGTCCCATATATGGCGACTTGTGTTCTCATCGAAGTAAATATTAATAGTAACTAACTATCTTCACGCTGTATCCCTGACGGGGTAGTCAGAGAGGACAAATCGCTAGGCTTCACGATCCATGCATACTTCTTTTGCTTCTTGCAGATAAATCAATACTAAAAATGTAATGTTGGTTTGTGCACCCTTTAAAAATAAATAATAGAATCAGACTTTCAATGAAGTCATTGACGGGAGTCTTAAGTAAGTTTTAAAACCAACACAACTATCATCATGCTTGGCTCAATAACAAAACTCATAACTAAAAAACGACGACTGAGTTAACGATCACTGAGCTACGCAACTTTCACTATGGCTGGTCCTCGGATGGGTGACCACTAAGTGGCATTTACATTTGCGAGCGTTTCCGTGCTTCGGAAGGCACGTTAAGCCGTTGGTCCCGGTTGCCAGTAAAATGGCAGTCGTTAAGCCTGGTTGAATGCCTTATGGGCGCCTTGAAAATTTTTCAACAGCAGGTAGCCAGAACCTGCTTCTGTCTATTTCAACACGGCAATGGGCTCACCACCTATTACGTGGGACAGAGGCATACTATACGCACACATTTCACCACATGCATTTTTGTCCTACGTAAAGGGTGGTGAGCCCATTGCCGTGTTGAAATGAACAGGCGCAGGCTGTGGCGACCTGCTGTTGAAATTTGTCAAGCTGCCCAAAAGGCCTTCAACCAGGCTTAACGACTGCCATTTTACTGGCAACCGGGACCAATGGCTTAACGTGCCTTCCGAAGCACGGCAACGCTCGCAAATGTAAATTCCATAAAATGGTCACCAATCCAAGGACCACCTATAGCGAATGTTGCTTAACGCAGTGACCGTTTACAGAACACTGAGTCAGCGGGGCCACGAGCACTTACGGTAATGTACATACATACCTTCATATTGTCAGGTGTCATCACAAATCGATTGATAGTAGATGTAATTGCAAAAAAAAAATCGTTCGTACCATCTAACTTAACCAAGTACCGGTAGATGGTCCTTATGTCGCCTTAAGACGGCAGTTGGATTAATGCGTCAGTTTCGAGATTCCTCGGTAGCTTAGTTGGATAAGCAGCTCACCCGGCAAGAAAGAAATCGCGAATTCCAGTACCGATCGTGGTTGAGAATTTTACCACTTTAAATTTATGATTTACCTAGCATGAATATTTACTTTTCAATATTATTTCTACATACAAACATACATATTGTCACGCCTTTATCCAAGAAGGGGTAGGTAGAGGCAAATTAAACGCCCACATTTCACCGTATGCATTTTTGTCCCACGTTACAGCACCACCTGTTACGTGGGACAAAAATGCATACGCCATCCAGCCCATTGCCGCGTTGAAATGGATAGACGCAGGCTGTGGTGACCTGCTGTTTTTTTAAGCCGCCCATAAGTCCTTCAACTAGACTTAACGACTGCTGTTTTATTGGCAACCGGGACCAATGGCTTAACGTGCCGTCCACGGAACTGGGGTGGGTCTAAAGGGCCGAATAACTTTAATAAAATAAAATAAAATGTGTCTATTTTAGATGTTAAATTTTGAAGAAATTTTGAACCCGTCGCCTTTTTGGTGAGGTGGTAACAAAAAGGCTAAGAGGTGTTATGTGCTAGACACTAATTAGCACGACCAATTAAAGTCCTGGTAGTCACGGACTAACAAAAAATTTAATTTAAATTATTTCTAACTCTTCATTTTAGATGTTTTGATGAATTATTTTTTTAATATTCGCAATGAATTATTTCTGTGTATTTATAATAAGTGGTTAGTGGAATATTTGAGGAAAACATTTGCAGGTAAGTGTTGAGGTGAGCCAGCAATTTCGTAGTGTAAAAACCCAACAGTTCTAAGCTTGTTATTTAACTTGCCTAATATTTGTAGAGGTCATGTTGTGATACGCTCTGGCCACAGTTCCATAGTTCAGTCACCTGTCCCATATATGGCGACTTGTGTTCTCATCGAAGTAAATATTAATAGTAACTAACTATCTTCACGCTGTATCCCTGACGGGGTAGTCAGAGAGGACAAATCGCTAGGCTTCACGATCCATGCATACTTCTTTTGCTTCTTGCAGATAAATCAATACTAAAAATGTAATGTTGGTTTGTGCACCCTTTAAAAATAAATAATAGAATCAGACTTTCAATGAAGTCATTGACGGGAGTCTTAAGTAAGTTTTAAAACCAACACAACTATCATCATGCTTGGCTCAATAACAAAACTCATAACTAAAAAACGACGACTGAGTTAACGATCACTGAGCTACGCAACTTTCACTATGGCTGGTCCTCGGATGGGTGACCACTAAGTGGCATTTACATTTGCGAGCGTTTCCGTGCTTCGGAAGGCACGTTAAGCCGTTGGTCCCGGTTGCCAGTAAAATGGCAGTCGTTAAGCCTGGTTGAATTTTCAAGCCGCCCATAAGGGCGGCTTGAAAATTTTTCAACAGCAGGTAGCCAGAACCTGCTTCTGTCTATTTCAACACGGCAATGGGCTCACCACCTATTACGTGGGACAGGAATCCACACGGTGAAAAGTGGGCATATAATATGCCTCTGCCACCCCTTCGGGGATAAGCCGTGATGGATATTTATTTATTTATAACTAAAAAACATGACATCGTGGCCGGGGTACGTATTCTACTCAGAGCGAATAGGTAGTTTTCAAAACATTTCATAAAGAAAATGAATGAACTCGAGCGAAGAATCTTCTGTTAAAATACTTAGTATTGGCTATTTCTCCGTATATTGGTGTCTCTGTGCAAAACAAGATAACCAGCCGTGCCGCCTCCAGATCTTCGTTGAATTAACCTCGTATTTCCAGATCTATTGTACCTAAAATAGTTTATTACCGGGGATAATAAATCAGGATAGTAAAAAAATGCTGTAAGATGGGATAACGGAGACCGATTTTTTTTTCTCTCCTTGTTATGGTCTGATTTCTAAACGGCTCGGATTATTATGAATTAGGCTCAGATTAAATAATAATTTGACATAGTGGAACTGAGACAAAAAAGAAGTCCAGTGAAATAAATTTATTTTATTTTTAACCGATTTCCAAAAACGAGGAGGTTATGTGTTCGATTGGTATTTTTTTTGTTATGTATACTTTGTGGTTTCTATAGAACAGATCTGCGATCATGGCGTAAGCTGATCCGCCGCTCTGACGTAAGACAACGTAGGTTTCATTTACCTGTTATTTTCTTATTTCATGGAACTGCTCATTATTTTCTTTTTGCATCTCCATTGTATTGCCTGTGTGGGAGTGAGAAGACAGCTACTCATGCCAACTATACAATCTGTACATTCTATGTAGCTCCGAGGCTTCACCAGCGATAAAAATCATACGATTTAATTTTTTTTAAATATATATTATATTTATGTTATAATAATGAAATATATCAGTCACTGGGACCATTCGGCCTGCACTCCCATTATTGTGGCTTCTGTAAACCAGGATATTCAGCAATGACCACGAGCAGAAAAGTATACTGAGCTCGAACACAGTAAAGTGTCAGAAGTTAGAGTCTCCAAGACTCTAACTTCAGTTAATCAGAATATCAATTGAGGGAGTTGGAAAGAAGGCAGGTAATTCTACTTTCCTCCTTTGCAAAACGGTAGGCTGGGAAGGCAATTTGGTGTACATGTTACACTTTGAGAGCTATGTTTGACTCCAATGACATGTACAGCAAAAACGTTTAAAAAAACGAAAATTAACTCAGATATAACAGAGCAGTCATGGTTGTCAGTCAGCCGTGGACCACGTTAGACGTTTTTAAAAATACCTAATTTTATAAAGCACGGGCGTAGTCAGGATTTAGTTTTTGGGTTTCAATTTTTGTATTTCAATAGTTGAAAGCCTTATGGGCGGCTTGAAAAATTTGAACAGCAGGTAGCCACAACCTGCGTCTCTCTATTTCAACACGCCAATGGGCTCATCACCTATTACGTGGGACAGGAATTCACATGGTGAAAAGTGAGCGTATAATATGCCCTTCGGTGAAAAGGTGTGATAGATAAAATAAAATAAACAAATATTTGTCCTACTGTGTAAATTTTTGATGGAGTGCACAGTAATTTAAGCATTCTTAAGCAGATTTTAGATGCAATGGGGCCATCTTCGGGGGATCTTCGGGGTCCAAGCCAGCCTCACCTTCAAGTAATGTACCTGCTGACTAACAGACGAGGTAATGGCGAAGAAAAGGAGAATTCGAGACAAAGCCCTGTAGGAGTCACTTTCGCTGTTCTCGATTACGTAGCGATCGGGGGAACGGCGGAAGAGGGGATACCAAGAATCTGCGAGCTACAGGATGCTACCGTACACGATTAATTGATTCTGGCAACCTATGGAAATACCCTACGGCTGGGTAGTATAAACTGGCCCATATTGAGTGTATGCAAGATCCGAAGAAAGGGGACGGACACACTAACCCTTTTGTCCACTTTTTCGACGACATTGTCTACTATCGGAAAGTTAAAGATAGGCACTGGTGATGAATGACCTTCTTAGCAGTTGTGGAAACAGCAGTGTGTCGGCTCGGGAAGTATACTTAATACTGATAGGTATTCCTGAACACCTCCTCCCGTATATGCCCCAACCTCGGGCACTGAACGAGCACTGAAGCACTGACGAGCACTGGCAGTTGAGGCCGTGTATGAGGACATAGCGACAGCATTATACATTACTACTAAGGCTTACTACAACGTTGTTACTTTACCGCAAAAGTGGGACTACAAAAATATCTTGTGTCTTTACAGAGCTTATTACGTTTTCGAGCCGCAGAGGCTCTTCTTATTGAATTCTTACTTCAAGAAAAAGCTCCACAGAAACCGGTACCTAATTGGCACTAAACTCTACAGGTCCCACACCTGTCGGCATCGGCGTTGATTTAGTCAAGCGCATGGCCTGGTTAAATACCTGTGATCTGTATTTCACACGTCAAGTGACATAGATTGTGACGTTGAGACACACATTGCTGCTGCGTGAAAGACAAGTTGCGGGAGCTGCCTCGTGTAATTTGTGAGCCAAAAATGTCGGTCACAAGGGACAGGTCTATAATACCTTTGGTTTCTGTCATAGCCACACAAGCCGCTGCTGCGTGTCGCGTGAAATTACTGCGGTGGTTTTGTAAAGGAACTCTCCCATCCGCGGTCTCGCTACTACGGATGTCGATGACCGTGCGAAGTGGAGGAGAAGTAGAAAAGTAGACCCCGTGGGCGTAAACATAAGTCAGACAGACGCTCGGATGTTAAATTTTGGGGTGTAAACCCCCTAACCCCCTCCCCCCCTTCCTTGCTACGCCCGTGTTATAAAGGGCATAAAAATTCTAATCGGAAAGGTCAAGAGTACTCGAATACCCAGACGTGCATGTATGAAACGGTTAAAGAATCTTTAAAAAGCGAAAGTATGCAAAGACCACAAATAATAATAATACTGGCAACTCTGAGCTACCAACTGTCATGTTATCATTGAAAATTTAAAATTAATTAATACAATTAAATATAATAAATAAAGTTCAACAACAAATATAATAGCAGAATAATGAATTTAAGTGAAATAAATACAAGTTTAAACATGGATCAAAATTATAGAAAATCACTATGATAAATAGAAAAAATTTCATATCATAGATTTGAAATGACGTTTGACGTCAAGTTAAATTCTACATTATTTTGATAACAGCCAAACATGAAACTGGTATGCTAACAAGATCCTAACTAACTGAGTTATTGGCGGAGCAATAGTATCGCCACAAGAACAAAAAAAAAAAAAAACAATATCCAAAAAAAATAAAACAAGATTCAGGGCGAAACAAAATGAACGCTTACCATCACCGGATTCGGCGCATAGCTCCGCCTCGCAGCCCACGGTGAGCTCACCGACTACTGTTGAGGCGTTGAGCTCGAGCTCCAGCGGCGAATATTTCTCTCCGCCGTCGTCACCAACACCAGCGCGGCGGCGTGGGAGAGGCCGACCACCAGTTTGCTTAGGGTCCCGAGACCCATCGGCTTCGAATAGGGCTCCCGCTGCCGGTGGTAATGTACACCGCATGCGATGGACTCATTCCATGAATGAAAACGTCATGCGGGCATATTATGTGGCTACAGAGGGGGGAACTAACCTGACCGCGTATCGTTCTGTTTCAGGGTCTTGAACCAGGTGTCAACGTTTCGGCACAACGACAATCGGATCAAGTGCGCGCTATCCAGCGTTGTCATATGTTGGATAGTACCGTACTTGAGAGGCTACGTTCTGACTTGCGGCAGAGAAATGTTATCTCTCCCACATCACAAATAACACAATTACATGTACCAACACCATTACCTTTCACATGTACCGATGATGGAGTCGATAGCGTAACGTTAACCGTAAGTACTCAGTGCAATGAACAAATAAGAAGTGCTTTGGAGTGTGCGATGCGGGATTATCTTAATGTTGATGTCAAAATAAGACCACGTTTGCCGCGTTTGCCGATGCATAAACGCAAAATTTCCTTGTGCCTTGGATTCGCTATTGTCTAATTATTTAGATAATAGTGAAAATCTCAGTAGTGCGCACTCAATTTTGTACTGTGCAGCTGTTGCAGCATGTCGAGTAGCTGGTGTTAAATTCCCAGATCATAAGATCACTACTCGACCAATTTGTGATGTACCACTGTGGCAGTGCAGGATTGAGCGGCGGATTGCTGAGACCAGAGTGCTCATTGGCAAACTTATCTGCTTTAGGTCGGGCAATACTCGTCCGAAAGTGATACGTTTTGTAGTTCGGGCTTTTGCTGGAACTGGAATACGTTATTGTGGCTATAGTTACAGAACGCATTGACTGCCTAAAGCAGAAAGTTTATGCATGGGCAAACAGAATTAGACTAGACTAGGACAGGTAGATATATCCTGAATCGCACATTTCAGAGAGATGAGCGGTGGGTGTATAGAAATTGGGAGCAACCAGATACTGTGTGTGACATGCATTTACCAGATACTGAAGCTACGAACTCATTTTGGCGTATTATTTGGTCAGTGCCTGTCACCCATACAGAAGGTGAATGGATGCGAGATGTCAAGCGTATGTGTGACTCTATTAATCCAATGGAGCCAACATCAATTACATCTGATGATGTTGCTAATGCAGTCCGTCAACTTCCTAATTGGAAATCTGCAGGACCAGACGGACTGCACAATTTTTGGCTAAAGTGGCTACGAAGTTTACGTAGTCGTTTGGCATCTCAATTTCAATCATCTTTGGAATCTGGGTTGCTTCCAAGTATTATGACCACTGGAGTAACCCACCTGCTACATAAGTCTGGTGGTACCATGGACCCCAAAAATTATAGACCTATAACGTGTCTTCCCAAGTTGTACAAACCTCTTACATCTATTCTGAGAGTAAAAATAAACTCTCATATAACAGAAAATTCCATCCTGTCAGACTCTCAGAATAGATGTAGAACTGGGGCCTGTGGTACTAAAGAACTTCTTATTATTGATACGACTATTAGCCAACAGGTTCGTCGTAAACGAAGGGATTTAGCGACATCTTGGATAGACTATAAGAAGACTTATGAGCACTCTAACACCCTCATGAGCCACGAATGTGGCACGGAGCCAGAGAGGAGGTGCTAGAGTTGTATAAGATTGATGCAACTCTATGCACCTTCTTGGAGACATGTATGGGGCAATGGAGTACGGTCCTTTGCAATCCGGGATGTCGAAAAATTCTTAGTGACGATGAACCAATAAAAATAAAGAGGGGTATTTTCCAGGGTGACAGTTTGAGCCCTTTGTGGTTTTGTCTAGCACTTAACCCTCTCAGTACAATATTAGAGGGTTTAGGGCTGGGCTATCATTTGCAGAGAAGTGGTCAAGTTATATCCCACCAGTTTTACATGGATGATTTGAAACTTTTTGCCTCCAACGATATCCAATTGAAAGACTTACTAAAGGCAACTGAAAACTTTAGTAATTCTATCAAAATGGAGTTTGGTGTAGACAAATGTGCAACCATGCATGTTAAAAGAGGTAGGATTGCGGTATTTGTAGGCATGGAACTTTCAGATTCCACAAAACTTAGATCCCTTTCTGCAAACGAAACCTACAAATATTTGGGTATGTCACAGGCATTAGGAATTGATGACAGGGGTATAAAACAATCATAAGTGGAGCGTTACTTGGGCCGCCTGAAGAAAGTACTGAAAAGTCTTTTATCGGGTGGAAACAAGGTTCGCGCCTTTAATGATTGGGTCATACCATTGTTAACCTACTTTTGGCATACTCAGATGGACTCAAACTGAGTTGGACACCCTCGACAGAAATGTTCGTACTCTGCTTACTACATACCGAATGGTGAATCTTTAAGACATATTATTTCTGGTTGTTCTCGTCTTGCTAACGGGGAGTATTTGCATAAACACAATCAAGTAGCCAGGATTGTCCATCAGCAACTAGCTCTTAAGTATAAACTTGTGGATTTGGAGGTGCCCTATTACAGGTATGTACCCGACCCAGTTCCTGAAAATGGTCGTATCACACTGTACTGGGATCGATCTATCTATCATTACTGACAGGACTGACAGGACTATTGTTGCCAATAAGCCTGATATAGTGGTGATAGATCGATTAGAGTGTCGCGCAATGATTGTTGATATTACCATCCCACATGATGAAAATCTCGTGAAAGCAGAAAAAGAAAAACAATTGAAATATTTGGACTTGGCTCACGAGATTGTTGACATGTGGGATGTGGATTCGGCAATCATTGTCCCGATAGTCGTATCAGCACATGGGTTGATTGCCAAGAGCCTCGACCAACATCTTATGAGGCTCGCGTTAGGCAGCCCGACCCAGTTCTCGAAAATGGTCATGTCACATTATACTGGGATCGATCTATTATCACGGACAGGACTATTGTCGCCAATAAGCCTGACATAGTGGTAATAAATCGATTAGAACGCCGTGCAATGATTGCTGACATCACCATACCTCACGACGAGAACCTCATGAAAGTCGAAGTAGACAAACAAAAGAAATATTTAGACTTGGCTTATGAGGGTGTCGACATGTGGGATGTGGATTCAGCGATCATTGTACTGATAGTCATATCTGTCCATGGACTTATAGCCAAGAGCCTTGACCAACAGCTACAAATCTTACGATACAATATTATTGTTACGATAGTGATAACCCTGTCTCTTGTACTAGGATAACCTGTATCACAAGAGACAGTGTTCGGCTAGAGAAGGTTTAAAGATACTAGAATCGCGTGGATAATAAGTCGCTTTGGACTTAATTTCTCTAAACTAGTCTGTAAGTATTTAGTATTTGTGTTGTAATCACAAGTTTGTGAGATTGTCCACCTCTGTGTGTGTGTGTGTGTGCGTGTGTGTGTATGTGTGTTGTGGTGTGTGTATTGGTGTGTGAACTGTGTATGTGTCCTTCAAGAGAGAGTGTGTGAATGTTTGTAAGTGTAATTGATTTTGTCATATATATTTTTATATATATAAATATTATTATGATATGTATGTTAGCAGGGCTTCCGTTTGTACGTAGTCTTGCTGTAGAAGCCAAGTAGTCACAATCCTTTTAAGTATATTTTTATTGAGGTTTATTATTTGTAGCTTTTTGTGTACCTGTTTATAGATATGGGTACTTAATATATAAAATTGATGTTTAGCGAAGGTAGTCCTGTGACGATTTATTGCAGGATAATTTGTGCGTTTAGTGGGGTCGGAGAGGGGCACGCCAGAGTGTTTTCTTAGGATAAAACGGAGCACGTGTAGCTGGCGTACCGTCAGAACCTTACAGTCAGAGTACAACTGGCTTGTGGGGTAACGGAACGGCTTATGGGTCATGATCTTTAATATTCCTCTCTGTGCTCTCTCGACTCAAAGAATGCTGGTTTTATTTGCACCCCCCCAAACGGTAATACAATAACCTATAACAGATTAACATCAATAAAATAAATAAATAAATACCCATCACGCCTTATCCCCGAAGGGGTGGCAGAGGCATATTATATGCCCACTTTTCACCGTGTGGATTCCTGTCCCACGTAATAGGTGGTGAGCCCATTGCCGTGTTGAAATAGACAGACGCAGGTTGTGGCTACCTGCTGTTGAAATTTTTTAAGCCGCCTATTAGGCCTTCAACCAGGCTTAATGACTGCCATTTTACTGGCAACCGGGACCAACGGCTTAACGTGCCTTCCGAAGCACGGAAACGCTCGCAAATGTAAATGCCACAAAGTGGTCACCCATCCGACGACCAGCCATAGTGAAAGTAGCGTACCTCAGTGATCGTTTTAGCGAACACTGAGACCGCGGGGCCACGAGCGCTTCATAGGGTAGTGAACACCATTTTCAAAGTGTCTAGAGTTGGCTGAGCCTCTAAGTGTTTTGAATACATGCATCAGTCTCATGGTTCTATTTGATAGTGTATCCAGGTGTTTATCCCAATTCAAACCTGAGTCGATTTGGATTCCAAGGTATCGCACATCATTAGTTCTTGAGAGAGATGGACAGTGACATGATGCAGCGTTCTGAGAACATGTGTGTACTCTTATCGAGTAGGAGTGATTTGGTAGCGTGTTTTGTCGTAACGCGAAGGGAACTTAACAAGTTTTCTTAAGATTTTAAGTGAGGAGATTACTACTAAGCCAAGTTGTTATTTTGTTTAAGACTAATTCTGAGGTACTTTTAACACTCACCCATGTGTGACCGTTTACAATTATCGCAGTATCATCGGCGTAGGCGAAGATTCTTGCATTTGGGAGCGCAGCATATTGCACAGTTCATTCATATATATTTGAAACAAAATTGGTCCCAGATTACTTCCCTGAGGGACGCCATATGATATAGTTTCTTCCTGACTAAGATGTTTGTCGATTTTCACGCGTTGCGTACGATTACCAAGGTAACTTTTAAAGATATCTAAGGCGATGCCTCTCACTCCTATACGTTCCAATTTGGATGTAAGTAACGAAACAGAAACTGTGTCTAATGCCTTTGTAAGGTCTAAAAAGATACCCAGGCACTTCGTTTGACTATCTAAGAATCTAGCAATTGACTGCGTTAAGTCCATAATTGTGTCCTCGGTAGAAACTCCTGTGCGAAAACCATATTGATTGCTAGATATAATTTTGTTATTTTCCAAAAAGCCCTTAAGGCGGTTGCTAAGAACTCTCTCGAATACCTTAGAGAGAGAACTTAAAACCGAGATAGGTCTGTAGTTATCCACAATGCTTCTGTTCCCCCCCCCCCCCCCTTATAAATTGGATGAATTATTGCCTTTTTTAACGCATCCGGGTAAATGCCGATTTTTAAACAGCGATTAAAAATAAATGTTAATGTTTGTATCAATGTGTTACGACACTGTTTTAGAATTTGTGGTGAAATTTCATCCCAGCCTATCGCAGAGTTGACGCGTAGTTGAAGTATAAGTGACTCCACTTCTGATTCATCAACATCCAATAAGACAAGGGAGATGGGGACGATTTTCTTTGATTGTAGTTAATATATGGGCTTGGGTTTGGGCAGTGGGACATTGAGAATCTATCTTATTGGCAAGATTTTAACCCACTCCACTTACGAGTTTTACAAACCTCGTTTATTGATGAGTTAGGGTTGTCACGGAGTTTTAATAATTCAAGCGCACTAGGCTTAACTTTTTGAGTATTTGTGATATCCTTTATAGTCTTCCATAATTCTTTTGGATTATTTTTCGCTTTCTCAAGTTGTTTTTTTTCGTATGTGGTTTTTAGTTTACGCAATAGCGAATTGCAAAAATTGCGATAGCGCGTGTATGTTAGTTTTAGAACATAATTTTCTGGATCTTTACTGGCTCGAGTGTGTTAGTAGTTACGGTTTTTAATACATTTTACGAGGCCTGGTGTTATCCAGGGCTTATTATTTCTTTTCCGTCTTGGTGTTTTAAACTGTGTTGTGTGTTTGTTTATTATTGTGGTTATGTTAGATACAAAGGTGTTCATTAGTATGTTAGGATCATCAAATTTATACAGGTGCGTGAAATCTGTGATATCTATTCCCGCCTTTAATGCGGCGTAGTTTACACGAGTAGAGAAACGGCATAATGTTTTTGGTTCACTATTGGTGTAAGGGAACACAAAGCCTGGGGGCCGAGTCTGCTGTTTCAATAGTGTCGAAATAGAATCGAACTCGTCGTTCAATAGAAAGCCATCAGAACAATTTTGACAGTTTTTCGTAGTCTACTATTACAATCGTATTCCAATAGACTTCTATCGGTCGGCTAATACAATTCTACTAACACGTACCGCGCCAGTGGCCGCTAGGCAGTTGCATTTTTGATAGTCTACTAACATTTTGACAGCTAAAAGCAATAATTCTGGTTCTATTCTACGGCTTGTCAATAGTAGACTCGGCCCCCAGGTGATCTATTTTCTCTGACAACTCCGTCAAGGACACAGCTACTTTTTTATGCAGGTTTGTTTATTCATAAGTTCATTTTTAGTCTCGCATTTATCCATGAAGGGGTGGCAGAGGCAGTTAATTTAGTTTTTTCGAAGGTACCAAGACTGTATGCAAAGTTCCTTCGTATTATTTTATTCATCTATCACGCCTTATCCCCGAAGGGGTGGCAGAGGCATATTATATGACCACTTTTCACCGTGTGCATTTTCGTTCCACGTAACAGCTGGTGAATCTATTTTCATGTTGATTTAGACAGACGCAGGTTATAACGACCTGCAGTAGATTTTTTCAAGCTACCCTTAAGGCCTTCAACTTGGCTTAACGACTGCCATGTTACTGGCAACCGGGACTAACGGCCTTCCTTCGTATTAAATTTTATATTTGCTATCACCTACAATAAAAAGTTGGTCATGTTATTTTTCTCAATTAAAGCAAATTATGGACAATGTGATAAGTACTTGGATAAACAATGATGTATCAAACAAGTTCATCTACAGCAATGACACCTATCTACAAGGCTACTCGTGATTTACACGTTCTTATTACAACAATGTCTGGGATATATTATTCTTATTCTAGTTATATAGGTATACTAGCTGTGCCCAGAGGCTTTATTTGTGATAAACTTCGAACGCACGTGGCACAAAGAAATTTCTAGATATTTTGCATAGACTTAAAGCTTTATTTTTTGGTTTTTGTTACTTTATTTGTGCTGTAAAATCTTGATTTTTGCCAAATTTCGTGATTCTAGGGCAACAGAAACTACCATACCTATAGGTTTTTGACCCATAACTTATAGGGTACTCCCAGTTGTCTTAGAATTGACAATTTCGGTTAAAAGCAAAGTCTTGTAGCACAATTAAAGAGAACAATCCGAAAAATAAAACAGTTGAAAATAATGAAAAAATTTTTTGCTTACAAGTTTTCGTGCTAATCTAAATTTCGAAACAAAAATCATTGCCGACGCGACAGGGTCAAGAAATACACTATCGCAATTAAAACCTAAGGTTTTTTTTTAATTCTGGCTATTGCCAACAACAAAATTTATTGATCTTCCATTACGTACTAAATTTTTCTACAAAAGTGATAATTTTCAAGTGGATAATTAATCTTCTTCATTCAAAAGTAGTTAATTATTCTTATTGATAGCAGCGTATTCATGTATATTTAAATATGTTCAAAGTTCTACTGCAGTAAAATGATGGTAAATTTTACTGCAGCTATATGTGGATTTTGGAAGGCAACAGAAAATACCGCGTTCCACTAAGTTATCCAATTTCACGACACTTGTGCACATTGTCGAAGCTTTTATGTTTAAAACTGAAAATACACTAGTTTGAAAAATTAATAACGGAGTGGCGGCCGCGTTATTCGCCGTTTCCCGCCAAAACCCCCAACCTAAGGTTTAAACCCACAGTAATATATTTTTTTAATGTCTTGGGATGGAAGAACTTTTAGCCTACAGTATTATGTTATCTGTGCCCATACACAAATCTGACAGCGCCGAATAGAGACCTTACTTAACGAGGTCACAAAAGTACAAACATTATTTAGATAGGCTGATAAGCATAAGAAGATCACCAAATTTATTAAATACACAGTGTTGTGATGAAAGCATTAGTCAGCCTATTTTATTCCGACATCTTGAACACATAATATCATATTTTAACCAATGCAACAAAACCTTGACAATTAATAGGTCTCACCTCACTTATACGTAAAAATTTCTCATGAGTTACGATCTTTCTATGATAATTATTACGATCCGTAGTTTTTAAGTTTATAGCAAACAGACAAACAGACGCAGCGCACGACCTTGTTTTATCATATTAAGGATGAGAATCGGGCGACGAATGGGGCGACCTATAATACACAACACAATAAGATAGGTAGCAAGTTGTTTTTCCAGATTTATTTTATCACCTTCAAAGTATCTATCCTTCTTCAGAAACGATACAAGCCCATCAAACAACAGACCGTGCGAAAGCGCTGTAGCGTGGTGAAAAACACAAAAAAATATTTTCAGAAATATGCCATTTTTTGTTGATTTTGTTCTCTTAAACGCAGCATAACTCTCAAATAATATTCTTTATTTACCATTCGAACTTAAAAACACCTAGCCTAGGTACATAGTCAATGAAAACAGTCAACAACACGTGGATTGACACTACTAGAGCGAAGAAATCGTCCATCACATCTCGATTGCTTTTGAACGCATTGTATCATTCATAATGTTTTTGATTAAGTTGTTTCACCGTAAGCCTTCAATAATATTTTAAAAGGGCTTCTAAAAATGAAATTGTTACGGCAATGCAACGCTCGTAAATGTAATGCCACTAATGGACACATATCTTATGATTGACTATAGCTGAATATGTTTAACGCTTTTCATCAGGTCTTGTCTGCCACCGTTTCCGGTAACATATTTCTAGTACCTATATACCAAGTCAAGATACCGATACAATAGAGACGATTACCTACGCGCTACGCTTAATTAGGTATTTAACTGATACGCATAAATCGTATATTAGCTTGATTGGTAGGTACTATAATACTTTTATTCTTAGCTAGATAAATTCGTCAATGTCGAATGGACACATACGATATTTTACGGGGTTTTCACAATTATCCACACTTATTTCATAACCATAGCAAAAGACTAAAAAAGAAAGAAATTTAAAGATTTTTTCTTAAACATTTTTTTATAAATTATATTGGCAATCGGATACAAAGTCCTTAATGCTTTAAAAAAAATGCTTGGTTGCCCTATGTGTAAACTTATATCCCTTGCACACTGTACCTGCAAGGAATACTGAATATCGAACAAGCTAGCTCAGCATGCAAGCAACCACAGACGCTTAATTATGAAAGTATGAATAAAACTTCTTTCAATACAACGTAAATAATAAAGATTATTTACGTTGTATTGAAAGAAGTTTTATTCATACTTTATAATATATATATGGAATACTGAATATCGAACAAGCTAGCTCAGCATGCAAGCAACCACAGACGCTTAATTATGAAAGTATGAATAAAACTTCTTTCAATACAACGTAAATAATCTTTATTATTTACGTTGTATTGAAAGAAGTTTATTTTTAGTTGTATTATTAGGTTCTCTATTAGCCCGTATTGTGATGAAAGTGCAAAATAGGTTGTAGTGTACCTACTTTGTAGATAGTAAAATAAATACATACTACACAAGCACGGAAATAACAGTATAACACCGATTGCACATTGCAGACACATATCTATACCTATAAATAACACATATTAACGCAACACAAATACCAACGTCCTTGACCACTTTTAACTACTTCAGTTTATAATTCTGCTCGTCATAGAGCTTAATTGTTTTTCACACAACACTGAAAGACTGTTTTAGAATAATGAAATATTTATGCGTCTTGTCCACCGCGCGACAGACAGTGAACAGCTGATTTTGAAGTTAGCGAATAAACCCTAATACCCATGCGCCATAGAATCAGTAGCGCTAATTGTGAAAACGTAAGTTCTCATTCGGTTACAATGCAAGGAAGAAGTCTTTTCAGTTTTTTATTGAGATATAATGTATAATACCTCAAGGCAGTTTTCACTAAAATTATGTATTAAGCCCAACTCAGCCCAAGTGATTTAGAAATCCGTAATTAAGTATAGGTAATGTATTATTTTCTTAACTATCAGCATTCTACTCGAGCTAGACCATCTAGGTAATTTTTATCTAAATAGCGTAACATTAATGGGCAAGGAAATTGTCTGGTATCCTGGGAAGAAATTTCCTGTAAATTAATGGAAATAGGTCATTAGCAGAGAATAACATGTTAGTTTAGCAGAATTGCTATGGAAAAAATCACTCATCATTCAATCAATAACACATTTTTTTTTGCTCTGGCGTACGTCACTTAACTCCTTCTAGAAGGTTGATTAAATTAATCATATAATGTGAATAATTTAGAAAGTGTTTTCAAATAGCAATAGTATTGTTATAAAAATGGTCTTTTGACTCTATACGAAGTAATTATAATAAAAGTTAAATAATGTATGCCTTTTAAAATAATGAATACAATTCTATGTCTAGGCGGTAATACCAATATAAAAAATTATGCTAGTGAGGTACTTATCTATACGTACCATACCTACTGGTTTCTAGAGTCATTGCTTCACACATTAAGATAAGTAACAGACGTGAATTGTTCTAAAAATGTATTGGTACGCGGATATGCGAAATTATTAAAATGTTATCTGTCTCTGTTGAGAATTACTTTGCTTTGGGTCATATACAAGCCTAAATGAAATAAATATATATATATGCTGTTTCTTATACAATTATAAGTTCATCGCTATCCTCTTAAGCATGAGGATATATATCCCGCCCGCCCAAATCCATTTCCTGTATTAAAATAACTAACTAACTATCTTCACGCTGTATTCCTGACGGGGTAGTCAGAGAGGACAGATCGCCAGGCTTCGCGATCCATGCATACTTCTTTCGCTTCTCCGAGATTCATCAATCGCTTCATACACGCACGTCTGGGTATCCGAGTACTTTTGACCTTTTCGTTTTTGAGCAATCTGCTCACGTGGTCTTCATTTGTAAGTCTCGGCCTACCCTGACTCTTTCTACCCCCTACTTTTGAACAATATATATTCTTTGTCACTCGTTCCTCACTCATTCGTTGGACGTGTCCAAACCAACGGAGCACGCCCTTTTCCAGCTTAACGCTGACACTTTCATTCAAACCTGCCATATTGCGTATCACTTCGTTACGTATTCGGTCGGCCAAGGTAACGCCGCACAATTTTCGAAGTGATCGCATCTCCACAGCATTCAATTTACTTTCATGCATCTGCTGACATACCCAGGTTACACTACCGTAAAGCAAAGTTGGCACTAGCACTGCGTTATGAATCGCCATTCGTGCTTCTTTTACGATGCTTTGTCGCTTTACTAACTGGGATAAAGCACCGTTAACTCTGTTTCCGGCAGCTACTCGCCGTTCTACATCCGAATCACATCTTCCATCCGCGCTAAACATACTTCCTAAATACACAATTTCATTCACTTGCTCTAGACGTTCCTGGTTTACCCTAATCTCGCATTTAGTTCTTACGTCACCTCTTTCAAATACTAGAACCTTAGTTTTACTTGCATTCAAGCGAAGACCCCGTACATTCACACCCCTCTTTCATAGTAGTGACTAATGCCTGAAGGTCGGCTTCTGATGAGGCCATGAGCACCGTATCATCAGCGTACAGCAGACAGTTTACTGTAAAGTCACCCAAATTCACAGCCATATTAAAATCTTTCAACTTCTGCAGGCAACTGTCCAGATACACTATGAACAGCCAGGCGGACATGACACATCCCTGTTTGACGCCTGTACAGACATCAAAAAGAGGTGACACATCCCCCCCTACTCGCACGCAAGCCTTACAGTCCCTATAAAGCGACTGTATTGCCCGCAGTAGCGAGCCGTCCACACCATATCCGGGCAGCAAGTCCCACAGCGTTTCTCTCACAACGTTATCAAATGCTTTCTCTAGATTCACAAAATATCTACCGTTAATAAATGAATAAAAGGAGAACATACACGGCAATGGGCTCTTCTCCACTGTTACGTGGGACAAAAGTGCATACGGTGAAATGTGGGCGTATAGTATGCCTCTGCCTACCCTTCGGGGATAAAGGCGTGACGATATGTCCATGTAAAAGGATATAGTAATAATATAAATAAGGCTATATAGTAAAACAAAATACATTTCAGTTAGATTTAAGTATTTTTGTTGGCAGCACTCTTTTGATGACTTAAACATAATTTAAAAAAAAATAGATCTCCAAGTCCTTTCTTGAGGCTTTGCGCGTGAATTTGGTGGATAGCAACACTTCCTGTATTTTAATTTCTAAAAGTAGTGCATAAAACTTGTTTTATGAGGAAAAGTCGTAGATTTTTAAACATAAAAGTTGGGTCAAATTGCCATAGTGAAAAACAATCATATATCCCAGTGAAAAACGATTTTACATCTTGTCGCGCAAAATCCACTGAAAGCTACAGTAACGCTTCTATCACGTTAATGGGGCAAGACTGAATTTGACTTATGACTATATTGGACTATGTCATAAAAGATGAAGATAATAAGTAATAAAGGAAGACTAACAAAAGATATTAAGAAGGATATGGCTGTATGGACTGGATTTTCTTTGCCTGATAAAGATGAGGGTGTAGAAAATTAAAAAAGTCTTATTCTATCATATATCCCAGTGAAAAACGATTTTACATCTTGTCGCGCAAAATCTACTAAAAATGCAGTAACGCCTCTATTACGTTAATGGGGCAAGACTGAATTTGACTTATGACTATACTTGACTAAGCCATAAAAGATGAAGATAATAAGTAATAAAGGAAGACTAACAAAAAAGATATATAGAAAGATATGGTTGTATAGACTGGATTTTCTTTGTCTGCCAATTTTGAGGGTGTAGAAAATTAAAAAAGTCTTCTTCTTGTCATTGACTGTCAACAGTGTTGTTTTGAATTGATCAAAGTTTGATAAAAATTTTAAAGTTTTGCTCTAATTTAGCCTTAGATTGTATAAAAAGAGCTTATTACATATTAAATCTATATAATAACTTTTTATCGCATGGTGTTCTCATGTTTAAATGCCTATATTTATAGAAATTGTTGCCTTTCGTGGTAATAAGTATAATGTTACCTAACCAATGTTTACATTCAGTATTTTTATATGAATAACACATTAATTATGATATTTGGAGTTGCTTTTTAACATTTTAATAAGTAACATAGATTACATGAGCGTATAACATTTAAACTTATTGGTGTTTGTGGTTATCGGGTTTTGTGGTGATTCTTATCTACGGAGATGACAGGATCCGGTGAAAAAGATTTGTATAGAGACACCTGGGTACGGTATTTAGGTGAGTGTCTCCTAGTACATATGTATATAGATACAGAGTGCTAGTCGTATTTTTATCAATCACGCCTTATCTCCGAAGAGGTGGCAGAGGAATATTATACGCTCACTTTTCACTGAATGTATTTCTGTCCCACGTAATAGGTGGTGAGCACATTGTATTTTTATATTATAGATTATTAAGAAAAGTTGTAACACAACTGTGAGTTGCATAAAATTATTGGTAGAAGATTTAGGTGGAAATATTGTTGTATGCCAGCTACAAGCATTTTCTTCTAGCTGGCAATATTACATATTAGCTAGCTTTTAAAGGGATAAGATCAGTGATTAGAATTTTAGTATCTTGTTTGAATACTGAGTGGCCGCTATTGGTATGACCACAATTATAGTTAGTTATTCTTTATTGTAATACCAAAAATACATTTAACATATTTACAATGAGATACTAAAATAGCTATACAATTAAAATTAAAATTTTCAATAATTTTTTTATGATTATAAAATGATGCTATGTTTTATTTTAATACTCATATTTCATAAAGTATTGTGAAAAGTTGAAAACTTTTTCATTATTTAATTAACAGGCAATCAATGCAATCAAATAATGAAATAAACTGTGGAACTTACCCTTCACTCTGTGTAATGTACTGGTCACTGAACAGGTTCATTGTTGCAGGCTACGCCAATGAAGTGGGAGAGTCGTTTCGTCCAATTGTTCCCAACTCGGTTGTCCGCGCCAGCTATACACTGGCCTTCGCATACACATTAGCGGACACTATGGACAAAAGTTATAAAATGTTACAAGTAAGTCATGTACTTTTAGCAGTTATGTAGTTATTACTCAGGTCAAACTTTGCCAATAATTGATTAATCATCTATTAATCAATTATTGGGAAAGTTTGACCTGAGTGACACACATTTTTAAACATGATGTGTGCAATTAACTGTAATAATAGTAATATTACAATTGTCTTATTATGGAGACTAGAACTAACAAACAAACAAAAGTTATAACTCAGTTCAGGCCCCAGGAGGATAAGTCCTACCAACTTTATGCACACGGATATCGGCGATAGAGATTGAGCTTCTAATCATAAGAGCAGGAACCAAAAATAATAGAATACATCTCTAGAAGAAAGTTTCTATATCTTTATAGACGAATTGATTGAATATACATTGTATACGTTATCACTATTGGTATAACCTATTCTAGTGATTTAGTAAGCTAAAGATTAACTATTCACAGGGTTGAGGCGTGAAATTTAGAATAGTGAGATCCAGCATAAGGCCAGCTTATGAGTCAAAATATATATCGTAACATGATTCAAAACATGAGCCAAATCATTGATTCGTAAATCGCTGAGTCTAATCATGGAGTCATTACATGGGCCTAATCATTGAGTCGTGCATCATTACTAGATTAATCTACACAAAAACAATTCAAACTAGGTAACTGAAGTGTGGTTACATTACCACGGGATTCGAAATCACCTCTGTAGACCGCGACAGGTGCCGTCTCCACGAGAATGAAGAGCCCGTAACCACATGGTCAGCATTCATGGCAAATTTTATCCAAGAATAAAGTTAATATAAAAAAAAGTGCATTTTCAGCTGCAAAGAAAATAATTAGTTCCATTAGATTTGGAAAAACAATTTGAGATTTGTTCGTGAGTAGAACACATAAAGAGAACTTACCACTTTTAAAGAAAAACGAATAAATCTTGGAGAGCAGGCAAATATTCCATTAACGCCGCTCTAAACATCGTAATAAGCTGTAAACAAACGAATAAACTTTCGTCAAAATACTAAAGATCACCAAGGCTAGAAATGTGGTTCCAAAAATCCAAAGTTCTTACCGAAATACATAGTTATTTTGATGATTTTGATTCACGCCTGTGACTTCTTATCAATGGTCATCATTGATAAGAAGTCACAGGCGTGAACTTCCATATACAATTTATAAAAGATTACTTCTTTTTAGCGAAGTTTAAAAAATATATTTACAATCGACATCTTTCTGTCATTGTAGCTAGGCGAATGGCTTGTTCCGTCACCACAGACAAAAAGACATTGTTTTTTTTACTTAGGTGCAAGTTTAGCAGAAAAATATGCAGGAGCATTAGACTGCACAAAGCTTCTCCTCCACACAATATCATCAACACCAAAAGAAATGATTCGCCTCGCTACATTATAATAACCAGCGTTTCGCTTATACGCTATCAACAAACAAGATTGTACTTTAACAAAGATTTCACTAAGTGACTTGAGTGAAGTGGCAAAAGAACTTCTATCTCCTATCTCTAGTTGATCTAAATTATCAATAGAGGTACTAACACGGTGCAAAGATGCATCAAAAATAAGTTCTTTACCGAACATTAAAAAGTTAGGAGTAAAATCTGTCGCAAGATTCACACTATTATTCAAAGCTAGTTGAACATGAGGTAAAAACTTCGACCACGTTCTATGATCATCTTTAACAAAACATGCTATACATGTCTCAACGGGTTTATTATATCTTTCAACTGTATTATTTTGAGGAGTATACAAGGAATTATAAAATATTTTCTTTATGTTATAACCCTTAAGAATCGTAACAAACTGTCTAGCAGTAAATTGAGTTCCATTATCACAAACAAATATTTTTGGAGTTCCATACTTAAGGAAAATCTCCTTCTCAAGAAGTTTACAAATTATATTAGTAGTAGCATTTATCATTGGGAATAACCAACAGTATTTAGAAAAACGTCTACAACAGATATATCGATGACCAGAATAAGTTCTATTATTTATAAGAAATTCTAAGTAAGGTCTAGTATCTTTACTTTTAACAAACAAAATAGGAGCAGAATTTATGTTTATAAAATAAACTTTTAAATAATTTAGCCTATGACTGCATTCTCTTTCATTAGTTGCAGCATCAGGAGCATAACTAAATTTCTTTAACATCAAGTCACTATCAGTTCTTACACAAACCTGTGCGTGTTGGGACCTAATCAGTTTTTTGAACTGTTATCATTATTACTCCTCCTTATCATCAAGCAAGGGTGGAAACTGCACGCTCTTGTCCATAGTCGACAAGTAAAAAATCAAAGAAATTCAAAAGCTAAAACAATTAATTGTTAAAATATCCAAAGTCAACCGAGACCGAATGGTAAGATGATAGTAATAGTCAGCAGTCAGCTATTAACATTCAAAAGCCAAACGACGAAACGAAAACCCGGCTTTGACGCTTAGATGATGATTGTCAAAAAGCAAAATATTATCATTCAAACAAGTTTCAAAAGCTTCGAACACTCCGCTGTAAAGTTATACAAGTGTGATTGGAAAGACCTCAGATGAATAATTTTAATTTTAATGGTTATGTTCTATTTATATTAATATAACCTATTAATAGGCTGTAAAGCAATATGCTGTAAAAATGTTAAATCATTAATGATGCATGGCTCGTACAAATAGTAAGGCTATAATTAAGCTTGTCACAAAATGCACTATTATCTAAACACAAATTATCATTTAAAACATTGTTATGTTATTTATAACAATTCACTCATATTTTTATATCATAAAAAGCAAATAATAGTTATGAAAGTCACATCAATATGTAGATACAATTAATTCACAAACTTATTACTTCATATTATTAAAAGTTAAGTTATAGGTTATTTCCAAGAAATCATAATTACTTTAGTTTTAAGATCACTCCAGTTTTAGATATACTTAGTCAGGTCATAAATTCTGACTTGACATCGATTGCGATGTCAAGTCACGCATTGCTGCCGCGTGGGCCAAATGGCGGGAGATGACCGGTGTCATTTGTGATCCTAAAATGCCGATCCGGTTGACGGGACAGGTCTACAAAACCATTATTAGACCTGTCCTTTTACATGGCAGTGAGACGTGGCCGATATTGGAGCGACACAAGCAGAAGCTGCGTGTCACGGAAATGAAGATGCTGCGGTGGATGTGTGGAGTCACGCGGATGGACCGCGTGAGGAACTCTCGCATCCGCGGCAGCCTTCACGTCCGTGACATTGCAGACAAGTTGCAAGAGTGTCGCCTTCGTTGGTATGGTCACGTCTTGCGGCAACCGCCGGGCTATGTAGGTAACAAATGTCTGGCCATGTCAGCCTCGCCGGGTCCCGATAAGAGGGGAAGACCCAAGAAGTGCTGGCTTGACGTCGTAAGGGATGACATGCGTGCCATTGGTCTCACAACAGGTGATGCCGACGACCGTGCGAAGTGGAGGAGAATATGTAGGAAAGCGGACCCCGGGCGTCGCGAGACGCAACTGGGACAGACGCTCGGATGATGATGAGTCAGGTCATAAATTCTGTCACATGTTTAATAGAAAATAATTGAAACAAGTTTATTCATTATGCAACCATTTAAATACCAAAATGAACTTAACAAAACATAGATTCTTATGACAATAAAGTTTATTCAAAATGACCTCCGTGATTTTGAATACAGGCCTTCAATCTGCGCGGCCTGTTGTCTATCGCAGCACGAACGAGGTCCATGTCAATATCGGCGGCTGCCTTAATCAAGGATGTCTTGAGTGACTCCAAATTGGGATGAGGCTTTGAGCACGCCTTTTCCTCCAAGTGTTGCCATATCTTGTAATCTAACGGACAAATCTGGACTGGAGGAGGGCCAATCTTCGTGCCGGATGAAGTCGATTTCACGCGCCGCCAGCCAGTCTTGTGTGCTCTTCGCTCTATGAGCTGGCGCCGAATCTTGTTGGAATACCCAGTGCCTGTTATTGAACATGGTATGAGAAACAGGTTCCACAAGGTTCGCCAGGACTGTATTTTGATACACAACTGCATTCGTTTTTACACCTTTCTCACAAAAATGTACCTCTGTTAAGCCCCAATAAGAAACTCCCAACCATACCATGAGCGAGAGTGGAAAATGACCTCGTTGGACACGCGGAATACGGTTGCTCGCTTCTTCACTACTGTGTGCGTACACCTTATCATTTTGTTTGTTGTAGCTCTCTTCTACGGTAAAAATTTTTTCATCCGAAAAAAGAATTTCCCGATATTTTTTTCCCGCGTACCGCTTCAACAAAGCGCGGCATCTCTTCAGTCTCAGTTCTATTAGACGAGCATTTAAACGATGTCCTGTTTTTCTTCGATATGACCGAAGCCCTAAGTCTTCATTTAACACCCTTTTCACCGTGGTTCTGCTTAACCCCATCTGAAGGGCCAACAGTTTCTGCTTACGTTTGGGATTTCTTTGAATTCGCGCCTTCACAGCTTTTATCACTGCTGGAGTCCTAACAGACCGAGGGCGACCACTTCTTGACCATCATCTACACTAGAGTCTTCATTGTATCGTTTGATGGTACGATAAACGAATCTTTTGGTTATATTCAAATTTTTCAGTATGTAAAAAATTTGAATTGGCGCGTAACCGCAACGATGCAACGCAATAACTGCAACACGGTCTTCTTTAAGCGTCCACTCCATATTTAAAAATGAGTAAAATTCTAAAAAGTATACATTTTTATTTTCATGAACAATTCGAAATTCGAATTCAATAAACTTTTTTGTGGCCAGCATTCTAAAAGAAAAGTTTGTACTGTGTGACAATACTTATGACCTGACTAATTACACACACATCAACACGGTCTAGGGATATTTTAAAAAAAGCGAATTACTATCAATGTGTTAATCATTTATATAACATGTATATATTTAAAAGATACGTTATTTAATATTCTACCATTTTTTAATAATGGTTAAGGTACTTCGATTAAAATTTCAGGATTTTATGGAAAAAAATGAAGCATAGACGGAAACCGTACATGAATTAACTTTTAATTTATGAGTAAAAACTGAAAAAAATAGTAAAATCATTTAATTTGTGTTTATAAACTTGAAGTTAGTAGTCTGAGAAAGCGCCCATGATGTTCATAACACATCGGCAACGGTTCGGCATGCTCAGAACAAGGTTGTCAATGTCTTGCTGCGGAATATTGTCCCATGTCCTTCTGAGGTGCGCAAAAAGTTAATCTTCTGTAGCCAGATTTTCAGGAACTTCCTTCAGAGCTCTTCTTTGCAGCATATCCCACGCATGCTCAATGGGATTTAGATCTGGCGATTGAGCAGGCCAGTCTAAGGCCCTAACATTGTGTGTGTGTAACCAAGCTGCTACCGTTCTCGCCGTGTGTGCCCGGGCTTTGTCGTGCATGAGCAGGAAATCTTGCCCCATTTGTGTTCTGTGGGGCAAGATTACGGGCCCCAGCACCTGTTGGACGTATCGTTCTGCCGTCATATTGCCCCGCACCCAAACGAGATCCGTCCGTCCTCCAAGACGAATTCCTGCCCAAACCATAATTGTTCCTCCTTGGTATGGGTGAACTTTCTGAGGGTTCTGAAGACGGCTCCATCGTCCAGGAACTCGCCAAACACGCGTCCTTCGTGAATCTGGATGGAAGCCGAACCTGGATTCATCCGTGAACAGCATTGGACCATTGCTCACGGCCCCAGTCCACGTGGTTCCGAACCCATTCTAATCGTCGTCCACGATTGCCTCTCCGTAAAGGTGGGATCCGGAGTGGTCTACGAGAGCGTAGATTGCTTTCATGCAGTCGCCTTCTTACAGTTTGGTCACTCACAAGCACTTGGTGTTCCACTCGCAGTCTTTGGACCAATTGAGTCGCCGTTGCATTTGGTTGAGCTCGCGCAGTAATTTGCAAAAATCGGTCTTGTCTGGGGGTAGTGATGCGACTTGGCCCCCGGTGCCTCGCCGCTACTTCACCTGTGGCACGATAGCGTGTCCACAATCTTGAAATTACATTTTGGTGGGTCCCTATGGCCTCAGCAACATTACGCTGAACAGACCCAGCTTCCAGCATTCCCACAGCTCGTAACATATCCGCCCTCGTCAAATGTTGGTGTTGCATGGCTACAATACCTCAATTTTAACTTTATCTTTCGTTTAAAAATGAAAAAAACTGTAACTAAACGTAATTCGTATTGTTTTCTAAATTTCGCACAAATGAAAATTCCCTCTCCTACACATCAAGACATTTTTATGCCACCGAAACAAAAGAATTTTCAAAAATTTGAATTTGGAATTAGTCTGGGATAAATTACAAACAAATCGGTGTATAAAAGATCCCAATGCGGCCAGTACTTTTCGAGTTATTTAATTGAGTATGAAATATCCCTAGACCGTGTTGATGTGTGTATATACCAGTAGAACAGTATTTTTTTATTTGTTGAAAATGTTTCAATAACAAAATAGTTTAATATACTCTAAGCAAAATATACAAATATATATTTCAGAGCAAAACATTGTAACAATAACAATACCACTAAAAGATGCACGACTCACTCACTACAAGCAAATGTATATTCAAATCAATCCTTCAAGTCTCTGTTCACACGCGCCAATTGTAATAATATTTTTTTTACATTGTCTTATTACGGAGACTAGAACTAACAAACAAACAAAAGTTATAACTCGGTTCAGGCGCCAGGAGGATAAGTCCTACCAACTTTATGCACACGGATATCGGCGATAGAGATTGAGCTTCTAATCATAAGAGCAGGAACCAAAAATAATAGAATACATCTCTAGAAGATAGTTTCTATATCTTTATAGGCGAATTGAATGAATATACATTGTATACGTTATCACTATTGGTATAACCTATTCTAGTGATTTAGTAAGCTAAAGATTAACTATTCACAGGGTTGAGGCGTGAAATTTAGAATAGTGAGATCCAGCATAAGGCCAGCTTATGAGTCAAAATATATATCGTAACATGATTCAAAACATGAGCCAAATCATTGATTCGTAAATCGCTGAGTCTTATCATGTAGTCATTACATGGGCCTAATCATTGAGTCGTGCATCATTACTAGATTAATCTACACAAAAACAATTCAAACTAGGTAACTGAAGTGTGGTTACATTACCACGGGATTCGAAATCACCTCTGTAGACCGCGACAGGTGCCGTCTCCACGAGAATGACGAGCCCGTAACCACATGGTCAGCATTCATGGCAAATTTTATCCAAGAATAAAGTTAATATAACAAAAAGTGCATTTTCAGCTGCAAAGAAAATAATTAGTTCCATTAGATTTGGAAAAACAATTTGAGATTTGTTCGTGAGTAGAACACATAAAGAGAACTTACCACTTTTAAAGAAAAGCGAATAAATCTTGGAGAGCAGGCAAATATTCCATTAACGCCGCTCTAAACATCGTAATAAGCTGTAAACAAACGAATAAACTTTCGTCAAAATACTAAAGATCACCAAGGCTAGAAACGTGGTTCCAAAAATCCAAAGTTCTTACCGAAATACATAGTTATTTTGATGATTTTGATTCACGCCTGTGACTTCTTATCAATGGTTATCATTGATAAGAAGTCACAGGCGTGAACTTCCATATACAATTTATAAAAGATTACTTCTTTTTAGCGAAGTTTAAAAAATATATTTACAATCGACATCTTTCTGTCATTGTAGCTAGGCGAATGGCTTGTTCCGTCACCACAGACAAAAAGACATGGTTTTTTTTACTTAGGTGCAAGTTTAGCAGAAAAATATGCAGGAGCATTAGACTGCACAAAGCTTCTCCTCCACACAATATCATCAACACCAAAAGAAATGATTCGCCTCGCTACATTATAATAACCAGCGTTTCGCTTATACGCTATCAACAAACAAGATTGTACTTTAACAAAGATTTCACTAAGTGACTTGAGTGAAGTGGCAAAAGAACTTCTATCTCCTATCTCTAGTTGATCTAAATTATCAATAGAGGTACTAACACGGTGCAAAGATGCATCAAAAATAAGTTCTTTACCGAACATTAAAAAGTTAGGAGTAAAATCTGTCGCAAGATTCACACTATTATTCAAAGCTAGTTGAACATGAGGTAAAAACTTCGACCACGTTCTATGATCATCTTTAACAAAACATGCTATACATGTCTCAACGGTTTTATTATATCTTTCAACTGTATTATTTTGAGGAGTATACAAGGAATTATAAAATACTTTCTTTATGTTATAACCCTTAAGAAACGTAACAAACTGTCTAGCAGTAAATTGAGTTCCATTATCACAAACAAATATTTTTGGAGTTCCATACTTAAGGAAAATCTCCTTCTCAAGAAGTTTACAAATTATATTAGTAGTAGCATTTATCATTGGGAATAACCAACAGTATTTAGTAAAAACGTCTACAACAGATATATCGATGACCAGAATAAGTTCTATTATTTATAAGAAATTCTAAGTAAGGTCTAGTATCTTTACTTTTAACAAACAAAATAGGAGCAGAATTTATGTTTATAAAATAAACTTTTAAATAATTTAGCCAATGACTGCATTCTCTTTCATTAGTTGCAGCATCAGGAGCATAACTAAATTTCTTTAACATCGAGTCACTATCAGTTCTTACACAAACCTGTGCTTGTTGGGACCTAATCAGTTTTTTGAACTGTTATCATTATTACTCCTCCTTATCATCAAGCAAGGGTGGAAACTGCACGCTCTTGTCCATAGTCGACAAGTAAAAAATCAAAGAAATTCAAAAGCTAAAACAATTAATTGTTAAAATATCCAAAGTCAACCGAGACCGAATGGTAAGATGATAGTAATAGTCAGCAGTCAGCTATTAACATTCAAAAGCCAAACGACGAAACGAAAACCCGGCTTTGACGCTTAGATGATGATTGTCAAAAAGCAAAATATTATCATTCAAACAAGTTTCAAAAGCTTCGAACACTCCGCTGTAAAGTTATACAAGTGTGATTGGAAAGACCTCAGATGAATAATTTTAATTTTAATGGTTATGTTCTATTTATATTAATATAACCTATTAATAATAGGCTGTAAAGCAATATGCTGTAAAAATGTTAAACCATTAATGATGCATGGCTCGTACAAATAGTAAGGCTATAATTAAGCTTGTCACAAAATGCACTATTATCTAAACACAAATTATCATTTAAAACATTGTTATGTTATTTATAACAATTCACTCATATTTTTATATCATAAAAAGCAAATAATAGTTATGAAAGTCACATCAATATGTAGATACAATTAATTCACAAACTTATTACTTCATATTATTAAAAGTTAAGTTATAGGTTATTTCCAAGAAATCATAATTACTTTAGTTTAAGATCACTCCAGTTTTAGATATACTTAGTCAGGTCATAAATTCTGACTTGACATCGATTGCGATGTCAAGTCACGCATTGCTGCCGCGTGGGCCAAATGGCGGGAGATGACCGGTGTCATTTGTGATCCTAAAATGCCGATCCGGTTGACGGGACAGGTCTACAGAACCATTATTAGACCTGTCCTTTTACATGGCAGTGAGACGTGGCCGATATTGGAGCGACACAAGCAGAAGCTGCGTGTCACGGAAATGAAGATGCTGCGGTGGATGTGTGGAGTCACGCGGATGGACCGCGTGAGGAACTCTCGGATCCGCGGCAGCCTTCACGTCCGTGACATTGCAGACAAGTTGCAAGAGTGTCGCCTTCGTTGGTATGGTCACGTCTTGCGGCAACCGCCGGGCTATGTAGGTAACAAATGTCTGGCCATGTCAGCCTCGCCGGGTTCCGATAAGAGGGGAAGACCCAAGAAGTGCTGGCTTGACGTCGTAAGGGATGACATGCGTGCCATTGGTCTCACAACAGGGGATGCCGACGACCGTGCGAAGTGGAGGAGAATATGTAGGAAAGCGGAGCCCGGGCGTCGCGAGACGCAACTGGGACAGACGCTCGGATGATGATGAGTCAGGTCATAAATTCTGTCACATGTTTAATAGAAAATAATTGAAACAAGTTTATTCATTATGTAACCATTTAAATACCAAAATGAACTTAACAAAACATAGATTCTTATGACAATAAAGTTTATTCAAAATGACCTCCGTGATTTTGAATACAGGCCTTCAATCTGCGCGGCCAGTTGTCTATTGCAGCACGAACGAGGTCCATGTCAATATCGGCGGCTGCCTTAATCAAGGATGTCTTGAGTGACTCCAAATTGGGATGAGGCTTTGAGCACGCCTTTTCCTCCAAGTGTTGCCATATCTTGTAATCTAACGGACAAATCTGGACTGGAGGAGGGGCCAGTCTTCGTGCCGGATGAAGTCGATTTCACGCGCCGCCAGCCAGTCTTGTGTGCTCTTTGCTCTATGAGCTGGCGCCGAATCTTGTTGGAATACCCAGTGCCTGTTATTGAACATGGTATGAGAAACAGGTTCCACAAGGTTCGCCAGGACTGTATTTTGATACACAACTGCATTCGATTTTACACCTTTCTCACAAAAATGTACCTCTGTTAAGCCCCAATAAAAAACTCCCAACCATACCATGAGCGAGAGTGGAAAATGACCTCGTTGGACACGCGGAATACGGTTGCTCGCTTCTTCACTACTGTGTGCGTACACCTTATCATTTTGTTTGTTGTAGCTCTCTTCTACGGTAAAAATTTTTTCATCCGAAAAAAGAATTTCCCGATATTTTTTTCCCGCGTACCGCTTCAACAAAGCGCGGCATCTCTTCAGTCTCAGTTCTATTAGACGAGCATTTAAACGATGTCCTGTTTTTCTTCGATATGACCGAAGCCCTAAGTCTTCATTTAACACCCTTTTCACCGTGGTTCTGCTTAACCCCATCTGAAGGGCCAACAGTTTCTGCTTACGTTTGGGATTTCTTTGAATTCGCGCCTTCACAGCTTTTATCACTGCTGGAGTCCTAACAGACCGAGGGCGACCACTTCTTGACCATCATCTACACTAGAGTCTTCATTGTATCGTTTGATGGTACGATAAACGAATCTTTTGGTTATATTCAATTTTTTCAGTATGTAAAAAATTTGAATTGGCGCGTAACCGCAACGATGCAACGCAATAACTGCAACACGGTCTTCTTTAAGCGTCCACTCCATATTTAAAAATGAGTAAAATTCTAAAAAGTATACATTTTTATTTTCATGAACAATTCGAAATTCGAATTCAATAAACTTTTTTGTGGCCAGCATTCTAAAAGAAAAGTTTGTACTGTGTGACAATACTTATGACCTGACTAATTACACACACATCAACACGGTCTAGGGATATTTGAAAAAAAACGAATTACTATCAATGTGTTAATCATTTATATGACATGTATATATTTAAAAGATACGTTATTTAATATTCTACCATTTTTTAATAATGGTTAAGGTACTTCGATTAAAATTTCAGGATTTTATGGAAAAAAATGAAGCATAGATTTTAATTAACTTTTAATTTATGAGTAAAAACTGAAAAAAATAGTAAAATCATTTAATTTGTGTTTATAAACTTGAAGTTAGTAGTCTGAGAAAGCGCCCATGATGTTCATAACACATCGGCAACGATTCGGCATGCTCAGAACAAGGTTGTCAATGTCTTGCTGCGGAATATTGTCCCATGTCCTTCTGAGGTGCGCAAAAAGTTGATCTTCTGTAGCCAGATTTTCAGGAACTTCCTTCAGAGCTCTTCTTTGCAGCATATCCCACGCATGCTCAATGGGATTTAGATCTGGCGATTGAGCAGGCCAGTCTAAGGCCCTAACATTGTGTGTATGTAACCAAGCTGCTACCGTTCTCGCCGTGTGTGCCCGGGCTTTGTCGTGCATGAGCAGGAAATCTTGCCCCATTTGTGTTCTGTGGGGCAAGATTACGGGCCCCAGCACCTGTTGGACGTATCGTTCTGCCGTCATATTGCCCCGCACCCAAACGAGATCCGTCCGTCCTCCAAGACGAATTCCTGCCCAAACCATAATTGTTCCTCCTTGGTATGGGTGAACTTTCTGAGGGTTCTGAAGACGGCTCCATCGTCCAGGAACTCGCCAAACACGCGTCCTTCGTGAATCTGGATGGAAGCCGAACCTGGATTCATCCGTGAAAAGCATTGGACCATTGCTCACGGCCCACGTGGCTCCACGTGGTTCCGAACCCATTCTAATCGTCGTCCACGATTGCCTCTCCGTAAAGGTGGGACCCGGAGTGGTCTACGAGAGCGTAGATTGCTTTCATGCAGTCGCCTTCTTACAGTTTGGTCACTCACAAGCACTTGGTGTTCCACTCGCAGCCTTTGGACCAATTGAGTCGCCGTTGCATTTGGTTGAGCTCGCGCAGTAATTTGCAAAAATCGGTCTTGTCTGGGGGTAGTGATGCGACTTGGCCCCCGGTGCCTCGCCGCTACTTCACCTGTGGCACGATAGCGTGTCCACAATCTTGAAATTACATTTTGGTGGGTCCCTATGGCCTCAGCAACATTACGCTGAACAGACCCAGCTTCCAGCATTCCCACAGCTCGTAACATCTCCGCCCTCGTCAAATGTTGGCGTTGCATGGCTACAATACCTCAATTTTAACTTTATCTTTCGTTTAAAAATGAAAAAAAACTGTAACTAAACGTAATTCGTATTGTTTTCTAAATTTCGCACAAATGAAAATTCCCTCTCCTACACATCAAGACATTTTTATGCCACCGAAACGAAAGAATTTTCAAAAATTTGAATTTGGAATTAGTCTGGGATAAATTACAAACAAATCGGTGTATAAAAGATCCCAATGCGGCCAGTACTTTTCGAGTTATTTAATTGAGTATGAAATATCCCTAGACCGTGTTGATGTGTGTATATACCAGTAGAACAGTATTTTTTTATTTGTTGAAAATGTTTCAATAACAAAATAGTTTAATATACTCTAAGCAAAATATACAAATATATATTTCAGAGCAAAACATTGTAACAATAACAATACCACTATAAGATGCACGACTCACTCACTACAAGCAAATGTATATTCAAATCAATCCTTCAAGTCTCTGTTCACACGCGCCAATTGTAATAATATTTTTTTTACATTGTCTTATTACGGAGACTAGAACTAACAAACAAACAAAAGTTATAACTCGGTTCAGGCGCCAGGAGGATAAGTCCTACCAACTTTATGCACATGGATATCGGCGATAGAGATTGAGCTTCTAATCATAAGAGCAGGAACCAAAAATAATAGAATACATCTCTAGAAGAAAGTTTCTATATCTTTATAGGCGAATTGATTGAATATACATTGTATACGTTATCACTATTGGTATAACCTATTCTAGTGATTTAGTAAGCTAAAGATTAACTATTCACAGGGTTGAGGCGTGAAATTTAGAATAGTGAGATCCAGCATAAGGCCAGCTTATGAGTCAAAATATATATCGTAACATGATTCAAATCATTGATTCGTAAATCGCTGAGTCTAATCATGGAGTCATTACATGGGCCTAATCATTCAGTCGTGCATCATTACTAGATTAATCTACACAAAAACAATTCAATCTAGGTACCTGAAGTGTGGTTACATTACCTCGAGATTCGAAATCACCTCTGAAGACCGCGGCAGGTGCCGTCTCCACGAGAATGACGAGCCCGTAACCACATGGTCAGCATTCATGGCAAATTTTATCCAAGAATAAAGTTAATATAAAAAAAAAGTGCATTTTCAGCTGCAAAGAAAAGAATTAGTTCCATTAGATTTGGAAAAACAATTGGAGATTTGTTCGTGAGTAGAACACATAAAGAGAACTTACTAATCTTGGAGAGCAGGCAAATATTCCATTAACGCCGCTCTAAACATCGTAATAAGCTGTAAACAAACGAATAAACTTTCGTCAAAATACTAAAGATCACCAAGGCTAGAAACGTGGTTCCAAAAATCCAAAGTTCTTACCGAAATACATACTTATTTTGATATAACCATTGATAAGAAGTCACAGGCGTGAACTTCCATATACAATTTATAAAAGATTACTTCTTTTTAGCGAAGTTTAAAAAATATATTTACAATCGACATCTTTCTGTCATTGTAGCTAGGCGAATGGCTTGTTCCGTCACCACAGACAAAAAGACATTTTCTTTCTTTCCAAGTCTACCCTATGGCATGGAAACTAAGGAATACAGCCTTACAGAAATCGCAATTTGTTTAAAATCGATGACACACGGAGCGAAAGAGTCAACAATCTCTCTAAATCACAAGACTAACAATGACATTCCAATGCGACGTTTTACAACGTTACATAACCCTATATAAGAAGTGAAATTTCAGGCTTTATTGGACTCAAGAACTGTTGTTTACTGATGAAACATTGTATTATGAATTACTGCTTGAAATTTTAATGACTAACATTAAACAATTGTGTAGTATTTTTTAATAAATATCTTTTTTGCATTGTCACTATTGACTGGACCGTAGAACTCGTAATAACAGGAGAAATGCTATGCCAGCCAACATTCATGTGTCGCCACATCATGCTTAACATGCTCAAGATTATTTACCAAATACAGTTTTAAAATAAATTAATAAATATCCATCACGCCTTATCCCCGAATGGGTGGCAGAGGCATATTATTTATGCCCACTTTTCACCGTGTGGATTCCTGTCCCACGTAATTGGTGGTGAGCCCATTGCCGTGTTGAAATAGACTGAGGCAGGTGGTGGCTGCCTGCTGTTGAAATTTTTCAAGCCGCCGATAAGTCCTTCAATCAGGCTTAAAGACGGCCATTTTACTGGCAACCGGGACCAACGCCTTAACGTGCCTTCCGAAGCACGGAAACGCTCGCAAATGTAAATGCCAAAAAGTGGTCACCCATCCAAGGACCAGCCATAGTGAAAATTACGTAACTCAGTGGTCGTTTACAGAACACTGAGACTGCGGGTCCAATTACAGTTTTGAAATTTAAAAATCTAAAAGTGACCTTAAATATAACAAATCCCCAGGGTTTGACTTAATCAACCAGGAGGTATTGGAAAAGCTTCCAAGAAAAGCCATAGTCTACCTGACTACCCTCTTTAATGATATATTGAGAGTCCAGTACTTCCCGCAACAATGGAAAAATTCATTCAAATTGTGTCCAACAGTGCCATCTAGTGTAGAGCAGTAGAATTAATTCAATAGTATCTCTGCTTAATTTTCTAACTTTTCAGGGGTTAACAACTTTCCTTTTCGAAGGAGCTTTTTGGATAATGTGATTTAGATTTTTAATGTTTTATTACAGAAAGATGGACGGCCACAAAGTGTAGCGATAGAAGCTGGAGATGCTTTGATCTGGCAAACAATAGCATCTATTGCTGTACCTGGATTTGTTATTAATAGGTATGATGAGTATTTTATATTATAAATGGGTGACCCTGACGGCGTCGCCCGTGAAATTCTTTGAAGTCTCGTCACACCCATTTAATCCCTTCGTTTATAAATTCTACAATAATGTATAAAAAATTGCCCGATTTGTTGACATTTATAATTCCTGCTCCGTTCTCTATTCAACACAATAAGAATTTTTGAATTTGGTCCAGTAGTTTCTGAGATTAGCGCGTTCAACCAACCAAACAAAAAAACTCTTCAGCTTAAATATTAGTATAGATTTCACCATTTTCCAGAATCGTCAATAATGTTACTATGTGAGTGTTATTTTTAATAAGTACTTGGATACCTAGGCGTGCGTGTATGAAACGATTTATGAATCTACAGGAAGCGAAAGAACTATATCTGGTGATCTGTCCTCCTTGACTACGCCGTCAGGGATACAGTGCGAATATATATTTTAAATAAAAAAAATTAATGAAGTTTATTTTCATTGTGATTTTGAAATTTATTTTTAATAGTGCTTTTATTACCTATCATTTGCATGCATACGGTATGCATTTGGCATCTTTTCTCAACTAGTTCGCAAACTTCAAATTTCAATTGTATGTACAACATTTGTTTTACACAGGCTATAGATGATTAAAAATTTCTGTCAAAATTTTCGCAACAGACAATAACATTATTATTCTCTGTGTAGCGAGTGATGACTGACATTTTCCCTATTTTCGATTGGATGATGAGATGACAAGTCATAAAACCCAAAAGCTCTAGATGAAAAGTGCTTTTTTTCGAATATTATAAGCAACTGCCATTTGACTTCTAAATGCCATTTGGAACACCTATGGAAAAGACTACCGTTGGTCAGTTCATTGGCGTGGTTCCCTAAAATCCCTCCTAATTCCTTTAGGGTTCCATGATACCTTGTATAACCTTTTAAAATTTTACACTTTCAGATTATGTGCAGTGACTCGCCGCGCTCTGTCATATACAAGGGTTGGTTGTGGTGCTATAAATTGGATTTCAGTGGGCGTCGGTCTCATTTCTATTCCATTCATTGTGCACCCCATTGATCAGGGGACCACAATGTTTATGGACGAAACGTATAGAAAAGTATTTAAAACATAAAACGATGAAAAAAGTCGAAAGATATAATTTAGGAAAATTTGTTGAGACATAATTTAGCGAAAATGACATTTAATTTGGAATTCGAAAAATTTCGAACACTTATTCGTTCGTTGAATCTCATAATGACAGCAGCTGTGCCATAAACAACATAATCAAAAAGGTCTGTCTAATATTTTTATTTTTTTCATAACATAATTTTTCGGTCAATAGGTATTTATTATGATAGACAATATCTTACATCTATAGCATCCATTACCGTTGTGAAAAAGTAGAATGTAGTCAGTCTAAAATGTAGTAATTTAGCTTATTACTAGATTAGGTTTTGGAATCTCAGCGTTATATAGTAGAGATACGAGAGTAATCTAGATCCTGCTATAAGTAAGCCGTTGTGTGCACTGTAGTGATAGAAGGCTGTCTATTTTGATATGTGATGTAATCGTAAAAAATGAGTCAATTATTGAAATGAGTGTTATTTCTCAGAATTTAGATCAAGGTTGATAAAAGACAGAATATATTTCTACTGTACGTCAGCTTCATAACTTGCAGTTCATGCATCTCATCTTTTGGGTGTTTTTGGGTGACTGACCCCTTTCGACAGCTCTGGGCCCAAGCCGACCTCACCTGCACGTGGTACACCTGCTGATCAACGGACGAGGCTACAGCGCGCAGGCACTCGTGATGTGGCCAAAAAAAAAACTTATTTTTGGAACGGAGGGGGTACCACCATGCAGACACGGAAAGCTCCCCCAAGTACTCCTGGGTTATGTTATATATTAGTCAGTTGATAAGCAATAGTTTACTCTAATATTGCTCATAGTCGCCTGTGCATAAAGAAACTGCAATTTGTTTTATATCATTGCATGAATTATCATGGCAGGCGTTTAAAGTTGTAATGAACAATTGTAGTAATATATAAATCTATGTACACCGCCACCGTTATGTTTATACACCAATTATAACTCAAGAACGGGTAGGCCGATTTTTATGATTTTCGATTCGTTGAATTTGTTTAATAGCAGATTTAATTAAAATGATATGATACTTGTTATGTGTATTCCAGAGTACACAGGTAAGAAGTGAAACTTCGTAACGATATTTTTTTACAGCTATAATATTTCTCTCAATGTCGATAAAGAAGTCTCACTTCAAAAAATCTATTTTAACAGCTGTCGGTTCGATTTTCATGACATTATCTTTCTATTTCACAACTGCAAAATTACATACAATTGTAGAATGTGTTACAAGTTAGCAAAATAATTAATGCCGTCTGACCTCCCAAAGGGTGCCTGCGTCGTTCCCTCCTGTTAATTAGCAGGTGATGTCGCTAGGGCCCCAGCGATCTTGACGGGGCCCTTAACACCTCTGAACCACTTTTCTAAAATGTCTACTCAGTTTCCCATTCGGTCTACTGGCCCTAATGGTCAAACCACTGTTTATTTTCAGTGGCTGTGTCACACATTTTGTTTTGCACAGGCGTTTAATCTTCGTTACCATATTTCGTGATTAGATAGTATAACTGAACTGTGAATTGCGATTTGTTTGATGTAGGCATTCAATATTTGCATCGGTGTACGTGGAGTTTCACTTAACACACACTGCCTATTTGGTATCCGTTCAAAGGATGTATTTTGCACTTAGGTGGTCATGAAACATTTACTTAATATAAAGTAGTTAATGACTTTTTAAACCACTAAGGTTTCAGAAATGCACACGCCCCCCCCCCCCCCCCTGATTGAAAGTGGTCACCGTAGTCTATGTGCGTTTGTAAAACCAGAGGTGCTGCACTCGCGACTCTGCTAAAATCTTCTTGCACTCCTTTTGAAGAACCTCAAACTTTAGTATACAGGAAAATCGAAATAGGAAGCTCTTTCCACCATATAAGCGTATGCGGAAGATCTTATTGGACCATACTGTAAACTTGTGAACCTATGGACGCTTGCAACACCAATAGCGGTAGACTCTCTTTGCTGACTGTGTAAAAACATTTTTATTCCTTATCAGATTTATCGGTACTTTTTTGCTTTCATATCATTAAGCGTTCAAACTTCCACCCTAGTACTTTTTTCTGATTCGGCTTTATGTCGGCGTAGTTTATTTCGGCGTATCGTTAGAAGGGTTGCGATATCGTATGTCGACGGCAGTTGACATGGCTATTGTAACGATACTTGCGCCAGTACCTCTTCTGTTTGTCACCAGCAGATGACTAGCGCAAGTGGCCTTAGGTACAGGCTTGGGAGATCAGACGGCAGTCGCGCCCATCAAATCGGAAAATAAAAGTATCCTAGCAGTTACAATGTATTTTTCTATTTCAATAGTACCACATACTTTAACCAAATGCAGTATAGATTATTTAAAGAAAGCGACCCCATAAACCCATGAACCCTATCAATCAACCATACTACGTAATGGCTCTATGGCCATTATACACAAGACAACAATTCCAAAGAACAAGAAGAAAAGCTATGTAAACGCCTATTTATTTGTTTTTTTTTGGTTTCTTTTAGAATCTGTTTTGAGAAAATCTGTACCAGGTGTATTTTTGACAAGGTACAAAAAGAAGTTCCCTTAAAATTTAAGGGTGGTAAAGTAATTGATTGGCTGCTATTAGGTACTGATTACAAATTTGGAATAAGATATTCTCCTGACAAAGTACAATCAGCAAAATAAATCAGTTTGCAGACTACACCGGAATAATTTTGATGGCTTCTTTGTTTATTGTGGGATGGCCTGCAAACCTATTTTGCTGAGTGTACGTACATACATTTAAGACCATGCAGTTCCCAGATTCAAGTAAAAGAAGTGACCTTAAATTATAAAACAGAATTATCTTTTTTTTAAACTGCACTGTAAAACATTGCGTTCTTTTTCCTTCGGGACGATTCAATATTTCTGAATATTTTGGAGAGCGCAGTGTTTCGATTGTATCGGCGCACTTGTTAAGTAGCTTATAATTAAACATATTTTCATGAATGACCAAAGATATCGAGACGAAAATCTGTGTGCTTTTTTGGGCCAAAAGCTTCGAATAATTATATGCCTTAAAAAATATGTAAAACATATACCTAACGTTTGCGCATTAAATTCAGTGTAGTTTTAACGCATAAAGTTGCCACGCAAAGTTTTAAAGGACGTATATTCGACACAACAAAAGTCCCTTGACAAAGTTGTGGCAATTGAATCTTAGACGTAGACGTTCCTAGAACGTATAATGTCCGCATTCCATCGTAAGCGTTCGTAGAACGTAACTAAATGCCCATTCTGGCATAGGTGTTCATATTACGCACATCTCCAAAGAAATCTCTCCCTCTTTAGAATGTAAAAGTAAAACTGTGTGAGATTTCTCTGGAAATGTCTGTGCGTATCTGCAGCGTAGACGCCGCGTAGATGCCGTGCATCATACTGCACTGTACTCTACCCAATCCTTTACCATGTCTTCCTTCTAAATTATAACAAAGCTATAAGATTAAAATAATGGAAACATTTAAACTTCATAATCTTTACTTTGCTGTCATTGTATGGAAGATTTGTTGCACTGTCAAAGATAAAATAGCTGTACCAAAAGAAAATGGTCACAGTTTTTCTATAGGTTACAGTTTATCGAAGGTTGCGTTGCGTTTACGCTGCGCATACCTACATTCTTCGAACGCTTACGTTACTTACACGTTCCTGTGAAGTACCACAAAATACAGTTTATATAAAGAATTTATTTCAGTATGTCTTCAAACTAGTATACATTAGCACACAACCAGTAATTCACTGGGAAAACGACTTATTTACATGTACAGTCAGCAACAATGTAGGTGATCTGTTGTACAGAGGATTCAATTGTCATCAATTTTAATTAGTTCTAAAGTATTCATAGATTTTATTTAACATGCAAACTTATTAAATTTTATTTGTAAAAACAAGATTTATGTTGCTGACTCTACGCTCCTAACCAAGACTAGACATTTAGTAGCTGTGATAGACATTTCCAATGAATAGTTTTTATTTATTTTAATTGGAATTTGAGAACAACTGTAGATATTATTGTGTAGTTTCTTATTTTTTTTTATACATGTTAAAAGAGTTGGTTTGTATAAAATGCGATCGCCTTGTTAATGATAAATAAAAATAAAAGTATAATTAATATATAACTGTGACTTTAATTTTTTAATAGTTTATTACCTATGTTAATTAAGCATGGTAGAGGATACCCAATTAAAATGTATGGTACGCTACAGGCAGCCTGAAGAATTGTATTCCGGCTGCCAGTAACATAGCAGTCGTTAAGTCACGTTGACTGACTTATGGGCGGCTTGAAAAATCGCCCTTTTAATCGGGTTATGAATGAATGAATGAGTATTCTACACGCACAAAAAGTTTTCAATAAATATTTCACATATACACAGCGACTGATTAAGAGTTCCGACCGCCCTAGGCTAATTGTAAGGTCGCGCCCCCGTCAGCAAAAAAGTAGTATGATAATTTTTTTTTATGGCGAACCTGGCATATGACCTCCTCCCGCCTGATGTAACGCAGTGAAGGAGGTCCAAATGAGATGATAGATAGAATAGTGATGTGACGAACACTGTCCTACCTGCCCGCCACTTGCCGGCAAAATAGATGCATTTTCAAGGAACCCATGTTGTAAGATGGAAGAAACACGTGCGCAGGTAGAGAATTCAAAAGAATTTCACGAATAGTTGTAAGTACCAGAATTTACCTCCATTTTCAACTTTATTATGTTTCGGTATTATCTCTTTACTTTTGCTATAAGACCTTGCTTTTAACTAAAATTAACAATTAATAGGTCAACCGGAAGTACCCTATAGGTTTTGAGTAAATAACCTATATGGTAGTTCCCGTTAACCTAGAATCACGAAGGCGAAAAGCTAGGTCTTACAGTAGAAATAAAGGAAAAGTTCCAATATACAAAAAGTTGAAAATTAAGGCGTGTTCCAATATACAACCACCTGAGGGATCCCGTATTATTGTGGGAGGTGTACGCATCGGAGTCGGGCCCTCTGAAGTACTTGGGGCTTTGGCTCGATATCCGGCGGAACTTTGTGGCGCATTTCCGAAATCCTAAGCTCAAGGGGATGGAATTGCCGCTCGCACGACTACTGCCTAACTTGTGGGGGGCACAGGAGACCTGCTACTGCAGTAGGCTTTACGCAAGGATCGTGCGGTCTATGTCTCTACGCGGGGATCGTGCGGTCTATGGCTTTTCGTCTTGGGACCCAGTACGGGCGGGGAATTTAACGGCCAGTTATGAAGCAACACCGAAGCAACAAGAAGCGGCTGCTGACCGTTAGGATAATAAGATGATACCGCACAGTCTCTTTTGAAGCTGCGATTCTCTTAGCTGGTACTCCTCCATGGAGGCGAGAGCTCTTGCATCACTCAACCCGTGGTGTTAAGAGGCGATGGAGCGGGATGATAATTCTACTCCATGAGAAATCGAGGAACAGCGATCTCAGCTCAAGCAGGTGGTCGTGGAGGAGTGGAAGGAGCTACTCGGAAGGCCAACTGCTGGGCAACATAGTTAAGGCGCTAAGACTTCTACCGTCTGACGCAGGAGCTCACCGGGCACGGTTGCTTCGGTGTGTTCCTGCATCGTATACGGCGGGAGCCAACGCCTGACTGCCACCACTGTTCAGGCTGTTCAGTGGATACAGTGGTCCATACGCTGGCAAATTGCCCTGAATGGATGGAGTAGCGGGGCGTGGCCTCTTGGTGGCCATAGGAGCGGGAAATGTAACGCTGCAGACCATGGTTCTGGCTATGGTCAGCAGTAAGAGGGCATGGAACACTGTCGCCTTGTTTAGTTAGGTGGTGACGTGCGCAATGGAGGCGGCGGAGAAGAAACGGGAAAGGAATAGTACTCTCCCGTGCCGCAGAAGACGCACAGGCGCGGAAGACACTTATGGGGGACGGAGATCCCAGAGCAATCTCCGTCTCCCATAAGCGTCAGTCTGGGGGCGACACTCCGAGCTAGCTGTCTTCCTTACAGAGGTAGGTTCAAGGTGGACGCAACTTGCTCTCGCCCGCGCCTCTTTTTTTAGTATTTTCATCCTTCTTACAGTGCGTTTACTGCTCGAAGACGATGGTCGGGGAGGTCACTGACCGGGGATGGTCAGTATCTCTGGGATTTCCTTTCGAGGGTACACCGGATTCTCTGGCTAAATACAGCCAGAAAGGAAAGAAAAAATAATAATTATAAAGAGGTGTCCCAATACATAGGTACATAGTAACACCATTTAACATAGACCTCTGAGTTATATGGGCGTTCATACAATTTGGAGGTCTTCTATACTATTATAAAAACTACGACTAATTAAGGGATTCTGACACCGAAAATGTAATTTTTTTCAGCGTGTCTGTTTGTTTGTATGTTTGTTCGGGGTTGGAGCAAAATCCAGGCGGTTGATAACAAATGTCTTATTAAGAGTATTGTGGTGACTTTTCCAGCTTAAATACTGCGCTATTTTTATCAAAGTCGGTTCATCAGATATAATGATACAGCTTGAACTACATATTACTAGACGCACTTTACATTGGAGAGGTCAAAGTATTTTGGTTTGTTAATTATAATTTCATTAAGACAAAATTTTTCAATTCCCATGGGTTTTCAGTTATGAACATACTTATATGGAGTTGCCTTCACTGATGACTAACCGATAAGTAAAGTTAAGCTATCTTAGTACGATAAAATTTTGGATGGGTAACCATGTGAACTTTATGTTAGTCACATACAAAACACCACGCGGGAAAAAGCTAGTAGGTATGTTACTAAATATTTAAATAAAAAAAATGCTTATTTAAGGTATCATCTTATATTTAAGTCTCTCGTAATAGTAATAAGATCTTCACCACCAAACAGAGCGCTCCGTCGAGAATTAGTCCAAGCCGAACATTAACAAAAAAAAAATCAGAGTGGTCGGTGCTTAGTTCGTTGATACGATGCGAGTGAGCGCTAACATAAAAATGCTTAACTACCCCTCCCCGCAGGCGAACGCGGGGAATGTTATCCATTGGTTGCAGTTCACATGTAAACGTGTTTATGTGAATGCTCTTATGTTTATGCTGTATACGTGTATATTAACAAAATTAGGCCTTATCGCCTAAAAAAGCGGGATTCAAACTAAACTCCAAAGAAAGTGAATAACACGCAAACCATTAAGGCCGCGGTGGTAGTCAATTTCTACCGGGAACCCAGGGAGGATTTGCGAGGAGTTACTTCGGGGCGCCCAGTGTTAAACTGATAGGTAGAGATCGTGTGTTTTTTAGTCATTTCACGTCCGGCTCAACGCTGCTAGCAAACATTTAAAAGGGAGTGCCTCAAGATTTTTAATAGGTGTATAGTGTATTACAAATGGCAAAAACTTATTTTTCTACTTTTATCGATAAAAGTAGAAGACGAAACCAACTCCAGGGGAGGGGGGGGGGGGGGCAGCTGCCCCTCCCTGCCCCCTCTGGGTACGCCCATGATGTGAGATGTCAATGAAAATAAATATAATATATATAATATTGTGGGGACATTTTTTACACAACACCGTCTAGTAGCCAATATAGGCCTGTGGTATGGGATCTACACAACTGATAAGCATAGCTATATATTTCTAAATCTATATACTTACATGCATATTATACATAGCAAACTCCAAAATTCCGTAACAGACCTTTGCGGATCACAAAATTTTTTGTTTCGACCCGAGAATCGAGCACTCCGTCCGCTTGGCTCCCATGACCCATGGGATCCACCAACAAATTTGATTGATCCCTATGGGATCTTCAAAAAAAAAAAATTATACATAGGAAAAACCCAAACTCCGAAACAAACATTTGTGGATCACACAAATATTTATTCCGATCCAGGAATCGGACCCGGGACCTCGTTCGCGGTATACACTACCACTGCGCCACCGAGGCAGTAATTTTTTTAGACTTTGACTCCTATGAATTCCTCAGATAACTTGGCTCCCATGGGATCCTAAAATATATTGGAGTCAAGAGGCGAAAATTATAAAAATATTTGTGGATCCCATGGGAGCCTAGTGGACGAAGCTGAATCGAGCCGGGGACCTCAGTGCGGTAGTCGCATACACTACACTTACGCCACCGAGGTACTATGTGTCTGGGTGTTATTTATCTATAATATGTAGGTATGTATTTAGAAATATATAAGTATGTTTATCAATAATCTGGTTACTATAGTACAAGCTCTGCTTAGTTTGGAATCAGATGGCGTTGTTGTGAGTTGTCCCAACGAGATTTATTTATACTATCTTCACGCTGGCGGTGGGACGGGGTAGTCAAAAAATAATGTTATTGGAATATTCCACTAAGTGGAATAGACTTCACGTAACTACTACTATAATTACCTATCCACCACGTGACGTATAGGAATGTATAGGTATAGATTTAAAAAGATTGCACCTGCTCATTGAACTATTACTAGTTAATGAATTCATTAATGAATATTAATGAAATTGGATGGACATCGAACAATAAAATTATGCATCAACAATCTAGTTTATGTAAATGATAGTACGCATCTTCTTCTTATACAGTGTTTCTATTTGCTTTCAATCCTTAAAGTCTACCTAAATTTGGAGCCAGGTCACTTTTATTTGATAATAATAATATTAAAAAAAATACACATAAAATATATTTTATTTTCTCAAACTATTATTTACTTAATAAAACATAACATCTTATTTCTCATATTATCATAAATAGATATATAAAACTTCCTAATTTATAATATCATTGTGAGACTGTGCCTAAACCTACTTAGATACAACAGTTTGTATCTGTAACCAGCAAAATAATAAATTTACTTTTAAAATTCATTGCATTTAATAACTAGAATATGAATAAATGTAAGTAACAAAGTATATTTTAACTAATTTTTATAAAAGAAAATAAATACGCTATGGACATATATCATTATCGTTAAGAATTGGCTGCAAGGAACAGTTTTCGTTTTGATTTCGTTTTTTGGCTGTGTTGGTAACGACTGCCGTCTAATAACCTAATCCCGTAATTCCCGTAAAAATCGTCTTCGTAGATACCTCGTCCGTTGGTCAGCAGGTTGTCGCTTGAGCCCCGGAAATATTGCTGGAGCTTATTACGCCCACAAAAAATCTCAATATATATTAAGTTATTCCTCATCTCGCCCCATCGAACGAGTTGGCTCAAACATATTTAAATTCTCTTGTCGTCTACTCGCAGTAAACTACTGAAAGTAGGGTAAACTGATGGATGTGATCATTGTCACTACGACAGGTGCTGATTATAGAGTCTCAGGGAAGTTAACAAATATTAAGACAAGTTAATTGTTTTTACATATTAGCTTGACCTAGACAATGATAAAAACACGCACGTATAGGCGACGAGAAAACGACGTAGTTTGCTGAAAGTTCAGACGGATCCTTATGGCGATATATTTTTTGAAGTTCCTGCCAAGGTGTAAGTACCTATAGCATAGAGCAATAAATATTGCTTACTCCTTGTTGTTCGCGCCTAATAAAGACGAAAGTAATAATAATACCGCGTACCAAGTTAACGTCAAACTGTATGCGTAAATCGCATACGCGACCTGTCAGTTGTTAATTCGTCTGTAAAGTTGTAGTGTAATTTGTATGAAAAATGGGTGACGCTCCTTAACACACTTGGTAAAAGGTAAGACGTCTAGTAGAGAGCGTGCAAGTGACATTGATTCCTTGCTCTGTGGTTGTCATATGTGACCCAAAAATGTCGATCCGGTTGAAGGGACAGGTCTACAAAACCATAATTAGACCTGTCCTTTTACGTGGCAGCGAGACGTGGCCAATATTGGAGCGACACAAGCAGGAGCTGCGTGTCACGGAAATAAAAATGTTGCGGTGTGTGGAGTCACGCGGATGGACCGCGTGAGGAACTCTCGCATCCGCGGCAGCCTTCACATCCGTAACATTGCAGATAAGTTGGAAGAGTGTCGCCTTCGTTGGTATGGTCACGTCTTGCGGCAACCGCGGGGCTACGTGGGAAACAACCGGCTTACTACAGAGGATGCTGACGACCGTGCGAAGTGGAGATGAAAAAGTAGGAAAGCGGATCCCGGGCGTCGCGAGACGCAACTGGGACAGACGCTCGAATGATGATGATGACCTAACGACTTCAGGCATTGAGATTTGAAAAAGATGACACGTTCGTGACTTGTTCATTGAACTTGATATTTTCGATTTCATGACTTGCTGATCATGGTACCAACACTTCATTTAGGCTGTGCAGCATTGCGCTCTGTTTCAACGATTTTGCTCCTATGACGAAGTCGTCGACAAAATGAAGATTTACTGCGCTCAACATTTGTATTTATGCCTAATCTTTACTAATCCACGACAGCTTAAAGTGAAGTGGTGAAGAGTTTTAGGGATATTTGACCTTCCTGGCTCACCCCTCATCATACCTTCATGCATTTGTTTTTTATTTGGTCCTGCTGTAGGACGATCATGGTACCTTTGGCCTACAATATTTTTTGCTGAATACGGTTCCATGTCACAGTCCACTACAGCGATACATTTAAAAAAATTGCATCGTTGCAAAGGATCCAAATCCAAAAAAAAAGTTTTATAGATTCGGCAGTCTGCAGCGCAAGTGTAGTTACTCTGATGTTGGAAATATCTATAGGCTAGGTACTGTGAGCACTTAAGATCATGTGCCATACACAGAGGCTGATTGTGTCTTGTTGTGTTCTGTAGAATCTGCCTAATAGTACGTAGGTTTGTTCCAGTAAGCTTTAGTATTTTTGGAACCTGCCTTGCTTTATTGGCTAAATTGGCTTAATTGAGTTTGTTGGTTGATTTCCTGGGAGAATACTGAGTGTTGTGTTAAGCTCCCCTTTGTAAATCATTGATTTTAATATGATATCAATGTAATTTATTTCTCTGTATAATAAAGAATTAAATTAAATTTGTTACTTATCTTGATAACCACTTGTATTTAAATATGACCTAGAAGTGGGTTCGTCACCTTTATTAAAAAAAAGTCATAGCACTCTCGCTCCAAGCTTTGTATACTTGTACTGGCTTGATAGTGGAGTTAAAAAAAAAACTCGCCAGAGCTTAGACAATCGGAAACCACCGACTCTAAGAATTTCCATCCACTTCAGGGTATTTACTGTTCTGACCTCGTCCTGATCGACATCCTGGATGGGTCTGCGTGTGCACAAAGTTCACGATTTTGTCCCTGTTCTGCTCGAACGCACTTTCGACGATTCTAGAGTTATAACGTTAAAAAATAAGAAGAAGCAAAGTACAAATTATAATCCACACAATAGCGACGCATTGGTAGTTACTGTGCTGTGATGAATTTTATATGTAATAAGTTAGTATAGCATTGTTTTTATAAAACGATACATATTATAAACTACTCTATTGATATAAATTATCGTGTAATAAATCAATGAAACTACACACAGCGGTATGTTAAACATGAATGGTTCTATTCTAGGTGTTGCAACTGTTTTATAACAATTGAGTACTTATTTCTGTTCTTAAACTTGCCACAAATAAATACAAGTACTCTTATTTACTTATATCCGATTTTTCGTTGTACGCGTAAGTTTTTGTTCACGTAACAATTTATTTTATACCAAGTTCTGTTTCGTTCGATTGACGAAGAATATATATTGTGCGAAAGTAGAAGGCAAAAGCAGTCAGGGTAGGCCGAGACTTACATTTGAACACGACGTGAGCCGATTGCTCAAAAACGGAAAAGTCAAAAGTTTTAGGATACCCAGACCTGCATGTATGAAGCGATTAATGAATCTACAGGAAGCGAAAGAAGTATGCATGGATCGCGATGCCTGGCGATCTGTCCTCTCTGACTACCTCATCAGGGATACATCGTGAAGGTTGGTAATTTTTTTTTAAGTTTTAAGTTCTGTTTATTGGGCTTTACTTTGTCCCACCAAAGGTTTGCTTTACGATGATACTGGCACATTTACTTTTTGTTGCCGTAGGGATCGCTACGACTACGGTTTACGCTATAAGCCCCAACACTGCCTCTGTGGCGCAGTGGTAATGTATGAGACAGCCGCGCCGACGCGAAACTAATAATATAATTAAATGTAAAAATTCCGACGAAATGTAAATTGGTAATAATCTCCGTCGAACATAGATCGTCTCAAGACAACAGAGTACTTGATAGAGGCACAAGGGCCAGTATGAGGGATTTCAAGAGAACACATGTCCAGTGCTTACGGTGTATCCACCGAGTAGCTGTAGATACTGGCCAAAGCCGTGCAGGGTAACTTCTGACAATTCTTGCAGCTACCGCTGCGTTACTCTTATGGATCATTGACTCAAAAGGCCTGTGAGTAAACTCGCAGATATGTATGTACTTTTATAGAAATAAAATCTAGACTATGAAGCTGCTATATTGATATTTGTAGCTGTTATTATACTTAGAATAAAAGAGTATTACAAGTATATGAGTATCCATATAACATTCAGAATCTACCTACTTATAAAAGTAGGTCGATTCTGAATGTTCGTTTCGACGTTTTTCTTGTATAGTTAGATATTATTAACAAGCTTATGCGCGTGGTTCCTCCCGTGAGGCGAAGATTCCCTTCAAAGATGTGGATTTAAAAGCAAAATACACGGATTTGAAGCCTTCATCATCCTCTTGCCATTGTCCCAATTTACTTGGGGTCGGCGCAGTATGTCTTGCTCTTCAATTCAGCCCTGTTATGCCTCATCTGATCATTATCACTCCTTCTATATTCATATCATTGCCTTACACAGTCCATCCATTTTTACTTTGGCCTTCCTCTGGCTTTTCCATCAACTTTAATATTCATAGTTCTTTTAATGACATGACTTTCATCCCTTCTCATCACATGCCCATACCAATTTCCGTCTCAGTTTTTTAGTCACAGGTGCCACTTCCAAACTCCCTCTAATATACTCATTTTGTACATTTTATATTTTGAAGACTTGGTTTCACTTTTATTTGACTTCTAGAAGCAACTATCGTTAGGCTTTTGCCTTCCAACTCGTTGCCCCGGCCGTCTTGGAGATCTTGGAACCTTAATACACGCTAAATAGTAATTATACTGATTTCTGATTCTGATAATTTATATCGGACAACCGCTCGTGGCCCCGATGACTCTATGTTCTGTAAACGATCACTGCGTTAAGCAATATTACTAGCAATATACTATAAGTGGAATTTACATTTGCGAGCGTTTCCGATGTTGTTAAACCTGGTTGAAGGCCTTATGGGCAGCTTGACAAATTTCAACAGCAGGTCGCCACAGCCTGCGCCTGTCCATTTCAACACGGCAATGGGCTCACCACCTGTTACGTAGGTCAAAAAAACACATGGTGTAATGTGGGCGTATAGTGTGCCTCTGCCTATCCCTTCGTGGATAAAGGCGTGGCAATATGTATGTATGTCTGTATGTATAAATTTATTTATATAAATTCTTCAAGCACTAATGAACAGTAGTAGACTGGTTCAATTATGTATCTACTATTAACATTTTTATCAATAAGGTTTCTTAATTACCCTTTTTTAATGACAATAATAATTATGCTGAACATTTGCGTCGCCTATCACAATTTTAATTTATTTTGATTAGAAGCAAATACTTGCTAACGATATTTAAACATGGTTTCACGATATAATAAACGTGAATGATGTTTAGAGGCAAATGAGATGATGTTTAAAGGCGGAGTCTACTATTGACAAGCCGTAGAATAGAATCAGAATCGCTGTTTTTAGCTGTCAATATGTTAGTAGACTATCAAAAATGCAACTGAATTGCGGCTACTGTCACGGTACGTGTTAGTAGTATTCTATCAGCCGACCGATAGAGGTCTATTGGAGCACGATTGTAATAGTGGACTACGAAAAACTGTCAAAATTAATACCGGGTGGCTTTCGGTTGAGCGATGTTTACGACACGATTGTAAGTAATAGCAGACTCGGCCCCCTGAGTTTATCCTTCCGAGGGCTTACCCGGGACTCCCAGTCATGTTCTGTGTAAAACTAGTGGAATGTCAGATATAAAAGTTTGGAAAACTTGAATGAATTAAGGTATAATGCAGTAAAACGCGTTTGTTCTTACTCCAAATTTCCATATAAAGCTCCACTGTGCTAGGACTCGGACATAGAATTTAGGAATGGACTTGAATACCAATGACTAGGCAGCCCCTCTCTCTTAGCGCATTACGAGTACGTATGGTACGCACGAAAAAAAAATAATAACAAGGTAAAGGTCAGCGAACTACATCTAAAACTATATAAACGGTTTTATTGGGCTAAATATTACCTGCATCTCCGTGAAATATAAAATATACGAAATGAGTATATTAGAGGGAGTTTGAGAGTGGTGACCTGTGACTGAATAAATGAGAGGGAAATTGGTATGGGCATGTGTTGAGAAGAGATGAAATTCATGTCACTAAAAGAACTATGAATATTAAAGTTGATGGATAGAGAGCCAGAGGAAGGCCAAAGAAAAAAATGATGGACTGTGTAAGGAATTATATGAATATGAAAGGAGTGAATGATCAGATGAGGAATAACAGGGCTGAATAGAAGAGGAAGACATACTGCGCCGACCACAAGTAAATTAGGACAAGGGCAAGAGGATGATGAAGGCTTCAAATCCGCGTATTCCGAGTTGCTTTTAAATCCTACCTTGGATTTAAAAGCAACTCGGAATACACTGAGATAAAGAAAAAGAGAGAAGAGTGTGTAGATATTGTATTGTATATTATATTAGTCTATTCAAAGGTGCCTGTAAGTAATTGCTTTTTATGGCGATAAGGTTTTGTACATTGTAATTCTAAGTATTTATGTATCGACTGGCGTACAATGAATAATAATTTATTTCTTTTACTGTTTCCGTATTTTGGTAAGGATGACACCCACACTCCCGGCCACATCGGGGTATCACCTTCCTCAGGGTCGCTTTAATCAGTCACATCCCTCCAAGATGCGACCCTAGTGACTATACATACGTTCATAGGAGAGCTAGTGAGATCTACCACATCCCCTACGCTGTTTCCTTCGAGCAGGATGAGAGTCATTCCGGTCCCGCCCGGTGGCCTCCTTCTGGAGTTTTACATTCTCACAGAATGAGACACTGCATTTCACCTCTAGTCACTCGACAGCACTGCCGCGATCAATGCTAGCGGTGACTGAAATCTTCGGGACCGACCAGCATCACCTACCAGTGTTACACGTGCTGGCTAACTTATCAACCCGTCTGGACAGCGTAACTTAATGTTGCTCACTCCCTCACTTGCACTCTAATACAGACAAAAGAATAATAATGCCGCGGGAAGTTTGAAGCGTGATTTGAAGTTTGAAAAGGAATTTGAAGTGGTCGTGGTCCCGCTGACTCACTGTTCTGTAAACGATCACTGCGTTAAGCAACTTTCGCTATGGCTGGTCACGGATGGGTGACCACTTTGTGGCATTTACATTTGCGAGCGCTTCTAGTCCCGGTTGCCAGTGTCATGACAGTTCTTAAGTCCAGTTGAAGACCTTATGGGCTTGAACAATTTAAACAGCAGATAGCCACAACCTGCGTCTGTCTATTTCAACACGGCAATAGGTTCACCACCTATTACGTGGTACAGGAATACACATAAGGAAAAGTGGGCATATTATATGCCTCTGCCACCCCTTCGGGGATAAGGCGTGATAGATAAATAAATAATTCTGCGAGCCAAGTTTATGTTGGCGAAAATTGTTTACGTGGTCTGTCAGTTGCATCCCACTCTTCTGTAATAATTATGGAATCGTATGTGGAAACGGTGCCGCTCCCTGGTACGCTCAGGTTGTATGAAATAGAGTAAGGTGTCTTTAATAGAGTGCAAATGACATTGATTCATTGCTTTGTGGTAAGGTCAGTCGTCTATACAAAATGATCTGGAGATGCCAACGTCCAGCTGAGATCTGCGAAAGGCTGATTTCATTGATCTCATAGTATTCATATTGACTGTTTCGTTGGACCAGTGGTATGCGACTGCTGCGCTGATGTACCGGTTTAAATTCCCGGGTCGGGACAAATATTTGTGTGATCCACAAATGTTAGTTTCTGAGTTTGGGTGTTTCCTATGTATAATATGTATGTATTTAGAAATATATAAGTAAATATACCTATAGTATAAGCTTATAGCTAAGTTTGGGCTAGATGACGCTGTGTAAAAAGTTTTCTACAATATTTATATTTATTTATGTACGAATCTTAACCTGTAGGTGTTATGAATATTAGGAAAGGTAAGCCAAATAGCTCGTGTTAGTAGTGGGTTTATGAAATATTATTATTTCGTAAACCCACCTCACAAAATATTATTTCGTGGTACGACGTCGATTTTGGGTCAACTGATAAGTATAATGACCCATGATCAAACTCGGGCCATCTAAACGCTCCGATACCCTTAATCCTTTACCCGCTATGATTCAACAGCTTCAGAAAATAGTTACTATAATTAATTTATCTAAAGCATGGTCTACTCTAGAAAAGAATTTGAAATAAGACATAGAAGAATATTTTATCTCCAAATCAAATCTATCTTAATGGTGGACGATGTCGTCCTGCTTGTGCCCCCCTAGAGGGCACAGGCTAGCCAAACAAATGAGTTCAATTGTGAATCTAAACCATCGAGGTGGATATCAGGTGGTTTATAGGAATCTAGGACATTTTTACAACTTTTTCACTAGATTCCAACACACCACCTAAATTGTATGATTTATTAACACATCATTTATAGTTCTTTAATTTAAAAGTAATTTTTATTTAAGGAACTGGTCTATAATTTTATCAAGCATAGATAAAATAAAATTATAAATAAATATAAGCTACAACTCATATAAAATTGTACTGGTAATTATTTTTATTACTTCCCATTTTCAAGGATTTTTATTACCATTATGTTAATAAAAAAAACACCATAATACTTTATTTGAAACGAAATAATAAATGTTTTAGTTACTTCGTTTTATTTTAGCATTTACATCAAATCCGAAAAGTGTAAAAAACCTTACGTAACTCACAATAGCATAAAACAATTTACTAACCTTTAAAAACCATAGATTCACTTATCCCCTTCTTTTTTTTAACCACTTCACTTCAGCACAAACACGTTAGAATTAAATTTAGCATGCACTTCACAGCGTGTTTTTATTTTGCGCGTTGAGTCTATACTAACGTCTGCGCTAGCCTATTTACGTTTTTTACTGGAGGCTGCGTTGGCGCCGCATCGTGTAGATACGTTGCACAGCTGATTAGTGGTGTGGTCCAAACTACAGACGGCGCGATAAGCGATATTATGATTTACGATTTATGTTCAAAAGTTGTAAATACCGTGAAGGTTAACTTAATCCCATCATTATTCTTACTTTGAAATATATCGAACCTCTACTCTTTGCACTGTTTTCTCTGTCCTGTTAAAACTCGATGACGACATATATGATGACTTTTCTGTGATCTGCTTTCGTGTGCACGTAGAGTTTTCTTTTTGAATACAAACGACTATATTCCTGATAAAAAGTTAAAATAGTTAAAACTAAATAACTAAATCTCTTACTATCCCAGACTACTCCTTCAGGAATACAGTACAGTGTAAAGTTAGTAAATTACTATAATTTACTATGCTGTGTTTTTAATATTGGAATTATTCGGTATCGATACTTATATAAAGGGAAATGGTAATCGACCGATCGCGATCTAGCAATGTATTAACTCAAACCGCTGAACGAAATTGGCTCTAATCTATACACTTACTTATATCACAGCCGAAAGACATACAGTCAGTCGACGAAGCTGTCTAGACAGAGCAATCGTGCGGGGGACAAGGGACGACACGCGGGAGGGTTTGTCCCGAGCTGCGAACAAAATATTGTTAGTAGCTCGGGACAGTCTTTCAGGGCTGACGCATTCACGACCGCTTGCTATGATTTTTGAATTTTTGTATAGATTTCTTTAATACATGGGGTTTTTAATATTCTAAATACAAATTTCGTGTTCATTTTGCAATCCGATATGGCCGCCGCGCCGTGGATATAAAATTTCATGTTGGGTATAGTATAAGGGGTTTTTTAGTATGCTAAGTACGAATTTCGTGTTGATTTTGCAATCCAATATGGCCGCCGCGCCGTGGACATAAAATTTCATGTTGGGTGTCATATAAGGGGTTTTTTTGATATGCAGAGTACGAATTTAGTGTTAATGTTGCAATCCAATATGGCCGCCGGCGCCGTGCCGTGATTTTTAAATTTCATGCTGGGTATTGTATAAGGGATTTTTTGGTATGCTGAGTACGAATTTCGTATTAATTTTGCAATCCAATATGGCCGCCGCACCGTGGTTTTAAAATTTCAGGTTGGGTATCATATAAGGGGTTTTTTGGTATGCTGAGTACGAATTTAGTGTTAATTTTGCAATCCAATATGGCCACCGCGCCGTGGTTTTAAAATTTCATGCTCGGTATCGTATAAGGGGTTTTTTGGTATGCTGAGTACAAATTTCGTGTTAATTTTGCAATCCAATATGGCCGCAGGCGCCGTGCCGTGATTTTCAAATTTCATGCTGGGTATTGTATAAGGGCTTTTTTGGTATGCTGCGTGGATATAAAATTTCATGTCGGGTTTCGTATAAGGGGTTTCTTGGTATGCTGAGTACGAATTTCATGTTAATATTGCAATCCAATATGGCTGCTGCGCCGTGGTTATAAAATTTAGTGTTAGGTATCGCATAAGGGGTTTTTTGGTATGCTGAGTACGAATTTAGTGTTAATTTTGCAATCCAATATGGCCACCGCGCCGTGGTTTTAAAATTTCATGCTCGGTATCGTATAAGGGGTTTTTTGGTATGCTGAGTACAAATTTCGTGTTAATTTTGCAATCCAATATGGCCGCAGGCGCCGTGCCGTGATTTTCAAATTTCATGCTGGGTATTGTATAAGGCCTTTTTTGGTATGCTGAGTACGAATTTCGTATTAATTTTGCAATCCAATATGGCCGCCGCACCGTGGTTTTAAAATTTCAGGTTGGGTATCATTTATGAGAAAGCGTTTTCGAAATGGCTGCCGCGTAGTAGATATAAAATTATTGGGTTTCTAGCAATCAATATGGCCGCCGAACTATTCTTATAAAATTTCATGTTGAGTATCGTATAAAGGGTTTTTTGGTATGCTGAGTACAAATTTCGTGTTAATTTTGCAATCCAATATGGCCGCCGCGCCGTGGATATAAAATTTCATGTCGGGTTTCGTATAAGGGGTTTCTTGGTATGCTGAGTACGAATTTCATGTTAATATTGCAATCCAATATGGCTGCTGCGCCGTGGTTATAAAATTTAGTGTTAGGTATCGCATAAGGGGTTTTTTGGTATGCTGAGTACGAATTTCGTTTTTAATTTTGCAATCCAATATGACCGCCGCGCCAACTGTTATAAATTTTATGTTGGGTATCGCATAAGAGTATTATGGTATGCGGAGCCACACATGTGCGATTATAACTATACTGTATACTATGTTATCCTGTGTTCAAGTTTTTCGTCATAATTAATATTTAAACTTGTTCAAAGCGTAACCAATATTTTTTGTTGAAAACAATAGTAGCATTAATACCCAACATGAAATTTTATAACCACGGCGCAGCGGCCATATTGGATTGCAAAATTAACACTAAATTCGTACTCAGCATACCAAAAAACCCCTTATACGATACCCAACATGAAATTTGTAAACCACGACGTGGCGGCCATATTGGATTGCAAAATTAACACGAAATCCGTACTCAGCATACCAAAAAACCCTTTATACGATACCCAACATGAAATTTTATAAGAATAGTTCGGCGGCCATATTGATTGCTAGAAACCCAATAATTTTATATCTACTACGCGGCAGCCATTTCGAAAACGCTTTCTCATAAAAAAAAAACTATCGATTCGACATGAAATGAACATTATTTACTTCCGTGTGCGGCATGAAATGAAATCTCAGATCCTTATTTTAAACCGGTATTTATATTATTGATTTATTATATATACATACTAGCTGACGCCCGCGGCTTCGCCCGCGTAGAGAAGTTTTCCCGTTCCCGTTTCCCATAAGAACTTGTTCCCGGGATAAAAAGTATATGTGTTATTCCGATGTATAAGCTATATTATTGTAGAGTTTCATTAAAATCTATTCAGTAGTTTTTACGTGAAAGAGTAACAAACATCTCTACAAACTTTCACATTTATAATATTATTAAGTTTAAGATATTATATTATAATGTTGATAGCTGATTGCGAGTACGAGTTAATAAATAACATCAGCCTTGTATACTTGTGACAACCCTACAAGCATCACTGTCTGGACGTTGTCGGCATTTTTGTCAACTTCAAAGGCGTAACGCTACTGATAGGTTTACTCTTTATACTGTGCTTATATGCTAAAGAGTTTTTTGTTTGGTTGAACGCGCTAATATTAGGAAATACTGATCGGATTTGAATAATTATTTTTGTGTTGATAGCCCATTTATCGAGGAAGGCTATATGCTATATATCATTACGCTATTACTTTGGAGAGCGGAGCAGTAAACATAAATATCGACAAATCGGTCAATTTATTTTATTAATTTCTGTAGATAGAGATATTAATGTCGGTAGAATTTATAAGCGATATTTTATTTTAGGGAATACTAAAGGTTAACTTAACACACTAACACTTAATTGTTTTACCGGTTGCTTCCAAACACTACCCGGATTTGGAAGCTGGTTTATTTGGTTGCTATCGTTTGACTTTAAAATTTCATAATTGTTAGGTGCGACTGCCGTCTGACCTCCCAAATCTTCAAAACCTCAAGGGTGCATGCGTCGTTGCCTCATACGTCAGTCAGCTGGTTATCTTTATATATACATTCACACACAACATTTACACACCGCCGTCTAGTTCAAAGTAAGCTAATATAAGCTAGTGTTATGGGATTTAGACGACTGATAAACATACTTATATATTTCTAAATACATACATATTATACATAGGAACATCCAAACTCCGAAACAAACATTTGTGGATCACACAAATAATTTTTCCGACCCAGGAATCGAACCCGGGACCTCAGTCGTGGCAGTCGCATACACTACCACTGCGCCACCGAGGCAGTATGTCACTGAACTCCTCCGAAACGACTGGATCGATTTTAATGAAAGTTTTTATATGCGTTTGTGTGGCGCTCTGGATGGTTTAGATTCACAAATCAAAGAAAAAAAAAGAATAAGGCGTTGAAGTCGACATACTCCAGGACAACGTCTGTTGGGTCCGCTACTATAAATATAAAGCTCAAAATCACTTCTAATATTGTTTGCACCACCGCCTTATACGCCGTTAAATGATATAGCTATCAGCATGGGAAGTAGTCAAGTAGGGGTCTAGGGCAAGTGCGACACTATACCACGTCTTTCAATAAGAAGTCTAGTTTTTGCAAAGGGATGTGGTATTTGTAATATATGCTTGCTTTTATAAATTTGTCGAATTAGATTCATCATCTTTCGTGTTGTAGTAATGATGTTTAAGTGAGAACTTCTCTAGACGCTGCTATGGTCACGTATGTACCTATAGTATGGCAACCGCCGGGCTACGTGGGAGACAAATGTCTGGCCATTTCGGCCCCGCGGGGTCCCGGTAAAAGGGGAAGACCCAAGAAGTGCTGGCTTGACATCGTAAAGGATGACATACGTCCCTACTTCGCACGGTCGTCGGCATCTCCAGTAGTGAGGATGCCGACGACCGTGCGAAGTGGAGGAGAAAAAGTAGGAAAGCGGACCCCAGGCGTCGCAAGACGCAACTGAGACAGACGCTCGGATGCTGATGATGAGCCTTCCTCGATAAATGGGCTATCCAACACAAAAATAATTATTCTAATCCGAGCAGTGGTTTATGAGATTAGCGCTTCCGACCAAACAAACAAACTCTTCAGCTTTATATATCGGTATAGATATAGATTAAGATTCCCCGGATTTCCCCATGATAGTTTGACTTCCGTTGCACCCCGCACCCCTAATACATGCCCCTTATCAGTTTTCAAATATTTGCTTTTATACAATCTTTTATCCCCCATTTTATACCCTTAAGGGTAAAATTTGTGTATAATTATTGTTATATTTATTATACGCGTAATTTTCTATTTTTATACAAAAGCAGGTATACGAAAATTTGTGTTGCTATGTTTGAAAGTGAAAAATTTCCCATTTAAACTTACAAGCCCTGTTTACACCCTTATAGTCGAAATTTAACGAAACCGCGAAACACATGCCCATTTATTTGTAACCAAAAGCAGGTACCTACGTAAGGTCATGCACCTAACTTTAAAAATAACATTCTTCCATACAAACGTTTACCCATTATTTATGTCCTTAGGGGTAGAATTTTGCAAAATCACTTCTTAGGGTTCACCTACGTGTTAAAAGGAACCCCCCTTGTGAAGTTTGGGCTTCATAACTCCGGTAGTTTCATAGATTTCACTATCAATAAGTCAGTGAGTGATTTTGCCGTTTATATACTAAGCGAAAGTTTGTAACAATGGATACTTGTTACTCTTTTACGTAAAATTTAGAATGGATTTTAATGAAACTTTACAATAATATAGCCTACATATCAGAATAATACATAGGCAAACTTATATCTCGGAAACTAGTTCCAGTGAGAAACGGGAACGGACAAACTTCGCCACGCGAGCGGAGCCGCGGGCATCAACTATTATCTATAATATAAAAATATAAATAATAATCAATTTTATCATTACACTTGTAAACATGTAAATCAGAAATTAGATATGCCAGAAGTTTCAAATCAAATAAAAATCATGTTTGCAATCTGTCAAAAGATTTTCTTGATTTTCCTTCTTCTTGAGCAGTATTTTCCTTGAGCTGTCATCAACATCATCAAATGGATTAAAATATCTCCTTGGTGGCAAACTAAGACGTCAAAGTTTGTAGGTGTTTTTAATCATACACGTATTTCAACATTTCATAAATTTATTTTCCAATGGTAAATATGGATGAAAATTGTACTATTATTTTAAATGCGAAAGTTTGTTGAAAACTGCTGAATAGATTTTGTTGAAACTTTACAATAATATAGGTTATACATAGGAATATTACAAAGGCTACTTTTCTTACCGGGAACAAGTTCCTGTGGGAAATAGAGAACGGAAAAACTTAAATCAGGCGGAGCAGCGGGCGTCACCTCGTTTTGTCATAACCATAACGTACTATCACGCCTATACAGGGTAATTTATAAAACACCAGCAACTGTGAGGAGTGGATAGTCAAGGCCATAACAACATTTGTTCTACGACTTTGGCAAATCATTACGAAACGAGTAGGTACTATCATACATTTAACCCTCGAACTGCATCATGGGTTTTCGGTATAAGATTCGTTTAAGAGTGCGTTCGACCGCATTGATGTGCGTGACAAAAAAGCGACCCAGGAACGGTCTCTTTTTAGTCATGCACTTCAATCCGTTTGATAAAGGCCAAGGTGTGTGCCATCTCAGTGGTATTAAAAACCAACTGAGGACGCCCTTTTCCAGCTTAACGCTGACACTTTCATTCAAACCTGCCATACAGAATTTGCTATCAAAAGCAACATCAGCACTAGCACTACGTCATAAATCATTGTCGTGCTTCTTTTACGATGCCATGTCGCTTTACCAATTGCAATAATACGCTGGAAGATGAAAAAAATCTTGGCTGAAGAACATGAAGAAGTGGACGGGTATTATTATTATTAGGAGAAAAAAAACAGAGTTCGCTAAGCTGACGGCTGCACTCCTGTGATGGAGTCATCTACTTGATGATGAGGAACCTGAGAACCTCAAAACAAATAATAATTAGTATTTATCATTATTATACTCTTCTTCTACTCGGATATCTTCTTTTTTTATGAAGATACACGGTCTTTTGGTAGGCCTACATGGGGACATATTGATCCAACACGCAGAGGCCCTTTGAGAATTTTAATCTAATAGGAAATGGAACCTCCACTGCAAGCAATTCACGCCCGCCTTAAGTAGGAGAACGGTAATGGATCACCATGGGTTGAGCTGCCATTTTAATATGTTATTATAAAAATACTGGCAGACGGTGACTATTATACTTATTATTATTTGTTCTGAGTGAGGAACATATCTGTAAATGCGAAGTCAATATAGAAGCAGTTGCACTGTATAGATAACTATTACTTTATGTCAATTCTTTGCACGTGTCTAACTGTAAACTATTACATCTGATGACAAGTAATTCAACCGATTGCATATTATTATATATAGGTACGTAACTTTTTATCTATATGTATATCACTATATACAATGGTGATTGTACAAAATTTATTAACACTTATTTTTTATATAAGATTTTGTACATATGGATCATTCTCAGAAACTTATTTAAATATTTTTGTTATAGGTATTCTTCGTATTTATTCAAATTTAAAATATCTAGCTTATTCACAATGATTTGTCAATTCAAATCAATTGGCATAAAATCATTGCCTTAGCCTTAAATTTTATAAAATTATATGACGTTTTGCCTTTTTCTGTTTCATTTCTGTTTCTAGGCAAAGATGTTACTATCGTAATGCCAACGATGGCGTAATTTGAAGGTTATATGTAATTTGTTACCATTTTGCCTGATATGCTAATAATTCTTTATTATTTTTCATTGTTAAGTCATACCGTAATGATCAGTAACCTTAAACTTCGAAATGTTATCTATACTGAACAGCTGTTTGGTTGGTTAAACGCGCTAATCTCAGGAACTACTGGATACTTGGATAGCCCATTTATCGAGGTAGGCTATATATCATCACACAACCTCGGAGAGTGGGGTAATCTCATAAATGTCGACAAATCTTGGGGGTCAGACATTTTATAAACGTGATTTTATAATACCCATTTTACACATACGTAGGTGCCATTTGACATCGCCCTTAGCCTCAGTTGATTTCACGGCGTTGTACCGATTGCTTGTGGACGTGGCGAATCGTTGCCGAAAAAATACCCTCAAAGTAAGTTTGATCTTATTTTTCAAATGTGTTTGTTTTTATTACGCTGAGCTTTAGCTTACGTCTCGTCGTTACTATTCGTCTTGCTATAATGGTATAACAGACGGTAACTTTCTAAAGATATTTTTAAGTTATGACCAAATTTTCGTCGAATTCGGGAAAATTTAAAGATAGGGATAAAAGACTTCATCCGGTTATGGTCGTGGTACCTCTTTTGTTGTAATTATTTAAGTTTCAAGGTCCTACAAACTTATTGCTTATTCCAGAAAGCATAACACAATACACAAGTATTTACAGACGTCGACTTCTTACCTAGCTCCGTCACTGCTCGACCGTTAGCAGCCCCTAGGGGAGGTGTAGTCAGATGAGATACCATTACCAACACACAACAAACACATTAACAAGTCGTCTGATTGAAGCCACACACACTTCATCATTATATGCTAAAGAACTGTTCCGGCTGAAGATTTGCAGATTCATTCATTGTGATATTAACCATGTGTGCTAAACTCACAACATTATTAATATCACCAGTAGCTCCCTTTTCATCACCATTGCTACAAGACTCCTCCTGAATGAATTAAGCACTCAATAATAGCTGTCTACATTTGTTTATGAAGACGATGTGACGTCAGATGACGTCGATGAAATATCATCAACGTCATCTGATAATTTAACCATCCCGTCTACATCTTCAGCTACTGGTCAACAGCCATGCGAACATCGTTTAGCCCCTATGAAGTTAAGCCTTTGGCAAAAGCAGGCCGCAAGAAGATTTATGAAATGGCAGAAAATTAGCAATAGTGATAGACACTCTAAACAACCTTGAAATTCTAGATAAAGAAGAAAATAGTTTGTATCCAAAGTAGTTAAAAAACCATTTTGCAGACTGCTAGAGATAATGTCAAGAAAACTATTAAAAAAAGACCAAAGAAAACAGAAGCAGCAGCTTTTAGGAAATAATTACAGATTAAATAGGTGAGAAGTCGGGAAGGTCACCTAGTATTGTTATAAAGTAAATTCGTCGTAACTGGTAATTGTCAAGTCATAATTTGTGCTTGCCTACTGTGCAACTAACGTGCGATTTTCAAATGTAGACTACTTTCTCCATAGAACAGTTATCTTATCCTAATGTACACATTTTGTATTTATAATTAGATCATATAATAATTAATATTTTGAGTACAATCTTTGCTTCTCGTCAAGGTTGTATCTTAAGGTTGCTCATTGTTAAATTTATAGTTGGTGTATATAATTAAGTTATATTTTTGTACCAATGGTTCGATGTTAATTATCCGGAATAAGGAAATTGCCGAATTAAAAACTATTTGGTTGTAAGTCCAAGAAAATATTGAGATAAATGTATAGTACGTAAGTGAGCGTCTTTACAGGAAGCCTCTCTCTCAGTCTTCATAAACAAATGTAGACAGCTTGGTTGAGCGGGCGAGATAAATAAATTCAAAGTGGACTGTATTTGCGGGGAAAGACAAAAAGTGGACGGAAAAAAGAATGAAAACAGGAATGGGCACACTACCTTGCTTTTGCTGCGAGGTGGAGGCTGCCGGGGAAGTCCCTGGACTTGAATCCCTGGTTCCATTGCACGAAAACACTATTTATCCATGGAAAACACAATTATTGCGAAAGTTCGATGCGGGCGCGCGCGCGGTCATTGTAGGACTGACTGCGAGCCTTCAATCCGTGAATCTGTGAGCGGCGTTTCAGATCGCGCGTAATACATATATGTCTCGCTCTCCTTTTCTGCGAGACAAGGTAGGTGCGAAAAAGAAATGGAATAAAGGGAAACGGGGGGAGTGTCGACAACTAATTAATTAAAAACAAATGTAGATCGGCGATGCAACATAGAAAAAATAACGCGGTTACTCTTTTATCGTACACCGGCGAAACCATTTCCCCCCCGGCTAGAAGGGTTACCTTCGAAAAAGGAACAACTGACTATACAGTTGCCACTAAGCTTTAGCTGCCAACTAAACAAAATGCTATCGAACTAAACTAAACCTAATCGAACAAGCTAAATTTGATATTGAAGTTACTGTTGATTAGGCAAAGGACAAAGACGAATAACTGGTCGCAAGTACGAACCAGTTGCGGTTTTAACGCAAACTAAACGGGTGATCCCTTTTAACCCAGGGAAAACTTCTTCTACTACCCCAAGAGGCCAATGTAATGGAGGCATATTTTCAGTTAAAATAACTACGACAGTACCGACAGTAATAGGGTTCGATGGAGTATTCCATTTCTGACGTAACTGTAGCGTATGCAAATAGTCTGTCCTCCAACGCTTCCAAAACGTTTGAACGAGTTCATCTAATAATGCATGACGCGAGAGAAGATGAAGTCGATGTTTCTCTATTTCAAAAGCGGGTAAGTATTTTAACGGTGTAACATTCAAAAAGTGCGCTGGAGTCAGTGCAAGCGGCTCCGAGGGATCATTAGACAAGGTTCTACAAAGAGGACGCGTATTCATTACGGCCTCGACTTGAGTGAGCACGGTGCTCAGCTCTTCAAACGTGAGTATCAGTTCACCTATAACGCGAAACAGGTGCGACTTTAAGCTTTTAATATTAGCCTCCCAGTCGCCACCAAAGTGGTTTGCGGCGGGCGTATTGAACGACCACTCAATGCGGTTTTCAGCTAAGACGTAGGCAAATCCCGTGTTAAAGTGTTTAGAACGCAAAAAATTATGTAGTTCGGAAAGGTTGTCCGAATACATTCGAGATACGGAACCCCGACGCGACAAAAATCTTTTAAATGCAGCCATGAAGCATGGCGTGCTCAAATCACCAGCTAACTCTATATGGACGGCGCGAGTCGTCATACAAACAAAAAGACAAACATAAGCTTTCGTAGAGCGTATACCACGCCCACGAGAAACTGTTACCCTGAAGAGGCCAACGTAATCTGTACCCGTGTGTACTAACGGTTTAGCAGCTTGAACAACACGACAAGGATGACGATCGGCCACTTCGGGCGAAGTTTGAAACACGGAATACATCTATGAACTATCGAACGAATCAAATTGCGTGCGGAGAGAATCCAGTATTTCTGGCGCAAAATCGACATTAATAAATCTGGACCAGCGTGACAATTCACCCTATGGTGATATTCAACTAAAAGATCAACGATATGATCATTGCGCGGGAGAACTATAGGATGCATTTGATCGTACTCCAATGCGGACTGGCTCAAACGACCACCAACTCGAATGAGGCCATCCTTCAAAATAGGTTTCAAATGCTGAAAAGCGCGACTACAAGGCTTATTCAATTGCAAATTTCTAATTTCAGACGAAAAATAAAATCGCTGAAGTTCACGAAGCACGATTAACTCAGTCTTGTTTAAGTCAAAGGCGGTAACATGCTCGCGATCAGGAAGGATTTTCAAAAATCGACAAATCAAAACAACACTACGTAAAAGAATCGACCACGATGAAACACGGCTAGCCAACTCCAAGACAGGCGACTTTTCGAGCGGCGCGGTAGCAACTAAAGAGGCTTTCTTTTCCCCTGGCGGTGTGGACACAGTAGCGGGGTTGAAAGGACTAACAGGCCATTCATCAGGTGGGGCTTGGCACCAGGAAGAGCCATGGAACCACAACGGATGATCCAAAATCTGTGCAGGTGTTAACCTACGAGACAAACAATCGGCAGGGTTGTTCGTACCTGAGACGTGATAAAAGTTTTGCGGCACCAATTCCGACTGAAATTTTTGCCACCCTATTTGCGACAAATGTATCCCCACGATGGGGCGAAGAATGTGTCCAACACAAAGCGACGGTCGAGTCCGAGAATGCGAAAATTCTATCTATATTAATGCGTTGAAATCGGCGATCTGATTCGCGAACACCAATACAAAGAAACATTTGTCGAATGTCGGCTGAAAGCGCGACAGCAAATAAGCGAAAGTTAACTATAATTTCGAACAAATTACCTTGGAGATTTTGACCACTGTGCAAAATATCGTTTACCGAAACATTCGAACTAGTTTTGGCGCTGCCATCTAAAACAACGCGCAACTTGGTGGTTAGTTTATCCTCGCGGACAACTCCATGGTGCGGTATGGTATACGAAGGAGCGTACTTCGTCTCTTCGGTTTCGGGAGGCGCGGGTGAAATGAAACCTTTATCCAAATATTCTACTATTACGCTATCGTAAGCCTCCTTCAACTTCGGAGATGTCTGCATTTTCCGTTCTAAACAAAAGAAGCGTTTTTCGGCTGACTGAAACGAATCTCCAAGCGAATTAACATCACCCTTAAAGGGGAGTGCGACAACATAACGCTATAAACATAATAAAATCACTATCGCGAGTAGTCGTGCGACTATAAAACTCTTCACAAAGTTTATCATCCGGGCTGACAATAGGAGGGACGTTCACCTCTTCTATCTCCCAGAATTTACGGACAGCGGAGTCCAGCGGCTCGACGGCGCAACAATATGACACTGTCGAGTTACAATCAAAATAAGCGGGTGTGGAACTAACAATAACAAACCCAAGAACCGACTCTAAGGCGAGCGGCGCGGGGTGCGATGCGTGACCTTGAACCTTATGCTGCGACAAGAGGTGCGCGAAAATCGAAGCGCCAACTAACAAATCAATATCTCCTGGAACGGCGTAAGTATCATTGGCCAACGGCAAATCTCTAAAATTAGTCAATAATCAGGTATTAACTTGAGAAGCACTATCTAAAAGTGCGCGAACACTACGTCCCCTACCATGCGAATCGTAAACAACAACTCGAGCGGTTGCTAGAAGTACCGTAGTAGGGTTTGTGTGCAAACTTGATAGCGAGCACAAAGCGACATCGTTCGGCTGGAGGCGCGCGGCAGTGGCGCCGCCGTCGCTAGGAGCGGACGGGGACGAAACCACGCGAGTGCGCTCCGAATCGCGCACTATATACAATACTCAACGGCGCCGGCGGCTGTGACGTCACAGCGGGCGGACGGTTAGGATTAACGCGCGAGGCACCAACTGAGTTTAAATTGGACGTGGCATTATTGTTTTCGAAGTGTAATAATGAATGGTGTCTACCATTACACTTGCGACAAAAATGATTCGAATGACAGAATGAAACACGATGCCTCCCACTGAGACAATTGATACATAAATTACTAGAACGAACAAATTTATAGCGATCGCTTGGAGTGAGTTTATTGAACTCCGAACATTTATAAAGTTGGTCATGGTGACCTTGACACAAAGAACAATTTTTCGAATGCAACACTTGCGATTGCGAAGTTGTGGGTTCAAAATTAACAAAAGAATGCGTGGACTTCGTGGGCTTACTACTATTACTACTACGATTAGTTAGACTATTTTTCGCTACTCCGTGGTTTAACGAAGTTCGTTGCAAAATTCGAATATGTTGACGAACGAAAGTTTCTAAATCGTCGAACTTAGGTATTTGATGGCCACGTCTATCCATTTCAAATAAGCGAACGGTTTCGGAATTTAATTTCTTTAAACCGATATACAAAAACAAAAAATCACAGAGGTCATTGACCTTGACATTCTTTAGGGCGCGAACAGCTGATGCAAAAATATCTAAGAATTTTTCTAAGTCGTTTTCATTACACGATGATCTATTTTTCAAATTAAATATTTGATCCAAATAAGCCAGTTCTAAGGGCAGCCTACACTTTAAGAAGAAGAATCTAGCAAGAAAGTCAATGGATGCTCTTTTCAAAAATGTAGGTATGGCTTATAATATTAAAATCACACTTACATTGTTCCTTTGGATTTATGTGAGAACGGTCGACTAAACTTGGTTTGCCTTAAATTAAAATAATTTTATTTGTAACAATTGCAATAACAGTTATGAGCTGACCAGTCCCAACAAACGGCATCCGTTCACGAGTATGACGTATATATCAGCCATCGCCCTATTCAACCGTATTATAGGGAATAAGGCGACCCGATACATACGCCACCACTGCCAGGACACTTAGGCGAGAATGACATACCCAAAAACTGCACAGCAACTATCATGTCAATTTCAAAATAATAAATAAGTCTACTTGGTGCTCACACAAACTCAAATTACATATTTTTATATTAGTTATTACTGGGACTAAACGCAGACAATTTAGAAACCTTTAGTTGTCAGACGTTTCAAATTATTAATAATGTAGAGATGTAAAAATACAACATATATATATATGCAGATTCAAGGCATATCACAAGATTCATTCGAATCCTAAATAGCTCAAGCGAAGAGCAAGCAACTCATTTCCATTTATTTTTATCATTCAAATAATCATTAATTGTGTAATAAAACGAGATTTTCGTTCTTAAGGCCGACAAAGGTAATGAATGCTACCGTCGTAATGATCACAAGTGATTATGATTCCAAAATTCGCGCCATATTACAAGACAGAAAAGTGTACAAACCGGTATCGTACGATCCAACTGCGAGGGTAACAAGGAGAATACGAGCAGTTATTAAGGATAATAAACAGCTTTTCGCAGAGGACATCTTTGAGGAACTATATAAACCGAAGATAGTGCAGTCACCGAAACTTTATGGACTACCCAAAATACATAAGGCCAGCGTTCCACTGAGACCAATTGTGAGTTATAGATTGACTCACCGACTTACAAATTGGCGAAACATGTTGCGTCCGTATTGCAACCACCGGTGGGCACTAATATGTCTTTATTGAAAGAATCGCGCCATTTTGTGGAGGTGTAGTCAGATGAGATACCATTACCAACACACAACAAACACATTAACAAGTCGTCTGATTGAAGCCACACACACTTCATCATTATATGCTAAAGAACTGTTCCGGCTGAAGATTTGCAGATTCATTCATTGTGATATTAACCATGTGTGCTAAACTCACAACATTATTAATATCACCAGTAGCTCCCTTTTCATCACCATTGCTACAAGACTCCTCCTGAATGAATTAAGCACTCAATAATAGCTGTCTACATTTGTTTATGAAGACGATGTGACGTCAGATGACGTCGATGAAATATCATCAACGTCATCTGATAATTTAACCATCCCGTCTACATCTTCAGCTACTGGTCAACAGCCATGCGAACATCGTTTAGCCCCTATGAAGTTAAGCCTTTGGCAAAAGCAGGCCGCAAGAAGATTTATGAAATGGCAGAAAATTAGCAATAGTGATAGACACTCTAAACAACCTTGAAATTCTAGATAAAGAAGAAAATAGTTTGTATCCAAAGTAGTTAAAAAACCATTTTGCAGACTGCTAGAGATAATGTCAAGAAAACTATTAAAAAAAGACCAAAGAAAACAGAAGCAGCAGCTTTTAGGAAATAATTACAGATTAAATAGGTGAGAAGTCGGGAAGGTCACCTAGTATTGTTATAAAGTAAATTCGTCGTAACTGGTAATTGTCAAGTCATAATTTGTGCTTGCCTACTGTGCAACTAACGTGCGATTTTCAAATGTAGACTACTTTCTCCATAGAACAGTTATCTTATCCTAATGTACACATTTTGTATTTATAATTAGATCATATAGTAATTAATATTTTGAGTACAATCTTTGCTTCTCGTCAAGGTTGTATCTTAAGGTTGCTCACTGTTAAATTTATAGTTGGTGTATATAATTAAGTTATATTTTTGTACCAATGGTTCGATGTTAATTATCCGGAATAAGGAAATTGCCGAATTAAAAACTATTTGGTTGTAAGTCCAAGAAAATATTAAGATAAATGTATAGTACGTAAGTGAGCGTCTTTACAGGAAGCCTCTCTCTCAGTCTTCATAAACAAATGTAGACAGCTTGGTTGAGCGGGCGAGATAAATAAATTCAAAGTGGACTGTATTTGCGGGGAAAGACAAAAAGTGGACGGAAAAAAGAATGAAAACAGGAATGGGCACACTACCTTGCTTTTGCTGCGAGGTGGAGGCTGCCGGGGAAGTCCCTGGACTTGAATCCCTGGTTCCATTGCACGAAAACACTATTTATCCATGGAAAACACAATTATTGCGAAAGTTCGATGCGGGCGCGCGCGCGGTCATTGTAGGACTGACTGCGAGCCTTCAATCCGTGAATCTGTGAGCGGCGTTTCAGATCGCGCGTAATACATATATGTCTCGCTCTCCTTTTCTGCGAGACAAGGTAGGTGCGAAAAAGAAATGGAATAAAGGGAAACGGGGGGAGTGTCGACAACTAATTAATTAAAAACAAATGTAGATCGGCGATGCAACATAGAAAAAATAACGCGGTTACTCTTTTATCGTACACCGGCGAAACCATTTCCCCCCCGGCTAGAAGGGTTACCTTCGAAAAAGGAACAACTGACTATACAGTTGCCACTAAGCTTTAGCTGCCAACGTCTATCCATTACAAATAAGCGAACGGTTTCGGAATTTAATTTCTTTAAACCGATATACAAAAACAAAAAATCACAGAGGTCATTGACCTTGACATTCTTTAGGGCGCGAACAGCTGATGCAAAAATATCTAAGAATTTTTCTAAGTCGTGTTCATTACACGATGAACTATTTTTCAAATTAAATATTTGATCCAAATAAGCCAGTTCTAAGGGCAGCCTACACTTTAAGAAGAAGAATCTAGCAAGAAAGTCAATGGATGCTCTTTTCAAAAATGTAGGTATGGCTTATAATATTAAAATCACACTTACATTGTTCCTTTGGATTTATGTGAGAACGGTCGACTAAACTTGGTTTGCCTTAAATTAAAATAATTTTATTTGTAACAATTGCAATAACAGTTATGAGCTGACCAGTCCCAACAAACGGCATCCGTTCACGAGTATGACGTATATATCAGCCATCGCCCTACTCAACCGTATTATAGGGAATAAGGCGACCCGATACATACGCCACCACTGCCAGGACACTTAGGCGAGAATGACATACCCAAAAACTGCACAGCAACTATCATGTCAATTTCAAAATAATAAATAAGTCTACTTGGTGCTCACACAAACTCAAATTACATATTTTATATTAGTTATTACTGGGACTAAACGCAGCCAATTTAGAAACCTTTAGTTGTCAGACGTTTCAAATTATTAATAATGTAGAGATGTAAAAATACAACATATATATATATATGCAGATTCAAGGCATATCACAAGATTCATTCGAATCCTAAATAGCTCAAGCGAAGAGCAAGCAACTCATTTCCATTTATTTTTATCATTCAAATAATCATTAATTGTGTAATAAAACGAGATTTTCGTTCTTAAGGCCGACAAAGGTAATGAATGCTACCGTCGTAATGATCACAAGTGATTATGATTCCAAAATTCGCGCCATATTACAAGACAGAAAAGTGTACAAACCGGTATCGTACGATCCAACTGCGAGGGTAACAAGGAGAATACGAGCAGTTATTAAGGATAATAAACAGCTTTTCGCAGAGGACATCTTTGAGGAACTATATAAACCGAAGATAGTGCAGTCACCGAAACTTTATGGACTACCCAAAATACATAAGGCCAGCGTTCCACTGAGACCAATTGTGAGTTATAGATTGACTCACCGACTTACAAATTGGCGAAACATGTTGCGTCCGTATTGCAACCACCGGTGGGCACTAATATGTCTTTATTGAAAGAATCGCGCCATTTTGTGGAAATCCTTGGCAGTTTGAAACTTGACTCGACCGACATATTGGTAAGTTTTGATGTGGAGTCACTTTACACCAACGTCCCAGTTACAGAATGTGTAAACATTATAAGGATGAAACTCAGACTTGCTGGTGTGTCGAAGGGGTACATGGCATTACGGCGGAACTGTTTGGAGGGAAGCTATTTGGTATACCATGGAGAACATTACCTCCAAGTGGATGGTGTCGCCATGGGAAGCCCTATAGCGCCGGTCATAGCGAATACATGGATGGAGCACGTCGAAACCCTTATTGATTACCAGTCACATGGGGTACGCCTATGGAAATGGTACGTGGACGACGTGTTCTGCATCATGAAAGGCGAAGGATCAGGAGTTGAGCGATTCCTGGAGCATTTAAACGCGTTGCATCCTAACCTCAAGTTTACCTACGAATTGGAGAGTGAAAGGTCATTACCTTTTCTGGACGTTAAGGTTATAGTGTGTAAGGATGGATCCCTAAAGCACACTGTTCATAGAAAACCAAAGCACACCGACAAGTACCTTCACGCTGCGTCGCACCATCATCCCCGACACCTACGTTCTGTGGAGACATCTCTAAATAACAGGGCTCATGCACTATGTGACCAAGGGATTTTAGTTGAAGAACCGTCCCACATATGGAAGGTACTACTAAAAAATGGGTATAGTGTGAGAGGGGAACGTCCAATTCGAAAGTATAGGGAAAAACAGATTATTTATACTGTTGATTGATGGCGCTTGGTGGAACTTGCTACACATATTAAATAACACCACTTGTACTGTTCCACAACATTTACTTTGTAAACCTGACCGGTTTCGCCTCACGGCATTCTAAAATTCGAGAGAATGCCGTGAGGCGAAACCGGTCAGGTTTACAAAGTAAATGTTGTGGAACAGTACAAGTGGTGTTATTTAATATAGGGAAAAACAACCTGATGTCTCCAGGCTGCCGGCATTTTTACCCTACATCAGAGGAGTAACGGATAAAATTGGTACAATTTTGAAGGCATACTCAATACACACCGTTTTTACTCCCATGTCAAAGGTGTCTCAGCAAGTGCGAAACCAAAGGACACTATTCCTTACCAGACACCGGGCGTCTACAAAGTGAACTGCAGCTGTGGAAGCTCTTAAATCGGTCAAACAAAGCAAACAATCGCAGAACGTGTGAAAGAGCACATAGCAGCGGTCAAAAACCACCGAACGGAGAAATCTGCGATCGCGGAGCATCTGTCGCGGATTGTTTGTGAAGCGGTTGAAATTAAGAAGCATCACAATTTCAACCGCGAAGGTGGATACAAGCTTTCCTCCACTTGGAATCCAGCAGTCAAAAAGTGCAAGTCGAGACAAACCGCCTAATGGACGTTCGGACGTCGTGAGTGAAGTGTGTCGCGGCCCTAATGACTGTTTGTGAATAAGATGTGGGTACCTGACGAACGTACAAGATGATGACGCCCGCCGCTTTCCCCAGTCTACTCGTGACCACGGCAATATAGCCGAAACGTCGAGAGGTGAGAAATGTTAAAATATTACGCAATTAAGACCCGAATAACATGAAATGCACGGTATGACTTAACAATGAAAAATAATAAAGAATTATTAGCAAATCAGGTAAAATGGTAACAAATTACATATAACCTTCAAATTACGCCATCGTTGGCATTACGATAGTAACATCTTTGCCTAGAAACAGAAATGAAACAGAAAAAGGCAAAACGTCATATAATTTTATAAAATTTAAGGCTAAGGCAATGATTTTATGCCAATTGATTTAAATTGACAAATCATTGTGAATAAGCTAGATATTTTAAATTTGAATAAATACGAAGAATACCTATAACAAAAATATTTAAATAAGTTTCTGAGAATGATCCATATGTACAAAATCTTATATAAAAAATAAGTGTTAATAAATTTTGTACAATCACCATTGTATATAGTGATATACATATAGATAAAAAGTTACGTACCTATATATAATAATATACAATCGAATGAATTACTTGTCATCAGATGTAATAGTTTACAGTTAGACACGTGCAAAGAATTGACATAAACTAATAGTTATCTATACAGTGCAACTGCTTCTATATTGACTTCGCATTTACAGATATGTTCCTCACTCAGAACAAATAATAATTAGTATAATAGTCACCGTCTGCCAGTATTGTTATAATAACATATTAAAATGGCAGCTCAACCCAATAACCCATGGTGATCCCTTACCTTTCTTCTACTTAAGGCGGGCGTGAATTGCTTGCAGTGGGGGTCTCATTTCCTATTAGATTAAAATTCTCAAAGGGCCTCTGCGTGTTAGATCAATATTGTCCCCATGTAAGTCTACCAAAACTCCGGGTTTCTTCTAAAAAAAGAAGTATCCGAGTAAAAGAATAGTATAATAATAAATACTAACTATTATTTGTTTTGAGGTTCTGAGGTTCCTCATCATCAAGTGACTCTCTATCACTGGAGTTCAGCCGTCAGCTTAGCGAACTCTGATTTTTTGCTCCCAGCGAAATAGCTCTTCAATGCTCGTAATACTCCTTCATGTTCTTCAGCCAAGATATTTTTCATCTTCCATCTTCCATCTTCAATTATGCCTATCATAATAAGTTAAAGAAATGGGTAAACCACCATTTTGTATTTAAAATGATGTCACACAGCTAACTATGCATTGTCATCCGAACTGAAGGTGCATAATAAATTGGTTGAAAAAATCTGTTTCAAAATTGTGTTGCAATACTCCACCCGAACAAAGATACATACATTGCAAGTTTCTAGAAAGCTCGTAAAATAACATATTACCTATATGAAGTTGCAATTGAATATGAATATTATTATTCGTGGCTAGTCTTACAATAACTCGTAAACACTAATAGGTAACTAACCGATAAACTATTGTATGAGCAAAATGAATATCGCACGTGGCATCGTAAACTTAAAAGTTTGTGGTATTCACAGATCATTGATTTAAACCACAAAACACGTGAAAGAAGATAATAGGATTATCGAGAAATTTTAGTACTAGAATTAATTTCTCCCTTCAAACAAACTAAAAAAAAACTTTATTAATTTACGTCACATAATAACACTAATGAACGTCATTATATTTACAAACTAGTTGACGCCTGCAGCTCCTCACGCGTGGTGAAGTTTTCCCGTTCCTGTTTCCCGCAGGAACTTGTTCCCGGGATAAAAAGTAGCCTATGTATTATTCTGATGTGTAAGCTATATTTTTGTAAAGTTTCATCCAAATCCATTCAGTAGATTTTGCGTGAAAGAGAAACAAACATCCATTCTTACAGACTTTCGCGTTTATTTTTAGTAGGATTGTTACAAATATATTACTGTAATCGCAAGTGAAAATGAGTACCACGTAACAATTATGTAATTAAGTTCACAAGTAACAATTATGACCTAAGTTATCTTGATATTGACAGACTTGACAGGTCCCCGACCAGTTTACGGCCGTGGGCGAAAGGTCAGGGGACCCGCTTACAATATCCCTCTGACGACGGGCCCCCGTGGGTGCCTCTTTCCACCCCTCTGTTCTTAGAGAGACGTTTGGGGACGGCTCGAAGCGGACACAGGCTAATCTCCTCCGCAAGATCGTGGGGGCACCACATCTAGCCCCACGAGAAGAGCCTCAAATTGGGGCATCCCCTCAACCTCATTCACCGTGAATAGCCCTCAGACATATTCTGCGACCCGGTAGGGGAGCAGGCAGAACACCGCGAGGTTTATTAGGAACGATGGACCAAAGAACCGGGAGTAAGGCAGAACCTTAAGGATAGTTTGGTAAATGCCGCTGTGGAAGTGTGTGGACAAACTAAAAGAGGCAGTAGTAACAAATAGGGTTGTCAGTTGTACAAAATATATTATTTAGAAATATTTACAGAAATTTGTTTCACTTGTGTGAAACATTAAAATTCAGAAGGTAAATAAATTACAGAGCTTCGCTGAATAAATTATGCATTATGTCTGCCTTAAACCGTAACTATTTTTAGTTTCAAATAAAATCACGAAAATTTTTGCAAGAAAAATTGTAGGCATGAAGTAATGACGACTTTTAACATAAAAGATAACTTAAAAGAGACGGCTGCTGAGACCTCAATTTTTTACGACTTGGTTGGAAGTTTTCGGATTGACTTTAAAATTACATCGAAATACTTAAAATCCGGTCCGCTTTCCTACTTTTTCTCCTCCACTTCGCACGGTCGTCGCCATCTCATGGTGTGAGACCATTGGCACGCATGTCAAAGCCTACGACGTCAAGCCAGCACTTCTTGGATCCTCTTACGGGATCCGGCGGCGCTGACATGGCCAGACATTTGTTTTCCACGTAGGCCGACGGTTGCCGCATGCATTTCCATACCCGCGATGGCGATACTCTTGCAACTTATCTGCAATGTCACGGACGTGAAGGCTGCCGCGGATGCGAGAGTTTCTGACGCGGTATATCCTATATATTATAGTGTCTTCATTTCCGTGACACGCAGCTCCCGCTTGTGTCGCTCCAATATTGGCCACGTCTCCCTGATTAGAAATAGGACAGATCTAATGTTGGTTTTATAGACTTTCATCTCCCGCCACTTGGCCCACGCAGCCGCAATGCTGATATCATTAGACATATGAAATACAGATCCCAGGTATTTAACCTGGTCCGTGCGCTCGACCTAATATCGTCTATACGGTCGGATGTGGGATCTGTAGAGTTTAGTGCCAGGTACTCGGTCTTCGCCACATTTAAGTATTATATAAGTTTTTAATAAAATGGAATAATATAGCAAAATAATTGTTTTAAAAAGAATATCCTTATTATATAAATGTCCCACAATATATATTTATTAAAGTCAATTTCGTTGTTTATGTCTTCTCATGTCATTTAAAAATTTAATTATAGAACGTTGTTTAAATTAGTTGAGCAATTAGTAAAATAAGGTTTGAAGATTAAGATTTTTAAAAGTGGCTCTTAATGACGGAGTTTCACTAGGTAATATACTCCTTTTAAAAGTAATTAGAGTGCTAGCTTTTCATATAAGTTTTAATTAAAGTGAAAAAAAAAGACAACTTGGTTCATAAATAAAATAAAATAAATATCCATCACGCCTTATCCCCGAAGGGGTGGCAGAGGCATATTATATGCCCACTTTTCACCGTGTGGATTCCTGTCCCACGTAATAGGTGGTGAGCCCATTGCCGTGTTGAAATAGACAGACGCTGGTTGTGGCTACCTGCTGTTGAAATTTTCAAGCCGCCCATAAGGCCTTCAACCAGGTTTAACGACTGCCATTTTACTGGCAACCGGGACCAACGGCTTAACGTGCCTTCCGAAGCACGGAAACGCTCGCAAATGTAAATGCCACAAAGTGGTCACCCATCCGAGGACCAGCCATAGTGAAAGTTCGTAACTCAGTGATCGTTTACAGAACACTGAGACCGCGAGGCCACGAGCGCTTCTTCAACTTCTTTCAGAATGGTTCAACTTCTTTCAACTTTCAAACTTCTTCAACTTGGTTCAGAATGGGGATTGTATCCGTGACCTTTTTTTTTTGCATTAACTTCCTTTTTAAACATTGCTCTGGCAAGGAAAAGGTCACGGGTTCAATCCCCGCCCTGAACCATGTTGTCTTTTTTCACTTTATTAAAAAAAATAAAGTTTGCACACTAACAGTATTGAATTCATAGATTGAGTGGAGTGTAGATTGAGTGAACTAAATTTAGTTAAGATATGATGACTCTATAATTACAGTGACCAGGGATGCTCAGTCACGTTTAAAATATTTATCAGTTTTTTTATCTTATACTATTTACTCAAAAATTTTTAGAACTGCGTTCTATAATTAAGATTTTATATGACATGACAAGAGCAAATCCTGATTTAATGAAACACAGCAAAGTCGTTCCCTTGTTCAAGGCTGGCAGCGCTACAGAGCCGTCTAATTTCCGACCAGTGTCAGTGCTGCCAACTTTGAGCAAAGTATTTGAAAAAATAATCTTGAATCAAATGCTATCCCATTTTAATAGTCATAAAATACTCCATGCGAATCAATTTGGGTTTACGAAAGGGCGCTCAACTTCCGATGCTGGTGTTGAGTTATTAAAATGTATTCATGAAGCATGGGAAGACAAGCACGATGCATTAGGTATATTTTGCGATCTATCAAAGGCTTTTGATTGCGTTCAACATGAAACGCTGTGCAAAAAATTACACCACTATGGAATAAGAGGCAAAGCTCTCGACCTTCTGTCTTCATATTTGAACAATAGAATACAGAGGGTCGATATTAATGGTACACGTTCTGTAGGATCCATGGTTACAATGGGTGTGCCGCAAGGCTCGATACTTGGGCCATTCTTGTTCCTCATTTATATTAATGATTTACCATTTTATGTAGGGGACAGGAATAGGATTGTTTTGTTTGCAGATGACACCTCATTAATTTTTAAAATTAAAAGACAATTAGATAACTATGACGATGTAAACAATGCAATTGCAAGAGTAGTTCATTGGTTCAGCTCAAATAATCTTTGCCTTAATGAAAATAAAACTAAATGTATAAAATTTACTCTACCAAATGTAAAACAAGTTGCGGCCAATGTTCAACTGAATGGACAAGTGTTAGAGTTTGTAGAATCAACTGTGTTCCTAGGTATAACTATTGATGCCAATTTGCAGTGGGGCCCACACATAGAAAAGACAGCCTCTAGATTAAGTTCGGCTGCATACGCTGTAAAAAAGATCAGGACTCTAACAGATGTGGATACGGCTAGAATGGTTTACTTCAGCTATTTTCATAGTATTATGTCTTACGGTATTCTCCTTTGGGGGAGTGCTGCAGATTTAAATATTATTTTTGTTCTACAAAAGCGGGCTGTACGCGCTATTTATAATTTGGGCCCCAGAGTTTCTCTCCGAGAAAAATTCAAAGAAGTGAATATTCTAACCGTACCATCACAATACATTTTTGCCAATCTTATGTATGTCCAGAAAAATCTATCACAGTTTTCTAAACTCTGTGATAAACATAATATAAACACTAGAAATAAAAATAATCTTTCAGTCCACCACAGTCGACTACATAAGATTGGCGATTCTTTCCAGGGTAACTGTATACGCTTTTACAACAAGCTTCCCTGTGACCTGAGAAATTTACCTTTAAATAAATTTAAAAAGTTTATTAAAAACAAGCTTTGTGAAAAAGGTTTTTACTCCGTTACAGACTATTTGCAGGACAGGGACGCCTGGAAATGATCTGCTGGCAAAATGAAATAATATTAAATTGTAAATAGGCCATCAAAAAAAAAGCCTTCCTAAGTTTCTTGCCGGTTCTTCTCAGGTGGGCCGCGTTCCGAACCGGTGGTCGCTTTAAATATTTTAAATAGTGTATGACATTTTGTAAGCGCCGTTAAAATGGTCTATGCAAAATAATGATATTTTTATTTTATTTATTTTTTATTCAAAACAACGAATAAAACTTTGATAAACAATTTAGGGGCATTATATTGAAAACTAAAATTATTGTAGATTCAGGTAAATACAATAATTAGATGTAGTGTAGGTAGGTAACTCAGAGTTCAAAACGAATACTTTCAACGAGGCCGAAAAAAAGAAGGACAAATGTCAACAGCTGTCTCTTTTACATTATTTTCATGTCGAAATTCGTCATGACTTTAAACAAGCTTCGAACAAATACAATAATTGTTGTAATCATAATTGAAACTGAAATGGTTACGCCAAGGCAGATAGATTGTATTATTAATTCAGCGAAGCTCGATGCTTGATTCGACTAGGATTAATGATCTATTAAATTTAATGTTTAACGTCTATATTTCTGGATATATTTTAAGTACAAGTGGTAACCCTATTCACCATTAGTACGGGGTTATGGGATGGGTACAATGCTGACAATGAAATCAGATATCTCCAAAATGTTGGGGCGCTTAGCTATAATGCAACTGGGTAGTGCTCGTCTCGTTCTCAAATCTATTTTCATGACTTCTTTTCATTGCTGCCATGATGTCAAATAGGTCCTTTTTTTCTTTGGTATTGGGGTTCATCGGAGAGTTATTTAAAGTTATAAATACGTTTTAATTGTAATCAATATGATTATCTCGGCCCCAGAAGAAGCGAGCGTAGTAGATTAATTGCACAATTGTAACCACAACCTTGCATCAAATTACAATGAGCGTTGTATACTAGATAGATATTAATTAAATATATAAAATATGGTTTTGGAGAAGTATTTATCTTCGGATATGACAGGCAACTGTGATAGTAGCTCTGCTAGTTCATAGTTTTGTAAACAATCGCTGCGATAAGCATTCTAGGCAAGGTTCTATCTGAAATAGGTCTGGGCTTGTCCTATTTCAATAAATTTTAGACAATCGTTCTCAAGCGTCTCCTTCTACACTTCTGTTTCTTAGGTAGCTCCGGCTCGCAGTGATTCAACCTCAGGCTTACCCTGCGGGCCCGTTTAAGGTGAGGCGGAACATCGCTGTGGTTTAGTGGGTAGGACGACCCCTCTCTCTCGGGCTAGAAGTCTCACACACCGTCCCTGCTGCCGCCACGCCAATCTTTGAACGTTCGGTCCTTAGTCCGAGAAACATAAGAATTGTCACGCCTTTATCTTCGAAGGCGTAGGCAGAGGCTTACCTACTTATACGCCCACATTTCATAGTATACATTTTTGTCCCACATAACAGGTGGTGAGCCCATTGCCGTGTTCAAATGGACGAGCGCAGGCTGTGGCGGCCGACTGTTGACATTTTTTTCAAGCTGCCCATATATCTTCAACCAGGCTTCACGACTGCCATTTTACTGGCAACCGTTCGTCCGTTTTTGTTCAGCGTGATATTAAACGTATTGTCATAAATCTTTTTAAATAATGCCACGTAACGATGTTATCGGTTAAATTTAGAAATAATGACAATCCTAAATTAACAAATTGGCATAATTTTGTGAATATTAAAAACAAAATTATACAATTTTTAGGGACAGGAAATGTGTAATTTTATCTAATTTTATGGGATAGATTATTATAATGCGTGCGTGTGGATAATACCTACCTTAATATGTCCGCATGTACGATATGCCCTATACATAGGTATTAGGTATGTACATTTGTTGAAACCTACCTAAGTATGTCTATAACATAATATCACAGTATAAAGAGAATCTATTAGTAGCGTTACGCCTTTGAAGTTGACAAAAATGCCGACAACGTCTAGACAGTGATGCTTGTAGGGTTGTCACAAGTATACAAGGCTGATGTTATTTATCACTTATTTATGGACTCGTAGTCGGAATCAACTATCAATATATATTATAAAATATGTATATAATATATAATAATCAATATTATAAACAAAGGTTTAAAAAAATAAGGATCTGCGATTTCACCAATTGCCGCACACGGAAGAAGGTAAGGTTCATTTCATGTCGAAACGATAGGTTTTTGATGAGAGAGCGTTTACGAAATGGCTGCCGCGTTGTAGATATAAAATTATCATGTTACGTACATTTATAATTCATGAGGTTTCAAGTATCCAATATGGCCGTCGAGCCTTTGTCATAAAATTTCATGTTGGGTATCTTATAATTGTTTTTTTGGTACGCTGAGGGGTCCGTATTGGGTTGCATAAATATAAGAGGCATAACTTAAAACTGCATAACGTTTTTTGGCATACTCTTCGTTTCGCATAACGTTCAAACAGAATAAATCATTAGGCATACTTTATTTTCCCATAACTTCTTTATAATAATGATATACCCGCATAAAATGTTTACGCAATCATAACATTTATTGGCATCTCACTCTATGGAATAAAGATTGCAAGTCGTACATAGAGAATACCATAATATTAATGAGTACATATTTTTATTTTTATATCCAAGCTGGAACTGTCTAAGATTGAAATATCTATAATAATTAAAAATGTCGATAGTCACTATACATAAGTTAGAGTTATGCCAATAAAACCATTATACGTTTAAAACACTCTGCTTATCATAATTTATGCTAGAAAACTTTATGCTAAAACTGTTATGCCAAACTATATTATGCTGAAAAAGATTATGCGATCGAAAGGGCTCCCGTATCGTATTAGGGGATTTTCGGTATGCTGAGTACGAATTTCGTGTTAATTTTGCAATCCAATATAGTCACCGCGCCAGCTGTTATAAAATTTCATGTTGGGTATCGCATTATGGTATGCGGAGCACACATGTGGGATTATAACCACACTCTATACTGTGTTATCCTGTGCAAAGTGTATGCAATGATTTCGTCATAATCTATATTTAAACTTGTTTAAAGCGTATCCAATCATTTTTTTGTTGAAAAACAACAGTAATTTTAAGACCAGTTAGCCATAAACAGAAACTAGTAATAATATACCTAATATACTCAATATGAAATTTTATGACCACGGCGCGGGGGCGATATTGGATTGCAGAATGAACACGAAATTTGTATACAGAATATTAAAAACCCCAATGAGTTATAAATGTGAATGATAATTTTATAACCACGATTTATGACGCGGCAGCCATTTTGTAAACGCTTTCTAATAAAAAGAACTATTCAAACAACATCATACCTTTCTTCCGTGTGCGGCGATTGATGAAATCGCAGATTCCTATTTTTCCGTGATGATGACGTGCAATCTCTTACAGCACAAATCGTATGCACCATTTTAATTTTTTAGTTAATAAAATAATGAATTAAAGAAATCGATGCAAAATTAAATTAATCATAGCAAGCGGTCGTGAATGCGTCAGCCCTGAAAGACGGTCCTGAGCTACGAACAAAATTTTGTTTGCAGGTTGGGACAAGCCCTCCCCCGTCTCGTCCCTTGTACCCCGCACGATTGCTCTGTCTAGACAGCTTCGTCGACCGACCGATGATAATATGATGACAATTATACCTAGTCTCGTAAGCATAAGTAGTTTACCTATTTCTTGGTACCTATGGTTATTTATAAGCCGAAGTGCGGTAACAGCTTTATGCCCGTTTTCACCATCAATCCCTAAACCTTTCCCTAAATAGGTATCTCCTAAGCTAAGTGATCCCCTAAACCGACCGTTTACCTAAGTTCGTTTTCACCGTGCTAAGTTACCCTTTGTTAGGGACTACTTTGTTAGGTGACGTTTCTTTTTGTCATATCGTCACCAGTATTTTTCGCAAACAGTAATTTATTGAATAATTTCTGTATTTCCAAAAGTTTTGTGAAATAAAACTAAAATTATGTCATAGTTTGTTGATAACTAAATTCTAATCTTTAATTTAACGGCTAATAATGAAAATTTTATTTAAGAGTGGTCAGTATCTTTGATTCCTTTGCCTAAAAAAAGCATCTGACATGACATGATAGTGACAGGCTTTGTTGGGTTATTACTGATTATACTTTAAGGTTAGTTTTTACTTTAATCTTGCTATCTTACATTTCACATTCGATTTGTGTTTCTTTCTTCATCAAATATTATATAAACTAAAATGGCTGAGAAACGTAAAAGAGGACAAAACTTTTCTCTCGAAGTAAAGGACAAATTAATAAAGATTTTAATAACCTACAAATTTTAAATAAGAAGACAGATGGAACTACAAATGAAGCTAAAAATATGGCATGGATGTCTGTAACAAATACCTTCAATTCAACAGCTTCGATTTACAAGTGAATTTTTCTCTTAATTTTTTTACCATATGAAATATGTGTAGTATTTAAGTACCACGTACTAAAGTACCATGGTACTTCTAAGGTGTTCCCATGGTACTATTTCTCGCATCTCTACCATTGGCAGAGCCTTATATATACGTATGTATTTTTGTGGTAGAATAATATTTGTACTAAAACTAAAGGGTTTCTTAACTTACGTTAACTTAGCTAATTTTCGTACTAGTCCTCTTTTATACCTCTATCTTTTAACATATCACTTTTCCATACTTTTCTTTCATACTTTTAATTCTAAACTAAAACGTACCTCACTCACTCTAGTATTATATTATATTCGTCACGGTCGTATTCATATCACACTTTTACTCTAAACTCTCATGCTTTCATATTCTGTCATAATTGGGATTGGAGTACAGTATACAGTATACAGCGTAACATTGGTCTTACTTTTCAAAATTAGTGTTCAACCTTAAATTTACTTATTATTAAATACTATATTAATGACCAACACAATGTTATTACTTTATGCTGTTCCCCACTATCACATTTTATTATTTGTAGTTTTTATAATTTTAATTATATTATTGTTACAATTTACAAATTACTTACTTGTTTTAAATTTTACTACTGTTATTGTATTGCTTAAAGCTAATATATAATAATATTAATTAAACAATGTTTCATGTGCTGTTTCTTTTATTTACTACCTTAATTATTTTATTTGCAAATTGCAGGAACCGGTTTATATTAGACTTTATTAAATTTGGAAAATTTTCTGCACTTATAACTAGACCAATTTCTATTTCCAAATCCATCCTGTCCGCGAGATGAATAGGGCACTCGGTCAGGAGATGGACGACCGTCTCCTCTACCCCGGGCTCGCAGGCGCACGATGGATCCTCCTTACACTTGAAACGTGTCAAGTATGAGGAGAACCCACCGTGCCCCGTCAGCAGTTGGGTTACGGTGCCGGCGATCGTCATTTTGCGGACGATACTATACGCTTCCACTGCGCATGGGAAGAAAAGCTTAGTAACGGAGGCCGTCCCGCCCTCTCTGTATCTTTTGTTCCACTCGTCAAGCGTGTCCCGCCTAAGGGCTTCACGAATGAGACAGGATACAGACCGTAGTCCGGTGCTCTCTTCAACGTCAGAGCCGCTTCCTTCGCGAGCTCATCGGCTCGTTCGTTACCCTCCAGCCCTGCGTGGGCCTTGACCCAGAATAAGGAAATTTCCTTACCCTGGGCCAATCCGCGCTGAAGTGCGGCCTTGGCTTCCACTGCCAAGGGATGGAGGGCATGACGGTTGATTACCGTCAAGAGAGCGGCTCTGCTGTCGCTGAAGATACCGAACATGGACGCGCCACGCCTGAGGACGTCACTGGCCGCTTTGCATAGCGCCAGGAGCTCGGCCTGGTAGACGGTGCAATGGGGCGCGAGAGCAAGTTTGAGTGCCTTAGTTTCGGTCCGGCTATTCCAAAACGATAGCGCGGCACCGACTCGGCCCTCAATCTTGCTCCCATCTGTGAAGATCGCACCTCAAAGCGGTTTGCATCTTCCAGTTGCCCCTCGTCTACCAAGCTGGTGAACTCCAAAGGCACATGCTCCACGGGGTGAGGGGGCTCTATCGCTGGGGCCATTCGCTCGACCTCCCAGTCTCCCAGCCATGGTTGGCTTACTCCTCTCTTGGCCTCATACAATGAGGCCACCTCGTGAACTCTGAGGTCCAGAGGGAGCAAACCAGCCAGGACCAGCGCTGAGTTCAAGGAGACCGTGCGATAGGCCTTGCACAACTTTTGGGCGATACCGCGCTGCACCACGTTCAGTTGCTTTTGGACACAAAGCTTCTCTGCCGATGCGTGCCAAGCACTGGCAGCGTACAATATCGTCGGCTCCACGGCCGCAACGTAGATCGTCCGGATCACCTCGGGGTGTAACCCCCAGCTGATCCGGGCCATCGTCGCTAACTTCCGGTAAATGCCGATCGCCTTTCTGCAAACATTGGTGACGTGTGTGTTAAATGTTAGTGCGTGGTCTATAGTGAGCCCTAGGATTTTTATATCTTTGGACATTCCAATGTCTATCCCGCCCATGCTAAGGCGTGGGACGTCGTACTTAAGCCTCCGCGTGATTACCATCGCACTGGTTTTGTGCGGTGCGAATTTCAGCTTCATTCCGACGCCCCACTCCCGTCCCATGGTACTTTAGGAAGTGGTACTTATAAGTACTTATTAATAATACCACGGCTTTAAATTACAGAAACAAGGAATCATTTATGAAAGTATGGGAAAAGTTAAAATCAGAAAGTAAATTATATTATAATAATACAAAACAGAGTTGCACCAAGACAGGTGGTGGACCATCTATTATTAAAATAGACCCAGTGCTGGAACAAGTGTGTGCTCTTCTACGTAGAAGTTGTACTGGTATATTGGGTGTCTCTTATTGTGACGCGGACGAGGAAACATAAATATGTTATCTATTATTATTTAATATTTAATAAACTAGTGTTTAAAAGGGTTTCCACTGTCTCTATTGCGTCGAAAACTTCGAAAAAGTCATTTAATTCGGTTTCCATTGTAGCTTAAAATCAGCTTCTATATATTTATAACTGTCACTTAACATTTAGGGGACCGGATATTGGGTCCCTATCTTAAAGGAGTCCCTCAAGAGTTTAGGTGTCCCCTAAGTGATGGTGAAAACGAAATGAGTGTTAAGTGTCACCTAAAATACGATTATCATAAGTGACACCTAAAAGTTACGGGTTGATGGTGAAAACGGGCATTAGCCGGTTAGAACTAAGTGAAGCCAGTTCCAGTGAAAGAGTATTTTATGAGCATTTCTTTTATTTTGGCCTAATATTGGGGCATTCCCTTTGCCGGGTCGCCGTGAATACCCCAAAGGTTTTTATCTTGCGACCCGGTTGGCAAGAAGGCGGAACACAGCGGCGTATAGTGGGTATGACGGCTCAATCAGGAGTCCTACACAACGTTCCTTGCAGGAATGACGGTGCGTTAACGCATTCCTGCTGCAGGGGCCATCTTTAGATCACGAACATTCGATCAATCTTCGACCAATAGGAATTCAACATATTATCAAGAAATCATCAATATCAACTTTCACTATGGCTGGTCCTCGGATGGGTGACCACTTTGTGGCATTTACATTTACGAGCGTTTTCGTGCTTCGGAAGGCACGTTAAGCCGTTGGTCCCGGTTACCAGTAACATGTTAGTCGTTAAGTCAAGTTGAAGGCCTTATGGGCTTGAAAAAATTCAACTGCCGGTAGCCACAACGTACGGCTGTCTATTTCAACACACTTACCACCTACTACGTGGGACAGGAATACACATGGTGAAAAGTGGGCATATAATATGCCTCTGCCACCCCTTCGGGGATAAGGCGCGAAAGATAAAAAAAAGAAATCATTAGTTCCGCGAACGCATTGCATGAAAGGCAATCATGGCACCTATTTAATATTTATCCATCCGACATTCATCTTGCATTCGCGTTTAATTACGACAACGCCTCACGCGACTATATTCCGTGAAGACACACCATTGAGAATCGATGTGTTCGATTACCGCCTCCGCATACTAGCTTCTTTTAGAAGCCGAAACCGGCAACTTAGTAGCTTTGCGGAAGCCAGGTGCGCCTACTAAGCGCTCCCGCCCGCTCGAAAGCTAGAGCTCGAAACCGCAACTTGTTGCCGCCCCCCGCACACTACTGGATGCCGGTTTCGGCAACTTTGCATCTGTCTGCAGAACACGATTAGGGTTGCAATATCTTTTCTTTTTCTGGTCCAAAGGGGTTCCAGAGGTCAATATTGACACTATCCGGGACATGTACTGTGACTCCTATTCAATGGTTCGGACTGCTGTTGGCGACACGAAACCCTTCCCCATCACCGTCGGGGTACACCAGGGTTCTGTCCTTAGTCCGCTTCTGTTCAGTGTAATATTAGACGAATTGTCGGACAGCATCAGAAACCCGCATGAGCAGCCTCCATGGTTGCTCATGTATGCTGACGATATTGCGCTGGCAGACGCGGACAGGGGCAGATTGGTGCGACGTGTAAAGGCGTGGAAGGAGACGCTTGAGAACGGCGGTCTGAAGCTAAATGTGGCGAAGACCGAGTACTTGGCACTAAACTCGACAGATCCCACATCCGTCCGCATAGGCGGTGATTTGGTCGAGGTGATTTGATCTGTTTTTCACACGTCCAGTGACATCGATTGCGATGTCAAGTCACGCATTGCTGCCGCTTGGGCCAAATGGCGGGAGATGACCGGTGTCATTTGTGACCCTAAAATCCGGTTGAAGGGACAGGTCTACAAAACCATTATTAGACCTGTCCTTTTACATGGCAGTGAGACGTGGCCGATATTGGAGCGACACAAGCAGGAGCTGCGTGTCACGGAAATGAAGATGCTGCGGTGGATGTGTGGAGTCACGCGGATGGACCGCGTGAGGAACTCTCGCATCCGCGGCAGCCTTCACGTCCGTGACATTGCAGACAAGTTGCAAGAGTGTCGCCTTCGTTGGTATGGTCACGTCTTGCGGCAACCGCCGGGCTACGTAGGTAACAAATGTCTGGCCATGTCAGCCCCGCCGGGTCCCGGTAAGAGGGGAAGAGCCAAGAAGTGCTGGCTTGACGTCGTAAGGGATGACATGCGTGCCAATGGTCTCACTACAGGGGATGCCGACGACCGTGCGAAGTGGAGGAGAAAATGTAGGAAAGCGGACCCCGGGCGTCGCGAGACGCAACTGGGACAGACGCTCGGATGTTGATGATGAACCTTCTTTAAAAAATTTCGATATAAGAACATTAGCAATATCTAGTATTACTTAATTTTACATTCCAGTTGAATTCCAAAGGTATTTTTATTAGATATATTTTTACGTTTGTTACGAATATAGTGATGAATTTTTGGTACTAAATATCCTTTAAATAAATAATAAATATCGTTGGGACAAAAATTTTTACTTATATTATCCTAATTTAATATTATAAATGTGAAAGTTTGTTTCAATGTTTGTTACCCTGTTACCCTTTCACGTAAAAACTACTGAATGGATTTTAATGAAACTTTACAATAATATAGCTTATACATCAGAATAACACATTGGCTAATTTTTATCCACGGAAATGAACATATTAATGGACCTGTTGAAATTTGCCCACGTGCTTCGTCAAAGTCTAGTACAATACTAGTCGTGTTTTGAAATGCAAACGATACATCGATTTTATTCTAACATCGATGGGGTGGAGCCCTTACACCCATTTATATTTTAAACTAGTTGACGCCCGCGTCTTTGCCCGCGTAGAGAGTTTTCCCGTTCCCCACAGGATCTTGTTCTCGTCTGCGGAGTTCGGCGACCCCGTTCAGTCGCCGAACTCCGGCACCAAGATGCGAAACCGCGCAACAGTATCCGAGCGGTTGCCAAAAATATGATTACTGCTCCGCTCTCCTGGGTAGTAGCGTGATGATATATAGCCTATAGCCTTCCTCGATAAATGGACTATCTAACTCAAATTTCTTTCTTTAAATTGAACCTGTAGTTCCTGAAATTAGGGCGTTCAACCAAACAAACAAATAAACAAACTCCTTAGCTTTATATATTAGAATAGAAGAATAGACTAGAATAGATAAAGATGTATGTATTTAGAAATATATAAAAAGGTATGTATATCAGTTGTCTAGATCCCAAAGTAGGTTAGCTTAGTTTGGGCTAGATGGCGCTGTGTAAAAGTGTAAAAAAATCAATCGCCGCCGTTCGCACGAGGATCTTGTAGTCCAGTTTAAATAGGACAAACTCTAATTGTTAGGCAACCATAGTTATTCAAATACTAATGGGTTTACCATGACTGACATGAGGCTTTCGAGATGACATAGGTACGGCTTATGTTGATGTTGTAATGTTGACGAGAAAAATCTTGGAAAATACATATTTACTCCCTTATCGGCACTACCTACCATTTTGTTATTGTGTTTCAATGTGGGCAAGTAGTTAAGCGATTTATCTATTATGTATAAATCTTCTATAAATAAATAAATGTTCCATACATTGTTGTTCATAGCTATCGCACCTGCCCGGTGTGTCAGGGGCTTTATTTCAACGAATAAATCGAAGTATCGGCCGAAGTTTAGTATAAATCCTATTTTTTTTATACCACTGAGGTGGCAGACAAGCTTACGGTCCACCTGATGGAAAGTGGTCCGCCTATGAACGTTTTCAACATCAGAGGTGCAGCACTCACGCTGCCTACCCTTTATAAACCTTCTAAGATCCCTTTTGAAGAGCCCCATACTGTAGACATTCGGAAAAACCCAGGCAGGGAGTTCATTTCACAATCTAAGCGTAGGTATAGGTGAATTCAAACATCTTGGTCCCTCTGAGTTGTAGCGAGTCACTTGCGCAGAACGCAATATTAGGTGTCGTAGGGAATGGGCGCGGGGAGCGGGAGGAAGCTCGTGCTACGTAATCACACGAACGTTTCCGAGACGAGAATTCGGGGGTGTCATCGCGCCATAAGAGCGAGCGCGAAAAAAGTTGAATTAAACGTTGGTTGTTATCCTCCTCATTCGTTCCTAGAATACAGTCGGGAATAGATTGAATAATTAATGTTTTTAAAATTTAATATATTATTAGTTACATTCCGTGTTTGTTGACTGTTATTGTTTTTAGTTTCAATTGGTTTATTAACTTTTAATGTTTGGCTTTTTTTTAAGATTTTGTTTAGTATTTGTTTTTGTTTTCTTTGATAATCTTATTAAATATGCCAAGACGCAATAACGTTTTATGTCGGCAATCGAGAAAGATGGTGTGTAACGTCTTGTAATTCATAAAAAAGGAACCTGAGGAGGGAATAAAAATTGACCTTAAAGCTATTCAGAGACGAACTGCATCAGCTACCGGAGTGTCAATAATGAAAATATTGTTATATTATTATAATTATTATATTATTACATTATTTTGTTATATCTCAAATGTTTTAGGCAGCGTTTTTGGTAAAAGCTACCAGACGGCTCATTTTTTCCGACGCTGCCAACATATATTGTTATAATTAAGTTAATGTATACAAAAACGTAACAAATTATACATATAAACCTTCCCTATAAATCACTCTAACTATTAAAAAAACTGCATCGATATTCGTTGAGTAGTTTTAAAGATCTAAGTATACATAAGGACAGACAGCGAAAAACGACTTTGTTTTATAAAATGTAGTGAGGATAAATTCGTAAGCATTGTCTACTTAACTGTACGTGCGCGAACCGAGCGCGGCTCCAACTTCAGAGGGACCTAGAGGTTTGACTTAGACTGTACGCGGTTTTATTTTTCCCGAACTTTCATACGAATTTGTTTGATATTTATACATACATACATACATACATATTGTCACGCCTCCATTCCCTAAGGGGTAGGCAGAGGCATATTAATAGCCCACATTTCACCGTTTGCATTTTTGTCCCACGTAACAGGTGGTGAGCCTGTTGCCGTGTTGAAATGGACAGGCGCAGACTGTGGCGACCTGCGGATAAAACTTTTTAAGCCGCCCATAAGTCCTTCAACTTGGCTTAACGACTGCCATTTTATTGGCACCCGGGACCAACGGCTTAACGTGCCTTCCGAAGCACGGAAGTAGAGTGGGTCTAAAGGGCCAAATTAATTTAATAAAATGTGTCTGTCTATTTTAGATGTTAAATTTGGAAGAAATTTTGAACCCGTTGCCTATTTAGTGAGGTGGTAACAAAAAGGCTAAAAGGTCTTATGTGCTAGACACTAATTAGCACGACCAATTAAAGTCCTGGTAGACTCGGTCTTGACTCCCGGGAGTGCAACAAATCTCAACTCTGGCTTGCCTTAATTGGCCGGTCAGAGGGAGGGAGCCACAGCTATATGCTCGGGGGTGGAAGTGTCATTTTCAAGGGCATAACTACGGGGAAGCCTGCTCCGGTACTGACCCGCGATGGTGAAACCGGCGCCGCACTGCTCGGCACCCCAAGCCGCTCACACCGGTGTTGCACCCTGTAGCCTTACAGGCGTATTATGCCTATGGCGATTCTATAGGGGGCCCATCTAGTGAGTTGGCAAGTCACCGTCTGACAATATTTTGATGATATAATATTAAAATGGCAGACGCAGTTTTCATCCGTAGTTCAAGTCATCCAGTACATTTAACCTCCAACTCAATAGCCCAATAGTAGTTAGCATATTGTACAATAGTTTAACTCCCTTTGGAGATGGCCCATTGCCGTTCTTCTACATAAGGCGGACGTGGATTGTTTGCAGTGGGGGTCCCATTCCCTGTTACATTAAAATTCTCAAAGGGCCTCTGCGTGTTGGACCACTATGTCGCCATGTAAGCCTAACAAAAGACCGGGTATCTTCGTAAGAATAAAAAAGAAAATACCCGAGAAGAAGAGACAAATAATAGTAAAATTTTATTTCGGAATTATTGTATCCATTTTTTTTAGTACCATTATTCACTACCTCTATTGTTAGATTAACATTAACATAAACCAAACATTATTGATCGAAGGATCGGAGAGTCCCTAGAATGATGTTGGAGCTAGCATATACGCGGTGCCGTAAGGAGGTACATCTTTTGCGCATTATAGTTGAAAAGCTGTCTACATTCGCTTCCGCAAACATACCAGATGCGCTACAAAAGCGTGGCAGCCCCACATCATCCTAAACGTGTTATTGTAGAATGATGGTGGAGCTAGCATATACGCGGTGCCGTAAGGAGGTACATCTTTTGCGCATTATAGTTGAAAAGCTGTCTACATTCGCTTCCGCAAACATACCAGATGCGCTACAAAAGCGTGGCAGCCACAACATCATCCTAAACGTGTTATTGTAGAATGATGTTGGAGCTAGCATATACGCGGTGCCGTAAGGAGGTACATCTTTTGCGCATTATAGTTGAAAAGCTGTCTACATTCGCTTCCGCAAACATACCAGATGCGCTACAAAAGCGTGGCAGCCACAACATCATCCTAAACGTGTTATTGTACTGAACTATGTTATCTAAACCTATTGTAATTCTATAAAGTTACGAACAAGAGTTAGATTTTGACAGATAATTGCTGAAATCTGAAGCTTATTCATTACAATTCGTAAAGTTTCGACGGACATTCAATAAGTCATTGGAATGACAATAGGGTAAACTCGAAAACGCGTTTACAGGAATACAGGTCTGCAATGGAAGAAAATCGAGAAAACTTGTGTCTGGAATTTAAGCTACTTTCGCAAGAGTGTCTGATTGGCGTAGACAAAAAGTGTCCACTTGAACTCTAGCAACGCAAGACGAAAGTTTGTGCATTCAATGGTCAAAAGTATTCGGCTACCCAGGCGTACATTTACGAAACGATTAATGAATCTGCCGGAAGCAATAGAAGTAAGGTATGGACCGCAAAGTTTTAGATTTGTCCCCTTTGACTTTCCCGTACAGCGTGAAGTTAGTTAGTTAAAATTTGTATCAAATTAAAAAAAGGATGAGTTTATGTTGTTGCTACTTGCTATATTCGTTTTCCGTGACGACCATCCACGTGATCCTTCCGCGCTATTAAATATAAATCTATGTGCACGCCTTTGCATTGTATGATAACTGATGCATGCATAGCTAATAGATCACGAACTGAAACAATATAAGTCGTCCTAATGTAACGAGACTATGCGATAATACACGAACAATGCGACCATCACGTCTTTATAAGTATATTTTGCTTCTTGGACATGGCAAAGGCTAAAAATTGGGCGTCCTATTTAAATGCGAATACGCTATCTTGGTCAATTGACGTAAAAGTTTACTCGTACGAACAGCGATTTAAAAAAAGAGAGGAAATATATTTTATTCCACGTTTTATTTAACAAAAAAGGTATATAAAAAAGCATGGTAAAGCAGTAAATTAAAAAAGTATAAACAAAAACAAGGTAAGGACCCCGAATGCCGATGTGCATCATTATTAGTATAAAGCTATCCCGGGAACAAACAAACATCCCATGACAGCACTGATTTTCAGCTCTTTTTAAATATTGATTTTCACCTGTAAGTATCTTAAAAAATTTATTTTTATACCTTCGCGGTGTATACTCATATTTTATATACTAGCGTACGTGGTCGAAACGTCGGTGAGTGTAAGTAGAATTTGGTTTCGCGTGAAGTCCTGAGTAGTCTATAAAATATGAGTATCTTAAAATTTCATTTATAAGTATGAAATAGTTATCATTTTTTTAAATGCGTGTTTTTAGTATCATAATCAGTCTAATTACCTTAAAATATAGCAAGTTTTCAAAAACTGACAACACCTTTGTTGGCATGCGGCAACGAGTGTATGTGATATCAAAAGAAACCGCCGGCAGGTGTCAGCTGACCTTTTGACCTTGCATTTCTGAATAGCTCTTAGTATGTATGTAGTTAGAAATAAATGTCTAGATCTCATAACACAAACTTATTTTGGCTTATTATTGGCTAGAAGACGCTGTGTATGAAAAAATTAATCCACAAAAAAAAACGTCCCACATTATTTCAGTACCACCCACACGTTGGTGGCATCACTTACTCGCGCGACTTACGACGCTTTTTCATGGAGACAGATTCTGAAGTCGTCAAGACGTCATCTCTAGCAATTTGATATTATACCGAACTTGTAATTAAGTTCAATTATTCATGGTCGGTGTTCCGCCACTCAATAATATTCAAAGATACTGTAATATCACATTCCACCAAAGGCCCTAAAGAACAAAAATTATGTCCCATCTTGTAGATACTCGCGCCATGATTATATATAATCATGGCGCGAGTTGCATGCATATTCGCGTTATATTAGTCACGCCTATCCCTGAAGGGGTATAAAGGTGTACTATACGCCCACATTTCACCGTTTGCATTTTTGTCCCACGTAACAGGTGGTGAGCCTATTGCCGTGTTGAAATGGACAGGCGCATGTTGTGGTGACGTACTGTTGAATAAGGCAATCAACTTGTTACCAAAAGATTTATAAGCCTTCTGAAGCACAGAAAAGTTCGTATATATAAATGCCACAAAGCGGTCTCCTATCCGAGGACGTGTAATTGTGTGTTCGTTCAAACATAATCCTACTAACGGGAAAGTCAAAAGTACTCGGTTACCCAGACGTGCGTGTATGAAGCGATTGATGAATCTTGAAGAAGCGAAAGAAGTGTGCATGGATCGCGAAGCCTGGCGATCTGTCCTCACTGACTACCCCGTCAGGGATACAGCATGAAGATAGTTAGTTTAATATTATAAACGCGAAAGTATGTAAGTATGGATGCTTGTTACTCTTTGATGCAAAATCTATTGAATGGATTTTGATGAAACTTTACAATAATATAGCTTACACATCAGATTAACACATAGGCTACTTTTTATCCCGGGAACGGATTTTAATGGGAAACGGGAAACTTCATCACGTGTGCGTCAACTATTTTGAAATATTATTGTTGAGCAATTGCATGGCGCAGATGCTAAATTAGGACACCTCTTGATGATCCATGTTTGATCGCCAGATCATACGAGTAATACTAGTAACACGCGATGTTCACTTTTTCATACTTCCTCTAAACAATAACAGAATTGGTGTCAGGAACATATTGTGCGTGTTGGTTACCAAATATTTGTAATGAGTATCTTAGATTTACTTTTGTGCCACGTTCTACGATGCTATATAATTATCTACACGCTGCATCGCTCACGGGGTTGTCATAGAAGACAGATCGCCAGGCTTCGCGATCCATGCATACTTCTTTCGCTTCCTGCAGATTTATTAATAGCTTCATAGATTCTCGTTTGGGTATCCGAGTACTTTTGTCCTTTTCGTTTTTGAGCAATCTGCTCACGGCTCCCCCTTCTCCTTCCACCCTCTACATTGCACAATATATATTCTTCGTTAAGCGTTCCTCACTCATCGCTATAAAAAAGAACTTTACTATCTTTACGCTGTAGTCACCGGGTAGTCAGAGAGGACAAATCGCCAGGCATCGCGATCCATGCACACTTCTTTCGCTTCCTGTAGATTCATTAATCGCTACATACATGCACGTCTGGGTATCCGAGTACTTTTGACTTGTCCGTTTTTGAGCAATTTGCTTACGCGGTCTTCATACGCAAGTCTCGGCGTACCCTAACTCCTTCTGCCCTCTACTTTCGCACAGTAAATATTCTTCGTCAATCGTCACTCACTCATAATTTGAAACTGTCCAAACCAACGGAGCAAACCCTTTTGCAGCTTAACGTTGACATTTTCATTCAAAACTGCCAAATTTCGTATCACTTAGTTACATATTCGGTCTGCCAAGGTTACACCGCACAATTTTCGATGGATATGTCAGAAGATGCATGAAAGTAAGTTGAATGCTGTCGAGATGCGATCACTTCTTCACTATATAACTCAATCAATTCAGCAATTCGTATTTTGCTGGACATAGGCCTCTCCCAACCACTGTGAAAGTATAAGTATTTGACCTTTTTGTACGCAGACCAGCCGGGTCGGTACCAGGTTTTTTAAAGTTTTCCTTTTCTTCGTCATGACCTCGTCCGTTAGTCAGCAGGTGCACCACTAGCAGGCTGACTTGAGGCGAGAAGTCCTCGATATCATCTTATTGGAAATTTGCCAATAACATTTGTCTAATTTATTCGATAATTCGCGGACAACTGTGTCGATATAAAAATGCTGATAACTGCTGGTAACCATCATATTATTTACCTTATAACTAGTAAAGCAATTGAATGTGTTTATATTCCCTTAAAAAAAAACGAACTATCTTCACGCTGTATCCCTGACGGGGTAGTCAGAGAGGACAGATCGCCAGGCTTCGCGATCCATGCATACTTCTTTCGCTTCTTCGAGATTCATCAATCGCTTCATACACGCACGTCTGGGTATCCGAGTACTTTTGACCTTTCCGTTTTTGAGCAATCTGCTCACGTGGTCTTAGTCTCGGCCTACCCTGACTCCTTCTACCCTCTACTGTTGAACAATATATATTCTTCGTCAATCGTTTTTATATTAACTAACTATCTTCACGCTGTATCCCTGACGGGGTAGTCAGAGAGGACAGATCGCCAGGCTTCGCGATCCATGCATACTTCTTTCGCTTCTTCGAGATTCATCAATCGCTTCATACACGCACGTCTGGGTATCCGAGTACTTTTGACCTTTCCGTTTTTGAGCAATCTGCTCACGTGGTCTTAGTCTCGGCCTACCCTGACTCCTTCTACCCTCTACTGTTGAACAATATATATTCTTCGTCAATCGTTTTTATATTAACTAACTATCTTCACGCTGTATCCCTGACGGGGTAGTCAGAGAGGACAGATCGCCAGGCTTCGCGATTCATGCATACTTCTTTCGCTTCTTCGAGATTCATCAATCGCTTCATACACGCACGTCTGGGTATCCGAGTACTTTTGACCTTTCCGTTTTTGAGCAATCTGCTCACGTGGTCTTCATATGTAAGTCTCGGCCTTCCCTGACTCCTTCTACCCTCTACTTTTGAACAATATATATTCTTCGTCAATCGTTCCTCACTCATTCGTTGGACGTGTCCAAACCAACGGAGCACGCCCTTTTCCAGCTTAACGCTGACACTTTCATTCAAACCTGCCATATTGCGTATCACTTCGTTACGTATTCGGTCGGCCAAGGTAACGCCGCACAATTTTCGAAGTGATCGCATCTCCACAGCATTCAATTTACTTTCATGCATCTGCTGACATACCCAGGTTTCACTACCGTAAAGCAAAGTTGGCACTAGCACTGCGTTATGAATCGCCATTCGTGCTTCTTTTACGATGCTTTGTCGCTTTACTAACTGGGACAAAGCACCGTTAACTTTGTTTCCGGCAGCTACTCGCCGTTCTACATCCGAATCACATCTTCCATCCGCGCTAAACATACTTCCTAAATACACAATTTCATTCACTTGCTCTAGACGTTCCTGGTTTACCCTAATCTCGCATTTAGTTCTTACGTCACCTCTTTCAAATACTAGAACCTTAGTTTTACTTGCATTCATGCGGAGACCCTTACTTTCACACCCCTCTTTCATATTAGTGACTAATGCCTGTAGGTCGGCTTCTGATGAGGCCATGAGCACCGCGTCATCAGCGTACAGCAGACAGTTTACTGTAAAGTCACCCAAATTCACACCCATATTAAAATCTTTCAACTTCTGCAGGCAACTGTCCAGATACACTATGAACAGCCAGGCGGACATGACACATCCCTGTTTGACGCCTGTACAGACATCAAAAAGAGGTGACACATCCCCCCCCACTCGCACGCAAGCCTTACAGTCCCTATAAAGCGACTGTATTGCCCGCAGTAGCGAGCCGTCCACACCATATCCTGGCAGCAAGTCCCACAGCGTTTCTCTCACAACGTTATCAAATGCTTTCTCTAGATCCACAAAAGCGCAGAAAACCTTCTGGCTAAGAGCCAGAAACTTTTCCGCGATCATGCGGAGAGAAAACACTTGATCCATGCAACCTCTTCCACGTCGGAATCCGCATTGAGCCTCCCATAAATACCTTTCAGACTTTTCTTGCATTCGTGCCGTTATAACCTTTGCATACACCTTACTAGCTAAGCTGACCAAGCTGATCGCCCTGTAGCTGGAGCAGTTTAGGCGCGAGCCTTTCCCTTTGTAAAGAGGTACTACAACTGCTACTCGCCAGTCATCTGGGACCTCACCCGTCCGCCAGCACAAGTTGCATAACAGACAAAGTGTGTCCCAGACACGCGACCCACCGTACTTGATCATCTCAGCAGTAACTCTGTCTTTTCCCGCAGCCTTACCACATTTCATACTTCTTATCGCTTGTTCTATTTCTTTCATACTAATGACTTCAATGACATCGGGATCCGGAGCATCGAAGTGAGCTCCACTTCCCGATGTGGCATCTCTGTCTTTTCTTGCATACATCTTTCCATAATATTCACTCCATCTCTGCAGGACGTCACTTTGGTCTGTTAGGACGTCATTGTTAACACTAAGCACTTTATTCATACTGCAGATTGCCGAACAACTCCGGGTCTTGCCTACCTCTTTCCAGAAGAGCTTGGCATTATCCCGGAAATTGGACGACAACCTTTCATCCGCTTTCATTCTGCACCTTTCACGAGCTTCTTCTATCAGTGCCTTCGTGTTAACTTTCTGCAGCTTGTATCTCTCTTTCATATTAAAATCATTCCGCGAGGCTAAGTAGTCTAGCCATGCTTTCTTCTTCATTCGAACTGCTTCTTTCACTTCCTCATTCCACCATGCATCACGCTTATTACTACTGCCTCTTTTCGTTTCTCCACACACTTCCACAGCGGCATTTATCATACTGTCCCTAAGGTTCTGCCATACACTTTCCACATTCTCACTGCTTACATTGACGTCGCCAAGCTTTTCGGCTACCCTTTCATTATATTTATCCCTAATGGATGCATCCTGCAGCTTCCAGCTTTTGATGCTATAAGTCGGCCCAGGTTCAGGACACTCGGTACGATGACGCCAACCCGCGAACAGACCCCTAATCCTAGTTATGACTAGGTAGTGGTCTGATCCCAGCTCAGCGCCTCGATAAACCCTCGTGTCCATCACCTGTTTACGGAGCCGACTATCCATTAGGAATAGATCTATCATGCTTCTCTTTGACTTACATCTCCTCGTATACATATGAATTTGTTTGTGGTTGAACATTGTGTTCGCCACAAACAAATCCTTCTCCTTACAATATGCCAGTATTAGCTTGCCAGCGTCGTTCACCCTTTTATCCCCATACTTCCCGAGTACCGACTCAAAACCATTGCGAGCGGTACCCACCCATCCATTCAAGTCTCCACATACTATAAGTCTTTCATTTCCTTCTATCACATTTAGAGCTTCTCTCATACTCTCCCAGAAGTCCTCTAGCTCACTCGCGTTCGACGAAGATACTGGCGCGTAAGCAGCTACCAGGAAAATCTTCGTCAAACCAAGTTTTACACGGATCCAGAGGATTCTAGGACCTACCAGTTTGTACTCATACATACCGGAGGCCAATCGCGAGTACAGCAAAATTCCAACCCCCCGACTGCCATGCTCGCTCTCTGGTACTCCAGACCAAAGCGCGAGCATCCCACCCGGGAGCTCCAAGACTTCGCTGCCCTTGCGCTTGGTCTCTGTCAAGCACACTGCATCTAACTTTCTCTCATTCATAACATCCATCAACTCATTCATCTTATCTTGCATTCCTCCCCTAACATTCCACGCAGCTACCCTGCACTCCATCCTCCACTTCCCGCCGTGTCGGGCCGCGCGTGTAGGGTGGCGGTCCCCTACGCCGCTCTGGCTCACACTTTTCGCACCAGCGGGGACGAACTGGTGCGCGTCGCCTCGGGGGCACGCCCTAGCATCATTCGCCCTGGTGGCACTCGTGTTGGAGTAGAATTGCAGCCGTAGCTGGCAGGGATGGCGACGTGCACGCTTCTACTCTTCATCCCCAAAAGTTTTTATATTCCCTTATATTTAAATAAATAATTATTTTACAACCGGTGTTTCTAGAAACAAACACACAAACAAAAAAAGATACACAATCGAAATCAGATGTGATGTACATTGTCATCTTAAAAATACTTTCTCGGAAGGAAGAATAATCTCATTTTAATCGGAATATGCGTGCTTTTGATAGAAAATTCAAAACTTCATTAAATGAATCTTGTTTCAATGTAAACAAAATAGACATAGTACCGGAGATAGGAATGTTATAATTATATACAAAATGGAAAGCAACATTCTGTAATCAGACAATGGATGAATGAATAGAATAACAGAAAGTTACAAGTTAAGTAGGTAATAATAAACATGAATACACTAACTTGTATCTTAGTAGATAATTTATTCTTGTTTCAATTTGACATTCGTAAGTGTAATATCGTAGGGACAACTCACACAACGCCATCTGGTTCTAAACTAAGCAGAGCCTTGTATTATGGTAACCAGATAACTGATAATCATACTTATATATTTCTAAATACATACATATTATAGATAAATAACACCCAGACACAGAATAAATCATTGTGCTCATCACACAAAGTTTTATCCTGGGTGGGAAACGAACCCGAACGAACGTCCTCTTTCGTAGCAGTCGGATACACTCCCACCGCGCCATCGAGACATTCCATCAATACTGGGAGGTACGGTCACGTACTTAAATTTCCTTGCAATTCAATTTTGCCAGATCATCACAATGCAACAAGTGTGTTTACGTCACTGAGCCGGCCTTTGCGCCTAGACACGTATAAACAATATTAGCTCTAGATTAATTTCTGAAGAGACATATAATATTGGCCTTCAATGTGTAAAGCTTTTGATGTATTGTGTATGGCTGCCATTTTATGTGTTTTTTTATAAATTAAAAAATATCTAATCTTCCTACAATTTTCGACCTAATGTGGGTTCCAAATAGAAGTTCGTGATAGTACATAGAAACGTCTAGTGAGAAATACTTTAACAATAGTCTGTTTAGAACTTATTGACAATAATTTGTTCGGGAAATAGGTAATTTAATATTATTTTGTGTTTACAGTGGTAATAAACTAATGTTACCTCAATTGTATTAGAAAATTGCTTGAATCACACCATAAAATAAGGGAAATGACAGCAATTTGTCGGTCATGATTGGCGTTCGTAAATAGAATGAAGTTACCATTCACGAGCGTGACCGTGTTTGATGATTGACGTTCGGGTGCCAGTAATGTAGTAGTATTCTTTGCCTTTGATCAATTTTATTTTTTTAAATTGTTTGGTTCCTTATTCCGATATAGGTATATTTATTAGCATATAATGAGGGTATGTATGGACATATATTCTACTAATATTATAAGCGTGCAAGGTTTGTGAAGATCATCGAGAAGCGCTCTTGGCCGCACTAACTCAGTGTTCTGTAAACAATCACAGCGTTAAGGGGATTACCTCGCTCAAATGCCAAAAACAAGGTAAGTTTAAAGAAAATTGCAGATGAATCCGTTTGTGCGTTTCCCTTATAAAAAATATATGGTATATTTAAGGTCATCACAAATACATTGTATTGTTGAAAATATTAATGAACTTCCCAAAAATATGATAAAAAATCTTATTAAATAGGTCCTTTTTCAACCTAAATTGTAAATTTTCTCTGTAACGGCTAAATAGTTAGGCATTAATTTTGTATCAAAAAATATGTACTGACATATTTCACAATTTGTATTGTTTTTTTTTCTAAAATCTTTTAATATTTTTAAATTATGAAAAAACCCCGAAACCTCACCAGCACCCCGCTTGAAGCACCCCCGCTAGGGCCTGTGACACTTACTCGGGACGCGTTACTTCAGTATCTCTATGACTCTTGTGACGGGTGAACTATAAGCGCGTTATTTTTTCCAAATAAAATCTAAAAGTCCAAGTTTTGAATGTTTTATGAATGAAATCTTGTTGTAAATAGTACAAATATAATAATTTCGTAAAACAACATTAGTAATTAAGTTTGTAAATATATTTAAAGTAGTTTGTAATTTCGTTTTGTTTTTTCAACCGATCATAGAGTAAGCCTGACTATGCCCAAATATAAGAATAAAAGAAAGGTGAAGCGTGGCCGAGCTCTCCAAAACTATTGGTAAGAACCTACCCTATTGAGTACATTATTTCTATTGTGTTTATTTTTTATCGTTTTAAGCTATCTTGAGAATTTCGAATGACCGAGGATGGAGACCTTGGTGACTGATGATGTCACCTACCTGATGGTGGACTACGAAGGTGGGTATACGAACTCAGTGCCGACGCTACGTAGAACCATCGTGTTTGGACTCATTCGAAAGGTTTCATGGTGACCTTGTTGGCTAATGATGTCACCTACCTGATGGTGGATTACGAAGGTGGATATACGATCTCAGTGACGGCACTATGTAGAACCATGGTGATAGGCCTCATTTGAAAGGTCTCATGGAGACCTCGGTGACTGATGATGTCACCTACCTGATGGTGGACTGCGAAGGTGGGTATAGGATCTCAGTGACGGCGCTACGTAGAACCAGCGTGTTTGGATCCATTTGAAAGAGGTCATGTAAACTAAGGTCACCGGAAAAATAATCTTGTTTAAAAAAAAACTAGTTAAAATACCTTTTAGTTTTTTTGCGGTGTAAATATGGCTATTATCACCAAACTGTAATAGCAAAAAACATTACTTTAGCTTTTATTTATTATTTTTCAGGCAATTAAGAAACTAGCAAAACTCCGATTCACAAAATCAGGATCTTCAGCCATTAACAGATACACACGATCTGTCTAGTATGGCAGTTGATGAGGGGGCAGAGCAAATTATGCCGGTCACTTATTGTGTTTGCTTACACTGCGGTATATGTTCGATAGTTTTCCTAGCTAATTTAATTTGACACTGTATTGTTAAAATGTTTGTTTTAGGTTAAAGAAGATGAAGAAGATTTACCAGAATTGATTATTGAAGAACAAGAATCACAAGCAGAAACAAAAAATATATCTGGAAGACGAATTATAGATATAGCTTACTTCTTTTCCAAAATACAAGAAATAGGCGGCCATGGTGCTTTTAACTGTGGTATACTAAGTTTGAAACTTATAGGAGAGAAACGTGTTGGACTTGCTTCTAAGTTTACAGTAGAATGTTTGATGTGTAAAGAGAAGTTTTTTCTTTGTAATGTCACTGGCGACTTAGATATTAATACAGCAGCGGTCGCGGGCGCCGTTTCAGTTGGTATAGAGTATTCGCAATTAGAGGAACTGTTATCAGCATTTGACTTGTCCGTGATGTCTGAACCTGTATACCAAAAACGCCACGACATTGCTTCCAATGCCTGGGACAAAGCACTTAGCTAATCCATGAATGATGCTGCTGAAAAAGAAAAAAAGAATTGCTATACTATTTCCGTTACTGAGAACCAATATCCTCTTACCTGGTCATCATCAGACCTTCAGAATGTACCATGTAGTATCAACAGTGCTTAATTAGATAAATGTTGAAAGCTAGGTCATCCTAACTATTTCCGTTACTGAGAACCAATAAGCACTTACCTGGTAATCATCAGACCTTCAGAATGTACCATGTAGTATCACCAGTGCTCAATTAGATAAATGTTAAAAGCTCGGTCATCCTAATTATTTCCGTTACTGAGAACCAATATCCACTTACCTGGTCATCATCAGACCTTCAGAATGTACCATGTAGCATCACCAGTGCTCAATTAGATAAATGTTGAAAGCTAGGTCATCATAACTATTTCCGTTACTGAGAACCAATAAGCACTTACCTGGTCATCATCTGACCTTCAGAATGTACCATGTAGTATCACCAGTGCTTAATTAGATAAATATTGAAAGCTAGGTCATCCTAACTATTTCCGTTACAGAGAACCAATAAGCACTTACCTGGTCATCATCAGACGTTCAGAATGTACCATGTAGTATCACCAGTGCTCAATTAGATTAATGTTGAAAGCTAGGTCATCCTTAGTATTTCTGTTACTGAGAACCAATAAGCACTTACCTGGTCATCATCAGACCTTCAGAATGTACCATGTAGTGGCACCAGTGCTCAATTAGATAAATTTTGAAAGCTAGGTCATCCTAACTATTTCCGTTACTGAGAACCAATAAGCACTTACCTGGTCATCATCAGAACTTCACTATGTATCATTTATTAGAATGAAAGCTATATCAGCAGGCATATTGCATCGTGTAGTTAAAAATAAATTATGATGTAGACAAATAAATGTAAAATATAAACCATGATAGACTAGAAAAAGACAAGACTACAAAAACCAGACGAACAAAATTTATTAGACCTCTCAGAGAGCAAATGAAATAGGCAAAAACGATGACAACTCTGCGACACATCTGTGTCTTGTATAATCTTCAGTTCGTTTTTTTCGTAGTACGGTTGTTGGTTGGTAGGTGGCGCCAAAAATCAAATACTAGTACAGGGATCAAATCTTCAAGGTCAACGGGCAAAGTAACGGCCTTAACATTCGGAAAATTTCGATTCTCTTCGGTATTTAAATCAGTTCAACTATTACTACATGATCTTATCTCCTACGTTTATATATTTTAGGTAACGGGCAAAGTAATGGCCGTAATCATCTTTCGCTACGACTGTTCCCCGGATGGGTGACGACTTCATGGTATTTTCATTTTGAGCGTATCCGTTGGGCCCAGGAGATCTTTGTGGCGCCAAGTACATAGCTTTTGAAATAAAATGCATATTATATTTATTTGGATATATTAATTCAATTTATAATTAATTATATATATAATTTATATTTACTTGGTCTTATTGGCGGCTTAAAAAATTTCAACAGCAGGTCGCCACAGCCTGCGCCTGTCGATTTCAACACGGGGACAAAATACGGTAATATGTGGGCGTTTAATATGCCTCTGCCTACCCTTTCGCCGATAAAGGCGTGATTTAATAATTAATATATCCAAATAAATATAGGTACGTTTTTGTTTTTAAATCCAGTACGTTTATGTTTATAATTTTATGTTTTTAAATCCAGGCACCGTTCCTGAATTTAAAAACATAAATTGAATATATTTATATTCACAGGTCCTTGAATCGATTTTCTGAATTATCGATTTATTAATAAAATTCTCAGTGACTTGTTAAATGTTCGAAGGAAACTGTGCGAATGATTTCTGAACAAGGATTCTCCACCATTCGTAAAGTTTCCGACGTACTTTCAATAAGTGTAATAATAAGATTTTTTCCTTTACATTTCGCAGTAAAGTTCAATTTGCATCCAAAATCAACACATTAAATTAATCAGGTTACAAAATTAAAAACTCGTAGTCTCGTGTCGGATGTTTTATTCTGTTAGTACAGAAGAATTAATTGACTAAAATTTACTAGCAAACCAACTAAAATTATAACAACAAAGGTACATAAATAGAGCCCAAATCGACCACTTTTTACATACTAAATAGTAATTATAAATATTAAATACTTTTATTTTCGCATTTAATACAATAATTATATAATTTAATTGGATCAATATTATTGAATAAAATGGACCCTAAAACGATTATTTTTAGACATATTTTTATTTTTTTTCCAAATACATAAAATTTTATTTAATAAATGATAATAATTTGACAAATGGATTCGATAACAAGAATATCTTATACTCACTAATAATGTAGAGTAAATAATTTTGTTGATTGACAATAGAATTCTAACATTACCACATAATTCTTTTTACAAATAATAAAATAAGTAAATATCTCATCAAAATTACGATATTAAGGTTTATATAAGGAAGTAAATTCATGATAATTAGGAAATAAAATATCGTTCTGAGAGTATCACTTTAATTCGTAATTATCATGAAATTTACTTCCTTGTTTAATTAATTCATGATGATTCTTAATTTCTCAATTATCAAGCAGGTAGTGTGCATATGCGAAAATAAAAATAGTTAATAATTAACATAAAATACATGATCAAGGAACAGTATCTCGTGATAATAACCTTGCTGATTCTGATTTATACACAGAATGGCTAGGTTTCCAATTAGATTCTTATCGTATTAATTCGAAATATGAGGTTGAAATTGTTTACTAATGAAAGGGTTTTTTTAAGGCGGTATTGCTGCTCGGAGTTCTTATAGAAGCAGGCCGTAAATGTTGACGAGACATAAGAGCTTCATGCACGGCTTTCACCCACCAAAGAAGTGGAATAACACCGAACCCCACCAAAGATGTGGGATAAAACCCCAACCACTTAAGGCGAAGCCGCGTCGTCAAAGTCTTTGTCGGAAGCCGTGGTTACCAAAGTTGTCAGCTTATTATATAAGCACAAACAAGCCGTTCTGTATGTTTCAACACTGTGAGTACTGCGCTGAAGCGTTGGAGTATAGGTAGAGGCAAAATTTATAATCATTAAGATGGCAGATAAGTAGTGACGTAATCGATGAAAAAATCTTCTATGACCCCTTTTTAAATACTACGGATGTTTGAAAAATTTGGAGGTAGAGTCTCATTTTGCAAATTAAATGTACGCAAAAGGAAACCCCTATCGGAACTTACAGAGAAATAAAAAATACTATTCAAACAATGAGACACTGTTCCTTGTAACACGACTAATAAATAAAAGTACGCCTAGACATTACTTAACCAACTTATCCACTCAGCTTAGAAAGCCATTTCGCAAAAACATAGTCTTTTCATATCTTAAATTAATAGCAATAATTATCTATGAGATACATTTTTTATGATAAAGAAATAAAATGCTAAATGATATGAAATGCTCTTAAAGCCAAAGGGAAGTTGAGAGGTAGCTTCTCTATAATGTTTAAGTGAATCTTAGGAAATACAAACTGGAGCTACGACAAGGTGTATTATACCTATACGAAAGACGTTTATGTATACTACTAAGCCAGCTGCAGTCAGTAAATAAATGTGGTTAACCACTACCGTTGAGGTCTCAAAGCAAGAAATGTTGTTCACTCCTTCACTCGTTCCCTAATAGAGACGCAAGTATATAAAATGTGTATGTACCAGAGAGAGAAGTGTAACTTCATTACAACATTTTTTGTTACAGCTATAAAATTTATGTCATACATCGATAAAGAAGTTTCACTTATTGATAAAGAAGTTTCATTTCAAAACAACATGACGCGTAACGGAAAAACGTGACGATTTTTTTACAGCTATAAAATTTCTCTCAACGTCGATAAAGAAGTTTCACTTCAATAATACTGCGTTCCAAGTTTACATCGCACGATAAACACCCACGCGTCCTGTCTGTTACCTGCTCTTCGTCTGTAGTAATAAGTGAAATCGTATGAGTAAAGGATGTCTGGCCACGTCGGCCCCGCAGAAGACCCAAGAAGTGCTGGCTTGACGTCGTAAAGAATGACATGCGTGCCAATGGTCTCACTACAGGAGATGCCGACGACCGTGCGAAGTGGAGGAGAAAAGTAAGAAAGCAGACACCGGGCGTCACGAGGTGCAACTGGGACAGACGCTCGGATGATGATGATGGTATGAGTAAAGAATGACGCCCCTGACACGCTTGGTTGTATGAAATATATAGAGTCAGGCGTATCTAGTAGAGCACGAGTTACATTGATACCTTATTCTGTGGTTGAGATTCATTTGAACGTCATAAACAACAAGGCCTATTTTTCCTTAAACTAATATTATGACATGTCTCCTGTATGTCATTGCTGACTTTTTTTTTTTTTGTTCTTGTGGCGATACTATTGCTCCGCCAATAACTCAGTGTGGATTTGATAGGGGTTTAGTAAGTCATTGCTGACTTAATCATGTATTATATTTCCGTCATGCCATGGACAAATATGAATTGTCACAGTAAACAATAATTTACGTCCGTTAGAAAATTCAACCACGCGATAATTAAATCTCACGGAAACCTTTGTCAATATTGATATTTTTCTTGGCCGACTGAGTTACTTAATCGTAGTTTTAAATCAATGCGCTTATGCTGAATACCAGTAATTCTTCTTCATACCTACTTGTTTTCTAGTTTTATTCTTTCCAATAAATTTCTGTCTACGCCTCAAGTATCTTGATTCAAAATTCTGGCCAGTGATCATATTGTCCTTGACTTATTATAGGTTTATTTTCTTGCTTTTCTAATACATATTATGAAAGTCATCGGTTTTAATATTGGGGATTGATAGTAAGATCAATGAAATGTAATTTCATATCATGTGATCACTATGTTTGATTTACTGGAAAAATACCGACAAATTTATAATATTTAACCTCATAAATGCACCTGCGGTTCCATAGTGGAAGCAGATGGCCATCACGCTTTGAGTTGTCGGCGGTGCACTGGAAGGTTTCCGCGACACTACGCCCTAAATGCCCTTATCTCGGCGAAAGTCTGAGTAGGCTGAGTAAGAGACTAGATGGGCTGACTTTGATTCCCTGGATCAACGACAGGTGCCAAATATGAGACGCAACTTGCGTCAGCACGGTCACTCCCAGCCACCTTAATCGCACCGTTCACTCTCCGTGTGCCGCGGCGGAAGACGCGAGCTTAAAGAAGAGGCTAAAAAACGCCGATTTGGAGCCACTTTATCAATTCGTGCTGGTGGTGGAGAAGACCATGAGGTGCTGGGGCAAAGACGCCAAAGTATTTATAAAAGTCATTGGACAGAAGCTCGTGGAAACGAGGGGTGACTCTCGATCCGGATCGTTCTTGGTGCAGAGGCTGGCCATCGCAATCCAGCGTGGAAACGGTTCGGGCGGGTTTTTTGATTAGTTGTATATGACCAATGTGTTACATTATTTAAAATTTTTGTAATTGTTTATTTATAAAATTATTCCTAAAATATGTGTTCTCAATGATATTAGGTATTGTTTGTAAATGATAAAACAATGTTAAGTGCTGTCATGAAAATACATAATCAACATTCGTGTTAGTTTTTGCATAATCTACTACGACAGTTTTACGAGTTAAATAAACGTACGTACCTAAAAAATATAACCATGACGTGATCGAGTTTCACTGAATATGGATCCTCCCACTCTGGCTTTATAAGCTAGATATGTTGATTAATTAAATAATTTAAACGAGAAAGAGCATTAACACTCAACTGTCAATGCTTTAATATTTATTGTCTGTGGACATCAATGACGTTTCAACGTTTGAAAATAGAACATAAGCCTGTAACGTTAGGCCTGTAGCACACCTCCGCCACGAAACTTTAAATACAGAGCGACAGTATCATAAGTAATTCAGATATTTTAGAAGAGGTGTTAATAAAATCGTTTTCATGGATAACCATGAAAACGATTTTATTAAACACATAAGGAAACAAAAATGTCTTTTCTATTTAACACTGTATACCATAATAAATAATACAAAAGCGATCTTAAACTAATACTGATATTATTCTACGATGATTAATCTACGAGTATCAACAATATAATTAGATCAATCTTCGCAGTAACATTTTCTCGTACAATTAAAGTTTGTGCGTCAGATATAAGATTGACATACCTTTAATACTTTATGTTAAGTAAGGAAATAGGTAAGATTTGATACCTACGTAATTTAATATTAACTTGAAAACAAACGTCACATTCTGTAAAACCTTTGACCGGAATTTTCATTTATTCCATGACATGTGATGTTTTGCCATCATTTTCACACATTGTTTGATGGGGTTACATAGTCAACATTTTAAAAAAATTGGTTCTGTTTCCAGTCGTACTTGCTTGCTTGATATTTACATATATTAATTTGCCCAGCTAATTTTAATATTTTACACCGTTGGATTCCTAGTACGATGCCTTATACCGCGTTACCATTATATTTCCTTTCTTATTTTACAATCTGAATTCCAACTTAAAACAATTTCAATATAATCTATATCTTTTATATCTCAATTTTTACTTATACATATTGTTTTAGCAGAGGTAATTTGATGTGGCTATAGAGGCTAAGCGTATTACAGAAAAAAAGGCGGGTAAAATAATTAAACACGAGATATATCAATCTTTATCTAACGTCACATTTTATATTGTCACATCCGACACGGTGTCCATCTCGCACTGAGTTAGACTCGAAAATGATCTTAATTTACTTTATAGTCCGTAATACTTTAAGACTAATATTTTTAAGACAAACTTCTCAACAATTAGCAGTATAATCAAAAGCAACGTACATGAAATTGTATATATAATAAATAAAAATATTTTTCCATTTGTGTGTGTGTCGCTTGGTATGTCTTACTAATCTGAAGGTATAATAAGAACGGCACCAAAGCTATCTATAGGTAGCTTTGGTGTATTCTTAATAAAACTTTATTAAACATTTTTTAGATAACGTTAATTTCAATTTACGGTTACCACCGAAAAACAAATTTTCTTGGAGTAGTTTTACCCACTTAATGTTATTTTTACAAAGAGACACACGCCGTGTTGCCGACTAGAAAAACAATCACAAAAGTTGATCTATTACTAAACAAAATCACATTTGGTATTTATCTTTTACATAACCAGTTCTTAGGCACTGTTAGACCGTACGCAACGAACGATTTTACACTATACATGCAAGCGTTGTGTTTGTGGTACATGAACTTTTAATAAAAGTAAGGTAAGTAGTAGTAGTAGTAGTCCTTTCAATTTTATTTGAAAAAATATTTTCTATTAAACGGCTTCATAATATTGTTGAAAAGGTAATATCGCTACTATAATGCATTTCAGTTATTAGCAATATTGCAATAATTAAATTCTTACATCTGATACATTTGTCGTTGTAGTTAGGTATCTGGAACAAAAACGTAGAAAAGGGAATATATATAGGGTACCGCAAGGCAGCATATTAGGCCCAGGTTTTTTTTAATTTAAATGAGCTTCTATTACATACATAAACAAGATGTTTATCGAATGCAAATAAAATTGATACAGCACTGTCCAACAAACACAACGCTCACCATTTTGTACCTATTATAATATAAAAAAGTGGCTAATAAACGTATCAAATGATTATAAAATGTTACACAGTCAACATGTCCTATGTCTACATACCTAGATAATATTCTCTGTTCGACCAGAAATATGATAAAGCTTGTTAGCCGGAACAGACTGGATGCTCTTGATTTATATTTTGAACATTAATGGGTTCAGTAATGGGCGTTATCTTTGACAGATAACTCCCATTACTGAGCCTAGTTCACTCCTAAGAAAGCAAGGTTCCAAGACTCTTATAGTGCCGCCAGCCCACCTTGCCGGAGGCCTACTCGCGCTGAATTTTCTGGTTTGCGGTCGCCACTACAGAACCTTTCATTCCGATTAGCCGTCAACACTGCTTCTCAAGCTGGGCAATTTTTTTATGCAGTGTCGTCTTCCGGATTCTTCTTTGAATTTCGACTTAGCAAATTCGATCGCGTAACCCTCTTCATTATCCAATTATCCTTATCGTGTACGTAATACACGAATACCGTAGAGCTGTCTGTTGTATTTAAGAAGATGAGTTTGATCCTTGACTTTATTAGATTTGATTCAAAATTATACGTCCTACTTTTTAAAACATGTAAAAACGTAATTGCGGTCAATAAATTTGAGAAAAGATCATGGATATTGACTGATGGAGACATGGTGGTATTGACATTACGCTGTCTTTGTTCTATATAATTACTGATTAACAAAATATATTTCAAAAGCATCAATTTGTTGGCTACTATTACAAAGAAATGAATGAAATAAACTCCATAGTATGGTGATATCAGAAGCGACCCCCATTTTAAACTATTTGTTCAAAAAGCACAAGATTTGTACTGATCTCTTTTGACGTAGAACTTCACTTCAATGTCCATATTCGCCTTTCATTACGTATTATTATGTACATTGATGACATATTACACATTTTAAGTAATATATGTATTATACGTAAAATGAACATCAATCTTACTAAGACCAGGTATTTTAATAGTATATCTAACGTTTAAGAGTTGATGTTTTCTAAACTTTCACTTTGAATTTGTATTTATTGCTTTCAAGATTAGGACCTTTCGTGTGCTGCAAGTGAAGTCAAAAAAGATCAGTAGAAAACTATTATTATATTCCTATCAAAGTTTAATGTTCTTGGTCTGGAGAGTCGGCGTTTTCAGTTTGTGCGAATTTCAGGAACACTTGCTCCAGAGTCGTTTGACTGAAACTGTACTCTACTATGTTCAGTTTCTCTTTCGCTGTAAAAATAAGAAATACCATTACAAAAATAAGTAATATTTTCTCATAATTTTTTAATAAACTTATGAGAAATTTAGCAAATAATTGCTTTAAAAATTTATCAATAAGTAATTTTTTGTATAATTTATACTGTTGATTGATGGCACTTGGTGGAATTTGCTGCACATTTTAAATAACACCACTTGTACTGTAGGTTTATGAAGTAAATGTCGTGTAACAGTACAAGTGGTGTTATGTAAAATATATTTAGTTTGTTTTATGTGTTACGCAATTCATGATATCGTTTAATAAGTAGGTTTAAATTATCTTCAATCTAACAACCACGACGGATTCATGATTAACTAAAAACAAATTACAATTGAAATGTATGTAATACCACATTATTGGCATTCAATCATGGCGTCCCATCCCAACTAACATTAGGCGCTACTATAAGAGTTAGAACAGATATATAAAAGAGCTTTCGAGATCCTAAGGTCATCAATAAGCGCTATCACATGCGAGTTATAGCGAGCTATAACTTTACTATACCCCCGGATTGGGCACAAATTCTTATGATCTTAGGTTCCACTATGGCAATGTCGTGGAGTTATATAATGAATTTAAGAGATATAGAAGAGCAATTATGGAGGAACAATAGCGCTAACTGAGACTAAAGCGCTGTAAGAGTAGTATTTTAGTGACCATTGACTCCTTAAGTGGTATAGTAGAGCTACATGCTGCTTACTGACTCTTTGAGCGTTATAAAGAGAGTAAATTTATGAATATAAACTCTACGAGAGGTATAGTTAGTCTATTGTGTATCTCGCTTACTGTTATAGCCGTTAGAGGGTGGCAATAATGCAAATTGTAACCCCTTGAGTTGCAATATAAATCTACAATAGTAAATTTTTACGTCTAAGGATATCTTTATTTTCATAGAATTTTATAACATGTCAAATGAATTAAGAATAATATTCCCATTTCAATGGGATCAGTAAAACCATAATTGTCTTTACGAAAATAAATGGCGGTGTTGAGTGCAAAACTTTTAACTGATTTTTAGACCAAAATGTAGCGGAATTTTCATTGCGAAGGTAAGTAAACTGTGAATATGTGTATATATTATTAGAAAATAATTGAAGCGCCCACTCTTTGCCGTTTATTATCAAAAAAATATTTTGCTTCACATGGAGCAAAACATTATTTTTACTAAATTTGTAACAAAACTTTGCCTATTGACTTAAGAGTCGTGACTCTGTTATTAGAATGCTATAAAAATAAATTCCTTCATTGTATTATATTACCTTTTAGTCAGTTTTACTGTTTTTTATTAACTTCATAATCTAAAAATGGTGGATCCATGAATTTGGAGATCCGTAGTAATTTTTAAAAACCACTACCTGTTGTGTGTTCTATTACACGTAGGTATCTCCTAGTTGGACGAGTGCTAAATTGTTTTTTGACTTTATTTCCAGCATAAACTCCTTACGTTCATAAACGAATCGTCAATTGACTAAACTTTGCATGTGATACTAATTACCTTTTTTGTACCTACACAGCGAGAGCAAGTCCGGGCGCAAATAAAATAAGTACCAACCATTCAGTCTCTGCCCTCCACTAAGTTTGACGTGACATTTGTTATTTTTGACGCTGTGGTCAGACACCGCGTAAAAACTATGTACCTACTGTTACACGTACCTTTGTTCACGCAAGTACCTTGATTACGCTGTTTTAAAAGTGTCACTCAGTAAATTAGCATTATATAATATCGTAAATAAATTGTAATAGTGTTGCTAAAATAAATAGGAGTACAAGACGACATAAACGCTACTATATTTGATTTAATTCTGTTACAATTATATTGCAATTTCAGAATGCCGTTCAAAATAGTAAGAACATTAGAGAAAAGACAACACAGCCACTGCATTGCACGCGGATTTAATCGATCGTGATTTAATAATTTTGTTTGTAAATCGATTGTGGAGCGTACAAATTATCTAACTTTTAATAACACATAATGCTCGCACTGACCTAGTGTTTTATTTATGCCAATATTCACTATCGCCACCTAGTATTGGTATTAAAATATTTTTGTGGTGTGCGTAAAATAGTTCGAGTATCTTTTGTTAGAATCCAAATATGTCATTTCAGATCAACATCAAATCTTTCATAGCAGTTTATTTAATATTCTTAATAGCTCATGCCCTCAAATCTTGACTAAAATGAAAGATTCTTAATATAGTCACTGGTATTATTCACATCATCACTACTCAATGAGTAATAACTGTCTCCTTCAGAAATATCAAAACTTGCAGTTGCGATTTCATTTCCATTACATACGGAACCATTATCTTAGAAAATTTTGAAAGGAGCTCTGCTGCGGCGCCATTTTATGCTTTTATGACCGCTAACATAACCATCAGGGGAACTAAGGTGGTAAAGAACTCAATCATTCAACCTTAAATAATAGAGAGGCTATACTTGACACTATAAGTTATAGAGGGAGAAATATCCCTACTATTCAGCCCTAAATTATACAAGGGACCTTTGTATCCCTTTAAGAGTTAAGTGTTGTAAAAGATTTATAAAACACTATTGTAGAGCTAGTAGCGTTGATTGCACCTATTGTGCAACTATCAGTGCCCTGAAAGAGTTTATGGTAGCTTGCTTAGAACTTTAGAAGTCTAAAATAAATGTTAATTTCTAATATGGATCTTATAGTAGTAAGATTCACTCAAAGCTATAACATAGAAGCTTTGGTCTGTATTGTAGGGATAATAATCGCTGCTCTACGCGTTTAACCTTCACACATTGCTCTTATGAACTTGCTTTGTCACTGTAAGCGTAATATTTTATAACTAGCTCTTTTTTGCCGTGGCAAACTATAATTGCAGATACTACTCTACCTTCATAACACTTCAGGTTCTATAGTAAGCTCTATTTGCAGCCAAATTGTTGGTTGGGATGTTGAGACATGAAATAGTTTTGAAATATGTACCACATGAAAGTAGATATAATGGTTTTTTCTTGCCGCCCCAACAAGGAGACTTGTAGTAAATGTTAATTTTGGCGCCCAAACATGGGTCTAGTAGTAAATGTTCCTATTAGCGCGTAACCATCCGAGTGTAACGATTCAGTGTCTCGAAATTTTGGGTGTTTAATTTCCTTGGTTTTATCAGATATCGACAATTCATATTACACGCTTAATTTAGGCTGGATGAACCTGTAGAAAAATGTTTCTTAATATTTATATCTTTATTTATTGATGTAAAAATATGGAGCTAAGTGATTTTATTGAATGACACATAAGCACAGGATTAGTTCAAAAGATCTTATTGGCGCTCAAATATGGGGCTGGTAGGAAATATTCTGATTGGCACCCAGACTTGAAACTAATAGTAAATGAACTTTTAAGAGCTCCAAAACCATTGAACTATTTTTAGTAAATAATTATTCTTACCATCCTCAATTTGCTGAAAACACCTTGCAAGACTGGACACAGAAGACTGGGGCACGGAGAAAACTAGTCTTTCAGAGAAGTTTTCCTCAAGAATGGCTGATGGGAATATTTGCGATACTAGAGCTATTGCGGCTTCGGCATTCGCACCACCTCCGGATTCCGTCCTAATTTAAATAAAATATTTTATTATACCATTTTATATTTAATTTGTCTGCCTCTGTGGCGCGGCGGGAGTGTATCCGACTGCTACAGGATGTCGTGGGTTCGATTCCCACCCAGGAAAGAACTTTGTGTGATGAGCACGATGGTTTATTTTGTGTCTGGGTGTTATTTTTCTATAATATGTACTTCGAAATATATAAGTATTTTTATCAGTTATCTGTGGTTACCATACTACATGCTCTGCTTAGTTTGGAATCAGATGGCGTTGTGTGAGTTGTCCCAACGATATTTTTTTTATTATTATTATTCGCAAATAGCAGTGTATAATTTGTCAACTCAGGATAACGACAAGGACTAACCTTGTCGAAACGTCGAGCGAAAGAAGTACAACGATTGGTTTAGTAATTTTACCTATTATGGTGCTTATGCCTAGCCGAAGGAGGAGTGCCAGCTACAAGCGGCGTGTGTATGCTAGCGTCTACTGCTTCAGTTTCAACTTCTACCTCCGCTTCCCCCTCCACTGAACCTTCACCAGATCCTCCTATAACAAAAGATATATGATAAAAATAATGTCATTAATAATTCAATAATTTTTTGACTGCCTCTGGCGCGGTGGGAGTGTATCCGAGTGCTACGCAAGAGGTCGTGGATTCGATTCCCACCCAGGATAAAACTTTGTGTGATGAGCACGATGGTTTATTCTGTGTCTGGGTGTTATTTATCTTTAAAATGTATGTATTTAGAAATATAAAAGTATGTCTATCAGTTATCTGGTTACCATAGTACAAGCTTTGCTTAGTTTGGAATCAGATGGGGTTGTGTGAGTTGTCACAACAATATTTATTTATTTAATACGGGAAAATACTAGAACACATCCTAAACACATTTTTTTGAGACTCATTTCTTTATTCTCATATAATTTGATGTTAAAAATAAAATGTAAACAAAATGAAGTACCTTCATCAGCCTCTCCTAATGACGGTGAGTTTTCATTTGACCTTAGCGGTGACGGTGACATTGATAACTCTGAATCCATCATCTAAAATAAAGTAAACATTGATAAAGACGTTCTTTTAGAAAATATATCATTATTTGCTTGTTAAAATACATTTGATAACAATTTAATACACACCACTTTTTGATTACTCTGCCCAATCTTCATCTCCAAAGTGTATCCAGCGCCGTACAGATTTTTTAAATGTTGGGTTGAGCCGATACACCTGAATAAAGACAGTGTTTACTTAAAATATACATATGTACATAAATCAATTTTATAAGTCCAAAGGTACAGGACAAAGGCACGCCTAAACTCATGAAATTAAATGGGGTTGGTCTTCTGGTTTGGTTTTCAATCTGGTAGAACACTGGTTTAGTCCCTTCTTAGTTATAAATTTTGTCTCGTGGCCTGCAGGGCGATTCAGAGTTTCTTAATTATTGATTTTATATCAAACTCATAGCGGACCGAAACGACATCTTCGACAGTTCATTTACTAGATTACTAGTCAAGTTATGGTTCGATAAGATATCGAAAAATTGTGAATCACCGGGCAGGCTTTAACCCATTGTTTGTGTAATAATGTTTACCTCAGGCCTCCTTTGACCATGATTCCAACTCTGGAACATAACGCATCAGCCTCTTCCATGGAATGTGTAGTTAATATAGCACCTTTCTTGCCCTGTAATAGAGAAAATGTTTTCAAAAAAGCTGCAAAGAACAGACCAACAAATACGTTACTATAAATCCCATATAACGTTGAGAACGTTTTTATATTCTGAAGACATTACAAATCCTCAACAGCGCAATGAGAGTTCTTTCCAAAAGTAGCCTATGTGCTATGTAGATGTGTAAGCAATAGGCATTATTGTAAAGTTTTATCAAAATCCATTCAGTAGATTTTTCGTGAAAGGTTAACAAACATCCATCCATTCTTACAAACTTTAGCGTTTATAACATTAGTAGGATTTTAAAAAAATTAGCTATTTTACTTAAAAATTTAATGAATTATGTTTACCACCTACTTAAACCACTGGTTTATGTAGGTGTGAGTCTGTAATGGCTATTAGTTCCAAGTGATTGATTTTCCCCATAAACTGACTTTTTTTAAAATGATAATACCTGCTTACCTGAAAACTAGCTAATATGGTATCCCAGAGGAACCTCTTGCTCCTTGGATCCATGCCAGTCGAGGGCTCATCTAGCAGCACCACTCTAGGACAGCCTACCATCGCTAATGCGAACGACAGCTTCCGTTTCGTACCCCCTGAACATTCGTCAGCATTTTTGCTTGCATGCTCCATAATTTGTAGACCATTCAAATATGCATCTACAATCCTGTAATAAAGATTCAACAGTTATTGCTTAGTTAATATTTTATTAATCTAATATGGCCGCCCATTGTACTGCTTTGATTAATTTTTTCACTATGTTATTAGGTATCATTTTTTTGGTGTACGATAAAATATTCAATAAATAAATATATAAAATTATTGTGTCACAGTTTTAGTTGCATACTCCTTCGAAACGGATTGATCGATTCTGATGAAATTTTATATTTATATTTAGTAGATCTCAGAATAGGTTGTTATCTATCATATAACCCTAAGTGATAAGAGTGGTCCACCACAATTGTTTTTTTTCTGGATAGACAAAATTTTCATTTATGTGATGTGGCATTAAAATTACAACCCTAAATTTTAACCCGTTTAATATCAACCTTATTTTTTTAATAGTGATATCAATAATTCAATATATATATTAACCCCGGTTTTAATTTGATCCTGATGTTGTACTGTTTACTGGGTCAGATTGACCTGTGTCACTTCTGACCCAGTAAACAGCAAGTAGTAGGGTTGAGATGAAAGTGAATCCCGATATTTCCATAGAAACCACAAACAAACTAGTCATAGAAAAATGTTCGAATGTTTGAAAACTCTTGTAGTTTGAAATAATAGTAAATTAAATAAAAAATAAATTAATAAAATAGCTTGTGAAAGATGTAATACCTCATTCAAAGGTGTAAAATCGGATCCTTGATGGTCATGACCTTGATTAACTTGGTGTATTTCTATCTTAATCTTGTTGCAGTTTGTCTAGCTTATATAAATACCTTTGGGTTTGGGCCATCTATCCCCATGCATTAACACTGGCACGCTAGAAGGTCAATAGGTCAGTAGGTGCCTAGAGAAGTACATTTCTATAAATCACTAGCTGATCCCCGCGGCTTCACCCTTGACATACTTTTAATCCTCGTCGCATCCATTTCATCCCGTCCCTTGTTACTTTTACAAATATGTATGAATATTGTTGATTCCTACTCCGTTTTTTAGGGTGGCGTGATGTTTTATAGCCTTCCTCGATAAATTCAACCCAAAACGATGTTTACAATTCGGTTCAGTAATTTGCTAAGATTAGCATTTTCAACCAACCAAATAAACTCTTCGGTTTTATTTATTATGTTAAGATTTGTCTAAATGATTATGAAACATGGCGCTAGATGTCACTGTGTCGACAAATATCGTGTTTCAAACCTCGGAGTATCCTGCTTGCTGACTCCCCGAATGGCCGCGTAGCACTCGATGTGCTCGCGGATGGTCACGTTCTTCCAGAGAGCGTCGTGCTGTGGGCAATAGCCCAACATCTGGAACGCTGATGTCTTCGAGTCGTCTATATTTTGACTGCCCAACATCACCTGCATCACGATTAGAATAGTAAGATACAAATATTCTAGAATTGTCTTTGATCTTAGTGTGAATTTCAATTTTGGAACTTTCTTAGATTTGCTTTTGCTTTGTTTGATCTTTCAAATCCTATTCCTTCTAGTGACATATTACAATTTATTTTTTCTGTATGTTCAGGATGAATTAGAAACGTATTGCTAATCAACATATTCAACGTTTGGTAACCTCTCCGGGCGAGTAAATATTTCAGTTTTTATTTTTGTTTTAACTAATTGAGAGCAGAGAACGGCTTATACCATCCAATGGGCAAATGTACTAGAGTCGGCAGTTTGTTGGTTCTTATTAGCTGCACCGGCTTGCAGGGTAACTAGGTTTTCGAAGTCTTTGATGAAGACCAGAGAAGTTGATAACCTTAGATTTGAACTGCCAAATCGTAAGAATCGTATTCTACAGTGGACAGAAAGTTAACCGTAGAATACCTAGGTGTACCAGGGGTACAAAAAGTTAACCGTGGAACCCCTAGGTGAACTACGTTGGTGTTTCACGGGTCAGAAACGGAATAATCTAGGATTTTATAGACATTACACATACCGTGCCATTCGTTGGACACTCTTCTGCCGTGATGATCTTCATAGTTGTGGTCTTCCCGGCCCCATTATGCCCAAGTAAACCGAAAACCTCCCCTCCTTCTACAGCTAGACTAAGTCTAGATAACCCTACAAACCGCGACCGGACTTTAGATGAAGTATCTTCTTCCGGAGGCCAGCAAGCGCCACCAGTACCACGCACTTTGTATTCTTTTCGAAGATTCTGGAATAACATATTTCACAGGTAAGATAATTATACAGGAAAAAGAGAATGAAGGAACAGTATTCATCTAGGTCTTTAAGGCACAAGCAGACCTGCAAATTGATTTAGATGCTTTTTTATGAGGGTCTGGAATTACATACTTCCGAACTGCACGGCAGTCAAAATAAATGAGAATAGTATAAAAAATCGATACGAGTTTCAAGGCCAATCACCCTCCCAATAGGAGAAAATTGGGGGAAGATGAAGTTCAGCGGTGGACGATAGGCTGATTTCATTGATTGATGCTCGGGGTCATCAGTGGTCACAGCTGTCGTATACAAAGGTGTATTGTACAGGAGTTGCAGTAGTGGGAATGGGATTAGTACCACATAAAATAAAATAAAAAATATCCTTTACAACTGATTACGAATTGTTTTGATTTATATAAAATAAGTTGGCTTATGGCCATAATAAGAAATATTGATAAGAAAACATACAAGGGGTACAATCCAGTCGCTACCAACGATGCAGAAAATTAAAAAAAAATAACTTCTCCTTGCAGACAAATAAACGTGGATCCCAATTCAAATCCAGGTAGGGTTTGGAAGCAACTAGATATTTTTTTTATTAGATTTTTTCATAGCTGCAAGGTAGACCTTGTTATTTTTAATTGTTAAATAAAACTTTATTATAATGTAATTTGTCTTTTATTTGTTTCTCTAAATCACGAGCGTACATCCTATTACATTTCTTTTTAACAAACAGTACAATAGACAAAAAGAGTTGCCACAGATTAAAAAACAACAACCATAGATTTAGATGGGTGGGCATTGATCCTCAACACTCTCCCTCAATGTTCACACATCCTACACACATATACTCTAGCACTTTACAATATTAAGCATATTTCTGTGTCTTACAAAACTTTCGCCTGATAAAGGCTTTGTCAGCACATCAGCAATCTGGTCTTTTGTAGATACATATTTAACTTTAATTAATCCTTCCTCTACCTTTTGCGTTATAAAATTAAATTTAACGTCAACATGTTTTAACCGTTTCTGGTCAGGATTTTTAACAATTTTCATGGTACTTTGATTATCCTCATAAATAATTGTGTTACATATTTTAATATTAAAATCTGACATTAATTTCATCAGCCAACAAGCCTCGACAGATGCTTCACATAGTGCAATTAATTCAGCTTCAGTAGTACTTAAAGCAACTGTGCTTTGCTTCTTTGATTTCCATGTCACTGTATTACCACACAATTTAAATAAGGATCCACTAGTGGATTTCCTATCACTATCCCTAGCAAAATCAGCATCTGCGAAACCTACTAAGCCCCGATCATTACATTTAGAATATTTTAAATTACAATCAATTGTTTGTTTGACATATCTAAGTACACGTTTTAATGCTTGCCATAACTTCAAAGTTGGTTGTGATTGAAATCTACTCAAGTACGATACAGCTGTTGCTAAATCTGGTCTTGAGCTTACCATAGCATACATTAAGGATCCAATAAGTGACCTACAATGACGTTCCAAAGTCTTGTCTACTTCACTCAAGTCAAAGTCCAGTTCAAAATTAAGGTCCATAGGTGAATTAGTCCCTCTACAATTATCCATGTTGTATGTTTCAATAACTTTTTGTAAATATTTTAATTGATTAAGATAAATGCCATCATATTTCTTCTGAATACTGATACCGAGATACATTAAATTATTGTCACCCAAATCCTTCATTTTAAATTTTGTTTTTAAGAAATTCTTGGTAATTTCTATGTCAGTCCTACTAGGCCCTACAATCAGTAAATCATCAACATATAGAATCAGATACAAATTGCCTTTATTATAAAGACAATAGTCATTCTGAGAACGTATAAAACCATATTCAGTAATAACTTCTGTAAATTTTTCATACCAATACTTTGGGCTCTTCTTTAAACCATACAAAGATTTCTGTAATTTTAAAACATGACATTTTGGAACTATTAGTCCCTGTGGGGGTTTCAAATATACTGCCTCATCAATCCTACAATACAAAAATGCACCTTTAACATCCATTTGGTGAATTTCATAATCCATCTGTGCGGCTACTGATAGCAGAACTCTCAAGGTTTGTAATTTCAAAACAGGTGAGTATATATTTTCCAATTTATCTTTCTGTTGGTAACCTTTTACAACTAGTCTTGCTTTAGCTATTTCTTGCTCTCCTATGTTTTTCTTTGTGAAAACCCATCTACTATCCAGTAATTTTTCATTCTTTGGCACAAATTTCCATGTTTCATTTTCCTTTAAAACCATTAATTCTTCATGTATTGCCTTATTCCATTCCTTTTCATCTTTTCTTCCTTTGATATCATCAAAATTTGTTGGAACAACTTGATAATTTGATAATAATGCATATAATGCTGTATCACTCTCATCTAAATTAATTTCATAGTCTTTTTGCCAAACTGGCTTTCTTAGTTTCCTTTTTTCTCTCCCTCTTTCTAAACCTTCTGTCTTCTCAGTTACAATTTTTGTTTCTTGTGTCTCTCCTTCTTTTCTTTTTTCATTTCCTGTATTACTTCTCTCTGTTCTGTCTATTGATACATTTTCATCATTATCTTCTTCTTCACTTTCTTGTTCTTCTTCACTTCTATCATCTTTCTCCTTTTCTGTCCTGTCAAGTATGTATCTCATAGAATTGTCACTTTCTGGTTTTGTCTCGTCAAAGATTACATTTCGAGCCGATATAACTTTTTGTGTTTCCATATCATACAATTTATATCCTGAGGTGAAATATCCAATAAAAATAATTTTCTTTCCAGAATTATCTAATTTCTGACGTAATTCTTTTGGCACATGGTTATATGCGGTGCATCCAAACACTCTCATATTAGAAACATCAGGTTTCCTGCCTTCCCATAGCTCAGATGGTGTTTGGCGTTTTCCTTCAGTTGGGCTTCTATTAGTCACATATGCTGAAAATAACATAACACTGCATGTCCCCAAAATTCTTTACCTAATTTAGAGTCTATTAAAATCGTTTTTGCTTTTTCTATTAATGTGCGGTTCATGCGTTCCGCTGTTCCATTCATTTGAGGACTGTATGGAACTGTGTAATGCATTTGTATTCCTTTACTATTACAAAAATCCTGAAATTCCCTAGATATATATTCTCCTCCATTATCTGATTTTAACTTTAACATATTAGCATTAAAATGGTTTGTTGCAAAATAATAGTACTGCTTAAATCTTTGAAACACTTCACTTTTATTGAAAATGAGGTAAAACAAAATCAGTATAGTCGTCGATAAATGTTAAGAAGTATTTGTGTCCGTCCTCAGTCAATGGTGTGATAGGGCCGCAAACATCAGTATGTACTAATTTAAGTGGTCTAGTTACCCTACGCCCTTGTCTGTTAAAAGGTTGTCTTGTCATTTTTCCTAGTAAACATGGCTCACATACATGATGGTCATTACTTTTACATTTAGTCAAATCATCAATACCATTTACCTTGTGATTCTGTGAAAGCAAAGTTAAATTCTTTAAACCTAGGTGAGCAAACCGTCTATGCCACAACAGCTTCATTTGATAGTCATTACTGTCACTAAGATTACATTCATCAGCTAATATTCGCATTTGAATTGTGTACAAGGATCCTTCACTATTTCCAATCATTGTTAACAAATTATACTTATAAACTCTTACTTTTCCATTTAAAAATTCAACCCTATAACCATGACTTTCAATTTTAGACACAGACAGCAAGTTTTTTCTCAGTTCTGGCACATAATAAACATTTTTGATAGTACAGTCAACATACCTTTTACCAACATAACATCTTGCCTTTATGTTGCCAACACCAACAGCCAACAAATTGACTCCATTTTTGGCCGCTGCAATAACCTTTGGTTCACTAAGTTCAATATACTCTGTAAAAGCATTTTTATTATAAGTAAGATGATCAGACGACCCAGAATCAACACACCATACTATTTCCCTACAATTTGGATTATAGAGTTCACTATTATATTCACTTCCAGTCAAAAAGGCATGATCTTTATGTGAAGATGCAGCATATGAATAAGAATCTCTCCCAGAATATTTATGTCCATGTCCCTGCTGTCCTCTCCAATTTCCTCTAAAACCTCTTCCGTTATTAGAGAAACCTCGACCTCCTCCTCGAGAAAATCCTGCTCTTTGTGGCACTTGCACACCTCTGCCTTGACCTCTTGAATGATTCTGACTTCTTCCATGAGCTGCCTGATATGTTTGTTCCTTTTTGCCAGAGCCCTGGCTTCTTGCTCCACATTCATAACTTTTGTGGCCTTCCTTGCCACATGTAAAACATAAAAAAGAAGTTTTGTGCTGTTCCATTGTATGTGGATTTTTCATTCTTTTTTCTTCTTCTCCTAGAACCCGATCTTTCACCATATCAACTGTCAAGTTAGGCAGTGACTCTATTGCTGTCACCACAATTTCATATGACCGCGGCATGGATAACAACAATATATTAACTTTTTCTTCATCAGATAATGCGCTTCCGGCGTCTCTGAGTTGTCCGAAGAGTTTCGATAGTGTTACAAAATGATCTGCCAGTGGGGTTCCTTCCCTATACTTAATTTCATTTAGTTGGCGTCGGATAAATAGCTTGCTTCTAGTACCTTTTTTCATAAATTGTTGTTCCAGTTTTGACATCATGGTGTACGTCTTGAATATAATCAATATGGCTGTCAGCGACTCCATTTATAATGGTACTTTGTGCACGAGCTTCCAATTTTTTATTTTCAGGAACACTCGCGAAAGACATGCTTTCTATTGCTTTTGCGCAATCATTTTCCCGCAGGATACTCGTTATGCGAAATTTCCAAATTGCGAAATCTTCGCCTGCAAACTGTTTTATTATAATTGTTTGAAAATTTGCTTCCGCCATATTTAATTCGAAACACTTTCTCTTGTTACGATATCACAATGTAACTCGACACATCGACTCGACGATCACAATGTGGCTCGAGCTTGTACAACGTCGAAACCAACCACGGTCCTCTGCTACCACTGTTTTATTTAACAAAGTTAAAAATAACAGACCTGAGTATATGGTTTTAATTTCAACTCAATGTCTTTGGGCGATTAGCTAATCTTGACAGACGGACGGATTTCAAAGTGATATTTTTTTATCCACTTCAGTGGTATAAAAAAGGGTCTGTATTGTTCTGCATAAATTAAAGAGGCACAATTTAAAACTGCATAACGTTTTTTACCATACTCATGGCTACTCGCACATAACGTTCAAACTAAATAATTAATCAGGCGTACTTTATTTTCCCATAAATTCTTTTATAATAATGATATACCAGCATAAAATGCTCACAAGTAACCTAACACTCCTCCCGCTTCGCTCGTCGTCGTACCTATTTGTGACGTACTATTTATTAATCCATTATGCGTTTTGTATTTCATGATAAATAATCTTTAGGCGTAAAACAATTATACCCTTTACAATTATGCTGATTATAACACAACATGATGCGTTTATAACACTCTGCTTATCATAATTTATGTGAGAAAACTTTATGCTGAAACTGTTATGCCAAACTACATTATGCTGAAAAAGATTATGCGATCGAAAGGCTCCCTATAAAAAATTTGATGAAGAATAAATACACATACATGCACCACAAGCGGCGGCGCTTTATGCGCGGGTTGATTGAGGATGTTGGCGACTCTCCGTCGCTCTTTTCTCACATCCTCGTCTTCTGCCCCCTCGCCTCCCACTTCTGCTTCAGCGTCTATACCATCTTCAGACCCTGTACGCTTTCGCTATAACAATACGAAATCTTCTTGGTTAAATGCAATGTACTGTATCTAGATGTAAAGGTAGGCTTTGCTAAACGACAACGACGACAAACGACACTTGTAGTTTGATAAAACTACAAGTGTCGTATAATGCATATTCTTTCGCTACCTGCAGATCCATCAATCATTTTATACATTAACGTCTAGGTATCAGATTAAGAAGTCGAACCTTTCTGTTTTTCAGCAATCTGCTCACGTGGTCTTCGAAGGTAAGTCTTGTTCTACCCTGACTTCTTCTACCATCTATTTTCGCACAATAAATATTCTTCGTCAATCGTTGCTCTTTCATTCGTTTGGAACCGGTTTCAAACCAACAGAGCGGGCGTGCTATGTTGGTTTGGACCCGTCCCAGTTTATTGCTGAGACTTTTATTTGTAAGGCCAAAGTTACGAATACAAACGTTCGTTGTCGTATTCTTTATCTCATTAAGTGTTTTTTTTGTAAACGGTTGGTACTCACCGGACATATCCTGCCAGTGGACTTCAGTCTATCGGCGGCGAGGAGAGCGGCTCCACAGACGGGCACGTGCAGTATCATGGCGACCACCAGTACCCAGACCTCAGCCGTGAAGTAGCTGCTTAGTGCCGGGGTAGTGCATAATCCCCTCAGATTGCATGTTAAGTAAACCCTGGTTGATAAGGTTTATTGAATTAGTATCCACGTATAGTCTGCGATGAGACAGTACTGAGATAAATTGTAACTGATCCAAAATCACCTGCAAGTGGCGCACCTGCAGACTAATGGACGAGATCATGGCGAAGAGAAGGCCAAACATCCTCCCAAACTGATTAGAAGGACTTTAAAATAACGCACTCATTTAACCTTATGCATGAAAATGCATAAGGTTAAATGTTGAAATTATAGTAAGTTGTCCAGGCACTATGGTAATGGCAATTGTTACCCTTTTCCACTTCAAGTCATCATTACGTTAGATAGTCTTTTTTTTAATATGTGGCTTGCTCTTGTATTATATCTGATCTAAATATTAGCATGAAAACAAGCCGGTTTCAAATTGTGCCATAAATATTATTAGATACATAATGAATAAACTTACCTATCAACGTAATATATAATTGCATATGGAATGTACATCACATCCAAAAAACTGAAGACAACGTGCAAGTAGAACGCAATGTCACTGCCTGCAAACAAAAATGCATAGGTACTTAATTAAAATCCTGCCGGTCTTTTCGTCAATAATTAATAATAAGTAGTTTTTATTTAGGCGTCCTACCGATCCTCAGTGTTACAAGCCCACTATATAAGTATATTATTATTACCAAATAATAACCAACACTAAAATACAACAATGGAACTTTGGGTTTTACGATTTGATTTACCAGTGACAGGCCGTACAGTCAATTGAGGCTGTTCGACCTTCCACTATTTCATGACTATTGACTGTGCTGAGATCTTAGTACCTCTACTTAGCGTCGTGAAGGTATCAGAAACCATTCATGAGTCTCCTATGTCAAAGATATAGAGACGTCAGCTGTGCAATTCGGATTTTCGATAGATAATCTAACAATAACTTGAGACTATTTGCATTACCTGTTACCTGTCAAAGATATCGGCCGTTGGGAAATTTTACAGAATGTTTTGAATTGCCTATCTAAAAATATCGTATAAGATACATTACTCAGCAGATCATAAGAAGGTGATCACTAAGTCAAATAACTAAACCCTAGTTGAATTTACAGAACAAAGAGATTTAAAACGAAATAGTGATTCACTTACCCCACTTAAAAGTATCAAGCACCGCAACCAATATAAACGGTATGACGCCAACCCACGTGGTGATATTAGGCATGATGCTCTGTGCAGAGTCCATCTTGTCGAACACGTATGAGAGGCCCGTGTTAAACAAAATGGCGGACGGACTGTACAGTATCAAAAGACCCGATAGCATAGTGATAGCTGAACCGTTAGTCAAGCTTGGAATATCATTGAGGATAACCTGTAATTTAATAATAATACATTAACCATGGCTGTGATTTATTATACTACTTAGAGAGGACAGGTCAGAACGAATTATTAGTCGGTCCCTGTGAATAGGGTCGGCAACGCGAGTGTAGGTAAGACTTCTAATGTCGCGATCATCTATAGAGGCTGCGGTAACAACATTCCATCAGGCGGGCAATTTGGCTTTCACCTTAGTGATATAAAAAATATTGAAAAAGATGGCAGTAGTTTTTTAAGACCAAATATCTTTTGTGCTAATGTTTCGACGGAAGTCATCTTACTATACCATATATATGTACCATACGGGTACCTAGACCTAAGGTACCCGTATGGTAGTATAAAATCAGAAAAGTTACTAATAATCTTAATATGTAGCTAAGCGCATCAGATACTAACTTATTTCGATACATTCTTTTTTAACTTTCAAAAATGACTTCATAACAACACCGTCAATAGTACTGACATTTATTGAAATATTTTGTATTTGATCTAATTTAGAAACATAAATCGTGCAGTTTAAAATTGTAAGCTCACTACTATCACCTATATGTAGGCATGTCTGCGTAGAGCTGAAAAGGATTGTGAGAAACCAATGCATACCAAAACGAGGACTCCAACGCTGGTGATGATCATGATAAAGATGAGGATGGTGAAGTATGTAAGGAAGTACATGCTCATCGACAAGCCGTTGACACGCAGCTGGTTCTTTGCTTTTATCTGAAAGCAGGAAATACTATTAAAGGCCCAGATCCCGATTTTGCTTGACACTCATTTAAGGACTTCCCAAACTAGTTGGGTGTTTCGAACTAAAACACGTACTGAATGATAGGGTCTAACAGTTTTTTCCCCCCAATTCAATAAATAATAATAAGTTTCGTATACTTGCATGTGAATGTGCCTACTGTGTTGCTGTCCTGGGCCCGAGTCTGCTACTTCAATCGTGTCGAAATAGAATCGAAATCGTCGCTCAATAGAAAGGTACAATTTTGACTGTTTTTCTTAGTCTACTATTACAATCGTACTCCAATAGACTTCTATCGGTCGTCCGATAGAATTCTACTGGCCGCTCGTCAGTTGCATTTTAAAAGTCTTTTCTCTTCACATTTTGACAGCTAAAAACAGCGATTCTGATTTTATTCTACGGCTTGTCAATAGTAGACTCAACCCCCTAGATCACGCCTAGTAAGGGTTTTATGAAGAGGAAAAATTTCCAAAATTAATATGTCACAGGGATATCGTGAGAAAAATAATATCATACCAAATAGGAAACATTCTTTGAGATAAATAGGTACTGTATCATTATTTGAATTTGTGATAACACTGACCTCCCTATCATACACGATATCCACAGCCAATGTAACAGGAACTAGAGCGAAGATCATGCCCATAAAAATCGCGCAGATCACATTGCCCACGTTGAATTCCTCCTGCTGCTCTGTCTGCTGAAACGGGTGCGTGAGAACCTCAATTGGCTTGAAATTGTCCATCAATCCTGATGTGTACATTAATACCCTGGAAAAGAAGCATATTATCGGTAGTGATCGAAACTTACATTTATAAAGCGATATCTTGACAAAAATGTCTAGTCAAGATGGTGTACGATTTTACTAGCGGCACGCTTTGATGGCCGTTTTGACGTTTGTCCTTTCATGAAGTTTCGTATTAATTTTAATTACATTTTATTTGTAGAAATATGTGAATAGTCGACCACATTAGAGGGTATGTATACAACGGTACAAAACAGAGTACTTATATAAAACAAGTAAAATATTATCACTATTGTAATATGCCAAAACGACCATCATAGCGTGCCGCTAGAATCGTTACCGAACGATATTAATTAAAGGAGTGCACGGCGATTCAGAGATTCGTAGTCTGGCAAAGCTAACTCTGTTATGGCCTAAATATGGTAATTTAGAAAAAAAGGTATAACCCTAATTACACATTTTATTGTGTACTTGAAAATTTCCACCAGAGTTGTTGTTATAGCTCTGGTTCTATCCACAGTATTCTTAGTTATTAAGTTTATACTTGTATTTATATAATTATAGAACTTATTTATGGGTGTATTCAAGGATAGAGTTAAGGAACTGTACCTTTCTTCTAATTTATAAGTATGCAGATATTCTTTTGTATAGGTATATTTAGCGTATTTATTTATGATGTCTACACTATAAATTTACCATCCGTGTATGTATGTGTTTTGTGTATGTCTATGATAGTTAACTGTACTTATTAGTATTAATTTTATTTTGTATCTAGTAGCACAATTTTAAGACTTTTCGTTGCATTTTTTCACCCAAAGGTTTGCTGGGAGGCAACTCAGTGTTAAGTTTGGCTCGCTTTTTTACATAATTGTTTAAAATAGTACAACAATAATAATTATAATACATGATATACTTTATTGTACACTACAAAATAATATATTTTAAGAAGATGAACTTATTTAAGCTATGTATGTAAGGCGGCCCAATCGGTAAAAGCAATCTCTTTCAAGCAACCTTTGAATGGAGATAAATAGATAAAACTGATACAGGCATTTCGAGCGTCTGTCCCACTTGCGTCTCGCGACGCTTTCCTACATTTTCTCCTCCACTTCGCACTGTTGTCGGCATCCCCTGTAGTGATACCATTGGCACGCATGTCATCCCTTACGACGTCAAGCCAGCACTTCTTGGGTCTTCGCCTCTTGCCCGGACCCGGCAGAGATACAAGAGGCAGTGTACATATCAATGTACTTTATTTCATTGTGCAATAAGGAATTAAACTAAACTAAACTTTAAAGAACCGTAATATAACATGTTTCTTCGCTACCTGTAAATTAAATATTCTAGCTTCTCTCAAGTCTAGGTCAAAGAGTAGGTTTCTTAGGGCTGTATTCCAGAACGTTTCTTAATACTCAATTGACGCTTGAGGCTAGTTTTTGCCTTATAAATACTACTCTTAAGTGTTTCTTGAGTATTGATAAACGTTCTGGAATACAGCCCTTAATGTTGGTACTGACTAGTGTGTTATTAATAAATATTAAAATGAGGCTCACCTAAAAATGCTATTATCCAACAAATTGACGATGATCGGCAAACTATGAGTGTAGGTGCTATTGTAGTAAGTCATGACCTTTCCATACGGTATTAAGCTATCCTTTATATTGAAGGCGCCAAAGTTCTCCATATTAAGAAGACTAGAAAAATTCCCATCGAAGTCTACTATAGGGAATGCTCCTAAGGTTTCTAAAGATTCTCGAAGGTCCAGGAGCTCTTTATAGTTATCCTGTTCACTGAAGACGGCTATAGGCGTTTTGTTAAAGTAAGCATTGGGGTCAAGTTTGAGTGGTTGCATGCGAAAGAAGACTATTTGCCGCGATTTCACGTAGAGGCCGATAGCACAGGATACTGAAAAAAAAAGATTAATAAGTATATTTATGTTAAACTAGCTGTACCCTACGGCTTTGTAAGTGACATACTTCGAACGTCGTCAGCAAAAGGAATGCTCTGTATTTCAAACTAAAATTATGTTTTGTTTTTAGGTTTCTGAGTGGCGGTGGCAAGTCATTCTAGATCCGCATTGTAGCATATTTGATACACCCTCTAAAAGCCGATTTCCTATGCCTGGGAACCAACAGAGGCCTTGCCACAGACCTTATGCTATAAGGAAAATTATGTTTTCTCCACTCCAATTTTTCATAAAGGTATGTAGGCTTTTTACATTTAACCAAGCCAAAAAGTAAAGTGGCCGAATGTAGTTTTCTCCTGGCCTCCATCTTTAGCACATTATTATCATTTAGATATGAAGTAAAATGGTGACGTTTGGGTATGGCAAAGCAATATCGAGCACAAGCATTCTGAACTCTTTGAATTAAAGATTTAGTCCTTGACAATAAACAAGGCCCGTAAACTATATCGCAGTAATTGAATTTAGATAGTATAAGACTGTCCACCAGTTGCTTTCTCAGGGCTACATTTATATAATCAGGAATTTTATATATAATTTTAAGCCTAACAAAAGAACTTTTTACAACTTTATTTAAACGATTCTCTAATCGTAGCTCTGGATCCATCAAGAGTCCAAGGTTTGTAAATTCATCCACCTTATTAATCGATAATCCATTTGTGGATCATGCTCCAATATTCTTTGAATTTGTTTTTTACTACCAAGTACCATACATTTTGATTTTATTGGGTTTACAATCCCAGGTTGGACGCCAACATGAGGGACGCTGTCAGTAGTCATGTAGACCTAGTTAACGAGTTGACGACCCTTTTTCCTAAACGACATTCAATCAAATAAATAGCGTAATCAATTGATAACTTAGATAGATAAATATATTCTTTATTGTAACACCAAAAATGCATACGGTGAAATGTGGGCGTTTAATATGCCTCTGCCTACCCCCCCCCCCCCCCCCCCACGGGATAAAGGCGTGACAATATGTATGTATGTATCACCAAAATACATTTAGGTCCGTATTCCAGAACGTTTTTCAATACTCAATCAATACTTAATACTCAATATGTTTATTGCATTCCATAATTTGATTAAACAGATGTTAAGACAAACTATGTAGCAATTATGGACCCTGTCGGGCACAGCAAAAATATGGTCGGAGAGAGGAAGCATATATTAATTTATAAGTGTTTTCTTTGCCATAATACTCATTCAAAACTTAAATGCTATATCTAAAATTAGGCACTATTTCTCTTCCCCCCTAGTGATCATTACTTATTTATATTATTATTATTATTAATATATTGAATGCAAAAAAATGTCATTTCATTGTCTAGTCTAGTACTTCAATATAAATTTTAAGGTTCTTTGATTAGTCTCTTAGGATTTGAATAATATAATAATATAATACTGTTAAATTAGAATATGCATAAATTATTACCATTCTGAATTATGATTATAGTCAATATATAATTAATTGATATACTCAACATAATGTCATCTGGCTATTTTATAATTAGTTATAACTATTATTTAACTTTGAATTTAATTTTAAATAATTAATTAATATAAAAAGAAAAAAAAATGAGAATGAAAGCAAACAATCAACGCTTGAGGTTAGATTTTGCTTTATAAAATCTACTCTCAAGCGTCGATTGAGTATTGAGAAACGTTCTGGAATACCTACGGCCCTTAAACTTATAAATAATGTAATCCTAAATTGGATTTACAAATGGCGGCCTTATTGCACAAAGGCAATTTCTTACAGGCAACCTTTTAAACTTACTAATAGGCATAAATATCATGACGTAAAGCTTGTAAGGGTCCCGGATCATCCTCACAGTCCTGATGTAGACCAGCGCGCAGAAGGTCCTCCAGCAAGATGGGCTGGTCTTCACAATCTCGCCGAGAGCGTCCACTGATATTGGCACTTCGTGAGTTACCTGGAAATTAGACGCCATCTTTAGAGTTTCACATTAATTTGACTGCCTCGGTGGAGCGTGTATGCGACTGCCGCGACTGAGGTCTAGGGTTCAATTCCCGTTACAGAAAAAATATTTGTGTGATCCACAAATGTTTGTTTCGGAGTTTGGGTGTTTCATATTTATAATATGTATGTAATTAGAAATACGTATATAATAAAAACTAGCTGAGCCGCGCAACTTCGTTAGCGCCACCAATTTTTTTATCTCTCGTAAATGAACCGCTCGGGCGACTTTGTGCAAACTTCACATAAACCATCTACTAAATAGTCCGAACAAAGCCTAAACATTAAGTTTGGATAGGTGAGCCCGTTCTGAGTTCTGTGTTATAAAATAACAACGAAAAGTGGAGTTGATTTTTAAATATATTGATGTTTATTAGTTGTCTAGATCCCATAAGACCAGCTTATATTAGCTTACTTTGGGCTAGACGGAGGAGTGTAAAAAGCAAATGTCCCACAATATTTATTTATTATTATATTATTTATAAACAGATTCGGATCCATTGCTATTGTAGAATTCAATTATGAAGCGCTTGTAGCCTCGCCAACTTAGTGTTCTGTTAAAGATCACTGCTTTAAGCAACTTTCGTTTGGCTGGTCCTCAGATGGGTGACCGAATTGTGGCATTTATATTTACAAGAGTTTCCCTGCTTCGGAAGTCATGTTTAGCGATTGGTCCCGGCTGCAGGTATGGGCTCACCACCTATTACGGGGAACAAAAAATATATACGTTGAAAAGTTGGCGTATAGCATGCCTCTGATTAACCCTTTAGGGATAAAGGCGTAACTATATGTGTGATATAATGATAATATAGGTAGGTACTACCTTGACGTGCTCAACACCATGTGTAGTGGAATGTAACGCGTGTGAAGCAGGGGGTGTAGGCAGAGAAGTGGTCTTCTGAGGATCTTTGTCATTCAGCTCCTGGTAATACAATGCATTACGTATAGTAGAAAAAAAATCTAAAACCCACGTAGGGTTTGACAGCAACTACGAAGACACATAAGATTAACATGGTTATATCTTTAAATATGTATGTTTTTAGAAATACATTAGTATGTTTACCAGTTGTCTAGATCCTATAGCAGAAGTCTGTACTATCTTTGTTCATGGCACTATGCGCCATTAAAATAAAAATTAGTTCTTTTTTATTATAGTGGAGTATTTTTTTATCTACAAAATCAAGGTCTCATTTTTACCAGAAGATTCCAACATAGGACTAGGTTTATATAAACCCCAGAGTGTAAAAAACCCAACTGATCTATGTGTCCCAAAAGAATAACGACAGCTGTTCCTAGCAGTCAAATAAGAGTGGAAGATACTTTATACACATTGTTTATTAGGTACCTAACTAACTAACTATCTTCACGCTGTATCCCTGACGGGCTAGTCAGAGAAGAGAGATCGCCAGGCATCGCGATCCATGCATACTTCCTTCGCTTCCTGTAGATTCATTAATCGCTTCATACGCGCACGTCTGCGTATCCGAGTACTTAAGACTTTTCAGTTTTTGAGCAATCTGCTTACGTGGTCTTCATATGAAAGTCACTTACGTATACTTTCGCACAATATATAGGTACCTAGTACGTGTATATTTTTTTTGGGACACTAGAGACGTAACACATATGCCGATTTAGATGATTCTTACGTTAATAAACATTTTTTCAATCTTGGGAATAACAATGAAGACATGAAAGGTTTTATGGATCTGAAATAGTGTTAGGATTGGTAGGATGTTTTATTATACCTGATAGCTCAAAGTCTTGCTCTGTAACGACAGGCTCCTGGACAATGCTCGAGCTCTCACAAGTTTCACCGAGGAGACTCCTTCGACTGCTTCTATCTCTTCGTCATTTTCTCCCTCCAAGCTTAGGAACACCTCCTCTAGAGTCGTCATTGATACTCCATAACTTGTGATTCCTGTCGATAGAATGATTACTTTTGTTACGTAAAGATACTTCCATGGGCTTCACTCCAAGTGTGAAGTAAAAGTAAAAATAAAAACCTTACTCTTACAATACCAGGAAACACAATGTGAACATGACTGAACATGACAATGTGGTATAACAATTGGCGGCCTTATCGCGCGAGGCCTTTGGATGGAGACTACAGGGTGGGAAATATACGAGTAGTAAGGCAGTATGGTGTACATAATTGATATATAGCTACGTAAATTAAACATTATGTCTGATGTATATGAAATACGGTACTATCCGTAAAAATAAGTCATAATGAAAATTATTAATCCCACCTGCAATCCTATTACTGTGATTCCCGTAAACTAACATAGAGCAACGACTAAGGCCAGAAAAGTTACAACGAGCTTGATCTCGATAAAGCCGTAGGGAAGTTAGAATGTCTTGGAATCCGCATCGAATTTAAACGTCCCTTCCCTATTTTAAATAACCGGAAGCCTTAAATGGCAACTAAGTTTACATCCTATAGAAAAGAGGAAGCACTACCGCAATGCTTTATTTCACTACAGGCTTTATTCCGCGTACGCTTAGGTTGTGGAAAGAGCTCCCTGCCTGGGGTTTTCCGAATGTCTACAGTATGGGGTTCTTAGAAGGTTTTTAAAGGGTTGGCAGCGCGAGTGTTGCACCTATGGTGTTGCAAGCGCCCATAGGCTACGGTGATCACTTTCCATCATGTGGGCCGTATGCTTGTCTGCCACCTCAGTGGTATAAAATAAATGGTATATTACGGACTCCTATGTAAGCTATGTTTGATTGCAGTAATAAGTATGGCAGAAACTTCTAAAAGCACGAAAATTTATTTCGAGTCATAAATAAAAATAAATAGCATAACCACCGCCGTTTCATACCCCATATCCATGATCTCTATGGCGCAAGCGACTTTACCTGACTGCTGACTAACGCACAAGGCATCAACGCAGGTATCCTTACAGGATTTAGAGCTCAGACGGTAGTCGCGTCGCTACTCCTAACAGCCAAATAACCGAATATTGTGGGACATTTTTTTTTTCACAGCGCCGTCTAGCTCAAAGTAACATCATATAAATTTGTGTTATGGGATCTAGACAACTGTTATACATACTAATATATTATTTATAAATACATACATATTATACATAGGAAACACCCAAACTCCGAAACAAACATTTAAGGAACACACAAACATTTTTTCCGACCCCGGGTCGGAACCGAAATCGAAATCGAACCTGGGACCTCAGGCGCGGCAGTCGCATACATTAACACTGCAGCAGTAACCGAAGCAGTCAACCGAGGTTTGGAAGCAAGTAGGAATACACTAAGTTATGGAGAAATATGTTCCAAGGATGAATGCGAAATATAGTGAGTGAGACAAGGACAAAAGATTAGAAGAGAAAGATTAAGATGATTATAGTTCTCTTACCAAGCCTGTTAGTCTTCTCTTTGATCTCCTGTTCGATTGCGTTGAAGAGTGGTGGAAACAAATGTACGGCATAATGTGGTAGGATGTACGATAGTTCTCGGCCGTGACGCCGAGCCTTTTCGGCTCTGGGGACGTGACCTCGGACTAGTCTGGTGATTTGATGCTCACGGCAAGCTCCTGTATAAAGATAGTGATCATTTTTACACCACCAAAACCAATAAATAAGGCTTTACCACTCATTCTTTTTAATGTTAAACTCAATGTTATCGTACCAGTTCCTGAATTCCCGATATTGTAAATATCTTTTAACCTCCGAAGGAAAATGAAAGAAAGAAGGGCCGTATTCCAGAACTATCTCAATACTCAATCGACGCTTGACAGTAGATTTTATGAGGCAAAAGCAGCCTGAAGCGTTGATTGAGTATTGAGAAACGATCTGTCAATCTATCTAGCATTATAATTCCCGAACGGAACGATAAATTTTGACGCGGAGTATTTTGTTTGAAAGTAAAATAAAAATTTCTATAATTTGCTATTGCTATAGAACCTTATAGAGAACTTAAAGGTCCAAGCTTCGTCTGCAAGTGGTGCACCTGCTGATTAATGGACAAGGTCATGACGGAGAGAAGAAAGACGTGAAACCCATCATCCGTCGGGATATTAGTGTTCTGTATTCAGATGATCCTGGTCATGGTCACAACATGATCACAACATGGTCTGATTCACACTGTGAAAGATAAAGACATTGCTTCAAAGGATGGTGGTAGTCCCCTATAGTGAACTGTTGATAGTATTAGAAACAATTTTGAAAAGCAATTAGTATGCTAACTTTTTCTAAATGTTGATAGTATTATATAAAAATATAAAGCTTTGTGAAAAAGGTTATTACTCTGTTAAAGACTATTTGCAGGACAAGGACGCTTGAAAATTATCTGCTGGCAAAGTGAAATAATATTAAATTGTAAGTAGGCCATAAAAAAAAGCCTTCCTAAGTTTCTTGCCGGTTCTTCTCAGGTGAACCGCGTTCCTAACCGGCGGTCACTTTAAATATTTTAAATAGTGTATGACATTTTGTAAGCGCCGGTAAAATGGTCTATGCAAAATAAAGGTATTTTTTTATTTTTTTTATTAATAAAAGTCAACGACAGCATACCCTCTAGCACCAACGTCAAATGGTATCCAATCCCAAATTTATTTTTCAAGAACAGGGATGTACCTGCGCATCGTACCTGTTGAAAAGAGATACAATCATATATGTACAAGAATAGATATTATAAGGAATTAAGTATAGTTTAGTAATATTAGATTTCATCTAATTACGAACGCTGCGTAGATTTTTATAAGTTTGAGAGCAAGATCAGTTATGAGTTCCATCAAGATCTGCGGCGTATTAAACGACGTCATCTGCTGGAGGTGCACGTCTTACAGACGTTGCCCCCGATTATACATATTTCCGAGATTCCGTGCTGATATCGCACTGGGTAGGCTTACACGCGTGAGCGTTATGCAAGAGTGAAATGTTGGGACATTCACGCAGAACGCTGGTTTTTATTCGGAAGCATGTATAAGCAAGTTTCTTACAGTATTTTACTAACACTAAGTTAAGATACCAATGTCAATAACTAACAATATGGTCTCAGTCTAAAATGAAATAAATTATTATGTCTCTCTGTTTCACGGGTAACTTCTTTTTTTTTTCTTATGAATATACCTGGTCTTTTGGTAGGCTTACATGGGGACATACTAGTCCAACACGTAGAGGCCCTTTGAGAATTTTAATCTAATAGGAGATAGGACCCCTACTGCAGACAATCCACGCCCACCTTAAGTAGAAGAACGGTAAAGGATCACCTCCAATGGGAGTTAGAGTATTGTAAAATAGGCTATTAGGTTGAGTGTTAAATGGATTTGGTGATATAAACTATGGAAAAAAACCGCGTCTGCCATCTTAATATGTTATAATGAAAATTCTGGCAAACGGTGACTCGCCAAGTCACTAGATGGGTCCCTTATACAATCGCCATACGCAAAAAAATATCAGTGACTAACTTACTCTGCCTTTACTAATGACGGCTTTTCTATCCCCTAATATGTCGGCCTCATCCATGAAGTGCGTGGTCAGTAACAACACCTTTCCGTGGCGAGCTCTTTGTAATATCCTCCAAGTTTGTCTTCTAGATACTGGATCCACACCAGCTGTGGGCTCGTCTAATATTATAATCTGTAAAGAAAGTTTTTCTTAAATTTATTTATTTACTATCTCCACGCTGTATCCCTATCAGAGTACTTCTTTCGCTTCCTTCAGATTCATTAAATCGTTTCACACATGCATGTCTGGGTATCTGAGAACTTATATCCTTTCCTTTTTTGAGCAATCTGCTTACATAGTTTCCGAATGTACCTAAATCTTGGTCTACCCTTACTCCTACTTTCTATTTTCGCACAATAAATACGATTGTTCTTCACTTATCGTAAATTTCTTTTACTTACCTTAGGATCGCCAGTGAATGCGATAGCTATACTGAGTTTCCTCTTCTGTCCTCCTGAGAGATGTTTAGAAAATACTCGTGACTGTTCTAATAGCCCCACTTCTGAGAGAGCTTTTTGTATTTCTTGTGACCGCCTTTTTCTAGGTATGCCCTGAAGAGATATATAATGTTAGATTAAAGAGTCTGCTGTTCGTTTTAGGTACTACAACAACGTGCATTGCAGAACTAAACAAAGTCATGTTAGTTGTACCATTTATTACCCAAGAATAAGTGGGCCGAATTTTGTGATCCTTAATTTGTAAGGTTTTTATGTGTTAGGTTAGGTTACCCTGAGTAGCAGAATAAGAAAAGAAAAATATAAAAATAAAAATTCTCATATATCTTCTATGGAACCTTATTTAATGGCGGTGCAAAGTTCATTGTGTTCACATTAGAAAAAGAAATGAATGTTCGTAAAGTACTGTCAATTTTGTCAAGTGGCTGATGTAGATCTCCTTAGTCACCTTGTAGTACCATCTACTCAACTTCTGCGCCAGTGAAAAAAGCAGCTGGGCCATTTATATTAAATTCAAATTTCTTAATGTGTCTTGGTGTACAATAAATAAAAAAATAAAATCCATCACGCCTAATCCCCGAAGTGGTGGCAGAGGCATAATAAATGCCCACTTTTCACCGTGTGGATTCCTGTCCCACGTAATAGGTGGTGAGCCCATTGCCGTGTTGAAATAGACAGACGCAGGTTGTGGCTACCTGCTGTTGAATTTTTTCAAGTCGCCCATAAGGCCTTCAACCAGGCTTAACAACTGCCATTTTACTGGCAAATGGGACCAACGGCTTAACGTGCCTTCCGAAGCACGGAATCGCTCGCAAATGTAAATGCCACAAAGTGGTCACCCATCCGAGGACCAGCCATAATGAAAGTTGCGTAACTCAGTGATCGTTTACAGAACACTGAGACCGCGGGGCCACGAGCGCGTACAATAAAGTGTATAATAAAATAAATAAATAAATAAAATATGCTACAAGGAACTATGGACGAAACTGAGGAAAAAGCTCTCTGAGGAAGATTCTCGCAGGAGATTTTACCTGGTGTTTGGTTATTGCCATTCCATGTGGTAAGCGGCGCTAGTACCCTGTACGGTATTTGAAAAAGTTTTCCCTTTTCCATTTTCCAAAAGGGATTGTTCCCGAGACGAAAGTAGCCCATATCCTACTCTGATGTATTAGCTATATTACTGTAAAGTTTCATTAAAATCCATTCTGCAGATTTTGTGAATGTGAAAATGGCAACATTTAATGTGTGAGTGTGCAATTTAAAAGGAATGGCGTCCGACCGAATCAAGAAATTCCGTAACGAAAAAAACCTAACACCCCGAGCTCACACGAACTTCACCGAGCACGGCCGAGCGTTTGCTTAACGTGTATGTATATAATACGATTGTACGAAGCTCGCACGGATCGAGACGATCTGTAGAAATAATATTTATTTAAATATTAATAATCTACATATATAAAATTCAATGTCACGTTGTAATTTTATAACTCGAGAACGGGCTTGCCTATCCAGGCTGTTTAGGCTTTGTTCGGACTATTTAGAAGGTTTTTTATTTAAAAATCTTGAATTTTTTTGTACTACATCCTTATCAACATAAATTATTTCATCACTAATTACAGTTTATATAGATAATATTTGGTCTTTGAATGATTAAAATTGGACGTATCGGCCCGTTGCGAAGTGGGCGTCACCAAGGCGCGCACCCCGCGCGTGAAGGGAGTTTAGATCTATGAGTAAGGTATAATTCATGATGGTTTTATGTAAATTGACTGAAATACTTATAACGATTATTGTTGAAGAGGTCGCAAAAAATCTTATGCTAAATAAAGTAGGTGAAAAAAGGATCGCGGTTACCGAAATCCACGCGGGCGAAGCTGCTGGTGAAATCTAGTATTTTATATATTAATAATCTATATATATAAAATTCAATGTCACTTTTCGTTATAATTTTTATAACTCGAGAACGGGTTCACCTATCCAGGCTGTTTAGGCTTTGTTCGGACTATTTAGTAGATGGTTTATGTGAAGTGTGCACAAAATCACACAAAAAGGTTTTTCATTTATCACATTTTTTGTAACAAATCTCTTAAGTGGCGCAAACGAAGTTATTCGGGTCAGCTAGTACAGTATAAATAATTTATTATAATTGCATAAGTTGACAAAAAATGCTATGCAATAGCTTTACCGCGGCAGTCCCCGAGTGCCACACGTTTTTTTTATTATAGTTTTTTTATTGAAACTATTCAAAAATGATTTTTTCAAAATCTACTACTTAACTGCTCACCTTGACAGCAGCGAAGAACTCGAGATGTTCCTTAACGGAAAGTAAATCAAATAACACATCTTGTTGTGGACACACACCAATCATTTGTCGGATCTCGTGCATGTCGTTAGGGTCCCTGTAACGTAAGTTTTAGTAGTAAATCATCAAAAGTTGAATTGAATGACTGTGAGGGACTCCGCCAAGAACCAGGGAAGCTACCTAATCTGCTGAACAAGGCAGAACGCTGACTTAGGTATGGAGACTGGAGTTCAGACTAAAAAACTAAACTAAACTGTCCCACGTAAATGGTGGCGAGCCAATTACCGTGTTAAAATAGACAGTCGCAAGTTGTTGCTACCTGTTGTTGATTTTTTTCAAGCCGCCCGTAAGGCCTTCAACTTGACTTAACGACTGCCATGTTAGGCAACCTGGGCCAACGGCTTCGTGCCTTCCGAAGCACCAAAACCCGCGCAAATGTAAATGCCACAAAGTGGTCACTCATCCGAGGATCAGCCATAGTGAAAGTTGCGTAACTCAGTAATCTTTTATGGAACACTGACTCCGCGCGGGCACGAGCGCTTCCTTCATTCAACTAAATTTTTGGGTAGTAATTTTCGGTGGGCTCCGTGGTTTAGATAGACACATTGAACGGATGAGTGAGGAACGATTGACGAAGAATATATATTGTGCAAAAGTAGATGGTAAAGAAGTCAAGGTAGACTGAAACTTACATCATGAAGACCACGTGAGCAGATTGCTCAAAACGGCAAAGTTCAAAGTACTCGGATATCCAGATCTGCATGTATGAAGCTATTAATGAATTTGCAAGAAGCAAAAAGATGTATGCATGGATCTGTCCTCTGACTACCCGGTCAGGGATACAGCCTGAAAATTGTAAATTTTGGCCTTACTAACTTATTAGATTCTGTCTACCCCCTAGGAGCATAAAACTTAGTTGCATGACATTATACAAGCTATAAGTATCAGTGCTTACCTAACATCCAGTCCGTAAACATATGCAGTCCCAGCAGTAGGTGCTGTGAGACCAGTAAGGATGTTAAACAGCGTAGACTTGCCAGCTCCGTTATGTCCTAATACAGCTGTTATCTGACCTTCGTAAATGCTCAGGTCAATGCCGTCGATAGCTTTGATCTCTGGACGGCGACAATGGCGGAAGCTCTTTTGGAGACCCACGATTCGGATTGCTTCTTTATCTTGCAGTTCTCTGGAATTTGTGGAGCGGTAGGTATAAATGAATTGGTCCTAAGTATTTGGTAATTGGTCACTGTTTAGCGGACTATGCTTATCCTATGGATCGATTATATGTCGTTTTATTAGTAGGGAGATATACTATATGTTCTATGTAACCAATGTTTCATTTCAGTCATGGTAAACTACTCCCGATGTTTCCTATATAGTCAAGTTCAAATAAAAAAAAATAGTCAAGTATAGCACGAAAATTGCCAAAAGTTATTAGCCTGATTTTCCTCTATATCTTACATCCATTTCTTAATGGCAGATCTAATTGTTTTGACAAAGTTAGATGTCGTTTTAATGTACAAAGCTGCTTTGGCCACAGAATAGTTAATTAATAGTATCTTTGGTTAGAGTTCCAGAGGTGTTAGCGCAAGCCAAGTATATTAATTGGTTATTGTCAAGACACGAGTACTTATGCTGATCTCTGTGATCACTAACACACACACACAGAGAAATACACAAATAAACTTAAATCTTATTGGAATTACAAGTAACTATCACCTGGCTACTGGTTCGATATCCTTATTGTAAGTTCCATCACCGTTAGCATGAAAATGAACTGTAGAAACTCGCCCACGATGACTCCTTAGCCAATAAGAAGGCAAGAGGCAGAACCAAGGCTTCTGTTTAGTACCGTACTCACCTAGAAATAAGTTTGGATTGATTTTATTTTTCAAGCAAAAGCACTGGTATATTAAAAGCAGTAAAACTTTAAAGTTGTGCCGAAATCTTTTCGAAATCACTCAATGGATCATTTTTACTTTATGTTTAACAGATGATATACCCTAATATAATAGATATCATATATAACAAACATCATACATATTTTTGTACGGACATTTATTACGACAGTATAAGCGATTATGTAGCATTAAATTCACTTACTAGGCATAACGGCGTCAAGCCAGTAAGCAACCAGTCCATACAGAACGGTATCCACTGCTAACATGATGAGACTACCACCAAACGGTACTCCCGGTCCACTCCACAAATTAGCCCACGTCACACCAATGCCTGCCATGTCTAGGACCAGAGCCTAGAACAGATAGATATCATTGTTGCAAAGCTTTCTAAATATGCTATTGAACTGGCCATCTAAATTAAGATCGCCTATAAATTGCAGTATACTGGGGTGTAAGAAGCCCCCATGTATGAAAGATGTTATAGTCAAACCGATAAAACATCCAACAATTGTTTTATTCAACGATAAATAGATGAACAATAATTTGTAGAACCGTCTAAGAACGAAGGCGGTTTACGATGAACAATTCATCGGCGAACAATAAAACGTAGAGCCGACTACAGACAAAGGGTGTTTTCAGTAAACAGTTTCGTGAACAAGGGTGATCCGATTCTACACTCCAGTGAATTGGCTGTAAGCATAATTAATATCACATCTTTTCTTTATAATATAGGACGTTAATAAATGCCATTCATTATGACTAAAATAAAAATAAAGTACAATCTACCAAGAAAACTAACGTTATTATTTCGTTCATCGAGCACTCTTTTTATACTAAAGTGCTCTGCGAACGGTTCGCACCTCTGAAAAAGGCTGTCTGAATACAGCTGAAACCGGTCGGTCTATTACTGGTCGTAAAAACGTTAGTAATCCCGTTTACTTATTTATAATGACTAAAAACTAAATGAATATAAAAAAATCGTTTAACTTCATCCTAAGATATTAACGAGAATATGTTTTCAGCACTTCAATACTCTACGTTGCCAATAAAATGGCAGTCGTTAAGGCAAGTTGAAGGCCTTAGGGGCGGCTTAAAAATTTCAATAGCAGGTCGCCGCAGCCTGCGCCTGTCCATTTCAACACAGCAATGGGCTCACCACCTGTTACGTGGGACTAAAATGCATACGGTGAAATGTGGGCGTTTTATATGCCTCTGCGTACCCCTTCGGGAATAAAGGCGTGACAATATGTTTGTATGTATGTAATACTCTACGGTGTAAGGAGCCCCAAAACGATCCCCGTGGCCTTAGCGGTGCACCTGTTAGTTTACAGAAGAGGCAATTACGTAAGCATCTTTACTGGGTTGGAAGGTCAGACCACAATCGCTCTCAACAATGCCGAAAATTAAATCCAAACGAAAGCTTCGACGAACGAAAGCATCAGCCACAATAAAAATACACTAAGAAGATTCAACTTCCGCTACGATCAGACTTGAGATGGATGGTAGCATTTGCACTTACGAAAGTTTTCGTGGGGCTTAATGTCATTAGTCCCAATAGTTGTTAAGTTCAGTTTAACACCTATGACAATATGGTCAGCAGTGTGAGTGTAAAATCGTGTTGCAAACATTCATAAGCTACGGTGACCAATTTTGGTCAGATGGGCTGTACGCTGGTAAACTTCAGTAGTTTAAAAAAAAACTTACTTTATCCATGGCCAGAGCGTAGCAACTGGAGTTGATGAGCGAGACGAACCAAAAAGCAAGAGAATCCGCATTAGAAACAAAGACCTGAATGAAGTATAATCCGCTCATCAAGTTCACAGCAAAACTGCCCAGGATACCGGCTGTCTGAAAATTGAGGAAGGGTTTTTGGTAAATGACGTCGTATAAACATCAAAGTTATTATAAAATAAATTAACTGACATTATTTCAAGACAAGATCGGTGTGAGTTTTTAAAATTTAACTCCCCTTTCTCAAATACTACTAAGATAGGGAGTAAAGGAGAAGATTAAAATAATTGTCACCATTCCATCGAGATCTTGAGTTCAAAAAATATAGTACGAGTAATTCAAAATTTTTACGAACACAATTTTTAAAATATTATCAAATTGTAGATATATGCGAGTATGACCCAATTATTATACTTATACTTTCTAGAAGAATACTTTATATTTGTATTTTTTATTACTGTTTGTATTTTCATTAAAATGTAATTTTATTTTATAAAATCGATTTTGAAATCAAAGACTTACCCTGGCCTTGTCAAAGAATGGAGTGAACATAAACGCCAACGTAATGATTGAAAACCCGAAGAGTAGCATCAGCAGAAAAACTAAGATGTAGGATGAGTGCTGGAAAACCTATAAATAAATATTTAAGTATTATCAATGAAAACAGCACAGTAAAGCCAAATACTTCCGCACAGCAACAACATTAGTAGAGGACTAAGTCCAGCAGAGGACTGCGATAGGCTGTCTTGATTGATTAGATATCAGTAACTGGAGAGCAGTGCACAGTAAATAGGAATTAGTTTAAGATTCTATTAGAATTGAAATTCTATGTTAATAGACAAGAAGGTTTTTTAATTTAATGAATTTATAATTCGTACTTAATAGAGAGAACTTGTTGAACATAATCTTCAAAATGAAAGGACTCGGAACCAAGTCTCGGATATCTAAACCAAGTCTCGGATATCTATCATTTAAATTTATAAAAATAATTTCATTCTTCTATTTGCTATATATTCCATTATTATATCAAGAGGGAGGGACCACACTGATAAACTACTCCGTATAATGTTCTACCTAGTTAGTTCAGTAGTCAGTCAGTTAGTTAGTATTTTATATTAATTGAAAGTCAAAAACACCAAATTTGTTAAAAGAATTAAAATTAATTCCCTCTAGTTAAGCAATGATGTCTGAATTAGAAGACATTGATACTTGTGTAAAACTAAAGAAAAGAATATCTTTATACGCACCTTTAACGTAAACAGTAACACTGTACTGACGAGCGATAAAATAGTGACGAAAACAGCATATATCAGAAACCACGAACCCCTGAAATAAAAGCAAATAAAAAAAGAGTCAAGATAGTGTGAAAAGAGTTTAAACCTAAAATAATGGTTTTAACCCAGGACTAATACGTATTTTACTGGAATGGAAATGAGGGTAGAGTAATTGAACAAACTTAGCAGATCACTGTGTTTATCAAAGGCTATAAAATCCTGCTAAAGGCTGAAAGCTAACTCGTGAACAACCCAGCCTCCAACAATTCAGACCAAAGAGTCACGAGTAGGACTACCTGTTGCCCTATTAGAAGTAGGTCCAAAATATCAGCGTGCCGTACTCCGCGTGCATCATTCGAAGCGGGGGATCATCTTTCACTCTCACTGCACCTATTTCTGTGTAAGCAGGAAGGAGTAGACGTCAACCTAGCATCTCAGTGTCTTTCATCTCTAGACCACACCCGAGCTTCTTGAAATCTTGACATAAGGCGCGTGTGTTTTTAGTCGGCATGAGAATGACATACTCACCTCGTCAACATTCCTGATGGGTTAATTTCATAAGGATTTCTAAGCGGTTATAAGGGCAAAGTGTTATGTGGCAACATACCATTATGTTTTTACTTACCAATATGCAGAATCCTTCAGTCCCATGATCCTCATGCCTTCCCTGATCTTCTTTTCTTTCTCTCCAACGACAAGCATAAGTAAGTAAGTGATGAATTGTGACAATGTCATCACCATATACATTGGCATTATGACTCTAAAGATGACCAGCCAATCGCCCGTGTGTTGGCGTTTTGGGAACTGACGTAGGTCAATGCGTGGAGGTGGAATTTCTGCATTGGTATCCATCTGTAAATTCATTGCATAATAACAAAATTGATCGTTATGGAACAAAACTAATGAGAAAATTGGATGAATATAGGTGAGTCAGTTTTGGGTTCGAACAAGTTCGTACAAGAGTTTAGATTTCGATTTTCTTTTTTCTGTTAATTGCTGAAAGTAGTCATTCATTTCCTGAGCTTCTATCGATTATATTCAATACCTTCATACATACTTATTGTCACGCCTTTATCCCCGAAGGGGTAGACAGTCGCAAGTTGTTGCTACCTGTTGTTGATTTTTTTCAAGCCGCCCGTAAGGCCTTCAACTTGACTTAACGACTGCCATGTTAGGCAACCTGGGCCAACGGCTTCGTGCCTTCCGAAGCACCAAAACCCGCGCAAATGTAAATGCCACAAAGTGGTCACTCATCCGAGGATCAGCCATAGTGAAAGTTGCGTAACTCAGTAATCTTTTATGGAACACTGACTCCGCGGGGCCACGAGCGCTTCTATAGATATAATATAATATTTTATATAATAAGAAGTGCTCGTGGTCCCGCGGACTCATTGTTCTGTAAACGAACATTGCGTTAAGCAACTATCGCTATGGCTGGTCGTCGGATGGGTGACCACTTTGTGGCATTTACATTTGCGAGCGTTTCCGTGCTTCGGAAGGCACGTTAAACTGTTGGTCCCGGTTGCCAGTAAAATGGCGGTCGTTAAGCCTGGTTGAAGACCTTATAGGCGGCTTGAAAAATTTCAACAGCAGGTAGCCACAACCTGCGTCTGTCTATTTCAGCACGGCAATGGGCTCACCACCTATTACGTGAGACAGGAATCCACACGGTGAAAAGTGGGCATATAATATGCCTCTGCCACCCCTTCGGGGATAAGGCGTGATGGATATTTATTTATTTATTTATATTCAATACCTGCTATGTACAAAATTGTATATGTTGCAGTTTTCTTTAAACTACTTATGGTTATAAGAAAAATGAAACAATTACCTTTATTTTAATATAGTCGATGAGTGTCTGCAGAGCCAGAAATCCAGAATAATAATATTGCAAAACGGGGCAGCTGTCTTCTCGATGCATTTCGGAGAGAGGTATGAGCTGACCACCACGGGACCAGTCGAACGGCTGGTCTTTCACGGCACTCCGCTCCCTGCATTTGGCTGGAGAAGTCATGAGCGTTCGTGTGGATGGCGTTCCGATATGCGATGGATTTGTCCGGATTGTGTATCTGAAAGAAATATTGCATTTAATTTATTTTTTGTTATTGACATGAACTCATCTTTTTATTTAAAACAAAAACGAATGTTTAACAATCGGGTACTGAGTTTGATCATTGGGACTAATCCCACCCTCATTCCCATTACTGTGACTCCTGTTAACCAGGATCTACAGCAATGACCATGACCAGTAAGTCTGAGTTTGGTCAATCAACAATCTATCAACTTAAAAACTATCTTCACGCTGTATCCCTGACGAGGTAGTCAATCTATCAACTCTATCCAAAATTCAATGACACCACTGAATAGCTAAAGTATGAATGTATACAATAAATTTATTTTTTATCTAATGGCGACGGAATAGAACGGGATAGAAGCATTTTGTTGTTATTTTGCTGCGTATCAAGATTTCCAATTAGTATACTTATCCCTCGTAGAAGCTAAGACTTTGCTCAAGTTTCAAAAACATTACGCGTTATATAGTGTTGTTGAATTTTAATTCTAAACATTATTATACTTCATTCAGATAATGATATCAAAAAGCCTTAAAAGGACAGGTTGGTAAAATATAAGATTTACTATTCTTCATTGTACATATTATCCATTTGTCACTATTGGATTGTATAATCAATTATGATGATGTGTTTTAATTTAAACAGACATTTGAAAGAACAATTACTAATAACAAATTCATTGTAATGAAATGTTTAATTTGAAGAACAAAAATAAAACACCCAAATGGTAAGGTATCATCTCATTAGCTAGCATCAGTGAACTAAGGTTCAGACCTGAGAATGGTAATTGTTTAAGGCAATTTCTTTTGCGGTATGTGCTTCATGTATGGATGCATGAAAGGCACTTAAAGGGCCGTATTCCAGAACGTTTATCAATACTCAAGAAACACTTGAGAGTAGTATCTGCCACTTTTGTAGCCTAAGGTTCACTTTCTAAGTTTGCGTGCGGGAAAAGAGCGTGTCTTTCCCAGCTGCAAAAAGTACACTTAGAGCCAACCAAGACTGTTTAAAGTGGCACTCTAAACAGTCACAAAAGGACACCTTTACGGGTAGTCGGTACAAATCCCAAAGCCCACCTCAGTAATAGCTCACGCCTATGAGTGGTTCCTGAGGAATAAATTGAAAAAACAAGTAACGTCAATACCTGAGGGGCTCATTGCTGGAGGTAGGGTCCGTATGGAAGATGACGGCGATGGGAAAGCTCTTGGCGTCGTTATGGTATGCATCATTCAGCTCCGTCGTGTCGTTGTATTTGATCCACCTGATTGGGTGCTGATGCGACTCCGCCAACATGACGTTTATTTCATCAAGAAACCCCTGAAATCATAAAGAATATTAATCTCCCATTTCTCCACGATATAAACCTACTGGGATTGAGTCGTGCGTAGCTAAGTAAATCTAGTCAAGGCATGCAATAGATCGGGAATCTTGGGGGCTAACCTTCCGAGGGGCCAGCCGGGACTCCCATCCAGAGATAAATGAAAGGAAAACGTCTGGTTTTCGTTGGTAGGAGTCCGACAAAGCATCCATAAGGATCGATTTCCATACGAAAAATAGGCATGTAATAGATTGGGTACTTTCATTGGATATTAAAGTTTTACTTAAATAAAAGGGATAAATTATGAGATTAATTTTTACGATGCGCGCGCAGACCGTCACGAAAATCGGACACCATGAAATTAGCTGATAAATGTTTCCATGACAACTTGCAACTAAATTCAAAATAGTTTTCATTCTTTTGATGTCTTTTTTTTCTTACTAATTTATAATACCTTTTACAAACAAAGAGCTGTGGTATAGGTGATGAAATCATATTAGACTAAAAAAGCATTACTTCTAATGCGTGTATATAACTGCACACACACGTTTTTTGTCACTTATGACATACTTAATGATACCAGCGTTTGCGCCGACGTAGTGGAAATTTCCCGTACTCGTTTTTTCGGATGTTTTGTATTGTAGTGTTTAGGGTGTTTCACCCTAAATCCGAAAAAAATATTACTTAGTAATACAATAGAATGTATTCCCAACACCAACCATCGTTCCATTGGCATTAAGCCAATCTGCAACTACAGCTACGGAATGGTTTTCGGGAAACGCATCATGATGAATCCTTAACAACTGGCCAGGTTTCCGCACCTCCGGAAAGTTGGGATTTGGCACCAACATTTTCAGGAACAGCAACACCCCAAGAGAATATAAAGGGACGAGCACCTCCTACAAATGAAACAAATATAAACTGGTCATACTCTTAAATGACGATTATAATATGGTGAAGAATTTCAGCTTATTTTGATACGGTTCAGGTAGTTCAGTGGCTAAAACATTGCCCTGGTTAGGAAAAGGTCACGGGTTTAATCCCCGTCTTGAATCAATTTGTCTTTTTTCACTTTATTAAAAAAATCAATGGATACATATTATCCAGTTACCATGTTTTTTTATTAAATCGCTTCTTCTTGTACGCCTCTCTCTCTCTCTCTCTCTTTCCTTTATCTTAATGTATTCCCAATTGCCTTCAAATCTTACCTAGATTTGAACCCTGGGGTCCTCTTATGTTTAGCTACTGACGAGCGACGGACGAAGGGTGTTTTCGGCCAACAGATCATCGGCGAAATGTAATATGGCGAACCGACGACGGGCGAAGAGTGTTTTCGACGAACCGTTCATGTGCGAACGATAAAATGTAGAACCGACGACGGACTAAGGGTGTTTTCAGTAAACAGTTTATCGGACAAGAGTAATTCGGCATAAATTCTACACTCAGGCGCTGTTATCATTTGACTGTAGCTTTTCGACATTCTTAAGAGTGACTGCCGATTGACCTCCCAACCCTATAAGGACTTCTGCACCGTTACATTGTCAGTTGTACCTTTTTACCAACCAACGCCTTGCCTTCTGACGCACGGAAACGCTTGTATATAGAAATGCCACAAAGCCCATCCGTGATCAGCCATAGTGAAAAATGCTTAACACAGTGATTGTTTACAGAACACTTAGCTAACGAGGCTATTACGTGCGCTTCTAGCAATACTGGGACATTTTGTGGGACATTTTTTTTAAACACCGCCGTCTAGCCCAAAGTAAGCTAATATAAGCGTATGTTATGGTATCTAGATGACTGATAAATATACTTATATATTTCTAAACACATACATACTATACATAGGACACATTCAAACTTCTCACTACAGGGGATGCCGACGACCGTGCGAAGTGGAGGAGAAAATGTAGGAAAGCGGACCCCGGGCGTCGCGAGACGCAACTGGGACAGACGCTCGGATGAAGATGATGATATAGGACACATTCAAACTCCGAAACAAACATTTACTATTAAATGAGTAACTGTATTACAAACCGCAAGCGTTTTTCTGGTATCACGCTTCTTAAGCAGCAGGTTCCTGATAACGGTGGCCCAGAGCTGCGGCCAGAAGCTGGCCGGTGGTCTGGTCCCCATCGCGCCCCGCAGTCTGCTACCTACTGCTACGCAGTCCAGCTCGCTTGCCTCCTTCTCTCCACATTTCCTGGAAAGACATTGAAAATTTATTGACTATAGTGTCACCCTCATGCCAATTCAGTATTGGTGGAAAATATGAATGTGCGTATCAGTTGTCTAGACTCCATAGGACAAGCTTATATTAGTTCAATTTGGGCTAGATGACGCTGTGTTGTTTGATAATGTTCCAAGATATTAATTTATTTTATTTATATATTTATTTAGTCTGAGACTACCAGGTCTTTAATTGGTCGTGCTAATTAGTGTCTAGCACATAAGACCTTTTAGCCTTTTTGTTATCACCTCACTAAAAAGGCAACGGGTTCAAAATTTATTCCAAATTTAACATCTAAAATAGACACATTTTATTTTATTAAATTTATTCGGCCCTTTAGACCCACCCCAGTTCCGTGCTTCGGAAGGCACGTAAAGCCGTTGGTCCCGGTTGCCAATAAAATGGCAGTCGTTAAGCCAAGTTGAAGGCCTTATGGGCGGCTTAAAAAATTTCAACAGCAGGTCGCCGTAGCATGCGCCTGTCCATTTCAACACGGCAATGGGCTCACCACCTGTTACGTGGGACAAAAATGCATACGGTGAAATGTGGGCGTTTAATATGCCTCTGCCTACCCCTTCGGAGATAAAGGCGTGACAATATGTATGTATGTATGTATGTATATTTATTTATGGGAGTTAGGGTCGGCACCGATTTCTGGTGTTTCAAACGTCTTAGGTGGGCGGTAAGCTTGTCTTCGACCTTAATTGTATAAAAATAAACCTGTATAGGATGTCTTTGATATAAATTTTGGTAGAAGTTCCAAAAAACAAATAATTATACCATCAGATATTAACGAACCTTCTATTCCTCAAGTCTTACTTAATGCACATTACTTTTATTATATTAATACAGTAAGTTTGAACATTCATCAGTCGCATTTCATTAGCTAATGGTAGATCATTGTTTCAATCCAATGTAGCTTCAATTGTATTGGATTGTGCGGCAGTAAAGACTATTTATGAGCGACTTAATTACATCGTAGAACAGCGATGGCGAACCTTTAGGTATCAGCGTGGAATTATTCCAAAATAATAAATAATTATAAAGTTATCTTTCATAAGAGAATGAAAATTACTACTAAAGGGCAAAACTACTGGGAAACCAGCTCCGGGTCTGACCCGCGATGGTCAAACTGTCGTCGCACCGCTCGACAGCCCTATCGCTCACGCTAGTGTTGCCATCTGTCGCCTTACGGGCTTTTCATGTCTATGATGACTGTCCACTTACTTAGTGAGTTGACAAGTCACACTCTACCAGTATTTAAAAAAAAAAATATAAAAATGGCAGACGCTCTCTTCCTATATAGCTTAGGACGCCCAATCCATTTAACCCCCAAACCAATAACCCATTTCAGAGTTAGCATATTGTACAATAGTTTAACTTCCATTGGAGGTGGCCCATTACCGTTCTTCTGCATAAAGTGGGCGTGGATTGTCTGCAGTAAGGGATCTTTTTCTATTAGATCAATATTCTGAAAGGGCCACCGCGTGTTGGACCAATATGTTCACATGTAAGCATACCAAAAAGACCGGGTATCTTCGTAAGAAAAAAAGAAGATATCCGAGAAAAATAAGAGACATAATTTAAATAACAATAAATTTCGAAGCACATAAATGCTTTAAACGGTCACTCTTCTCATGACTACTCTTAACTTAGGATGTAAAACGCAGTGTTTGTTGGTTTACGCGGGAAAGTCGACAAGTGCGGACGCTTGCTGTATATTATTTTCTAAAACTAGTGCATTTATCTTGTTTTATGTGCGGGAGTGGTAATTTCGTGCTATAGTGAAAGACAATGATATATTCAGTGAAATGCTATTTTCTATTTTGCCACGTAACTCCACTGAAAACCTCAGTATAACAATCACCATTATACTGGGGTGAGACTGACCTGACTTAAGACTAGACTTGACTAAGACGTAGAGGACTGGAACATTTTAGATATTAAGAAAGAATATTGGAAAAATATCAATTAGATATTGTTAAAAGGTCTTAAAATAATTCAAAAAAAAAATAGCAAGATTTGTTTACAGAACACTTGAGCTAGCGAGTCTACCAAGCAAAGAGTATAACAAGTATGCTACCAAGGCTTTAAATTATTGGAATGTAGTGACTGCGTAGTGAACTCAAGTAACAGCAATTTATCTCATATAGAAGTAATCGTCCACTTGAGATCCGATAGAGAGTTCAAAAGATCGTGTTTCGCCCTTTCATCGTAACTCGACCCTTTGGATTCACATATCTTATATAATATGATTGCTACATGAAAGGCACACATCGGCAAACTGTAGGAGTCAATTTCGGCTTATGTATGTCGATCCAATCGAAGACCTTTTGGGAAAAAGTTCAGGACAAGAATACCTACCCTTAACCGACATATTACTGAAATCAAACATAGCTCACACAGGATTCGTAATGTACCATTAACGTGGTGCTTCCCGTTTTTTCTATAATGTGTACACCTAGTTACCAGGCGTGACGTTCTTTTTTCAACTCTCTCAAATTACTTATGTTTAATTTCGATACATACGAGTTCCAAGAAATTCTTCTTGGAATTTGTTCGTAGCGAAAAGTCTTCTTCTTCCTCTTGGAGTGCCTCTCTACATCTGAAGTCACCGTCAGTTCTGCGAATCGCTTCTTGTCTCTCGCGAGGCAAAAAAGTTTCTCTACGTTGGTGATACCGGTCCATTGCCTGATGTTGCGGAGTCAATATAGCTTTTTTTCTTCCGACGCCTCTTTTCCCCTCAATCTTACTCATCATAATTGTCTGGAGAAGATGGTTGCGCTCATGTCTCAATACATGTCCCAGATAAGCTACCTTTCTATATAAATTAGGCAGTAAGTTTTGATGTGCGAAAATTTGGCTCCTCCTAGCTGTTTGTGCCTAACCGTTTGCCACAACAAATTGTTCCCGAGAGAAGTAGTGTAAATATGTGTTAATCCATGGTGTCATTATCTGAATCAAATCGACATTGTTGAAGTATTCCAAGAATTTTCAATGCGCCCGTTGGACGCTGCATTAGAAACGGTCGTGGTCCCGAGGACTCAGTGTTCTGTAAACGATCACTGCGTTAAACTTTCGCTATGGCTGGTCACGGTTGAACACTTTGTCGCATTTACATTTTCGTGCGTTTCCATGCTTCGAAAGGCACGTTAAGCCGTTGGTCCCGGTTGCTAGTAACATGGCGGACGTTACGTCAAGTTGAATGCCTTAGGCTCGAAAAATTTCAACAGCAGCATAAAATATGCCTCTGCCACCCCTTCGGGGATAATGCGTGATAGACAAATGAAAAAAAAATATCTACATCTTTTATTTTAGGCACTACAAATTAGTTTTTAGTTGGATAATAACATCACATCACAGAATAATTAATATACAGTTGCTCAACGAAGTTACCTGTCCCTAACTCTGACAGAAATCTACTGCCAATTAAATAATCAATACTGGGCTTCCCCACGTGACAACCGACTTAAAATCGCCCCTTATAACTACCCCTGCTATACAATATGCTCGACATCCGGGCGCCGGCACACCCTTCCAATTTTGGCGTAGGGTTCTGGTAGTCCATTTGCGTATAATTCTAATGGAAATATTTTAATGCCTCTTTTGTCATGGCCAGTTCGATACCTTACTTCGTCAAGTTACTTAAACCGTCGGCCTATTGCGTGATATTTGTAATAGTATTCCTTAGAATAAACAGAATAATTACTGAATAAATAAATCAAATTTAAATAATAAATAATATGTTTTAAATCGTTGCTAAAACAAGATTTTATAAATATATTAATTCTTAAAAATATATTACTTAATTCTTTGAATTTTTTTAATAAGGGATTTTTTATATCTCAGCAAATTGGAAACGATTAATGAATCTGCAGGAAGCGAAACATGCAAAGCATGAATTTTGAATTAAAATTTGCAATTGAGCGCTAAAAATTTCACTTTTAGGGTAGAGGTGAAGTCCACACTGTATCTTCGTTAAGCTCCTGATACTTGTAGAGGGATAGTCCGGTATCATTAATATACAACATGCTAAAAATGTACTTTGGACGATGATCTTGTATTTGGCTACATACCAGACATGCGTTGCATGATAATCATGACACGATGACATCAAAGGGTACAATTAGAACGAATGTAATATTTATCATTACTCGTTTTAATTATCACTGTTGCATTTCCTAATAGCTAGTTTTATAATGTTTTTGGAACCTGGACAAGGAAATCACAGGAAGGTCCACTTGAACTAGGCAGCATTCAGCAAACTGCGTTGAGTTTTCTATTCCCCTATACCACAATGTCTGAAGACGAAGATGTACAACCAGTGCGTTCTACCGGTTATGACTTACAGTGCCGAGACGTGGACACTTACGGTGGGGTAGTCTATGCCCTCAAGGTTGCACAACGGGCTATGGAGCGTGCTATGCTTGGGGTGTTTTTTTAGGGATAAACTCCGAAATGCGGTTATCCGTCAGAGAACTAGGTTGGTCGACAAAGCTTGTAGAGTAAGCACGTTGGCTGGCCACTTCTATAGAAGAACTGCTGGCCGATGGAGCAAACGAGTTCTGGAGTGGAGACCGCGACTCGGCAAACGTACGGTAGGACGACACCCTGCCAGATAGACCGACGACCTGGAAAGGTCCGCAGGGAGGGACTGGATGCGAAGGCGCAGGACTGTGTGTTGTGGCGTAAACTGGGAGAGCCCTGCGTCCAGCAGTGGACTGCCATAGGCTGATTTGATTGATTGATCATGTTTTTATCAACTCGTTTACTTGTATATATGTCCAGGTAAGAATTTTGTAACTGATTTGAAATTAACTTCCAAAGGATATAGATACTTGAAATTATGACCATAGCTCAGGAGTGAATCACAATGCATGAAAATGTAAAAAAAGAATAAGCATTTTATTTAGGGATCCGTTCGTCAAAAGGCAAACCCTTATATGGTCACTTTGTTGTCTGTCTGTCTCTATGCCAAAACCCTTTATATCGGTAACGCGTTAAGGTATTGAGTTAAATTTAAGACTGTTTACAAGTCTAGTAAGCTGTGAATAACTCAAACTTCTAAGATTACGTAAAAAACGTTACGGTCACTTATGATAATTTTGTGTTGGATAGCCCATTTATCGAGAAAGGCTATGTATCATTACTTAATCGGGCAAATTTTAATGCATTATTGTAGAATTTTTAAGCGACGGGATTAAATAGGTGCGACGTGAGCTCGAAGTATGTCACGGGCAAAGCCAGGGGAATCACCTATATTTGTTTCGGAGTTTGAGTGTATGCTTTGTGTAATATGTATGAATTTGTAAATATTAAAGTACTAGCTTTCCCGCCCGGCTTCGCCCGTGACATTATTCGAACCCCGTGGCACCCATTTAATCCCCTTGTTTATTAATTTCACACGGAATCGCCCGTGTAGAGCACACCAATTTTCAGGTCAAATCGGTATAGCCGTTGTTGAGTTATAAATAGTGTAACTAACACGACTTTCTTTTATATATATAGATGTTTATTAGTTGTCAATATTCGTATTTCAATCCTGACAACTATAAACATACTTTGGTAGCAACTGTTGCTACTTCAAGTTACTATAAATTTTATATGGCAAGTTAAGTTTTTGAGCCGTTTGAGGTCGAGACTTTAGGATCATGGGGTCCAAGCGCTCATTACATTTTTCATGATATTGTAAAGCGTCTGATTGACCAGAAGGCTGGTTTCTTTTTCGTACAAAGGTTAAGCATTGACATACAACGTGGCAATGCTGTAAGTCTTCTGGGAACGCTACCACATGAGGACTGCGATGCGAAGAAATTTGATGACGCATGTTAAGTAGTGAGTTTTTAGTTATTTTTAGTTAGCTTAGTTTAAAATTAATTAATTAACGAACTTCTGTTGATGTGCTTATAAATAAAACATTAATAAAGTACATGGCAAGTTCACTTATAAGCATTCGAGTCATTACTTCTAAATCCTTGATAAACAATAAAAGTTTCATGTCTCAAGTTCAGAGCGAACGGCTGCACGTTGGGCGCCACTAATGACTTTTAACCCAATAGTAACAAACCGATTATCCGAAATCGAAACCGAAAATCTCCAGGGTCCAAGCGCTCGTGGCCCCGCGGTTTCAGCGTTCGGTAAACGATCACTGAGGTACGCAGCTTTTACTATGGCTGGTCGTCGGATGGGTGACCACTTTGTGGCATTTACATTTGCGAGCGTTTCCGTGCTTCGGAAGGCACGTTAAACTGTTGGTCCCGGTTGCCAATAAAATGGCAGTCGTTAAGCCAAGTTGAAGGCCTTATGGGCGGCTTAAAAAATTTCAACAGCAGGTCGCCGTAGCATGCGCCTGTCCATTTCAACACGGCAATGGGCTCACCACCTGTTACGTGGGACAAAAATGCATACGGTGAAATGTGGGCGTTTAATATGCCTCTGCCTACCCCTTCGGAGATAAAGGCGTGACAATATGTATGTATGTATGTATGTATATTTATTTATGGGAGTTAGGGTCGGCACCGATTTCTGGTGTTTCAAACGTCTTAGGTGGGCGGTAAGCTTGTCTTCGACCTTAATTGTATAAAAATAAACCTGTATAGGATGTCTTTGATATAAATTTTGGTAGAAGTTCCAAAAAACAAATAATTATACCATCAGATATTAACGAACCTTCTATTCCTCAAGTCTTACTTAATGCACATTACTTTTATTATATTAATACAGTAAGTTTGAACATTCATCAGTCGCATTTCATTAGCTAATGGTAGATCATTGTTTCAATCCAATGTAGCTTCAATTGTATTGGATTGTGCGGCAGTAAAGACTATTTATGAGCGACTTAATTACATCGTAGAACAGCGATGGCGAACCTTTAGGTATCAGCGTGGAATTATTCCAAAATAATAAATAATTATAAAGTTATCTTTCATAAGAGAATGAAAATTACTACTAAAGGGCAAAACTACTGGGAAACCAGCTCCGGGTCTGACCCGCGATGGTCAAACTGTCGTCGCACCGCTCGACAGCCCTATCGCTCACGCTAGTGTTGCCATCTGTCGCCTTACGGGCTTTTCATGTCTATGATGACTGTCCACTTACTTAGTGAGTTGACAAGTCACACTCTACCAGTATTTAAAAAAAAAAATATAAAAATGGCAGACGCTCTCTTCCTATATAGCTTAGGACGCCCAATCCATTTAACCCCCAAACCAATAACCCATTTCAGAGTTAGCATATTGTACAATAGTTTAACTTCCATTGGAGGTGGCCCATTACCGTTCTTCTGCATAAAGTGGGCGTGGATTGTCTGCAGTAAGGGATCTTTTTCTATTAGATCAATATTCTGAAAGGGCCACCGCGTGTTGGACCAATATGTTCACATGTAAGCATACCAAAAAGACCGGGTATCTTCGTAAGAAAAAAAGAAGATATCCGAGAAAAATAAGAGACATAATTTAAATAACAATAAATTTCGAAGCACATAAATGCTTTAAACGGTCACTCTTCTCATGACTACTCTTAACTTAGGATGTAAAACGCAGTGTTTGTTGGTTTACGCGGGAAAGTCGACAAGTGCGGACGCTTGCTGTATATTATTTTCTAAAACTAGTGCATTTATCTTGTTTTATGTGCGGGAGTGGTAATTTCGTGCTATAGTGAAAGACAATGATATATTCAGTGAAATGCTATTTTCTATTTTGCCACGTAACTCCACTGAAAACCTCAGTATAACAATCACCATTATACTGGGGTGAGACTGACCTGACTTAAGACTAGACTTGACTAAGACGTAGAGGACTGGAACATTTTAGATATTAAGAAAGAATATTGGAAAAATATCAATTAGATATGGTTAAAAGGTCTCAAAATAATTAAAAAAAAAATAGCAAGATTTGTTTACAGAACACTTGAGCTAGCGAGTCTACCAAGCAAAGAGTATAACAAGTATGCTACCAAGGCTTTAAATTATTGGAATGTAGTGACTGCGTAGTGAACTCAAGTAACAGCAATTTATCTCATATAGAAGTAATCGTCCTCTTGAGATCCGATAGAGAGTTCAAAAGATCGTGTTTCGCCCTTTCATCGTAACTCGACCCTTTGGATTCACATATCTTATATAATATGATTGCTACATGAAAGGCACACATCGGCAAACTGTAGGAGTCAATTTCGGCTTATGTATGTCGATCCAATCGAAGACCTTTTGGGAAAAAGTTCAGGACAAGAATACCTACCCTTAACCGACATATTACTGAAATCAAACATAGCTCACACAGGATTCGTAATGTACCATTAACGTGGTGCTTCCCGTTTTTTCTATAATGTGTACACCTAGTTACCAGGCGTGACGTTCTTTTTTCAACTCTCTCAAATTACTTATGTTTAATTTCGATACATACGAGTTCCAAGAAATTCTTCTTGGAATTTGTTCGTAGCGAAAAGTCTTCTTCTTCCTCTTGGAGTGCCTCTCTACATCTGAAGTCACCGTCAGTTCTGCGAATCGCTTCTTGTCTCTCGCGAGGCAAAAAAGTTTCTCTACGTTGGTGATACCGGTCCATTGCCTGATGTTGCGGAGTCAATATAGCTTTTTTTCTTCCGACGCCTCTTTTCCCCTCAATCTTACTCATCATAATTGTCTGGAGAAGATGGTTGCGCTCATGTCTCAATACATGTCCCAGATAAGCTACCTTTCTATATAAATTAGGCAGTAAGTTTTGATGTGCGAAAATTTGGCTCCTCCTAGCTGTTTGTGCCTAACCGTTTGCCACAACAAATTGTTCCCGAGAGAAGTAGTGTAAATATGTGTTAATCCATGGTGTCATTATCTGAATCAAATCGACATTGTTGAAGTATTCCAAGAATTTTCAATGCGCCCGTTGGACGCTGCATTAGAAACGGTCGTGGTCCCGAGGACTCAGTGTTCTGTAAACGATCACTGCGTTAAACTTTCGCTATGGCTGGTCACGGTTGAACACTTTGTCGCATTTACATTTTCGTGCGTTTCCATGCTTCGAAAGGCACGTTAAGCCGTTGGTCCCGGTTGCTAGTAACATGGCGGACGTTACGTCAAGTTGAATGCCTTAGGCTCGAAAAATTTCAACAGCAGCATAAAATATGCCTCTGCCACCCCTTCGGGGATAATGCGTGATAGACAAATGAAAAAAAAATATCTACATCTTTTATTTTAGGCACTACAAATTAGTTTTTAGTTGGATAATAACATCACATCACAGAATAATTAATATACAGTTGCTCAACGAAGTTACCTGTCCCTAACTCTGACAGAAATCTACTGCCAATTAAATAATCAATACTGGGCTTCCCCACGTGACAACCGACTTAAAATCGCCCCTTATAACTACCCCTGCTATACAATATGCTCGACATCCGGGCGCCGGCACACCCTTCCAATTTTGGCGTAGGGTTCTGGTAGTCCATTTGCGTATAATTCTAATGGAAATATTTTAATGCCTCTTTTGTCATGGCCAGTTCGATACCTTACTTCGTCAAGTTACTTAAACCGTCGGCCTATTGCGTGATATTTGTAATAGTATTCCTTAGAATAAACAGAATAATTACTGAATAAATAAATCAAATTTAAATAATAAATAATATGTTTTAAATCGTTGCTAAAACAAGATTTTATAAATATATTAATTCTTAAAAATATATTACTTAATTCTTTGAATTTTTTTAATAAGGGATTTTTTATATCTCAGCAAATTGGAAACGATTAATGAATCTGCAGGAAGCGAAACATGCAAAGCATGAATTTTGAATTAAAATTTGCAATTGAGCGCTAAAAATTTCACTTTTAGGGTAGAGGTGAAGTCCACACTGTATCTTCGTTAAGCTCCTGATACTTGTAGAGGGATAGTCCGGTATCATTAATATACAACATGCTAAAAATGTACTTTGGACGATGATCTTGTATTTGGCTACATACCAGACATGCGTTGCATGATAATCATGACACGATGACATCAAAGGGTACAATTAGAACGAATGTAATATTTATCATTACTCGTTTTAATTATCACTGTTGCATTTCCTAATAGCTAGTTTTATAATGTTTTTGGAACCTGGACAAGGAAATCACAGGAAGGTCCACTTGAACTAGGCAGCATTCAGCAAACTGCGTTGAGTTTTCTATTCCCCTATACCACAATGTCTGAAGACGAAGATGTACAACCAGTGCGTTCTACCGGTTATGACTTACAGTGCCGAGACGTGGACACTTACGGTGGGGTAGTCTATGCCCTCAAGGTTGCACAACGGGCTATGGAGCGTGCTATGCTTGGGGTGTTTTTTTAGGGATAAACTCCGAAATGCGGTTATCCGTCAGAGAACTAGGTTGGTCGACAAAGCTTGTAGAGTAAGCACGTTGGCTGGCCACTTCTATAGAAGAACTGCTGGCCGATGGAGCAAACGAGTTCTGGAGTGGAGACCGCGACTCGGCAAACGTACGGTAGGACGACACCCTGCCAGATAGACCGACGACCTGGAAAGGTCCGCAGGGAGGGACTGGATGCGAAGGCGCAGGACTGTGTGTTGTGGCGTAAACTGGGAGAGCCCTGCGTCCAGCAGTGGACTGCCATAGGCTGATTTGATTGATTGATCATGTTTTTATCAACTCGTTTACTTGTATATATGTCCAGGTAAGAATTTTGTAACTGATTTGAAATTAACTTCCAAAGGATATAGATACTTGAAATTATGACCATAGCTCAGGAGTGAATCACAATGCATGAAAATGTAAAAAAAGAATAAGCATTTTATTTAGGGATCCGTTCGTCAAAAGGCAAACCCTTATATGGTCACTTTGTTGTCTGTCTGTCTCTATGCCAAAACCCTTTATATCGGTAACGCGTTAAGGTATTGAGTTAAATTTAAGACTGTTTACAAGTCTAGTAAGCTGTGAATAACTCAAACTTCTAAGATTACGTAAAAAACGTTACGGTCACTTATGATAATTTTGTGTTGGATAGCCCATTTATCGAGAAAGGCTATGTATCATTACTTAATCGGGCAAATTTTAATGCATTATTGTAGAATTTTTAAGCGACGGGATTAAATAGGTGCGACGTGAGCTCGAAGTATGTCACGTGCAAAGCCAGGGGAATCACCTATATTTGTTTCGGAGTTTGAGTGTATGCTTTGTGTAATATGTATGAATTTGTAAATATTAAAGTACTAGCTTTCCCGCCCGGCTTCGCCCGTGACATTATTCGAACCCCGTGGCACCCATTTAATCCCCTTGTTTATTAATTTCACACGGAATCGCCCGTGTAGAGCACACCAATTTTCAGGTCAAATCGGTATAGCCGTTGTTGAGTTATAAATAGTGTAACTAACACGACTTTCTTTTATATATATAGATGTTTATTAGTTGTCAATATTCGTATTTCAATCCTGACAACTATAAACATACTTTGGTAGCAACTGTTGCTACTTCAAGTTACTATAAATTTTATATGGCAAGTTAAGTTTTTGAGCCGTTTGAGGTCGAGACTTTAGGATCATGGGGTCCAAGCGCTCATTACATTTTTCATGATATTGTAAAGCGTCTGATTGACCAGAAGGCTGGTTTCTTTTTCGTACAAAGGTTAAGCATTGACATACAACGTGGCAATGCTGTAAGTCTTCTGGGAACGCTACCACATGAGGACTGCGATGCGAAGAAATTTGATGACGCATGTTAAGTAGTGAGTTTTTAGTTATTTTTAGTTAGCTTAGTTTAAAATTAATTAATTAACGAACTTCTGTTGATGTGCTTATAAATAAAACATTAATAAAGTACATGGCAAGTTCACTTATAAGCATTCGAGTCATTACTTCTAAATCCTTGATAAACAATAAAAGTTTCATGTCTCAAGTTCAGAGCGAACGGCTGCACGTTGGGCGCCACTAATGACTTTTAACCCAATAGTAACAAACCGATTATCCGAAATCGAAACCGAAAATCTCCAGGGTCCAAGCGTCTTCACCTTTTATCTGTGCGATAATAAGTGACGAGACAACGACACATACGTCCTTATGGAGTTGGAACATCAGACGGCAGTGGCTCCTAACAATGCCGAAAATCGAAAACCAAATACTGCTCCTAGAAGTCAAATATAAGAGGACCCCATTCTTCAAATCCTACATGGATTTGAAGAATGGGGTTTGGAAACAACTGAGAATACACTACGAATACTTTTTTGTACTTAATTATTTTATGGCCTGGTTACTAAGACCTTTTGGCCATATCCTAATTCATATTTCTTCAATCTTCTTCCGTCTCCGTTGAAGCCAAGGTCAGTCTCACCCCAGTATAATAGAGGTTTTCAGTGGATTTTACGCGGCAAGATAGAAAATAGCATTTCACTGCATATTATATCATTATATTTCAATATGGCACGTTAACACAACTTTTATGTCCAATAAATCACCACTCCCGCACTTAAAACAAGCATCCGAACTTATAAATTTTCCACTAAGTTCAAGAGAAAAATTTAGAATTTTTTTTAGTATTGTAATGGACAAGAAAAAAAATGTTTATTAAAATCCAAATCTACCTATAGCTAATAAGGTTATTAATTATTAATTATTAATTTTTAAATTTTCATATTTTAAGGTTAGCTAATAAGTATCATACTATGTTATCTTGGCTATATAGTTTGACCCTCAACTGATATACCGCTCTTTAAAAACGAAATTATACGCAAGCGGTACAGCGGTTGCGGTGAAAATTCTACTAATATTATAAACGCGAAAATTTGTAAGTATGGATATTTGTTACTTTTTCACACAAAATCTACTGATTGGATTTTTATGAAACTTTACAATAATATAGCTTACCTACACATCAGAATAACACACAGGCTACTTTTTATCCCGGTAATAAGTTCCTGTGGGAAACGAGAACGGGAAAACTTCACAACGCATGCGGAGCCGCGGGCGTCAACTAGTATAACATAAAATCTAAACGCATGAAACAAATACCTATCAAGTACACCATTTATAACTGCCGAACGGGTTGCCTGATTTTAATGATCCCTACTTCGTTGAATTTGACCTTACTCCAAATAGTAAATTAAGTAAGAAAAATCAGAAAATATCATGAAAAAGGGTTTGAAAGTCATACATTTTCTATGAAAATGAATTTTAAGGCAGTGCAAAGCTCACCAGGGTCACTAGAATTCTCTAATCAAGGTTAGTACTTGAAATAAATCTACAACAGTATTTAGCATCGACAATAATGAAGGCCTCAGCAGTAATAAAACCTTATCGCAGGGCTAATATTTCGCTAGTCGCTGATTAATCAGATAACATCACAGCCGAAATCCTATAAAGGCGGTGATCAGATCGACGAGTGACGTCAGCGCTGTGTTCACTTGTTTTACTCAATCGATACTGTAAGGTCGCCAAGAGTCTATGTGCGTTCCTTTACATAACCACAGAATAAAAAGATACCAGTAGTGCAAATGTAGACAACGTACAACATTACTTTTATTTAGTTAATCATATAGACTTTTTTATTGAAACACAACACGCAACTCAACAAACAGACAACTGAACGAATTTAACGTACATTTATACTAACTTTTTCATAGGTATTTAGCTCGCTAAATTGACATCGATCGTCTTATTGAAAGCCTTGGGAACATCCAGCGAATTAAGCAGCACTCTCAGTCTACTGGACTATTGTTAGTGACTCTTAAGTTGGCAGCCCAATGATGTCCCCTTGACTCTCCGCTTGAAGAACCTGATGTTGTTAGAGGAGAGCAACATGTGCGTCGACAGAGCGTTCCAGTTTCTATGGTTTCACAGGGAAACAATGTTTTGAATGACTTTGGAGAAAATTCTTTCTCCACTTTATGAGAGTGGCACTTCTCCCCAACACACATTATTTGTAATCGAAAAGGAGCGGGTGGTATTTAGTTGAACGGCTGCCAGTTATAGGCAGTTGTTAAATCTAGTTAAATTCTTTTTGAAAAGGAACTGGACCATGTAAAATTTAAAAAAAGCAATTCGTTTCAGTGCGACATAAGGTTTATCATCTATTACGTAGGCCAAAATACGAATTTTGAAATGCGAGTATATAATATGCTTCTGCTAATATAGGTAGGGAAAAAGTCTTGGATTATATGTATGTAATGATATAAAAATATCTTACGATATTAATATTATGAAATGCCTCTCACTTGTGAAGCAAAATTTGATACCTATATGAAAATTGACATCCAAGTATCAAAGGCATCTAAATTACCATATTTTATGAATTTAGATGATTTAGCTTCCTGTCTAATATCATTTCTGCATGTCAAAGTACTATAAATCAAATGATGTTCTTATATATTCTGTAGTAACATACCAATACATTAAAGTATCGACTAAATCACACGCAAAACGTGTTAGCCTATAATCTCTATAGTTCAATGTATCTACGAAAATATATTATATATTAATTGTAGGGTTACCGCCCTTTTTATACGATACATATTTAAGTAAGTAGGTAAGTTACGTGGATAATTTCTACGTACGTTCTTGAAAAATGATATTTTTGAAACTACCATTTACTTAAAACAATAAGTAAATGGTAGTTTCAAAAAAATCATAGATTTATTGTGGGACAAGAAATCGATATTATGGTCGAAAATCCAATTTTCAAATACATACAATTCAGTCTAAATTAGCATAATTATTTAAAATGATAAAGTAAAATTAAAGATCTTCTTTATGTGTCGGCCCGTTTCAGTTGCTCACTGTAAGACGCCAGCGCCGTCCATGATTATTTTATTGAGTACAATTTTAATGTTGCTATAACCCATAAAATAATTTAAAAATATTAATTATAATATGAGCAAAAAAAAAATTAATACGATTTAAAAATTACGCATACTTTGCATTAAAATTGTAAAGATAAATATGGTTGCTAAAAGTTATTCTAAGGTAGGTAGATGCTTTATGATGATGATAATGAGGTAGGAGCTTTATGGAAATTTTTAACATAAAACTTTTTAAATTTTGTATAAATATGAATGAGTTTTATCATACTTACTTATAACTTTTGAATTTATACGAAATACTTATAAAAAGGACAATTTTGTAAAGATTTGACTCACTTTGTTTTGTTAGTTCTTATTAAGGATTAAGGAATATATTCCTAAAAATCATAATAAAACTATACTTACTCAGAAATATTGTTGAACTGAAATTATTTATACTATGTACCTGTTTACCATTCAAATGGCGTTACAGCTGACACTAATAAATTCAGTGAAGCGTAACTAGCTGTGTAGATTTGTGCTGCGTGATTCCACTCCACTGGTTCATAGTGATGATACTTATACTAGTTTCACTACTATTATTCGACCACAAACGAAAGATTTATTCAATATTTCTCACAACAGAACAGAATTATACAGAAGACATTCTTCTAAAGACTTCTTCATTCATTGGAATTCAATATCTTAAAAATTAATTTACCCAATGCACTTCTCATAATGACTTATAAAACGAATCAGACATTTGTAACTTTACTAAAGTAATAATCAAAACCGTAGAATAAGACCCGTCAACATCTAACACTGAACCTGGTTAGATATAAATTCTAAAAACCAATAAAAATATTGCCAAAGGCCCATTGAATTTCTCTAACAATGGTACAATAAAATTCTTTCCATTTTCTACGATCTCTTAAAATAAACAAAATAAGTTCATAACAATAATCAACCATTGATTCGTGTTTGTTGTGGATAAATAATCCAAACTATTCTATCGCAATTTGCTTCTGTTCAGTGTAATATTAGACGAATTGTCGGACAGCATCAGAAACCCACATGAGCAGCCTCCATGGTTGCTCATGTATGCTGACGATATTGCGCTGGCAGACGCGGACAGGGGCAGATTGGTGCGACGTGTAAAGTCGTGGAAGGAGACGCTTGAGAACGGCGGTCTGAAACTAAATGTGGCGAAGACCGAGTACTTGGCACTAAACTCGACAGATCCCACATCCGTCCGCATAGGCGGTGATTTGGTCGAGCGCACGGACCAGGTTAAATACCTGGGATCTGTTTTTCACACGTCCAGTGACATCGACTGCGATGTCATGTCACGCATTGCTGCCGCGTGGGCCAAATGGCGGGAGATGACCGGTGTCATTTGTGACCCTAAAATGCCGATCCGGTTGAAGGGACAGGTCTACAAAACCATTATTAGACCTGTCCTTTTACATGGCAGTGAGACGTGGCCGATATTGGAACGACACAAGCAGGAGCTGCGTGTCACGGAAATGAAGATGCTGCGGTGGATGTGTGGGGTCACGCGGCAGCCTTCACGTCCGTGATATTGCAGACAAGTTGCAAGAGTGTCGCCTTCGTTGGTATGGTCACGTCTTGCGGCAACCGCCGGGCTACGTAGGTAACAAATGTCTGGCCATGTCAGCCCCGCCGGGTCCCGGTAAGAGGGGAAGACCCAAGAAGTGCTGGCTTGACGTCGTAAGGGATGACATGCGTGCCAATGGTCTCACTACAGGGGATGCCGAAGACCGTGCGAAGTGGAGGAGAAAATGTAGGAAAGCGGACCCCGGGCGTCGCGAGACGCAACTGGGACAGACGCTCGGATGATGATGATTCTATCGCAATTTCAAGGCAGAATCATACATTTTTATTTAGATGATGCACAATTCCACTCAAGCATTGGCTAATGAAAAATGACTTAAAAAGAAGACATGAAGCCCTTCGTTGGATATATAACTCATCAAATTATAGATCACACTTACTTCTGCAATTCAGGAGAAGGAAATTCAGCTCTTATCATAAATTAAGAAACCAAAACAGTAATAGCGACTTACTGCATTAGAGTACACAGCCAAGTTATCGATTTCACAATTCAGTCCTTCTCTTTCTACCTTTGTTCAATCAATCAGCCTATTGCGGTTCAGTGCTGGATGTAGGCCTCTCCCAATCATTTTAGGAGGGCGATTGGTATTTTTCTCTTCTTCTTTAAGTGCCTCTTCATTATTGAGTTGGCCGTCAACTTTCGGTACTCCTCCTTACCTAAGGCGAGGCGAAACAATTCCTTGACAGAATTGATCCCCGTCCACTCCCTGATATTTCGCAGCCAGGACTGCTTTCTTCGCCCTACGCGCCTTTTACCCTCAACCTTGCCGATCATTATCAGTTGGAGCAGCTTGTATCTCTCATGTCTGAGCACGTGACCGAGGTATTCTATTTTTTTTATTGTTTTTTTTTTAATTGGTCTTACTATATTATATTGGCCAGTCAATGTATTATACAGGGTCATTTGTAAAATACCAGCAACCTGCTAGGACTAGGTAGCTAACATAATAAAAACATGTTCTACGAAAAATCACGAGAAATCACAGGGGCAGGGGGTGGACCGGTCATAACTCCTTGACCTTGACCTTTTTCAACCGCATTGATGCGCGCACATCCATCGTCTGCATGCAGTACGTGACGAAAAAGAGACCCAGGAGTTCTTTTAAGCGAATCCAAGAGCGAAAACCTATGACGAAGCTCGAAGTTTCAATGTACGATAGTCCTAGCTGTGTAACGAATTACCAAAAGTGGTAGAACCAACGTTGTTGATTATGACTTTGGCTATCTACTCCTAGAAGGTTGCTGGTGTTTTACAAATGACCCTGTATAGTATATCGGTATCGGGACTTTTCGGTTTTGAGTTTTCCCTTCTTTCGCCATGACCTCATCCGTTAGTCACCATTTGCAGGTGAGGCAGACTTTGGAACGGAAGATCTCGGTAGGGTCACATTGCACATTCTACGTCTGGCTTTATAAAATTTACATGTACAGATTACTTTTGATGGCAGCAATTGCTATTATCATCAATCCATCCTCTTACTATCAAAATCTTGAACATTATCCATACTATTTACATGACATCACGGATAAACTGCAGGAAAGTCGCTTACGTTGGTACGATTGTGGTTGAAAATTGACATGTACAAATTCCTTTTGATGACAGCAATTTCTATCATCATCAATCCATCCTCTTATCTTCAAAATCGTGTACCTTATCCATACTATGTTTGTGACATCACGGATAAACTGCAGAAAAGTCGCTTACGCTGGTACGATTGTGGTACACTGTATATCTGAGAAACAAAAACTGCCTCCACCGATAAAAGTATAATTTTTGTCATCAATCGGAAAATGAATACACGCTAAACAATGTCATGCTATCCTAGTCCACACCTAAAGGTATGGTCCAGCCAATTTTTACCATATCCACTTTCGGCGATACGTGAGAAACTAGTACATTTTATTTAATCGTCATTTGGATAACTATACCTGCATAAACCTCGTGACGAACAATGATCCGGATTATACACAACATTGGCACCAAGTCCTGGTGTGAATGGCCATATAATGTAACGTCAACAATGCGATGCTCATTGTTCACTATGTACTAACGAGCTGCTTATGTCTATATTCTCAGACTTCTCCCAAATTTCCGATGCCTACATAATTTCCAATTTACGCCCGAAATAAGCTTATTTAGATTTTTGCGCGAGACACATCTACTTCTTCGATTTGAGATACGGACCCAACCTACCCTGCTAACCTTACAGGGACCCATAGCAAACCATCACCTTACTTTCAGTGCCAACTTTTTCAGCTATGGCCTTACATTTCGTGATGCAGCAAAGGCATTTGGCACGAATGTTATATATACCCATATTTTCAATTCAAGAAATATATCCAACTTGGGCACAGTGCCAAGCTGTTAATGTAATCCGACAATAATTCATCGAAATAACTTTAACTTAACCCTGAAACATATCAAACTATCCAAAAAAAAGTTCTGCGCACAGAATCTGAAGAAATTCCGTTCAAGAATTTAAGAAATTCATTTTCTCAGATTTAGAATAACCGCTTGCCACACGCAGACTAGCAAATTGGTGCCAAGTGCCCTTGAAATTCACAAAATACATAGGGGTTTGCTTGCCGCTTAGCCGCCCTACCATTTCGTGCACTAAAGCAAGACTCATTCGAGTTCAATATGTTCTACTGGATCTAAATTTGCTAAGAGGGGGGTTCATGCGATTTTTCTAATGTAATATAGAAATATCGTGGTACAGTGTATGTCATCAAATTAGGGTTAAAAAAAATGGCTTGACCGATTTTTTCTAAATCTATTCTAATTGGTAGACAATAGATTATTTTATTAACCTAGATGATAAGAGTGGATATGGCGAAACGAAGTTTATTGAGTCATCATCATCACTACTTTTTATAAAATAAAGTCACTTTTCGCTGTCTGTCCCTATGTATGCTTAGATCTTTAAAATTACGCAACGAATTACAATGTGGTTTTTTTTAATAGTTAGAGTAATTCTTATAGAAGGTTTTTATGTATAATTTGTTAACTTTTGGTTTACATTGACTAAATTATAACCATATTTGTTGGGGATGTCGGAAAAAAATTGCCGTCTGAGAGCTTTCAACAAAAACGCTGCCGAAGCCCTTTGAGATATAACAAAATAATGTATGGTGGAATTATGTATCTAATATAGATCTACAAAAAATTCTGTGTTGGTATATGTCTATCTCTTAAGGATAACATATTATATCCATTTTAATACTTTAAAAAACCAGCAATTTAAAGTAAAAACCGGTAATTTAAAGGCTATTTACACAAATACGTTATTAATCCTTATCATTTTAAATATGTTAGTTTTCATGAAGATTATTTTGTCCCTTTGCACCTTGCAAATTAAATGAATATCTTAGGAGATACGGCGAAATCAAAATTTTGCGTATAGAAATTAATTTCGTGTAACCATAATTCGACCGGGCCGTGCGGGTGCACTGGAGAGCGGAGAAGTAATCAATTAATTTGGAAAATCTTTATACATTATTGTGATATTAATAAACGACGGGATTAAATGGGTGCCACGTGGTTCGAAGTATGTCACGGGCGAAGCCGGGCGGGTCAGCTAGTTTAGAGATATATGAAAATCTCGACCATTTTACATGAACGTAGTCAAATTAGTTCAAATTTTACCAAGGAAATGAGACTCGCCAATTATTAGCGCTAAATATTTAGGAGCAAGCTAACTAGTTCGTGATTTGGAGCTATGTAAATGTCAAGGCTATCTTTTATGTAGAACCTTCCCTGATTTGTGCTTAGGTGTTCTTTACACTGTCGTAAAACTAAGGATTCATACTAAACTAGCAACCCACGCTGACTTCGTACATGTTTTGAACGTTCCTCTTGAAATATTATTTATTTATAAAATAAATAAATATTCTTGGGACAACTTACACAACGCCATATGATTTCCAATCTAAGCAAAGCTTGTACTATGGTAACCAGATAACTATTTATTATTTATCTATCACGCCTTATTCCTGAAAGGGTGGCAGAGGCATATTATATACCCACTTTTCACCCTGTATACTCCTGTCCTACGTAATAGGTGGTGCGCCCATTGCGGTGTTAAAGTAGACAGTCGCAGGTTATGGCTACCTGCTGTTGAAATTTTCCAAGCCGCGTAGGGCCTTGGCAACCGGGACCAACATCTTATCGTGCTCTCCGAAGCATGAAGCCACGAGCTCTTCAAATATTCCAATTGTATCAAATATTGAAGTATTTCATTAGTAACAACAGTGTGAGTATTGAATTAAAATATTATTATACTCTGTTTTTTTTTCTTTATAGACTAGAATGACATTTCAGTACGTCATTATTTTTTTTAATATTGCATAATTGCAAGCATTGTGCCTTACTTTTAGTCGATTTAGTTTATGAATCAAATCACTCGGCTAATAGGAAAGGTTTTTAAAATTACTGTCAAAATGCATACTGATAATACAATAATGTTATCAATATTTCAAAACTATTATTTTTGCTCTTGGACGAGGATATTCTCTACTTGTTGGAGACCATAGTGCGAGTCATTGTCTCCTGCGGGAGCAAGTTAGGACTCGGCCACGGCATTCTGCGAGCACTTCATGCTCATGAAAGAGGCGGCGTAGAGGGCGCGAGTAGGAACTCTCCAACCCGATCCGCAGTCTGTCGTGATGGTGCTATTTTATTTTTCATGAATAAAATCTTCATTTCAATAACAAAAAAATATAAATAATAAATATTAAAACAACAAAATCTGCTAGAAAATACCATACCGCCATTTTTTAGGTTTTACGGATGCCTACCTATTCTACAAGCTTTAATACGTTGTTGTTTGAGTGTCGCTGTTTGGTTTTATGTTTGTTGTATTATGTAAAACATCATGCAAAACACTGAACCGAGTACTGAAGTTATGCCTAAAAGGAAAAAAAACGCCATGTTGCTTTGGGCGTTAGAGAAGACGGTTACGAGTATACAATACTTATTTAATTACGTTTCCAACGAGGAGGAAAGCTAATTCGATACGTTATTAGGTGACAAAGCAAACAAGCGCCATTGTGCTCAAGACACACACATACACACATATTGTCAAGCCTTTATCCCCGAAGGGGTAGGCAGAGGCATTCTATACGCCCACATTTCACCGTGTGCATTTTTGTCCCACATAACAGGTGATTAGCCCATTGCTGAGTGTGTTGTCAATAATCTTATGAAATTTTGGGGATTGGTGTTTCCACTGTTTAATGTGTTAAAGGATATAAAAGTGAATGAGATGCTGACTTCGCCGCTACGATCTGTACTTTCTGTGATCTGTCTTTTAAAGACAAGTTTGACGAATTCTCATTTTCTGCGATGCGACGAAAAGCGCACAGTTTTTTTTCATAAACGTCTAGTCAGAGTTAAATCTGATTTGTTGCTAATCCAGAATGTACCTCTTAATCTCGTGCTTCACGAACAAGCAACGTGAGATGTGCTTCAAGCAAAGCAGTGTGTGAAACCAGGGTGTCAGCTATCTGTTTAGTCAAGTTTTAGCCAAATTGGTTCAGGGTTTAGGCTGTTAGAGCGTGATTGAGAAAAAAAACCTCTAAACATCATACACATATTAGTACGATAAAAACTATTCCGTCTTATTTCTTTTTCTTATTTTATTTTCTGTTTTTTAATCAAACAATATTATGATCCAGTATGGACAGAGAAAGAGTTTAACTTCAAGTACCTCCGAACTCCATCTGGAGTTTTTGAGTTCCATATTGGACGATCGTCGTGACGGTTTCTTGATCTCATCCACTGACTCCAGTGCCGATTACAGTGACAGATTATGACGCGTCGTCATAATCTGTCCATAGATCTTTCGACCACCAGAATCTGTATGTGCACGCAGAGATCAGTATGTGAAAAGAACTAACTCCGCAGCTCTACAAGGGTTGTAATAATTTTCATTAATTACTAATTATTTTTCTGTTTACTAATTCAAGGCTATGACGTCAATTGTCCCAATACCGCGAAATCGCGCATGAGACACTTTAATCTGGAATGATATATTTGTTTCAAAATTCTTTTCGTCTCTGTCACATTCATATTCTCAGAACCTTTTGAACAAACAGATCAAATGCAATATTAACATTAAGTCTATTCAAATAGGAATTTCTCAATTTTCGTCATAACACACGATTTGATACCTCCGGAATGAAGTCCGTTCCCGCGATCTTTTCTTGATCTCCTATCCATCAGGCTGTGTGCTATTTTACGCTTGTAGAGTCTCGATCTTTACTACAGAATTCCGTTTTTCTTTCGTCTTTTCTATCAGTCATCGGTTCTCCGAGAGATACCGCCAGTCCATTGCAAGTTTATGCGATACATACGTTTAATGGGTATAATGGAAGATAAACTTCCATGTCGATAAGGTAAAGCTAAAAAGTATAATAACTCCTCAAGATTCAGCTTATTGCTTTAAAACTAAAGAGAGACTACTAAGAACTAAGAGAGCGTATATGTTGCAGTTAACCCAAATCTGGATTACGATAATATGTTTACACGTTTTCCCCAATTTTGCAACAAGTAAGGTAATAAAATAAGAAGACTATTAAACGTCTTTATAGTTGTCTAACAACCACAAACGTTCGAGAAAGTAAATGTTGACAGACACAGAGTAAATGACGTCAGACATAGTATACCTGAGCCCAGTAAACACTGAGCAAGTACGATAGTGGGATGTAGCAAAATTTGTATCAGGAGACATCGTGAGCAATGCAAAAGAACATAACTTTGTACACTGTACCTAATGTTTGCCTAATGTTAAATAGTTTTATACTTTTATCTATTTACTGCCTGTCTTTGGGGCGCTGTAGGAGTGCATCCGACTGCGCAAGGGTTCGATTCCCGCCCAGGATAAAACTTTGTGTGATGAGAACGATGGTTTATTCTGTGTCTGGGTATTATTTATCTATTATATGTATGTATTGAGAAATATATAAGTATGTTTATCAATTATCTGGTTACAAGCTCTGTGTGAGTTGTCCCAACGATATTTATTATTTATTATTTAAAGTTTATGTGAAGGAACTTAACATAAATAACGACAATTTTGGTTGCGGTAGGCTTAATTTTGAAGTTCTTTTCATTGAAGCAGTGATTTTATGATGATGATGATGACTAACAGTTCACGTGATGGCGAAGAGAAGAACTGTACTAATTACTTTGACCAGGCAGTGATATAAAGTATAAGACAGGAAGTGAGATAATACCTCCCCACATCTACAAATTTGAAAAGGTCTACGTCCACCAATAGACTGGACTGCGAGGAAGAGAGTTATCAGTTGTCGAATTGTTACAACGAGAGTATAGGTTGAACAATAACTTACGGGAAAATGCTTTAATACAAATAAAACTTGAATAATGTCTTCTTGAATATGTAATAATTACGCTTAAACAATACCTATCAATATGAGTTTTTATCCATCTCCAGTTTAATATTTGTCCTATAATTTCACGACAATAAAGCTCACACATATAATATACACATACCACTAAGTGGTGTAAGGGGCCCCACCAAGATCTTCGGGGCCCAAGTCAACCTCCCGTGCTAGTGCGTGCACCTGCTGACTAACGGACGAGGCTCTGGCGCTGGCTTTCCCATCTGGGGTTGGGAGGTCTGAGGGCGTCGCTCCCATAAAAGCCACCCGCCTATACTAAATGGAAATGTACAATCGGAATGTAGCTAGGGAAAGGGCGCCGCCGCAAAACGGCGCGCAGGAGCCCCGCCCGACTCCTATGGCAAGTGGGCTAGGGCTGCCGTGTGTCGGGCCAGCACGGCTAAAGAAGTTAGCCCCAACCCGAATCCGCTTCGCATCTTGGAACATTGGCACGCTGACTGGGCGTGCGGTAGAGTTGGCCGAAGTACTCTCCAGGCGGAGGGTGGACGTGGCGTTCCTGCAGGTGACTCGGTGGAAGGGCAACAGAGCCCGGCCCTTGCAGAACGGCTACAAGCTGTATTACACGGGTGCGCCTGGTGGGGAGAACGGGGTGGCCGTTGTGCTCTCCGAGGGGCTGCAGAGTGGCATCTTGGAGGTGAGACGCTGTAGCGACCGGCTTATGATCGTGAGGGTGCTTATCGATGGGATTATTACCCACCTGATAAGTGCCTACGCGCCACAGGCCGGTTGTAGCGACGCCGATAAGATGTCGTTTTGGGGTCAACTCGAGGGAGTGCTTCGGAGCATTCCGTTGTCACAGGGAATCGTTTTGGGCGGCGACCTAAACGGTCATGTGGGAGATAGGTGTGAGGAGTTTGAGCGTGTTCATGGTGGTTTTGAATACGGCACCCGCAACGCTGAAGGAGAAACTATCCTTAGAACGTGTGTGGCTGCCGATCTGGCCATTGTGAACACGTATTTCAAAAAGAAATCCGAACGATCCGACGATTACTGGGACAAAGTTCAGGCGGCCATCCTTGGAGCGGCGAAGGTGGTGCTCGGTGTGTCTAAGGGTGGACGCAAATGTGACAAGGAAACTTGGTGGTGGAACGACGCAGTCCAGAGGGAGACTAGGGAGAAGAAAGCCCTCTTTAAAAAGTCCTGACTGCGCTTCGCCGCATGAAGATGAGGAAAGCTGTCGGACCCGATGGAGTCCCCATCGAAGCCTGGAAGGCGATGGGTCCTCGCGGTGTGGGCATCTTAGTAAACCCTTTTAACCGCATACTCCTCAGCGGGCAGATCCCAAACCAATGGAGACTCAGTATTATTACTCCAGTCTTCAAAGGTAAGGGGTCAGTGCAGGAGTGAGGGAGCTACCGCGGTATTAAGGTGATGTCCCACACCATGAAGATCTTCGAGAGGATTATAGACTCTCGGATCCGGCAGGAGTGTACTCTCTCGGAGTGTCAATATGGGTTTCGCCCTGGTTGTGGGACCACGGACCCTGTTTTTGCCCTGAGCGTTGTCGCAGGGAAATACAGGTCGAAGAACATGCCTCTGCACTGTTTGTTTCTAGATATGCAGAAGGCCTTCGACTGTGTTCCTTGTGCGATGATCTGGTGGGCACTGCGGTCCAAAGGGGTTCCAGAGGTCTATATTGACACTATCCGGGACATGTACTGTGACTCAGATTCAATGGTTTGGACTGCTGTTAGCGACACGAAACCCTTCCCCATCACCGTCGGGGTACACCAGGGTTCGATCCTTAGTCCGCTTCTGTTCAGTGCAATATTAGAGGAATTGTCGGACAGCATCAGAAACCCACATGAGCAGCCTCCATGGTTGCTCATGTATGCTGACGATATTGCGCTGGCAGACGCGGACAGGAGCAGATTGGTGCGACGTGTAAAGGCGTGGAAGGAGACGCTTGAGAACGGCGGTCTGAAACTAAATGTGGCGAAGACCGAGTACTTGGCACTAAACTCGACAGATCCCACATCCGTCCGCATAGGCGGTGATTTGGTCGAGCGCACGGACCAGGTTAAATACCTGGGATCTGTTTTTCACACGTCCAGTGACATCGATTGCGATGTCAAGTCACGCATTGCTGCCGCGTGGGCCAAATGGCGAGAGATGACCGGTGTCATTTGTGACCCTAAAATGCCGATCCGGTTGAAGGGACAGGTCTACAAAACCATTATTAGACCTGTCCTTTTACACGGCAGTGAGACGTGGCCGATATTGGAGCGACACAAGCAGGAGCTGCGTGTCACGGAAATGAAGATGCTGCGGTGGATGTGTGGGGTCACGCGGATGGACCGCGTGAGAAACTCTCGCATCCGCGGCGGCCTTCACGTCCGTGACATTGCAGACAAGTTGCAAGAGTGTCGCCTTCGTTGGTATGGTCACGTCTTGCGGCAATCGCCGGGCTACGTAGGTAACAAATGTCTGGCCATGTCAGCCCCGCCGGGTCCCGGTAAGAGGGGAAGACCCAAGAAGTGCTGGCTTGACGTCGTAAGGGATGACATGCGTGCCAATGGTCTCACTACAGGGGATGCCGAAGACCGTGCGAAGTGGAGAAGAAAATGTAGGAAAGCGGACCCCGGGCGTCGCGAGACGCAACTGGGACAGATGCTCGGATGACGATGACCACTAAGTGTATTTTTACACTTAGTGGTATGTGGGGCATTAAATATGCCTTGCCCTACATCTTCGAAAAAAAACTGAGTCCTATAGGTATATGTATGCATGGTTTCACCATTCACCATTAAGTAGAGTACATACCAAATGGAATACTGTTTGACGCCAACTCATCTACGCTACAAACACTAAGTCATATTGTACAAGGTGCTACAGCTATCCATTTTAATACAGATAAGATTGCTATATGTTAAAAATGTTACCTTTTCTTCTACTTTTGATCGGTAGTAATAGAAGTTAATTACACTTTCATATCAGTCACGCTTTTACCGCCGAAGTTGTTGGCAGAGGCATATCATTTTTATTTCTTATTTATTCCTCTGGCTCTCTTTTCACTGTGTGTTACTAATTGTTAAATTAAATCATTTGCAATTGAAGTTAATAACTAAAAACATTGGAAGCCTATTGGCGCCCAAGGGGGATTGTAGGAATATTATTAGAAGTAATGTTGTCAAAAAGTCAAACATGAATTCGAATCGTACTAATATTATAACGCGAAAGTTTGTACGTATGGCTGTTTGTTACTCTTTCACGCAAAAGTAGTAGTAAAGTTAGTAAACTTTCATTAAAATCCATTCAGTAGATGAATGGATTTTAAAGAAACTTTACAATAATAAAGCTTACACATCAGAATGACACATACTCGTAGACTACTTTTTATCCCGGGAACAAGTTCCTGTGGGAAACGGGAACGGGAAAACGTCACCACGTGTGCGGAGCCGCAAGCTTAAACTATCCAATAAAAGTTTAACGTCATTCTCTATTTTAATAAATTAAAACATAAATTAGATCAGCTTATTTTAATAAATTGAAACATAAATTAGATTAGCAAATTAAATTCTGCTAGAATCCCACGTTGGGCACCAACAGGAAGTGCTTTGTAACTTACTATTGCTAATGCCTTTCCTATAGCATTAAAAGTTTTATTACCATCACATAAGGTTCAAAATTTACATTTAATATTCTTGCTTCAGTTTTGTACTGTATATAACGCAGACAAGTTGGCGTCGACTGTGTACATATAATGGGAATTTAGTTGGCATGGATTCTGATTTTATAACTCATGGATTTTATATATTGGTTTGTATTTCAGATATAACTTATACTTTATTTAATAACTAGTGATCCGTTGCACTACTCTGTGACTCTAGACAGCCTCTGTGGCGCGGTGGGAGTGTATCCGAGTGCTACACAAGAGGTCGTGTGTTGATTCCTACCCAGGATAAAACTTTGTGTGATGAGCACGATGGTTTATTCTGTGTCTGGGTGGTATTTATCTATAATATGTATGTATTTAGAAATAATCGTCTCTCTTTCTTTCTATCTCCACTCCTTAAAAGTACTTCCCATTAACTTACTCGTGGATGACCCATGGTATCACCCGTGTAGTTACCGTTCTCGTGGAAATACGAGGATACATGGAGCCTAAGTTACTCCTTATAACATACTAGTTATCTACTAGTGAAAGTCCCGTTAAAATTGGTTTAGCCGTTTCAGAGATCAGCCGGAACAAACAGACAAAGAAAAAAATTAAATGTATTTTTTGTATGTATTATAGTGTCATATGTATATAGTGAAAAGCTGTTAATTTGAAATTACAAACAGAGGCTTAAATTTTATTTGTTAATATTATTCTTTTATTATATTATTTATTTTTTATTATATTATATTATTTTAAAAATCTATAATTATTTTTGTTTTTAAATGTTATTTTTGCATTATCAAGACTGTTTGGCTGCCAAACAGTCTTGATAATGCCTCGTGTGTAGGCGAAACACGTGTCGACATCGTACGACATTCTAAAAAAGCGGAATATTGCAAAAATAACATTTAAAAACAAAAATAATTATAGATTTTTAAAATGGATTTCCGCCATGTAACGCCTGATTCAATTAATTATTATATTATTTATTTTTTATTATATTTTAATTATTAATTATTATTATATTTTATAGTCCGAGACTACCAGGACTTTAATTGGTGGTGCTAATTAGTGTCTAGCACATAAGTACTTTTAGCCTTTTTGTTACCACCTCACTAAAAAGGCAACGGGTTCAAAATTTCTTCCAAATTTAACATCTTAAATAGACACATTTAATTTTAAGAAATTTATTCGGACTTTTAGACCCACCTCAGTTCCGTGCTTCGGTAGGCACGTTAAGCCGTTGGTCCCAGTTGCCAATAAAATGGCAGTCGTTAAGCCAAGTTGAAGGCCTTATGGACGGCTTAAAAAATTTCAACAACGGGTCCCCACAGCCTGCGTCTGTCCATTTCAACACGGCAATAGGCTCACCACCTGTTACGTGAGACAAAAATGCATACGGTGAAATGTGGGCGTTTATTATGCCTCTGCCTACCCCTTCGAGGATAAAGGCGTGACAATATGTATGTATGTATGTATTCTTTTATTAAAGGGGACTCAAACACCCCCAAGATGCCAAGAAACAAGATAGACTTATAGTATGCTTCTGTCTACCACTTTGTGGAAAAAGCTTGACTATGTTTATGAAATGTGTGCATACAGACCAAAATATAAGCTCGATATTTACATAATATTATGTGTATAACATTACGTTGACGTTCTATCCACGGATAAAGGTCAAGGTCAACATAATTGACCTTGCCATAAATAACGTTTCTTAACAAAAATAGATAGATAAATTTAGTTGACGAACCGCATCACAGTTTTAAATAGCGTGATTTCACTCTATGTGCGCCCATCAATACACTACTAGACTGGACTTATCCAAAGCATAATTCATTTTGACCTATGAAGCGTATAAACAAGATGTTTCGTTTCCGTATGGATGTAATTTTTTCGTCTATATGCCACATTTGCAACTGATTTTTCCCAATCTCAATACGAAAGTATTTTTATCGTCCGTGGTTTTGATTAGTGCAAATAGAGACAAATGGAAATGGGGGCGGAAGTACATTCAAAATACGTAGAGCACAAAAAATTCAAAAACGGAAATAGTACATGGTCAAAAGTTAAATTTATAAATTTAATTCATAAAGTTTAATTTTATATACTGCCAAAGTCGCAGTCAAGTATATAGGTCCATCTGATTGGTGATGGTTCCTGTAACCAACGGACATTTGCAATACTCGAGGTGTTCGTTCGCCTACAGTCCTGAGTTGTTACCTACAGAGCTTTTAATAATAATAATAATATGTCCACTATGTCCCCATGTAAGCCTACCAAAAGACCGGGTATCTTCGTAAGAAAAAAAAAGGAGATACCCGAGAAGAAGAGACAAATAATAATAATAATAATAATATTAATTCATTTATTTGCAAAAAATATGGGTAGGGAACATGTTATATAAGATTACAGCAAGTATCACCATATTTTACATCAAGCATGCAAACATTTTCAATATTTATAAAATTCAATTTGTTTTCATCTACAATTACAATTATATTTATATTCATTTACATTTATTTTTTATTAGTATTTATAGTATAATATAATCAAAGTTAATTATTAAAATCCATCAGTATTTAATTCAATAATATTCCGAAATAATAGGCAGCCATTTCTCAATCAAAACCTAACAATGTCACAAAACAAACAGAATTCACAAATGCCAAAATGTTGAAATTTTTTTGAAAAAAAAAAAAATATATATATATATATAAGGATAATCAGTGAAATACGAATGTTTTTTTTTTTTTTTGTAAAGCTATAATTTATAATGTCAAAGATAAGATGTCATGTCATGTGTGTAACCATGTCAATTAATCAAAGTTAGTAGTTCTTTTGGAAGATGGTTGTATATACGCGGTGCCGTACAAAAAATGCTGGTATTGTGCCATGTAGTTCTGTTTGTGGACAGCAAATTTTCAGACAGTGTCCTCTGCTGTTGTCGTTTATAAAACTATTGCTATTATTTCAGACATACATGATTACTTCAAATATATAAATACAGCTTCGGAGAGGTGTTAAGCCGTTGGTCACGGCTATTAGTAACATGGTCGTTTTTTACTTAAATTGAAGGCCTTCTGGCTAAAGGCTCACCTATTACGTTGAAAAAAATACAATTCGTCAAATTTTGGCTGCTATATGCATATATATCTTTTTGCTCACGATTTTGAAGAAAAGGCATAACTGTATGTGTACATGTAGACGTATCAAAGAAGCATTTATGCTATACTAATAGTCCCGCAAGCCTTACACCGAGATTGAATCAGGTACCATAGAAAATGTATGAGAACAAAAAACATATTTCTTTTGTGTTGTATTTTTTTTCTATTTTTTTATAATTTGGAGTCTACTTCAAATAATAAATAAAAAACAGAAACAATTACAAAATATATCAATAAAATTCAAAAAAGGGTGAGATTTTTTTTTTATGATCTTGGAGTTTTTGGTTTCGTCTCAAGTTACAGCTCATAAATAGCCATTTAAAAATTATAAATGGTGTAACTAAAACGACTTTGTTTTATGTATTTAGAGATTTAGAATTCGTTTATCAATAACATCAAAAAAGATTAAGACGCTTCTACTACCCCTTCTGAAATCAAGACGTCACTGATAAACAAGATTTATGAAGACGAAAGCTCTCTGATAGCGATTGTGGTTTAAGATACAGTGTCGACGACAGAAACATGACAGGCATACATGTTACACAAATGGGTGCGTTCCACTAAAGGCTCACTACCGCGACCGACCGCTGAAATTGCCGTTCCACTAACGTAAATGGGCCGCGAGCGTTGTGGTCGAAATTCATAAGTGGAACTCACATCTTGAGCGCTGTAAGCCCATTTGGACCCACCTATATTTTGTGGGCAAAGTGGGCGTCATGCGTTTGCGAGCAGTAACGTAGTCTCGTCTGTCACAACGAGCCTTAGGTGGAACAATACATTGGGTGTTACGATCGTTGCGGGCGTTTAGTGGAACGTAGCCAATGTGTATGGATTTTCGGGCCAAGTGACGTAGTTTTGTCTGAGACGTGAACACGCTGGCGGGGTGCCAAGTGATGTAAAACGTGACGACTGACGTGACACACTGACTGAATACGTCCAGCAAAACAATATACTTCTTTCGTACTTGGTAACAACAAGAAATTACTAGTAAACGCTACTTGTAGAAAATTTTGACGGTAAAGGCCTATTCGCAAACAACAGTGCCGACACGTATCGATCAGTAACGTATACATCAGTGTCAGTGAAAAATTACATTGTTGCATACATTTTGTACGACGCTATCTGCACTCGACAGTGACGTTTAGTGCGCACTGAATGTCACTGTCACACAACAGTGCCCGCACGTGTCAGCACTGTGCCGCACTGTTGTGTGCGGATAGGCCTTTAAGCGGTGCAAAGTAAAGAAGAGACGTTACGTTCTTTTTCCAACTACCTTAAATTCTCTTCTGATTAATTTCATTGTGGGTTCCAAAACATTCTTACTATTCCTAGAACTTTAACGAAATCGAGCTCGGTTTCTTCAGAGAAGTGAGGATTCTTTAGAGAAGAAAATATGATAATATTTATAATAAAAGAGATACAGCTTAGTTAATAAGAATTGAATATTATCAAAATAAATCAGTTGGACCACGGGTTCAGTCAAGGTATTACTGTCCAACTAAAAATACTGATTGGACAACTGCCCCTACCGAAGACCCGTAGTCCAACTGGTTGGACATTACAGTTGGACCATTGCCCCGAAACCGGTGTAACTTTAATAGTCTTGGTCATTGCTGTAGATCCTCATTTATAGGAGTCACAATAATGAATGCGAGTGGGTTAAAAAAAAGTTAAACGGTTTTTTTATGGTATTTCTTTGTCGCCAGCTAGGTATGTGGCAGATGTAGTATCTATTAAACGGACACAAGCAGCCAAAAAGGAATTTAAGTAAAGGTGATAGTGTGAGTGTCGGGAAACTTTACTTCTCTGGCATTTTATTAATTGCCTAGACCACTCTCTACAATCACCGACGTATCCCTAGTCACACAAGTTTTTGTGCCACCAGTGGTGCTGTAGCTGCAGGATGATTCCAGTTATGTATCGCCACAACTAAGACTTCTCACTCTTCTTCTCACTCACCAAACTACATATATCTCATGAACCGTTCTAGTTAGACATGACATACATCTCGTCTGTGAAAATATCAAATTTTCACAGACGAGACGTATTTCTATTGCCGCTATAACAACAAATACTAAAAACAGAATATAAAAAATATTTGAGGTGGTTCCCATACAACAAACGAGATTCTTTGGCTCGGTTTTGCACGATACAGATAATGGTACGGAACTTGTCGTGAGCGAGTCCCACTTGGCTGGTATTTTTATATTTTTAAATCTCAACATTTATAGTAGTCGCACTAGGTAGAGCTCAATCCATATCTTCTATACAGATGAATAAGATCGTATTGTCTCTTACGTCGATAAAGAAGTTTCACTTATGATAAAGAAGTTTAAAAATAAATATCCATCACGCCTTATCCCCGAAGGGGTGGCAGAGGCATATTATTATATGCCCACTTTTCACCGTGTGGATTCCTGTCCCACGTAATAGGTGGTGAGCCCATTGCCGTGTTGAAATAGACAGACGCAGGCTGTGGCTACCTGCTGTTGAAATTTTTTTAAGCCGCCCTTAAGGCTTTCAACCAGGCTTAACGACTGCCATTTTACTGGCAACCGGGACCAACGGCTTAACGTGCCTTCCGAAGCACGGAAACGCTCGCAAATGTAAATGCCACAAAGTGGTCACCCATCCGACGACCAGCCATAGTGAAAGTTGCGTACCTCAGTGATCGTTTACCGAACACTGAGACCGCGGGGCCACGAGCGCTTCTATATATATAAAGAAGTTTCACTTCAAAACAACATGGCGCGTAACCGAATAACGTGACAATTTTTTTTCAGCTATAAAGTTTTACTTCAAAAATAGTGGTATACCGGGAATGTCAACAAAAATAAAAACATAAACAATGACGAGTATATTGTTAGAATCATCAGGAACAATTTATTAAGCTATTAAATAGTTTTTATCGCGGGCTTTGAGCGGGCTTTAATCAAGAAATTCCGTAACACAAAAACCTAAGTCCCGAGGTCACACGAAGTTCACCGAGCACGGCCGAGCGTTGGCTTAACGTGTATGTACATAAATTATATGGTACGATTGAACGAAGCTCGCACGGACCGATATGATAGTGAGTGTGAGGGTGAGGATGAGGGTGAGTGTGAGGGAGAGGGAGAGGGAGAGGGAGAGGGAGAGGGAGAGGGAGAGGGAGAGGGAGAGGGAGAGGGAGAGGGAGAGGGAGAGGGAGAGGGAGAGGGAGAGGGAGAGGGAGAGGGAGAGGGAGAGGGAGAGGGAGAGGGAGAGGGAGAGGGAGAGGGAGAGGGAGAGGGAGAGGGAGAGGGAGAGGGAGAGGGAGAGGGAGAGGGAGAGGGAGAGGGAGAGGGAGAGGGAGAGGGAGAGGGAGAGGGAGAGGGAGAGGGAGAGGGAGAGGGAGAGGGAGAGGGAGAGGGAGAGGGAGAGGGAGAGGGAGAGGGAGAGGGAGAGGGAGAGGGAGAGGGAGAGGGAGAGGGAGAGGGAGAGGGAGAGGGAGAGGGAGAGGGAGAGGGAGAGGGAGAGGGAGAGGGAGAGGGAGAGGGAGAGGGAGAGGGAGAGGGAGAGGGAGAGGGAGAGGGAGAGGGAGAGGGAGAGGGAGAGGGAGAGGGAGAGGGAGAGGGAGAGGGAGATGGAGATGGAGAGGGAGAGGGAGAGGGAGAGGGAGAGGGAGAGGGAGATCATTAGACTTTGCGTCCGGAGCGGTCAAATACAAAGAAATACGGAATACGGAATACGGAAGAAACACCATATCGGACCTAACTATTTCCGATATGGTGTTTCTTCCGCGTACGCTTTTATTGTGGAATGAGCTCCCGGTTTTCCCGAACATCTAGTATGGAATTTTTCATAAGGGGGCAGCAAGAGTGCTACACCTCTGGTGTTGCAAACGTCCATAGGCTAAGGTGATCACATTCCTTTCCTTTGTCTTCGCCTCAGTGGTATAAAAAAAACTTCACATGATTTCTTCAAAAGGAGAGGATTTTGCCGGGTCGGTAGAGCGAGTGCCGCCCCTCCGATGTTATATACGTCATTGTACCCTTATTCACCAACTCAGTAGTATAAAAATAATAACAAATCTACAGTTCGTGTTAAAATAATTTCGCCGTAAAATTTTATTTAAATCGGTCCCGTCGTATAGAAGTTAGGTGAGAAATACGTACAGTAAGCATATAATATTTTTTCGGCACCAACTGACATTAAGAATAATTTTGATTTCTTTAAACTATTAAAACTGAAACAGAACTACTTTGTATTCCAACCAAGCAGACCAAAGAGATCGGGACCTCCTTCTATAGCTATGAAGCAGATCAATAAATGTTTGACAACTAAGTAACTATATTTTTAAATTTCTAATCAAAAAACAAAAGAGCTTCAAAGAACATCTAAATATCACAGGCAGGAACATTTTGTATTGAAAAATTTAATCGTCATTTTTAGTTTTTGCTTTATTTATTATGTTTGTTTCTAACCGTTTAAACCTACCCTAAACCTTTTACCCAAACCTTTTAATATAAAAATCAGCCAAATCGGTCCGGCCACACATCAATTCATTTTTATATATAAGATGTATTTCAACCCAAACTTAACTCTCGTGTAAACGGGGCCAATATACGTAAATACTAAACTTATATACAGAACTGTAACACTGTCGCGAGATCAATTTGCTTTTTTCTCATAAAAATATACCCATCACACCTTATCGGAGTTGAAGAAAGCGAAATGTATTTTGTTTTATAACTATCTTCACGCTGTATCCCTGACGGGGTAGTCAGAGATACAGCGAAATGTATTTTGTTTTATATTATGAACTAATTGATGCCCACGCCGCTCCGCTCCGCACGCGTGGTGAGGTTATCCCGTACCCGTTTCCCACAGGAACTTGTTCTGGTATAAAAAGTATCCTATGTGTTTTTTGTTATTTAATTTTCATTCCGCCCCTCCGATGTTATATACGTCATTGTATCCTTATTCACCAACTCAGTAGTATAAAAATAATAACAAATCTACAGTTAGTGTTAAAATAATTTCGCCGTAAAATTTTATTTAAATCGGTCCCGTCGTATAGAAGTTAGGTGAGAAATACGTACAGTAAGCATATAATATTTTTTCGGCACCAACTGACATTAAGAATAATTTTGATTTCTTTAAACTATTAAAACTGAAACAGAACTACTTTGTATTCCAACTAAGCAGACCAAAGAGATCGGGACCTCCTTCTATAGCTATGAAGCATATCAATAAATGTTTGACAACTAAGTAACTATATTTTTAAATTTCTAATCAAAAAACAAAAGAGCTTCAAAGAACATCTAAATATCACAGGCAGGAACATTTTGTATTGAAAAATTTAATCGTCATTTTTAGTTTTTGCTTTATTTATTATGTTTGTTTCTAACCGTTTAAACCTACCCTGAACCTTTTACCCAAACCTTTTAATATAAAAATCAGCCAAATCGGTCCGGCCACACATCAATTCATTTTTATATATAAGATGTATTTCAACCCAAACTTAACTCTCGTGTAAACGGGGCCAATATACGTAAATACTAAACTTATAAACAGAACTGTAACAGTGTCGCGAGATCAATTTGCTTTTTTCTCATAAAAATATACCCATCACACCTTATCGGAGTTGAAGAAAGCGAAATGTATTTTGTTTTATAACTATCTTCACGCTGTATCCCTGACGGGGTAGTCAGAGATACAGCGAAATGTATTTTGTTTTATATTATGAACTAATTGACGCCCACGCCGCTCCGCTCCGCACGCGTGGTGAATTTATCCCGTACCCGTTTCCCACAGGAACTTGTTCCGGTATAAAAAGTATCCTATGTGTTTTTTGTTATTTAATTTTCATTCATGTAGACCATTTTAGGTCATGACAATAATTAAAATGAGAGTGATTCCAGTTGCCAGTTCTAAGGGCAGCCTACCCTTCATGGAGAAGAATCTGGCAAGACACTCCATGGATGCTCTTATAAAATATATGTTTGGCTTACAATAATTAATTTACATTGCTTTTTGGAGCTATGTGAGAACAGTTGACAGTTTGCCTTAAAGTTATTCTGATGTACCTATATTATTGTAAAGTTCCATTAAAATGCATTCAGTAGATTTTTTGTGAAAGAGTAACAAACATCCATTCTTATAAACTTTCGCCTTTATAATATTAGTAGGAAATACATTAATCACAAAAATTTAAGATATCGCCTTAAGTTAATATTTTACAATAACGTAATAATTTGAGGATGTAGAGACAAAGACTATTCCGTGTGTAAATAATTAAATAAAATAAATATCCATCACGCCTTATCCCCGAAGGGGTGGCAGAGGCATATTATATGCCCACTTTTCACCGTGTGGATTTACCTGTCCCACGTAATAGGTAAAATGATGTGTAAATAATTCGCTAATCAATATAACAAGCAACGCTCACTTCACTATCATCGCTAAGTTTCAAAACCGGAATATGTGCACAGGCAATTTTTAAGCTTGTACTTCAAAATCTCCTATACACCGACCTATATACTTATAATCGCCGACACATATTCATGGTGTCCTGAATCGAAAACCGTTTGTCTCTATCTCATATGGTTCCTGAGAAATAGATGCGTACAGACTTAGACGATTTCTAAAACTTTTCTAAGCTTTAAAGTTTACCAGTTTAGAAGTATGTTGCTACGAGGCCTACGAGCTTGAACAAAGAATACACGTAGGCTGCGTAGCAATAGCATTTTTAAGTTTAAAAAGTTTGCATACGTATCTCTCTTTAACAAAAACATTTTCGTAGGCGTCGTAGCAGTATGTTTTTTCAACATCAGTGTACTTATTTCTTTAGGGTGGACTTTTTTCAATTCACGAAGTATTTAATAGAGAAGAAATTTCAATTGTCCAGAGAGCATTGCTTAGCCATACATTATAATTTTGCGTGTGTTTATTTCGTATTTTAAGCCCTTTATTGCGTATCATTATTTTCAACTCAATGTTATTATTACTTAGAAAAAATGCAGAAAGGTATAAATTATCTGTTGTAAAATAGTACAACAAAACTTAATTTTTAATATTTTTTTAAAAACAATTGCGTTGTAGGAAATGCCTTCTTAAAATTAAGCAAAGATGTTTTCAGAGACTTTATGACACAGGATTTAAAGGATTCTCTTTATTTGTGCAAAGGATCAATAATAAAATTTTAAAACCTTTCTACGAATTACTTTGACCAACTTCTTTCGACTTACAGCGACCATTATAAGGGTGCGGTAGAAAGTTCGTTTTGCATATCGCCATTGCTTTTACATAAGTAATTTCAACCTTATCTTTTTAGAACATTTGACTTGTGGAACTATTTAAAAAAAGATTTTTTTTTTCTTAATTTTCTTACGTTAGCTGTTCCGTGCTGGCTGGTGAGTCGCGTCCATCGTCCCGTACGTCACCCACCCCATGAGCACCACTCATGCAATAAACAATAGCTCACTTTCCACACAAAAGAATTCACTTAGCACATCCGTTGCCGGACACTATAACATTTTATTCGGCGCGAGATTTGTGTACGAGTAATATCGAAGTATGAGGGTGTCACAGTGTGATTATCCGGTTGTTTTATGAGACGAGGCGCGCTCCCGGATCGTTCGCCATGTTGGGTTGATACAACGATTCGCGCGCGCGCCAATGCAATCTAATGTTGCCGAAGTTAATTTTTTCCCTATTTTGTGTGGAAAATTATTTTATAAGGTGAGCGCATTATCTCTGTAGCAGACAAGTACTTAGGTGTGATTGTCGTCTTTAAATTTAAAAACTATAGTAGGAAAAATATAAATAGAAAGTAAAACCCGTACTTATTACGAAAAATTCTTCAAGGCCAGTTTTCCCCTAACCCTAGTAATCTGACCATTTTATTACTTATTGACTAGATAAAAAATGCTTTTAACCAAGTTTTACGGTATTTTCTATTAAATTCGGCTGAAGTTTGCAGTCCATTGAGTATTTACTTTATTTACAACAACCCGAACACAAATAGTATAATAACTGGTTTTAGTAAGTAGGAGTCCGGCATAGCTTAAAAACGTACCTATAGAAAATGAAGGCTCTTTTTTGCATACAAAATTAGAAATAGAAATATTTTTTTTCTACAGACACCAAGTATAAAACCAGTCCTGTAATCATTAAATTCAATACATGATCTTCTATAACTATTTCCTTCAAAAATAAACAACTTAAAATCACTCCGCTTACCCAGCGGTAAGGCATCGGGATTTAAAAATAGACACAGTTGACGCTGATATGCCTGTCTAATATGTAGGCACTTTTATCTAGATGAGTGAGAAAAAGGAACGTACGTACTCGATTATTTTACACACTACTAAGTATATTTTTAAAAATATCAACGCCATCTACTGAGTCTCAAACAAAACAGATGGTTTTACGCAAACTAATTTATTTTTTACTGTAAATATACCTTATAAAAATAATATTATGTTTCACCCATATTATTGACGAAGGTAATCTTTGTCTAGTATTGTACAACACTGTGACGCATGCGCGTAGGGTCGCCACTGCAATACGACGTTGTAGACTATGCGCCTATTTTTATATTTCTATGCTATTAGACGCCATACACAACACGCGAAGAACGCAGATCGGGCAGATTTACCGGTGAACTTTATTTTGTTTTTGGTAAAGCAACGGAAATTAAGATTTTGGTTATTTCAGGTAAACTTCCTAATAGTAAATACAAGAATATTATTTATTTTTATAGGTTGCCTTAGAATCTCCACAACCCAGAGTAAAGTATCCGACAACCGTTCTAAATACTTACTTATTGTCTTTTAATTTCATGTGCTCGTATAGTTAGGTATCTGCGACAACCCTGTAGGTGAGGCTGTCATGTTGCCTCTCCAGCCACTGCTCCATGGCCGGCTTCACCGCCTCAATAGAGGTGTGTATCCACTTTAGTTGCTCAAGTCACACCTTCCATGTCTCCTTAAGCGCCTAGAGGAACAGAGATAGCTGGGCCTGTGGTCTCGCTCCAAAGTCTCCTTAGGCCATTGATACAACGACGCAGGCCCTCACTTTTTTTTCCTAAAACTTGCCTGAAATTGATGATTCCTAGAATGATGATTTCAAAAAATGGGCCGTTATGGGTGCCGATTTAAATGGGTTGTTATTAAATGCTTTTATGTTCTTTAACTGCTAGGCGTTTAAAAAGTAGCGTCTAGTACGCTAGTACTAGAGTATCGGGTTCGAAATCCGGCTTGAAGCCAATATACGTGTGATCCCTAAATGTTTGTCTCTAGTTTGGATAATTTCTAAGTATTCTGTGTAATGTTGTCACCTGTCTACCCTATAACACTAGCTTCATTTATTTAAGCTAGATTAGACACTGTTTAAAAAAAGTCTCGTAATATTTATTTCTCTATTAATTTATTCATGTCATTCTTCAATTTTATGACTATTTTATGATATTCTTTTAAACTACTCCTTCAGTTCCCCAGTTGGTAGTATACTCTGGATAATCAGTAGTAGGTTCTGGCACCGAATGCTTCCAGTCGAAGGTTTCACCTGTTACTTCTTCGTACCACGAGTGGTAATGACCTGGCCTGACGAACCCTGTGAATCGATTGGTAGATGTAAGTTTTAGATGAAACATTTTCCTCGTGAGCTTTGATTGACGAACGAAACTTGATATTGACAAATCTCAATGTGCTTTTTAGGGTTCCGTTAGGTTCCGTTCCTCAAAAATAATGGAACCTTATAGAATCACTTTGTTGTTCGTCCGTCTGTCTGTCAAGACCCTTTATTTCAGGAAGGTGTGAAGGTATCGAATTGAAATTAAAACCATTTACTCAGGTCTACTTTCTCCTAAAAAAACCTAACTTAACTTATCTTCACACTGTATCCCTGACTGGGTATTCAGAGACGACAAATTTCAATTCATGCATACTTCTTTCGCTTCCTGCTGATTCATTAATCGCTTCATACTTGCACGTCTGGGTATCCGAGTACTTTGGACTTTTCCGTTTTTGAGCAATATGCTCACGTGGTCTTCATATTATATGTAAGTCTCGGCCTACCCTGACTCCTTCTACCCTTTACTTTCGCACAATTTATATTCTTCGTCAATCATTCTCCATTCATTAGTTGGACGTGTCAAAACCAACGGAGCACATTCTTTTGTAATTTAACTTTAAAAAAGTTACGTATTATATGACTAGTGGTTCTGTGAACTTCGTATTTTTTTTTATAAATTAAAAAAAAAATCTACACTTCTTTTTTTCCTTTTGAGTGCTCTTGCCAACCACTACGGGATCATTTCCCTCCCCTGCCTCCATTTCCCCCCCGATCGAAAAACCCCCTCGCTCGCAAAAGTTGTTGGTTACATCAAGGATTGTCCATGCCAAGTTGCATGCAAATCCGATGAAAAATGCGACCTGCTATGCAATTCACAAATCTCGGATCCAAATCCGCTACGGCGCAAATGTCATCGATATTCATAGAACTCGAATATCAATGACATTTGCCCAGTAGCGGATTTGGATCCGAGATTTGTGAATCGGATAGCTGTAGACTGAATGGACGGACCGACGACAGTCGGACATCAATAGCATTTATCCCGTACCAGTGGAGTTAAAACGGAGACTTTCGTCGACTCGCTTCGCTGGCCTCCTTAGCCAAATATATTTATTTTATGGTTATAATAATGTAAAAATAATGCCCCTGTGCAGAAAGTTTGGCAGAATTACGATATAATAAAAGTGAAAGATCTTACCGGCGGGTCTATCAGCATGGCATCCTAGACCAGAGACGAATGAAGCGATGCCGACCATGGAGAGTTTACCATCATCGTCGACGACTGTTAGAGGACCACCGCTGTCACCCTGCACAATATAGTATATATAATTACAAAGAACTGTTTTGAAGCGCACGTGGCCCCGCGGTCTCAGTGTTCTGTAAACGATCACTGAGTTACGCAAATTTCACTATGGCTGGTCCTCGGATGGGTGACCACTTTGTGGCATTTACATTTGGGAGCGTTTCCGTGCTTCGGAAGGCACGTTGGTCCCGGTTGCCAGTAAAATGGCAGTCGTTAAGCCTGGTTGAAGGCCTTATGAGCGGCTTGAAAATTTCAACAGCAGGTAGCCACAACCTGCGTCTGTCTATTTCAACACGGCAATAGGCTCACCACCTATTACGTGGGACAGGAATCCACACGGTGAAAAGTGGGCATATAATATGCCTCTGCCACCCCTTCGGGGATAAGGCGTGATGGATATTTATATATTTTTCTTTTTTGTACAAATTCGCTTGTAATCAAACTTATCCGCTTGTTTAATATTCTGTACTCTACCATAAAATACTTCTTTTCTTCTTTCAGACTTCTACCATCTAAAACGCTTCCCTGTGTCCCTAGTAAACCCTCGAAAGGACAACACGAGAATTGTTTATGGCATTTGAGAGCGTTTGCATGCAGCGGATGATCTCGGTTGCCAGTTATATCTTCTCTATTTGATTTTTGTTTTTTATTTGTTTTTCCAGCTGCTTCCAAACCCAACCTGGACTTGGAGTCTGGGGTCCAGTTTCATTTGGCTGCTAGGAGCAGTTATAGTATGACTTTTGTTTTCGGTTGGGTCGGTGCGATATCCTTCAGACTTCCCAACCCAGTAAGAGCGCCTGCCTTATTGTCCGTTAGTCAGCAGGAGCAGGTGATGTCGTTTGTGCCCTGAAATTCTTGATCTCTTACGCCCAGTTGTCAGTTTGAACTAGTATACTTATACTAATATATAAGGTTTAAGAGTTTGTTTGTTTGGTTGAACGCGCTAATTTTAAGGAACTACTGGTTTGAATGTAAAAAATATTTCGGAGTTGGATAGCCCATTTATCGAGGTAGGCTATAGGCTATACATCCTCTAGATTCTAGAATGTATCCGACTGCTTCGCAAGAGGTTATGGGTCCCACCCAGGATAAATCTTTGTGTGTTGAGCACGATGGTTTATTCTGTGTCTGGGTGTTATTTATGTATATATTTAGAAATATATAAGTATGTTTATCAGTTATCTGGTTACTATAGTACAAGGCGTAGTATTTGGAATCAGATGGCGTTGTATGAGTTGTCCCAACGATATTTATTTATCATCACGCTGCTATCCAAGAAAGCTAAGCAGTAATCAGAAATGTCAACAAATCTCCCAAATTTTCATACGTAGCTGTGAAAGTAATAATCGACGGGATTATTTGAGTGCGACGGTGGTGCGAAGTATGTCAAAGGGCAAAGCTGCGTGGGTCAGCTAGTTACATATACCTAATGTGATTCCATAATGACCTGGAATAATCATTATCAAACGCATTTTCCCGTTTATTAGTTAATAAGTCGTTGGTCCCGGTTGCCAGTAACATGGCAGTCATTAAGTCAAGTTGAAGGCTTCAAAAATTTTAACAGCAGGTAGCCACTACCTGCGTCTATTTCAACACGGCAATGGACCCACCACCTATTACGTGGGACAGTAATTCACATGGTGAAAAGTGGGCATATAGTATGCCTCTGCCACCCCTTCGGGGATAAGGCGTGTAATAAATGTTATAAAATGGTTTTAATACAATAATTCATTTTTTACTCGTATGTAGGTACTTACTGAGCAAGTTGACTGACTTGTGACATTGTAGTGGCTTGCACAAATTGTAGACGGTCCCACAATAGTTGGGTAGAATAGGAAGCACAACTGGTTCGTATTACCGCGTAGGTAGACCCAGTTCAGATTTTCAGGCAACGGCCCTAGAAACCAACGTTTAAAATTTTGTTGCCAAGTAGTCTTGAGGAGTTTGGTTCGTCATTCCTCAGTTACAATTAGTAGAGGTTATCCTTGAACGTTGTGCGTTAGGATTGAATACTCGAAGGTGTGTAGTTAGATCCACTTTCCTTCATTTAATATCGTTCTTTTAGGAATATAAAAATGCCTCACAGACTAATATTAAAAAAATACACATGATTAATTTATTTTTCAAAAAAAAGTTACATATGTGGTTGTCCCCTGAACCCCACACTTGGATTCCTGTTATTGGATTCAGTCATGCAATATTATGTATTCGAAAACTTTGAACTTTTCCTGTAAAATTTCTAAAAGGATAATTACACCATTGTTTTACCGAATGAGCGATTTGTGAAATTATAAAGTAAATAGGTGAGAGGACAATTTGCTCCCGTTAGGCTAGACTGGCCAAAGAATCCAGGATCTTTCTAGACTATTTATGGTTTCCCGGACGAAGTCAGATATAGCTCAGTGTGATTTCATAATTTGATTCGGACATACTCCTATTATAACTTTCGGCATTGTACCGTTCACATCCAACAGACATTTACCAAGTCATCCGTTTACTTTGCGCCTCATTGGTCATCAGTTTTACTAGTCACATACGTTGGGCATTTTTTTCTGATCAGATAAGGACGTCTTTGGGAGAGATGAGAGCCTGATGTGCTGTGAAGGTTTATAAAAATAGTTTTTTCTGATACTTCCAGTTCTTGATGTTGCAATAGAGTTTTAGTCGGTTAATCGGCGAGCAGGTGATTGATGTCACAATTTCCTATGATGAGCAATCAATTATGAAACATACGTAGAGCATACGAAGCGCCCCCCGCTGTTCAAGAATACGTGATAGAGAAAAGGGGAATTGATCCCCCGAAACCAAATGTAGGGGTCTTTATCGTCAGGGTTGGCGTGCTAAGGATTCTCTGGTTCTCTGACTGCATACAGCGATGAAGAAGCAATGCCATGCGGTTTTAGTCGCGTCGAGTGCAATAACAGTCAGCGTAGATGCTAGTCTTAAGTGCAAATGATCTCCGTGAAGGTTTCATACGTAAAAACTAAAAAGGGTGTATGGCACTCCCTCATCCTCACCCTTTCAACCAGCAGTATGAGAGTGCAGCAGAATACAACATAAAAATGAAAAGAAATGCTTACCATTAGTCCAGGTGCGTCCCCAACCACTTGCAGTGAGTATTCTTCCATCATAGTCGCGATCCTTGTCATCTGAGTTATGCAGACGAATGGGCTGCACCAAATCTAAAAGACATGACACATCAAGTCTATAGCAGTTCACTCTCCATTCGTGGAGGGCTCCCACAATTTTACGGAGATGTTTGTTATTGATTTTAAACTAACTTCAATATGATCTAAATACTTGAAATTTTGACTTTGAATTAGCTTACTTTGGGGTAGATGGCGCTGTTTAAAAATCAATTTCCACAATATTTATTTATTTTCAAAATTTGGCTCGTAAAGTTAAAGTGGTTCTAATTTCACCGGTTTTAGACAACAACGGTTTTACAAACGTTTATTTTCATACCATTATTTTAGTTTTGACTACAAATTAACAGTGTACCTATAATTTTATTTCATTAAAAAAATTTTTGGTATTTCAAAAACTGGTAGCTTTAACGTACACAGCTATGGCAGAAAATAATTTGCGCGCCATTTTTCTCTGATTCTCTTTTCTTTGTATTTATATTTTGTATTTCTAAAATGGTCAATTTTAAATAATAAAAAATATGTGTGTTCATATGTGTTTTCATTACTTTTTATAGCATTCCACGAGTGTTTTCGTTCTCTTGTGCAAATAACGTGTTTTTGTTGTGATGTTATAGGTGTAGGGCATATTAATTATGTGGAAAAAAAATTGGTTTTTGTTTATTTTTTATTCAGTTTCCTCCCAAGAGTATTGAAAAACGTCGTACGATATACGTGCGTATATTGGTTAAACTCACTCGGCTCTATTATCTATATCTCGGGTGAAAAACCGTCTCAAATAATCATCCAGCCTCAACGGAGTAACAAACTTGCACAAAGAAATCTCTGTACATGAAACAGAAATTTAGCCTGCCAATCTTTCCTCTCTGACTACCCCGTCAGGGATAAAGTGAGAAGAAAGAAATTTAAACATACCGTTGAATTCGAGAGTGATGCCAAATTTAAGAACTCCGACGTCATGAGTCTGCACTACGCTTGGTAACGCCTCATTGTAAAGAGGATGGTTGTAGTACTCAGTCGTCTCGAAGATGTACAGCGGAGTGGTCAAATTAACAAGACCAGATCGGACAACCAAGGAGACACGGCTGAAATATAAAACAATTGTGAAACGAGTAATACTTTGCTAACACCTGAACCAAGCGACCTCACCTAATAGCGTTGCACCTGGGGGCCGAGTCTGCTATTTCAATCGTGTCGAAATATAATCAAAATCGTCCCTCAATAGAAAGCCACCGTTACTATTTTAACAGTTTTTCGTAGTTTACTATTACAATCGTACTCCTATAGACTTCTATCGGTCGGCCGATAGAATTCTACTAACACTTACCGCGCCAGTGGCCACTAGTCAGTTGCATTTTTGATAGTCTACTAACATTTTGACAGCTAAAAACAGCGGTTCTGATTCTATTCTACGGCTTGTCAATAGTAGACTCGGCCGCAGAATAAGTAATAGTACTACGTACAGAAGTGTCACTCTCTAACAAAAGTCAGTTTTAGGTATGTAAACTAAAACATACTTATACTCGCTGCCTGCAAGCAGAATTAAAACTTATAACTGCGCGCGAACGTTGAGTTTTCTTTGCGCGCCAGAGATTTATGACCGAGCTGCGAAGTCCGCGCAGGGTTGTCAATTGAGAAGTTTTTGCACCTAGTTGATTTATTTAGAGCGGTCGTGTCGTGCGAGCCGAGCGGTAGCGGCAGCCCACTGCCATTAGCCGTTCCCGATTATACCTAAACTGCGGAGTGACACCCCCCTGACTCGGCCCCCAGATGACTGACGGACAAGGCGACAACGTAGGCGCCGTTCCGAGGTTGCGGTTGCTCCGAAAAATGCCAAAAATTAAAAGCCATAGCGATACCTGCTCATAGAAGCCAGATAAAAGTGAAACCCTAGCTCTAAATTCAGGTAGGGCTTGGGAGCAGCTGAGAAATCACTCAAGACGAAGTAGACTAACACCTGGAAGATAAGGTACCTAAATTCCAGTCTTAAATTACTTTAAAATAAATGTTCTACAATATTTTTTTATTCTTTGCAGAGTTCGATTCGTCATTCCTTCATTACAACTAGTTGGGGTAATCTAGCTTTGACTGTAGAAAAATAACAATTTTGCAGTCTTTTTTAATACATACATGTATGAAACGATAAATGAATCTGCAGAAAGCGAAAGAAACTTCGGAGCTCGAAAGTCAAACTATTTAGCTCGGCAAAATTAATAATGAGGGTTTTTTGAAATGTTCCCCGTGAGATGGCAGCGCTGTAACGTCAGGTCCAACTACCTGTCAAAACACATACACGATTTATATTTTTCGATCATTTTTTTGGTTTATTTATTCTTAAAAACGTTACAAACGGAATATTGTTTTCCAAAATGCCACAGTGTTGTGCAGTGCCTATGTGTGCAAATAAAAAAGGAGGCCTCTCTTTTTGAGCTCAATCTTCAGTTCGGCAACCTTTCTTTGGCCGTAATCCATAATAAAATCAATAACACTTCCAAATACATAAAATTTTACTAAAATAATAATACGTTCGGTAAGATTCTATGCTATCTGACAGCTGTTTGGACCTGACGCATACGAAGCGCCGCCTGGCGGCAGAAAAAGTATCGAAAACCCTCAATCACTCTTTTAGTCTACATGTCTACTGACAGCGGCCCTCAAATTAGCGGCCGAATGATGTGCCTCTAACCCGGGACTGTAAGAGGAAGGAAACACGTGACGATGATGATGCTGATTTACTGGCAAGCTGTCGTTTAATAAACTACTCAGAAATTGATGAAACGACGTCTTTAAATTTAAATATAAAAATATTAATAAATTTAATTATTTAGAAACAGCTAAACAGGAGATAACCATATTTTCCCAGTATAATTTACACTTTCAAGTCGAAAACTAGCGTCCTAAATTTTCATCTCTCTACTAAGCTTCGCTTCATCGAATTAAATCTTGAAAATCTTCTTCGAATCTTGAAGAAGCAAAAGAAGTATGTATAGATCGCGAAGCCTGGCGATCTGTCCTCTCTGACTACCCCGTCAGGGATACAGCGTGAATATAGTTAGTTAGTTACTAAGCTTCGACCATTGGCAGACGTCAGCCTTCTCTGTAAATGCATCCTGTACTATCACTTATTTCAGGAATGGCGTCGGGTTCTTCCTCGTACTCCTACTATGTTCTCCTACTAGCAGGATCACGAGGACATATATGTCCTGATCAGTGTCTCCATGTACACACATTAATCTATCGTCAAGGTAAGAAAATATTACCGTCTCGTATATCACCGTAAATACAGTGTGGTTTCAATTAAGTTTTCCCGTTCCTGTTTCCCAAAGAAACTTGTTTCCGGGATAAAAAGTAGCCAATATGTTATTCTGATGTGTAAGCCATATAATTGTAAAGTTTCATCAAAATCCATTCAGTAGATTTAGCGTGAAAGAGTAACAAACATCCATACTTACAAACATTCGCGTTTATTATATTAGAAGGGTTAAAGCACTAACCCTGCGGTGCAATGAGCAGCTGTTATTCCCCACTTGGCAGAAATTATACTGCCACCGCAAGAACTAACTCCACCTACGGGGTTCACCATACGGAGAGAGATCTGAAACGGGAACTGTCCTTCTCTGGCTTCCCATCCTGACACAATGCGGGATTCAGGAGAATCTGTGAAAAATATTAGCCAATTTCATCAACCAATTCCAATTCTTCTTGAAACAATTGAAAAAAGTCAATTTTAACCACGGCGGTTAAATAGTCTCACAAAGGATCCAACACAGACTAGCCCAGACAATAACCATGACTGTTATACGTCCACCATTGTTTGTCGATAAAAGAGTTAGAACAGAGGTTCCCAAACTTATTTTGTCTACTGCCCACTTTGAGACTAAATATTTTTAGCGCCCCTATTTTTTCACCTACTTAAAAACCACTATAACTTCAAATTAAATTAATTAATTGTTGTGAGCTATATTAGCGGAGATTAAACATCCATTCTAAAATAGACTTTTACTGTAATCCGCAAGAGTTAACTTGAGACCTGAGCACAGTAGGTAGTACATAACGACGCTCAGCTCTCAAGTTAACTCTTACGGGCTACACCTGCCAATGAAAATGATTATTGAAACGCAACTTATTAGTATTCAGACAGAGTATCTTTTATTCAAAATAAAACAAACATAATCGATTCTTACATAAAAACTAAAGTGAAGAATGAATCTGATGCTGTTTAATAAGTTTGTTGATATCAGGTTCCAATTTACTCAAGAACAGCCGCAAGTCGCCACGTTTGGTAACATGCAAACGATTTCTCTTTTTAGTAAGCAGCGTTGCCACAGCCATAAATCCACGTTCACACAAATATGACGATGGGAATGCTATCAAGAATCGTTGAACGATTGACCACAATCCAGGGTACAATTGCGGGATCGGTTTTAGTAGCCAAAATTCTTTATAGCCATTTTTTAATTTGATTTTTATTTCCTCGTTTGTTGTCAATTCTATAAGTTCTTCTTCCAGCTGAGGTGAGATTGCTGTGTTGACATTTGAAAACGGATCTAACACCCAGCCTGGTATTTCCAAGTTCAAAATGTCCTGGTGGAGGTGGCAATGTGGAGGTTTTCCAAATGTTGGCAGTAGGTAAACAAGTTGTCGTTACTGCAGGATGCTGATAAATTCGGAAAATTGTGAAACTCACGTCTGCCCATATTCTTTTTGTGTAGAAGCTGTTTGACTGCGAAAGCAGCAACGACATTTTTTTGTTTAATTAAATTTATTTCATCGCCTTGCAGTTGGAGATTCATGTCGTTGAACAATTTATACAGGTCTGTCATGTAAGCTATATCATTTTTTGATGTAATGAGCTTGTTGCGCAATTCTGTATCTTTAGTTTCCAAGAACTCTATCACAGAGTCAAGCAGGTTGTAAAATCGAGTCAGACAATTGCCTCTTGATAGCCAACGAACCTCAGTATGAAGCAACAAACGGTTGGAATCTTCGTCATTAGTAACACAAAGCTGATGAAATAATCTATCAGTTAAAGAGCTGGTACAGATTTTATTGACTGCTTTGATGACATATCGCATTGATTGAAATAGTCGCTCACTTAAGTTTCTAGCAACCAAAAGTTGTATATGAATAACGCAATGTACAGTAAGCATCTGGAATTTTATTTTTCAAGTACGCTATGAAGCCTTTATGGCACCCTGTCATAGCCGGGGCGCCATCCGTAGCAACTGATATAATATTTTTCAAGGGAATCTCTTTCTCATCACAAAACTTTTCCAATGTATTGAATATGGTTTCGCCTTTTGTATTGGTCTCTAAATTTCTAGCAAACAATAGTTCTTCACATATCTTCTCATATTTTATAAACCTCACGTAAGACAGCAACAATGCTTCATTAGTAGGTAAAGTGGACTCATCGAGCTGAATTGAGAATTGACTAGTCTTCAAATGATTGCACAATGATCCTTCAATGTTTTCAGCCATTTCATCAATTCGTCTTTGCACAGAATTATTACTCAAAGGATTTTTTCGGATTAATCTCTGCGGCCGGTTTATGAAGCACAGTAGTTATTACTTCCTTTATTGCTGGCAAAATTAATTCTTCTCCGATGTTGTGTGGTTTGCCTTTTAGAGCAATTAACAAAGAGATATTGTACGAAGAAGCTCGAAGTCCGTCGTCATCTTGCTTAGCAGCTGCCGAAAATAGTTTTACTACACTTGGCTGAGTATTATGCTTCATCTCTAGGTCTTGAAAATATGCTACATTCTTGTCTTTCTTATCTGGATGCATTTTATTCAAATGATCTTGCAGTCTTGTTTTTTCATTCGAAAATGTTTTTAGACATAGAAGGCACTGAGGCGACGATGGGTTTGTGGGATTTTCAATGAATCCGAATTTAATATATTCGACAGAGTATTGCCGTCTCTTCTTTTTTACTTCCGACATTGTTTTGTTTTAAGAAATACGTAAGTAAGTGTTGAACTTAAGTAGTGCTTATCTAGTACGCGAAACCGCAAATGAAAATAAAATAAATATTCCGTTGTTTATATAGGATGGCATAAGCAGCACGCACCGACAGGAATAAGACAAACATGCATTAACTCGTTTATCTCATTCGACGCTCAATTGTACTCAACAAGTAAGAACAAGTATTCTATGAATCAGCCGATTGATACAGGAATGCACAAATCGGGTTATTTAACAAAATCTTGTTAAAAAATGATTGCCTGCGGTCATCGACGCTCATTCGACGCTCAATTGTACTCAACAAGTAAAAACAAGTATTCTATGAATCAGCCGACTGATACAGGAATGCACAAATCGGGTTATTTAACAAAAACTTGTTAAAACATGATTGCCCGCGGTCTATTATCTACGAAAATTACCTATTTAGGAATACTAATAACTATTAAAATGCGAAAGTGTGTCTATTGCCTTTTTATTTGTTTGTTTGTGTCTACTTTCATTTCGAAACGGAGCGACCGATTGACATGATTTTTCTTCTATTTATTGAATAAAACCGAACAGATACATGAACTACGCGGAGAGAAATATCGAACCGAGTTTGAGCAATCTCTTAATTCATATTAGTTGATGTTCACAAGTTGTAGCCGAGAGTCGAGAGCTCTGTCGGTGTCTAAGAGTCCTCCTAGCTAGATGAAATTACAAATCGCCCCCGAAGCCTACACAACGCCCCCATTGTTTTTCTGGGTCTCTTACCCTTTAGGCCTGCAGCGCCCACAAGGGGGCGTTATCGCCCACTTTGGGAAACGTTGAGTTAGAAGATAAGAAAAACACAGACAAATGTCTGAGTTGCTGAGTTCGAGAACGGACCATGTCAGTACACCGCTTGACATGATTAAAAATGCAATTGTGTCACAAATAATTGCATATTGTTTCAGAAACGATTTTCAGCTATGTCACGTCCGGGGAATGCACAAAATTACAAGACCTGATACTGAATCTGTCTTCTCACATTTTTTTAGCCAGAAATATAAGGTTTAGATTGCAGTGCAATGCGGGTTTAGAGGTTTTAGTCACTGTAAAAATTAAAAATGACGAAGTATAATAATATTCAATGTTCACAATTACAATATACACAACTTTAAAATTTTTACAAAGAGGTGACCACATACAAAAAACAACACAGTATGTAATATAACATTACTCACTTCTTAAGTTTTCGATGAATGTCGCATCGGATTGTGCTAGTACCTGGAAAAGTAAAGAACGAATTATGAATGACTAACAAATAATAATTCGACCGGTCCTCTCGTAAGAGTAGACTTTAAAGTAATCTCAGTATGGACAACACAGTAATATTATAAACGCGAAAGTTTAATATTGATGAAAAGATGTTTCTTGCAGTTTCCCGCAAAAGTTAATGAATCCATTTCATTAAAATTTGCATTTCAGCTATGAAATGCTTGTGCTTGGAAATTCCGCTCTTCCTCGTTATATTATCCGAAATAAATGGAAATATACATATCTAAATGTTTGATTATGACTGGCCTATTGGTCTAATTGTACGGGTACGGATATACGGATACTCTATCCGTATATCCGTACCCGTTGTCAGGTGGGGTCCTGACTACGGATTCGGAGGTCGTGGGTTCAATTTCCACCCAGGACAAATGAACACAGAACTTTTCTGATCTTGGTCATTGCTGCAGAACCTTAACAAGTACAGGATTCACAGTAATGGAAATTCGAGTGGGATTAGTCTCACATAAATAACTCACACAGTATATCAAACCAACATTATATATTTCACTAAGAAACATTGGAAACATATATGTGAAAGCTCGTGGTTTTAAATTTGTGTCAAGTGATTAATGCCTTTGTCTTTGTAAGAACAGCAATCAGCCGTTGAACGGACTTTATCTGGCTATGTTGTACAAAAAGGAACTAATGTACCCAATTTGTCATTCTAGTATACCCACCTAATTTGATAATGCCTGGTCTATTGGACCAATTGTCAGAATATCTGAACCCGTGGTCAGGTGGGTTCCTGACTACTGTATCCGGAGGCCGTGGTTTCATTTGATAAAGACTGGCCTGTTGTTCTAATTGTCAGACTATTTGTATAATAAAACAAGATGGGATTTTGCGTGGTGTCATTTACGTGTTGTCGATGTAGGAAGGTGTGAGGCGGAACGCGACGGCAAGCGTCCTGCTCTCAAGATCCTGATGAAGGCTTCTAAATAATGAAGCCGAAACAATTGTCGGTCTACTTCAGCGACTACACGTAAGTGTTTACACAAAATCCCTTCTTGTTTTATTATGGATACATTTTTAAAGCATTTAGTATGCAAACTTTTGTATAAAAAAAAAAATATTATAGTGCTAAAAGACAACTTTATTCAGGACACACACTTTTCACAGTAAGCATTATTTCTTCCACGTAATAGGTTGTGAGATATTAGATACATATTGTCACGCATTTATCCCCGAAGGGGTAGGCAGAGGCATACTATACGCCCACATTTCACACACATTTTTGTCCCACGTAACAGGTGGTGAGCCCATTGCCGTGTTGAAATGGACAGGCGCAGGCTGTGGCGACTTGCTGTTGAAATTTTTCAAGCCGCCCTAAGGCCTTCCAGCTTAACGACGCCATTTTATTGGCAACCGGGACCAACGGCTTAACGTGCCTTAAAACGCTCGCAAATGTAAATTTCACAAAGTGGTTACCCATCCAATGACCTATTCGCGAATGTTGCTTAATGCAGTGATCGTTTACAGAACACTACCTAGTCAGCGGGGTCACGAACGCATCCAAAACAACAATGTATTATTATACAGAAAAATTTATACAATCAGTGCTAAATTGTACGTATATTTTAAAAAGTTGTACTTACTACTGCGCTTGCGGTACCGAAATTATAACAAAATCAAAATAAAGCCGCTATCTGAATGGCGAAGGTATTTATTGCAGGTGTCAATATGCAGTTTGGATCACAAAAAATGTCCTATGGTACTGAAAAAATGTACACAATCTGTGCTAAATACTCTGTGACTCTAGAAAATTGAATAATATTTTTTTTTTCAATATTGATTAATTGATATTGATTATTTGTAGAACGTGTATAGATTATTGAATGACTTCTGAAAATTACAATTAAAAGACGAGTAGTTAATCATATAAATCCCAAACAAATTAATTTTACAACACTATCACTGATAACCGATACATACTTCTAAGATTATGACGCGAAAAGATTAGGTACCAATAAATAATCAGTGATTTAGTTGTACTTATTACGTAAACATCTCGTATCGCAATCATGAATTGCTATATTGCCAAACAAATATATATCGTATTTATTTTTACTGATCAATCACGTTTCAGCCCTGAATCCCCATGTACATATTTTTGATTTAATAATGGACAGAATAAAAAAATTAATTCAAATGCTTATGATTTAATCACTATCGCGTAAGTATAAATTCTGCAATATCAAGGAAAATTATCAGCAAATATATACTCATATAAAATATGTATGTCAGTAATGAACCCCTCATTATCGCTTAAGACAACAGTAAATAAATGACAATTATCTAAATAACTTATAACAAGTTGCTGAGAATTTACTGGGAAATGATAAATTCAACATTAAATATATAAATAAATAAATAAATATCGTTGGGACAACTGATACAACGCCATCTGATTCCAAACATTTCACTATGGTATACATGGCAGAGCTTTTACTATGGTAACCAGATAACTGGTAAACATACTTATATATTTCTAAATATATACATATTATAGATAAATTACATCTAGACACAGAATACCATCGTGCTCATCTCATCACACAAAGTTTTATCCTGGGTGGGAATCTAAATCGAACCTACGACCTCTTGCGTAGCAGTCGGATACACTCCCACTGTGCCACAGAGGAAGTCAAAGTATATATGTGGAAGACACTATACCACTTTACAAGAACTTCAGTTCAAAGGTTTATGATATTATGGAGTATAACTTGATGCCCAAGGCTCCGCCCGTGTGGTAAAGATACCCCGTTCCCGTTTCCCACAGTATATGTTCCCGCGATAAAAAGTAGCCTATATCGTAATCGAATATATAAGCTGTTATATGAATATATAAGATATCATATGGATCTTGAAGTCAACTCCTTGAAACAACAGCTAAGAAATTTAGAACAACAGCGTTTGGATAGTATGATAGAGGTAATAGGCATCCCTAAAGATCAAGGTCAAGATTTAGAAATAATAGGCAATAACTTAGCAGAAGCTCTCAATATGCCAATGAGTCAAATAGCGAACGTCAAACGTCTAGAAGGTCGTAATGATACTGATGGTCACATACAGGTGGAACTTAAACAAGTTGAACATGCAAGCTGTTGGGTTCGTGCCACTAAAAAAGATGAGAAGATTTTAGTGAATAAAATCATGACAAACGCCCACAAAGATAAATCAAACTCTAAAATTACAGTACGACGTGCTTTGACTAAATTAAATAAAACTTTATTATGGACAGCCCAACAGCAGTTAAAACCGCACTATAAATATGTATGGTTCCAGGACGGAAAAGTTCTAATTCGTAAAGAAGATAAGGATAAAGTCAAAGTTATTAGAAGCGAATCTGATATTGAGAAACTGTCGACAACATCGCTGACAGGCAATAACAGGTGTCGGTAATAGTATAAATGGGTACACAAGTCTTTCACACGGATCATCAAGAAATTTTTGATTGTACTAACGTTAATGATTTTAGTAAGCATTTGCCTACTTTTTATACAACTAAAATGTGCATTATACACATAAATATAAGATCAATGGTGAAAATTTTTTGTTATATCACTCAACTAATACATTCGTCTAAAATAACACTTGACGTGATTGTCCTAACAGAAGTGAACATAACACGTGAGGTTATTTCTATGTACAACATTGATAACTTTGAGATGCACACATTTGATAAAACTATTTTTAAGGCATTCCAAAACCGAAAAGTTAATGCCAAAGAAATAGTCAATAACTTTGCTAGGGAATTCCAAAATAACGTACTGAAAATATTGCCAAAATGCAATAAAATGATGATGAACGAAGGAGAATACACCTATCCGCAAAATACATCCATGTTTTTTAAAAAACCTACACGTAAAGACATACTCAAATTAATTAAAAAACTTAACACAAATAAAGCCCCTGGGGTAGATAAATTAGATGCAATGACATAAAGTCTATATGTGACAAGATATTATACATAGCAAAATTTATTAATTCTAGCTTAAAAGAAGGCATATACCCCACGGGCCTAAAAACAGGTATAGTGAGACCAATTTTTAAACAGGGAAATCAAAGTGATTATGCTAATTATAGGCCAATCACGATACTTCCAGTCATTGACAAAATTGCAGAGAAATATGTATGCAACCAAATACAAAACTTTTACACGCAAAATACTGTACTATCGGATTCACAATACGGTTTTCAACCAAATAAATCTACAGCAGAATTGCTATCAAAATTTACCAATGAAGTCAATAAGTGTCTTGATGATAAGAACCACGTTATCCTATTTTTTATAGACTTTAGTTAAGCGTTTGATACACTTAGACATGACACTCTTTTGAAGAAACTAGACAACACGGGTATCCGCGGTCCAATCCTTGCTTGGTGTAAAAATTACCTCCAAAATCGTAAATATGTCGTTAGGGTCGGGGATGAGGAAAGTGATGCTGTTGAAATCACACTAGGACACTGCTCAGGGTTCAGTGTTAGAACCATTACACTATCTGGCATACGTCAATGACATGGAGCATGTAGTATACCAATGTTCCATTTATCAATATGCAGATGACACTTGCCTTTTATCTGCTCACGAACATCTTAACGAAGCAGCACAATGGTTACAGCAAGACTTTACCCGAATATGCAAGTGGTCACATGACGCAGGTCTAGTAATTAACGCAAATTAAATTAATTGAACAGTACAAGAATAAAAATATTCAAAAACCCATAGCTCATAAAATCACCACTCGAAACATTAGCAAAAATAAATTAATAGTACCTAGGTGTAGATTTTTTTATGGTAGGCGAACTATGGAATTTATGGTTCCAACCCTTATGAACGATTTAGTCAATTCTTATTGGCAAATCTCTAATATTAAAAACTATAAATCAAAAATTAAAATATTATTTCACAACAATATACGAGTAACGAATACCTAAATCCACCATACTACTTAATATTACTTAACACTACATCAGCAACATTGTTATGGCGATTTAACAAAAACTTTCCCAAAACTCATTTTGCCCGAAAGGGGGGCCTAAAATGGGTACTGATCGCGGGCAAAACGGACGGCAGGCCTAAGATGAGTAGTACTTTGAATAAAGTATGTATCTGAAAAATGAAATGTGTATCTGAAAAATGAAATGAAAATATGTACCTAAATAAAAGAATATAATATAGTCGATTTTTTTTGTTATAGTAATAAAATACATAATATTAAACTATAACATAGCAACATAATATAATAAAGGATCTACAAATGGGCCTTGGCAGAAGAGGTAGCACCACTTTTTCTTTTGCTTTTATCTTTAGATATTATGTTTTTGTTTCTTGCTATTATGACGATTTGTCTTTTGCTACCCTTTAAGTTTTTAGAAGCCTTCTCTTTTTCAATCTTAATATTTTTCTTCAAAAACTTTTCCCTTTGTTCTTCTTTATTTGGCGTATTTGTTAGGATTTCTGCTGTCTGTGCTTTTGTTCGTCGTTCTGTTTTTTTTTTCGGGCCCACTTTAGGAACTGGATGGCTTTTATGACTTACTAAATCCTTTTCGACTTCAATCGGTAAAACACTGTTATCTGCTTATAGTACTTCGATATTTTCTTATATGGTGTTCGATAAGTCAGGTATGTCTACAAGCATAGTCACCGTCAAAGTCTCATTCTTGTGTTCTTGCACTACTTTTTCGGAGGAAGTCTCAACATTTTTCATCATAGTCCCCAAAGATGTTCTGTCTATAATATCTAGTACAGTCTTTACCAAAGGATGTAACAACGTTCACGTTCTGAGGCATGGAGTTTTCTAATTGAATTGTCTAATTTCAATCAATTATAGAAATTGATAAAGACGGTGTTTGGTCAGAGTCTCTCTCATTGCAAACTTCCTGAATTGTTGGGAGACAAGTTCTTGTTCTGAAAGTTGACGGGATTGGATCTTGATATGGCATTTCTGACGGTATTTCATTTAGGGCATCAGATTCTAGTAGATTGTTTGTTACAGAAGCTGTCAAAAAATTTGGACTCATCATATTTATCATCATCACCGGGTTTGCTGAAGCCGCTCACAGCGTTTTGTGTTGAGGCGGCTTTCAAATAGGCAGTGCCAAATTTACTTGCCACATCATATTGAATTAATATTCTGTTCGCATGCGACTTCTGAAATGTTTGAAATGAATGGCTGAAGTTAGTCTAGGGCCTAGGGCAAAACGGGTAGGTACTCGTGTTGCCCTACCCATTTTGCCTTTTTGCTAGTTGTTAACAATATTCGTGAAATAACCTACAAATATAAACTCAAAATCCGTAAATTCAAGATTACAACGTACTTGAATAAATGTATTTATATACTGTAGATACACTATTAATCAGTTAATCAAGTAAAAGCAAAAATCGATGTGAACATACCTTGCAGTATTTTTCCGAAACAGACAAAAAAATATTTTTGTTTACTGGGTACGTGTTTCTACAAGCATCGTTCTCGGGCGAGTGCCTGGAGAAGCTCAGGGCACAGAGCGTCTATTGCACTGCACGCCACATGTTCAGTGGCCAATCTGGCAATGTCGCATTGCCTACCCTTTTTAGGCTGTGTACCCGTTTTGGGCATACTTCCCCTACTTCTTTCGCTTCCTGCAGCTTCATCAATCGCTTCATATTACATGCACGTCTGGGTATCCGAGTATTTTTGACTTTTACGTTTTTGAGCAATCTCCTCACGTGGTCTTCATAATATGTAAGTCTCGGCGTACCCTGACTACTTCTACCCTCTACTTTCACACAGTATATATTCTTCGTCAATCATTCCTCACTCATTGGTTGAACGTATCCAAAACAACGGAGCCCGCCCTTTTCCAGCTTAACGCTGACACTTTCATTCAAACCTACCATATTGCGTATCACTTTGTTACGTATTCGATCGGCCAAGGTTCCGCCGCACAATTTATTAAAGTGATACACACTACAGCATTCAACTTGCTTTCATGCATCTTCTGACATACCCAGGTTTCGCTATCGAAAAGCAAAGTTGGCACTAGCACTGCGTTATAAATCGCGAGCCGTGCTTCTTTTACGATGCTTTGTCGCTTTACTTTAGAAACTTTTACATTTATAATATTATTAGGAAAGATATAATTACCGTTGATCCAGAAACGGCCAACAACAGCACTACAAACGCCACCCAATGCGCCATTTTGAAAACAAATGAGTAATTTATATCAAAATTGTTGATTTATATTCAAGTTTATGTGATAATAATAAGTGATTGCATGATAACGGTTATTAATCCATTGATATTTTTCCAATGAATCAATGAAATCAACCTACTCGTACTGTTTGATATTGATTGGGATTTTTTCTCTGAAGTTTTCGAGTCTCGGATGTTTATAAATATTTTTTAAACTTTGCTCATACCTTCTCGATATTTCGATTATTTATTGCAGTAGAAGTGGATACGAGTGTAAAAAATAATTACCTAATTCAAGTGTCGATTTATCATAAATATATGCATAAAATCAGTTATACTTTTTCTGTCAGTAGCGATAATTAAATATATCTGGTGTCGAGGCATGGCTTTAATTTATAGAACTTATTTCAAAAAAAAACTATATTCAGGCTAGCGCTCGCTGACTCAGTGTTCTGTAAACGATCACTACGTTAAGCAACTTACGCTATAGCTGGTTACGGAAGGGTGGCCGCTTTGTGGTATTTCCATTTACGAGCGTTTTCGTGCATCGGAAGGCGCATAAAGCCGTTGGTCCCGGTTGCCAATAACATAGCAGTCGTTTAGTATAGTCGAAATACTTAAGGGTCGTTTAAAAATTTTCTAAGGCGCCACTATTTCAACACGGTAATAAACTCACTACCTATTACATGGGACAAATAATGCACACAGGAAAATGTGGGCGTATATTATATACCTACCCCTTCAGAATACAGGTTTGAGTGACGTTAAGTATGTATGTAAAATCTGGCAACGAAGAAATACATAAAAGAAATTTCAAAAATTTGTTAAGGAAAATTAATCTAGTTTTAACTTTCTAAATTGCAGTTCCTGTGGTGCTTTGTCATCCTGTGGTCTCTGTAGTAATTTAGATGGTACCAAATCACTTAATGAGACGCAATATAAAATCTTCACTCGACTACAACCTGTATATCTGATCTTATGCAATTTTTGTGAAACTTCTTTATCGACGTTGATAGAAATTTTTGAGCTATATAAAAATCTTCACGCTTTTCGGTTACGCGCCATGTTGTTTTAAAGTGAAACTTCTTCATCATTACTGAAACTTCTTTATCATTAAATTAAGCTAACAATAATTTAAACATTCTAAAGCAGATTTTGGATGCGATAAAGCCCAACCTACATCTCCGGGTCACCTGCTAACTATCATGACTAAGTTCCACCTTGTGAAGCGGAATATTGCAAAAGTTTTGACAACCTGGAGGGTAGGGTTTCCTTTTGCCTCTCCTACATCCTTTTCCTTGAGGAGTTCGGTTCGTCATTCCTCCGTTACAATTGGTGGAGGTTATCCTTGACCGTTGTGCGTTAGGATTGACGAATCGAGGGTGTGTGGTGGGATCCTCCTCCCCTCCTTTATTATCGTTCTACGATGGATTTCCGCCATGTAACGCCCGATTCAATTAGTTATATCATGACTAACGTTTAACAGACTGCAAACCCTCCCAATATGAAGGCACAAACAACAACAAACAAGAAACAGGCCCCAGTTCCGCTGTTCTCGATTGCAGTAGTGATCGGGGTGACAGCGGAAGAGGGGTGCCAAGAACCTGCGGCCTACAGGAGGCTACCATACACGATAGACTCTGGAAACCTATGAAAATACCCTGCGGCTGGACGAGCGTCTTACCGAACTTGAGGTAGAACTGCGTAGCATAAACTGGTCCATATTGAATTTATGCAAGCTTCGAAGAAAGGGGACGGACACACTAGCTCCTGCGTCGCGTGACATTTTCTACATTCGGAAAGGTGCTGGAAGGCATTCCTCCGATAGCGGTATCGGTTTTATGACGAATTACCTTCCTTATCCCTTATTCCTATTCTGCATCCCTTTCTTTGCGGAGTTCGGTTCGTCATTCCTCCGTTACAATTAGTAGAGGTTATCCTTGACCGTTGTGCGTTAGGATTGGCGAATGGAGCGCGTGTGGTGGGATCCTCCTCCGCTCCTTTATTATCGTTAACGATGGTTTTCCGCTATGTAACGCCCGATTTAATTAGTTATGAATTACATTGTTAGCAGCGCTGTGGAAGCAGCAGTGTGTCTGCTCGGGAGGCATACTTAATACTGAAACTCGCCGATCGGTGCCCCTGAACACCGCCAGTGTATGCCTCGAACTCGAGAAGCACTGACGAGGTAGTTGAGGTCGTGCACGAGGACATAGCGACAGAATTATACAGTACTACGAGCCAAGGCTCACTATAACGTTGTTAACTTTACCACCAAAGTGGGACAACAACAATTCGGTGAAATCGGTCTTTATGGCGTGGTGCACAGAGCTTATTAACTTTATCGAGTCGCAGAGGCTCTTCTTAATGAATTCTTACTTTAGTATAAAACTCTACAGAAAATGACCTTGACCGAGCATCTCTAAATATGAATATCCGATTCTGATCTACCGCGCTCCAAATTGATTTGGGGTCCGAGAAGTTTTAATCGGAACTGCAAAATCGTTTCGATATGCTGTTGTATCCGAATTGGTCCTTAGTCCGATTTTGTTCAGTTCAGTATCAGGGGCTCACATGAGCAACCTCCATGGTTACTTATTGTGGCCAAGACCGAGTACTTTGCACTAAACTCTACAAGTCCCACATCCGTCGGCATAGGTGATGATTTAGTCAAGCGCACAGTCCAGGTAAAATACCTGGAATCTGTATTACGTCCAATGATATCGATTGTGACGACATTGCTGCTGCGTAAGCTAAATTGCGGGAGATGCTTGGTCTGACCCAAAAATGCCGGTTAGAAGGGATGGGTCTATAACACCTCTTTGAGTCACACAAGCAGGTGCTGCGTGTATCGGCAATAAAATACTGCTGTGGTTGTGTGAAGGAACTCTCGCATCCGCGGTCTCGCTATTTGGATGTCGATGACCTTGCGAAGTGGGGGAAAAGAAGTACATTTATGATTACTGCTCCACTCTCCAGGGTAAATGCCTGATGATATTTAGCCTAAAAAGCTTTTCTCAATAAATAGATGTAAATCACACCAACTTTTAGATAGATGATTCAATTTTATAAAGATGTAAAAGGTAGTACTTAATTATAAGATTTTGTTCGTGATTAACAAACATGGTAAAGTAGCCGACTAAATTATGATAATTAGATAACATGGTTTATGGGTGGGACATTGAAGAATAAATAAATTGGTGGTGGTGCGCCGGTATACGATAAAAGAGTAGCCGCGTTATTTTTTCTATGTTGCATCGCTGATCTACATTTGTTTTTAATTAATTAGTTGTCGATACTCCCCCCTTTCCCTTTATTCCATTTCTCTTTCGCACCTCCCTTGTCTCGCATAAAGGAGGAGCGAGACAGCTGTATTACGCGCGCGCAAATACCTACGCGCGCGCCGCTAGCCTCACGGCCAGCGGCCACGATTGAGGGCTGGCAGTCTGTCCTACAAACACCGCGCGCGCGCCTGCATCAAACCTTTCGCAATAATCCCGCACCAACTATCGCAATAATCGTATTTTCCATGGATAAATAGTGATTTCGTGCAAGGAAACCAGGAATTCAAGTCCAGGGACGCCCCGGCAGCCTCCACCTCAGCATCTCGCAGCAAGCAGCAAGGTAGTGTGCCTATTCCTGTTTTTCCATTACTTTTTCCGTCGACAATCGCGTGTAAATTTCATTTTAGTCTTTCCCCGCAAATACAGTCCATTTTGAATTTATTTATCTCTCCCGCTCAACCATAAATATTGTAAGACATTTTTTTGAAGTAAAAGTCAGTACAGACGCTCGACTTTGAAGGTAAGCTGGAGATTGCGTGAAGAATGCGTTACGAAAACTGTGATTGGGTGAGGGAAACAGAAGCTGAGAGGAAAATATAAGTTAGTGAAGATACAAATAGAGAGAGTTACGTTTCGTATATTACTGTAGAGGCAAGAGGAAGAAATGCTAAAACACATTTGCTTTCTCTCTTTCTCTCATAGCCAGTTACGTTTCGAATATCTAAAACAAGCCTATTGTTTTTATCACACTGTAGCAGCAAGAGAGAGAGCAGTATGCACGAATATTATCTTTCTTTCTTATTTTTTGAATGTGCCTTTGAGAATGCCTTGAGGCAAAACTGGTTAGGTTTATCAAGTAAATGTTGCGGAATAGTACAAGTGGTGCTATTTAAAATGAGTCACTTTTCTTGTTACTCAAACTTGGTGGTGGAACGACGCAGTCCAGAGGGAGACTAGGGAGAAGAAAGCCCTCTTTAAAAAGTGGCAAGCGACCGGATCTCTTGAAGACCGCGACGCGTACAGGGCTGCCAAGCGCGCCACAAAGAGAGCTGTAGCCAGAGCCAGACGTGACCACTTACAACCTCTGTATGATAAGCTGGAATTGTCTGAGGGGCAGAAGCTCATCTATAAGCTGGCGCGCTCCAGGGTCAAAGCGGCACAGGATATATCCAAGTGTCGCTGTGTGAAAGACCCTGAGGGCAACCTGTTAAGCGAAGACCTCGCGGTAAAGGAGAGATGGCGCTCGTACTTCCACGATCTGCTTAATAAGCAGCACAAAGAGGTGCAGCCTCCGGACCTCCTTCCGAATCAGGGACTAGTGGCACCGGTAACGCCTGGAGAAGTCCTGACTGCGCTTCGCCGCATGAAGAATCGGAAAGCTGTCGGACCCGATGGAGTCCCCATCGAAGCCTGGAAGGCGATGGGTCCTCGCGGTGTGGGCATCTTAGTAAACCTTTTTAACCGCATACTCCTCAACGGGCAGGTCCCAAACCAATGGAGACTGAGTATTATTACTCCAGTCTTCAAAGGTAAGGGGTCAGTGCAGGAGTGCGGGAGCTACCGCGGTATTAAGGTGATATCCCACACCATGAAGATCTTCGAGAGGATTATAGACTCTCGGATCCGGCAGGAGTGTACTCTCTCGGAGTGTCAATATGGGTTTCGCCCTGGTTGTGGGACCACGGACCCTGTTTTTGCCCTGAGGGTTGTCGCAGAGAAATACAGGTCGAAGAACACGCCTCTGCACTGTTTGTTTCTAGACATGCAGAAGGCCTTCGACTGTGTTCCTCGTGTGATGATCTGGTGGGCTCTGCGGTCCAAAGGAGTTCCAGAGGTCTAATTTGACACTATCCGGGACATGTACTGTGACTCCGATTCAATGGTTCGGACTGCTGTTGGCGACACGAAACCCTTCCCCATCACCGTCGGGGTACACCAGGGTTCGGCCCTTAGTCCGCTTCTGTTCAGTGTAATATTAGACGAATTGTCGGACAGCATCAGAAACCCACATGAGCAGCCTCCATGGTTAGAGAAAAAAAAAAGTTGGTAAACTCGACAGATCCCACATCCGTCCGCATAGGCGGTGATTTGGTCGAGCGCACGGACCAGGTTAAATACCTGGGATCTGGTTTTCACACGTCCAGTGACATCGATTGCGATGTCAAGTCACGCATTGCTGCCGCATGGGCCAAATGGCGGTAGATGACCGGTGTCATTTGTGACCCTAAAATGCCGATCCGGTTGAAGGGACAGGTCTACAAAACCATTATTAGAACTGTCCTTTTACATGGCAGTGAGACGTGGCCGATATTGGAGCGACACAAGCAGGAGCTGCGTGTCACGGAAATGAAGATGCTGCGGTGGATGCGTGGGGTCACGCGGATGGACCGCGTGAGAAAATCTCGCATCCGCAGCAGCCTTCCCGTCCGTGACATTGCAGACAAGTTGCAAGAGTGTCGCCTTCGTTGGTATGGTCACGTCTTGCGGCAACCGCCGGGCTACGTAGGTAACAAATGTCTGGCCATGTCAGCCCCGCCGGGTCCCGGTAAGAGGGGAAGACCCAAGAAGTGCTGGCTTGACGTCGTAAGGGATGACATGCGTGCCAATGGTCTCACTACAGGGGATGCCGAAGACCGTGCGAAGTGGAGGAGAAAATGTAGGAAAGCGGACCCCGGGCGTCGCGAGACGCAACTGGGACAGACGCTCGGATGATGATGATGACTTTTCTTGTTACTCACAAACTCTACAAAAGCTTCAATAACACTTCTACTCCACTAGTTTACTGTGGCAGGACTGGCTTTAAAATTAACAGCGTGAATTGGACAGTCGGTGTTTGTCAGGATATTGGCGTTCTTTATTCAGAATATCCTGACGGATGACAACACGATCCAATTCACACTATTAAAGATAAACTATTATGTCTTTAAAAGATGGTAAATGCGGGTGGTGCTCCAGAGACAGGACTCCCCTCGCAAAAAGTGCAGTGTTGAGTAGGACTGCCTTTTGCATCAAGCCCTAAACCCAATTACCTAACGCGAACCATTTTATCATACAGGCTCGTGACAATAAGGCACCAGTTGTTACGTGGCACCAAAATGCTTATGGTGAAACGTAGGCTTATGATATGCCGTCGCGGATATGATAAAATTACGTAAACAAAAATAAGTTAAACTATATTTTATTCAAAAATAAATAAAATTAACGAAATTGAAATATTTTATTAACGTTAAAGGAAATCCATGTGGCACCCCATAGATAAATAAATGATAGCCAAAGCTGTAAAGACTAAATGTAGTAGTCATTCATCTGTTTTTGCCAATCCATATTTGTGTTGCTTAATTCTTTTTCTTCAGCAATGGGATTCCTCGAGTAGCTCAGTCGTTGCGGGACCGGTAAATCTTCATGTAGCGCAACTGTAGGTTCAGGTAGCGGATTAGTAGCATTTCCAGGTTGCGCAGTAGTAGTATTATCAGGTTGCGCTGTAGTACTATTTCCAGGCTGAGCAGTAGTGATATTTCCAGGTTGTTCGGTAGTTCCAGGCTGCGCAGTTGTATTATTTCCAGGTTGCGCTGTAGTTATATTTCCAGGTTGCTCAGTAATTGTAGTTTCAGGTTGCGAAGTAGTATTATATCCAGGCTGAGCAGTAGTTATATTTCCAGGTTGCTCAGTAATTGTAGTTTCAGGTTGCGAAGTAGTATTATTTCCAGGTTGCGAAGTAGTAATATTTCCAGGTTGCTCAGTAGTTGTAGTTCCAGGTTGCGTAGTAGTAGTATTTCCAGGTTGTGGAGTAGTAGTATTTGAATACTCCCAATCGAAGTTCAAACCGGTAACGTTCGTGAACCACTGATGGTAGTGCCCGGGGCGAATGAATCCTGTAAACAGGAGTTAATAATTATTGTATATTTGACAGATTCCTTATCAATAATGGAATTGAATGTATTCTTGTCGTCTTAATATGATATATGATTAATGTATTATCAATTTTAGCTGAGATTGGTTATGCCGTGACGTTGGTAGTACATTAAGTCCAACGCCAATTGAACAAAAATATTATTTGTATTTTTTTACAAAACGCTGTCTAACGCAAAGTAAGGTACAAAACAAATATTTGCTGGTTACACAAATATTTGTTTCGACCCGGGAATCGAACTCGGGACCTCAGCATTACGTACGCATATACTACCACTTACACCACCACAAATGGAATTGGTTGATTAGTGGATTTTTTTACAACCTAAAAATCAAGTCAAATCAGGGTGTGGCGGGCCATTACTGAATGCAGGCCTACCCAATTAACGCCCTTCATATTGGGAAGGTTGAAACTGGACAACATTTTTTTTTTTCCAGTTTTCCATCTTTTCGCTATAACCTCGTCCATTATTCAGCATGTTCTCCACTTTTAGGTGAGGCTGGCTTGGGTTTGAAGTTCAAGAAGTCCTCGGTAGAGCTTGCATTCATGGCAATAGCTATTTATTTATCTATATTTAAGATTCTATGTAAACATTCCTTATTTTCACTGATTTGTTAATTTTATTTATTTATACAGTTTTAATATTATTGTCAGTTTTATTGGTGAATGAATCAAATATTGATAAGTAAAAATATTTTTTAACTAGATGCCCGCGGCTGCGGTTCGGCCGCATTGTAAAAGTTACCCGTACCTGTTTTTCACAGGAACCAAGGATAAAAAGTATTCTACGTTTCCTTCTAGGATGTCAGCTACCATTTTGTTCTTTTTGTGTTGTTCTGCCGGATTTGTCTAAGGTTCCCGACTAAGGGTCTACTACAGGGTCTCTATATATCTGTTTAATGCCGGATAATCATCGTAACGATGTCTCAGTACCACACATGTGCCTGTATACCTACCAATTTTTAACAAAGTCGGTTCAGTAGTTAGAGCGCGATTTAAGGAGGTCTCTAAAATCCATTGGTAAATCTTTTTTTTAGATTTTTTTAATTAGCTATACTGACCTACAGTTAGTAACACAACAATTTATATACCTATTTAATGTTTTTAAAAACATAATTTGTATCGTTAATTATGTTTAGTTCTTTAACGCGTCTAATTAATAGTTTTGAAACTGTTTTCTGTTCTGTTTATTAAAGTTAGTCTACTCGTAGTGTAAATGGCCCCACTAACATCTCCGGGGCGCTTAACTGCTAGCGGTTTAGATCTACAGCGCTGCACCAAGTCACCAACAGATGCAGCAACAATACCGACACCCTTTTTTTTTTGGAAGAACAGACGACATTTACTCGCAACATGCCGAAATTCAAAGGTCAAATGATAGTTGCTCCAAACATCGAAATTAAAGTCGATGCCATTGGGAACACACTATGATGAAGAGAATAAGAGTGTGTTCACTCGTGATCACCATTATTGCACTTTAGCCGAAACGTCGAGGTGATCATAATTTCAATAATTGGACACTAAGACCAGAACACAAACACAAACAGGTAGGAAACTTACCAGCAGGCATGCCAACATGGCATCCTAAGCCTGAGACGAATGAAGCAATTCCGACCATACTGAATACCCCATCATCATCGATTACTGATAGAGGACCGCCGCTGTCTCCCTGCAATGAAACGCAATAAGCATGACTTAAAGGACAGAGCAAGAAATGTTGCTCCGTTTCTCTCACCGATACCACGTATCGAGCAGTAAGAATGTGGCCGTCTGTTGAGTATAACCTTTGTGCAGCAAGGATAAAAAAACAAACGAGTGTTATTAAGAAATTCAAATATTTGTCTTTGCGCGGTAACTTGATCAATGGTGGACGCTTGCTGTATATTATTTTCTAAAACTAATGCATTAACCTTGTTTAATGTGTAAAAATGGTTTCTTAGACATAAAAGTTGTGTAAACGTGCTATAGTAAAAGACAGTGATATATTGCAGTAAAATACTGTTTTACATCTTGCGCGCAAATTCTAATGAAGGCCTCAATAACACTCTACCACGTTAATGGGGCAAGGACACAGGACCTAGGTCTTGACATCAGCAAAGGACTGGACAGGACTAAATTAAAACATAACGTTGGATAAATAAGATTGGCTAAAAGGTCTTATTAACCAAACCATAAAATAATTACAAATTAAATTAATAATTTCAGTACAACATTATACGAAGTTAATATGATATTGAGTATTTTAATGTTAGGATTATGCTAACTGTTTTTAAATTTTTCTATAGAGAATACAATATCCCATTCCTAAAATCATTTTACTCTTTTAGAATTAATTTTGAATCTTATAGAATTAAATAGATACATGTATGTGTGATAATATTATTAGCCAGTTGACGCCCGGGGCTATTCTGATGTGTAAGCTCATCAAAATCCATTCAGTAGATTTTGCGTGAAAGAGTAACAAATATCCATGCTTACAAACTTTCGCGTTTATCATATGTAGGATACTCGCGAGTTCTACTCAAAATCACTAGTTTTACGATTACATTAATTGAAAACTGTATAAAAATATTGACCTGACAGGTGGACTGGCTTGTAACGTTGTAAAAACTGGCGCAGATCGTAGAGTCTACCACAATTGCTCCATACGACATACGACAGCGGTCATTCGTGTTGCCAAGCAAGTACACCCAGTTCAAGTTTTCTGGTGCACCACCTGAAATTGAAATTTACATAAATAACAGTCTTTTTTCGTTCATCTTTCACATATTGCATTACAGCCGACGTAGAATTGCAAAAAAAACACCCAAACTTATTCATTCATTATTTTACGCACACATTTTACGGGGTGAGACTGAACTTGACTTAAGACTAAGACGTAGAGGACGGGAACATTTTAGATAATAAGAACGCAGATTGAAGAAATATTGATTAAGATTTGGTTAAAAGGTCTTAGTAACCAGGTCATTTAATAATAATATAAATAAAAGAATTACACAATCTGACCACATACATCGTGGAGGAGTAAGAATAAATTCATTTTCTGTGTGATGCAGTTTTGTTGAGCAATTAGCAATTCGTATCGAATTGGAACAAATAATCACCAATCGTCCAGGGACATTTTACAGTTGTTACCCACCTTTCCATGTCATACATTTTTGTTAAACTTACCATTGGTCCAGGTGCGTCCCCATCCACTGGCAACCAAACGTTCCGTATCATAGTTTCGGTTCCTGTCCGCCCAGCTTTGCAAACGAATGGGCTTGACGAAGTCTACAGAAATAATGCGATAAATGTAAAAATACAATTGTTCTAGTAAGAAGTACATCTCTGCTAATCACCATGATGGGGCACCAAATCTGGTATTAATTGTTACTAACTGCTGGAATCCTTTAGAAAACGGATTTAGATAACTTTTTCGTTGAATAATCTAAGCTAAACAGTAACTATTTATTCGAATTGAAAAAATATTTTTTGTGTTGGATAGCACTTTTATTGAGGAAGGAGATATCATCATGCTTCTATCATGGAGAGAGGAGAAGTATTCAAAAATGACCATAAATTGGGCAAATTTTCATACATTATTGTAAAAGTAATAAACGGCGGTATTAAATGGGTGCAACGACTAATTATTTCACAGCAAAAGCTACGTGGTTCAGATAATTTAAACATCGTTATCGTTGGGAGAACTCACACAACGTCATCTGATTCCAAACTAAGCAGAGCTTGTAGTATGGTTTTTAGATAACTGATAAACATACTTAAATATTTCTAAATACTTACATATTAAACATGAATAACACCCAGACACAGAATAAACCATCGTGCTCATCAAACAAAGTTTTATCCTAGGTGGGAATTAAACCCACGACCTCTTGCGTAGCAGTCGGATGCACTCCCACCGCGCCACAGAGGCAGTCAATATATATCTTTGGTGGAAAAAGATCGACGCAACGTTCGGCGTCCGCACGAGTGGCAATAATCAGAAAGTTGTTATAATTCCTCATTCTACTCAACAAACATTACAAGATATGCTTACCATCGAAGACAAGCCTCCTGCCGAACTCGATAAGACCAATATCGTGGGGCTGGACAAAGGGGGAGTTATTGTCGTATTGAGGATGGTTGTAGTACTTGGTTGTTTCGAAGATTAATTGTGGGAGAGTCATGTTGATGAGACCCGTTCTCACTACAATAGTCACACGGCTGAAACAGAAAACATTATCAAGAATTATAATCTGAAAAGTGCCTGACAAGGTCTCAAGGACCAAAATGCATCTACGTCTGCATATAATGTAGCGTTTTTTTTTCGAAGGGTTAAGCAAAGCCAGGTTGTAAGGGGCTCCGTCAGCATCTCCGAGTCACAAGCAAACTCACCTGCTAGTGGTGCACCAGCTGTCTAACGGACGAAGCTACAACGCTGGGGTTGAGAGATCAGACAACAGTTGCTCCCTAATCTAGCTAAGGCTTTACAAACTACTTTAAATATATTTACAAACTTAATTACTAATGTGTGTCCCTATGTATGCTTAGATTATACATATACATTTACAACAAATTATTTAATAACCTTAAAATATAATAATTTAAAATATATTAATATAAGGAGTCCCTTTAGGCAAGGTTCCGAAGATACTGGCAGCGTTCCCCCTTTGAATAGCTAAACTAATTCTTTGGCCGAGGTAGCTGCCAGCTCTTCGGTCTCCTGTGATGTCGACTAACCTTTTTGCTATTTCTTTAAAAAGCCTTGTAGCCCTAGGACCCCACGGACCAAAATCATATTCTCTAATCAGGGCCTAGACCCCTGTATTTGCATGCTTTAGCTTTTTCAGCCACTTCACAAGCCGCACCAGCTCTGTTGTTGGTTCCATGTAGATGGGAAGGGGCCAGCGTATCTGAACAGGTTGCATCCCATACCAGCACCCGGCCCATCTTCCATGGAATCAACGTCCGGAAATATAATTAAAAATATAATTCCTTTACAAATATTGTATTTTACTTCAGACAATAATATCTACTATAATATAATATGTATAACGTAGAAGATAGATAGAATACATACATACATACATATTGTCACGCCTTTATCCCCGAAGGGGTAGACAGATGCATATTAAACGCCCACGTTTTACCGTATGCATTTTTGTCCCACGTAACAGGTGGCGAGCCCATTGCCGTGTTGAAATGGACAGCCGCAGGCTTTATCGACCTGCTTTTGAATTTTTTTAAGCCGCCCATAAGGCCTTCAACTTGGCTTAACGAGTAAATAGAATAGTCTGACGAAGCTGATTTATGTGGCGAGAGTGAATAGACAAACTGGTAGGGGTCGACTTCGGCGTACGTATGTCCATCAAATCGAAGATATTTTGGAAAAAGGCCAGGTCGTACCCTTAACCGGCGAGCGTGTATGAAAACACTCATGAAAGTAAAAGAAGCGAAAGTTGTATGTCAGGATCGTAGCAAGTGGAAAGCCAAAGTCTCTGCCTACACCGATGGGAGACAGGCGTGATAATATGTTTGTATATGTATGTAAAGTTGAAGAGATTGCTGATTTGGTTGAGATCTCAGGAACTACAGGTGCAAATTTAATTTAATTTTTAAACATAATTGAGCTTTTCAGAAGCACATTTCTGCTAATGACCATGACGAGACACCCATTCCGGTATTAATTGTTACAAACTGCTGGAATCCTTTAGTCAGCTGATTTATACAAGTTTTTGTTTCTTTGTTTCGTTGAACGAGCAAATTTCAGGAACTACTAGTTCGAATTGAACAATTATTTTTGTGTTAGATAGCCTATTTATCGAGGTAGACTAAATGCTATAAATCATCACGCTACTACCCTGGAGAGTAGAGCAAATTTTCTTATATTATAGTAAAATTAATAGACAACAGGAATAAATGGGTGCTACGGAGTTTGAATGTTCCACGGTGATGCCGGGGGAGTCCGCTAGATATTGTAATAAATAATTATAAAATCCATGAAGTGCTGAATGATTCCAAACGTACTTACTTTGCAGGACAATGAGCGGCTGTGATACCCCATTCAGGGTGGATAACACTACCGCCGCAAGCATTGACTCCGCCAATACTGTTCACCATGCGCAGGGAGATCTGATGTGGAAACTGACCCAGCTCGGCCTCCCATCCTGACACTATACGAGAGCCTTGTGTTTCTAAAAATAAAGAATAGAAATTCATTGTCAGGAGAAGTCCGAAAAAAATTAACGGAAGTACATACTAATGAACATAAATGAAAAAAGAACGTCAAACACACATGAACGAACTGATAAGTTTGTTTGTTAAGTTGAACGTGCTAATCTTAGAAACTACTGGCTGGATTTAAAAAAATATTTTTGTGTTGGATAGCCCATTTATCGAGGAAGGCTATGGATTATATATCATTACGCTACTTCCCTGGAGAGCGGAGCAGTAGTCATAAATGTCGACAAATTTGGCAATTTTAATGCATTATTGTATAATTCATAAGCGACGGAATTAAATAGGTGCGACGGCGACGGGAGTTCGTAGTATGTCACGGGCGAAGCCAGGAGGGTCACCCAGTACTAATATAAAGCTGAAGACTTTGTTTGTTTGTTTGTTTGGTTAAACGCGTTAATCACAGGTACTACTGGTCGGATGACAAAAAATATTTTTGAGTTGGATAGACTATTTACCCCGGAAGGCTAGAGGCTATATATCAATACGTACTACCTTGGCGAGCGAAGCAGTAATCGTAAATGTCGACAAATCGGGCAAATTTTCATGCATTTACGTATAATTAATATTCGACGAGATTAAATAGGTGCGACGGGAGTTCCAACTAAGTCACGGGCGAAGCTGTGGGGAACACCTAGTAGTATATACTATTTTACATCTTGCCCCGCAAATTCCACTGAAAGCCTCATTAACGCTTTTACCGCGTTAATAGGGCAAGGACACAGGACCTAGTACTGGACTTGACATTGACAAAGGACTAGACAGGACTAAATTAAAACATAATAGAAGATTGAAAAAATATGAAATAAATAAGATTTTGCTAAAAGGTCTTAGTAACCAGGCCATAAAATAATTACAATAGAATCAGGCTAAATAAGAACAACCTCCTGTCAGTGATGACGTCATTGTGAAGGAACGATTTTAATTTATAAAAACGTGATAAAAAATTATTTTCTTAGAATGATAAATTCAAAATATAAAATAAAAATACAAAAATAAATTTTGGTCAATCGCGATTGAGGGAAGCCTATTCAGCATAAAATTTGTAAAAACTTTCTGAATAATAATTTTTCTTTTTTTTAAATACTTGTGACATTGATCATAAAAAATCCACATAGTTGTTTGATCATTCTATGGAAGTTAGTATTGGGTAACTTTAAGTAAAGTAAGTATTCCATACCAACACAACTGATAAGTTAAAGTTATTAGTGTAGCGTTCAATGGAATGACCCTACATGAGCACAGTTAGTATCAAGGTTATCAATGACCTTAAACATTTTACGGAATATATTTGAAGAAATACTTGTTATCAATATTTTAGTATGTAGAAGTACCTTTTAAATTTTCAATAAACGTGACCGGGGAATGCGCCAATACCTGAAAACATCAATCATTAATTTAATCCGATGATTAGCTATTTATAGATACTATATAGATAAAATATACATAAATGATATACATATGTTATTTAATCGATCTGAGATTTAATAAATAGACAACGTCACGATATGGAACCTTACAAAGTTTGAAATAAAGTCGAAAGTAAACAAAATATTGTCCTTTTCGTAAAGGTGTATTTAGGTACAAAGGCTCATGCTTTATCCGCATTTAAATAAATTTTGTGATTTTATGACGTACTTACTAGACATATTAGGGCGGTATTACATAACATTTCTCAAAACTCAAAATACGCCAAAACACAAAAACTAAGAAGCGAGCTAACTGCAATCAAGACACATTTCAGTAAACTCAGAACTTTGTCCGCTGTGTTGGCCGTGCTTCTGTAAGGATGGCGAGTAGCTCACCAGCCTCAGGCAATAGTGGCCGACAGTGCGGAACTCTAGTGAATCGCCGCCTCTTTCGTAAGGATGAAGACGTAGCGTGGTCGCACTTTGTCCCGCTGGATGATTGATTGAGATGACTCGCACCAAGACAAAGTGAATGTCCACGTCCAGACTCCCCACGAGGTAGTGGTTCTGCCGGGTCCACGCTGAGCACTCCATCAATGTGTGGAGTGCTGTTTCCTCGCTGCGTACCATGCTGGCACTCGGCTGTGGTCGCCCGGTGTATACGCCACAGCCCAGATATTTACCGAAGCACTCGTGCCCGGTAATTATATAATATGTTAAGTAGGAGAGATTGCCGGCTCCTCTCCATGACCGGTCTGACCCCTGTAACGTCCAATCGTGGCGCCCTTAACCTTACCTTGTATCCTCCCATTACCTTGGTTCCTTAAGTTGCACCTCCCAGGTTCAACTTAAGGTAATTTCCAGTCATAGCTGGATCAATTAAGGTTCGATTTCTCGAGTCGTAGGCCTGAGGCCTCGCTCCCTCGTCTCCTGGCGCATTTAAATAATGAAGCATGTGCCCTCATTTCCACGTCTCATGGAGGATGGCAAGAAGACATGCTACCTGAACCGAGATATCTTATCGCCATATCATAACTAGTAGTTTCATGCAACGAAAACTAACTTCAAGCGTATTTTGAGAATTTGTTATTTTGTAAATTGATTATTATTTTGAACAACTGCCCTAAATTTCCTTTTTTCCCTCATGTGTGGATACGTTTTCTGCTATAAGTACACCTCCGACTTCATAAAGGTCGCAATAAACTACTCAATGTGGATAGCTCAAGACCAAACTGTTAAAGTGATAATTAGAAGAGTATGGTAAGTTCTCCTACATTTTATGGTAGCGACCTACTGTAAATATCGAAGAAGAACAAATTCAAGTTTAAACACGATTTTACTAAAAAGAATTTCCTTATAAAGTCCATATTTATCATCTTCAACTATAATTCAACAGAAATGGTCAAATCTAAGGTAATATTTAATACTTCCACTGCGTTACGGCAAGTTTGGCCGTATTTGACTCTCAGCCAGTGCGGTAGCTCGTTGTCCTTGTTTTGCGCACGGTGCGGGGGCGATTTAACTAAGTTCCCGTACGCATAGGAAAGTGATAGTGATCTTTTTAATATTGTTGCTTTTAATATAATAAATAAATAAATAAATATCCATCACGCCTTATCCCCGAAGGGGTGGCAGAGGCATATTATATGCCCACTTTTCACCGTGTGGATTCCTGTCCCACGTAATAGGTGGTGAGCCCATTGCCGTGTTGAAAATAGACAGACGCAGGTTACGACTACCTGCTGTTGAAATTTTCAAGCCGCACATAAGGCCTTCAACCAGGCTTAACGACTGCCATTTTACTGGCAACCGGGACCAACGGCTTAACGTGCCTTGCGAAGCACGGAAACGCTCGCAAATTTAAATACCACAAAGTGGTCACCCATCCGAGGACCAGCCATAGTGAAAGTTGCGTAACTCCGTGATCGTTTACAGAACACTGAGACCGCGGGGCCACGAGCGCTTCATAATAACTTTTAATATAATATTGTACACTAATAATATACGGCAAAATAATTACCGTAACGCACAGTAGGGTAATTATTTTCATTCAGTAAGGCGAATATCGTGATAAAAATCATTGATTATTATTACTTTCACTTTTACGATTACTTTCACAGTTCATACAGACGTGGAAACCACCCATGGTTTTCACGTCTGTATGAACTGTGAGAGTCAGGTTCTGGTACGGCAAAATAGAAATCGTAACGCATATCAGGAAATATAGATAAGGGCACTATTTGTCTCGTATCGCACTAGCAGAAAGTTTAGATTTAATGCTGCCGCACTCAGAAACCCACCCGGATAGATTGTGGTATGACGTGGTAAAGAATCGCGTTTTTTTGACCTCACTACCAGACGTTCGTAAGGGTGTCATTGCTGAAGGTGGATCACTGAGTTGGTCAATTTCCTGCATCCATTTAATTTATGAGCAAACTGTTTTCGTTCTAGCTGATCGATTCACCGTTCTGGACTACGTTCTCATCACATACTCTAGGAGTATAGCATTTGGCGCAACAAGCGATTTCATATGCCAAGCGGTTTACTAGTAACATCGGGAGCAGTTTATCATGCGGATCTCGTGGCATCCCGCATGAATTTTAGTGCTACCACTCTAACGTCCCAGTTTGAGAGTAATATAATTTCCCAAATTAACCTTTGACTTAATCGATCTATTAGTATAAGTCGTTAGACGTTTCTTTCATACATAGAATCAAACATAGCTCACATAGGACCCGTAATATTTGAAAACCGTGGTGCTTCTCTATTTCTATAAGATGTACACCTAGTTGCTATCTCTCCTCTTTGTCTCTGGTCTCCAGTTTTGCAAAAGAGGGAAAGCGTTACTTTCTTTTCTATCTCCCTCAATTTGTGATTAATTTCAATGCGCGTTCCAAAACATTCTCTAACTTCTCCTGGGACTTGATCGAGTTCGAGCTCAGTGTAACTTTTCTGATCTTGATCATTACTGTATATCCTAGTTAAAAGGAATAACAGTAATGGGAATGAGAGTGAGATTAGTCTCATAACCTCACTACAAAGAATGCCAAAGATCGTGTGAAGGAGACAGTGAATGAAAACAAACTCCGGGCTCCAAAATGAGGGCTTCAGACGCAATCCAGAAGCAGCCGTTGAACTCTAAACTCTAGTCATGTTAGACGCAGATGAAATTATTAGCTTAGACACAGATTTTAAAAGCTTGGCCTATTTGGGATTGACATGCTACCTAAATACCAAATATCAAGAGAAGAGGAAACTTTTAGGAAAGTAGAAATCGGGCTCAAAAGCAAGGACTTAATTGTATGATGGTAATTTAATTCAAGATTTACCTCTGTCCCCACCAGAGCCAACAAAGCCACACAGACCAGCCTCGTCGCCATTTTCCACATCGACTAATGAACTTGAAATATTTTTTTAACTTATGTAGAAATGATAAATGTCATTAAAATGATAGGAATATAAAATAATCTATAATCAGATAGTAAAGTTTATAATTACGGACGTATTATGAGATTTGTTCGTCGACTAACATGATGATGTGATCTGATGATAATAATATTTGGGCACTAGGATCTTCAACATACTAATTTTATCGATAATATTGGGGCGCTAGAATCTTCAATATAATTTAGCCTCATAGGGTTTATAAGTTAAAATATTAATTCTGGAAAAGGCCGTGCTTCGTTGGTTTGGACACGTCCAACAAATGAGTGAGGAACGATTGACGAAGAGTAGGTATATATTGTGCGAAAGTAAGGGGTAGAAGGAGTCAGTGCAGGCCGAGACTTATATAAGAAGACCACGTGAGCAGATTGCTCAAAAACGGAAAAGTCAAAAGTACCCAGACGTGCATGTATGAAGCAATTGATGAATCTGCAAGAAGCGAAAGAAGTATGCATGGATCGTGAAGCTTAGCGATCTGTCAGGGAAACAGCGCGAGTTAATACTAATTTTATCCCGATTACTTTTATTAATACTTTGTACTTTTATTAATGCGGCGGAGAACCCTATAAAAAAATTTAAGTCAATATTTTGACGTGGACTTAAAAAAAAATTAAGCGGCTCGTTTTTAGAATTGCATTAGTTAACTTTAACTAAGTACAAAATATACTTTCGAAACAAAAAGGACTCGAAAAAGATTTTAATTTTGTACACAAAAACTTGATAGTCGATAACCTTCTCTTAAGAAATTACTGAAAATAGAGAAATGACTGAATGGCTAAATAGTGGCCATAGAAAATGTCACTCTGGTTGGGGAAATATATCCACAGGAGATTCGCAATGAGTATGCAGAGCCGTATTTACTTAGTAAATATGGGTGATGGATCGATGCCGATGCATGATAATGCCCGGCTACTCTCGGCTCGTCTCGTGCAAGAGTGTATTCAGAAGGCTGGTATCAGCATGATGGCTTGGCCGTCAAGAAGTCCTGATCTCAACCAGATTACGCCTGGGTTGAGCTAGAGATGCTCCTCAGAAGCCGCACACCACCACCTACCTCCCTCAGGGCACTAACACATGGGCTCCGAAACATCGTGTTCAATATGCCAAATCGACTTGAAGCTGTAAGCAGAGCCCGAGGAGACAATATCAGTTATTTAAAAATAAGTAACATGTAAAACATACTTGTAAATGTTAATTTACTATGATTAATATAGTTACGTACAGCATGTTTCACCGTAGACAGACGGTATGCAAAATCTTGAAATTTGTAGTCAAAATTATCGAGCTAAATTTAACATATTTAATTATTATTTAAAACACATACAGATAAACAATAATCACTTTTCAGGTAAATAAAATACATGTTCATGTCAGTATAATATAAATTTAACAGTAAGAATAATTAAATTAATGGTCAAATCAAATCAAATTCATATGAAAAATGTCAAATGTAAATGTCAAATATCTTCCCCTATCATTAAATTCATATCAATGGTCAAATAATCTTATCACTAAAAAATTCATATAGACTATAGTATGCGCTCTGCTAAAGAAAATCTTTAATACGTTTTTTGAATGCATTACCATTCAGCTCCTTCCAATCTTTAGGCAATTTATTAAATAATTCCCACTTAATAGGTAGTCCATCGCCATGTTCAATTTGACATACGCCGTTTGTGGGGACTTTCTGCTGAAATTTGCCATGTTACTGATATGTTAAGTTTGTATGGATGTTTGTTACTCTTTCACGTAAAAACTACTGAATGGATTTTAATGAAACTTTACAATAATATAGCTTATACATCAGAATAACACATAGGCTACTTTTCATACCGGGAACAAGTTCCTGTGGAAAACGGGAACGGGAAAACTTCTCTACGCGGGCGAAGTCGCGGGCGTCAACTAGTGTATTATATCTATCTATCTATCTATCTATATCTATCTAAATGGAATAGACCAAAGAAAATAGGGATTCATTTTTATATATTATATAAAAATGAATCCCTATTTTCCTTGGTCACGCCCTCACGTGTGAACGGCTGGACCGATTTGAAAAAATCTTTTTGTATTGGTTAGCCCATTTATTGAGGAAGGTTCTAAGCTATATATCATCACGCCACTACACAGGAGAGCGGAGCAGTAATCATAAATGTCAACAAATCGGGGAAACTTTCATACATTTTTGGAAAAGTAATAAGCGACGGAAGTAAGTCACGGGCTAAGCTGTGCGGGTCAGCTAGTATTTTATAAAACAGATGTTATGAAATTGACGTATACATTTAGTTTCTCTCATATTGACCTATGACCCTGACTGCTGATAACGAAGCGACAACGAACACAGTAGTTTAGATTATTGGTATTTTAAGACGTAAATTTAATTTAAAATGTTTTCCAAAATAACTATTTCAGAAGTTAATTCTTTGAGTGATGTAGACTTTGAGGCCGTTTTTGGCAATGTTATAGAATTGTGTTCTGAAGCAGCCGTTTACGTCCAAGATAAAAGACCTTTCCAAGATGTGAATAACCTCTGTGACGCGTTTAATATGTATTTAGACGGACTTAATGTCGAAAAACAAATTAAAGTGTTGAAACTCCATCCTGATTTAGCTGGGAGTCTAACAGCAAGCGGTGAGCTTACAAGAGAATCAGCTGAAGAACAGCGAGCAGCTGGTCTAGAACAGCTTACACCCGATCAGAAGAGAGTCATGGATGTAAACAACCAACTGTACAAAAATAAATTTAGTTTCCCTTTCATCATTTGTGCGAAAGAGAATAAAATCAAATCGATAATCGAGGGACTGCAAAATCGTTACAATAATTCTTACGAGCAAGAAGTGAAAACTGGTATTAATGAGGTTAAGAAAATTTGTAAGCTTAGGATATTAAACATTGTCATTAATTAACAATATAAAACTGAGAGAAAATATTGGAAGACATAAATTTCGCAGATCAAAAAGTTGTTGAATTTTGTTCCCAAATTATTGAATAACTACAGACATTTTGTAGTAGGTACACGACGTCATGGTGCTATTAACCTGTACTCAAACATTAAGTTCTTTTAATAATTGTCCTACCATCGCAGACCACTACGGAACGTAAGGCGTAAGCCTCAATTTGCACATAATCTGCCATCATTTTGGGAAGGTAGTAAGAATTACTTTACCAGGCTGATCAGACGAATGGATACAAGGTTTTGTTTCCAGGTTTCCTTGTCTTCGCCATGTCCTCGTCTTTTACTCAGCAAGTGCACCACTTACGGCAAGGCCTATATATCTATGATTACCTAAAACTGAAAAGAGAACTATATTTGTGCTTGTCTATGAAAAAAACTGTTGTAAAATTTTGTGTAAAATGCATTGAATCTTGAAGCTTTGTTTATTTTACAAAAATTTGTGTGTGTGGTTTTCAAAGTAAATAAATTGTTTAGGAAGAAAGAAGATGCATTCCTTTCTACAAAAGTGCCTTAATCTTGTTTGCTGTTTTCAAAATTTCCTTCTTTACTACATTTTTCTCTTTGGGTTACAAAGTCAAAGGCAGCGTCAATAATCTAAAGACGATCATACATGTATTGCCAGTTGTTTCCAAACCCTACCTGAATTCGAAAAGCCAAAAGTTTGGCTTTTAATTTAGCTGCCTCGGTGGCGCAGTGGTAATGTATACGACTGCTGCGACTGAGGTCCCGGGTTCGAGTCTCGGGTCGGAATATATATTTGTTTTTGTGTGATCCACAAATGTTTGTTTCAGAGTTTGTATGGTTCCTATGTATAATATGTATGTATTTAGAAATCTTCTAGATTCCAAAACACAAGCTTATATTAGCTTACTTTGCTATAGACGGCGCTGTGTAAAATAATAATAATAATGGGGTGTGGATTCAGCGATCATTGTACCGATAGTCATATCTGTCCATGGACTTATAGCCAAGAGCCTTGACCAACACCTACAAAGGCTCGCGTTAAACAGCTGGATCAAGGGCCTGATACAGAAAGCAGTTCTATTTTTTATATTTTTAAATGTATTTTTTATTTTCTAGATATATTTAAAAATGTAATTGATGTGTTGTATAAAAAAATAAAGAGAATAATAATAATAAAAATGTCTTACAATATTTATTTATTTATTTATTTCGGCATTGTTGGAAGCGATTGCCTGGTGACCTCCTAATCCCGTAAGCGCCTGCGTCAGTTGATCAGCAAGTGCACCTCTAACAGGTAAGGTCACTTGAGCTCTGAAATTTTAATGGAGCCTATTGAAGCAAAGAGGTTTGTTTCATAGTTATAATCTCTTAGCATTATAATGTAAAAGAAAGTATAATTTTGTATTGACAAAAGAGAATGTCAGTGGAGATGTAGGAAAAAAATGTTAGAGAAAAATATTTTTTCTGTTAGTTGTACCCATTTGCTAGTATTATATATGTTACCAAGTTTGATATGTATTTCCTTACTTAAGCATCCTAGAGAGTGGTGCTACCACTGTCGCCCTGCCTTATACTATCTACTATTACAGCCAAAATTATTACACAAAGTATAAAAAAGATATGGCACAATAAATATTTAGTTTTTCAATCACGTTTCATTCACGAATGGGTGGCAGAGGCAAATGTTTATGTTTTAGAATGAACAAAGTATACGAAAACTTTCATTCTGATATGATCTTTACGTGACATAGGGCTTGATTTTCATCAATACTAATATTATAAAGCTGAAGAGTTTGTTTGTTTGGTTGAACGCGCTTATCTCTGGGACTAAAGGTTCGATTTGCAAAATTCTTTTTGTGTTAAATAGTCCATTTATCGAGGAAGGCTATAGGCTATATAGCATCACGCTACGAACAATAGGTGCGGAACAGCAATGATAAATGTGGCAAAATCGGGGACAAAATATTCCTTTTGATAGCTCCGTTGCGAACACTGCGTAAACCATTAAAGCTACGCAAAAACTATATATTATAATAATAATATAATAATCTTTATATAATATATTATATAAAAATATATAATAAATTACATATATATAATATATAGTTTTTACATATTCCCAAGGAGGGTTGGTGTCAGGCTGGCGGCCGACCATAAAAACCAAGCCAAAACATTTTGCAGTTTGGAATTTTGACATACTGCGCCGACCCCAAGTAAATTGGGACAAGGGCAAGAGGATGATGATGAAAAACTATATATTACATAATTATTCCCCTTTAAAGGTTCTAAAATAATGTCCGCGACAGCATATGCCTATATTTTAAGGTTAACTTATTATAATCATTTTATTGAGAAATTTTTTTTTCTTAAAGTGATAAGTGTAATGGCCGATGATTTGCGATTTACGCATGCGCGACGGCGCGACTGAGCGAGCTCTGCGAAGTCCTCGCGTTTCCTGTGTAACTATACTAATAAAAATGTTGGATAGAGCATTTATCGTCGAAGTCTATTGGCTATATTATAATCACGCTACTACCCTGAAGAGCGGAGCAGTAATCAACAAATCGGGCAAATATTCATACATTATTGTAAAAGTAATAAACGACGGGATTGAATGGGAGTGAGGGGAATAAAGGCGCGACTGATAAACTGACGGGAGTTCGAAGTTTGTCACGGGCGAAGCCGCGCGGGTCAGCTAGTTTTGTTTTATGTTTATGATACGTCAAACGACGATCCGTGACTAAGGACCCCGATAGCGACCCTCAGGTTAATGGCCCAGAAATTTGCCTTTTCACGCTTCTCTTAAAGGACCCAAGATTGTAAGAAGAGGGAAACACGTGCGCTGGCAGAGAGTTTCATGCTTATATACAAATTTGTTATGAACATATTGAGCGCTTCTATATTATTGCCGACGTCCCTACTAATAATACAGTGAACATAATACCACAGTATAAAGAGTAAACCTATCAGTAGCGTTACGCCTTTGAAGTTGACAAAAATGCCGACAACGTCTAGACAGTGATCCTTGTAGGGTTGTCACAAGTATATAAAGCTGATGTTATTTATTAACTCGTACTTGCAATCAACTATCAACATTATAATATAATATCTTAATCTTAATAATATTATAAATGTGCAACTTTGTAGAGATGTTTGTTACTCTTTCACGTAAAAACTACTGAATAGATTTTAATGAAACTTTACAATAATATAGCTTATACAACGGAATAACACATATACTTTTTATCCCGGGAACAAGTTCTTATGGGAAACGGGAACGGAAAAACTTCTCTACGCGGGCGAAGCCGCGGGCGTCAACTAGTATGTAAATATAATAAATCAATAATATAAATACCGGTATAAAAAAAAGGATCTGAGGTTTCATCAATTGCACGGAAGTAATTAAGGTTCATTTCATGTCGAATCGATAGTTTGTTTTTATGAGAAAGCGTTTACGAAATGGCTGCCGCGTAGTAGATATAAAATTATGGGGTTTCTAGCAATCAATATGGCCGCCGAACTATTCTTATAAAATTTCATGTTGTGTATTGTATAAAGGGTTTTTTTGGTATGCAGAGTACGAATTTAGTGTTAATTTTGCATTCCAATATGGCCGCAGTGCCGTGATTTTTAAATTTCATGCTGGGTATTGTATAAGGGGTTTTTTGGTATGCTGAGTACGAATTTAGTGTTAATTTTGCAATCCAATGAGGCCGCCGCGCCGTGGTTATAAAATTTCATGTTGAGTATCGTATAAAGGGTTTCTTGGTATGCTGAGTACGAATTTCGTGTTAATTTTGCAATCCAATATGGCCGCCACGTCGTGGTTTTCAAATTTCATGTTGGGTATCGTACAAGGGGTTTTTTGGTATGCTGAGTACGAATTTAGTGTTAATTTTGCAATCCTATATGGCCACCGCGCCGTGGTTATAAAATTTCATGTTGGGTATCGTATAAGGGGTTTTTTGGTATGCTGAGCACGAATTTCGTGTTAATTTCGCAATCCATAATGGCCACCGTGTCGTTATAAAAAAAATCAAGGGAATGGGAGCATGAACCAGGAATGAGAATTGACGATGAGAACTAGGGATAAGAAATGGGAACTGGGAGCTGGGAATGGGAACTGGGAATGGGAACTGGGAATTCAAACAAGGGTGAGCTGACATATGTGATCTTATATTATTGTTTTTTCTTTTCACGGGTATCTTCTTTTTTTTATGAAGATACCCGGGCTTCTTTTTTACCCGGTAGGCGTACATGGGGACATACTGGTCCAACACGCAGAGCCCTTTGCGAATTTTAATCTAAAAGGAAATGGGACTCCCACTGCATACAGTCCACGCCCGCCTTATGTAGAAGAACGATAATGGACCACCTCCAATGGCAGTTAAACTATTGTAAAATATGCTAACTAAGAAATGGGCTATTGGGTAGGGGTTTTGATTTACTAGGTGATTATAACTATGGATAAAGGCGGCGTCTTCCATTTTAATATCTGATTATCATAATTTTGGCAGACCGTGACTCGCCAACTCACTAGATGGGCCCTATACAATCGCCATAGTCATGATAAGCCTGTAAGGCGACAGGAGGCAACACCGGTGTGAGCGGCTTGGGGTGTCAAAAAAACAAATTCTATGGAGATACGAAGATCGCCGTGTATAATAGGTATATTATTAGTAGTAAATGAATTAATAATAAATATTTTCGGTTTTTGACTAACTGGACTTAATGCTACTATTGTTTTCAACAAAAAAATATTGGTTATGCTTTGAACAAGTTTAAATATTAATTATGACGAAAAACTTGAACACAGGATAACATAGTATAGAGTATAGTTATAATCCCACATGTGTGGCTTCGCTTACCATAATACTCTTATGCGCTACCCAACACGAAATTTATAACAGTTGGCGCGGCGGTCATATTGGATTGCAAAATTAACACGAAATTCGTACTCGGCATACCAAAAAACTCCTTATACGATACCCAGCATGAAATTTTATATCCACGGCGCGGCGGCCATATTGGATTGCAAAATTAACACGAAATTCGTACTCAGCATACCAAAAAACCCCTTATACGATACCCAGCATGAAATTTTAAAACCACGGCGCGGTGGCCATCTTAGATTGCAAAATTAACACTAGATTCGTACTCAGCATACCAAAAAACCCCTTATATGATACCCAACATGAAATTTTAAAACCAGGGTGCGGCGGACATATTGAATTGCAAAATTAACACGAAATTCGTACTCAGCATACCAAAAAACCCCTTATACAATACCCAGCATGAAATTTAATAATCACGGCACTGCGGCCATATTGGATTGCAAAATTAACACTAAATTCGTACTCTGCATACCAAAAAACCCCTTATATAATACCCAACATGAAATTTTATGACCACGGCGCGGCGGCCATATTGGATTGCTAAATTAACACGAAATTCGTACTTAGCATACTAAAAAACCCCTTATACGATACCCAACATGAAATTTTATATCCACGGCGCGGCGCCCATATTGGATTGCAAAATGAAGACGAAATTTGTATTGAGAATATTAAAAACCCCATGAATTAAAGAAATCTATACAAAAATTAGCAAGCGGTCGTGAATGCGTCAGCCCTGAAAGACTGTCCCGAGCTACTAACAATATTTTGTTCGCAGCTCGGGAGAAACCCTCCCGCGTCTCGTCCCTTGTCCCCCGCACGATTGCTCTGTCTAGACAGCTTCGTCGACCGACTGTATGTCTTTCGGCTGTGATAATACAGTGACTGCCTCTGTGGCGCGGTGGGAGTGTATCTGACTGCTGCGCAAGAGGTTGTGGGTTTGATTTCCACCCAGGGTAAAACTTTGTGTGATGAGCACAATAGTTTATTCAGTGTCTGGGTGTTATTTATCTATAATATGTATGTATTCAGAAATATATAAGTATGTTTATCAGTAATCTAATTACCATAGTACAAGCTCTGCTAAGTTTGGAATCAGATGGCGTTGTGTGAGTTGTCCCAACGATATTTTTTAAAATAAATAAAATAAATATCCATCACGCCTTATCCCCGATGGGGTGGCAGGGGCATATTATATGCCCACTTTTCACCGTGTGGATTCCTGTCCCGCGTTATAGGTGGTGAGCCCATTGCCATGTTGAAATAGACAGACGCAGGTTGTGGCTACCTGCTGTTGAAATTTTTTAAGCCGCCCATTAGGCCTTCAACCAGGCTTAACGACTGCCATTTTACTGGCAACCGGGACCAACAGCTTAACGTGCCTTCCGAAGCACGGAAACGCTCGCAAATGTAAATGCCACAAAGTGGTCACCCATCCGACGACCAGCCATAGTGAAAGTTGCGTACCTCAGTGATGGTTTACCGAACACTGAGACCCCGCGGTCTCAGTGTACGGTAAACCACGAGTCACGATACCACGAGCGCTTCGATATTTTTTTATATGTATAATTATCTATGGGCAAGTGAAATTTACTAGATAGCCTTCCTTACATCTTTTGAGTCTGCTACCTTCCAATGTGAAAGCATTCTAGAAGATTGTAAGTTGTACAAAATTATTAAGATAATAGTTTCAAGCATTAAATATCGTTTATAAATTGTGCCACTTAATTAGGTCACTGATAAGGTTTTGATAAAGATTTATATTTAGGCAGAGTAAATTGGAATATTCCATGATTCCCTATAATCTTACCCGGGAGTGTACCAGTATTACCTGGTTTTTGACAATACGCGTGATATGATACATGCCTGCCGAATTGTGGGTGTCTAATATAATACCTCTGTCTACCCCCTTTGGCAATTAAATTTGTGTATGTGTGTATTTTAAACACAGCATACACAATCTTATTATCTACATAATCTTAATCATAATTAATTAATAATTTGGGAAAACCCTAGGCTAATTATGTACTCGTATACTAGCTGATTTCCACAGCATTTTACGCGCGAAGTTCCTGCTAGATAAAGTTTATCTTATCTCCCGCTCAACTTTCGTTCGCCTCGCCCGAACCACAGATAATATAATATAATATAATTCTTATACCCGAACACACTTTTTGTAACGCTCTCGTCATACATTCACCAGCTTACTCCCCAAGTCAAGCGTAGCTCAAGAAGTTTTATTCTTTTATAAGTGTAGCGGTTTGAAAAGCACTGATCCACTGCACTCGTCATCCAAGAGTTGGTCATGAAAATATTTAAATGTATCAAATTATCGGGGGTCGGTTTCCTCACTTCAGAACGCCAGGTCCCCCTTATTTTTTTAATATTGTTACTTTTTTTACACAGCGGCGTCTAGCCTAAAGTAAGCTAAGGCTTTTGCTATGGGATCTAGACGACTGATAAACATACTTATATATTTCTAAATACATACATATTGTACATAGGAAACATCCAAACACCGAAACAAACATTTGTGGATCACACAAATATTTCTTCCGACCCGGGATTTGAACCCGGGATCTCATACACTACCGCTGTGCCACCGAGACAGTCAATTTAACTTCGCAAGGCAAGCATACCTATTCGTGCCACTAATCCACTCAAAAAAGTCCAGCCAGGTTTGCCTTGAGCTAACTCTATTATTGGGACTCTATATTAGTATAACGTGGACGCTTTTATCCCACCACGTAGTCTCAATCTGCCCCTGTCCGCTGCAATACTACCTACAATAGGTTAACCACCTTTTGCGTAGTATTGTATATTCTCAGTTGCTTCTAAAACTGACCAGGATTAGTTCACTTTTATTTGGTTGCTAGAAACAGCTATTGTTTATATTTTGGATTTGACAGTGTTTTAAAAGTGACTAAGTATTTTGCGCGGGTACTTCTCTAATGGCAGACGTTTGCTCTAAATTATTTTCCAAAACTAGTGCCTTAACCTTGTATTATGTGCAAAAATGGTAGTTTCTTAGACATGAAAGTTGTGTAAACATGCTGTAGTGGAAAGCAGTGATATATCGCAGTGAACATCAGTTGTTGTTGTGTATTTAGGAAGTATGTTTAGCGCGGATGGAAGATGTGATTCGGATGTAGAACGGCGAGTAGCTGCCGGAAACAAGGTTAACGGTGCTTTGTCCCAGTTAGTAAAGCGACAAAGCATCGTAAAAGAAGCACGAATGGCGATTCATAACGCAGTGCTAGTGCCAACTTTGGTTTACGGTAGTGAAACCTGGGTATGTCAGCAGATGCATGAAAGTAAATTGAATGCTGTGGAGATGCGATCACTTCGAAAATTGTGCGGCGTTACCTTGGCCGACCGAATACGTAACGAAGTGATACGCAATATGGCAGGTTTGAATGAAAGTGTCAGCGTTAAGCTGGAAAAGGGCGTGCTCCGTTGGTTTGGACACGTCCAACGAATGAGTGAGGAACGATTGACGAAGAATATATATTGTTCAAAAGTAGAGGGTAGAAGGAGTCAGGGAAGGCCGAGACTTACATATGAAGACCACGTGAGCAGATTGCTCAAAAACGGAAAGGTCAAAAGTACTCGGATACCCAGACGTGCGTGTATGAAGCGATTGATGAATCTCGAAGAAGCGAAAGAAGTATGCATGGATCGCGAAGCCTGGCGATCTGTCCTCTCTGACTACCCCGTCAGGGATACAGCGTGAAGATAGTTAGTTAGTTTAGTCAACATCAGTTTACATCTTGCCGCGCATATTACACTAAAACCCTACACATTAATGCTTCTACCACGTTAATGGGAAGTTTAATCAAACTAGGTGATTACGCTGCTATCAACAAGAATAATTTGTTTATTTTTAATAAAGAAGATTCATGTTATGTACTTGAAAATGTTCACTTTTGAAGAAAAATGTAATGGAAGATCAGTAAATTTGCGTTACCGTGCGTAGCTAGAATAAAAAAAAGAAAATAAGAAGCGTCTGAGGCCTGATTCTCACTCAAACCATTTGCGTCATTGTATCGTCAAATCGTAAGGTCGCTTGGGCTCTTCCTACTGCCTCAGTAGGCAAATAGTATAAAAAAGTATTAATGTATAACATACCCACGCTCGGAACAGGTAGAGAAATAACCCAAACATTTATCTGAGCTATCAACCACATTAACAAGCCATTAAAAAGTAAAGTTATTGAAATCGAGAACGGAAATATTCAAACGAACGACGGTGAAGTAGTGTTGATTGCAGGGACAACCGGTTTATCATCGTACTTTTTTATATTTTGACTATTATTCGTAAAGTGTGTAGAGCGATAGAGTGGGCAGAATTTAAGCAACATTCTCGTTAACCTTTTTTAGTTTACCGTGGACATAAACGTCTTCTGCTGTTGAATAGCGACGTAATTTATTTTTTAAATTATATCACTTTACGATTACAAGGTCCTGTGTAGTACCTACTTAATGGCTTATTAAACCTAGATCTACTATTAAACCTTAAAGTGAAGTTACGAAGTGAAGTGAAATCAAGTGCTTAGTAAATTTTCAAACATCTCTTTAATTCTAGAATACTATTAAATATATTGCTGTCAGAAAGTGGAACATTGGTGGAGTGCTTGAAAAGTGTGTTACAGTACACCGAATGGACGAAGGCAAAATGAGGAAATAGCTTTTGTAAATTTGTACTGGTGTTTTGGAAAACCTGTGAAAATTCTCGAAAAGGACTGCGAACGAAACTATTGGTATATTTTAGAAACATCTGCAACCTCATAATATACTTTATAACATTATTTAATATGTCTGATTTTGATGAGAATTTGAAATGCGGTGCGTTCGTATATCCAGAACTGGCAAACAGGATGATTAGAAGATATAGAGGTGGCGGTGAGGTTCAGTTAAATGCATTTATAGATAGTTGCAATAACGCTTACAAATGCATAAATCGAACATTCGAAACTGAATTTTTATCTGTAGTGTTGTCAAAAATCGACAATAATTTAAGGTCAGCTTTAACACGAAGTTCTTTCTTCTCCTGGAATGATCTTAAACAACATCTTCTTGAAATTTTTCTAGAAGTAGAATCATTTGACTACTGGCAGAATGAGTTTGTCTTGTGTAAACAGGATGAGGCCGAGACTATATTCAGTTACTCTAATCGAATTATAAACTGCTTAAATAACTCGATCTATTTCTTAGCTCCAAATATGGATGAAAATGCAAAGCAAGAAAGCATTGAAATTTTAAAAGATCAAACTCTTGCCCTTTTTATCGACGGGCTTAAGCTTGATATAAAAACACAAGTAAAAATTAAAAATCCAAATGATGTAGACGAAGCAGTATATTTAGCCGTTTACGAAGAAAGAAAGAATACCTGCCGTAAAAAGATATTCTTTACCAACTAAGGACATTTTTTCTATGATACCTACCCGACAACAAAAGTAAAACAAAATTGTTACTTTAAAAATATAAAGACCATTTTTATTAAAACTGGTTATTTTATTATTATGTAAACTACTTAACGCCCGTGGATTCCGTCGCGTAGGAAAGTTTTCTCGTTACCGTTTACCACAGGAACTTCATTCCAGGATAAAAAGTAGCCTATGTGTTATATTGATGTGTAAACTATATTATTGTAAAGTTTCATCATAATCCGTTTAGTAATTTTGCGTGAAAGAGTAACATCCATACATTATTACAAACTTTCACGTTTATATATTGGTAAAATTACCTCTTTTATCTCTATCTATACTTAAAATAAAATTATCGGGTGACTCACTACCTATCACCACAGAAAATATTAATAATAAGTAGGTTTATAATAATAAGATAGTGTTCTGTTACTAACACCTATCAACGCCCAGCCGAAGCAGCTACCCACACCAAGATACTTGTCATTTTATTAGAATAAGTTATTAGATTCGAGCTCGAATCCATAGAGGGAAGATGGTTGACGAGGACTCGTCGAGGGCAGCTACTTTACTTAGTCACACAAAACATTTAAAAAAACTGTTGACTTGAAAACCGAATCTCTTTTTATGTGCTTATCAAATTCTACCCCTATGAGATGAAATATAAAAAAGCAGTTTTATAACATTAGGTATCGAATAGGATAAGATAGTAATACTATATCTATTACTGATAACATAATACCTACACACGAGTACTAAACTTCGTATTATATTCGGCCTTGACAAAAATTATCACTGTTAACGTAGTAGAAGGAGTCAGGGTAGGCCGAGACTTACATATGAAGACCACGTGAGTAGATTGCTCAAAAACGGAAAAGTCAAAAGTACTCGGATACCCAGACGTGCGTGTATGAAGCGATTGATGAATCTACAAGAAGCGAAAGAAGTAAGCATGGATCGCGAAGCCTGGCGATCTGTCCTCTCTGACTACCCTGTCAGGGATATAGCGTGAAGATAGTTAGTTAGATAAGTCAATTATTTTCGGCCAGTTGAACGACAAGACTGTTCACGATACTTATTAACTTGAACGACACGATACTTCACGACATTTATAAAAGTGAATGACACTTATAATTTACAAAATTTCATTTACCGAATGTACAAAGACCATTTTAAAAAAATCCTTATAATTATCGGACACTTTTTTTACAAAGTGCCACCTAATCTAATATAAGCTTGCTTGTAGTATGCAAACGCTTGTAATACCGCTAGCTCAATGTTCTGAAAAAAGGATAATTGCGTTAAGCATCTTACCCTGTGGCTGGTCCTCAGATGGGTGACCGCTTTGTGACATTTCTATTAACGAGCGTTTCCACGCTTGTTAAGACACGTTAAGCTGTTGGTCCTATGGCCATTAACATGGCAGTCGTTAAGTCAAGTTAAAGCCTTATGGGCGTCTTGAAAAAATTCAACGACTGGACACCATAACCTGTGTCTGTCCATTTCAACACGGCAATGGGCTCACCACCTATTACGTGGGACAAGAATACACATTGTGAAAAGTGGGCTTACAATATGTATGCCTCTGCTACCCCTTCGGGGATAAATCGTGAAAGATAAAAAAACAATAATAAGGGTATTATTAGAGGTAGAGAGTAACTGATAGTATGTGAATTAGACAACTGATAATCATACTTACTTATGTATTTATAAATACATGCATCTTAATCTTAATAATATTATAAATGCGAAAGTTTGCATGGATGTTTGTTACTCTTTCACGTAAAAACTACCGAATGGATTTAAATGAAACTTTACAATAATATAGCTTATACATCAGAATAACACATAGGCTACTTTTTATCCCGAAAACAAGTTCCTGTGGGAAACGGGAACGAAAAACTTATCTACGCGGGCAAGGCGGAAAAGTCAACTAGTCACATATATTTGTTCCTACCCGGGATTCGAAACCCAAGACCTCAGCGCCGCTCGCATTCGTTTACCGCTTACGCCGCCACCAAGGCAGTCTAATTTACTAAACTGCACATAACCAATTGTAATTTTGAGATGGTACGCTGGGGGCAAATTTAGGGTGACTTACGAACAGAGATGAATCTCTGCTGCAGCTGCTCACCAGGTGACGTCCCCCCCTTATCCTGAGACACGTCTCAACGATCTCGCCTACCGAACCCACCCCTCTTCTATTATCTTCTTAGCTCACGTAATTTCTAAATTCCTACCTTCTCATTGCCTTGTATAACGTTAAATTTGTTTAATAAATGCTCTTAATAGTTCTTATAAATGCACCTTTCCTTCATCTCTGTGCGTAAGTCACCCTAAATTTGCCCCCAGCGTACCATCTCAACGTTACACAATTTATCTTTTGGGCATCACTTGAAGATGTTATTCCATTCAAGCAAATAGACTCACTAGGCAAAAGCACCTTAAGCTCGCTGCGACTTACTAAAAGAACGTAGGACGTAACTGTAGTAACGTAGAACGTAAACTGAGTATTTATCAACCAGCTGCTTGACTCAACTTCTTTCAATAAATCACTGAATTGGTTAGCAATCGTTCATAAAGTTGATATAAACTGAGTAGAATATGTTTGTATAAGTTGAGGAGATACTTTAGAGCAATTTCATGCTATCTTGAAAACCGAAAGTTTTCCTGAAAGTTGTTGACCTTCAACGGTACGAACATCCTAGCAGCAGTACTAGGATAATGAAAAAGTATTCCTATGGGTTTATGGATGCATTGGGATTCTACCAATATCATCTAACCCAGCTTCAGCTGCAAGATGTACACCTGCTGATTAACGGACGAGGGCATAGCGAAGAAGAGAACTTGAAAAACCCTTTGGTAGAGCTAATGATATAATGAGGCCTACTGTCTATGATTGATTAATTAGCTGACATGATTTTTCGATGATAACAGATTTCGATAAGACCTCAGTTTCTGGTGGAAGAATTCTTTCTTATTCTCAAAAGCGCACCTTGCTGATATTTAAAAAAAAAACACAACACTATAAGGGTGCTCTTATTAGCAATGCGCAGGACCCATCCATCCTTCTTCATAAAATTATTCATTCCACCATTGATGCACCAGATTTGTTGTCTACTGTCTGTATTAACATTAGGCACAGGTCACGCTGTCCTAATGTAACAAAGGGGGCTCAAATGTGCCACATGTATCACTAGCAGGTACTCCAATTAAACAAGTGACTGAGTTTAAGTACCTGGGTCACTGTTGACCTTTGTGACGACATGGACATAATGGTAGGACAGTAAGGGAACGCAGGGCGCTCTCTGTCAGATGTAATATACTGGCCCGGATATGTGCACGCTGTACAAATGAAGTAAAACTGACGCTCTTTCGAGCTTATTGTCACACCTTTTACACGTGCAGTCTGTTGGTCAGCTATACGCAGAAGGCAGCGCCCTGCGTGTCCAGTACATCAACGCTTTCAGGGGGGTGCCCTTTTGAACGCATAATTTTTTTCAGCATAATGTAGTTTGGCATAACAGTTTCAGCATAAAGTTTTCTCGCATAAATTATGATATGCAGAGTGTTATAAACGCATAATGGTTTTATTGGCATAACATTAACTTACTCTAATTTTTTTATCATAATTTTAGTCAGCACAAATGTAAAGGGTATAATTGTTATACGCCTAAAGATAATTTATCATAAAATACAAAACGCATAATGGAGGTATGGATAACCGTTTAAATCATAAATTAATAATAATTTGACTAAGAATATTTAAGAAATGATAAGACACCATTGTAAATAATCATCTCACTCATAGGCAAGTTTTTAAGCTGTAACATATAAAACGATATTTTAAGTGTTATTTTTTTAGACTAGTCTTGAGCAAAGTCGTAAATAGGTACGACGACGAGCGACATGTGAGTGACCACAATAGAATCGCTCGTTTTAATCTACCTACTTTCTTTTTGTATTTTATTTTATATAAGTGTTGAAATTTTGAACTTCAGTGTAATGACTATCGACATTTTTAATCAGTGGGCATTTCAATCTTAGACAGTTCAAGCTTAGATATAAAAATAAAAATATGTACTCATTAACAAAATGGTATTCTATGTGTATGACTTGTAATCTTTATGCGAGAGTGAGTGATATGCCAATAAATGTTATGATTAGTAATCGTTATTGTAAAAAAAATTATGCGTAAACATTTTATGCGGGTATATCATTATTATAAAAAAGTTATGGCAAGCCTAATGATTTATTCTGTTTGAACGTTATGCGAAGCGAAGAGTATGCCAAAAAACGTTATGCAGTTTTAAGTTAAACCTCTAAAATTTATGCAACCAAATACGGACCCCTTTCAGGGTGCTGTTGGTGCTTCCGCGGTTCTGTAGTCCGGAATGAAGCTCGGGGGGATAACTTTTACGCGATTATTCAGAAGCGTAGCGCCTAATCCTTTTCAGAACACGCGCCAGTTCCCACAGCATGCTGAAAGTATTGTGTAATCGGTGGAATTGTCCGATGCTTAAACGCTGAAGTAGGATCCACACTTAGAGCTCAAAGACGGACGGATAGGGTATCTTTGGGTGAATAAATGTTTTATGTTTTCGTTTAGGTTAATAACATTAGTTTTTATAAGTATTTTGAACTACTAAATTTTTTTTGGCCATAAGTATGCAAAATAAACATATTATTATCACGAGACTGTGTTCCGTTTGTCTGTTGTGTTTATTCTGTCTTGAGAACTTGTTGTTTATATTTTTATTCCTCTTCGGCAAGTAAAGCAATTATAACCATATTTCAGTTAACCATTTTAAACACTCCTTTGAACTACACGCCATTTAGGGGGTTTCACGTCCTGAATAAACTGCTGTTCGCAGCCACTCCGTTCGTCGTCGCAAGTTGTGTCAATGTACTATTGAGAGAGACAGTGACATAACGCATTGAAATAAGATTTTTCATGATACCGCACAATCTCCCTTCACTGAAAGCTACAGTAACGCTTCACCATTTTACTGAAGCAAGACTAACATTAAATTTAGACTGAACTTGAATATAAAAAAAAGATATAATAACTTTGGAATACATACAAAATACTGCATTCTAAGCAGATGGCTTAAAAGCCGAAGCTCTACTCTTTTCTTTAAATGTTGTCAATTGTCATTTGTCTGTCAATGTCATGTTCATAATTAATACATCTACTGTCAAGTTTTCAGTTTGAAACCGTCGTTTCATTGTTCGGAGTTTTTTATAAAATTCTTATTAGAATCTGGTTCAACTGTGGTATACATCGAAACAAATCACAGTTTATTTCGTGCATAATGTCGTGGCCAGAAGTCGTAACTGCAAAAACAGAAAATCGTCATGAAATCAAATTGGCGGGTGCGGCTATTTCGAAACGCATAGCAGAGAGTGGTTTAGATGACGGTATATTCCAACTAACTCATATTAATCTTCTGAACATCAGCGATACTTGTTTAACAGCTGTACCAGACAGTATAAAACGACTGGTAAATCTCCAAGCATTGCTTTTATACGGGAACAAAATAACAGATTTTAATGAAAACATAACCTCTTTAAAAAAACTGAAAGTGCTGGATCTATCAAGAAACCTGCTAAAATGTATTCCAGAGGGTCTCAATGATTTGAAAGAATTAACCAATGTTAATTTCAGTTCGAATCAAATCGAGGAATTGCCTAAGTTTTCGGATTTTCCTAATCTCATAACACTCGATGTTTCGAACAACAAACTGACAAGTTTCTTGGACGTTGAGAGTGCTACCATGCCTCATTTGACCGATTTAAATTTGAAAGGCAATGCAATTGATATATTACCTACCAACATAGCTCAAGCATTTCCATCTCTAAAAAATTTTGACATTGGCGATAACCGATTGAAGACAGTACCTGGGGAAGTGACTCTATTACTTAAACTGAAAGGTAAATTTTGTGTTCCAAAATTCCAAGAAAATCTCACTCTAACTTTCATTTATGAAAGTGAGACTGAGATTTTCCAACATGATTACTGATGTGATGCAATAGATAAAAATATTTCAGATAGTAGGTATGAGAAAATTACACAACATTTAAATATAGAAAGATGTAAAGCTTAAGAGGTTGTAGGAGGTAATCTCTGGATATTATCCATGAGTACTATAGCTACTTTTTATCCTTTCTGTTGGAAATGGGTAGTTTGAACACATGGTCACTTATGGATAATATCTGTAAACGTTTTTTTATCTATCATGCCTTATCCCCGAAGGGGTGGCAGAGGCATATTATATGCCCACTTTTCGCCATGTGTATTCCAGTCCATTGCTGTGTTGAAATAGACAGATGCAGGTTGTGGCTACCTGCTGTTGAAATTTTTCAAGCCGCCCATAAGGCCTTCAACTTTACTTAACATCTGCCATGTTACTGGCAACTGGGACTAAAGGCTTAACATGCCTTCCAAAACATGGAATATATTGTATATGTAAACTATTTTATTTATTATTAATTTATTTTATTTATCATCTATTTGTAGTTCACTACTAGATGTGGTGTATAATTTAAGTGTTACTCATCATGACTAACTCCTGTTTTAATGCAGTGTTTGATACTTTATGATTACTATGATCTTATGTAGCTTTAGCCCTGCTTAGCAATATTTTAATTTTATTTAGACTTCCGATTTTCTGCTGATGTGGGACACAAGCCATTTAAATATAAATATATATAAAAAAATTAATATTGTGGGACACTTTTCACACAGCGCCATCTAGCCCAAAGTAATTAGCTTGTGTTATGGGATCTAGATAACTGATAAACATACTTATATATTTCTAAATACATACATATTATACATAGGAAACACCCAAACTCCGAAACACACATTTGTGAATCACACAAATATTTGTTCCAACCCGGGATTCGAACCCGGGACCTCTTGCAGAGCAGTCGGATACACTCCCACCGCGCCACAGAGGCAGTCAAATATTACTTAATATTGCTTGTGGGATTAACAGGATAGTTACTATCCTTTTTTTAAATTTGTATGTATTTGTGGTTTCAAAAAAAGGTATCCAAAATGTTTTATAGCACCAACTACCGCGCTCTCACACAAAGTTGTAGATACTTGCAAAAACTACTAGATACTAGAACTAGTTGTGATGAGAGCTCTTTATACTCTTTATTTGTGACTTCCTAGCCCAATACTGTGTTGTCAACTAATTATTTATTTTATTTTAAAATATTGTTTGCCCTTTTTACACATAATAATCTAGCACAGATAAAACTAGTATTATATAGAATCTGTAGATCTAATAAAAATACCTCATCACACAAATTCTACTGTAGTAACAAAGTGCTAATGCACCACCAAGCAGTGATTTCTTTCTTGTCATTTTGAAACTCATCTGACCTCAAGCCTATAAGGGCACCAGCATCGTTGGTAGTGTTTTTACTAAATGAATTAAACTTTCTTACAGAAATAAATCTTAAAGGCAACAAATTTACTGATAAGAGATTCATGAAGTTAGTAGACCAATGTCGTACAAAGCAAATTGTAGACTATGTACGGGATCACTTTCCCCGCAACAATGATTCAGTACAATCTAGTGCTAAAAGTAAAGGTAAGAAAGGGAAAAAGGAAGAACCACTTACTGATGATGCTGAGAATGATCTCTGCCATGCACTGAAGATATTACACGTAGAAGATGATGTTCTAAAAGTAATAATAATTGAAAGCCAAGTTAGTGCTGTTCGTCCATATATATTGTGTTGCATTGTGAAAGAGTTATCCTTTGATGAGACGTCATTCAAAAAATTCATACAAATGCAAACCAAATTGCATGACACAGTATGTGATAAAAGAAATGTTGCCACAATTGCTACACATGATCTGAAAAAGATTACACCAGGTAAATAATATTCCAGCTCCTACTTCCTTGTATTAGTGTATTTGAATGAATGAGGAACGATTGATGAAGAATATATATTGTGCGAAAGTAGATGGTAGAAGGAGTCAGGGTAGACCGCGACTTACATATGAAGACCATGTGAGCACATTGCTCAAAAATGTAAAAGTCAAAAGTACTTGGATACCCACGTGTACATATGAGGCGATTAATGAATCTACTGGAAGCGAAAGAAGTATGCATAGATACAGCGTTCTATACCCTGTTAGGGATAGGTGATGAGGGAGAGGTGATAGATAGAGAGCATATTCGCAGTTGCTTGCAAACCATGCTTGGAGTCTATTATTTTGGCTGCTAGGAGTAGCTATAATTTTCATTTTTGGTATCATGGGAAGCGACTGCTGTCTGACCCTCTAACCTCGAAGAACGCCTTGCATTGAATTCAAGCTATAACCGCATAATTAGACCATCTGTATTTTGGTGTCCTTGTTTTCAAGAACAATCTCAATAAAAATATAGTTTTGAACTAAGAGTATAATGTATAATGCTCTGTGAGAAATACACAACCACCCTCATATTGTGGCAGCTATTATTGGCAATTATTTAATACCCATAATCTCATATATAGTAATAATAAAAATCACCATTAAAATGTATATAATTCATTCTGACGTCTTGTTAAATCTTATGATAATATTGTTGCTTTATCTTTATAATGGTTCTCAACCAACTGCTAACATACCAATGTATTTTGCTTGCTTCTAGGTGACCTAGTCTACACAGCTAAAACCCCAAGCGCACTTAAATTGACGCCATTGTCGAGGCTACGACCATGTTCTGGTGAGCAACTGTTCCAGCAACTCACTACTGAGGCGGAAGCTCTCCGCAAAGAGAAGAAGAGGAATGTCTATTCTGGAATACATAAGTAAGATTTTACTTTTATCTCAGCTATCAAAGCTTTATTCTACATCAATATAAGAATATAAAGACACAGAATTTTGTGCTCAATCTTGGATGAAGAAGGTTATCAAAGCTAATCGGTTAGTAAATCGGTAAAAAATCTATAAAGATTAATAACATTGAAATTCCTACAATTTATCAGTATTTAATGAAAACGTCTTGCAGCAACTGCCGGGCCATGTGGGAAACAAATGTCAGGCCATGTCAGCTCCACCAGGCCCAGTAAGAGGAAAAGACCCAAGAAGTGCTGGCTTGATGTCATAAGGGATGACATGCGTGCCAATGGTCTCACTACAGGGGATGCTGACGACCGTGCAAAATGTACGAGAAACAGTAGGAAAGCGGACCCCGGGCGACGCGAACCCGTTTTATGACAGGCCATTAAATTAAAATAAGAAGAAAAAGTCCAAGCCGACCCTGCATGGAAGCTGGGATAACTTCTTACTGATGCACTTCGTCCTTAGTCACACAATTGATTGATTCTCTCTGTTAGATTTTCTCATCACTTGGCAATTATGTAACTCATGATGACATTTTCAGGTACCTTTACCTTCTGGAAGGTAAACCACTCTACCCGTGTCTTACAGACTCCACCGACAAAGTTATTAGTTTCCCGCCCATCACCAATTCTGAAGATACCAAGGTATTTCTTCTTTTATTTTAATGGCCCCGTCGGTTACCGATGATTCCGCCAACGTCAAGGTGGAGAGTAGATTTAATAGATTGAGGTCTAGTTGCAAGGCACTTGCTCGGTAATTTAGACGTTTTGTATTCTGAAAGAGGACGACACAAGTGTTAATCTTTGTTAGTACCCATACATGGATGAAATGAGGATATTACCACTGCTAGGATGAAAATATAGGGAACATGGTGCGATAGTTAGTGGAATGTTAAGACAGAAGGAAAGTGTGAGGGGGAGTAAAGGGGGCAAGGTTATAGTTTGATATTATTTAAGGAAATGAAATTGTAGAGGATTTTTATTAGAGGGGTGTTTACTTGAGTGAGTAGGTAGGTCAAATTAACGGGTCGGCAAATATCCTTTGGTAGGAGGTCATATAACGGAGTTACTATTCTGGGGCATTCAAAGAAAATGTGCTCAAGAGTACCTTCGTCCAGACCGCATTCGCATAGGGAATGATCCCGCACCCGAATTTTGGCCAAGAATACCGGGGTGCATACAAAACCGAGGCGAAGTCGAATAATAACAGAGGTAGCGTTTTTATTTATCTTTTTGTGGCTGAAGAACCATGGTTTTGAAGGGATAGTGGGTTGGATGGCTCCGTAAAATTTTCTAGTGATTAAACAAGTGGATTGCCACAAATCATCCCATGTTTTAATTAGTAATGGTTTAGCTAAGGCATGAAGGTCTCTAGGAAAGGTGTAGTTATATGTAGTGGAACCTGATTGAGCAGCAACCTTTGCACAAGAGTCCGCTGTTTCATTACCTGATATGCAAACATGACTGGGAATCCAAGCCAGCACTTCCTCAATACCAGACAGGTAACATCTGAGTAATGTTGCTTTTATTTTGAGAGTGATTGGGACCAAGGTATTTAAATTTCAATAGTAGTGACATTTAAATTTATTTTATTTTGACATATCAGTATACTATCTCTGATGCACCAACTCAAACAGTATATTGTCATTTCACTGATGAGTAAAAGGACAATATAATCTAGTGTGACAGACACAGTAGTAACCGGACTTAGAAATGCATTTAAAAAGCACGCTTAGGATACGATAACGCTCCTGCTCTCTTTCTCACTCTAGTTAATGACGGTAGTAAGTAACAGAGAAGGATAGAAGAATACAAAAAAGTATTTTTATAAATAAGTATCAAATGAAAGGACTTTCTGAAAATTAAATTTAAAGCCAATTTTTAAATAGCTTGCTTTTAAAAAGATTTTGAACTGTTATTTTAATTAAAACAAGTTTTGCTACTAAAAAAATTAATTGTGTGTGCTAAAGACCGCACGGCATTAGTGAAAACTTAATTTGCAATCGCAATCAATTATGACGTATGAATTGAATATACTAAACACAGCCACACAACGGCGAAGAGCAGCTGACTGTATCTTTCTCGCTCGGGTACACTCGGCATTTTCGAGTTCACCCGATCGAGCTCTTCACTTCAAAGCGTGACGGATCAGCCTAACTTACTACCTACGGAAAAATCGCTTTCTTTCCAGAAAAATCTCCAAATCTTGTAGCTTAAACTAAATGTTATGCATTAAATGCAATACAGCCTTAAACTATTAAGGTCATATTGCATTTAATGCATAACATTCCGTAATGCTGACTGTCATTTTGTTCTAGATGTCGAAAGAAAGCACATCCATGTTGGTTGAGGTTACATCTCACGCCTCACTAGGAGCCTGCAAGACTGTGATGAACAAGTTACTTCAAGAGTGCCTGCTTCTAGGCATCGGCACTAATGACCCGGAGTCATCTTATCATACTCTTGTTGTACAACAGGTAAGTTCTATATTCTGACAGTCAAGGATAGAACCCTAATCAGAAATGGTTACTGTAACACATAAATCTTTGCAACAGACTCAGATGTGTTACACTCATGCTACCCACCCTTTGCCGTGTTGAGACGAACAAGAACAGTTTGTGGTTACCTGTTGTTGGAATTTCTCAAGCCTGTAATTTGCTTAACTTGGCTTAACAAATACCATGCTACTGGCAAAACAACTCACACAACACCATCTGACTCAAAACTAAGCAGAGCGCTTGTATTATGCTAACTAGATAACTGATAAACATACTTATATATTTCTAAATACAAACAAATTATAGATAAATTACGCCCAGACACAGACTAAACCACCTTGCTCATCACACGAAATTTTATCCTGGGTGGGAATCGAACCCACGAGCTCTTGCGTAGCATAATATAATTATTTTATGGCCTGGTTACAAAGACCTTTTAGCCTAATCTGATTTTTTATATCATATTTCTTCAATCTTATCTTTTAATTTAGTCCTGTCCAGTCCTTTGTCGATGTCAAGTGGTTTGTCGAAGTCATAGGTCCCCTGTGTCCTTGCCCCATTAACGTGGCAGAGCGTTATTGAGGCTTTCAGTGGAATTTGCATGACAAGTTGTAAAATAGCCTTTCACTGCAATATATCACAGTCTATCACTATAGCACAATTAAACAACTTTTATGTCTAAGAAACTACCATTTTTACACATAAAACAAGGTAAAGGCACTAGTTTTGGATAATAATTTACAGCAAGTCGCCGCCATTTACTAAGATCCCCAAGGTTTGCTGGAAGAGAACTCAATTCTGAGTTAAGCTCGCCTTTGTACAGCATTGTATTTGTACTATATTTTATGTTACACTATAATTATTTCTTAAGTGCAATAAAGAATAAAAAAAGTACCCGCGCAAATCCAGCAGTCGGATACACACCCAGCGCGCCACAGAGGCAGCTTTCTGCATCTATGTTACAATGGCGTAACATAGCTGCAGAAACATGGAATCGCTTGTAAATAGAAATGCCACCACCAACACTTATCACAGGACCGTAGTGTGAATATAACTGGCAAAAGGGACCAAGGGCTTTTAATGTGCATATAGAAGCTTGTAAATGGGAAATTTCCGCCAACGGTCACCTTACTCAGGACCAAATGTATTGTCAGATGTTCAAAAGTTTTTATGTATGCTTGTCTGCCACATCAGTGGTATACAAAAATACCACTGAGGTGGCAGAGAAGCATACGGCCCTCCTTATGGAAAATGGTCACCATAGCCTATGGACATTTGCAATACTAGAGGTGCAGCAGTCACGCTGTCGACCCTTTATAAACCTTCTATGACCCCTTTTGATGAACCACATACTGTAGATGTTAGTATGTATGTTAGTGATTGTTTACAAATCATTTCACTGAGAGAGATTGTAACCTGTTTATCAATTCCGCCTTATCCCAAAAGGATATTATACACCCAATTTTCACCGTGTGTATTCCTGTCCCACGTAATAGGTAGTGAGCCCGTTGCCGTGTTGAAATAGACTGACGCAGGTTGTTGACTTGCTGTATATTTTTTTCTAACCCCCATAAGGCCTTCGGCCTAACGTGCCTTCCGAAGCACGGAAACGCTCGCAAATATAAATGCCACAAAGTGATCACCCATCCGTGACCAGACATAGCGAAAGTTGCTGAACGCAGTGATCGTATACAGAACACTGGGACAGCCCCTCTGTCCTGTAGGATCCACTCCCTGTGTGCTGCTCGATCCACTGGTAGAGCATATAAAAAGATGAAAGTATCATATGATCCACCCACACCTGTGGTGGATCTTACGAAACTCCGAGTGCTGTTCGATTCACTGGTGGATCATTTATTAAGAGATAAAAGTATCACATGATCTAACCAGACCAGTGGTGGATAATAAAATAAATAAATATCGTTGGGACAACTCATTCTGGACTTTTCAACACTCAAACCTTGACTTCTCTGCAATGCCCTAAGGTTGACTGGTAGAGAATGCCTACGGCATTAAGTCCGCCTGTGTACAATGTTGTGCAGAACCGAGGTCGACCACCAAATTGAACATTCACCCTCGTCACATAAATCTCTTGAATATCGCCTCTGAAAATTCGACTGCAGACCCGATATAATACTAAACTAAAAGATATACCTATCACCTTTTTTTAAACCTTCGGATAAAAAAATGGTTCTTTATAGGAAAAAACCTTTTTGTTTTAGGTCAAAGTGGTAGACTTAGAAGGAAACTTGAAGAACGTATACCCATCAAGGACAGACTGCGTGTTCGAGGGAACCAGCATCAAAGTGTTGAGGAACATGAAAAAGTAACATTGCTCCTTATACTTTTAACTGAAACCAGTCTTTGACAAAACTAATTTGTTAATAAATCTGTCCATTTTTTTACTACACAATTTTTATAAAATGATCTGTAGTCATGCTCAAAGCATATCCTACTAATATTATAAACGCGAAAGTTTATAAGAATGAATGTTTGATACTCATTCACGCAAAATGTACTGAATGGATTATGATGAACCTTTACAAAAATATAGCTTACACATCAGAATAACATATAGGCTACTTTTTATCCCGGGAACAAGTTACTGTGGCAAACGGAACGGGAAATCTTCACTACGCGTGCGGAGCCGCGGGCGTCAACTAGTAATTTATAAAGATAAACAAATGTTACGCCCAGGCAAAAGCTGGAGTAAAGGCGTTGAGTATTGAGATCTGTTCTCAAATAAATATTCAAAGTGGGCACTTAACAATTACCAGTACTAAAATTAAGTCCCAATCACTGCCTGTAGTTTGTGTTCCATCTATCTACCACTCGATAAGTCCACATAAAGCTACTATAAAATAGTTCTTCACAACCTTCAATGTCTACTGCAGATGATCCATAACCTACTAACGGACTTTTATATATGGCGAGCATAGTTTATCTATATGAATACCTATCCTACTACGAGTTTTAAAAAATAAAGGTCTATTTATGTTAGATCTGCCTTTCCATGTTTACTTGGCCGTACATACTTTGGACTGTGCCCGCAAAGCCTCACTCCAAATTCATAGTTTGTAGCGTACAATAATCATTTTGTGTATCTTGCAGGGTAGTTTTATAAACTGTCCCACCTAGACACACATAACATACTCTATTATCACTTGTCATTTGTGGTGATAAGTGATCAATGGAATAAGAGCTACGGTTAAAAAAAAACAGAAGGAACTGATATTCTTAGTGTTTTTTGTCATGTTAGCAGGCCACGTTCACTGCAACGTGATTTCGTGTTAGCTAACATTTTTGTGGCGTGGTACTAACAGCTTTGTTAGGAGAAACACGCTAAGGCCGGGTCCGCAGCGCCAATTTTGTAACATAACATGTTAGCGTGTTAGCTAACACGATAACACGTTGCAGTGGATCCGGCTTAAGAGAGGCATATTGAGTATCTGTCAACATACAACGTAATGTAATCTTAGTGTTTTTGTTACAACTAGACTGAGTACTAAAAAATTTCTTGGAGCTAAAATGACATCAATTTTATTCTACTAGGGTAGCTATTTACTTATAAGCGGTAGCTAGCTTAAAAACTATCCTGGCGAGAGCGCTCCCAATGGTAGTGTGTCCTTGTCTGACGCGTAGCCACTCAACTAATCATCGGATTTGGTAGAAATTGTACCAATGGTAGGTCACATGATACCTATTCATAAAGCAGGTACAAAAGTAGTTACAACCCGTAACCCACATGTAAGGTATGTAATGTAGATTCCAAAAAAAGATACGATGTTTTTGTTTAATTTTTTAATTACAATAAATTAGCTAGGTTCGATCAATCGTTCAAGCAATTTTTCCTGTGTTCTGTTTCGTCATGGTCACTTATTTAGAAAGGCAAAGGAAAGACACCCTACCACCGACAGTCCTCTCGCACGGACCGACAATTATCGCCATAGTGCACAGTCTAGTTATAAGTATAAGGTTCGTATTTCAGAACGTTTCTCAATACACAATCAACGCTTGAGGCTAGATTTTGCCTTATAAAATCTACTCTCAAGCGTCGATTGAGTATTGAGAAACGTTCTGGAATACGGCCCTAAGATCTTTGGTTTTCGTGTAATTTACAATGTTTTAGTGTGAATTGATTTTAGAGTTACATTTTCGTAATTTTATTTAATTTGAGAGTTGTATGAGCTAAGTTGTGCCTTTTAGCTTAAGCCTTCAATTTTATTGAAATGTGCAGTACTGCAGGTACCGTTTTGAATAAATAATACTTACCCGATCTACCAAAGAATAAGGGTATTCTATACATTTTTATTAAATATAACAAATTTTCCATACAATAAAATCGCTAAGTAGCTGATTGAAAGTAAGATGGACGTCAACTACTTACTTGAATTCAATTTTTAGCATTTAGCTTGAGTGCTTTAAGTTTATGAAATTGTCTGTGATGATCATTATTTGTAGTGTTAAATACTGAATGTGACACATCTGTGTAACGAATGTAACTAAGTAAGAAAAAGTTTTTGTTAAATGTTTTCTTTTTTATTAAAGTATTTTTGTAATCTGTCATTTTGTTTTAATTTCCTTGCTATCACTACGCCTGCTGGCTCCGTCCACATAAGTTCGTAATTTGTAAACGTACCTTAGTAATTTCATCCCAGTGTAAAGTAAGTTTCTGGTTCTTCTTCATCTTTGCTTATTCCCAATTACTTCCAAACCCTGCTTGGATTTCGAGCCTGAGGTCCACTTTTATAGGCTGCTGGGAACATGTTTGACTGCTGTTTGACCTCTCAACCCCGTAAGTAATGATTGCGTCGTTGCCTCGTCCGTCGATGAGCAGTAGAAGTTGCTTGGGCCCCGAAAATATTGCCGAGCCCCTAACATCCACCATCGTAAGGTAGGTCCTGATTATGCCCAAGTATTTCACGCCTGTACAAAATGAACCAAAGTCTTTCTGGGTGCCATCGTGGAGTTAATTTCGGTCCGTATGCCAGAACGTTTCTCAATGCTCAATCCACGCTTGAGAGAAGATTTTATAAGGCAAAATCTAGCCACAAGCGTTGATTGAGCATTGAGAAACGTTCTGGAATACTGACCTTAGTGTCAGAACCTTTGTCGCCAGAAAGCATGGTGGCGGCGCAGCTAGAATGAGAACTTGGGGCAGTTATTGTTGTTACCAAACTCCACACAAAGTTTCAGTACGATTTGCTCAGCTCTAATAGAAGTTACAATTTTTGAATCTATTTAATATCCTCGTGAACATTATTTAAAATAAATATGGGGTAAGACTGGCTTGACTTAAGACTTTATTTGAGTAAGACGTAGAAGACGAAGCTATTATTGAGCGAAGCGAAGCAAAGCTCCCATGGAGCGACTTCAATGGCGTTTGTAACACCGGGAAGAACTTCGCCATTTCTTATCCGTTGTCGGAATTTTTTTCTGCTACGGAAATCTATTCAAATTATGCAGGTCGTGGCGAAGCCCGAATTTCAAAATTCGTTCTAATAAAAAAGTTATCCGCAAAAATCACGTTGTCTATGGGAAAATACTTAGTTTGATTTAACGCTTCGCTCAAATAATTTATGCTGCTAGCATAGGATAGACTACCTACTAATATTATAAACGCGAAAATTTGTAAGTATGGATATTAGTTACTCTTTTACGCAAAATCTGAATGGATTTTGGTGAAACTTTACAATAATAAGCCTACTCATCAGAATAACACATAGGCTAACTTTTGTCCCGGAATCAAGTTCCTGTGGGACACTGGATTGGGAAAACTTCACCACGCGTGCGGAGCCGCCGGCGCCAACTATTTAAGAAATAAATAGGTGAACAATATGGTCAGCAGTTTTGGCGAGAACGCGCTCGCAAACTAGTGAATTTTTGGAAGTAGTTCTGTGTATTCTTAAACATAAAAACTTCGAAAACGGGAACGTCACAAATGTTGCAAAACTGTAAGGATGTAAAACAAAAAAACTGCCTCTTACCAGTACCTACGCGGTTTTTTGTTACTTTGAAATCTCCTAAAAGTTCAGTATCTACGTAAAGTTTCAATCATTTTACAAAGACAGACTCAGGGTTGGAGTTGACGAAGGTAAAAAAAAATAACACTCACTGTCAACAATCTATTGGAGGATTCTACGCGGGAAAATAGGTAAGAGCGGACGCTTGTAGTATATTATTTTCTAAAACTAGTGCATTTATCTTGTTTTATGTGCGGAGTGGTGGTTTCTTGGACATAAAAGTTGTGTTAACGTGCTATAGTGACAGACAGGGATATTATATGCAGTAAAATGCGACTTTCTATGTTTCCACGTAAAATCTACTGAAAACCTCAGTATAACAACTACTATTATACTGGGGTGAAACTGACCTTGACATAAAACTCGCTATTTCTAAGACGTAGAGGACGAGGACATTTTAGATAAGAAATATGAATTAATTAAGGATTGAATGAAGGAAGGATGTATTAATTAATGAATTAGGGATTTAGCTTAAAGGTCTTAGCAACCAGGCCATTAAATAACTACAAAAAAAAAATTGTCAAAACTGTCAATAATATATAAATAAATATTGAATTTTTGAATCAAAACAAAATGTGTCCTTGTTTTTCAATTTGAAACTTGTTTGTATAATCTATTTTGAATTTAAGTGTGTTTTCGTAGTTTAGTTCTTCATTTTCATTTATAATACTTTAAGAATATGCGACGTAGTTTAGCTCCAAGCCAGGTTGGCTCTGGCGAAAATGTTTTTAAAAGCCCGCTGCCCAATACCAAACGAAAAAAGCGCGAATGTGCAAGAATCCCTCTGGCACAGAAATCAGTGAGTCAAACATTGAACACTTCTGACTACGAGAATTTAATTAAACAAATCTTAAGCAAACCATTCAAAGTTCCTATTCCAAATTATGTGTCTCCGTATTGTAGCAAAAGTTTGGGTTTAAAAAGAACTCCAGTCCGACGTGCTCTCCACGATCCCGATGAACCCAATGCTTTAGTTTTGTATCGCCCACCGTATCTTCCAGAACATGAAAAGATGAAAATGAATCCCAATGACATCAAGGTGGCTGTTGTAGTAGATCCAGTGCTTGGTAACATTTTACGACCTCATCAAAGAGATGGAGTAAAGTTTATGTACGACTGTGTCACAGGACAACAAATAGAGAATGCATATGGATGTATCATGGCTGATGAAATGGGTTTAGGTAAAACTCTACAGTGTATTACACTATTGTGGACCTTATTAAGACAAGGGCCTGACTGCAAACCAACAATTTGTAAAGCAATTATTGTATGTCCAAGTAGCTTAGTAAAAAATTGGTATAATGAGATACAGAAATGGCTAGGACAGAGAATTAATGCTTTAGCCATGGATGGAGGCTCTAAAGCAGATATAACTTTAAAACTTCAACAGTATATGAACACCTTTACTACAACCAGGGTGGCTACGCCGGTATTGATTATATCATATGAAACATTTAGAATTTACTCCAATATTTTACACTCATCTGAAGTTGGTTTAGTCTTGTGTGATGAAGGACATAGGTTAAAAAACAGTGAAAACCAAACTTACCAAGCTTTGATGGGATTAAAAGCTAAAAAAAGAATCCTAATATCTGGGACGCCAATCCAAAATGACTTGACAGAATATTTTAGTTTGGTACATTTTGTCAATGAGGGTATACTTGGCACGAGCCAAGAATTCAAGAAAAGGTATGAAAACCCTATCCTAAAAGGCCAAGATGCTTTAGCATCTGAACAAGAAAGGGAAAAGGCACAGGAATGTCTTCTAACATTAACTTCAATAGTAAACAAGTGCATGATTCGTAGAACAAGCAGTTTGCTCACAAAATATTTGCCTGTTAAGTTTGAACAAGTCATATGTGTGAAGATGACTCCCCTTCAAACACAAATATACAAGAACTTTATTAATTCTGATGCTATTCGAAATAAGTTCTCTGGTACAGGTGAAAAGAATACTCTTAGTGCCTTATCAAGTATTACAACATTGAAGAAGTTATGTAACCATCCAGATTTAGTATATGACAAGATTTTAGAAAGATCTGAAGGATTTGAAAAGGCGATGAGTTTGTTACCAAGTAATTATGACACCAAAGATGTCAAGCCAGAATTATCTGGGAAACTGATGATTTTAGATTGCATTCTTGCTAATTTGAAGACAAATACTGATGATAAGATTGTATTAGTATCTAATTATACACAAACGTTAGACTTATTTGAGAAATTATGTAGAAAGAGATGTTATCAATATGTTCGATTAGATGGTTCAATGACAATAAAGAAAAGAGCCAAAGTTGTAGAAAGTTTCAATAACAAGGAATCTAAGGAGTGGATATTTATGTTAAGTTCCAAAGCCGGTGGCTGTGGATTGAATCTCATAGGTGCAAATAGACTAATCATGTTTGACCCTGATTGGAACCCTGCAAATGACGATCAAGCTATGGCTAGAGTGTGGCGTGATGGGCAGAAGAAACCATGTTATATTTACAGATTACTTGCAACAGGTACTATTGAAGAAAAGATTTTCCAAAGGCAAGCTCACAAGAAGGCACTCAGTGATACAGTGGTTGACCAGAATGAAGAATCTCTCAGGCATTTCACTTCTGACGACCTGAAAGATCTATTCAGACTGGAAGAGAATACCTTATCAGATACACACAGCAAGTTTAAATGTAAAAGATGTGTCAACAATATCCAAGTGACTTTACCCCCAGAAAATTCTGATTGCACTTCAGATTTGTCCAATTGGTATCACTGCGCCGATAAAAAGAATTTAGCTGACTTAGTCCTAAAGCAATGTTGGGATTTAGCAAAGACTATTTCGTTCGTGTTTCACCACAGGTCTGCTGAGACGGAGGCTAAGAACATTTCTGAAGAAAAAGAGAATGTTTTGGTATCTAAATCAAAACGACTGAAGATTGAAATAGATGAGGATTATTCAGAACCTGATGATAGTAATGATGAAGATTATGAGTAACGATTTTGATTTTTGTTGTTTGATAATCATGCTGGACATTATTCTTTGCCGTGAAGGAAATTTTGTTTACTGTAAATAATTTTAAGTCTAAGCAGCTAGATTATGAAAAGTATATTACATTATTTTATTGAAAAACTCTTTTATTAATAAAGTATTACAATTTTAACCATCTGAAAACAAAACATAATTGGTATATACATAAGCCTAGTAAATAAAATCAGAATATCTTTAATAAATAAAATGAAATTAATATCACTTATCTAGTGCTATACTAGCGGCACGCTATGATGGCCGTTTTGACATAACACAATTGTGATGTTATTTTACTTGTTTTATATAAGTACTCTTTTTTTCTACCGTAGTATAAATACCCTCTAATCTGGTCGACTATTCACATATTTCTACAAATAAAATTTAATTATAACGAAACTTCATCAAACGTCAAAACGGCCATCATAGCGTGCCGCTAGTATAAGTATATTTATATAAGTATAGTATATTTAACAGCTTAGGGCTAATTTATTTGATAACAATATAATCGATGATCCAACAGATGAAGACAGTCTTACTGTAGACATCCCACAAATCATAACCTTTTCTTAGATCGACTTAGAAATGTAAAAAAGCATCTTTGATCACCACAACACCAAACAAAAAAGATTTACTGTTAAATAGATAGCAACAGTAGGTACGGTCGAGAGGAAGAAGCAAACAGTGGTAGAAAAGAACAAAACAGTATGTACTTGGATATAATAAAAGGTCCAGTGCTTTAGGGTCTGTGCTGTGCTAATATGGGTACCATCATGAAATAATTAAGTTTTATTTTCAAATTTCTGAAAAAGGTTACTTTAAAATTTCTGAAAAAGTTCTATTTTCAAATTTCTGAAAATGTTCTAATTTTTAAAATTTCTTGTCTGACTAATATTATTCATTTCTAAAAATCGATATAATTTATTCAATTTAATATCACTTGCAATAAATATTTCAATACTCAAGAAGCTTTCTGAGTATTTAAATATTTATTGCAAATATGGTTAGTTTTTGTCTTACAAAACTGTTATTCTTGATAAACATTCTGTAATACGGGTTAAAATAGCATTTATTTAACTTGAGCAGCTCAGCTTCAGACCATACGACCAACTCGGCGGCTGTGACGAGTACCCTCTCTTTTCTGCTTCTTCATTCACTTCATACGGATTTCTGAGCAGCTTAAGTAAGAATCTCACCTGAAAAAGTGTCAATAAAAAAAACTTCAAAAACCCCCTCTTGTGTGTGAAACTGTGAACTGAACGCATTCGAAGCGGCCGAACGATTTTAATGATATTTTTTGTGTATTTTGTCGTAAAGAGATTGTCACTACCTCCACCCCCAAGTTTAATTACGATTATAGTATTTTTAAATAAACAATATCTAAATAAAGTACCTAACTGTGGCCGCGCGACGCTACTTCGCGTTGGCTGCTTCTCGCAGGGACTTATTTACATAAAGTAACGCATCTTTTTCACATTTTATTCTGCATGTGTTACGTATCACAACGAAGTGCATTTTTTGATGTCTGGAAATCTCCGCAGATGCTATTCCGGACTCGAACCGACTAAAATCACACAGTCCCTACCTATACCTAATCTATTCGAGCCGGGTAACAACGACGTGCGTGCAAATTTTTCATATCCGCTGTACCAACTTTCAATGTTGTATATATGTTACGAACCTTTTCAAAATCATTATTTTCAGCGTCCGCAATAGCATCTTGCAAAATCCAGTTCCTTGGTACGTAAATAGGGTTTACCTTGACCATACGAGCGCGTCTAGTGTCTTCGCTCTCTGTAAAATAAAATTCAAGTCAATATTAGTCCAAGTAATCAAAAAGTATCTTAATCTAACTTATAAAAAAAATCTTAGTTTGTAGGGTAGTCACAAAATTAAATAAAGTCTTACCATTTTCTTCTTTTAATCTGTTCAGATATTTTTGTACCCAGTTCTCCCAATTAGGTGTATTTATAAACTTGCTAAGAGACCATTTTGTTTCTAGAACAGATTTTTCCAATAAATCTCGTGGGTGTACCTGTGCATACATAAAAAAACATACTTGAATAATTATAGGGTAACTGAGATATTAAATACTCTTCCTCTTGCCATCTTATCGTCTTTCCAGTTGCTTCTGTTATAGTACAGTTACATTATAAAAAATAAGTCTTAACTTGTTGATGAACAAAGTCACAACTGTCATGGCATCTGATCATTTAATAAATAAATAAATATATCGTTAGGACAACTCACACAACTAAGCAGAGCTTGTACTATGGCAACAAGATAACTGATAAACATACTTATATATTTCTAAATACATACATATTATAAAATAAATATCCATCACGCCTTATCTAGAATACTAAAGGAGGAGCTACAACGATCGGAAATCAAAATATCGCAACTAGAAGACAAGAAACAGAGCACAGTGGTTCAATCTAATCAGAGTTTGTTCGATGAACTGATGGCTACAAGCTTAGATACTGCTACAGCTCACCCTTCCATTGTCATAGACCTCACTTCTGATGATGAAACCGGGGGCAGTTCTAAATCATTAAAAATTATTAAGTGTAGTAAGAATAAGTTAAAGAAATATTTAAAAATTAAAAAGTTTATTACTAAATCTAAAAAAATGATACATAAATACAAGTTTTTTATAAATAGCATGTCACTTAATAGACAGAGATTGCAACTGATTGACCAGGTAAATATGTATATGTTAGAACTTGATACTGTTGCACAACAGTACAAAACTGATACACAGGCCCTTCAATGTCAGATTGACCGACTTCAAGACTCTTTGAAATCAATTTCATATAAATATGAAACAGCAGAGAAACAGAGTAGGGAACAGGTGTTAGCCATAGGTAAATTAGTAAATTCATGTCATTGTCAAAATGACCAATTGACATCCGCAGGCCATGTTCCCTCCTCACCCTTAAGTTGTGAAAGAATTAGATGCAATGATGAATTTTCACCAATTAAAACTGTGTGCAGTGTAGATAATAGTATATTAAGTTCAAGTAGTAATTGCGAGGCATCTACGAGTATAATAGAAAAGTTGCAAATAAAAAGTGATGCAAAGACCATAGTCTATTGCGATGAAATAGGTAAAAATTTTGGACATTATTTATCACAGTTAAGTCATTCTGTAATAAATCATACATATCCAGGAGCTTCATACTCTCAAATTATAGATTTTATATTGACTGGTACACACTGCATGCAGTCTACTATAGTGGTGCTGGTTGGCAGAAGAGGCAATATTAATAGTGACAAACTTTTAAAAATTTTTGATAAGTTATCAAGTCTGCAAGTAAAACAAGTAATTTTGTCCACCTTGCCATACAGCACTGCTATGAGCCACAAGGAAAATCACTTAAGATACAAATTAAATATGAAACTACATACCATGGTATCATATTCCAAAAAAATTGAATTGTTCGATTGGAACATAATCTTCAATAATAATAGTTTGTTGACATTAGATAGATATTTTCTATCAAAATTTTTACAACGAAAGGTAGCTCTGTTGCTATCTAATTTTTTAATTTTTCAAGCCAAATTATTGGCAAGTACAACTGCTTTTATTGAGCAGGATAGTTTTGATACTTCACATTTGGAAAATGAAATTCCAAAAAACTAGTTTATAGGACAACAGATAATAAATCTGGCCAGTTGACTTTGGCCCCTGAGAATAATCTTAGTAAAAATATTGTTTTTATAAACCTGGTGCACCATAATGTTAGAGGTTTAATAAATGGTAAAGATTTAGAGTTAGAGCTATACATTAATGCAAATTCTATTAATATTTTTTGTGCTACAGAGCACTGGTTAAAAGATCATCAAATCACATTGTTGAACTTCGTAAATCACCAGGTTGCTAGCTCGTTCAATAGAAAACATTCTAAACGTGGAGGCTCTTTAATATTAATTAATAAAAACTTAAAATTTAAAGAACGTAAGGATTTAGTAGCCCTCTCCATTGAGCGAGTTATTGAGATTGCCAGTATTGAGTTTGAGCATTTCATCTTGTTAAGCGTATACAGTCCCCCTGATGCTTCTTACATTAAATTTGAAGAAAAGCTTGAAGAAGCACTGTTCAAATGCCAATGTTCTAAGAAATCTATAATAGTTTGTGGAGATTTTAATGTTGATATATTAGATACATCATTAACTCCATCAGAGAGAAATAAAATGAAAAATTTATTTAAATCCTTTAATCTGCATAGTACATTCTTAGAACCCACTCGTATTACAGCCACCAGTGCAAAATGTATTGATAATATTTTTACTGATATTAAAGCTATAGATAAAGGTATTGTGGATCCTGTGGAGTCAGATCATCGTGGCCAATGGATAAAATTTCCTAAAAGTAGTAACAAAGTCAGCAAAAAACAAATTAAATATGTACCAATTAACCAAAGTCGTTTGAATAATTTTAAAGAAAACGTATTAAAGAGATTACCATATCTACCTAACTTCACTTGTGTAGACCAGTCATATAAACACTTATTTAATTTGATTAATGATGAGTTTGGCAAAGTTTTTACCTCAAAAACTCTACAGATTGGTAGTCGTCCTGTTTTCAGTGACTGGGCAACACCAGGTATCTTTAAAAGTAGAAATAAATTATTTGAATTATATTCAGAAAAATCATATAATTTTAGGCAAACCTTTCAGGAATATGTTAAAAATTATTCAAAGATATTTAAACAAACGTGTCATCTTGCTAAGTCAAACTTCATTAAAAATAAAATTTCTAATTCTGTAAATAAAATAAAAATGACTTGGAACATCATTAACTCTGAATGCGGTAGATCTTTAGTGACTGAAAGGGATTTCCACTTAAAAGTAAATGGTTGCCATGTTACAGGGGACCTGGAGGTGGCTACGGAGTTTGAACACTTTTTCAAAAATATACCTATTTTGACAACAAAATCTCTCCAAGCATCTTCCAGTTCCGCTGAACTTTTATTAGAAGAATCTGTTCTTTGTTGCAGGGATGCATTTGTATTCACAGATATTTGTGCTCAGGACATTGTAAAAACATTTAAATGTATCGAAATTAAGAAAACCGCGGACATTTGGGGGTTATCGGTCAAAACTGCATCATGTATAATTGAGGTAATTGCGCCCCATCTAGCAACTGTGTTTAATGACTGTGTTTCTAGTGGTACATTTCCTGATTTAATGAAACACAGCAAAGTCGTTCCCTTGTTCAAGGCTGGCAGCGCTACAGAGCCGTCTAATTTCCGACCAGTGTCAGTGCTGCCAACTTTGAGCAAAGTATTTGAAAAAATAATCTTGAATCAAATGCTATCCCATTTTAATAGTCATAAAATACTCCATGCGAATCAATTTGGGTTTACGAAAGGGCGCTCAACTTCCGATGCTGGTGTTGAGTTATTAAAATGTATTCATGAAGCATGGGAAGACAAGCACGATGCATTAGGTATATTTTGCGATCTATCAAAGGCTTTTGATTGCGTTCAACATGAAACGCCGTGCAAAAAATTACACCACTATGGAATAAGAGGCAAAGCTCTCGACCTTCTGTCTTCATATTTGAACAATAGAATACAGAGGGTCGATATTAATGGTACACGTTCTGTAGGATCCATGGTTACAATGGGTGTGCCGCAAGGCTCGATACTTGGGCCATTCTTGTTCCTCATTTATATTAATGATTTACCATTTTATGTAGGGGACAGGAATAGGATTGTTTTGTTTGCAGATGACACCTCATTAATTTTTAAAATTAAAAGACAATTAGATAACTATGACGATGTAAACAATGCAATTGCAAGAGTAGTTCATTGGTTCAGCTCAAATAATCTTTGCCTTAATGAAAATAAAACTAAATGTATAAAATTTACTCTACCAAATGTAAAACAAGTTGCGGCCAATGTTCAACTGAATGGACAAGTGTTAGAGTTTGTAGAATCAACTGTGTTCCTAGGTATAACTATTGATGCCAATTTGCAGTGGGGCCCACACATAGAAAAGACAGCCTCTAGATTAAGTTCGGCTGCACACGCTGTAAAAAAGATCAGGACTCTAACAGATGTGGATACGGCTAGAATGGTTTACTTCAGCTATTTTCATAGTATTATGTCTTACGGTATTCTCCTTTGGGGGAGTGCTGCAGATTTAAATATTATTTTTGTTCTACAAAAGCGGGCTGTACGCGCTATTTATAATTTGGGCCCCAGAGTTTCTCTCCGAGAAAAATTCAAAGAAGTGAATATTCTAACCGTACCATCACAATACATTTTTGCCAATCTTGTGTATGTCCAGAAAAATCTATCACAGTTTTCTAAACTCTGTGATAAACATAATATAAACACTAGAAATAAAAATAATCTTTCAGTCCACCACAGCCGACTACATAAGATTGGCGATTCTTTCCAGGGTAACTGTATACGCTTTTACAACAAGCTTCCCTGTGACCTGAGAAATTTACCTTTAAATAAATTTAAAAAGTTTATTAAAAACAAGCTTTGTGAAAAAGGTTTTTACTCCGTTACAGACTATTTGCAGGACAGGGACGCCTGGAAATGATCTGCTGGCAAAATGAAATAATATTAAATTGTAAATAGGCCATCAAAAAAAAAGCCTTCCTAAGTTTCTTGCCGGTTCTTCTCAGGTGGGCCGCGTTCCGAACCGGTGGTCGCTTTAAATATTTTAAATAGTGTATGACATTTTGTAAGCGCCGTTAAAATGGTCTATGCAAAATAAAGATATTTTTATTTTTATTTTATTTTATATCCCCGAAGGGGTGGCAGAGGCATATTATATGCCCACTTTTCACCGTGTGGATTTCTGTCCCACGTAATAGGTGGTGAGCCCATTGCCGTGTTGAAATAGACAGATGCAGGTTGTGGCTACCTGCTGTTGAAATTTTTCAAGCCGCCCATAAGGCCTTCAACCAGGCTTAACGACTGCCATTTTACTGGCAACCGGGACCAACGGCTTAACGTGCCTTCCGAAGCACGGAAACGCTCGCAAATGTAAATGCCACATAGTGGTCACCCATCCGAGTACCAGCCATAGTGAAAGTTGCGTAACTCAGTGATCGTTTACAGAACACTGAGACCGCAGAGCCACGAGCGCTTCTACGATACATATTATACTTAGATAAATAACACCCAGACAGAATAAACCATCGTGCTCATCACACAAAGTTTTATCCTGGGTGGGAATCGAACCCACTACCTCTTGTGTAGCTGTCGGATACACTCCCATCGCGCTACAGCACAGAGGCAGTCAAAGTCGTGTAATTCGTCATTAATAAATAAATGATGAAATGAAATGAAAAATCTTTTTTCATGTAGGTCACAAAGTAACACTTATGAACGTCAAGATTATTGCTTCTACTTTTACATTTACTGCCAGATTCGCACAGCAATAGGTAGAGCCTGAGGAAGAACCTGGCAATAAAACTCATGGCCACTCTTTTCTAACCGCCAGTAATTACATTAGTTTTAGTTACATGATGTTTGACCAATTATATAGTAATGAATTTATACAAAACAAAATCAATGTTGTGTGTAAAATGAATTTAACAAAACAAAAAAAACAAAATCAATGTTGTGTTTAAAATCATATCAAAATTAGAGCTATTCTAGTTGCCAGTTCTAAGGGCAGCCTACACTTTAAGAAGAAGAATCTAGCAAGAAAGTCAATGGCTGCTCTTTTACAAAAATGTAGGTATGGCTTACAACATTAAAATCACACTTACATTGTTCCTTTGGATCTATGTGAGAACGGTCGACTAAACTTAATTTGCCTTAAATTTAAATAATTTTATTTGTAACAATTGCAATAACAGCTATGAGCTGACCAGTCCCAACAGGCGGCACCCGTTCACGGGTATGACATATATATCAGCCATCGCCCTACTCAACCGTATTATAGGGAATAAGGCGACCCGATACATACGCCACCACTGCCGGGACACTTAGGCGAGCATGACATACCCAAAAACTGCACAGCAACTATCATGTCAATTTCAAAATAATAAATAAGTCTACTTGGTGCTCACACAAACTCAAATTACATATTTTTATATTAGTTATTACTGGGACTAAACGCAGCCAATTTAGAAACCTTTAGTTGTCAGACGTTTCAAATTATTCAATATGCAGAAATGTAAAAAACATCAACATATATATGCAGATTCAAGACAAGTACAAAATAACACAAAGTAGTTCGAGCGAAGAGCAAGCAACTCATTTTTTTTATCTTCAAATAATCATTAATTGTGTAATAGGCCCTTTTCAAGAGGTGCGTCTTAATTTCCGCCTTAAATTTATGTAACGGCAGGTTCATAATGTCTAACGTACCAAATGTAAAACAAGTTGCGGCCAATGTTCAACTGAATGGACAAGTGTTAGAGTTTGTAGAATCAACTGTGTTCCTCGGTATAACTATTGATGCCAATTTGCAGTGGGGCCCACACATAGAAAAGACAGCCTCTAGGTTATGTTCGGCTGCATACGCTGTAAAAAAGATCAGGACTCTAACAGATGTGGATACGGCTAGAATGGTTTACTTCAGCTATTTTCATAGTATTATGTCTTACGGTATTCTCCTTTGGGGGAGTGCTGCAGATTTAAATATTATTTTTGTTCTACAAAAGCGGGCTGTACGCGCTATTTATAATTTGGGCCCCAGAGTTTCTCTCCGAGAAAAATTCAAAGAAGTAAATATTCTAACCGTACCATCACAATACATTTTTGCCAATCTTATGTATGTCCAGAAAAATCTATCACAGTTTTCTAAACTCTGTGATAAACATAATATAAACACTAGAAATAAAAATAATCTTTCAGTCCACCACAGTCGACTACATAAGATTGGCGATTCTTTCCAGGGTAACTGTATACGCTTTTACAACAAGCTTCCCTGTGACCTGAGAAATTTACCTTTAAATAAATTTAAAAAGTTTATTAAAAGCAAGCTTTGTGAAAAAGGTTTTTACTCCGTTACAGACTATTTGCAGGACAGGGATCTGCTGGCAAAGTGAAATAATATTAAATTGTAAATAGGCCATCAAAAAAAAAAGCCTTCCTAAGTTTCTTGCCGGTTCTTCTCAGGTGGGCCGCGTTCCGAACCGGTGGTCGCTTTAAATATTTTAAATAGGGTATGACATTTTGTAAGCGCCGTTAAAATGGTCTATGCAAAATAAAGATATTTTTTTTTTTTTTAAAGGAATTTTATTATATAGGCGTACACCAATTCCTGCAAAAGAGTCTTGAACCTTTTGTAAACGATGATGCGTTCCAATTAATTTATGCTTATTTCTAGTATTTATCGAATGTATGTCACTGTGTCTATTGTATAAATGTATGTTCTGTTTAACTAACATGATATTTGCAAATATATACTGTGATGTAACCGTTAAAATGCCAATTTCTTTAAATTTCTCTCTAAGAGACACTCTAGCACTTAATTTATATATTGCACGTATAGCTCTCTTCTGGAGTACAAAAATTACTTGTATCAGCTGCTTTGCCCCACAGCAAAATGCCGTAAGACATGACACTATGAAAATAACTGAAGTATACCAGCCTAGCAGTTTCCACATTAGTGAGTTGCCTGACTTTACTAACGGCAAAGGCTGCCGAGCTGAGTTTACCTGCAAGACACGTTATTTGGGCGTTCCACTGTAGTTTGCTATTTAAAGTGATCCCCAAAAATACAGTTGATTCTACAAGATTTAGGGTATCACCGTTCAATGTTATATTTGTACCGCATTTACTGACATTAGGCATGCTGATTCTGATACACTTTGTCTTCTTAGCGTTTAGTAGCAAATTATTGGTCGTAAACCAATCTACAACTTGGGCAAGTGAACTATTTACGCCGTTAAAATCAGTAAGCGTGCGATCAACTTTAAAAATAAGTGACGTATCATCAGCAAATAGAACAATGTCGCACAAGTTCTGTATATAGAATGGCAGATCGTTAATATAAATTAAAAATAGAAACGGACCTAGAATTGATCCCTGCGGTACGCCCATAGCTACAGAGCTAATTCCATTGACATCAACTTATTATATAACAATATTCGATCATTTAGGTAGGAGGCTACAAGGTCTAGTGCAGAGTCTTTGACACCATAATAAAATAGTTTTCGCAATAGTGTTTTATGGTCAACGCAATCAAATGCTTTGGAGAGATCGCAGAATACACCAATAGCATCTTGTCTATTCTCCCAGGCGTTATATATATGATTTAGAAGTGTCACACCTGCATGAATGGTAGAACGACCCTTGTGAACCCATACTGCTCTTCATGTAATAGCATATTTGAATTAAAATGAGCTTGTAATTGTTGCAATATAAATTTTTCAAAAATTTTGCTAATGGCAGTTAGTATTGAAATTGGTCTGAAATTACCAGGGTCGGTTTTGGATCCAGATATAAATAGAGGTATTACTTTACTGTGTTTCATTAAATCCGGAAACACTCCTTTATCACATTTATTAAATATTTCAGCTAGATGTGGTGATATATTAACAATAATAGACTGTATCAATTTTACAGAAATACCCCACAAGGCAGCTGTCTTTTTTGAGTTAAGCGACTTGAATACTTTAATGATATCGTTGGGATTTACATATTTAAAGCTAAATAAGACACTACACTGATCCACGCTGCCCCCAAGCATATGTTGAGCTTTTATTGGACAAGAATTTAACGAGCTAGTTGTTTTCGCGGGTATGTCTGTAAAATAGTTGTTAAAAGTTAGTGCTACATCTAATTTATTATTAATCACTTTGTTACTCATAATTAATTCAATGGTATTATAACGAGGTAGTGATCGGCCGGTTTCAGTATTGATTACATTCCAAGTCATTTTTACCTTATTTTTTGACTCTTTAATTTTATTAGTTATATGTAACGACTTGGCAGCAGCACAGGCCTTTTTGAAGGTTTTAGATTACATTTTAACATATTAAATAAAGGCAGGATCAAAATTAAATTGCTTCATACCATATAGTTCGTACAACTTAGCCCTACTTTTGTGTAGTTGCCCACTCACAAAATTGCAAGTTTTTGTTTTTATAAAATGTTTTTGATTTAAAAATGTTATTGTACTCAGCTTTAATGGTATTAAATAAGGAGTCATATAAGTCGTTTGGATCTTCCTGATAAAAGTCAATATTAGTGACTTTTGCTGAAACATTAACATTAAATTGTTTAAGTCGATATGCACTCATTGGCCTACATACAATTTTATTCCCTTTAGAAGTGACATTAATAGGAAATGCCGCTTTCTGACCAAGATGATCTGATGGAAAGTTACTTAGTATCTCTCTTGTTGTTGATGCACAGTTGCAGATGTGTTGTAGTAATGAAGTGATTCTCTCTTTATACGAAGTCTAGTGATCATTTTCTCGATCACTAGTCACCACAACATGGTGTCAGAAGCAGTAATCTACCCGGATTTGAGATCACATATTATGTACGCATGTATTCCTCCACAGTGGTGGAATACGTGTAAAGAGGCGACTTTTTGCGGCATAGCCTGACACTACATCATCATTATCATCCGAGTCCGATTTCCTACTTTTTCTCCTCCACTTCACACGGTCATCGACATACCTAGTAGTAGCACAGAATAAGTAATAGTACTACCTACAGAAGTTTCACTCCCTAACAAAAGTCAGTTTTAGGTATGAAAACATATCTACACTCGCCGCCTGCAAGCAAAATTGAAACTTATTTACGAACGATTTGTGTTCTTTGCGCGCCAGAGTTTTATGACCGAACTGCAAAGTCCGCGCGGGGTTGTCACTTGAGAAGTTTTTGTACCTAGTTGAATTATTTAGAGCGCTCGTGTCGTTCTAGCGGGGCGGCAGCCCACTGCCATTAGCCGCTCGGAGCGGTGAGCTGCCCGGATATACCTAAACTGCAAAGTGCCACCCCCCTGGTAGATGTGAGACACGTATTCCTCATGTATCCCGGTGATCATGTTAAAATGGGCCTGTACCCATCTAAGGCGACTCTGTCACAGCTAGTCCACAATATCACAGACATAAAAAGGGTACTACGAAAGCGAGTATTGCTCACATGTAGCTCCTGCCGATATCATCCAAGCACTAACCACTTTTTACTTTCGCAAAGAAGACTGGCCTAATAGTATTTTTCCAGATCTGCCGCTTTTTTTCCGGAATTTTGGGAACATATGTTACGTCCAATTCATATCACTTGGCCCAAGCTTCCATGCGTAGCTTGACTTCGTATATAATATCTCTGAAGTTGAGCAGTACTGATCCTAGGTATTTCACTTTGTCCATGGGCTCAATCATTTCATCACCGTGCTGATTCAGATAGGCACGTGAGAGCCCTGAATTTGTGGAGCAATTTATCAGTTTGCGCCATTTAGTATAACTAGTTGACACCCGCGGCTCCGCACGCATGGTGAAGTTTTCCCGTTTCCCACAGGAACTTTTTCCCAGGATAAAAAGTAGCCTATGTGTTATTCTGATGTTTAAGCTATATTATTGTAAAGTTTCATCAAAATCGATTCAGTAGATTTTGCATGAAAGAGTAACAAACATCCATACTTTCACTATTTTCAAATAGTGCTATATAGTTATGTCACAGAACCTTTTTGTTTATATAGATAATGCATATTTGATTATAGGTGTAAAATCCATAGATAGTTTATAAATCTAACTTGTGTAACCTGTGTGTAAACTTTTGTATGCATAACGTGTATCTATTTAGCTACCTATAATTTTGCCTTGTGTGATCTATGTGTAACTGTAATAACGAGGTTTTTTTTTCTTTTGAACATGTTTAACAATATAAAGCTCACATTTTTGTACCTAATTAGTCTGCAACTATAAGCGAGGACTTGTAAATGGCTTTTAGATAGCTAAACATAATAACTATTCAGTTATGTGCAGCTGTAAGTCTTCCATGCATTAAATAAATAAATACTTAAAAACTTTGGCGTTTATAATATTAGTAGGATGTAAAATAATGAGGTTTAGGTATGGGAACTATCTAATATTATAAGAATGTATTCAAATTACTTACCTCAGCAAGCTGTCTGAATGTGGCTGTGAAATCTGCCATTTTCAACTGCATGACTTCAAATAGATCGGCAATAAATTTTTCGTCTCCATCCTTTATTTCATTCAATCCAAGTTTCAATAGATGCGTTTGTCTGAAATTATGAAACATTTTAGTAACTACATGTTCCAATATAAGTAATTTACTGCGAGTCAAGGCTGATGTTTTTTCAGTTAATTATTTGCCAATACTTACAATATATATACTACACTACAATAATTCTAAAGTTTTTTGTCTATTTCTATCTCTTTTTGTCATTGCTAATGTATCACATCCATTAAACAGAAAACTATCCATTCCTAACAATGCCAGGTGCTGAAGCGCCCATACCGCTAGCTGTTGAATGAAAATACTTGAACTTTTCCACTTACTTACTTTTGAACCTCACTGATTTCGCCTTAAGCATTTTTTAAACCTTGAACCCAGTTGACAGTGTTGCCAACCATACGATTTAAATCGTATATCTTCTTCTTCTTCTTCCACCTGGCGTTAGTCCCGGCTTTGGCCAGGGTCCGACTTCCGACTGAGCTTCCTCCACTTTGCCCAATCTTCAACATCCATTTCAGTCACGCCATTGGCTATCATGTCGGACTTGACGACGTCCAGCCAGCGCTTGCGAGGGCGACCACGGGACCTAGCCCCAAGGACAGCCATATTCATGCATCTCCGACCAACGTAGTCCATAGGGCGGCGCATGATGTGACCATACCATCGCAGATGACACTCCTGCAGTTTTTCCCCGACGCCACGGACACCAAGACGACCTCGGATGAATGAGTTGCGTATGCGATCGGATCGCGTTACGCCGCTCATCCACCTTAGCATCTTCATTGCCGTGACGCGAAGCTCCTGAGTGTGTCTGCTTAGTGCTGGCCTACACTCGCCGCTGTACAGGAGGACAGGCCGTATGAGGCATTTATATATCTGCCCCTTGAGCCTCAGAGGCATTTTGCGGTCGCATACAACGCCCGTAACCTCGCGCCACTTCGCCCAAGCCGCGCCTATACGTGCTTGGACATCGTCGTCCACGCTGCCAGACTCGTGCAGCACGGATCAGTCTTTGCCACATTTAGTCTCAAACCACCGTGTTCCAGCGTGTCCTTCCAAATGTTGGCTTTGCTCTGATTAACGAGGGCGATGTCATCGGCATACATCATTAGCCATGGCGGCTGATCTTGGATGTTTGCCGTAACTACATCGAGCACCATGTTAAACAAGAACGGGCTGAGAGCCGAGCCTTGGTGAACGCCAACAGATATTAGAAAGCCATTGGATTCGCCAACAGCGGTTTGGACAGAGGACACGGAATCGCGGTACATGTATCTGATAGTGTCAATATAGGCCTCGGGAACGCCCCTGAAGCGAAGTGCCCACCAGATGGACTGCCGAGGTATACAGTCAAAGGCCTTCTGCAGGTCTAAAAAGGCCATATGCAAAGTTCTCCTTCTCTCTCTGTAAGCCTCAAACAGAGTCGTAAGGCAAACACTGCGTCCATGGTGCTGTTACCCGCCCGGAAGCCATATTGACACCCAGAGACAGTGCACTTGCCACGGAACCGTGTGTCAATGATGCGCTCGAAGAGCTTCATAGTGTGACACATGATCTTGATACCGTGGTAGTTACTACAATCCTGTACGCTACCTTTGCCTTTGTAAATAGGAATAATCAGGCTAAATCGGCACAGGTTCAGCATTTCCTAGGTGATCAGGACGCGGTTAAAAAGATCTGTCAGAAGGTCCAAACCATGTGGGCCCATCGCCTTCCACACTTCAATTGGCACATTGTCTGGCCCGACTAATTTCCAGTTCTTCATGTGGCGAAGAGCAATGCGGGTTTCATCGGGGGAAATGGGGGCAATAAGTCCAAGGTTAAAAGGCGGTTCGGGATGAAGGTTATGGGGGTGCTGTTTGTTAGACAGCTCCGCGAAGTATGTACACCATCTCTCCTTAACAGAGGGGGCATCATAGAGCAGCTTACCCTGGGCGTCCCTTACACAGAGACATTTGGTAATGTCCCGAGTAGCTTTTTCTCGGGCACGCACCAGTTTAAAAGTAAGGTTTTGCCACTCCGCAGTTTCCAGCTTGTCGTATAAGGGCGACAAACTTTTGCTGCGGGCTCTGGCTACAGCTTTTTTGCAAGCGCGCTTAGCCGCACAATATGCCTCCTTGTCCTTCGGACCGTTGGACCCTTGCCACTGCTTAAATAAACTCTTCTTCTTCCGAGTCGCCTCCTGCACCCCGTCATCCCACCACCACGTCTCCTTGTCAATGGTGCGGCCACCACGAGAAATGCCAAGGACGCGCTTACCCGCAGCGATGATTGCTGAATGGATCCGACACCAGATCTCTTAAGCGGACTCATGCGGAGCACTGATCCCGAGGTGCTCGACCTCCGCGATGAAGTCCGAATGTTTAGGACCATTAAGTAACCACCACTTAGTGCGGGGTTTGCGTTTCTCGATCACTTTCTTCTTTGGCACGACCGCAACGTCCAGGACAAGGAGTCGGTGTTGAGCCGTTAGGCTTTCGCCTGGAATGACTTTGCAGTTGGTAACCTTGCCAATGTGGCACCGTCGAAATCGAACTCTTCCCAGAAGGCCTCCTTTTCAGACTCACAGCAACCACTTTGAGGAGCATAGGCGCTGATAAGGTTCGTTACCGAGCCCTTGATCAGCACCCTAATTCGCATCAACCGACTGCACTACGGCCACTCCATTCCTGCCCGACGGTGATCCGGCGTACACTAGCCGGTATCCCTGTCCGATGTCACGGGACTTATTTCCCTTCCAGCGCGTCTCCTGAAGGAAGGCGCACTAAACCCGACGCTTCGCAAGTACGTCCGCGAGTTCTGTGCAACGTCCGGTTAGGGAGCCAATGTTCCAGGTGACAAAGCGGAACTTCCTTTTGGGTACTAACTTCTTTATCCGTGCCCGTACTTGACACGGTTGCCCTAACCCACTTGTCGCAGGTTTAGGGCGATGTGCCTGCGCTTAGTTATGCGGCGACGCCCAAGTCCGAGTACCCTTTCTTAACTTGTCCCTGTCCATATTTGTATTTGACTGAAGTTGGTTTTAAGTGGGGCGACCAGACGTCCGATCCCCACAACCCTACGAGAGGGAAACCAGGTTCGCCAGAGCCTCGTCCGTTGGTGAGCAGGGTGCACCGCTTGCAGGTAAGGTTGGCTTGGATCTCTAAGATGTAATTAGACCCCATACACCCCATTAGACCCCATACACCCCATTAGACCCCATACACCCCATTAGACACCATACACCCCATTAGACCCCATACACCCTTACTAGATTTAAATCGTATATATACGACCTTTTTGATCCTGGTACGATGTACGATCATGTTCTCGAAATCGTAGGCAAAACATACGATCTTTTCAATACCTGTTATCTCTATAAGATAGATATCTATAGAACAGATACCTCTTAATTCTGACAATTTATAAATTTACATTTATCTAGTTTACATTAACAAGTAATGTAATGTACTTTAAAATTAATTCGAATTGCTGAAAAATATTGAAATGTCCTTGGGTTTTTTATTTTCTTTTGGTTGTTGAAATCCATAAAATAGTTTATATTTTATCATAGTTAAGACCTTATGGGCGGCTTGAAAAACAATCAAAAGCAGGTCGCCACAACCTGCACCTGTCCATTTCAACACGGCAATGGGCTCACCACCTGTTACGAGGGACAAAAATGCACACAGTGAAATGTGGGCGCATAGTATGCCCGTGCCTACCCCTTCGGGGATAAAGGCGTGTCAATATGTTGTATGTAGAAAAATCAATTGAACTGAAGTGAGATTTTATGTAATTTGTGAACCGTATGTATACCTACATAAAGTCTCACAGAAATTACTTACAAAACTTTTCTTTTCACGTATTCGTTGAGGGTGCTTCTAACATTTTTATTTTTTTCCTTCTGCTCCTTAGACAGGATCGGATCCAGAGCTTCTGCAAATTTCTCCAAGTTCCACAGAAGTATCTGTATAAAACAAAGAACTTATCAAAACATTTCTCTGTATTGCTTGACGGTTGAATCAACTTCAGTCGATGAGATTCCTATATATAACACTGAAAGATGATGTGTGTCGACCTTCTTTTATAAGTATTTTTCTTTCTGTTTGTACTGGCTTATCTATACAACGGCTGGACCAATTTTAACGGGACGCACTGGCTGATGGTTGATGTTATTAGGAATAACTTGGGTTACATTTTATCTCCGTACTCCCACGGGAACGGGTACTAGGCGGATGAAACAGAGCGTCCGCTAGTTAAAATAAGAAAATATGTGTGTGTACCAGAGTACACAGGTAAGAAGTAAAACTTCTTTACATTTTTTTACAGCTATAAAATTTCTCTCAAACGTCGATAAAGAAGTTTCACTTCAAAACAAAATGGCGCGTAACCGAAAAACGTGACGATTTTTTTACAGCTATCACATTTCTCTCAACGTCGATAAATAAGTTTCACTATATAAATGCTAAAAAATATCTTAAAAGGGCGACTTACCTCAGGTTGTTTATTAAACGCATACCGGCCCATGTCATCCGAAGTATTGGCAACGTAATGGTGATAATAGTGATCTATAAACCCGTAAGGGCCGTAGTCTATGGTCACGCCTAAGAGGCTTACGTTGTCAGTGTTCAGAACACCGTGTGTGAAACCAAATCCTGAAATAGCAATAGAAATTGTATTTTTCAAGCATACGGCTCTCCTGATGGTAAGTAGTCTTAAACCTATAGACGTTTGCAACACCAGGGGGCCGAGTCTGCTATTTCAATCGTGTCGCAAGGGAATCGAAATCGTCGCTCAATAGAAAACCACCGGTATAATTTTGACAGTTTTTCGTAGTCTACTATTACAATCGTACTCCAATAGACTTCTATCGGTCGGTCGATAGAATTCTACTAATACGTACCGCGCCAGTGGCCGCTAGTCAGTTGCATTTTTCATAGTCTACTAACATTTTGAAAGCTAAAAATAGTGATTTTGGTTTTATTCTACGGCTTGACAATAGTAGACTTGGCCCCCTGGGGTGTGACTGACCTTGACTTAAGACTAAACTTGACTAAGATGTAGAGGACGGGGATATTTTAGATAAGTAGGTAATAAGAAAGATTGTAAAAATATTAATTAAGATTTGGCTAAAGGGTCTTAGTAACCAAGCCATAAAATAATAACAAAAAAATAGGTGCTGCCGACCCTATAAGGGAGGACTTTTGGCGCGAACATTAGCAATGACGCACGTTTGTCGTTTATTATTTTTCAAAACTAGTGTAAAATTCGTGTTTTTGTGTTTAATAATGGTGGAATATTTTTATATATTTTTTTTTATTTTGAAAAAATATAAATCTATACAGTACAATATAACGATGATATCCGCAATAGTATAAACTGTGACGCGAATATCAACGCCTACATCTGAACAACAGTTTGATTACAATATTGAAACAATTTACATACATGCACAGTTAAGACTCTAAAAATAATATGAAAAACATGTAGTGTTTGTGTGTTGTATGTATGGGTGTGTGTGAGTGTGTGTGGGTATGTGTGTGTGTGTGTTATGAGTGTGTTTGTGTATTTGTTTAATTGTCTATCAATTAGTCATCAAGCAGAGATTCAGAGTCATCATACCGTAAAGTAAGCAGCCATTCTCTGCATTTTTTTTTACAATTATGCAGTAATAGTGGATATATATTTAGCCTCCTATTCATTATATTATATACTTTTGAGCTAATAAAGCAGTAATGTGTACTGGCTACTGCAGTTCGGCGAGGTAATACTGGACAAACTCTGTCAGATCTTCTCTTTGAGGAGGTAAAAGTTGATTGATAAAATGTTTCCGTGTGTTTGCGGAGTGTGGTATTAAAAATAAAAAGTTGCCGAACACTTAGAACCCTGCACAAGGAAAAGAGTTCAGTTGTGGGAAATCTAATGGGCTTTCGCAACATTGTCTTAAGGACAGCCCGCTGAGCTCAATGGGAGCATTTGTGTTTTACGGCACCTCCCCAGGATGTAATGCAATAAGAAAGAACCGATTGACAAAGATAATAATAAATAGTTTTTAGGGCATCTAAATCAAGAATGTTTATTATACTTCTGAACACATATATCAGTTTTCTAGTTCGAGAAGTAGAGGCCTCGATTTGCTGCCTCCAGCTCAGGGTTTTATCTATAATAATACCACGGTATTTTAAGTGTGTCGTGGTTTCAATAGCAGTGCATGTGCAGGGATATGCAGGGTTTGTGTCATACCTTTGTTCCACATCCATAGGAGGACAAATATGAGCGCGAAGGGTGAATGAAGCAGGATGCTGAGATGCTCGGTTAGTACTATCATCATCATCATCCGAGCGTCTGTCCCAGTTGCGTCTCGCGACGCCCGGGGTCCGCTTTCCTACATTTTCTCCTCCACTTCGCACGGTCTTCGGCATCCCCTGTAGTGAGACCATTGGCACGCATGTCATCCCTTACGACGTCAAGCCAACACTTCTTGGGTCTTCCCCTCTTACCGGGACCCGGCGGGGCTGACATGGCCAGACATTTGTTACCTACGTAGCCCGGCGGTTGCCGCAAGACGTGACCATACCAACGAAGGCGACACACTTGCAACTTGTCTGCAATGTCACGGACGTGAAGGCTGCCGCGGATGCGAGAGTTTCTCACGCGGTCCCTCCGCGTGACCCCACACATCCACCGCAGCATCTTCATTTCCGTGACACGCAGCTCCTGCTTGTGTCGCTCCAATATCGGCCACGTCTCACTGCCATGTAAAAGGACAGGTCTAATAATGGTTTTGTAGACCTGTCCCTTCAACCGGATCGGCATTTTAGGGTCACAAATGACACCGGTCATCTCCCGCCATTTGGCCCACGCGGCAGCAATGCGTGACTTGACATCGCAATCGATGTCACTGGACGTGTGAAAAACAGATCCCAGGTATTTAACCTGGTCCGTGCGCTCGACCAAATCACCGATGCTCGGTTAGTACTAAACGGTATGTATCTAGTTTTTAATAAGTTAAGTGTAAGGAGATTAGAATCCAACCAGTTTATCACACATCGCAATGCGTGTTCGGAGTTCGACTTAGCTTCCAACCAGTCCCGACCACTAACAAGAATAGCCGTATCATCGGCATAGGTTATGATTTTACAATTTGGAATGGTCATTTTGCAAAAATCGTTTATATTCATCAGGAACAGAGTAGGTCCGAGAACACTACCCTGAGGAACTCCATAATTTACAGCACTTTCTTTACTGACTACTGTGTCGATTAATACAGACTGTTTGCGATGTGTCAGGTAGCTACGAAAGAGATCCAGAGCAACTCACCTTATTCCATATAAACTCTTTTGCAAAAAAAAAAACGGGCACTTAAGCAAAGAACTATTTTATAGTTACTATTATTTTGTTTGACAATTTTAGGTATTGTTATCCTCAGAATTTTATAAATTAATTACGAAGGAATAGTTTTCATCAGTTTTATCATAACATTTTGATTAAATTATTGGGAAATAATGTTTAAGCTCAAAACACTATTATTGTAAATAAAAATGAAACGCGTTAAGTTCTTTGTTTTTCTTGAATACATTAAAAGCAGATAAAAGTTTAGTATTGAGTGTGACCCCCTCTTGCTGAAATCACGGCTTGCATTCGTCTGGGCATGCTAGCGAGTATATCTTTTATGGTTTCTTGGGGAATACGTTCCCATTCCGCGGTAATCACATTCTTTAGCTCTCTGATGGTCTGCGGAGCCGGATGCACTGATCTCACTCGTCGCTTCAGAACGTCCCAGACATGCTCTATGGGATTGAGGTCCGTACTTCTAGCTGGCCAGTCCAAACGACGAATTCTGACTTCTAGTATATACGCTTCCACATCGCCAGACCGGTGGGCGCGAGCGTTGTCGTCCATAAAAATTGAGTTTTCGCCAAGAGCGGTTAAAGGGGGTTGTGCATAAGGAATTAGATCTTCCGTTATGTATCGGTGTCCAGTCAGTGTACCGTTTTCGATGAAGACTACGATCCGTACGATCCATTGAATTTATTCCTGCCCAAAACATAACAGAGCCCCCTCCATAAGGTGTGATTTCTTCAAAACATGCCTCTGCAAAGCGTTCTCCACGTCTACGTAGCACTCGCCGACGTCGGTCTTCACCATGCAGAGATATCCTGGCTTCATCGGAGAACATTACCCTATCCCAGTCTTCATGAGTCCATGACACACAATTTCAAGCGAAGTTAAGCCTGGCAACTCGATGTCCACGGAGTAATTTATTGCGTGCCGGGCGATGAATGTGTATATTAGCAGCGAGAAGCCTCCTCCTGACCGTCCATAGACTAATTTGCACATTTCTTACTTCTTCGAGGCTGTTCTTGAGGTCCACACAAGAAGATTTGCGTCTCAACGCTTGACTAACTAGAAAACGATCATCCCGTGGTTCGGTACATGTCTTTCTGCCAGAACCAGGCCTTCTCTTGACGGAACCGGTCTCTTGATAGCGCTGCCAGGTCCTTTGAACTGTCGACCGACTCACATTTAGCCTCTGAGCCACGAAGCATTGGCTGCAACCTTCTTCAAGCAGCGCAATAATTTTGCTCGCTTTTATCACTTTATCTACCATTTTCGAGATTGCTAAACAGCAATAACAATACTTTTAAATGTCAAGGACATCAGATAATTTAATAAAAATTGACAAAAAGTTAATTAGAGTCGATATTAACAATAGGGAATTCGCGCCACAAAATGTAGTTAAAAGTTGTTCTTTGAAAACCATGCTCAGTCAAAAATTTGAATTTGGAATGTACTCTTATAAACATTATGGCACTTTTATAACTGGCCAGTAACATGTTCAAATGATTAAAACCTTTTTGGGATTTTATTTTTTTCAGCCAGGAAGAAAATCGAAACCTCCCGTTTTTTTTGCAAATGAGTGTAGTTCTAATTTTGAAATCAAGATGGGAACAGAGACAGTGTCAAACGCTTTCGAGAGATCCAAGAAGATACCTACAGTTTTTAGTCTTTATTCCAGGTTTATGACAATAGCACCCGTGAGTTCCAGAACCGCGTCTTCAGTAGATAATCCCTTTCTAAAACCTGAACAGAACACTATTATCGCGAAGGTATCGTATTAGTCGATTATTAAGAGCTATTTCGAATATTTTTGACAACGCTGTGAGTACGGAAATGGGTCTATAATTACTGACACTGCCTCTGTCCCCACTCTTGAATACAGGGTGAACTATTGCCTTTTTGAAGACTGAATGAAAAACACCAACAGAGATTGAATACATGGACGATGTATGGTGTAAGTACATGAACAGCGGCTTTTATAACTGAAGTAGGAATACCATCCCAACCCACTGCACAAGTGTCTTTTAGATTTCTAATTATTGCACTTATTTCGTCTGGGAGGAGGAGTTAGTAACTAAGATGGTACGGTGAATAATTTGTTCGGCCAATTGTTGTGCAACATTTGCAAAATATGAGTTCACTGTATCTGCTGAGACCAAAGGACTATCGGAAAGCTTTAAGAGATCAGTAGAATCTACCTTACTTTTCTGTAAATTTGCAACATCTTTAATTATTTTCCAGGTCTATTTAGGATTTTTGCCAACATTTTCTATTTGATTTTTTGTGAAAATCTTGTTTAATTTTTTTTAAAAGATTATTACAAAAATTTCGATACCGAAGGAAAACGGTTTTATGGACACAGTTTTCTGGGTTTGTTTTATATTTACGATAAAGTTTATTTCTGTGACGAATGCATCTTAAAAGTGCCGGAATAATCCAAGGTTTTGTGATACGTTTTCGATTTGGAATAGAAACATTGATCCTTGTGACTTTTTACCACATTGGATATTTTATTTACTAGTCTTTCAGCTGCCAGCTCAGGATCATTTGTTTCAAAAACGGAGGAAAAATCTGTTGCTTCAAGAGTGCTTACTACACTGGAAGTGTCAATCCGGACAGAAGAGCGAATAGAAGAGTTTACACTATTCAATGATGTAATCTGACAACAGAAAAGCACTGGTGTATGATCTGTTAACGGAGAATCAAATACCATGGTGATGCCTCTAACTGAAGATTTAAAAATTACGTGATCGTGGCAAGCGAACTCTCTAGTAGGAAATATGTGAGCGGGAAGCATGCCGAAAGAAGCCAATAAATTCAAATATTCGTCTACATTTGAGTCCTTACTTCCAGGGACTACTAACTTTTAAACTTTCGCGTTGCATGATTAAAATAAGTGTAAAATAAAGGTATTAACGCGATCATCATGCTTATTTACCTTAAATGGCTTGACGTTTCGACTGGGTTGCACAAGCCGTGGTCACAAGCAGACTCCAGGGACTATATTTATATTAATGTCGCCGATAATAGCCAGAGCTTGAAAGCTTCCTAAAGCGTGAAGGGTGTTTTGTAGACTATTATAAAAAGAATTGAGATCTTTATAAGAGGGAGAGCGGTACAAAGCAACAACAGCAAGTTTATTTGAGATCTTTATAATGAGTCAGTTTGCATTTTTAAATGTAGGCAATTCAAATTTAAAGTTTAAATTATTACTTACATAGGCTACATCCCCTTCATTTTGATTTGCAAAACCTATTCTTGAGGAGCTAAAGCCCGGAAGTACCGGTATAAAGGGTGATTTACTCAACCAACATTCTGTAAGTATTATAATGTCAATTTCATACGATTATACATAAAGAGTTCGGAAAAGTGCATTAGTGAAGTAAAGTGATATATTGCAATGATTAGCGGTGTTTACGACAAATTGACTGAATAGACATGACTTAAACTAATAAGAAAATTAATAAATACTGAAGACTAGGCTGTATAGACTAAGTTTCCTTTGCCTGCCCAAGATGGGCGAAGACAACTAACTACAACAACAACAACCTATAAGGTAGACCAAGAAAAAAGAAACCGAAAAAAGGTAGACCCTAAGAATGGTAGAGCAGTAGGTAGACCATAAAACAAGGAGTCAGTGTCACTCGCGGCCACACTAGGTACAGAGGACCTTATACCTAGTCAGGTCATAAGTATTGTCACACAGTAAAAACTTTTCTTTTAGAATGCTGGCCACACAAAAGTTTATTGAATTCGAATTGTTCATGAAAATAAAAATGTATACTTTTTAGAATTTTAGAAGAGCGTGTTGCAGTTATTGCATCGTTGCGGTTACGCGCCAATTCAAATTTTTGACATACTGAAAAATTTGAATATAACCAAAAGATTCGTTTATCGTACCATCAAACGATACAATGAAGGCTCTAGTGTATATGACAGGTCAAGAAGTGGTCGCCCTCGGTCTGTTAGGACTCCAGCAGTGATAAAAGCTGTGAAGGCGCGAATTCAAAGAAATCCCAAACGTAAGCAGAAACTGTTGGCCCTTCAGATGGGGTTAAGCAGAACCACGGTGAAAAGGGTGTTAAATGAAGACTTAGGGCTTCGGTCATATCGAAGAAAAACAGGACATCGTTTAAATGCTCCTCTAATGGACCTGAGACTGAAGAGATGCCGCGCTTTGTTGAAGCGGTACGCGGGAAAAAAATATCGGGAAAATCTTTTTTTCGGATGAAAAAAATTTTACCGTAGAAGAGAGCTACAACAAACAAAACGATAAGGTGTACGCACACAGTAGTGAAGAAGCGAGTAACCGTATTCCGCGTGTCCAACGAGGTCATTTTCCACCCTCGCTCATGGTATGGTTGGGAGTTTCTTATTGGGGCTTAACAGAGGTACATTTTTGTAAGAAAGGTGTAAAAACGAATGCAGTTGTGTATCAAAGTACAGTCCTGACGAACCTTGTGGAACCTGATTCTCATACCATGTTCAATAACAGGCACTGGGTATTCCAACAAGATTCGGCGCCAGCTCATAGAGCGAAGAGCACACAAGACTGGCTGGCGGCGCGTGAAATCGACTTCATCCGGCTCGAAGACTGGCCCTCCTCCAGTCCAGATTTGAGTCCGTTAGTATACAAGATATGGCAACACTTGGAGGAAAAGGCGTGCTCAAAGCCTCATCCCAATTTGGAGTCACTCAAGACATCCTTGATTAAGGCAGCCGCCGATATTGACATGGACCTCGTTCGTGCTGCGATAGACGACTGGCCGCGCAGATTGAAGGCCTGTATTCAAAATCACGGATGTTATTTTGAATAAACTTTATTGTCATAAGAATCTATGTTTTGTTAAGTTCATTTTTTAACAGTAGTAACCAACCTTAGATGGAGGTCCTCGATAGGCATGAGACAGTCGAAGATCTTCATCAGAGGAATGGATGCGAAAAGGACAAGCCGACTGGTCAAACTTACCAGAGCAAATATGAGGCTTGTCATAGAGATCATCACAGGACACTGTCGCCTCAACAGGCACCTAAGAGTGATAGGAGTAATGGATGACCCATTATGCCGGAATGCATGGAGGAAGAAGAAACCAGCTTCCACCTACTAGCTGAGTGCCCCATGTACTCTTTAACAAGATGGGAAATTATGGGCACAGACAGACTAGGAGAAGAATATATAGAACATCTGAAGGTGGATCAGATAGTAAGCTTCTGCAAAGAAACAAGAAGGTTCGACGGGGCGCCGTGAAGACTGCTGGGATACCCAATCCAAACCGCAAGGAAAATTTCGGGGAAATGAGCGAAGTGGGCGGCAAGACATGCGGTCGGATCGTTCGCTCGGCGGTGCCGGCGTCCCCAACAAGAAAATAATAATAAATAATAAGTTCATTTTAGTATATAAATGGTTACATAATGAATAAACTTGTTTCAATTATTTTATATTAAACATGTGACAGAATTTATGACCTGACTAGGTATATTTCATACAACAAAGCGGTCAGTGGTCACCATTTCCTCATAAGATTACACAAATTTCTACAGACGGATAGTATGCAACTGACAGATCACGTATGCTATTGTCGCATACAGTTTAAAGTATACTTGTCCGCAAACCGGTATTATTATTACTTTCGTCTCTATTAGGCGCGAGCGAGACCAATAGACATTGTTTGTTACGTCACGAACTAAAAAGATAAACAAAGACATCCTTGTTAGCAACAACAGAGGTGCAGGATAGTATCGTCTCTTCCTACTGCTATAATCTTATATCCCTGGCATAAATTTATGAAGAGCTCGTGGCCCCGCGGTCTGTGTTCTGTAATCGATGCGATCACTGAGTTACGGAACTATCTCTATGGCTGGTCCTCGGATGGGTAACCACTTGCTTCGGAAGGCACGTTACGCCGTTGGTACCGGTTGCCATGAAAGTCGTTAAGCCCAGTTGAACGCCCTATGGGCGGCTTGAAAAAATTCAACAGAAGGTCGCTACAATCTGTGCCTATCCATCTCAACACGGAAATTGGTTCACCACCTGTTACGTGGGACAAAAACTCATACGGTGAAATGTGGGCGCATAGTATGCCTCTGCCTACTCCTTCGGGGATGAAGGCTTGACAATATGTATGTATGTAAATATATGATTACACTGGCAATACATAGCGTGTGAGGTGGCAGTCGGTTCCAGATGTCTGGTATCATCTGGCTTCTAATTTTTACCAAAAGGACTTAAAATTACTAGTTAAATGCCTTTTGGCCCATGTTTTGCCGTTTCTACTAAAGACACTTCAAAAGCTTTTCGTCTACTCTTTTAAATGGGTAAGAATTGTCGTTCTGCCGTGCCTATTTACCCACCTTGCCATGTTGCTACCATATCTAAATTCTTATGTGCCACTTCCAAATACCAGTCCACGTACTTGTTATCGGAGTTTTCTAGCTCCGGGAAATGGTGCTGAAAGAATAAAAAATGACATTTATCTAAAAACCATGTTTACGGGCATATATGAAGTGATTAATAAATCTACAGGAAGCAACAGAAGTATGCATGGATCGCGATGCCTGGCGATCTGTCCTCTCTGACTTACTCGTCAGGTATATAGCGTGAAGATAGTTAAGTGTTTTTAAGTTTATCTCAACAGGATTCTTTCAACAAATTATTATTTAATTAATTTGTTTTATTCGTGCTTCGGAACGCATCTCAAGTCGTTGGTTTCTGTTGCCAGTAAGACAAAAATGCTAACGGTGAAATGAGGCCGTATAGTATGCTTCTACCTCTAAGAAAAAAGAAAACATATTTTTTTCAAACCACTGCTAAGAGAACAGGTAAGTTAATATAATGTTTTAAATAGCTTACCAACACAAAAAGATTTTTTCAATAAAATAAAAAAATATCTTTATTTTGCATAGACCATTTTAACGGCGCTTACAAAATTTCATACACTATTTAAAATATTTAAAGCGACCACCGGTTCGGAACGCGGCCCACCTGAGAAGAACCGGCAAGAAACTTAGGAAGGCTTTTTTTTGATAGCCTATTTACAATTTAATATTATTTCATTTTGCCAGCAGATCATTTCCAGGCGTCCCTGTCCTGCAAATAGTCTTTAACGGAGTAATAACCTTTTTCACAAAGCTTGTATTTAATTAACTTTTTAAATTTTGTTCAATGGTAAATTTCTCAGGTCACAGGGAAGCTTGTTGTAAAAGTGTATACAGTTACCCTGGAAAGAATCGCCAATCTTATGTAGTCGACTGTGGTGGACTGAAAGATTATTTTTATTTCTAACTAAAAACTAAACTAACTATCTTCACGCTGTATCCCTGACGGGGTAGTCAGAGAGGACAGATCGCCAGGCTTCGCGATCCATGCATACTTCTTTCGCTTCTTCGAGATTCATCAATCGCTTCATACACGCACGTCTGGGTATCCGAGTACTTTTGACCTTTCCGTTTTTGAGCAATCTGCTCACGTGGTCTTCATATGAAAGTCTCGGCCTTCCCTGACTCCTTCTACCCTCTACTTTTGAACAATATATATTCTTCGTCAATCGTTCCTCACTCATTCGTTGGACGTGTCCAAACCAACGGAGCACGCCCTTTTCAAGCTTAACGCTGACACTTTCATTCAAACCTGCCATATTGCGTATCACTTCGTTACGTATTCGGTCGGCCAAGGTAACGCCGCACAATTTTCGAAGTGATCGCATCTCCACAGCATTCAATTTACTTTCATGCATCTGCTGACATACCCAGGTTTCACTACCGTAAAGCAAAGTTGGCACTAGCACTGCGTTATGAATCGCCATTCGTGCTTCTTTTACGATGCTTTGTCGCTTTACTAACTGGGACAAAGCACCGTTAACTTTGTTTCCGGCAGCTACTCGCCGTTCTACATCCGAATCACATCTTCCATCCGCGCTAAACATACTTCCTAAATACACAATTTCATTCACTTGCTCTAGACGTTCCTGGTTTACTCTAATCTCGCATTTAGTTCTTACGTCACCTCTTTCAAATACTAGAACCTTAGTTTTACTTGCATTCAAGCGGAGACCCTTAATTTCACACCCCTCTTTCATATTAGTGACTAATGCCTGTAGGTCGGCTTCTGATGAGGCCATGAGCACCGCATCATCAGCGTACAGCAGACAGTTTACTGTAAAGTCACCCAAATTCACACCCATATTAAAATCTTTCAACTTCTGTAGGCAGCTGTCCAGATACACTATGAACAGCCAGGCGGACATGACACATCCCTGTTTGACGCCTGTACAGACATCAAAAAGAGGTGACACATCCCCCCCTACTCGCACGCAAGCCTTACAGTCCCTATTTTTATTTCTAGTGTTTATATTATGTTTATCACAGAGATTGGAAAATTGTGATAGATTTTTCTGGACATACATAAGATTGGCAAACATGTATTGTGTTGGTACGCTTAGAATATTTACTTCTTTGAATTTTTCTCGAAGAGAAACTCTGGGGCCCAAATTATAAATAATGCGTACAGCCCGCTTTTGTAGAACAAATATAATATTTAAATCTGCAGCACTCCCCCAAAGGAGAATACCGTAAGACATAATACTATGAAAATAGCTGAAGTAAACCATTCTAGCCGTATCCACATCTGTTAGAGTCCTGATCTTTTTTACAGCGTATGCAGCCGAACTTAACCTAGAGGCTGTCTTTTCTATGTGTGGGCCCCACTGCAAATTGGCATCAATAGTTATACCGAGGAACACAGTTGATTCTACAAACTCTAACACTTGTCCATTCAGTTGAACATTGGCCGCAACTTGTTTTACGTTTGGTAGAGTAAATTTTATACATTTAATTTTATTTTCATAAAGGCAAAGATTATTTGAGCTAAACCAATGAACTACTCTTGCAATTGCATTTTTTACATAGTCATAGTTATCTAATTGTCTTTTAATTTTAAAAATTAATGAGGTGTCATCTGCAAACAAAACAATCCTATTCCTGTCCCCTACATAAAATGGTAAACCATTAATATAAATGAGGAACAAGAATGGCCCAAGTATCGAGCCTTGCGGCACACCCATAGTAACCATGGATCCTACAGAACGTGTACCATTAATATCGACCCTTTGTTTTCTATTGTTCAAATACGAAGACAGAAGGTCGAGAGCTTTGCCTCTTATTCCATAGTGGTGTAATTTTTTGCACAGCGTTTCATGTTGAACGCAATCAAAAGCCTTTGATAGATCGCAAAATATACCTAATGCATCGTGCTTGTCTTCCCAGGCTTCATGAATACATTTTAATAACTCAACACCAGCATCGGAAGTTGAGCACCCTTTCGTAAACCCAAATTGATTCGCATGAAATATTTTATGACTATTAAAATGGGATAGCATTTGATTCAAGATTATTTTTTCAAATACTTTGCTCAAAGTTGGCAGCACCGACACTGGTCGGAAATTAGACGGGTCTGTAGCGCTGCCAGCCTTGAACAAGGGAACGACTTTGCTGTGTTTCATTAATATTATATTAATATATAATATTTCATTTTATTTCTCTCTGATGGAGTTAATGATGTATCTAATATATCAACATTAAAATCTCCACAAACTATTATAGATTTCTTAGAACATTGGCATTTGAACAGTGCTACTTCAAGCTTTTCTTCAAATTTAATGTAAGAAGCATCAGGGGGACTGTATTCGCTTAACAAGATGAAATGCTCAAACTCAATCCTGGCAATCTCAATAACTCGCTCAATGAAGAGGGCTACCAAGTCTTTACGTTCTTTAAATTTTAAGTTTTTATTAATTAATATTAAAGAGCCTCCACGTTTAGAATGTTTTCTATTGAACGAGCTAGTAACCTGGTGATTTACGAAGTTCAACAATGTGATTTCATGATCTTTTAACCAGTGCTCTGTAGCACAAAAAATATTAATAGAATTTGCATTAATGTACAGCTCTAACTAAACTCTAAATCTGTACCATTTGAGATTATTATCTGAGATTTATATCATTTGAGATATTATTTGAGATTTATTATCTGTTGTCCTATAAACTAATTTTTTGGAATTTCATTTTCCAAATGTGAAGTGTCAAAACTATCCTGCTCAATAAAAGCAGTTGTACTTGCCAATAATTTGGCTTGAAAAATTAAAAAATTAGATAGCAACAGAGCTACCTTTCGTTGTAAAAATTTTGATAGAAAATATCTATCTAATGTCAACAAACTATTATTATTGAAAATTATGTTCCAATCGAACAATTCAATTTTTTTGGAATATGATGCCATGGTATGTAGTTTCCTATTTAATTTGTATCTTAAGTGATTTTCCTTGTGGCTCATAGCAGTGCTGTATGGCAAGGTGGACAAAATTACTTGCTTTACTTGCAGACTTGATAATTTATCAAAATTTTTTAAAAGTTTGTCGCTATTAATATTGCTTCTTCTACCAACCAGCACCACTATAGTAGACTGCATGCAGTATGTACCAGTCAATATAAAATCTATAATTTGAGAGTATGAAGCTCCTGGATATGTATGATTTATTACAGAATGATTTATTTGATTCTATAAATAAAATCACTACACTACCTAGACAGTTATTATCAACAACATTAATATAAACTATAAAATATACTATATTAATTTATACTTTACTTTTCTATTATAGATGCCTCACAAGTACTACTTGAACTTAATATACTATTATCCACACTGCACACAGTTTTAATTGTGAAAATTCTTCATTGCATCTAATTCGATCACAACTAAAGGGTGAGGAGGGAACATGGCCTGCGGATATCAATTGGTAATTTTGACAATGACATGAATTTACTAATTTACCTATGGCTAACACCTGTTCCCTACTCTTTCTTTCGTTTCTCTGCTGTTCCATATTTATATGAAATTGATTTCAAAGAGTCTTGAAGTCGGTCAATCTGACATTGAAGGGCCTGTGTATCAGTTTTGTACTGTTGTGCGACAGTATCAAGTTCTAACATATACATATTTACCTGGTCAATCAGTTGTAATCTCTGTCTATTAAGTGACATACTATTTATAAAAAAATCGATCCAGTAGTTCCCCATATTAGCGCTTTAACCAAACAAACAAACTTTTCAGCTTTAACTAATAAAATTTATCCTCATACGCAAGATACATTTTGCCAATCTTCATATACAGATAAAAACATAATAGGTGTAAGACAATGCGCTCTAGAAATCGAGTGAACGTCAGTGTCTGTGCTAGTGTAAACTGTGTTACAGACACTGGCTGAACATTTTCGCTTATATCTTTTTTAAATATATTTTTACGACAAAAAGTTACGGAGCAAAGTTGTAGAGAATTTAATTAGCAACAAAAAATGTTAACAGTTTTTTTTTAACTAATAAGTTTAGGAGGTATATCTTAAAAACCATTTCAACCCCTATTTTCAAGATGGCGGCCGTGGGACAAGGGTGGCGACCCCACAAACTTGGTTTTAGCTTTACACTGACCCCCTACACATCAAAAAAATAAAATTGTGTCCTCTAAAAAACGCAAGGTAAGGCCTAAAAAATGTTCAAAGGACTAAAACTACTGTCTATGAAAATAGCTTTATAATTTTAGTATAGATGTAAAAGGTAAACTTACCTTAATAATGAAATCAACTAAAAGTTTTAAAGTGTGAGGTTCCTTTCGCTTGTGCAATATCTCCAAAGAGCCAATGCGATACCAAGCGTTGGCAAGACGCATCACAACAGCAGTTTTCTCCTGCCTCGCATGTCCACTGTACGTTTTGTCCCGCCATACTTTGTGGTCGTCGCTCACTTAAACAATAGTAAATACATAAATATATGGTGACCTAGCTTCAAAAAATGTCTGGTCATGTCGCCTTCGTTGCGTCTTACCAGAAGGTTTAGTAGTAATAGTAGTATAAAAATATAAGGGGACTAGGTTTCCCCCCCGGCTTCACCTGTGACATACTTCGAACTCCCGTCGCACCTATTTTATCCCGTCGCTTATAAATTCTACAATAATGCATAAAATTTAGCCAGATTTGTTGACATATATGACTACTGCTCCGCACTCCAGGGTAATGGCGTGAAGATATATAGCCTATAGCTTTCCTCGATAAATGGGCCATATAACACAAAAATATTTTTTCAAATCCGACCAGGAGTTTCAGAGATTAGCGAGTTCAACAAAGCAAACAAACTCTTCAGCTTTACAATTTTAGTGTATAATGTTTAGAGAATGAATAGAGCTGGTTCTTATGGCAGAGTCGCAAAGTCGCAATTATAACACAGCAAAAATCTCACTTTATTATATTATTATACCACTAGCTAACCCCTGCGACTTCGACCGTGACGTACTTTGAACCCCGTGGCACCATGTGACTTTTGTTCCCATCGTTTATAAATTTTAAAATCATGTATGAATATTTGTCTGACTTATTGACATTTATGATTACTGTTCTGATATCCTTGTTAGTAGCGTGATGATATATAACCTACTAGGTGACGGCCGCGGCTCCTCATGCGTGGTGAAGTTTTCCTGTTCCATTTTCCCACAGGAACACTTTTCCGGGATAAAAAAGTAGCCTATATGTTATTCTGATGTGTAAGCTATATTATTGTAAAGTTCAGGAAAAAATTCAGGAGATTTTGCTTGAAAGAGTAACAAACATCCATACTTAAAAACTTTCGCGTTTATAACATTAGTAGGACAGCCATCCTCGACTATCCAACACGATTTCTTTTTTAAATTAAACCTGTAAATTCTGATACTAGTGCGTTTAGCCAAACAAGCATATAAACAAATAAACAAAGTCTTCAGCTTTATATATTGTATGATATTATTATAGACCATATCATAGACTATTAGAATGGAAATACCACAAGTTTACCTTACCCACCAAAGCAGCGGCTCTTGTAGTCGGTATGCCGAGATAGTGGCAGGCTTCGGAAGCTATCATTTCTCTGATAGACGAGCGTAGAACAGCACGGCCATCGCCAAAGCGGGAGTATGGAGTTTCACCAGATCCTTTCAGTTGCGGTTGCCAGGATTCGCCTTTACTGTGATATACATTTAAAATATGATTGTATTCATCTGTACACTATAGGGTCTGGGGGATTCCCCGTTTATTTATACACAGGTACCCGTGTATTTATGGACAATAACACGACAGTCACCATGATCGGGTGCAAGTGCCTACACTGCGCAGTAATGTCAATATATATACGTATACGAGGCCAGCTGCCGTAGTTGCTCGGAATTCCTGAAGACATCTGAATATCCGATTCTCTGTCAAACAAGCATATGACAAGAATTACCATTTGATTTTAGAATTGCAGATACTTTTAATGTGTTCTGCTATACTGACACACCCACCGCACACAGAAATAAGATTTTAAAAAGCGATAATCTAGATACGACAAATCTCATCTTCGCTTCAAATCGCAGTTGTAGCCAAAATCACAATTTTGGAGTAAGTACAGGGTCCACTTTGTTTGGTATTAATGTTTTTAAACTTTCGCGATTGTCACTCATATTTATGATACTTCGGGTCTTATTCGCGACATATATTATTAGGTACAAAGCCTACCTTATACTTTCCGACGTATCGACCGGATTACACCAGCCGTGGTCACGGGTTGACTGATGCATTCACTTACATGTATTCGTGTAATATCATAAATATCACTTTGTTTGGGTTCAGCTGTGCTTTCTTTTTGATATTAATGTAAGGAATTGTAGTAATAAAAAGTTTATAAATGAAGTTGGCTTGGATATCACAGTGTACGAGGGCGGCACTGAAAATTTCGGGAATCCAGAAAGTGACACAACATTACTATTTAAAAATGTATTTATTGCTTAGAAGTATTCTCCGCGAAATTTGACACATTTTTCCATACGATGGAACCAATCATTGAAGCAACCATTCCATTCGGAAGTTGGGGTATCCAAAATGGCCGTTTTGTAGGCGTCCACAGCTTCTTCAGGTGATGAAAATCTCTGACCACGCACTTTATTCTTTATTTTAGGGAAAGTATAGAAATCATTAGGGCTTAGGTCGGGGCTGTACGGCGGATGGTCTTATAATTCTATGTTTTCTTGCTCTAAAAACTCTTTTGTTCTGTGCGCGGTGTGAGAACTCGCATTGTCGTGATGGAGGATGATGCGCCGGTTGCAGTTCTCTTTACGGAGTTCAGAAACTATCTGTGGCAAACAAATGCTAGCATACCATTCTGCATTAACCGTTCTTTGTCCCTCAAGTGGAATAGTCGCAACATGGCCGGTTTTGGAGACAAACGTGGCCACCATTTTTTTTGCAACACTCCGTGAACGAACAATTTTTGTTGGCTTTAACTCATTTTCTCACACCCAAACTCGTGACTGGTTTTTTGTTTCGGGTCCGTACGCGTATAACCAGGATTCGTCACCTGATATGATGTTGTATACAGCATTTGAGGATCCTGCGTGGATTCTTTCGACAGTTCTGACGCACTAAGTAACGCGAGCCGCTATTTGCTCTTCACAGAGCGAATACGGTATCCATCGGGAAAACAAATTTTTTACACCTAATTGTTTATGCAAGATTATTTGTATTTGACTTATGCCAATGTCTAAAGTTGCCTGAATTTCGCGGCATGTCGATCTTCCTCAATCAGCTTACGCACAGCATCAACGTTTTCTTGGGGTGACTGCAGTTTTTGGACGACCTTGACGGGGATCATCACTGAGCTTGACACGTCCACGTTGAAATTCAGCAAACCAGCGATAAATTGTGGTTTTGGATGGGGCTTCATCACCAAATGCAGGAATCATCCGGTCAATACACTGTTTTGTGTTAAACCACTTCGAAAGTCATAAAATCATTGCTCTTGAATTTTCTCGAGTCAATTCCATTTTCTCAACGACTAAACAAGTTTGATAAAACCTTGTGACAAGACCGAGAATCTTTTTTTTAAATAAATAAATGGTATTCGATTTTTAAAACCAAGGAGTTTTCAATTTAAAGATTTTAATATGACAGGAACAGTGGAAATGTTCCATTCCCGATACTTTTAGTGCAGCCCTCGTAGGCCCTTTATTATTATCATTGATTATCAAGCAGGTAGTTGAAAAGCAACCGTGGATTGGCGTATCATGCTAATGGCGACTAATGTATGTTTTGCTGTTTAAAATTTATCTCTCAAGTCTACTTTTGAACTGATTTACGTTTTGTGTCAGAGAATGGATTTTTTTTTAAAACACTTAGGTGGCAGACAGGCGTACATGGAAAGTGGTTACCGTAGCCAATGGACGTAATGGAATTCTAATGGAAAATACGTCAGGGAATGAAATATACTGCCAATATACGTCAGCGAATGAAATATACTGCCTTCCAGCAGTATATTCCATACCCTGACGTAAATTTTCATTAAAATTCCATTACGTCCCAGTATATTCCATTCCCTGACGTAAATTTCCAATAAAATTCCATTACGTCCATAGGTTATGGTGACCACTTTTCATCAGGTGGGCCGTACGCTTGTCTGCCATCTGACAGACAGGTTGGTCAAGTGTTGTTGATTGATAAACCAGTGCTTAATTTAAGATCGTACATATAAAAAGAAACCACCAGAGGTTCTAGTATTCCTTTTATAACTTCACCAATATCAATACATCCTGAACCAAACTAAATAAATCCTTGTATAGTACCGCTGTGTACCCATGTGATAATCGTTTCATTGAGCTGTTTTAAGCTTGTACCAATTACAATGTTTCGATGCACAAAAGGATGAGTAAACTAATGACGATGACTAAGTTCGGCTTGTATTTTAGATTATAGCGACTAAAACAGTTTAATTGAGCGTCAATATCCACACACCGATTTGGACACGTCTTCCGTCCACCACTTGGTATCATGGTCGCCGGAAAATGTTTCCGAAGGAGTAGGTGCAGTTGATGCCAAACCTTATTTGGTATTGGAGGTTGAGGTCCACTTCATTTAAGCTAGGAGCAGCTATCGTCTGGCTATTGATTTTCAGCATTGTTTGAAGAGTCTGTCGTCTGACCATTCAATTCCGCAAGGGTGCCTGGGTCGTTGTCTCATCTGTTAGTCAGCAGATGCACTGTTAGCATGTGAGGTCACTTGGACCCCGGAGATTTTGATGGGGCTCCCTACACCCAGATATTTCCTAATTGATTAATTTTAAATTACAGCTTATGGTAGCAGTACAATAAATGCCTATGAACGCAGTTAGACGAGATATTGGAATATCTAGCAGTAGAGTATATACCTGTTAATGTATTCGCCAAGGATATGGGCTCTGCCATCGCCAAGTTGATCTGCCCAGAAGCCAAATTGATATCCACCATATCTGGAAAATATGAGTTATTAATGTATTAATTTTGTACCTACCGAATAATACAGTTATGGATCAAGAGCTTGACTTAACCTTAACGTATTTAATCTATTGTAACGTTGTAAAACGTCACATTGAAGTTTCATTGTTAGTCTTGAGATTTAGAGAGAGAGGAGAGTAGATTGTTGACCCTTTCTCGCTACTTGTCATCGAATTTATATAATTTACGTTTGGGTAGGCAGAATGTTTTTGAATGTCTCAGCCTGTTCTTGGAATGAACGAATTAAAAAAGTTCTGTCAATTGGTCAATGTCTTTTGACAGTGGTGAAGGAACGACCTTTCTACAGCCTTTCTACATCGACGAAGAAATTATGTCGTCGTAAATATATTTTTTAAACTTCACTAAAAGGGAGTAATCTTTTAGAAATTGTATATGGAAGTTCACGCCTGTGACTTCTTATGAAGGGTTGTATCAGGATGTCTATGTATTTCGCTGATTACGAAGTTTGCGAGGCTTGAAGAGGCGTTAAAGGAATATTTGCCTGCTCTTCAAGATTAATTAGTACTCCCCATAAAAAGTGCTGAAAAGGCACTTTTTTTTTATATATCTTTAATTCATTCTTGGATGAAGTTTGCCGTAAGGGCTGACCATGTGGTTACGGGCTCGCCATTCTAGTGGAGACGACACCTGTCGCGGTCTGCAGAAGTGATTCCGAATCCCGTGGTTAAGTAACCGCCTTCAGGTATTTAGTTTGAATTGTTTTTGTGTAGATTAATTTAATAATGATGCACGACTCAATGAACAGGCCCAAAGACTCATGATTAGGCCCAAGTAACGACTTAATGATTTGGCTCATGTTTTGAATCATGTTACGATATATATATTTTGACTTATAAGCTGGCATTATGCTGGGAACTCTAAATTTCACGCCTCAACCCTGTGAACTTAGCTTACTAAATCACTTGAATAGGTTATACCATTAGTGATAATGTTTATAGTGTGTATTCAATCAATTCGCCTATAAAAATATAGAAACTTTCTTCTAGAGATGTATTATATTATTTTTGGTTCCTGCTCTTATGATTAAAGGCTCAATCTCCATCGCTGATATCCGTGTGCATAAAGTTGGTAGGACTTATCCTCCTGGCGCCTGAAACAAGTTATATATTGTGTTTGTTAGTTTGTTTGTTAGTTCATGTCTCCATAATTAGAGATCTATTATTATTTTTGGTTCCTCGCCAAAATAAAACAATTGTAAAATTTATATTATTATACATGTTTTGCTCTGAAATATATATATATATATATATATATATATATATATATATATATATATATATATATATATATATATATATATATATATATATATGTATATTTTGCTGTTAATATATATATGTATATTTTGCATTTCTTGCTCTTAAACTAAAGTAATTGTGATTTCTTGAAAATAACCTATAACCTAACTTTTAATAATACAGAGTAATTAGTTTGTATACTAATTGTATCTACATATTGATGTGACTTTGTTAACTATTATTTGCTTTTTATGATATAAAAATATGAATGAATTGTTATAAATAATATAACAATGTTTTGAATGATAACTTGTATTTGCATAATAATGCATTTTGTGACAAACTTATTTATATAGCCTTACTATTTGTACGAGCCATGCATCATTAAAGGTTTAATATTTCTACAGCATACTACTTTACAGCCTATTAATAGGTGATATTAATATAAATAAAACATAACCATTAAAATTAAAATTATTCATCTGATGTCTTTCCAATCACACTTGTGTAACTTTGCAACGGAGTGTTCGAAGCTTTTGAAACTTGTTTGAATGATAATAATTTGCTTTTTGACAATCATCATCTGAGCGTCAAGGCCCGGTTGTGCTTGACTATAGCAGTGATTGATTTAATTGAGTTTTCAGTGCTTTCTTTGAGTTTGTTTTGGCTTTTGGATGTTAATAGCTGACTGCTAACTATTACTATCATCTTACCATTCGGTCTCGGTTGCCTTTGGATATTTTTGCAATTAATTGTTTTAGCTTTTGAATTTCTTTGATCTTTTACTTGTCCACTATGGACAAGAGCGTGCAGTTTCCACCCTTGCCTGATGATAAGGAGGAGCGGATCCCTGACGATACCATGTGTACTGTCAGTGAGACAGTCGGCCTTGCACTTAGTTCCAGATTGCTTATCTCGAATTGAAATTAACGCTATTAGTTCTGTCTCTAATAGGGATATCGTATCTCCAGACGAAGATATCGATGATCCATGGTATAAAAGAATATTTATAAATTGTCAGAAGTTTCCTACTAAATATAAAAATTATAAAGTAGAGAATCTTACCTTGTATAGGTTTTGTAAGGATAAATTTGATCCTTTTAATCGTCTTAATTGGAAAATAGTTATTCCAAAGGAACATATTATGGATACAATTAAGTCAAATCATGATGATCTTAAATCTGCACATTTGGGTATTCATAAAACCATTAAAAAATTAAAACAACATTATTTTTGGAAAGGAATGTTTAATGATGTAGTTAAATATATCAATTCTTGTGATGTATGTAAAGCTTACAAATCTTCTACAAACCCACCCCATGGAATTATGGTTAATCCTAAAAAAGTTGATAAGCCTATGCTTATGCTTTCTATTGATATTGTCGGACCTCTTCCTAAAATTTATTCTGGTCATCGATATATACTTTCTGTTGTAGATGTTTTTACTAAATTCTGTTGGTTATTCCCCATGATAAATGCTACTACTAATGTTATTTGTAAACTTCTTGAGAAGAAGATTTTCCTCAAGTATGGAACTCCAAAAATATTTGTTTGTGATAATGGAACCCAATTTACTGCTAGACAGTTTGTTACGTTTCTTAAGGGTTATAATATAAATATAATAATAAAACCGTTGAGACATGTATAGCATGTTTTGTCAGAGATGATCATAGAACGTGGTCGAAGTTTTTACCTCATGTTCAACTAGCTTTAAATAATAGTGTGAATCTTGAGACAGATTTTACTCCTAACTTTTTAATGTTCGGTAGAGAACTTATTTTTGATGCGTCTTTGCACCGTGTTAGTACCTCTATTGATAATTTAGATCAACTAGAGGTGGGAGTTCTTTTGCAACTTCACTCAATTCACTTAGTGAAATTTTTATTAAAGTACAATCTTGTTTGTTGAAAGCGTATAAGCGAAATGCTAGTTATTATAATGTAGGGAGGCGAATCATTTCTTTTGGTGTTGATGATATTGTGTGGAGAAGAAGCTTTGTGCAGTCTAATGTTCCTGCATATTTTTCTGCTAAACTTGCACCTAAGTTCGTTAAGTGTAAAGTAGTTTCTAAAGTTTCACCTAATGTTTACCTTTTGGAGGACCTGAATAAAGGTGCCACAGGTCGCTACCATGTTAAAGATATAATTAAATATTAAATTATTTTGTTTTGGAAATTACGGACTTTGGTCTTGGTTCTAGTAATAGTTTAGGAGAAATTGGTATTTGTTAGTACGACGTATGAGAGGGAATTACCATTTGAAAGAGATGTATGTTAGGTTACTTCACAACTTTTATTAGAATCAGGTTCTGAATCTTTAAAAAATAGAACTTAGGATATAACAAATTGATTAAAAAAATTATCAATTTACCTTTTGGAATTATTATAAATTAGCCTTTTAGAAATAACACTAACTTTTTCACACAAATAACGGTCATACACATCGGAAGATCTTATCTTTTTGTTTGTTTGTTGGAACCTTAATTGGTTAATAGCACATTATTATTCCACTTATATTATGGAATGATATTATTCTGTTTTGTAGGAAATTTTCCTAGTTTTGTTTGTATGTTTAGGTTAAAATTTAATTTTGTATATATAGTATTCTTATATTGGGATGATGAATCCTTAAGAATAGTTTTGATGTTGCGTTTCTGTGTTGGTAGAAGTAGCTGTATCTCAGTTCTTCTGATCCCGAGGCCAAGCCGTAGGGCTGACCCACGCATATTGTGTATATTTTGTTTGTTTGTTAGGTGATTCAGAGTTGCCCGGATATGACTTTTGAAGTACCTTTTGATGTTGATATCTGTTTCTTTTGACTATAGGATCGCATCTTTATACAGCATTTGTGTTCGGAAGTTCGGTGGTGTTGAGCCGATCATATCTGTTTGGTTTTGTTACAACATTTGTGTTCGGAAGTTCGGTGGTGTTGAGCCGATCACATCTGTTTGGTTTTGTTACAACATTTGTGTTCGGAAGTTCGGTGGTGTTGAGCCCATCACATCTGTTTGGTTTTGTTACGGCGTTTGTGCTCGGGAGTTCGGTGGTGTTGAGCCGATCACATCTGCTTGGTGTATTTTTCCACAATATTTTTTGTTGGAATAATTTGTTCGTCACAGTACTATGTGCAGTTACTGTTTGACTTTGTGTCTGTGTTTGTCGCAGCCACGTTGGTGATGCTGTTTGATATTGAAGTTGTTCGTTTGTCACGACACTTTGTACAGTTGCTGTTTGACTTTGTAATTATTACAAGTCACAACACAGTTTTGCTAATATTTTGGTTTTTATATGGGAATGTAAGTGAAAGAAGTCGGTGGCGATAGAGCTCAACCGCATCTTCAGTATATAAGGGTAAGATTGGATGAAAGAGTCAGTGGCTAGATAGCTTAACTGAACTCCTTGTTTGAGAACTTGGTTGGATTTGTTATTTTTCAGTACTTACGTTAAGTCAATGCTTTGACTTTAAGTTTTTTGTTGTATCAATTTTGATATTCTTATTTGTGGAGAGTTGGATGATAGAGTCGGTGGCTATGGTGCTCAACCGTACTTTCGTATATAGTTTAGTGTTGGTAGAGTCGGATGTTTTTCTGAACTCATGGAATGGAATGTTCTGGTTTGAGTTATAGATTTTTATTGGAACTATACTTATGGTTAGTTGGTTGTTTGTTCTTGTTACAGAATTTTGTTTTTGGGATTTTGGTTTTCTTTTATTGGAATTATTTCTATTTCTTTATTAGAGCTTAAATAAATAAAATAAATATCCATCACGCCTTATCCCCGAAGGGGTGGCAGAGGCATATTATATGCCCACTTTTCACCGTGTGGATTCCTGTCCCACGTAATAGGTGGTGAGCCCATTGCCGTGTTGAAAATAGACAGACGCAGGTTGTGGCAAGCTGCTGTTGAAATTTTTTAAGCCGCCTATAAGGCTTTCAACCAGTCTTAACGACTACCATTTTACTGGCAACCGGGACCAACGGCTTAACGTGCCTTCCGAAGCACGGAAACGCTCGCAAATGTAAATGCCACAAAGTGGTCACCCATCCGACGACCAGCCATAGTGAAAGTTGCGTACCTCAGTGATCGTTTACCGAACACTGAGACCGCGGGGCCACGAGCTTAGAGCTTAAATGTTTGAAAAAGAAAGTTCCTTTCTTTTATTGCTGGTTGGGGTGTGATGTAACGTTGTAAAACGTCACATTGAAGTTTCATTGTTAGTCTTGAGATTTAGAGAGAGAGGAGAGTAGATTGTTGACCCTTTCTCGCTACTTGTCATCGAATTTATATAATTTACGTTTGGGTAGGCAGAATGTTTTTGAATCTCTCAGCCTGTTCTTGGAATGAACGAATTAAAAAAGTTATGTCAACTGGTCAATGTCTTTTGACAGTGGTGACGGAACGACATTCGTCTTTTATGTCGTCGTAAATATATTTTTTAAACTTCACTAAAAGGAAGTATTCTTTTAGAAATTGTATATGGAAGTTCACGCCTGTGACTTCTTATGAAGGGTTGTATCAGGATGTCTATGTATTTCGCTGATTACGAAGTTTACGAGGCTTGAAGAGGCGTTAAAGGAATATTTGCCTGCTCATCAAGATTAATTAGTACTCCCCATAAAAAGTCCTGAAAAGGCACTTTTTTTTAATATATCTTTAATTCATTCTTGGATGAAGTTTGCCGTAAGGGCTGACCATGTGGTTACGGGCTCGCCATTCTAGTGGAGACGACACCTGTCGCGGTCTGCAGAAAAGATTCCGAATCCCGTGGTTAAGTAACCGCCTTAAGGTATTTAGTTTGAATTGTTTTTGTGTAGATTAATCTAATAATGATGCACGACTCAATGAACAGGCCCAAAGACTCATGATTAGGCCCAAGTAACGACTTAATGATTTGGCTCATGTTTTGAATCATGTTACGATATATATATTTTGACTTATAAGCTGGCATTATGCTGGGAACTCTAAATTTCACGCCTCAACCCTGTGAACTTAGCTTACTAAATCACTTGAATAGGTTATACCATTAGTGATAATGTTTATAGTGTATATTCAATCAATTCGCCTATAAAAATATAGAAACTTTCTTCTAAGATGTATTCTATTGACGACGATTGGTGACGAGTGGGGGTAGTGGGGAGATAGTGTGATAAAAAGGCGGAGCGGAACGCGCTGAGCACACTTGCTGTCTGCTTGACAGCTCATTTGAAACTAGATATAAAGAACACATAGCAGCTTTTCGAAATTGCCATACCGAAAAATCACATTTTGCCAAACATCTGTTGGACACCAGTCATAACTTAGATAGTAATAATACGTTAAAAGTTTTGCATTTTTGTCAAAAAAGTTTTAAACTGTGCGTTTTAGAACAATTAGAAATTATTAAACATAAAGGGGATACATTGTTGAACGAACAGACCGATTTTCACACTTCTCCATTACTCAATTTATTTTCGAACAGGCAACACAGATCACGTAGTGCCTCGGTGACGAGTGGGGGTAGTGGGGAGATAGTGTGATAAAAAGGCGGAGCGGAACGCGCTGAGCACACTTGCTGTCAAGCAGTCTTGAGGATGCCTCGTGTGTAGGCGAAACACGTGTCGACTAAGTGCCACCTTGTAAAGCGGAATATTGCAAAAGTTTTGACAACCTGGAGGGTAGGGTTTCCTTTTGCCTCTCCTACATCCTTTTCCTTGAGGAGTTCGGTTCGTCATTCCTCCGTTACAATTGGTGGAGGTTATCCTCGACCGTTGTGCGTTAGGATTGACGAATCGAGGGTGTGTGGTGGGATCCTCCTCCCCTCCTTTATTATCGTTCTACGATGGATTTCCGCCATGTAACGCCCGATTCAATTAGTTATGATAATTTTTACTTTCTCATAGACCATTTTACTTTAGATTTCATGTTCCATTTTCCAAATTAATCATTTTGCTCAAACTTGTGTGTTAAGCATTTATACTCTTTTATTGATGCTATGAAAATTATATCTAATATTATATTATTTTTCTTGTAACGTTGTAAAACGTCACATTGGAATGTCATTGTTAGTCTTGAGATTTAGAGAGAGAGGTGAGTAGATTGTTGTCTCTTTCGCTCCGTGTGGCATCGATTTTAAACCAATTGCGATTTCTGTAAGGCTGTATTCCTTAGTTCCATGCCATAGGGTAGACTTGGGAAGAAAAAAAAAAGAAAAAATGTCTTTTGACAGTGGTGACGGAACGTCATTCGCCTAGCTACAGCGACGACAAAAGATGTTGTCGTAAATATATTTTTTAAACTTCGTTAAAAAGAAGTAATCTTTTATAAATTGTATATGGAAGTTCACGCCTGTGAATTCTTATAAATGGTTATACCAATATAACTATGTATTTCGCTTATTACGAAGCTTGGAGCAGCGTTAATGGAATATTTGCCTGCTCTCCAAGATTTATTGGTTTTTCTTTGAAAAAGTGCTGAACAAGCACTTTTTTTTTATAACTTTATTCTTGGATAAAATTGGCCATGGATGCTGACCATGTGGTTTCGGGCTCGTCATTCTCGTGGAGACGACACCTGTCGCAATCTGCAGATGTGATTTCGAATCCCGTGGTAATGTAACCACGCCTTCAGGTACCTAGTTTGAATTATTTTTGAGTAGATTAATCTAGTAGTGATGCACGACTCAATGATCAGGCCCATGTAATGACTCAATGATTTGGCTCATGTTTTGAATCATGTTACGATATATATTTTGACTCATAAGCTGGCCTTATGCTGGATCTCACTATTCTAAATTTCACGCCTCAACCCTGTGAATAGTTAATCTTTAGCTTACTAAATCACTGGAATAGATTATACCAATAGTGATAATGTATATTCAATCAATTTGCCTATAGAAATATAGAAACTTTCTTCTAGAGATGTATTCTATTATTTTTGGTTCCTGCTCTTGATTAGAAGCTCAATCTCTATCGCCGATATCCGTGTGCATAAAGTTGGTAGGACTTGTCCTCCTGGCTCCTGAACTGAATTATAACTTTTGTTTGTTTGTTGTTGAACTAAATGCGAGATTAGGGTAAACCAGGAACGTCTAGAGCAAGTGAATGAAATTGTGTATTTCGGAAGTATGTTTAGCGCGGATGGAAGATGTGATTCGGATGTGGAACGGCGAGTAGCTGCCGGAAACAAAGTTAACGGTGCTTTGTCCCAGTTAGTAAAGCGACAAAGCATCGTAAAAGAAGCACGACTGGCGATTCATAACGCAGTGCTAGTGCCAACTTTGCTTTACGGTAGTGAAACCTGGGTATGTCAGCAGATGCATGAAAGTAAATTGAATGCTGTGGAGATGCGATCACTTCGAAAGTTGTGCGGCGTTACCTTGGCTGGCCGAATACGTAACGAAGTGATACGCAATTTGGCAGGTTTGAATGAAAGTGTCAGCGTTAAGCTGGAAAAGGGCGTGCTCCGTTGGTTTGGACACGTCCAACGAATGAGTGAGGAACGATTGACGAAGAATATATATTGTTCAAAAGTAGAGGGTAGAAGGAGTCAGGGTAGGCCGAGACTTACATATGAAGACCACGTGAGCAGATTGCTCAAAAACGGAAAGGTCAAAAGTACTCGGATACCCAGACGTGCGTGTATGAAGCGATTGATGAATCTCGAAGAAGCGAAAGAAGTATGCATGGATCGCGAAGCCTGGCGATCTGTCCTCTCTGACTACCCCGTCAGGGATACAGCGTGAAGATAGTTAGTTAGTTAGTTAGTTTGTTTGTTAGTTCATGTCTCCATAATAAGACAATCCTCGCCATTATTATTATTACAATCTATTATATCATCTGTCCTCTCTGATTACCTCATCAGGGATACAGCGTGAAGATAGTTAAGTTAAATTATATTACTCACCTATGAGAGACAGTCAAACCACCTTCAGGTAAATAGCGGCCAGCTACAAAGTTTATAAATTCCTCGGTATCAGATACAGAAGGATCTAAATCTAATAACTCAGTAAGAGTGTCATCTGAAGCACATACAAGGTGGACTCTTCCGGTTAGAGGTTCAGTTGGCACCTGGAATTGATTGATACAATATTTTTGCATTTATTAAATTTAAAAAACATATACTTAGTTAAAGTATATTATATTTTTTTTATACTACTGAAGTGGCAGACAAGCATACGGCTCACCTGACGAAAGTGGTCACCGTAGCCTATGGATGTTTGCAACACCAGAGGTGCAGCACTCGCGCTGCGACCCTTGATTTTTTGATATTATATTTTTATTGCCTCTATGATGAATTGCAGTGTATGGACCATTGCATACTGGTATCCAAAAGTTTTGGATTTGTATCATGTATCAGAAAAAATATAATATGATTTCAGGATTGTTAGTAAGCTCGTGGCCTCGCGGTCTCAGTGTTCTGTAAACGATCACTGAGTTACGCAACTTTCACTATGTCTGGTCCTCGGATGGGTGACCACTTTGTGGCATTTACATTTGCAAGCGTTTCCGTGCTTCGGAAGGCACGTTAAGCCGTTGGTCCCGGTTGCCAGTAAAATGGCAGTCGTTAAGCCTGGTTGAAGGCCTTATAGGCGGCTTAAAAAATTTCAACAGCAGGTAGCCACAGCCTGCGTCTGTCTATTTCAACACGGCAATGGGCTCACCACCTATTACGTGGGACAGGAATCCACACGGTGAAAAGTGGGCATATAATATGCCTCTGCCACCCCTTCGGGGATAAGGCGTGATGGATATTTATTTATTTATTTATTTTAGGATTGTTAGTTTACTAGGAGTTATGCTTTTTTATGTATATTATGTACCTCTTTCGATATGTGTTACCATTCAATAGTGCTGTGTGAAAAGATAGCAAAATATTTGTTATTTCTGAAAGACCTTAAACTGCACATCTTAACACCTGGCGTACATAACTAAAGTCCTCATGTTTCACATCGATTTTGGTAGGACTTCTTTGAGACTCAAAGTTAAGCTACCGTCTTAATGGGATTCTAAAATTAAACTTTTCAGACAGGACTCCTTGCCTAGCCTACCAACAACAGGTAAAATATTTAACATTTGATATTTTTCAAATGAATTAACCACATAGATACAAATAAAATTAAGATATTTTTTATTTTACCTTGGAAAACACTGCATCCTTAACGGCAACTGGCACATTATATTCTGGATTTTGATCGATTGGCAATACGGCGTAGTTGGGAGGTTCACGAAACTTCCAGTCTTTAAAATTTGTCACTGGTTTCATTCTACTCACTACGTGATTGTGTTCATTCATAAGAACTGCTGCCATGCAAAAAGCTCGCCTCATTGGAGAGCCAGCCAATACTTCGTAGTATAAGTTACAAATTTATTGCTAATTCATTGTTTTGTTGACTTTCTGATAACCTATCATTACCTTCTGTCATTGTTCTATCACCTGTTTAATGTCACAATGACAAGCACTGTCTGTCAAAGTGTTTGTCTTTGGGTTTTTGGTAGGCGAAACGGCGAGTGAATGACGAGTCTCACAATAAAAAACAAAAAAAAATGACGAGTCGATGACGGTAAGACAAGTACCTTGTCTATAAGACGACGACTATGCAATTTCGTCACGCCAAATATGGGACATCAAGGATTAGACTAGCCACTGTTAGCCAAGTTTTATTCCTTTTAATCGCCAGTTACCTTAGACTGGTCTAAGGCAGTTACCGCTGTAACTGGCGATTTAGTTGCACTCGTGATTTAGAAGCTTAATATCTTTAAAAATATGGAGGTCTATGTAGGTAGGTTTAGATTTTAGTCTGTTATTATCTACTCCGTGATTTTAATGCAGCTTTTATCAATACATACAGAAGAAGGCCACAAGACCCACTTTGGGTCCGTAAAGTGTCTGATAAAACCAATAATGTTCGTTGCTTTCGCTGGTCGAAAGTAGCCGTGGGCATCATATGAAATAATTCCTCAAAGCATAAAAACCATTGTACAGGCTGTAGAATACGAATAAGAAGATAATGTCTCTCCCGTAGCAAAGGTATTCAACTGAAGATTCTCAACTCGCCAGATGCACATGCCCAAATGTGACAGCAGTACTCCAAGTCTGGCCTTACTTGTGACTTATAGAGAAGCAGTGTCACAAGAACATACCTACTACCGCGCCTATATCGAGCATTCAATTCAATTCTTTTTGAGCTATTTGAACGCCAGCTGGACGTTATCCTCTTCATGAGTAATTGACTACTGTATTTGACGACACTCGAGATTATTACAAACTAAACGGTTTTAGTCACGTGTAAATTTCCAGATATATAATGAACAACGCTCACGAAAGTTGTCACTCGAGATCTCTATAAATTACTGAAAATGGAGAGAGGTGTTACCCGAAAATACAGTGTTACAGTAATCGGAACTTTGGCTGCTTGCTTTTCTGCCTCCTCCTCAGTTCTCAGCTCCTCCTTATTAGTTCTTAGTAGAGAGTCATTTCGATACTTTATTTCCCAGAGATCCATCGTATCGGTGTGTCAACAACGCTAAGAATTGACTGCATCATATTGATCCCATCTCTAATACAGTGGGACAACTGGTATTCAAAGACTCTTAGGGCCGTATTCCAGAACGTTTATCAATACTCAAGAAACACTTGAGAGTAGTATTTGTATGGCAAAAACTAGCCTCAAGCGTTGATTGACTATTAAGAAATGTTTTGGAATACGGCCCTTAGACTAGTACTGGCAAAACACTGTTAATGAACCTCAGATTGCGAGAAAATAATAGAACCACATCGTATAAATTTAACTAGGTGATCCCCGCGGCTTCGCCCATGACATATTTCAGATTTCAGTCGCATCTATTTAATCCCGTCGTTTATTACTTTAATAAATTTATAAGAAATTTTCCCCGATTTGTTACTGTTCCGCACCCCAGGGTAGTAGTGTGATGATACATAGCTTTTCTCAATAAATGGCCAATCTAACATAAAAATAATTTTTCAATTGGAACCATTAGTTGCTGAGATTAGCGCTTTCAACCAAACAAACAAATAATCTCTTCAGCTTTATATGTAGAAATAATAGGTACTCGTAGATGGCTGTGTATGATAAGGGAACCATACCCTTGATTAATATTTCATAGTAAAGGCGGTAAGCATTATGAACAAGTAGATTAGCCCTACATACATACATATTGTCACGCCTTTATCCCCGAAGGGGCAGGCAGAGGCATATTGAACGACCACATTTCACCGTGTGCATTTTTGTCCCACGTAACAGGTGGTGAGCCCATTGCCGTGTTGAAATGGACAGGCGTAGGCTGTGATGACATGCTATTGAAATTTTTTAAGCCGCCCTGATGCCTTCAAACTTGCTTAACAACTGCCATTTTATTGGCAACCGGGACCAACGGCTTAACGTGTCTTTCGAAGCACGGAGCTGGGGTGGGTATAAAGGGCCGAATATATTTAGTAAAATGTGTCTATTGTAGATGTTAAATATTGAACAAATTTTGAACCCGTTGCCTTTTTAGTTTAGGTGGTAACAAAAAGACTAAAAGGTCTTATGTGCTAGCTATTTATAATTAGCACCACCAATTAAAGTCCTGGTAGTCTCGGACTAAAACTAGATTAACCCTATTCATAGAAAATGAACCAGTCGAATGTTAACTATTTTATATAGCTTGAAAGATACTTCAAGAGAAAGTAGGTACCATCTTTAAACAAAAAAAAAATAAATTCGAAGGAATAAATATTTATTTTCAAACAAAATTAACTACAATAAGACCCGAAATAACATAAATAAAAATTAACTGGAACAACTAATCTTGAGAGCATACGCCCACTGCGGTGGTTGTGCTGAAAATCCTCGCTTCTCTGCCTCCGGTAGCACTTCAAATGGCTTTTTTAAAACTTCCAGCAAAAATCGTACCTATAATAATATATACACATGTTTAAATAACAAACTTACATACTCACAAAATTTCGCCTTATTTTAGTACTGAAGTACTGTGTTACTGATATTAATACCCAACGTATACATACCTATATCTCCATAAGTATAGGAATTTCTTTTGCAGTGGTAAAAAAACCACTAGATAAGTACCTAAACTGCCACACTCTACTCTCTAACACTCCAACTAGCCTGCTAAACCCTTTGAATCATATTGGGTTATCACAGTCACAGACTAAACATAATGATGTCACTGTGCAAAAATGCGGGCTGCGGAGAACCGGAGCGAGCTGGCGATGCTGACGTCTTGCTAGCAGTCGCAACTATTTAGCAATATTATTAGATATTCTAAATATTGTAACTAATCCCACTCGCATTCCCATTATAATATTTAATGTACACCAGGGTCTCCATAATCGAGTCCCGGTAAGAGGGGAAGACCCAAGAAGTGCTGGCTTGACGTTGTAATTGTAAGGGATGACATGCGTAGCAATAGTCTCACTACTGGGGATGCCGACGACCGTGCGAAGTGGAGGATAATAAGTAAGAAAGCGGACCCCGATTGCGGGAGACGCAACTGGGACAGACGCTCGGATGATGATGATGATCTACATCAATGACCAAGACCAGAAAAATTACACCGAGCTCAATCTCGGTGAAGTCCCAGAAGAATGTTTTGAAACCCGCATCAAAATTATCAAAATATATTTTGAGGTACTTGAAAACCAACGTTACACCTTATTCCTTTTTTGCAAAGTGGGAGACCTAGAAGGCAATTCGGTGTAAACCCTGAAAAAGGGAAATCTGTAAATGAGGTCAAGCATCTGAGCTGTATAATCCTGCATACATAATAGAACGTGATTGTCGTCGCAAGGTACAGTAAACACGTTTGAACGAATTCAGTTAAAGTTATTGCATATTGTTACATACATACATATTCTCAAGCCTTTAATCCCGAAAAGGTAGGCAGAGACATATTATACGCCCACATTACACCGTATGCAGTTTTGTCCTACGTAACAGGTGGTGAGCCCATTGCCGTGTTGAAATGAACAGGCGCAGGCTGTGGCAACCTAGTGTTGAAGTTTTTCACACCGCCCTTAAGGCCTTCAACTAAGCTTAACGTGTACCGTTTTACTGGCAACCGGGACCAACAGTTTAACGTGCCTTCCAATGCACGGAAACGCTTGCAAATGTAAATGCCACAGAGTGGTCACCCATCCAAGAACCAGCTATAGTGAAAGTTTCTTAACGCAGTGATGGATTTCAGAACACTTAGTAAGCCGGGCCACGAGCGCGATTGTTACATACAATGACAACAATACCTTTCGAAAGTCTCCTTGCTCCGCGTCTACAATCGCTTCATGCAGCATCCAATTCCTTGGTATATAGACAGGATTCACACTAAGCATTCGCCTTCGTCTTTCATCTTCGAATAGTCCAGACGAACCGGCGTCTACACCGCAATCGCGACTATTTACGGGTTGCACACCTAATTAAATAATTCAATATCCGTTAGCTAAATGCCTTCTTACAAAATGCGAGATGTTCAACCATCTTTTAGAAAAAGCAAAGTTTATATAAATGCTAATTTCGCACCTGCTTCCTTATCGAGTCTTTCTCGATACTGGTCAAGCCAGCAACCCCACGACGCATGCGAGGACAGACGCTTCAGGGACCACTTCTCATCTAGTTTGATCTCACTCACCATTTCACAGGGTTCCAACTACAAATAAAATCAGTTTTACGTAATATTTGTACCTAGAATCTCAGATAATTAGTTACATTACAATAGAAAACTTTTTTTGTCTTTTATATGTGTCTTTTATAGCTCGCTTATTGGTTTGTGAGCATGCTAAAATGAAACAGCAAGCAAAGTTTTGGAAAGTAAACCCACTACAATAGCTTAGCAATATGTGGCATGTCTACAGGCCCTTGAAGGTCTTTTCAATTAAAGGCTTTCATACCCCCTTTTGGTCCTATGACCGAGTATTCTATAAGGAAAGAACCACGTGAAATAAAAAAGCTTTGTGAAACTGAAAGAGGGCAGTTCCCATGACAATATCGGCAATTGTTTTATTAGTTCATTTCACCATATATTTCTATGTTTAGTAATCTAGGGCGTACGTGGTTTCATCCGCAAAGTCCCTTTTTCATGGTAATAACTGGAATTCCTTTCTTAGTGCTTATTTATGGTACTACCTGTAGAATACATTCACCAAATTTTACTTTTTAATGTCTAATAATAATAATAAAATAATAATAAATGGCTGTGTGTGTTTTTACCCGCGTAGTTACCGTTCGCAGGGGACTACCGGGAATTTTAGTACTCATATAAAATACCGTGAAGAATAAAAATCGGTCAAACCGGTTCGGAGGAGTTTGGTAACAAACACCGCACACGAGAATTTTATACATTATATAGTCTGGATGTTAATCAATTAAGGAAAAATAGTCTACTCGTCTAAGAATAGTAGTTTATGATACTGTTGCATAATAAGGGTTCTTATAACATGAGTGTGTTTTAAAAGAAACGAGCCAATGCATGCGCGCTTGCGTCGCGGACTCGTTCGTTGAAACCAATGTTTGAAACCTTTTTTTTTTAAGGAGAGGTTCTACCTCCTTGGTCCCGCTGGAGGTTGCATAGGTGTATCGTAATGATTAAAAAGTTATATTATGATACAGGTGTCCATACAAGACCTGTATCGTAATTAAACTTTTTTTTATTATTTTTGGCCTGTACGTAATGTTTGTCATAAGAATTTTGTTATCAGTTTTATAATCTTTGTATTATAGTATCAGAGTAGATAAACGTATTAAATATAATGTTTTAATGTATCACTGTATTATTATGTGTGTACAATAAATAAAATAAATACATGTAGAAAATCGTACTTCAGCTAGTTGTCTAAACGTAGCAGTGAAGTCCGCACCAGTTTGTTGCATCATATCTAGGAGCTTTTCTACGAGGTTTTCATCACCCCAACGCTCTTCTTTCAATCCTATCTTTAAAAGGAACGTCTCTCTGTGACATAAAAAAAATTACGATTAGTTTAAACGTCGAATATTGTAGGTACTAAGTAGGACTATTGAATAAGTATAATTACTAACAATGTTTTATTCTTGCAATAGGTATCTAAAGTTTTGAGAATATGTGACAAATGCACTTGCTGAGAGGACGTCAGAAGAGGTTTCAAAGCATTCGCCAGCTGTCCGATATTCCACACTACAACCTAAATCCACAAATAAGGTTCATATGAAAATTTCATTCAATCGGTAACCACCATCAATGTTTTAAGTTTATCAGATGAACCATCCAACACATAGATTATATAAAAACAAATTCTCACATCAGGTTGCTTGGCTAGTGCGTATCTTCCTTCTCCATCGGAGCAGTTGGCAACAAAACCCCCATCATAGGAGTCAACGAATCCATAGGGTCCATAATCCATTGTAAGGCCCAGGAGACTCATGTTATCAGTGTTTAATAACCCATGGGTGAATCCAAATCCTATTGTAGATTAAAAAAAACATGACAACATAATGTAAGTATTCAAAAGAAATTTATCAGATTATTTATAAATTAACTGCAAGCGCCTCCTAAACGATATCACTTATTGATGTGTACAATTAAAAGCTAGATAATATAGGTAGAATAATAATAACCTTGCCATTTCGCGACTAGATCCAAAGTCTTGTGAGCAATTTCTGAGAACATCCTTATAAAACGATTCTCATCCGTCAATTGAATGTCAGGGAAATATTCCTGAAAATCAAAACAATTCTGCAAAATACTGGAACTTAACAAAGGCATTTTCGATATTTAATCAAACAAACAATTACCTTTATTATAAAATCCGATAACTGTTGTAGAACCGCTATTTCTGCGCTTTTAGAAAGTATCTCCAGTGATCCAAATCGAAACCAATTTGGAGCCAACCGGAGAATAACTGCCGCGCGCTCTCTTCGTGGACTTCCATTGTAGTAAATGTCTCTTACTATAGCTTCATCGCTCACTGAAGATCAGTTATTTTATATGAAGATCAGTTATTTTATATGAAAGATCACAAAGTAAAAAAAATACTAAATGTGGAAGTTATAGTAAATTGTGAGACAAATGATCACTATCACTACATATTATATAAACTGATTAGTTGGCGCAGTAGAAGTGTATGCGACTGCGGCACCTGAGGCCCCAGCTACGATTCCCGGGTCGGATGAAATATTTGTGTGATCCACAAATGTTTGTTTCGGAGTTTGTATAAGTATGTATGTCAATTGTCTAGATCCTACAACATAAGCTTATTTTAGCTTACTTTGTGCTAGACGGCGCTGTGTAAAAAAATGTCCCACAATATTTAAGAATATTATAAAACTATAGATAATTTTTTTTTTTTTTTTAAAGCAATTATTTGCTAAATTTCTCATAAATTTTTATTAAAGTGGAAAAAGACAATTTGATTCGAGACAGGGATTGAACCTGTGACCTTTGCCTAACCAGGGCAATGTTCTAGCCACCTGAACTACCCGAACCGTATCGAATCAAGTTGAAATTCTCCACCTTATTTTATATCGTCATTTTAATAATAAATAAAAAAAAAAATATTATAAAACTAGTAGTAGGTACTCCACCGCGTCTGTGTGTCTGTTTGCGATAAACTTAAAAGATTTTTGTGCTGTTATCAACAATAGATAAGAGTGGTTTGGTTCCTGAGGAATGTTTTAGTATTTAATTTGTTAAGTTTTTCTATTTATTATTGACTAAAATTTAACAATATTTGTTGAAGGTGTCGGAAAAAAATACGCCATCTTGAAGCTTTCAAGGAAAACATTGACTAAGTTCATGAGCTAGTATAAAATAATATAAATAAAAGTGAAAAGCTAACTTTGTGATCTTTCCAAGTGACATTTGGTTAAACAGGGATAATATGCCAGATAGTATTACCAACTAGAGCTGCAGTCCGTGTGGTAGGAATTCCTAAAAAGTAGCAAGCTTCTGAAGCAATCATCTCCCTGATCGCACTTCGTAGTACGGCCCGACCATCATGAACGCGTGCGTAAGGAGTTTGCCCTGAACCCTTTAATTGAATCTGCCATCTTTCGCCGCGCCTATGAAACAGTTCATTTTAATTAAGATTATACACACAAAAGTAAGCAATATGTGATTTGATAAGACACCTATTGACGTATTCTCCCAAAATATGAGCTCGTCCATCACCTAGTTGTCCAACCCATAGCCCATATTGATGACCACCATATCTGTAAGGAAAGATCTGTTTTGAATTCGAGAAATTATCTGTTATATCTAGTTTGAAATTTTATAGGGTTATACTGACCTATGTGCAACTGGGAGTGCTCCATAAGGCAATTTCTCGCCAGCTACAAACTCCACGAATTCCTCTCGATTAATCATTTCAGGATCCATATCTAGGATGTTCACTAATGCATCTTCTGAAGCGCAGACTAGTCTGATGTTACGTTCCAAAGGTCTAGGTGTTACCTAGTGAACATATGATTGTTTACTTGGTGTGGGATAGTGACCGTTTTGATTTTTGTTATATGCTAAAAATCTAGTAGTTTTAGATGACCTCTTTGTTATAATCGAAATAAATTATTATGTAACATAGCTTATAGGCAATCTAGTTTATTTGAAATGCTGCTACACGATTGAGCTATGGAATGTAGAAGTTAGTCAACTGTAGATCTCATCATCAAAGTTCGATGGCAATCAGAGTAGCATGTGTGAAGAAATTTCTAATTGACGAGCATTTCCGTACTGAAGCCATTGTTCCCGGTTGCAGGTATGGCGGTAGTCGTGAAGTCAAGTTGAAGGCCTTATGGGAGACTCAATAAATTTCAACGGTAGGTAGACACAGCATGCATCCGTGCAAGTGGGACGCCCCGCTGCGTCTTTCTGCGCGCATGTCATGCTCGCAAAAGAGGCGGCGGAGAGGGAGCTGGAGAGAACTCTTCCTCCCGAGTTCCGCAGTCTGCGGTGAAGACGCCGAAGACTTGTCTTCGCCCAAGACTACCGTCCTCCATGACGGGGGCCCTGAGGACGGCGGTTGGGCTGCTCACCGCTCTTACAGAAGCAGGCCCCGGTCGGTGGCGTGGTGGGAGAGCTGCACTACTTCATGCACTGCACTGCATCTTATCTGAAGGAAGTGGTATAAAACCTGATCCCCCAAGGAAGCGAGATAACACTCGAACCTCCCGTGAACGAGGCCGTGATAGCGGACAAAGTCTGTCGAGAGGCTATCCTTTCTAGTACTCACACTAGCATCCATGAGGATTTCCACAAGAAAAAAAATGCCCCTCTCCGTTTCAACAAGGCAATAGGGTTAGCTGCTCAACTGTTATATCTTTGGTGTTGCAAATGTCCATAAGTGACATTAACCACTTTCGATCAGGTGCGTCACAGATAGATTTAGTATAAAAGAATTAAATTTTAAGCATACAACAGAAACAGAGTAGATAATGAGTATTATGAGACATTCTTACTAAGCATTATTTAGCCAAAATTATGCAATACTAGTTAACGCCCACGGCTCCACCCACGTGGTGATGTTTTGCCGTTCCTGTGTTTCACAGGAACTTGTTCCCAGGATAAAAAGCAGCCTATGTGTGAGCTATATAACTGTAAAGTTAATTAAAATTAAAATCCATTCTGCAGTTTTTGTGGGGAAGATTCGCAAACAACATTCATACATTGTTACAAACTTTCGCGTTAATTATTATGCTATACATATATAAGTTCAACGAAGAGTTTCAGAGTAGAAAAATACTTAGGTAGATACGAAAACCATGTGAGCACATTACTGTAACGTGCATGAATGATACGATTAGTGAATCTGCAGGAAGCGAAAGAAGTATTTATAGATTGCAAAGTCTGGCGGATAGATGAGGATAGATCTATCCTCTTTGACTACCCCGTCAGGGATACAGTGTGAATATAGTAAGTTTGGTATACTTTTTACTAAGTATTAAGTCTGTGATATTTTTTTATAATCTCAAATAGGCTAGTCATAGATGACTCTAGAATATTAAGTATAGTCCAAATTAAGATAGTATATTTTTAGGAATTGCATATATAAATTCATTTTAAAACTTGTAATTACCTCGGAGAAGACGACATTTTTGATATTTGACCGAATTTGATCATGACTTTCATCTATTGGTAACAATATATATTTAGGATATTGGCTAAATCTCCACTCTGTCAAATTTCTTTTTAATGTAGGCGTTTCTCCGTCCATTTTCATAGCGGTAAAGAAAGTAAAATAAAATTTGAAAAATATTCAACAAAAATTGAAACCAAGCACCTATGTTCTTAAATTTACCGGCACATTGATTAACAAATATTTGGCTACAGTAATTTAAAAATAAGGACTGTTTGGTTATGACTGGTTGGTAGAGTCTCTGGTTAGAGCGGGTTAGAGTAACCTCAAGCTAAGCCTCAAGTTAGTACTTTGTCTAAGACCCGAGTTCACCAACAGATGGTTAAATTTTAAACAGATGTTTTATCCATGAACGGCTGTTTAACAATATTTTGCTGTTCACCATTCACTAACCATTGATTATGTTCTGTAATCGGGTGATTAGCTTAAACGACGTAGCCAACACAGTTTAACCATTGGTTTATGCTTCCTGGCGTGAAGTTTGCATTGTGCATCACTTTTAGTTAGGTACAAAGTAAAAATGCAAGACGCTTTGAATTATATCTTTGAAGAGGATAATGTGCTAGATGATGTTGAACATATAGAAATAATTTTGCGTACTCCCCGTATATTCCACACACGGCGCAATTATTTCGACGAATATGACGAGAAAGCATTTGCTACAAGATTTCGTTTATACAAACGTAGTGCATTGGAATTACTTGATTTAATTGAAAGGAAGTTGGAATATTCAAGCGACAGGTAAGTTTCGTACTATTTAATTATGTTTGGGGTAGGTACTGTAGGTAGCAATGGGTCAAGAAACTATGTACCTATGTAATTTGAGGTTAGATTTATGATGTAGGTACTAGCCGCGCTAAATTCGCCGGGATAAAAATAGTATCCTATGTCCTATTGCAGGTCATGGTCTACCCATGTGTCAAATTTCATACAAATCCGTTCAGCAATTTTAGCATGAAAGCGTAACAAATAAACAAACAGACTCATTTTCGGATTTATAGTTAGGATTTACTTTTTTTACTCTCTCGAGGTTTATTAGCTACTATATGTTATAATTTAATTTTCAGAAACTATTCTCTGTCACCCATAAGTCAGCTGCTTCTCACTCTGAGGTACTATGCCACAGGGTGTCACCAGCTGACTATGGGAGACTTTGCTGGTGTCAGCAGACCTACGGCGAGCAAGGTGATCCATCGAGTGACTGCTGCAATTGCCTCTTTAAATAAGGATTTCATACGGTTTCCAGAAACCCCCGAAGAAATTCGCAAAACTCAAATGGAGTTTTATAACATTGCCAAATTCCCCAAAGTAATAGGGACATTGGACTGCACCCATGTAAAAATTATTTCACCTGGAGGTAATCACGCGGAAACTTTTAGAAACCGAAAAGGTTATATGTCAATAAATGTTCAGGCTGTATGCAATGCTGGACTTATAATTACAGATATTGTAGCAGGATGGCCAGGTAGTACTCATGATGAGCGCATTTTTAGTGCATCCCGTAGAAATGCTATGTTCGAGTTGGGCACACACAACCAGTCCATTCTTGTGGCAGACAGTGGCTATATGAATAGAAGGTACTTGATGATGCCTCTTGATAGAGTTCAGAGAGCAGAAGAGTCATTATACAACGAATCACAGATAAGGACTCGAAATCCCATAGAAAGGTTGTTTGGGATATGGAAGAGATGGTTTCCAGTACTTGCATTGGGAATAAGGCCTCAAGCGATGTATTATTTATCTATGGTATTTTTTGAGAGGCATAGCCTTAGACGAAGTTAGACAGAGCAATGCAGTCCGTCTCGTTCTCACGAGAAGGTAACGCAAATACGAGTAATACTGAGAAAAGAAGAGGATAGAGTATCATTGTTGCTGTCTCAGGCTGCGTGCCGGTTTGTAGAAGGCCATCAATAAGTTCAAGCAAAACAATTTTCATATTTTGAAATTTATGCTCAAATAAATATTGTACTATTACAATTTTAATTCTTAAACATTGTATATCGTGTTAACAATTAAACCGTAATAATTAAAATATGGTACGCTGTAGTGTGCCCCAGTGTCAAAGAGATAGTGAACGTAAGATTCCTGGAATTTCTTTTCATTGGTAAGTTACACTGATAGCAATGCTAACAGGCATCTTTAAACTATATTTGACTTTTGTTTTAAACATGAATAATCTAAATCTTTGTGATAATTATTTATAACTTCTTTTCGATATTCCTAGTATCTCATATCAAATCTCCACATTTATTCTATTTTTTTAGAATGTTACAGTTCATCTAGTAATAAACTGAAAAATCTATACTAATATATACAGCTGAAGAGTTTGTATGTTTGGTTGAACACGCTAATCTCAAGAAATACAGTCCCGAATTGAAAAAAATATTTTAGTTTTGAAAAGCCCATTTATAGAGGAAGGCTATATATCATCACGTTACTACCCAGAAGAGCTGAGGTGTAATAAAAAATGTCAACATATCGAGCAAGTTTTATACATTTTTGTAAAAATATAAGCGTCGGGATTAAAGGGATGCGATGGGAGCTCAAAATATGTCACGGGCGAAGCCGCGGGGGTCACCTAGTAGTAGATAAACTGCTAAAACTAAGTAGCAATTAATTAGCAATTAATTTTAAGCCAAATTCGGGTTTTATGTTTTATACTACTCCTTTTGAGTTGGCTTCAGTCAACCTTACCTGCTAATCTGTACACTTGATAAACAGTAGACTAGACTCTTAAGCAGTCTGTCCAGGGTCTATGTCCAAGACATAACTTAAAAAACCCTTCGAGATTTATATAATTATTGATTTAATTTCAGGTGTCTTCTAGCACTGTAGAAAATATAGTTCCCCAGGTCAAGCAGTCCATTCCCAAGAGGGAAAAATTACTTGAAAAATTACTTCAGACAGAGAAGATAAAATCAACAAATAGGCTTATAATAATATACGTACTCTCGGTGAATTTAGGAGAAGATTACAAAAAAGAAAGCTCATTTAGAGAAGTACGTCTCAGGTGAAGCCGTGAGGCTCAACTAGTGTGGTTTGAATACATTCGTTTTGCCTGTTACAAATATATAAAACTACCTATGATCCTTGGTTTAGTAAATGTACACAAAAATAAATAGTAAAACATTTTCTTTAGTTACAAAGGTGACGATTACATTTACAAACATCTCATTTGCACCTTTTTATCCTCTCCGTCTTTGGTGGCACGTACATCCCTTGATTTGTTTTGCCTACTTTTGGGGAAAAATTGTGCATATGGCAACACATTAAAAAATATTGCTGTCTCGTAGCCGGCCACGCTGTGGTTCTGTCTATTGGTACTTCGTCTAAGGGCATGGCATAATGCTTAAAGCACACGTTATCCCGTCTTTCATGGTCTAGCCATGCCAAACACTTATTATCATGGCAGTTTATAAAAGCTGGTTTATGTTAAGATAAAGTTGATGCGATTGTTTTATGATTTTCATCATCTAGCTAAATAGAGCTCCAGAGCAATAGAGCATCAAGAGTTATTTAAACACAACAAATTGTGTAAAAGATAATACAAATTTTGTGTCATAAACATACGTCTTGTTATGGAATACAGTGTGGCCGGGCGGGCCAAAAGCTCACGATGCCTTTTTGTTGAGCTATTTATAAATTATATTTCGTGTGGTTAGCGTTACCAGATAATTTAAACGCCCTGTTCAAGTTAGTACTAGGATAGACATAAATTAAATATAGATATTTATGCCTGCTGTATGGAGACTATCGTCATTCGTCATCTTATTCGTTGACATTAGTGTCGGTTAAAATGTGGTTAAAATAGTTAGAATATTATTTGCGCTAATATATATTAAACTATTGGTCCTTAGACTGTTAGCTAGCTCTTTAAACATCTACCATAAAAGTGTGCTTCATAATATCGGATACAACTTCCAAAATTTAACGTGACTTCGCTCAGACACAGGCAGTCAGTAGATATTGAAAAATCACTACAGTCACTAGATAAATGAAAGTTTATAAATATAATATCATTGATTACTCCGGTATTCCTTGCAGATTGCAGCAACAGCTAGATCCTTTCGTGGCCATGTCCATACGTTGATCACAGATATAGAAGAGTAAGCAGATCAAACATTTGCGAAAAATAGCGTAGCCTATTTCACACATATAAACAGGTAGCTTAATCCAGGGTCGCATTCAGCTATCATATCATGTCATTTTAATATCTTTCATAATTTATGTTTATTAACCAAACATCTTGTTTAATGGTATCCTTAGGAAACCTAAAACAATATTCACATAATTAATTGAATCGGGCACTACATTTAGCTTGACTTTGGATACTGAAATTGCAAACAATTTGACGAACTGAATTCGTCCCCATGCCGTAACAGCACAGATATAGAAGAGTAAGCAGATCAAACATTTGCGAAAAATAGCGTAGCCTATTTCACACATATAAACAGGTAGCTTAATCCAGGGTCGCATTCAGCTATAATTTAATAAATAACCGTGTTGATAGGTTATTAGTAATGAAATGAGTCGGCAATAAAGGAGTTTCAAATCGAACCAACAAGATGCTTTTTGACACATTATGACATAGATTTCGGAACCAGATTTTGAACAGCAATTTAATAAATAAATATTGAGGGACACTTGTGCTATGGAATCTCGACAACTGATAAACATGCTTATAGATTTATAAATACATAAATATTATACATAAGAACACCCAAACTCCAAAATAAATATTTGTGGATCACACAACTATTTGTTCTGACCCGGGTATCGATCCCGGGATCTCAGCGCAGCAATCGCATACACCACAACTTACGCCACCGTGATAGACGATAATCGATGCAGTGAATCGCGGCATAGGTTTTAGTAGGTATATACAAAGTAGACCATTTGTAAAACTCCAGCAAAATGTCAACACCAGGTAGCTAACAGCATAATCAATGACGATAAAGTTATTCCATTCTTTTAATTTTAGGGTAGATGCCTACTGCTTGAATTATAATACTATGCATCTCATGAAAATCAGAGGCAATGGGGGTGGGCCGGTGCTAGCTCCTTTGATCTTGACCTTTCCAACCGCATTAATGCGCACACGTACTTTGTCCATTGAGACATGCTATACTTGACGAAGAAGAGACCTAGGACTCCTTTGAAGCAAACCCATGGCGCAACTCGACAGTATAATGCTGACAGAACCTGCTCCGTAACAAATTGACAAAAATAAAAGACACGTCGGTGATTAGGACCTTAGCTATCTACTCCTGGCTATTTCCTGGTGTATAAGATATACGCAGTATTCGTGAGTGATGGGATGCCAAATAATCCTGCAGTTGTGGTTGATAACGATCGCAAATATATGACACTTGCATGCCCATATTTTTTATTATCTTCGCCAGGAAAAATACTGTCCTACAGTATCTAAAGATAAGGATTAAAATAAAAAACAGTAATTTAAATAAATATTTCTTTTTAATCAATAAAATGATCATTTTACAGTTTTTAATTAATTCTTACGAGCTCACTAATATTAACTAAAATATGAACTTAGTGAAATCTTTATTTTCTTACGAAGAAACTCTGTCTTTTGGTTGGCTTAAATAGGGACATACTGGTTAATACGCAGAGACCCTTGAGAATTTTTGACCCTTGGGACTTATCTAATAGGAAATGGGACCCTTATTCGAACATATAGCTGTAGTTGGGAGAGGGAAGACTAACCGGTCAACAAAGGCAAGCCTGTTGTGAGATTTGCTGCACTCCTGAGATATAGACCCACGATTTGTACTACACCGAAAGCACCTTCACCAAACAGAAATACTGTCTTATAGGGTCTAAGATAAGATAAAATTTAAACCATTATTGTACAAAGTTATTTATTTTTAACTAATACAATAACCTTTTATTTGACAATTTTTTTACAAACAGTTAGTTATTGATTATATTATTGTAAACCTAAAACAAGATTTCCATAACATTTAGATACACTGAGTATTGAAATATAACATTTTGTGGGCTCTGTACTAAATTCGTCCCTGATTACTTGAAATAGCATTACAGTACAAAGTGTAACTAAATTAACAAAAAGCTTAACTGTAGATGACGACAGCAACCAAACGATTTATGGAACAGATACTATGAACAGTTAGCAATAACCTTTTCAAGTGTTCATCAAGAAATTTCATCATTTTGGAAACAAATCTTAGTGTAACAGTACGTATAGTCGTAAGTGGTACATAAATTATCCATGAAAAGTTATTCTTAGTGATTTCTTGTTCACCACTCTATGTTTTGTTTGAATAATTGAACTGTTTACATATTTTTTTTTACTACTTTTGTTACATTTAACAATAATTTTATGTAATATTTTCACTTCGATACATAAATCTTTGATTCAAAGATGACAGCGACGGTTGACATTAGTAGAAAAATAGGCTACACGCTGGTTGCTGTCAAAGTGTGAGTTCGATGTAGCTACACAGAAATAATAAAGATAGCTTTATACAACAAATGGCAAGAGTGAAAAGAATAAAGTATTACACCATAAACAAAGGAATATGTTTGATCTGCTTACTCTTCTACATCTGTGCTGTTACAGTACAAAATGTAGAAGATTCTTTGGCGGGAATTTGAAAAGAAAATGCGGAATTTTTCTTTGATAAATTTTAACAAAGTATATTATCCAAAATTATAAGTTTTGTGTATAAACATTTTATAAGAACAGTGTAAATAAGTAATTAGTAATAAAATTGAGTGACATAATGTTAAGTTTCGAGGCCGGGGGTGAAAAACCTCCGGCCACTACGGCGGTCCGCGAGCGCGGCAAAAAGTGGAAAACAGATCTCGAAAATGGTGATAAATCTGGTAATTATAGCGGCGGTGAGGTAAATATTGACTATATGCCGTATTTTAAACCGAATTATAAAAGACTATACCCGGAAAATTCAAATATCACTGACTATAAAGTGTTCGTTCAAAGTGAGGATAATAATGAACGCTTAGGAAATAAAAGCCCAATATATTTAAATCATATATTTACAACATATGTGAAAGGTGTATCATCAATCCAGCGAGTGAATGCTATGAAAATAGTGGTGGTGTTTAAACAATTTAACAATGCAAATAACTTTCTAATGAACTCTGCATTTTTAGATAAACATAAGTTTAAAGCCTTTATACCTCCAACCCAGATCGAGAAGACTGGTATTATCAGATTTGTTCCCACAAACATATCCAATAAGGAACTTTACACAAAATTGTCATCGATCTATGAAATTATTGCTGTACGTAGGTTTACTAAGAGGGTTGGTCAGGAAAGGATAGCATTGCAAACTGTCAGCATTACTTTTTTGGCCAGCAGTCTTCCAGATAACGTATTTTATGACCTTTTTTCTTACAGGGTTTTTGAATACATTCCACCTCTGAAACAATGCTATAAATGTTTTAAGTTTAACCATTCTGCTAAAGTTTGTAGTTAAACTGCGGTGTAGCCTTTGTTCTGGAGAACATTATTATAAAGATTGCGATAAGCCGAATGACCTCTGCTGCATAAACTGCAGTGGCCCACACTTAGCCATATCTAATACATGTCCAATTAAATTAAATAAAATACAACAAAAAAAGAACAAAATTAACTATGCTGCTGTTACAGCAACCAAAGAAAAAGTTATTAGCTCTACGGAATTTCCCCCTTTACCTAATAAGATAATAAGTCATGTAAATAAAGTAAATATAAATAAAACTAATGTAAATAATAAAACTAGTACAATTGAAAAAACAAACAATGAACAATTAATTTCACTAACGGATCTAAAAAGTCATATAATAAATGATAGTGAGATAACAAACGCCATGGTGCGTACTCTAATTGCCTTGGCAAATACTGGGGATAATGCCCCAATTACGTCTAAATCCATTAAAGAACTATTACTTAAGAATCTAACATAAATATGGATATTCACAGTAATAAAAATCCCTCCATCTTAAGAATTGCACAATACAATATACAAAGTATTTATATTAAAAGGCCTTTACTTTTAAATTTTTTACAAAAAAATAACATAGATGTATGCCTCTTAAATGAGACATGGATTAAAAACAATAACCCATTTTATATTCCTGGCTACAATGCTCATTTTAGAAACGCCGCTAATGAACATGGTGGTGTAGGTATTTTGATTCGACCTTATATAAAGTACAAAATTCTTCAAACTTCATTTTATGAAAATATACAAACAATTGCTGTGTCAATATCTACTTCTTGTGGTCAACTAACTATTCTTTGCGTATATTGCCCCCCTTCTGGACCTCCGGGTTATAACCTCTTAAATGATATAATAAACAGTCTATCGAAGCCTATTCTTGTGGCAGGTGACCTTAACGCTCACTACATAGCTTTTGGGTGTCTATCAAATAATAGTCGGGGAAATCAGCTATATAACATCATAGATAATCTGGATTTATGTATTCTCAACAGTGGTAGTATGACTACCCTAAAGTATCCAAACCGTAATCCTTCAGCCATAGACATAAGCCTAACCAGTCCTTCCATTGCTCCCATGTGTCAGTGGTCAGTACATGATGATAATATGGGTAGTTACCATTTCCCTATTATTATAGATATTACTGTCTTAACAAATCAGTATGATGTTAATCCACCAACTGACCGATTCATTTACAATAAAGCAGACTGGATAAAGTACAACCAACTTTCTAAAACAATTCATAATGACATACATCTCAATAATGATAATCCCTTAGAATCTTACAACGCTTTTTGCAAATCTCTAGATGAACTCAAATCTCAATGCATTCCAAAACTTTTAATAAAATCAGCCTTCAAAAGAAAACCCCTTACACCTTGGTGGAACGACATGTAAGGAAAGTGTCATTAGATCCCAAGAGGCCCTTAAAAAATACAGATGTGCACCTAATCTTGAAAATTTTATTACTTATAAAAAACTAGACGCTATTAAAAAAAGGACCCTTTCTGAAGAAAAGAAAAATGGATGGAGAAAGTTATGTGATAGCTTTAATAGAACAACTCCCATTTCAAAAATATGGAATAGCATTAGGATGTTTAAAAAAGTCAAATTACAAAATAAATCCTATAGTGACGAATTTATAGAGCCATTTCTAGATAAACTGTCAGATAATCCCTATGAACCAACTAACAGACTTGACACTTTCTTTAATTTACATAATGACAATATTAGAGCTAAGTATTTGATAGAACCTTTTTCTTGGAATGAATTTTCATTAAGTCTTAAAACCCGAAGAAATACTGCACCTGGTTTGGATGATTTTCCCTATTCTATAATCCAAAACCTGCACATAGATGCACAAATGTTTTTTTTGCAAATTTTAAATGCACTTTGGTTAAGACAAATAATACCTGTTTCATGGAAAACTCAATGTGTTATCCCAATATTAAAACCAGACAAACCCCCTAATAGCCCAGATTTATATAGGCCCATTTCTTTGTCATCCTGTCTTGGCAAGATCTTTGAAAACATGATAAAGCTTAGGTTAGATCATTATGTAGAATACAATAAGATTATCCCCAATATACAATATGGCTTCAGACGTGGTCGTAGTTGTACTGATAGCTTCACTGCACTCATCTCTGACCTGAAAAATGCCAAACAAAAATTATATAGTGTTGCATGCACATTTCTTGATGTACAAGGTGCGTTTGATAATGTTCAGCCTGACATTCTTGTTAGGATCATGTCCAGTTTTGGCATACCTGGTGTATTATGTAAATGGATTTACAATTTTTTAACCAACAGGACCTTATATGTGAAGTTCAATAACCATTTACATGGTCCCAGAAACATTACAAAAGGTACAATGCAAGGTGCCACTTTATCCCCACTATTGTATAATTTATACACTTGTGAAATCTGTAAATATGTTAATAATAAAAATGTAAATATATTACAATTTGCCGATGACCTTGTTCTGTATTCAATGAACCACAGTGTAGATTTAGCAATCCAAGACCTAAATTTATCACTCACAGAATTGTCCCTATATTATAATAATATGCTGCACCTGGAAATCAATCCCAACAAGAGTCATGCCATGATTTTCAGTAAAGACACTTCCTACTCCCAAATAAAACTTAATAATCAAATAATACCCACAGTCAATCAACATAAAATTTTAGGAGTCATAATAGATAAACAGTTGTCATTTGAACCACATATAAAACACATTTTAGCCAATGCCATTCGCGGTTTGAACATCATCAAATGTTTAGCTGGAGTGACATGGGGTGCAGATCCATTAACCCTATCTATGTTATATAAATCAATTGTAAGAAGCCATTTTGATTATAGTTGTGTAGCATATATAGATTGTAAACATGTAAATAAATTAGATATAGTCCAAAATAAGGCAATGAGGCTTATATCTGGAGCAATTTGCTCAACTCCCATTAGAGCTATGGAAGTGGAAACTGTAATAATGCCATTAGCACTCAGACGATTACTTCTAGTTCAAAGATATTGTATAAAACTATTAGCTTCTGATAATCAACAGATAATTAAAAGAATAATACCTTTTACAATGACTTCACATCTGCCTTTAACTACTGGTAGTGACTTGCTTCATGGTAAATTTCCCAAATTGCCGCATATACTCTCAGACCTACAAAACAATTACAAATCAATACAGCACCAAAATGTCTGGCCAATTTACTCTACATCATTTCATATCTTAATATTTAAAATTAACAGTATTGAAGTTATAATTAATAATAATGTGGACTTACAGGCATATATAGAAGATAATGGGCATTATTACAGATTGTACACAGATGGCAGTAAAAGTGATCTACATGTCCGTAGCTCAGTATATGATCCCCAAATTAACTTTTCTCAATGCTTTATACTGGATACTATTTGTAGTATTTTCACTGCTGAAGCATATGCAATTGTTGAAGCACTCAAACGAATTAGCTCTGTAAATACATGTAAATTTTTCTTAATTTTAACAGATTCATTAAGTGTTGTGCAACGCTTAGTAAATTGTAATATAAACTTTAAATGCAATTATTTAATATATAGAATTAAGGAAATTGTATATAACTTTAAAGAAAGATGCATCGAAATCTCTTTTATGTGGATACCTTCGCATAAAGGTATAACCGGTAACGAAATAGCAGATAAAACTGCATATGAAGGGATTAATCCACTAGATGTAAGGTATATAACTACTGTACCCTTTACAGACTGTTACTCCAACATTATAAAAGATGTAAATGTGTTATGGAATAGTTTTTGGGACAAAGATAAGGAGAGTAAAGGTAGATGGTACTCATTAATTTAAAAAGACATACCTTCGAAGCCGTGGTATACTAAGCTGAGAGAAGCTAGTCGTCAATTCATCACGACTATCAATAGACTTCGATTTGGACATCACGAACGCCAACCCATTTATCAAGGCTGGGTATCATTCAGGATAGTCGATGTACAAACTGTAACTCTGGTGCTGTTGGTGATATAAACCATATGATTTTTAACTGTCAGAAATATAACCTACAAAGATTTTTTTTTAGTTGTCTTCGCCCATCTTGGGCAGGCAAAGGAAACATAGTCCATACAGCCTAGTCATTAGTATTTATTATTTCCTTGTTTTAGTCCTGTCTAGTCGTTTGTCGATGTCAAGTCCTCAGTCTTAGGTCCTAATCCGTGCTCCAATAAGGCAGTGGATCCCTTATTGCAGCTCTGTATGGAAATTTGGCACTAACACAAACAACACCGCTATTCATTGCAATATATCACTTTCTTTAACTAATGCACTTCCGAACTCTTTATGTATAATATTTCACCATTATTAAACACAAAAACACGAATTTTACACTAGTTTTTGAAAATAATATACGACAAACGTGCGTCACTGCTCATCTTCGCGCCAAAAAGTCCTAACCTACAAAGACTAATAATGGCAAGTGACATAAGTGAAATTAATATCAGTGAATGTGTTGATAGTGGTAACAGTCATACAGACGAAACCTCCCGCTGCCTTATCGAATTCTTAAAAAATAAAGACTTTTATGGACCTATTTACAAGTACATTAAAAATACATTTCAACAAATTTAGGACAAAAATAAAAGCAAACGTAATTTAATTCCAAAATAAGATCTGGCTAAAATGTCTTAGTAACCAAGCCATAAAAAAGAGGAAAAGAAAAAAAGTACAAAATGTATGTAAATTAACAAAAATCTTAGATATAGACACGTAGTATCTCCTAGTTAGTCTGTGGATATAGATGACGATAGCGACCAAACGGTTTATGGAACAGATGCTATGAACCATATATTAACAACTTTTCAAGTGTTCGTCTAGAAGAATCACCATTTTTGAATAAAAATCTCAGAATAATAACACGTAGTCGTCACTAAAACATCAAATACCTGTGAAAAGTTATTCCTGGTGATTTCTTGTGACATCATTATCACAACATTTTACACAACACTTCACCATGTTTTTTATACTTTTATAACCTTTATTTAAATATATATACACAATATTTTCCCTTCGGCACAAAACACTAACAAATTCCTGATTCAAAAATGGCGGCAATAGTTGAAATTATGTAGAAAATTAGGCTACGCGCTGTTCGCTGACTATTTGTGAGTTACATGTAGCTACACATGACAAAAAAAGATAGCGTTATACAAGAAATAAAAAGAGTGAAAAGGATGAAGTATTACACCATAAACAAAGGAATATGTTTGATCTGCTTACTCTTCTAAATCTGTGACGTTGATACGTTGTGTTACATTCTCTTTGGCCGTGTCGTGGCCATTGTGTATAGCTGTCATTATACGTGGGACCAAGATGTAAGAGAAGAGTTTTATTTTTACCTTTATTTTTATAAATCTTATTGTTACCTTATTATTCCTATCATCCTTTACATACCTGATTTAATCCACTTCCTATAATAAATTCCGTCACAAAATTTTCCTTTTATTTTGTATCCGTTTCATTAACTTTGTTGTTGGCAATCGGGTTACCGTGCGAAGACAAAAGAAGAAAAAAGAGGAGTAGAGTTGTTCTATCTCATTCCTTTTAACCTCCCGCCTACCGTCCCCCATTGCCCCCGCCAGCTGTCTTTCAGCCCCGAACAGTGTCTCCATGTACACGGTAATTACCGTAGATGCACCGTAATCTGGTAGTAATCTATCGTCAAGGTTCTTGGTGATGGAAAGCTGGGACAACAACCTGTGTTTGAGGGCCGCTATCATAGCCAGCTGGGCTCCGATAGTGGCTCTCAGGTTCACGGTCCTGAAATATGTTTGTTTACAAAATCGTCTCTGACTACCCCATCATGCATACAGCGTAAAGACAAACACAGACAAAAGCCCTTCCTGCAGCCGCTGAACCGCGAACAGAATCCAATAATGATTGTACTTGGAAAGGCGGTAGGATGGATGAAAATACAAATTATATCATGTCTTTTTTATTTTATATTACCTTACCTATTGTTTGGTGAATTAATCCATGCCAATACGAATATAAATGAAACATCTCACAAAATATGATTATTAAATATTCTCTTTGCCTCACACTTTAAAAATTGATCAATTCGTTTATGCTATTGCAGATGTATGCAGCAATGGATTGACATACAAACATACACCCGAGAAACATTACTCTCCTTCTGGGTTATTCGGGTAACAATGAATGATTGTCAAGGCCACGTAGTAGAATCGTAGCATTTTGCTGTTGCAGAGATGATCTAATTTTGTAGGCCAGCTTATTGTAGGTTACAAAGTCGTCCGGTATGAAATTCGTCAGTTCGACGACCGCAATTTCACTTTCGCGAGCCGCTTTCTCGGTTTGTCACTTTCGAAAAAATTCATTACTTGTGTGAATCAAACTCGTTTACATTGCCATTAAATTCCATTCAAGTGTGTGTTATTTTAGTGATCTGTGTATGGCATTTGTTTAATATTAATAAATGGATTTTTGTCAAAAAATATGGTGTATACGGAGGGATATTTGAGGGAGAAGCTGACCAAGGAATTGGACGCCGTTCACGTCGTAAGTAATCTGTCAAAATATATCGAACAACCTGTGCCGCGTTGTAAAATTCACTTTTATTGAATAAAAATTGTGTTTAATATTCAAATAGAAGTTTATACTGTCGTGGATTACCCTGCGAAATGACGAGGAAATCGGATCCAGATAGATTTAACGTGACCAAAGAGGTTTTGCTTCCTGGTCTTTTATTTGCTTTTCTCGTAAGATGGTGTGTGGCTGCATATCCGTATTCTGGATACAAGAAACCTCCTATGTATGGCGATTACGAAGCACAAAGACACTGGCAAGAAATAACAGTACACACGCATATCTCGAAATGGTATCATAATACTACACAGAACGACCTTCAATATTGGGGGTTAGATTACCCTCCGCTTACGGCGTACCATAGTTTTCTCATGGGGTTGGTTGCTGATTCGCTTGACCCGGAATCAGTGCGTCTTTTCGCATCGAGAGGTTATGAAAATGATTCTCATAAGAGTTTCATGAGGTGGACTGTATTTCTAAGTGATATCTATTTTTATGCAACTGCAGTTCTTTGTTTATGTATAGATGCTGAAAGGATATTAGGAAAAGATTTTCGAGAGCCAAAGAGTGTATTTAAGAGGACAGATATAGCCACCACATTGTTTTTACTGTACCCTGGCTTAATTTTGATAGATCATGGCCATTTCCAGTATAACTGTGTATCATTAGGTTTATTTTTATGGGCTACTTTTTTCATCGTGGCCATAGAAAATGATTATTTCGCTACTTTGTTTTTTGTTCTTGCTTTAAATTATAAACAGATGGAATTGTATCATGCTTTGCCATTTTTTATCTATTTATTTAGGAAATGTTTCATTGGTCTGCCATTGGGCAGAGGTAAACTCCGCCATATCGTAAATAGATTTAATAAACTTGCAGTTGCAGTTATTGCATGCTTTATTATTATATGGTATCCATTTATGACATCTTGGGATGACATTTTACAAATAATACATAGACTGTTTCCATTAAACCGAGGCATCTTTGAAGACAAAGTGTCAAATGTTTGGTGTGCTGTAAATGTTTTTATTAAACTCAAGACTGTCTATAGTAATGAAGAAATGGCTAAAACATGTCTTTTAGTAACTGCTACAGCTGCAATACCAGCCTGTACAGATTTGTTTTTTAGAATAAATAAGAAAAAGTTTCTTTTATGTTTGATCAATGTTTCACTGGCATTTTTTTTATTTTCATTCCAAGTCCATGAAAAAACTATTCTTCTTGTAGCAATACCCATTTGTCTGCATTTACCTGAAGATCCTTTCATGTGTTTCTGGTTTTTACTAGTCTCGAACTTCAGTATGCTCCCATTACTTCTGAAAGATGGGCTGTTAATTCCCTTTATAGCAACTAATCTGATCTACATATCATTCTACAGCATATGTATAAGGTTATCGCAGCCAAGTGCAGGGTTCTTATCATTTTTCAATGCGAACCGTGTTTACAAAGTAATTCGTCCATCTAAAAAAAGCAATTCAGTATTGTTACACCTTTTGAGCATTAACTTTTTCTTTTCCGTGATTGGTATGATTAGTTTGACCATAATGTCCATATTCATGACAGCACCTCCACAGTTGCCAGATTTGTTTCCACTATTAATATCAGTGTTCTCATGCTCTCATTTCCTTTTATTCTTCTTTTACTTCTACTACCAACAGTTTAATCTACCAGTGTGTTTGCCTGTTATTCAAAAATTAAAAAGAAAGTAATAATTCCCCTTAGATTGGTACTTATGTAAGTAGTTAGAACAAATTTGCTGCCCCTTTTCTATAAATTTAAAATTAAATTATATTAAAAAAAAAATAGGTAGTTCATCAGTGCTACCGTTTGTACTGATGTGCAAAAGTGTGTCCTGTGGTGCACACTTGCTACTTGTGGCTCTGACTAAATACTTGTAACTGCATCTCGATGCTAAAGGCTGGCACTGGCCATACAAAACTTTGACTGTATCCAACACTAATACACCTTTCTCTGTTATGACCCAGCAACTAGATGCCACAACAACTATTTTTAGCAATTAAACTCTTCTAAACTGGCATTACCATGCAATTGTCACTGGTGGCACTGGTTAGCTAGTCATTTATGTAGGCAAAAATAACTGCAAAAACTTGCCTTAAGCGTTTCTTGAGTATTGAGAAACATTCTGTAATACGGCCCTAAGAGTTTCATGTATGTGTGTTCCTTTCCTCCAGCTATAAATGAGTACTTTTATAGCTAGGGGAACAGAAGTGAAACCTGAATTAGATATTGTGATTTTGGTTAGTAAGAGATGTGTGTTTATTTTATTTCACTGCATTCCTAATAAATTTTTAATTTAGTAGATTTTTATGTGTGTTTTAATGCTCATTACCAACCATATTGATATTATACAGTGTGTTTTTTTAACTGGAACAGTATGGGGAAATTCAAAACCATAGAAAATACAGGGAAACGGCCATAGGAACCATTTGTTCTTTTTTTGTGAAAAAAATTTGACTTACTAATTTTTTTGGTTATGGGTGAGTAGTCCATAGAAAAGAGACATTTTGAAAAAGAAATTTTTGATGTGAATCAACTAAATTTTATATAGGGAATATTTCATTGTATTGGAAGAAAAAAATCTGAGCAGCAGAAGTTAGTCAAATTTAATAAAATGTTTCTCATGCAACAGGTTAGTTTAAAGGTCACATCTACTGCATCACAGTTGATACTTACACGTACGTACAAAAAGCGTTCCATATTCAAAAATGCGATTTTATTTGCACTGAAGACTTGGGACTAGACCTTAAGACTTCTATTATTCAAATGAATAAAAAATTCAAATTTCGAACGAACGTTGTTATTATTGTTACTTTCATTTACCAACAAGACATACCAACCTACACAATAGTACAGCAAGTTAACGGTTTTTAGATGAACATTTTCCTGGTCGTTGGATGGGTACATATGGTCCTATTAAAGGGTCGAGTTTATGAATCTCGATACAATACTGTACAAGAATTAGAAGACCTCCTTTACCGCTTAAACAACATTAATCTCATGTCCTTGGCTAACGCAACAAGAGGTGCACTAAAACGTGCTCATATCTGTATTCAGCAAGAGGGAGGTCATATTGAAGTAGTTATTCAAATCACTCTTCAACAATAATTCATAGTTTTATTAAAGTATTAAGTACAAAAATGGTATGAGAAACATTTTATGAAATTTGACTAACTTATGTTGCTCAGATTTTTTCTTCCAATACAATGAAATATTCCCTATATGAAATTGAGACGATTCATATAAAAAAAGTTTTTTTTTCAAAATGTCTCTTTTCTATTGACTACTCACGCTTGACCAAAAACAGTAAGTCAATTATTTTTCACAAAAAAAGATCAAATGGTTCCTATGGCCGTTTCCCTGTATCTTCTATGGTTTTGGATTTTCCCTATACTGTCCCAGTTAAAAAAAACACTGTAAATGTCCATACCTATATTTTTGTTATGTGAATGGTGCTGCATCACACTTCATACAACTCTAGGTGTAAATGTATCCTTAGTAACATTATATTCTCTAGTTAACGCCCGCGGTTCCGCACGCGTGGTGAAGTTTTCTCGTTTCCCGTGTCTCACAGGAACTTGTTCCTTCATGTGTAAGCTATATTATTGTAAAGTTTCATCTATCAGTAAATTATGCGTGAAAGAGTAACAACCATATTTACAAAATTTTGCGTTTATAATATTAGCAGGATTATTTCGGGGAACCTGGGTATGTCAGCAGATGCATTAAAGTAAGTTAATGCTGTGGAGATGCGATCACTTCGAAAATTGTGCGACGTAACTTTGGCCGACCGAATACGTAACGAAGTAATACTCAATGTGGCAGGTTTTAATGAAAGTGTCAGCGTTAAGCTGGAAAAGGGCGTGCTCCGTTGGTTTGGACATGTCGAATGAGTGAGGAACGATTGACGAAGAATATTATTGTGCGAAAGTTGAGGGTAGAAGTAGTCAGGGTAGACCGAGACTTAATATTAAGACCACGTTAGCAGATTGCACAAAATCGGAAAAGTCAAAAGTATTCGGATACCTAGACGTGCATGTATGAAGCGATTGATCAATCTGCAAGAAGCGAAAGAAGTATGCATGGATCACGAAGGCTGACGATATTTCCTCTCTGACTACCTCGTCAGGGATACAGGGATATAGTTAGTTAGTAACATTATCATCAGTTGACTAGAGGAATCAATAAGAGTTTGATACACTTTATTTTCCACTAGCCCGCATGCCCGCAGCTTCGCCCGCGTGGTGAAGTTTTCCTGTTCGAGATTTCGTACGAATCCCTAAACTTTTTGAAAATCCAATATAGCCAATGTTATTCACGAATACTGTAGCTTTCTAATAGTGAAAATAGTAGCTTCTGAGCCTCTAGTTATACATTAGAAAAATCTTAAAAATATTTCCTCTTTATAATATTAGTAGATAGACAATGACCATAATTTTACAAACTAGCTATTTGAATACTCTAAAAAGATTATTTTACAAAAAGCAGTTTTTTAAATCAGGCCTTACATTTGAACCCATTTTATAAAAATCGAGGTCTTCAGTAGTTCGCCATATTGGATTTACAGTGATATCATTTAATTTTTCTAGTTATTCTCATAAAGCCATTTCATTTGATACCCATATTACTGCATTGCATAAAAATATTTAGTACGCCATCTTGAGTGTTCCACCATGTTGGATTTAGAATAACGTCACAGTGCTAACCATGCATTGTCATTGAAACTAAACGAGTATACAAAATTTAAACTCAATTGGTTGAAGATATCTTCTTCAAAATTGAGTTACAAGATTATACACAAAAACTAACAAAATAACTGTCAAATATTCTTTACGCTGTAGTCAATTAATAACGATCCTTTCAAAATTATCTAAGATGCACCTTGAAATTAAAGCATTGGATCGATTATCTACACAAATAATAAATACTGTTGTTTTTTATCTGCCTCAGTACCAATGATTATCTTATGCCATTGACAGTAATGTCCAATGGTAATAACCATTACCCTGTCTAGTCATAAGCACAATTTATTATTCATTGTAGTCATACCCATGATTCTAGTGTGATATGAAACTGTATTATTGTAGTAATTTTCGAGCATAATTTTCCGCACAGAACTTTAGAATAGAGTAGAATAAAATTGCACCATAATACTGTACCATAATACTGTGTTTACACTCGCGGCTCGTCCCGTGGCTCGTGCGAGAGTGTAAATGGGGTATACTAATTACTACAGACGAATGACAGGCAACTGACAGGCCGAGCATGCGACTTTTGCCTACAGCCGCACATAAACTTGGCACGCGGTATTATTATTTAGTCTATAAGGACGCGAGCGCGAGAGAACTAGCAAGATTCTTTGCTCTGTGACGAGAGCAAATCGGCTTTTAGTACTTTAGTACAAACACTTCGAAGCACATAAAAACCACTGCAAATATACCTAACTCTCAGCACAAACGATGTATAGTAGGTCTGCAGAGTGTAATAAAAGCAACTGTCAGTCCCTTTTTTCCAGCACAGCACATTTACCTAACTCCCTGCACAAGCAATATCCAGCATTCCGGCAGTGTACAGTATACACCTATGTACATAGGACATTGAACCGATTGTTGGTTGCTAAAATACTCTGCCTTCCATGAATGGGTGAATTTCATTTCATCTCATGCTAGAAACTTTAAACTACAACAAGACAATTGATTGGAATTGACTTTTCTTCTAAGAATACCGGTATACTTCCTGTCCTTAACTAAGTATAGAGATGTTACAAGGAGTGTTGTGCAATAATTAATTAAGTGTGCTATTGAAACAAGGTCTATATAATATTTCCAGCCTTACATAAGCAACGCCTGATAACAAAGCCCACAACTGAATACCTACTGATAATCGAATGATTAAATTCGATATTGCAAAATAATATTATAATATGGGAATTGTTTGGCCTTAAGATATCTGTAAGTACAATGTCATGTTGACCTGAGTTCCAAAAAAGAGTTCTCAGGTTAATCAATAACCTGTTTGGTCCCATTTGAATTTCATGGCAGTCGGTGAAGCAATCAAATTGACTTGTGTGATTTTTGGAGATCTTATATCGTGAGACCATCCGTGCCCTAATCAGGCTTTTTAAATAAATTGCCAGGTCTTCCTCTTCCCGGGATAAAAAATAAAGATTCTTGATGCAACATGGGATACGTTAAGATAAAATGAGACTACTCAGACGATGATATATTTCTGATGAGCCACCGCCTTCGTCTAAAACCAGCTACCTTCGGCATCTAAGGCTCACGTAGTGAGTTCGTTGGTTAACCTACGTCCGTTTCATTCATATTACGTACCTGGGTACGTTCAAAAACTTGTTTACCGACATTTATAAATCTGGATCATAATAAATACCTGCTTTGTTAGCGTGACCTTACTTATAAATTTACCTTACTTATTGAAAATGCAGCAATGATAAAATATAACTTGGTACTTCCTTCCTTTTCAACCCGTCTTAGCTGTTTTTGTGTTAAAATATCTGTTAGTATAAGGCCCCCCTTTTAAACCAGTGGGCCACGATAAGCATTGACACATCTTCACAACACTACCAATGCTTGGTATGCTGACTGCATGCGTGCTGTTTTCACTGAGCGTTGCATAATTTGACGCATGATTTCACCGGGCATGCACAGGCCTGAACAGTGATGTGAATCAATTTACCTGTACATTTGTCAATAGGTAGTTTGGACAACCAATATTAGCATAGAGGTTAGGTTTACTTTTAGTAAGGCCTCTTGACACAATGTCTCATAATAAATTGCCGTTCTATCTTTTTTTTTAAAGTCTACCGATGATTCTGTCGACCTTAAATTAGAAGCAGATATAGTAGTGGTCTAGTTTTGGTATAAATAAGTATTTCGAGAAGTTAGTTCTTAGTCCACTTGTTGAACTCAACTACTGATGCAGTCGAATATAATAATAACTTTATTGGCACAAACATGTACAATGTTTCATAAGTGATTCATCAAATTTGTTCTTTTGTACAACAGATATGGAACCCTGCCTCTTAAACTAGGTTGAATACCATGTATCTTAAGAGCTACACTAGCTATAATACTCTCACCAGTGTTCGCGAATAGTATACCCTGCTTCCTGTTACCCGTATAAATATTCTATGAGATTTTCACAACAACGCAACGCTCTGATTTTTGTTCTACAGTGGATTTGTGGTCAGCGAGGTATATTCTGTGAGCAGAATAAGATTGGGTGTAGAATAATTTAGTTAAATCTAAAAACTACCAATTCTTATCATCATCCAAAAGTCGATCTCGGTTGCGTCTGAAGTTGTCACTTCGATTATTTTGCTTGTCGCTGTTGCTTGTCTCTGAAAAAGCATGCCACAAATAGGCAGGAGGCATAAATTGTGTGTATGGGCAGCTCGTCGTCCTTACAGAAGCAAGCCCAAAACGATGGCGTGACGTGAGAGTTTCACACACGACTTACACCCCAGGAAACGGAAGACACCTGAACCAACCCCCAATGCAGCGGGATAACACCGTGTTCTGCTATATTCCAACATGGACACACACACACGTGTATATTAACACTCTCGTGTGTGTCAACACATATACTCATACACACGTGTGTGATAACTGACAATTCAAATCGAGTTACTTTGATATTCCCTTAGCCGGGTCGCCGTGAATAGCCCTCAGGACTATATCGCGACCCGGTTGGGTCGAAGGCGGAACACCGCGGGTTTTAGTAGGTTGGACGGCCCCTGAAAGGCCAGGATACCCACACACCATTCCTGGCTGCCCCTGCAGCAGAGATGACGGCGCGTAAACGCATTTCCCGCGTCAACTACAAAAACATAAATTCAGAACTATATAAATTCAAATCACAAATTCGCGAATCAATATCGCCTCCAGTATAACGCATCTGTGGGTAACGCCTTTACTTTGAATAATGACAGGGCCGGCCGTGATGAGTAAATTGGTGATTAGGAATAGTCTGTTTATATTTAGCCTTCACGTGCGAAGTGGAGGAGAAAATGTAGGAAAGCGGACCCCGGACGTCGCGAGACGCAACTGGGACAGACGCTCAGATGATGATGACTTAGTAATTAACTTGGGAAAATAGCTGTGCGGTCAGTGTACTTGCAAGGCATCGATGGTAATTATGAACAATTCTAATAGGCAGGCAATAGAATATGAGACGTATTTGTACTTGACGCTAGTAATCTTTTTGTAAAAATATCTAAATATATAAGTTATCAAGTACCTAATACACAAAACAATGTCGTGCTAATTACACCATTTATACCTTAATTCGAGAACGCATGGGGTGTTTTTATGATCCTTGATTTGTTGAATTTAACTCTACCCCAATTAGCAGAATAAGTAATAAACAACCGGATAAGTGTGAGTCTGACACGCCCTACCGAGGGTTCCGAAAAATATTTAGTTTTGCGTCATAAACGGTTTTTGCACAGCGTCAACGAACCATAGACCTTAGTATATAGTTTTAATTTCAACTCGATACCTTCACCCGATCCCGAGAGCAACTTGAAAGAGAGACGGACGGCCAACTCAGTTATCCTATAATTCAGAAAACACTACGCACAATCGTCTAGTGTTTTCTGAGCACTAGTGTCTACATGAGCCAGGCGGGCTACTGGTTTATTTTCTTTATATATAATTAAATAATATATAATAAAATATATAATAAGTTGGCAAACCAGTGTAAGCCTGTTGGATGTTATCGACACTTACCGAGGCTCATGAATACAAGACTGCCTTGATCTACTGGAATAGTGATTAAATAAAGTCCTACATTTTTAGAATTTTTAGTATTCCAGAATGTTTCTCAATACTCAATCGACGCTTGAGGCTAGTTTTTGCCTTATAAATACTACTTTCAAGTGTTTCTTGAGTATTGATAAACGTTCTGTAATACGGCCCTTAGAGCCGTTATAGAAAATATAATTTTTGATAAGGTTAGTATGTGGTGTGACTAGAATGATAAAATACGAAATGGGTATATGCCACTGCCACCCCTACAAACATAAACAAACATAGGGAGTTTTAGAATGACACCACGGACTGAAAAAATAAGAGCGAACCGTCTTCTATCTTCGCGCTGGTGCAGACGCAACAGAACGGAACAGGTTAAAGATTTACTAACTTTTATTTTTGTGACAAGCCTCAAGCCCGTGCAAAAAAATAATATGGGACAATTTCACCTACATCAAACGGTACCAGTGCGTTTCACGTCCAAGTTCCAGTTAGGTAAAATGCGTAAGAACTGTGTGAGGAAGGGTATTTGTATTAAAACTTATTTCATTAGCTTATGTTGGCAATTAATGGTAGGTACTTGTTTTTAAATTTAGAACCATTTATTCAGCTTACGTCTGTGTACCATCAACTTGGATTCAATGAACATGGCCGCGCCCACCCATGTGGTTTCAATGTGGCTTTATGACGCATTGTTTGCCAAAGTTTCTTGCACCTTTTGGCATTCCAAATTTAGAACGAAAAAACAATCCTCTTTACTCGTATGCTAATAATCTACGTAAGCATAATATCGTCAACACCAGACCTTGAATATAACTCTCAATGACAAGGATCGTTAAACCTATTCCTATTTGAATGAATTTCGTATCGGAGGGACCTACTCAAAAACGTTGTATTAAGTATATTCCCATCATAGTATGAATTAATTTGGAAAATTCTAATTGTCAATCGATTGCCAGTATTCTTGCACAGTAACTTATATGTGCTGTTTACTGGTAGGGATATAGAGACAGCACAAGAGTTTGTCGTATTTGCCATATGTCTTCACTTATTAAAGCAACTCAACTATAAGGTTATCAAACGTTATCGTAGCAGTTAAAACCTAGGTATAAGCGTCTCCTGACACCTGCTGACTAACAGACGTGGCAATGACGCATGCGCCCTTGCAGTGTTGGGATGTCGGACAGCATTTGCGCAAAACAATGCCGAAAATCAAATGCCAAACGATAGCTGCTTCTACGAGCCTATTGAAAGTGGACCCTAGTTGATGTTAAAGTAAAATTGGAGGCCTTATGGGCGGCTTGAACAGCAACAAGCAGCTACATCAATTACTTAGGACCAAAAACAGCTGGGTGCCGAATCTACTATTGACAAGCCGTAGATCGAATAGAACCAAAATCGCTGTTTTTAGCTGTCAAAATGTTAGTAGAATATCAAAAATGCAACTGACTAGCGGCCACTGGCGCGTTACGTATTAGTAGAATTCTATCGGCCGGTCTATTACGATTGTAATAGTAGGTAGACTACGAATAACGGTCAAAATGGTACCGATGGCCTTCTATTGAGCGACGATTACGATTCTATTTCGACACGATTGAAATAGCAGACTCGGCCCCCTGGTCAAATGTGGGCGTATAGTATGCCATAGGTATATCGAAAAAATGAGTACCATTCCTGGAATCATGAAGATGAATGAACATCAAACATGTTTGTATTCCTAGTCATTCATGATCACGATAGGAAAATCCCATCTTTACATGTACATTGCATCATCTGACGTCTAAATTTCTGACTTTATAGCATTAGCAAGAAATTGTCGTACGATCATCATTAATCACAATGAAAATCATTTTTGGAGCCCCAGGAATGTTTGAGTCATGTCGCAAATCAGTAGCAAGAACAATGAGCCCGATTTGTGTACATACGTGCCTTGGTTTAGGAATATACCAGTCAGCGCCTTGTTCTGATGAATACATTTTAAGAAAGAGATCACAATACATTGAATAGATTCGTGACCACACTATACGTGACGTGATGCGAGTGATCTATTTATGTCAAACCTAATTACGTTGCTATAGGCAATTTGACTTTTTAAATAGGCTGCTGATAAACTGCTAGCAAGTAGATCTTTAAACAGGTTCGAATAAAAAGAAAAGTGTTTTTATGTCTTGCCAAATTAAAAATCTAAGGGATATAAATTAGCTTTTTAAATGTACAGACAAGATTTTTTTAAATTGAATTCCCAGGAATTCCTTTAAGGATCTTTTAGCGGCGCTATCAATATCACTTTATTTTTCAAGTTACTCTCAGCAAGCCCTTTCATTTCATACCTATATTGTATACAGTCCATTAAAAATAACAAGTCCCACTATCGTGGGTGTTCAACCATGTTGAATTTTGAATGACGTTATACAGCTAAAAATGCATTATCATCACTAAATGTGTGAACAAAATATCAGCTCATTCAGTTGAACATATCTTGCTTGAAAATTGAGTTACAAGATTACACCTGAACAAACAAAAATTCGAGTTAATAAAAAGCATATTATAAACGCGAAGGTTTGTAAGTATGAAATAATATATGATTCTGATAAAACTTTCCAATAATATAGCTTACACATCAGAATAACACATAGGCTACTTTTTATCCCGGGATCCAGTTCCAGTGGTAAAACGGGAACGGTAAAACTTCACCACGCGTGCGGAGCCGCAGGCGTTTATTAATATAATTATATAAGTCAAATAAGTGCATCGGTATTCAGTATTTATCGCACGTATTATACAAAAGTCATAGTAGATGCTGAAAGACAGTATTATTTGATAGTCACCGATTGTGATGACATGTATCTACCCAATGCAATACAAAATACGGTTGACATCAAATTTCGCTGACCCACCGAAGCCAGTGCTGTGTCTAATGTTATAAAGCCTTAAATAGCCTTGCTCGATAAATGGACACATAAAAATAATTTTTCAATTAGGTTCCTGAGATTAGCGCGTTTAACCAAACAAACATACTAAAAAACAAACTGTTCAGTTTTATATATAAGTATAGATTCATTTTGCTATGTTTTTGCGGCTATTAAGTTTTGAAACTATAAACCATAACACCCTGTGTTATTTCTGAAATGGCTATACCGATTTTAACAGGACTTTCACTGGCAGAAAGCTGATATTATAAGCAGTAACTTAAGTTACATTTTATCCCCGTATTCCCACGGGAACGGGAACTACGCGGGTAAACCCGCGTGGCGTCCGCAAGTTGTAAATAATTTCTCGCGTTTACACGTTCCACTGTTTACTTATTATGTTACTTGCACATACCAGTTCTACCAGTTTCGTTGTGGTGCAATTCTTGGCTGTAGTCTTACAGTGACCTTTAAAACAGGACATTACCTTTCCCTGAATACTTTTTTAAATACACTGGTAACTCTTTAATGTAACCTTGAAGATACTTTGTCGGTGTCTATAGATGGTATTTGAGGTCGTTAAAGCAGGTACAAGGAGCTATTAAACACGATTTTAATGATGCAATTTATTTTGTTAATTACTTTCTACCTATAATCATCATGTCAGTTATAATTATATCCAGTGCTGACTGATGGTAATGAAACTAATTTTATTAATGATTATGATATTTTTATTTTACTGTGCCGGTTACAGGGTGTAACCGAAGCGGTGGCAGAGGTACGGCATACGCGCACATTTCGCCGTAAGCATTTCTGTCCCACGTATCAGGTGGTAAACAGTGTTGCCGTGTTGAAATGGACAGGCACAAGTTTGGCGGCCTGCTGTTGAAATTTTTCAAGCCGATAAAGGCCTTCAACTTGGCTTAACGACCGAACCATGTTACAAGCAACCGGAACAACGGCTTAACGTTCCTTCCGAAGTATAGAAACTGAAACTAAACTGAAAAACTACAAAGCTGTCACCCATCCGAGGACCAACTATAGCTAAAGTTGCTTAACATACTGATCGTTTCCAGAACATTTATTACCAGGGCCACGTGCACTTCTATTTTTCTTATCTGTATCATTTAACGGAAAATCTAAAAAGTAATCCAACGTCTGATATAGAAAATAACATTTGAAATAGGTTTAGTATCCCCCAAATAACACGTTTAAACAAACAAACATATTAGAATCAAACAAGCTCAGCCTCTGTAAAATATTAGTATAGATATAAATTTACCCTTTAAACTTCATAATTATAAAAGTATAAATCTGTTATCTGCAGACACTTCAATTTGATTTATAGGTCTAAAAATAAATCGGTTTGTTTTGTATGTGCAATTTGTTCCCATACGTAGCCAAGGCGAGTGTTCTATGTAAAATAAAGTTGAATGACGTCACACTTAGCCCGGTTTATCCAGATGGCATCAGTATACTCAATGTTATCGACGAGGAAAACCGCGCTAATATCTGAATGTTTATGCAAGGCGCGTTCTCTTGGCTATAGACTTAGTGATGCGGGTGGGTACCTACAGTGTATGGCGTATTTCACTTGACATAAGATACATAGCTTCAAAGAATTGAATACTATCTTAACAGATGACGACAATTGCAACTTTGCATTGCTAATTAATGTGTTACTGATTTCTTGGTAGTTTGATTTGTATTAGTAAAATGTTCATCACTATCCGAGCGTCTGCCCTAGTTGCGCGTCTCGCGACGCTCAGGATCCGCTTTCCTACTTGTCTTCCACTTCGCACGGTCATCGAAATCCGTAGTAGTGATAAGACGTTAAGGTTCTTGATTCTTCTCTTACCGGGATCCGTTGGGGACGTTATGGCGAGACAAGGAGATAGTCAACAAGACAAGGCCGCCTTATAAGGATTGATTGACGGACGACTGCTCAAAAAATTCTGTATATAATTTTACTAGGTGACCCCCAGGGCTTCGCCCGTGATATACTTCGAATATCCGTCGAATCTACGTAATCCCGTCGAATCTACGTAATCCCGTCGCTTAAAAATTCTACAATAATGCATAACAAATTGTCCTATTTGTTGCCGTTTACGGCTATCCAACACAATTTTTTTTCAAATCCGACCAGTTTCCTGAGATCAGCGTGTTTAACCAAACAAAGAAACAAACAAACTCTTCAGTTTAATAATATAAATGAGATTTTGAATGGTTACACAATAACATTCATTTTCTGCAAAAATCAATCCTTATAAAGCGGCCCTGTATACTTATCTCCTTTGCCCACTGTATCTGGTTTGTTGGTACAGGTGCAGGGGCAGCAGAAACAGTGTGTGAGACTCCCGGCCCTTTGGAGGGTCGTCCTACCTACCAAACATCGCAGTGTTCCGTCTTTTTCCCAACTGGTACTCAGGACAGGCCTGAGGGCTATTTACCGCGACCCGGCTAATGGAATGCCCCAACGTAAGACTGTCCTCGTGGGGCTTGATGTGCTGCCCCCCACGATCTCCCGGATGAGGTCTTTGTACTAGTAACATATTGCATTAGTAAAGTATTACTTCAAAGTAAGCGTGCTTCTCCTGGCTTTCAAAACTTCCAGTAGGGTCTGGGTTTTCAGTTTTTCTTTTACACTTACGATTTTATTACAGTAGAGATTATATGCTCCACAAAAATGTCAATAATTGTATTATTCGAATAATCCCAGTCCACTTTTGAAAGTAAATCTCTCCCAATTTTAGCCGTATTGGGAAGGTATTTGGTCTTATGGAAGGTGTTACAATTTCGGCATCATGAGAGGGTTTTTGGCATAGAAAGCGTAAACAGGAGAAATGTCTCGCGGGAACATTCGTGTGTCGCCGCGACATACTCAAAGTGCTTAAGATTACAAACGACGCGTCAGACAAAGTGTTATTTTGATACTACCGCAAAGTTTGCATAAAATACAGCGTTTTCATGTAAAAACTGCATTTAAAACCTTCGCAAGCCATGGATTATATCAATGGTACGTGATTCCAAGACTAGTGAAGGTTTTAATCGTACTTGATACGCAAGTCTGTCTTTATGATTTCTATGGTTTTTGGCCTTAATGTCACACGCTGGGCAAACAGGTTGGCATAGAGTTTTATTTTTAATTTTCTTTCTTACTTTCCGCCTTTTTTCCACATGACCTTTTCCTTGGCCAGATGCACCACTTGCTAACAAGACTCACGTACCGCGTAGGCTACGAAGTTCTCGGTAGGAGTTATTATAAGTAGATTGAAGAAATTACTTTCGACATTTCCGTCACGTCGATTGCCTTCTTTGGTATATGTTAAAGCAACTGACTTTTTTAAGGTAAGCAGCTGTTCGGTTATTCCCTTCATGATGGATTCATTTCGTAAATACCAATGTAAAAATTTCACTAGTAATTTGCTGTTAATAGCTTTTCCCTTGTGAGGCATAAATAACCTTTTGATACTTAAGGTATATCCGCACAGTATTTCTAAAGCATAGTCAAGATAATGTCTTGACTATGCTTTGTTGTTAGTTGCGATTATATATTTATTGGCACTTTTTGACAAAATATTTTGTTGCGATTATATAGTTCGTTGTTATATTAAGATTGATGATCTTAAAATAGAAGAGAGCCGTGGCCCAAACAAACCTAATCTGCTTGCAGGTTTACAGTCTCACTGACAATGAGTCGAATATAAATCATTCATTTGGCAGATGACAAAGTAATATTATCAAAATAGATAGGATACAGACATACTACCTCGCAACTCGACAAAAATGTTAATTGCCATAGTCGCGAAAGACGCTGATTTTTTGCGGTTGCAACCCATTGAATAGTGCATATCAATTTATATTCAGAAAGGGATGACTTCGGATTAGAGATGGAAAATGTGTTACCAATTGTTTTTCTTTATAGTTTTTATCCAGAACTTGGATATCTCAATACTTCTTTTGATATTTCGACATACAAATATTATACAAAAAAAAAGATGAAAAAAATCGGTCAGTCGTTTTTAAACGGCGCTATAAGTATGTTAATATAAGTATGTTTTATTATATTACTTCTACTACATAAATAAAAATGAATCGCAAAATATGTCAGTAAGCTCAAAACTCTAATACGGCTGGACCAATTCGAGTATTTTTTTAATTTATTCGTAGAACCCAAAGGAAGGTTTTTATGGAAATAAATGGGAACGGGAAAGCTTCATTATGCGGGCGGATTCGCGGGCATCAACTCATCATCATCCGAGCGTCTGTCCCAGTTGCGTCTCGCGACGCCCGGGGTCCGCTTTCCTACATTTTCTCCTCCACTTCGCACGGTCTTCGGCATCCCCTGTAGTGAGACCATTGGCACGCATGTCATCCCTTACGACGTCAAGCCAGCACTTCTTGGGTCTTCCCCTCTTACCGGGACCCGGCGGGGCTGACATGGCCAGACATTTGTTACCTACGTAGCCTGGCGGTTGCCGCAAGACGTGACCATACCAACGAAGGCGACACTCTTGCAACTTGTCTGCAATGTCACGGACGTGAAGGCTGCCGCGGATGCGAGAGTTTCTCACGCGGTCCATCCGCGTGACCCCACACATCCACCGCAGCATCTTCATTTCCGTGACACGCAGCTCCTGCTTGTGTCGCTCCAATATCGGCCACGTCTCACTGCCATGTAAAAGGACCCGCGAAGGAGGATTCGCGGGCATCAACTAGTTGAGTATAAAATCTGCCCATTATGGCCGAGTGCGTGTAATTGAAACAAGCAATTCACGTGCGCACGCGTCGCTGCGGCACCGGAGTGCCCTTTTGTAAAGCCGTGTCTGCCTTCGCGCGTCATATCATATCCCGCATACATGTTTGATCGATCCAATACAATAAGTAAACAAATATATCTTCATACCTTGAAGTATTATCGAAATCTAAAACTAATTTACTATATTTCATAATAATATACTTTAACCCATATTAAAACATTTGGGTGGTTTCTGTCTAGGACAGATTACGGCTTGAACTTGAGAGTAATCTAGTACGACAACCAGTTAATCTGGTACTTGTGTTTAAGCGTTAATATCCACTCAACGAACAAAAGCTTACTTTAAAATTATCTTCTAGTACAAATTTTAGTTGTTAACAATGCAGGTTTGCTCTTTAGATGCTAAGTTTAAAGTGTGAGTCGGACAACTGTTAGATACATTAGGGTTCTAAAAATTGATAAAATCAAAACTCTGGAATGTTTTTTTCAAGAGAAAATAATTTAGTTCAACTTTACCTTTGAAGACATTTAAATGTCTAGTTTCGAACCCGGGCCCACTTTGATTGTCTTCTAGTTAGCAAGAGGGTTGATAGTTTCACCCACGCCTTACGCCCCAGGAAGCGGGATGACACCCAAACTAATCACCAAAGAATTTGTTTAACATCCGAACCAACTCTCAAAGCAGCGGGATAATACCCTAACCATAAAGCCGCTGTGGTAGCCGGTCTGTGGGGAACCCCGGGACTTCCTTCCGATGGTGCCCGGCGATAGACACATACTTAGGTTTTAGTCAGTCATGACATCTGTGGGGATTTCCACACGATAAAAAAGGAATAGTTGTCCTTGTCTGACTCGTCACCGGATACGAGTCTACATTGGCACAGTGAGGAACATCGCGTAAACCAAGATAATATTGAAGATATGAGACAGGAACCTACCTACCTAGTTATTACGTAGATTTTATATTCCATATAATTGTGTATTCATGATCAGATCTGAGAGCGCCGATGATTAAAGCCTATTATCAGTCCTTCGCATTAAAATATTATCACTATTTCTTCACATCGGCGTGTGGTAAATGTTTTTTTTGCCAAATAAAGGCTTACCAATGAGTTTTCTTTTTCTTCTGCGAACTACACACCGACGGATTCTTGAAGATGATCCAAAGCTTTCATGCTCAACGCTTATATTTTTTAAAATTTACCCGAACTATTATCCATAAAGTTCAGAACTATTGACAGTATTATAGTGGATAGTGTCATGCCATTGCCAAAGGAAAAGAAAGACTATCTTTTCCAGTATCCCTGAAAGAACTATGCATGGATTGCGAAGCCTGGCAATAATTCGTCACTGACTACCTAGTGACGACGTATTGCCAGGCTTCGCATTCCATGCATAGTTCTTTCGCATCCTCCAGATTCACTATCGTTTCATACATGCACATCGGGGTATTGCATTATTAAAAGTTTTCCGTTTATGGACAATTTCAAATGAAAGTAAAGACATTAATCAGATATTATAATGGCAGAACATACTTATCATATCTGGTTTCCTAAAGAATATATCTATCACAATATTACTTATTGCATTTCATGCATTCATGTGGATAGGGACGAATGTCCTAGACAGGAGATCCTTGCCTAAACTTTGTTAACTCCGTTTCTCTTTTACGCGCCCGGGGACACGTTTCATCCTACCACCCTGGACGTGCCTTTGCTAGGTGTGCATATACCTTTTTGATGCTTTTTCTGTAAACGGGACATCCTATGATGTCGGTTAAAAATGTATTTCTAATGGTTGATGAATTTTTTATCACCTTTGTTTTACAAAATCATAAGAACTGCTTTAAAGTCAGTGAAGCCCTCCTATGCGCTATTTTCCACTTCTCTACTACAGAGAAATCAAATACTTAAGAAAAACTGAAGAGCAATCCTTTCTTGGCAGAACCGTTTTGAATCTAGATCGGTAGTCACTCGTATTCGGACGTCTAGCCCTCAAGTAGAGAATTTAAAATTACTCTCAAGCGCTTATAATTATAACCTTGGGGCACATGCAAACCGTGAAAAATCCATTTTCAAGACCGTCAAGGTGAGCGATGCGATGCCGGCGTGATAGTGATCTTAATTTCTTAAGCATTCCTCGCAGTTAAGATCTGGACAAGTGAAGATTGAAGTTACTTCGAAACTTACAAATTTTATTGTGTATTCTAGAACGTCTATCTTATCATCTTTGGCAACTGGCTGAATAGAAGGACCAGTCTTCAGCAATTGTTTGTGTATCTCAGTATCCAATGTGACCGGACGGTAATATTTTTGTAAGTTGTTATGTAAATAGAATACAAAGCGGTGTATTTATTGTATTTATCAAAATATGCAATGGATTGCTTCATAATTAGGATATTCTTAATTTTATTTTTAAATTGCAAATTTTAATAGTTGTAGTTTTTAGTTGCTTTAAATAGACGCACTAGTAAATAAAACATTGCTCCACTTAGTGTGGCCTTCATCAAAATTACATCGTTCCACATGCTCACAAGCCGAAGGTACGTTTACCCTAATGTGCACTCGTCATCATCGTTTTGTTCTGAATTGGTGACAAAATCTTGCAACCAGTTGTGCAACTGCAGTTTGTGGTCTACTCAACCATAATATACTAGAGATAATAATTATCTACATAAATAATATTATTTTTAAATCTGCACATATAATTAAGTTGTCCGGTGAACTTCGTACCGACCGAGCCAAAGTCCCGTTTGATAGAAAATGGAAAATGTATACCGGAAATATAAATCGAATACGTCCTGTGACATAAGAACTATACTATCTTCGCGTCATTCATACTTCTTTCACAGATTCATTATCGTTTCATACATCCATGTCTTTTTTGAGCAATGTACTCACGTGGTCTTTACGTCTTCCCTTCGCGTGGTATGTAAGTCTTGGTTTACATTGATTCCTTCTACCCTCTACGTTCGCACAACATATATTTTTCATTTATGAACGTCTTTAGGAATGGTTTTGGATGGGCTGATTTTTGTGATCCTTAATTTGATGGATTTATCTATACCCTGAATATCAGAATAACTAAAAAAATTGAAACCAGGTGGTGAGTCTATCGTCGTTTTTCAATTATTCTGTCGTTTTTTTTTGTCGTAAAAGGACAGTGACCGAATCTGGCCTGAGCGCGGACAGCAGTTTTGGAAAGTTATTAAACTTGTAATAATTTTTATTTATTATACAATAAATATTAATGACAATTTGGTTGTAGCCACATATCTGATATTCAAAACGAATTAAAAAAATATTTGTCTTGGCTTACAAACGGATATTATTTTGATTGTCACTCTTGTGTTGCATAAAATAAAAGTAATGACAAGAGTAGGGAGAATTAAAAGTCGAAACTCCTTATTTATTAGTCACTACTATTTCATTTAATAACTGAAACTGTGCTTAATATTTTGTGTAATTATTTTATTGTTTTTTAAAATACTTCTGTATTTTAAAATACACGAGAAGCGCTCGTGGCCCCGCGGTCTCAGTGTTCGGTAAACGATCACTGAGGTACGCAACTTTAACTATGGCTGGTCCTCGGATGGGTGACCACTTGGTGGCATTTACATTTGCGAGCGTTTCCGTGCTTCGGAAGGCACGTTAAGCCGTTGGTACCGGTTGCCAGTAAAATGGCAGTCGTTAAGCCTGGTTGAAGGCCGTATAGGCGGCTTAAAAAATTTCAACAGCAGGTCGCCACAACCTGCGTCTGTCTATTCCAACACGGCAATGGGCTCACCACCTATTACGTGGGACAGGAATGCACACGGTGAAAAGTGGGCATATAATATGCCTCTGCCACCCCTTCGGGGATAAGGCGTGATGGATATTTATTTATTTATTTATTTAAAATACTAAATATGTTTAAATAAATGCATATTTTTATAAAAGATAAACCGTATTGGGTATTCTATTTTTTATCTTCTAGCAACACTGATCAAACCTGTCGTCGAAGTCGAACGACCTTGAATGAATTGTAAACAAATAAACAACACCAAGTGTCTTATTAAAATTTTATTTTCATCTATATAATTATATACCTAGTTCGCGTTTGTATATATCGAGTGTTTTGTATTATAATAACTAATTCAATTTCTCACGACCACTATGGCTTTTTGGGTCCTGTAATAAAGACAATGGCATTTTTTTGTTTGTTGAATCTGTTGTGGTAATGATATTATACACAGAAGTCGTCATAACTCTTGACCTGATGGAAGTGCCGTATGTAATTCTTCAGTGGATTGTACACTGAGTAGTAAGTTTTTAAATTTCAACTAGCTTGTTATAAATGGTCGCTTACTTACTTTTAGTACTTTTAGACCCAGATGCACATGTATATAAGTTATATATGTAAGTTAAGTGTAGATAAACAATGAAAAGTATTATCTAACTTGAGGTACTTTTTTCCTTTTGATTTTTATTGATTTTGAAGGATTTACTTTATTAGGTATGTATTATTAAAGTGACCAACATACATAAACATAGACTAGTTGTGCCTCACTCCTGACTTCCCATTTATAATAATTTATTGAATATAATGTTATTCAATATATTATTGTATTAAACTCTGCCCCCTTTTTGATATTTATAATTACTACTTTATTACTTTTACACAACATAGCTTTCAAACGTTAAAACAATTGTTTTTAATCAGTTCAGTGGGCTAGCCAGTAGCTGCATTACCTGCAGGTGATATATGGCTTGTTGCCATAGATTATTTTGGAGCCTCTTACATTAACATTTACCAACAGGTTTGTTACATATAACTATTTAAGTACTTTTCATTGCCTTTTTTGTTTTAGTTAAGAGCATCTGACAGCACCTGTTATACTTGTTGGGTTTGCCCAATGGGCAAGTTACTTGCAATCTGTAAGGACATAATAATTTTCAAGTCAAATAACAGAACCCAGAAGGAACCATCTTTTTGCCAGATTTGAAGAGAGCCGCTGATACTCTATTACATTGTTTTATCTCCTGAACTGTAACTATGAAGAGAGATATTAAGTTTCTAGGTGACTCAGAGTACATATATAAACAAAGTATATGATATATACTACAGCAATGTTTGATTTGCCAATTCCATTTATAATTTCCCTAAACTTGGTGACAAAAAATAATGCTTTTTTATTTTATTTATTATTGATGTAGTATTTTAAATGCTAAGTTATACTAAATAAAACAACCAGGATCATAATATGGTAAACACATAAGAAATAATGATACATATTTATTGTTGAAATGTGCACAGATAGAACTAGCAAGATTTTGGGCATGATTCCTTTTAGCCGTTAACTGCAGATTATTAAGAGGTAAAAATATAGCAAACAAAATATGTTTTTTACTTATATATGCCATATAAGCAAAAACATATTCCGTCTTATTACAAAACATAGTTTAAAGATAGTACTGGACTTAATACCTGGTTTAATCCCGGTATTAAAAATATCCTTATTACAAAAACAGGTTTTACGCTTAGTCCCGGACTAACTATGGTACTAAAGAAAGTCTCGTGCTACGCCTAGTTTAACTTCGGTACCAAACTGTCAAATGTCACATTGAGGTTATAAGTATTTCATTTTCTCATCTTGAACTATTTACTGCATCGATCGATTTAATGGATTTGCAAGACATGGAGCTGGTGGAAACGTCACGGCAACCGAACAGACATCGTATTCTAATAAATCCACTATTATTAAGTGATAAGGACTTTAGATATAAATACACACAAATATAGACACATTTTTACTTACGTGGGACAAAAATGCATACGGTGAAATGTGGGCGTTTAGTGTTTCTCTGCCTACCCCTTCGGGGATAAAGGCGTGACAAAATGTATGTATGTACATAAAACAGTCAATATCTACAATAGAAAGTGCCTTACTTATTTTATATTTTCTTCCACTCTTTCATTTTTGCTAACTTAACTGGTGTTTTGGTCGACTTATCTTCCAATATTTGAGCAGAGTTGGAAATTAGTTGGCGTAGTATTTCCTAGAAAAGATGTTAGTAATTACCTATCAGGAATGTGTGTGGACTATAATTGGCTTTTTAGACTGAATTAAACTACACAATTATTTACTTTCTCTTCAGGAGTCATATTTTCTCCTCTTTTTCGTTTTTGTTGATCCATGTTATGTGTATGTGAAAGTAAAAAAAAAAACTAACTATCTTCACGCTGTATCCCTGACGGGGTAGTCAGAGAGGACAGATCGCCAGGCTTCGCGATCAATATATACTTCTTTCGCTTCTTCGAGATTCATCAATCGCTTCATACACGCACGTCTGGGTATCCGAGTACTTTTGACCTTTCCGTTTTTGAGCAATCTGCTCACGTGGTCTTCATATGTAAGTCTCGGCCTACCCTGACTCCTTCTACCCTCTACTTTTGAACAATATATATTCTTCGTCAATCGTTTCTCACTCATTTGTTGGGCGTGTCCAAACCAACGGAGCACGCCCTTTTCCAGCTCAACGCTGACACTTTCATTCAAACCTGCCATATTGCGTATCACTTCGTTACGTATTCGGTCGGCCAAGGTAACGCCGCACAATTTTCGAAGTGATCGCATCTCCACCGCATTCAATTTACTTTCATGCATCTGCTGACATACCCAGGTTTCACTACCGTAAAGCAAAGTTGGCACTAGCACTGCGTAAAATATGAAAAATATATAATATATGTCAAAGTACATAAATATAATAGACAACAATTCAAACATATTTTTTACAAAGTTTCGCGGTTTAAACTACCAATTGATTCCATTTCACGCTTGTTGTCGATTTATGTAACATCAAAAAAATAACATTACAAATAATAATATTTACAATAGTTAGTAAATAATACAAATTACAAAATATATTTATTCATATTCATAAAACTCAAAACTATTAATAATAGTTAAAATTCAAAAGTGATTCTTAAACATTGTGGCAAACGGAACTGCGAAAATGAATGAAATAACTATTTCCATTTATTATCTGTAGATAATATTTAAAAACGTAGTGTTACATTCTCTTTGTCATGTAGTTAATACAGTACTAAGTAGTCTGGGTTTAATTCTAGTTTTCTAATATGGACAGGATTTAGTGCTCGTACTAACGTTACTCCCGTAATAAGTTTAGACTAACTAGTCCTGGTTTAAAGCTGGTTTATATGAAGTTTTTGTAATATTTACGGATTTTGTTTATATATGAAAATAACATTGGTAATCTAGACACCATAAAACATTATTATTGTTACAGCATTGTCGGCCAAACACTTATTGGTTGTTTGCTACTATCATGTTTGTGATGTGGTACTTAAGTTGGGTAAGGTATCGTGAAAATATTACTCCTCCAGCTCAATCCTAGACATTGTTTTACTACCATATGAAGATTTTTTTACTAAAAAAACTAACTAACTAACTATCTTCACGCTGTATCCCTGACGGGGTAGTCAGAGAGGACAGATCGCCAGGCTTCGCGATCAATATATACTTCTTTCGCTTCTTCGAGATTCATCAATCGCTTCATACACGCACGTCTGGGTATCCGTGTACTTTTGACCTTTCCGTTTTTGAGCAATCTGCTCACGTGGTCTTCATATGTAAGTCTCGGCCTACCCTGACTCCTTCTACCCTCTACTTTTGAACAATATATATATTCTTCGTCAATCGTTCCTCACTCATTCGTTGGACGTGTCCAAACCAATGGAGCACGCCCTTTTCCAGCTTAACGCTGACACTTTCATTTAAACCTGCCATATTGCGTATCAATTCGTTACGTATTCGGTCGGCCAAGTTTAAGGCACAATTTTCGAAGTGATCGCATCTCCAAAGCATTCAATTTACTTTCATGCATCTGCTGACATACCCAGGTTTCGCTACCGTAAAGCAAAGTTGGCACTAGCACTGCGTTATGAATCGCCATGCATGCTTCTTTTACGATGCTTTGTCGCTTTACTAACTGGGACAAAGCACCGTTAACTTTTTTTCCGGCAGCTACTCGCCGTTCTACATCCGAATCACATCTTCTATCCGCGCTAAACATACTTCCTAAATACACAATTTCATTCACTTGCTCTAGACGTTCCTTGTTTACCCTAATCTCGCATTTAGTTCTTACGTCACCTCTTTCAAATACTAGAACCTTAGTTTTACTTGCATTCAAGCGAAAACCCTTACTTTCACACTCTTCTTTAATATTAGTGACTAATGCCTGAAGGTCGGCTTCTGATGAGGCCATGAGCACTGCATCATCAGCGTACATCAGACAGTTTACTGTAAAGTCACCCAAATTTACACCCATATTAAAATCTATTTTTTTACTAACATTTGAAAATTTAATTGAGAATAAAACATGCAGTTTTTTTTTTAAACTACCTGGCTACAAAAAAATCTAAATCATGGGTTTCTACATAGTTTCAGCTATATAATAGCAGTATTTTTAAGGCGCTACAAAATTTTCCGCGCCGAGGCCAAAATTCCATAGAGAGTGGTGTCTGTCCTTTGGGCGTATTGAGTATGCCTCTGCCACTCTTTCAGTTTTAAATAAAGATGATGATATTTGTTATATGGTGCCCTTTAGCATAGATTAACCTATTATACACTTGTGCTATAGTATCTAAGCACCTGATAAACAAAGGAAACACCCAACCTCGGAAATGAACGTTTGCGGATCACATAAGTTACTAGCTGACCCGCGCAACATCGTTAGCGCCACAAAAAAATGTGATAAATGAAGAACCGCTGTACCGATTTTGTGCAAATAAACATAAACAAACATAAACCATCTACGTAATAGTCCGAACAAAACATTTGGTTAGGATAGGTGAGCCTGTTTTTTGAGGTTTAAAATTACAATGGAGAGTGGCATTGATTTTTAAATATATTGATACATCCCAAGAGTCGAATTCGATATTCGAACGACAATCGCATACGCTACTACTGCACCATCAATAAAAGCATCGGACCCGGTTTCCGAAGTCACGAATTCAAATGCAACAGGTGTTGACGCTTAGATAATATTGAATTATCTGTTACTGGGTCGACCGCTATCTAGGTCGATATCTCCAAGGTCGCAATTGCAAACCTACGATCCGTGTCCGCGCTTACTTTCTTATTTCGTTTTTGAAATCCATCTGATTTGTTAATCGGATCATGCTTATCCGGTTTGACTGACAAAGTATTAACGAAACTAACTATTCTATCTTCACGGGGTAGTCAGAGAGGACAGGTTTAGGTTTCGCGATCCATGTATACTTCTTTCGCTTCCTGCAGATTCATTAATAGCTTTTGATCTTAATTAATTAATTACTGTGAACTGTATTCAATATTATATTGGATAGCCAGATTGCTATTAGTCTTTCAAACTACAGTTCATGCAATTCATTGATATATTTATCAATTAATTCTTATTTTTGCGTTTTCCTGCAGTTGCATTATCCATTCTCTCGATTTTAAAAAGTTCCGATTACGGCGACATTCTGACAACTACACTAATTTTGGGTCTGCCTTTTTCCGAACTACTTTTTGGGTGGCGCATTGCCAGACATTGACTACCGCAAGCCCTACATTTATCATCATGTAATGTTGTAGATCAAGCTTGAGTTTTGAGTGGTTTAAACAGTAATAATTAAGAAAGATATTGTATAAACACATACAGTCACGCCTTTTTCCCTAATGTGGTAGGCAGATAACATACTAAACTACCACATTTGATTTAGTTACTCAGGGATTAGACTGTATTGAAATAGATGGCAGTAGAACGATAATAAAGGAGCGGAAAAGTATTCCACCACACACCCTCGATTCGTCAATCCTAACGCACAACGGTCAAGGATAACCTCTACTAATTGTAACGGAGGAATGACGAACCGAACTCCTCAAGGAAAGGATATAGGATAGGGAAAACGAAACCTTTACTCCAGGTTGTCAAAATTTTTACAATACTCCGCTTTACAATTTTGCGTTAGGATTGACGAATCGAGGGTGTGTCGTGGGATCCCCTCCCCTCCTTAATTTTCGTTTTACGACGGATTTCCACCATGTAACGCCGGATTCAACGTTTAACATGCTTTCTGAAGCACGGAAACGCTCGTAAATGGAGATGCCTCAAACGAACTGTAGCGTAACAAGTTTTACGCAGTTATCGTTTACAGAACACTCCGCTACCGGGGCTTCGTGCTCCACGATTATCGCGTAGTTATTGTATTGATCCGTTTAAATATTTCTGTTATCTACACTAATATTATAAAGAGGAAAACTTTGTTTGTTTGTAATGAATAGGCTCAATAACTACTGGACCGATTTAAAAAAATCTTTTACTATTTTAAAGCTACATTATCCACGAGTAACATAGGCTATATTTTATTTTGGAAAAAAATAGGGTTCCGTAAGATATTTGGGTTTTTCGGACACAAGGTGTAAAAAATCAACCAGAAAAGTTACTTATTTTGCGTACGCTGCCTAAACTATAAAATATAGATCCATAAAATGTTCTAATTAATTGTAGATCTTATAAATATCTACAAAAAAGTCCGCGACACACTATACCTATCTATGTCGAGTGAGGCACAACATCCATTTTTTTATTTAAAAATCTTGATATTTTTGGACTACATTTTAACGCGTATTTTACTCATGCTATTAATCCTTATCAAATAAATTATTTCATCGCTCAGTTTATGTAGATAATATTTACATATTTCGACCAGGCCGTGCGGGCGTAGGTAGGTACTGGAGAGCGAAGAAGTAATCAACGAATTCGGAAAATCTTCATACATTATTGTGAAATTAATAAACGACGGGATTAAATGGGTGCCATGGGGTTCGAAGTATGTCACGGGCGAAGCCGGGCGGGACAGCTAGTAAATTTTAAAGATAAAAATTTTACAGTCACGAGCTGGACTCGAACCAGCGTCTTCTGGTTCAACGCACCAGACGCGTTTACTACACCACCGTGAGCTGCTCGAATCTGACGAATTAATCCACCTCTTTACGCCTTAGGGCGACGTAAATTTTTAGAAAAGGTAAGCATACTAATTGCTTTTCAAAATTGATTCTAATTTCTGTTGTAATAATTTCTTTTAAATGGGACTTCAATAGTTTTTACATCCTGTATTGAGTATACCTTCTTATCATAAATTATGTCATCACTCATTATGACTCAATTAGCCATTACGTGATCTGCGACAGTGACGATATATTATTTAAAGTAGGTATTTATTTTAAATACATAATACAAATATGTGCGAGGTGGTCTATATTTATTCTGTGGTATGGTGACTATAACTCATCGGTATTAGGAGAACCATCGCTGTCTTGTGAGTATATGTATTATCTATCTACACTTCTAAACTAAAATATAAAGCTGAGGAGTTTGTTTGGTTTAATGCGCTAATCTCAGAAATTACTGGAAGGATTTAAAAAAAAAATTGTGTTGGATAGCCCATTAATCGAGGAAGGCTATATAAAGGCTATATAATATCACGCTATTACTCAGGAGAGCAGAGCAGTAATCATAAATGTCAACAAATCTGGCATTTTTTTATAAATCATTGTAGAATTGATAGCGACTGGATTAAATAGGTGCGACGCTGACGGGAGTTAAGTGTGTTCACGGGCGAAGCTGTGGGGGTCTGCTAGTGTTTAATATTTGTGTTTGATTATCATCCTGATTTTAATGAAATTCCTGCTCTACCTTTGGTTCTGGTAGCAAGTAGCTTGGGTCTCGGATATCTTGTGGGGGATTTTACAACTTAAAGTAAGTTTTACTTTCTTTACTGCTTCCATTAGCCCTGCAGGTTGAGTTAGCGGCCCTCAATCACGGGTCGTCGTTTTTGCTTACCATCAGGCGAACCATTTCTATGAGCCAAATATAAAAAAAAACATTTTTCAAATGCTTCTGATGCAATCACTGGTAACATCATCGTTTGTTAAAAATTAGTGCTACTTTTTCCAATTAATCCATAGAGTGAGTACAATATCGCATTAATGTATGAAAATAGTTGTTAGCAACATTCATTGTTATCGTAGTTGTTAAATGGCGCGATAGATGACTCTAATTTTACTCTGAAAGATGATAACGTAGTTAATAAATTCGACTGGTTTCGGTGTAGCTCTAAGCAAACTTTGACATTAAATGTCAAAGGTCACGGGATAAGTCATGTCCCGAACCAAGTAAAAAATTTTGTTCAATTTTTTTTTTGCTTTTTTGTACTTATGTTATGTTGTATTTATGTTAGCATTTGGTTGATTATTATGAACAAGACAATCAAGGATGAATTATTAAAGTTTTTACCATATCGGTAGAATGAACGAACGAAATTCACCCTAATTACCTTTCTCTTTCATTACATAACACTGTGAAACTTTCATTTTGGCTATTTCTAAGCGTCTCACATTCTCCATCATTATAATAATATTAAGATTTCGACATCAGTGCAAATTTATATTTAGACATTTTTTCTCTATTATCAAGGGCATATTGCACAATTTTGTGAGAAACTTAACCTTCTGTAAATCCGTATGCTGTCAGTGTGCGATTGTGTATTAGTAAAGAGTTATGATGATTTTTGAGAATTTTAATTGTGTAGGTACTTAATTGTGCGTTTTGTAAAATTTTGAGGCTAACAAAATTTAATTGTGAAACTAACTAACTAAACTAACTATCTTCACGCTGTATCCCTGACGGGGTAGTCAGAGAGGACAGATCGCCAGGCTTCGCGATCCATGCATACTTCTTTCGCTTCTTCGAGATTCATCAATCGCTTCATACACGCACGTCTGGGTATCCGAGTACTTTTGACCTTTCCGTTTTTGAGCAATCTGCTCACGTGGTCTTCATATGTAAGTCTCGGCCTTCCCTGACTCCTTCTACCCTCTACTTTTGAACAATATATATTCTTCGTCAATCGTTCCTCACTCATTCGTTGGACGTGTCCAAACCAACGGAGCACGCCCTTTTCCAGCTTAACGCTGACACTTTCATTCAAACCTGCCATATTGCGTATCACTTCGTTACGTATTCGGTCGGCCAAGGTAACGCCGCACAATTTTCGAAGTGATCGCATCTCCACAGCATTCAATTTACTTTCATGCATCTGCTGACATACCCAGGTTTCACTACCGTAAAGCAAAGTTGGCACTAGCACTGCGTTATGAATCGCCATTCGTGCTTCTTTTACGATGCTTTGTCGCTTTACTAACTGGGACAAAGCACCGTTAACTTTGTTTCCGGCAGCTACTCGCCGTTCTACATCCGAATCACATCTTCCATCCGCGCTAAACATACTTCCTAAATACACAATTTCATTCACTTGCTCTAGACGTTCCTGGTTTACCCTAATCTCGCATTTAGTTCTTACGTCACCTCTTTCAAATACTAGAACCTTAGTTTTACTTGCATTCATGCGGAGACCCTTACTTTCACACCCCTCTTTCATATTAGTGACTAATGCCTGTAGGTCGGCTTCTGATGAGGCCATGAGCACCGCATCATCAGCGTACAGCAGACAGTTTACTGTAAAGTCACCCAAATTCACACCCATATTAAAATCTTTCAACTTCTGCAGGCAACTGTCCAGATACACTATGAACAGCCAGGCGGACATGACACATCCCTGTTTGACGCCTGTACAGACATCAAAAAGAGGTGACACATCCCCCCCTACTCGCACGCAAGCCTTACAGTCCCTATAAAGCGACTGTATTGCCCGCAGTAGCGAGCCGTCCACACCATATCCTGGCAGCAAGTCCCACAGCGTTTCTCTCACAACGTTATCAAATGCTTTCTCTAGATCCACAAAAGCGCAGAAAACCTTCTGGCTAAGAGCCAGAAACTTTTCCGCGATCATGCGGAGAGAAAACACTTGATCCATGCAACCTCTTCCACGTCGGAATCCGCATTGAGCCTCCCATAAATACCTTTCAGACTTTTCTTGCATTCGTGCCGTTATAACCTTTGCATACACCTTACTAGCTAAGCTGACCAAGCTGATCGCCCTGTAGCTGGAGCAGTTTAGGCGCGAGCCTTTCCCTTTGTAAAGAGGTACTACAACTGCTACTCGCCAGTCATCTGGGACCTCACCCGTCCGCCAGCACAAGTTGCATAACAGACATAGTGTGTCCCAGACACGCGACCCACCGTACTTGATCATCTCAGCAGTAACTCTGTCTTTTCCCGCAGCCTTACCACATTTCATACTTCTTGTCGCTTGTTCTATTTCTTTCATACTAATGACTTCAATGACATCGGGATCCGGAGCATCGAAGTGAGCTCCACTTCCCGATGTGGCATCTCTGTCTTTTCTTGCATACATCTTTCCATAATATTCACTCCATCTCTGCAGGACGTCACTTTGGTCTGTTAGGACGTCATTGTTAACACTAAGCACTTTATTCATACTGCAGATTGCCGAACAACTCCGGGTCTTGCCTACCTCTTTCCAGAAGAGCTTGGCATTATCCCGGAAATTGGACGACAACCTTTCATCCGCTTTCATTCTGCACCTTTCACGAGCTTCTTCTATCAGTGCCTTCGTGTTAACTTTCTGCAGCTTGTATCTCTCTTTCATATTAAAATCATTCCGCGAGGCTAAGTAGTCTAGCCATGCTTTCTTCTTCATTCGAACTGCTTCTTTCACTTCCTCATTCCACCATGCATCACGCTTATTACTACTGCCTCTTTTCGTTTCTCCACACACTTCCACAGCGGCATTTATCATACTGTCCCTAAGGTTCTGCCATACACTTTCCACATTCTCACTGCTTACATTGACGTCGCCAAGCTTTTCGGCTACCCTTTCATTATATTTATCCCTAATGGATGCATCCTGCAGCTTCCAGCTTTTGATGCTATAAGTCGGCCCAGGTTCAGGACACTATAATTATAATCAGTACAAAGGTTTTTTTAATTTTGTGGTTTCTTCATCATACAACTAAAAAAATCAGTTTCTGGGGGCTACCACCATTTCTTAAAATAACATAATTTGAATATTTTTACTTTCACAGTGTGAATCGGACCGTGTTGACTTCCGTTAGGATATTTTGAATACAAAATCAGAAGACTAATATCCTGTAATAGACGCCTACTGTCCGAAGTACATAATATTCAAATGATATCGCTTAGTGAGACGGTAGTATCCGACCAGCACTCGTTGTTTTAGAATTCTAAACCTTTTTTTATAAAAACTCTGTAAAACGGCTCAGTCTCATAGTACGCATCTATTTCTCAGGAAACTAACGGTTTTCGGCATTCGATTCAGGACAAGATGAAAGGCGAAATTGAAATTTCTTCCGCAGAGGTCAACTTAAATCATTCCTTCGTCACGATAGTGATGAGCGCGTTACTTGTTTAAGTCTATTGTAATGCCATGATACTTTTACAAGCTTTCTATTAAATCTTGAACTAAAAGACTCTTACTGTTCCACTTATTTATTATTTAAACTTGACCGGTTTCGCCTTACGGCATTTTCAAAGGTTAGCACATATTTTATACTTTCTATTAAATAGTCCTGTATGTATGTTTGTTCTGATGAAAACTTGCAACTCAATTTTGAATCAGACGTCTTAATTAGATAGAGCTGAAATTTTGTATTCACGTTTAGTTTGGATGACACGGCATGGTTAGCTTTGTGACGTCATTCTAAATACAACATGGTGCAACACCTAAGATGGTGGACTAATTTATCTTAAATGTTTTATCGAATTGTGTTGTATCTAAATTACTTACAATATGGGTATCAAATGAAAGGGCTTGCTTAGAATAACTTGAAAAATCGCAAGTCACTCTAAATTCAATATGACCGACTAAGTTTTTATGCTTTCCAAATATATTGGAAGAGAACTTTTCCCTGTTTTTCCGATTTCTATGATGCTTTACTATAATATGGGCATGAAATGAAAAGTCTTGCTGAGAATTATTCTTTCTAGCCCATTTAAATAAAATCGCGCTGTTTAAGTGTTTTGTACTTATCAGCTACCTTCATGGTGGAGTCATATAATCGTAATTATGACAATTGTGTAACGTTTAAAATATGATAAATAAACCTCGAACGAAGTATAAGGTTATACCGTAATTACCTAAATCTATGGAGTACAAAGATATGCTGGAAAAGTACTGCTTGTTAGCCTTCTGTAGATTCACCGCGTAGGGGATGAGTCGTGCGCGGGGTAGGCGAACACAAAGAACTAATATTGTGATTCTTAACGTCACCCAAGCAACAAAGCTGGTAAAAAGCAACTCCTTGGATTGTGATTGTGACACTATTCCCTCTACTTTATCAGATTTGGTAAGATTCTATCAACCCTACATTGTATACTCTCTCCAGTCCAGAAAGGAGTACCTCACTGAAATTCTCGGTAATTTCAGATTCTTGTATTTACTATCTTCACGCTGTATCCCTGACGGGGTAGTCAGAGAGGACTATCTTTCGCTTCTTCAAGATTCATCAATCGCTTCATACACGCACGTCTGGGTATCCGAGTGCTTTTGACCTTTCCGTTTTTGAGCAATCTGCTCACGTGGTCTTCATATGTAAGTCTCGGCCTACCCTGACTCCTTCTACCCTCTACTTTTGAACAATATATATTCTTCGTCAATCGTTCCTCACTCGTTCGTTGGACGTGTCCAAACCAACGGAGCACGCCCTTTTCCAGCTTAACGCTGACACTTTCATTCAAACCTGCCATATTGCGTATCACTTCGTTACGTATTCGGTCGGCCAAGGTAACAATTTTCGAAGTGATCGCATCTCCACAGCATTCAATTTACTTTCATGCATCTGCTGACATACCCAGGTTTCACTACCGTAAAGCAAAGTTGGCACTAGCACTGCGTTATGAATCGCCATGCGTGCTTCTTTTACGATGCTTTGTCGCTTTACTAACTGGGACAAAGCACCGTTAACTTTGTTTCCGGCAGCTACTCGCCGTTCTACATCCGAATCACATCTTCCATCCGCGCTAAACATACTTCCTAAATACACAATTTCATTCACTTGCTCTAGACTTGTTCTTGTATTTTACCATATATTTTTATTAACTCGTTTTCCGATGAGTTATATAAGTGCTTACGTATGTGAAATGAAAAAAAAAAGAGAAAGGAAGAAAACGAAGAAATAAAAAACAAAAAAAGGCATCAGCTAGTTGAAAATAAGACGCAATGTATTTATTATTACCACAATTTTATTGATATTATTTATGAATATGAGTCTGGCTTTGACAATGTCCGTATGACTCATCCTGCTGTTTTTGCAATAAAAATATGCCTAATTATTTAGTACAAAAAAATTGACTTAGTGCGTAGTCCGCATAAACTCTAAAATGACTTGAGACTGAGTTTCTTTTTTAAGATTTTTCCTAAATTGAGAAAAGACGAAATGAGAAAAGTAATTCAGAAGTTAACATAGAATAGTTTATTTTCTCTGAACCAATCATTGCACTATACTGTATTTAGTAATATTACTTTAATGAATCCAATGCTTATATTCTGCGGAATGCCATTGTAAAAATATCAAGCTTTATTCAATAAAAGTACTCAGGTCTGTTTCTTCTAAGACACCTGAAAACAGAATAGCCCTTAGGCTCGTCTACGAGACCGTACATACTTTTTGAGATTCCGCGACGAATCGTGCGTTTTCTGCGGCGTTCCTTTACTCTCTGATGTTTAGTTAATAGGTGGTCTTGCGCTGCCAAACCACTTGAGTACGTTAATTTGATTAGCAACACAATGTCGATTTCACGATTACTTGTTTGGGGAGCAAACTCTATAACATAGACGTAGTGCAAACAACGTGTGCCTGTTAAAATATTCGTCGTTTTGCGCAATATCAAACATCGGCGTTGTACAAGGTCCTAGTAAATTATTGAGTATTATGAAACGAGACATCATACCTGTTAATGTTTTATTTTCAAGGCTTTATACGTACTGCACGCTGCATTTTGCGTACTATTTTACGATATAGCCTTCACGGACATGTGCACAACGGCTTGCCATAGTTTTATCACACAGTCAGTTGTGTTGTACAAGATAAGCAAACTTGAATTTTTGATTGAGAGAGCGCAGAAAGTCGTTTACAAAAACTGTCAAAATTTCTGCAGCATTTTCTGTCCTGACCGTGAATGTTTTAAAGATATTTGAAGTTAGCCTTTCAGCTGAAGTGTCTAGCAGTGTGTTATCCAGTAACCACGCGCTCTATTTAACCAGAGCTGTGATGTAGATGTTTGATTCCCAGAAGCTTTCGAGTCTATGATCCTATGATCTCACCAATATCTCCGTGGGCGAACCTGACACAGTAGGTAGAGTCCGGTACTCTCAACGGGCGGAGTTTAATAACAACAAAGCAAAAAACAAACGGACGATAGCCTCTGGACAATGCTAGTTGAACAGAACTTTATAAGTTTTATAAGTTCTGGGCTCTAAATATCATCGCATCCACTTTATTTGAGGCGGAAGTAAGACAGTTACCGATTTAGATCCGTTTAATATCTCTTTACATCTAAAAATATAAGTATGTTTTGGAACACTTGTTATCAAATAAATAGAACGATGCTTCCGCTATCGTCAATGCTACTCGGTGTACTTTTCCACAAAATATGGTTTTGAAACCAACATACAGCCTTCTCGTGCAGGAATCATTAAGGGAAAGAACCTATTAACGTTCTCCCGGGGAAATCGCAAAAGTCGACTTAGATTTTTGCGATTTGCTTTTAATGTATCAGATACTAGACCTAACTGACACCTGCTGAAATGAAATTTATTTCATCAAGATGCTCGCCACTGGTTACTAAGGGACACATTCAGATGGAGTTTCATATTTTATGATTTGGATAACACGGCTCCGGGAAGATGAATTGAAAATGAACTTCGAAATTAGGCTATCCATCAGCACGTATATTCGTCAAAAATCCAATGGAGCAGACAAGTTCTGCGAGTAGAAGCAACTGCAAACGTAAGGTTGGACGTCAGATAGACTGACGACCTGGAAAGGTCGTGGGGAAAGATGCGGTAACCGCAGGAGATGTCATGGCTAAAATTGGCTACGAGAGGCTACGTCCAGTATTGTACTGCGATAGACTAAGTTTCTGACATAATCACCCTGTTAACAGGATAGACTGCATTTTCCCGAAGGAATAGACAGATATCTACTACACCATCATCATCATCATAAAATGTACCTACTCCCACATAATAGGTGACGAGCCTTCTGCCATGCAAATGAACTGAACGATTATGTATATGATTTTAAAACAAATTACCTAAATGCTTTTTATGACACACTCTAAGTACAATTAGTTAGCGTTACCGAATCAAATTTAACGTAGTACGTGTAGTTGTACAATATTATAGTTTTTCTTTTACCAATGCAAACAAGGATGTTTGATCGTTTTCCGTGCGTGTGAGCGGATTTTTCTATTGCCGTGTATATTATGTGCGTTGCGTGTTAAATTTTATCTAGTGTGTACGTAAATTCGTTGTTTGCTAACTTACTGATGCCCTCTAAAGTGGCTATTAATGCTATTTATTATTAACTATGTGACCCCGACGGCTTCGCCCGTAACATACTTTGATATCCCGTCGCACCTATTTTATCCCGCCGCTTATAAATTTTACAATAATGCATATAAATTTGCCCGATTTGTCGACATTTATGACTACAGCTCCCCTCTCCAGGGTAGGAGGGTGATATATATCATTTAGCCTTCCTCGATAAATGGGCTTTCTAACACAAAAATAATTTTTCAATACAACCAATAATTAAAATTAAAGTAGGAATTAACCTAGTTCCTGAGATTAGCGCGTTCAACCAAACAAACAAACAAACAAACTCTTCAGCTTTATAATATTAGTATTGATATGAAGCGGTATGTACCTAACATGTAACCTATTTATCTTTAAGTCATGCTACTGCTACAAACTTGACGAATCCTCATTCGTCAAGTCTGGCCGGTTTAACGTAACAAACCAGAGTCTACTTAAATACTAGACCGTATGATTCGCTTGGTTGTACTATATAATTTATGGGTGCGTCAACAAGACACCCACATTCGTATAGCCGGTCATTCGGCCGTATCCGCGTGTAAAGACAAGTCAGTTGGCGGACTTGGCGAGCCGCGGTCGGTGTACGCCGCGCCGCAAACTGCTTCACCTATCCGAACGCGAATTTAAAATAAACGCACAGTGTTGCTTACGTTATTTTATAACTGTGATTTATGTGTGAAAGTGATCTATTCTTATGTGATATTATAGGTATGTGATTTTTTGTTTACTAAACTTTGAAATCAGTGCCAATGCCCTCTAGTTTTACCTTATAATTAGTAATATATAAAAGTATTCAATATTTCGCATCTGACCGTTATGTATTTTATGGTCTTGGTGAAGACTATAAAGTTGCGTTGTTTATATTCTATTATAGTTTATTTTATTTGTTATTGTATAACCGATTGTGTAAAGTCACATTGGCAATACTTTATTTAGTACTTAATACATCCGTTGTAAAATATTTCTGTATCTCTTCAAAAAAGGTTCTGTCAATTTCAATTGTCATCTCCCAAGTCTTTTACATTTTCGATTTAGAAAGTTTAGGAGACAGTTTCTTTTTGGATAATTATATAGTTGACTGACGGTTAACCAAACACTTTTGTTATGGTTTTTATGAAACACAAATGCTTTATTTCTTTGAAAAATAAATTACTATATACTAACGATTTCATTAAATAATCTCAAGTAAAAGTTCAGACAGACATTTCTCCAGAGATTATGTATAAAATATTTCTAAAACCGGTGTTCGGAGATTTCTAAATGTGCTTTCACTAGATAATTATATGACCATGCGTGATATTGAACAATTATGGTCATAGTAAACGTATAATATCGTTATTTATTTTATGGTTACGGTTTACATTTGAGACGCCCGGGATCCGCTTTCCTTCATTTTCTCCTTCACTTCGCATGGTCGTCGGCATCTCCTGTAGTGAGACCATTGAAACGCATGTCATCCCTTCCCTTACGACGTCAATCCAGCGCTTTTTGGGTCTTTCCCTAATCAACCTTTTTTATTTACTGGTAAATCTCTAAGGTCTCCAGAAGGTTGTTGTAAAAGTGTCCTTGAAATGACCGTGGAAGTCGCTTCTTATTTCAAACTCTGAAGTCTAAATCAATTTTTGTTGTTGTTTAGATGCCGCTGTAGGGCAAACTCGTTTCATATCGGTCTGCTATCGATATCAGTAAAAGTAGATAAAATATGGCCGATATTTTTAGTATCTGTAGGTCAGTTCTCATCATGACATTGACGTTTTTATTTAGTTTTTATGCTCATGCCTGTGAAGTAAGTATCTGTACCATAATATGAATGAATCTATAGTTATATTTTCGACTCTGGAGCTATTAGAATACGGGAATTTCTTCAATTTGTAATTTTTATTCGCCAAGTCCATTTGAACATTGAAGTTATCAGGCAATTTATAAATATAGGTAAAAGTGTCTCATAAATAAAACAATACACATTAACAAGTCATCAGTTACCAGGTAGGTTTTGGAATCAACTAGGAACACACTTAGATAAAGAAGAAGTCAAATTATTGTTTAAATTATTTATGTGACAATCAATCTCTTAAAAGCATATTCGCATTGTAAGATCGCCTTAAAAAATAACGATTTTTACTTTGTGATCATTTAAGTTAACGGGTTTGAGAGTATATATCACTAGGTGAGCCCCGCGGCTTCGCCCTTGACATACTTCGAACTCCCGTCGCACCTATTTAATCCCGTCTACAAGTATGTATGAAATATTGCCCGATTTGTCGACATATGATTACTGCTCCGCTCTCCACGATAGTAGCCTATAGCCTTCCTCGATAAATGGCCTAACCAATACAAAAAGATTTTTTTTCAAATCCAACCAGTAGTTCCTGAGATTAGCGCGTTCAACCAAACAAACTCATCAGCTTTATATATATATTAGTATAGACGAATTAATCATTTATTTCAATACATGAGGCTTATTTATATATTAGAATTATATCTTCTATCCTATATAATATTAAAATGCGAAAGTTTGTAAGAATGGATGTTTGTTACTCTTTCACGCAAAATCTACTGAATGGTTTTTGATGAAACTTTACAATAATATAGCACATCTGAATAACACATTGGCTACTTTTTATCCCGGCAACAAGTTCCTGTTGGACACGGGCACTGGAAAACTTAAACACTCTTGCGGAACAGCGGGCGTCAACTAGTCTTCTATATTAATGACCACTTTCTTACTATTAGTGGTGGTTTATTTTCTACCATTAACAACCCTATATATCATGACGTTTTCTAAGCTATTTAATTGCATAACCCTTTTTTGTAAACATTTGCCATGTAAAACAATGAGCTATTCTCATTATTCATCTAATTCCGACAGGTACACACCTTTTTTTTTTTTAACGTGTGGAAATCCTCATGGATGCTATGCCGGACTCTTACCGACTAAAACCACACGGCGCCCTTCCATTTGTCTATCTTAGCTTAGATAATACATCATCATATTGAATATAACAATAAATCAACGCAATAAATATAAAATACTCGGTACGTCTGGGTAAGACGTGCATTTATGAAGCGATTAATGAATCTACAGGAAGCGAAAGAAGTATGTATGTGTGAGTCATGCATATCGTGAAACCTGGCGATCTGTCCTCTCTGACAACGCCGTCAGGGATACAGCGTGTAAATAGTTAATTAGTTTTTTAGTTCACAAATAAACGGTAATAATCGTTGATTTCGAATAATCATATCAATTTCTTTGCATTTAGAACAATAATCAAACCAAGTCACATTTTCGCACTCTACCGCTGGACGTAGACAAAAAATAAAATCATACGTTTTTATTGGAAAATTTATCACCTAATAGTTACATGGAACCATTATCGTTATTATTAACTGGAGGTGGCATATAATCATCATATCATCAGGTATGCTTGTCTGCCTCAGTGGTATAAAAAAATAAAAACAAAAATAAATATATAAAAAATATAGGTGTGTACCAGAGTAAACAGGTAAGAAGTGAACATAAAATAAAAAAACCATAAAAATATCTTTATTTTGCATACACCATTTTAACGGCGCTTACGAAATGTCATACACTATTTAAAATATTTAAAGTGACCAGTGAAACTTCTCAATTTCATGCGTCAATAAAGAAGATTCACTTATAATAAAGAAGTGTCAATTCAAAACAACATGGCCCGTAACCGAAAAACGTGACGATTTATTTCAACAGCTATAAAATTTATCTCAATGTCGATAAAGTTTCATTAAAAAAAAGGGATTTTTTTAGCGCTAGTATACCCGTTCCCTTAGTGTTTGTAAACGACCACTGCGTTAAGCATCTTTCGCTATGGTTGATCCTCAGATAAGTAACCGCTTATAAGCATTTTTATTTACGAGCGTTTCCGTGCTTAAAAAAGGACGTGAAGCCGTTGGTCCATCCCGCTTGCCAGTCGTAAAGCCACATTATAGTGCAGCTTGAAAAAATTAAACAGCAGGCCACCCCAACCGGCTCCTATCCATTTTAACACGAGAATGGGCTCACCACCTGTTACGTAGGACAAAAATGCTGACGGTCAAATAAGTGCGAACAGTATCTACTGGCCCATTTCGGGGATAAAGGCATAACTGATATGTGCAGATTATTTATTTATTACATAAATAAAGGCTATAATTTCATTTCTAAATACATTAATAATTTGAATCATTAATTATTTTATAATTTAATTAGGTGTGTTACGGTGTATGTGTGGTAAACTGTGTAATATCAAAATTAAGTAATATGCAATAATCATAGTTTTAAATTTTAATATTTCTACATAGTATGTGAGTCGGTGACATTACTTACTGATGTATAATTAAATAGGTACATAATTTTGTACCTTTAGTTCTACTAAGGAATTTGTCATGTCCTCATGGATACATACATGATGCCAACCTCTGTTCTCAGAGGGACGTCGAAGACGGCTGGAAACGGGCATAGACTAATCTCCTCCTCCTCCAGATCGTGGGGGCAGTGCACATCTAGCTCCCCGAGAAAAGCCTCATAATGGGGCATTCCCTTAGCCGGTTCGCCGTGAATAGCCCACAGGCCTAACTTGAGACCCGGTTCGGAAGAGGCCGAATACCAGTTTAGTGGGTAAGACAGCCCCTAGAGTCGGGAGTCCCACACACCACGGCTGTCTTGAGATATTTGACCGCTTCGAGGTATTTCCATTTACAAGCATTTCCGTGCATCGCATTGCACATTAGCCTTTATTCTGGATGCCAGTAATATGGCAGTCGTTAGTAAAATAGGCATGAAAATTTTCAATAGCGGGTAGCTAAAGTTTGCGCCTCTCCATTTCAACGCGGTAATAGGGTATTATATATGTATACCACCTATTACGTGGGACAAAATACCAATGGTGAAATGTGGGCGTATACTTATACCTCCGCCTACTCCTTCGTGGATAAACGCGTAACAATATGTATTGAATTATAGTTGAATATACACAGTCAATCCTCACGCGTTCACGCGTGTTTTTATTGTGGTAGAACTGCTAGATATGACTGTTCTTTCCACTTAGGCATTATACTGAACTTCCACTTTCATGAGTAGAAGTTAGCTATGCCTATGCCAAAGTGGATAGATGCTCAAATCTTATAGGGGTAAAGCCTTGGTCTTGATCTTGCTACAATTAGGCAGTCTTAGTCATGGTCTTGCGAAATTCAAGAACAAGACCAAGACTGATGAACACGTTGGGAACACTAGTCACTATATGTAGGACAACATATTTACTAAGTTAAAAATGCTACTCGTGCCCTAAAGTCGTATAACTCAATGGCCCTGGTCAGTCGTTAACATGACGCTGAACATGTTGTGTTTCCATTTTGCGGAACTAAAAGGAACAGAGTATGTTTTATAGTGTAAGAGTTATGTTTCGACTAGATGAAACTGTACCAGTTTGTCGTTTAAAGTATTATACTCATCTTATTTTTTTTGTCATCTTCTTAAACACACATAGTTTCACTTACGAAATTGCTTTTTTGAGCACCAATTTTAATTTAATATCCTGGTCCTGTTTTCTTGTTCTTGAAACATTTTGTCTTTGTATAAGCTTTTAGACGTCTAAACCCTAAAGTTTTGAAAAGTCTTATAAAAAGTCTCAGTCTGTCCGTGCGTATGTATATATCTGTATCCATAAGAGACAGAGACAAGCGGCATTCGATTCAGGTCACCATGAATACGAGCTTAGGCGATTTTGAACTCTACTACTTTCGGTTTTGAAATTTGGTTTCGATTTAGAAGTAGTCTGATTCCTTCGCTACGATAGTGAAGGGTGCGTTACTTGTTTATTGACTTGCTACGAGTATGTATGTATATTCGTTCGGATGGAAACTTGCAACTCAATTTTAAAGCAGATATCTTCAACCGATTGAGATGTAATTTTGTATACACGTTTAGTTTGGATGGTTAACTTTGTGACGTCGTTCTAAATCGATTACGGATCACCCAGGACTAGTTATTTTTAATGTTTACTGGAAATAACTCAAAAAAATAAGTTTCATCCCTCTAAATTCAATATGGCAGATTGCTAAAGATTTAGGTTTTTGATGGTTATTTTAGAGGTTTAATCATCTTTCAGGTGGATTTTCCCAATATGGGTATTAACTGAAATGATTTGCTGATAATTATTCTTTTGTAGAGAGAGCATTTTAACTATTGATTTATTTTTAGTAAAATATATAAATATTTTGCCAATTATTCACTAACGAGTTATGTTGAAAAGTAAGGCATAAATATATTAGGTTTATAAATAATATTATTAATTCATAAACATACATACAGCTAATTTTATTTTAATAATCTCATAAATAATATCGAAATTATCATTGACCTACTGTTTATTTCACAAAGTATTGCACCCGCCACCCAGTGAAGTTCAAACTTATTACACAATTTACAATCAAATTAGCATGGTGATTATTGATTTTACAATGCCTATCAAAACTGCGTCAATCGTTTAATCTGTGTCTTCATTTATAAATCAAACACTTTAAAGTAGGTTATGCAACGTTGTCGAAAATTAGGTAATAATACCTAAAATAAGTAGTAATATCTGTTATTATATGTTCTGTGATTTAATCGATTATGATTGTGAGAGTAGTGTGACTTTACACCATTTTGACTGCCTTGGTGGCGTAAGTAGTAGTGTTTGCGACTGTCACGCTTAGCTCCCAGGTTCCATTCCCATATGTTTGTTTCGGAGTTTAGATGTTTCATGTATAATATGTATGTATTTAGTAATATATAAGTATGTGTTTATTAGTTGTCTTGATCCTAATACCACAAACGTATATTTGCTTACTTTAGGCTAGATGGCGCTGTGTAGAAAAAATGTCTCACCATTAAAATATGATGTGATCGCGTAATATATAACAAAACTTTTTAAATAATATTTCAATCGAAAAACCATTCTAATTTATTTATGAATCATTTTTATATAAGAAATAAAGAAACACAACAAATATTTATAAACAAGTCATTATAATAGTGTATAGATATTTACATTATAACAATTATGTGTTTATTTTAAAACTATTTCCGTGAGAATGTTAAACATATGAAATTTTTATTTCGTCATAATCATTTGTTGAATATCATCCACTTGTATGTGTGGCTATCTTCAACTCTCAATTAATACATAGTTGCACATAGTTGCTACTTTCTATTTCAACTGGCCCACAATCTTCTCGGTTTTCCTGTCTTTCTTCTAGTCTATTAATTTATTTATTGAAATATAAAGCAGTTCAGTTGGTAGAGCGGTGGACTGTAGATGGTTATAAATTGGAATTCATAGGTCGCTGGTTCAGATCCGGCTCGAAGGAACTCTTTTTGTGTATTTAACAACCATATTCAAATTATAAATACCTATAGTGCTTTTTAACCCGATTAGTACTTTTATTCTTAAAGTAATTGGGTTTCACCATAGTACCCATCCAAAAATGTCTAACGCGCCAAAATATGTTTTCACTTCAGACGGAACGCCCGGAGTGCAACCCGTATTTTTTTTATATTAAAAGCGAAACAGATTACAACATTTACAATACAGAACATTAAAACACATGATGCAGATCTGAATGGTAATCCAAATATTTGTGTTCTTTGAGAACTTAGTAATAAACCTACAACACATCAACTAAAACGAGAACTATAGGGCAACAGACCTTGGGAATTCATATGTTATTTATTTAATTTTTATTCCATAATAATAATAATATAATTAAACAATGTGTTATTGATAATTTTACTGATAATTCTAACTACTGGGCGTGGGATAACGGACACCTTGACTTGTCCAATGAATGCTGTTATGTTAGGAGTAAATATATCAAGAGAAGCAATTTTTTTAGCAAAATCATTATACTGTCGAGCCATCCTAACAATAGGGTTAAAATACGATGTTGTTTTTATGTATGCAAAAAGATTCGTCCGATTAGACCTTCGCGCGCTGTATCTGTGTTAAAAATCACCTGAGAGACCAAATAAGGAGTACCAAGTACAGAGTGAACTATTTTATCGAGATAAAGGTAGTCGATGTACTCTTGACGGTAGTGATAGAAATTAATGCTATTTTTTATTAAAAAATTAATGCTAATGGAGTCTTAGCAATTAAATATGACTGCTAATGCTAATAATTCCTACACTACTCGACGTGTCTCCAACTTCTGAATTTAACCCTTTTTTCAAGATGGCGGAAAACCCATCAGGTTATTTTGGTCGACAATTTGAACTTAAGCTTTTCTAGCCTCCCCCCACGTAATATCCAAAATTCGGCTTTCTCGATTTATTTGCATTTCTAACCGGATTTTTCCGACGTAATGACTGGACTATTATTACTTTACTTCTAATTTTTATTTTCCACATGAGAAAATGTAAATAAAAATCGACATCTCCAAGATTTTCTATCTCTTTTGGTGGTACATGGTGTCACGCCCATACTTTGTTACATTTGTTATACTAGATATATTTTTAATTTTATTATAGTCTATTATGTATCAATTTTGTACAAACAGTACTTTATAGTTTAACAAATGTGTATAAATCATTCTGACACTATAATTTCTTTTTCATGCAATCATGTAAAAAGAAGAAACAATAAAATAAATAACCAAAGGACCGATAACAAATTCCATGACTAAAAATACCAACTGCCAAAAGTTGTTGACCCGGAGAACCAAGACTTTTGAAGGTCGTGCTGGTCATTTTGTAGTTTGTAGTGCAGCCTTCCATAATATTTTAAGTCGTTATCTATTAGACCTAGCTAGAATAATGAATATGATACTTATATTTAATTTGCTATATGATCTTGACCGACATTAGTGTAGGCACGCAATTTTTTGTTAGTAGCTAATAAATCCTACCAATATGATAAACGCGAAAGTTTGTAAGTATGGATGTTTGTTACTCTTTCACGCAATACCTACTGAATGGATTTTGATGAAAATTTACAATAATATAGCTTACACATCAGAATAACACATAGGCAACTTTTATCCCGGGAACAAGTTCCTGTGGGAAACGGGAACGGGAAAACTTCACCACGCGTGCGGAGCCGTTGGCGTTAACTAGTATTCAATTTCAGCAGATAATTTAAGAGCATACTAACTTTCTACAAAACGGGACTTCGAAGAAACATCGCGCTAAAGAAAGAAATTGCATTTTGACTCGTGTTCCATTTTTCTTATTTTAAATTTCGAAAGCATAGGAGTAATAGAAATTATATTTAAAGTCATGAAATTCTTCGTCTAGTTTCGATTTCGTTGAATAAGAGTAGTCTTATAGCTTAGTTTTTTGGAAATAAACATTATTTTAGGTCATTCAACCGAAAGTCCTTTATCCACCGTACCATAAAAACTTGGAATTCTCTACCAGCGCACGTGTTTACCTGCTCCCTCCTATTCCGAATTCTTCAAGCAGAGCGTATCTTAGAGCAGTACCGTACCGGCCTCATTTTGAACAGCTGAATTAAAAAAAAACATGGTTGGTTTTACGAAAGTTCATGATTTTAAATCTATATCTATACTAATATTATAAAGCTGAAGGGTTTGTTTGTTTGTTTGGTTGAACGCGCTAATCTCAGGAACTACTGGTCGGATTTGAAAAATTCTTTTAGTGTTAGATAGCCCATTTATCGAGGAAGGCTATAGGCTATATATCATTACGCTACTACTCTGGGGAGCAGAGTAGTAGTCATAAATGTCGACAAATCGGGCAAATTTTTATGCATCATTGTAGAATTTATACGACGGGATTAAATAGGTGCGACGGGAGGTCGAAATATTCCACGGGCGAAGCTGTGGTCATCTAGTAGACTATAAGAATTGACGCTGAATTTTTTTGCCTGTCTTACACGGTCTGTATTTTAACGAGTAGTCACGTTGCCGCATCGGTAAAGGAGGAAAAGTTTATTTTGCTGATTGGCGATTTTATCGGATTAAGACTCAATTATTCATGCTTAGAATTTTTAACCAAAGATTTTTTTTTGATATCTTTTACCTTAAATGAATATATAAGGTGTATACAGTGGGCATACTTCTCCATTCAAAGTTCAGAGCGTCAAATAAACATGAAAATGTTCATTATCGTGATCCATTGCACGTAGGCAATTGCCATAATTTACTTCCTATGCCTTGTGGCAAATAAATTGGTGCCTTCTACGTCCGCATTTCGTTGTTGAGACATTGTTTACTTGACAAATGCCTACCTTGACTGATACAATTACGTTCGTGTTCAATAAACTTATGCCTAAATAAAAATCGATTGCCGAATTTAAGTAACATTGCATCGTAAGAAACGGTTAGTATCTTTTGACTAATTCTTTTACAAGCTTGCAATTCATGATTCTTATTTTTATTTTTTTTAATTGGGACTAATCCCGCCCACATTCCCATTACTGTGACTCCTGTAAACCAGGATCTACAGCAATGACCAAAACACCAGTAAAGTTACACCGAGCTCGACCTCGGTGATGTCCCAGGAGAAGTTAGCATGTCTTGGAACCCGCAACGAAATTAATCAGAAGATAATGTGAGGAAGTAAGAAAAGAACGTAATGCTTCTTCCCTCCTTTGCAAAGCGGGAGACCTGGAAAGCAACTAGGTGTAAATCCTATAGAATAGGGAAGCACCACGGTATTACGGGTCCTATGTGAGCTATGTTTGATTCCAGAAATATGTATGGCAGAAACGTTTAAAAGCACGAAAATTCACCCTCGATGTCACGAGATCCGCATAGTAAACTACTCCCGACGTTACTTGTAAACAATTAAGCATATTATATCGCTCATTTTTCCAAATGCTACACTCCCAAAGTATATGATGGGCGGTCTGATCATATTTGGCGTCAGCAGTTGAACACTGACAGAACGGTGACTCAACCAGCTTAAACGAATGTAAAAAAAAATCTGACTGTCCAGCCAGCATCGTCTCATCAGGATAGAACTTTTCAAAAGTTTATCAGATAGAACTGAGATTTGTAAACGTATGTAGATGCCAAGAACCATAATGGTTTTAAAATCTAGTAAAATTGAACTATTCGACAGTGAATGGCATCTACTTAATAAAAAACTGGACACAATCGTTCCCAAAACAGAACGATACCGCAGGTCTTTTTATGTCGCACCACAAAATCTTGGTACTCTGTGAACGTGTTTTCCTCCTCTTATAATCCTAGGACCTTTAACAGAAGCGTGATAAGGCATTTTTCTGGGCCATCAACCTGAGGGCTGCTATCTGAGCCCGGCTTGCTATGATAACGCCCCTTAATTACGGGGCGTCGTCTCTGCTTCACACCAGACGGTCGGCGTTATTTTGACAAAACAAAAGTGAAAATAAAAAACTTGTTAATGATTGCCCGCGTGTTGAAGTTTTCTCTTACCTATTATTACTAAATAAAAGGTTGTACTCACGTGTAAATTTCGGGATAGCCTTTCAGACCTAACGGAAGTCGCTTTCAAGAGGAGCGTCAAGCTACGTCGGAAGCTGCGCTTTCACTCCCGTACATGTTTTCCACAGATACGGGAAATCTTTCCCGGGAGTAGCCTCTGTGTTCAGGGTGTTAACAGGGTGTTAACAAGCTTTCACATTTACAATATTACTACAATTTAACTTTCTTTTATCGTCTCTCAGAAAATGTGTCCGCCCAAGATTGTCTCTTCAGGGTACTTGTCAACGGTTTATTTAAATGATCTAGTTACTTACAAGATATTACCGTAAATTAGACCAGATATTACACTTCAATGCATCTACATAGCTAAATAATAAAAATAGTAATTTATTTTGTTACATTTGTAATATTTTGAAATTAGCAGCAGCTATTTCTATTCTGTAGTAATATTTTGTGTAATAGGTAGTAAAACACGTACTTACTTATTAAATATACTGTTACTTTAGTGTGCGTTTAATCTCATTATTTTTTTGAAATTTTGTAATATAGTAGCAATGTCAAAATTTTTAATAAGACCTTGAATGAATACCATACGGAAATAGAAATACATAAAGTCTAAAGACATTTTTACATGACAGGTTGTAAAATTTTATTTTCTTAAGATGGCAGTATACTACCCCAGAGGGGTTACTTTTTTTGTAACCTGCAGAATTTTCATGGACTAAGTTTTATCGCCGTGAGCTATCCGCGAGGTGGGCATATCCGACTCGTATCCAATAAACCCGACGTTGTCGTCTTACTGCCTGTGTGCTTTATGATCCGGGTATTCCCGTAAAGGATACGACCCTGACGACCCTCGTAGATTAGTATACACAACAGGCGATTTTGAGGCTTCGAGTATTTACCCTCACACTTCGCGACCGGAGCGCACGCATACGGTTAGGTCCGATTGAGTCTTGTTTATTCCGCGTACGCTTAGATTGTGGAATGAACTCCCTGCCTGGGTTTTCCCGAATGTCTACAGTATGGGGTTCTTCAAAAGGGCTCTTATAAGGTTTGTAAAGGGTTGACAGCGCGAGTACTGCACCTCTGGTGTTGCAAACGTCCATAGGCTAAGGTGACCATTTTCCATCAGGTGGACCATATGCATGTCTGCCACCTCTGTGGTATAAAAAAAAAACTACAAAATCGCCGGATGCGCAAATCAAAAGTAGGCGGTTGCCCATATAACTTAATTCATTATGTATTTTTTTTACTTATCCTGTGTTTAGTAAGAAATTATCTATGAAAGACTAAACAATATTAAACAATTAACAATTATCTTCTCCCTTAATTGACAGTGTAATAAATATTGTTGTTTGTTATTTATGCTAACAAATATAAATTTTATTGTGTGTTAATTATCTTGTCCTTTCAGTGACACTAATAAAATAATGATTGTTGATGTCGTTTGCTGAATACAACTATGATTCCAAATACGAAATATACTTCTTTGTTTGTTCGTTCCTTGTCTCATCTCTGGCCGCCAATTCTCGACCACACGACTTTGAAGCGTAGACGGATTTTTTTCGAGGAAATGTCAAGCCAATTTTCTTTTTATTAATAATTATTAATTAAATAAATTATAAACATAATTGATAGATGGCTCTGGTCGTACTCTTAAATGACGATTACAATATAGTAAAGAATTTATACTTGTTTCGGTACGGTCCGGGTAGTTCAATGGCGTAGAACATTGCCCTGGCTAATCAAAGGTCATGCCCATCATCAACCAAGCTGTCTTTTTTCACTTTAATAAAAATTTACGTGAAAATATTAGTGTATGTAATATACTAATCGCATTAAAAAATTATCCAATATTAATTGATTTTATTATTGATACAGAATTCAAATCAAAATCAAAATCTTTCGCTTCAAAACGACTATTGAATAATGTTACAACGCGATGTTAAATCTATTTAAGTCCAGTTTTAAAAGACGCATGATAATTTCGAATTATGCTGTGACCTAATTACTATCACCATTCGTGATTCCAAGCCAATTGTTGTCAATTCGCATATTTTTTATCTCGTCGCGGCACCAATCATTTATCGCTTCAATTATGCACAACTGAAAACAATAAGCAAATATGACACAAAAATGAAAATATTCTAAGTTTGCCTACTAGAAATGTGTGTCTATTTCTGTAGTACCTTAGCTTTTAAACGAGTAAAACGATTTAGTTGCGATTTTTATTTAAAAGTAAGTTTTCTAGCGGTGTTACTAAAGCATATTTTACACTAGTTGATGTTCCGCAGCTTCGCCCGCGTGGTGAAGTTTTCCTAATCGAGATTTCGTAAGGCACTCTAAACTTTTTGAAAATCTAATATAGTCTATGTTACTCAGGAAGAATGTAGCTTTCTTATGTTGACAGCAATTTTAAAATCGGCCCAGTAGTTTCTGAGCCTATTCATTACAAACTAACTTACAAATCTCTCCTCTTTATCATATTAGTATAGAAAAATCGGTTCAGCCGTTCATATGGTATTTTATGTTATACAATACCATATGAAAATGCTTTATTTGTTTACAACAGGTGATAACTAACAGGTTATTTCATCCAATTCAAAATTAACCTACTATTTATTTGAAAATTTGATGTACAGTTAGCGTCAATAATATAGAGGCGACCAGAGGATATTATATCAGCAAAAACAAAAATGAAATGCTAACTCAATGGCACAATGAATGTTTTACAATGGACAAAAAGTATACGACAGTTGTCATTCTGATGTGGTATGATATTTATCTTATTTAGATACGGTTTGATTTCCATATTTGCTAGAATCATTTTGATCAATATTTGTTGTTATTAACGCTGACTGTACAAACTGCACTTTATATAATTGAGATGTATGCACAGGTCATAGTAGTATAGGTCAGTTATGAAGGTTGGATATCGATAGTAAACCGAAGGTAGCGTCCAATTAGAGGTAATTTTAGCAATTAATATAATACATATAAATAAATAAATATGAATATTAACTTTGCATAGTAAGGTATGATTGGTTGTAGGCTTCCGCAATTGTTATACACGATGCGCTTCTTTAGTTTTGTGTTTTCCGCCTGATCGCATTAAGCTATACTACTGTAGGCCAATTCTCGTAATAAAAGCACGGTCAAAGTTAAGTTCCGATCTAAGCTCAGACTCACAAATCTTAAAAAAGGTATTCTCGTAACAAAGTTTTATGCATATAACATTACCTGTAAGTTGATTAAATCGAATTGAGACTGAAAGTTGAAAATTACAAAATCAGTATTCTGCTAGTCTTATTATTTGAGACTCAATTTTGAATGAAATGTATTTGGTATTCTCGTCATAATTTATGTGTCAAGTTTGACATTTATATGAGTTTGAATGTATATCAACACTAGATCGACGGAAGACTGCTGAAAACCTGTTTTTGTTCGGTTAAAACGCGATTCGTGTTAAATATGGGCGGATATTTACGACGGTGGTAATGAAATTCTACATTAATTGTCTCTGGGTGATGCTTAGCTTGTATACAGGGAATTTGCTGTATATTATTTTCAGAAACTAGTACATTAACCTTATTTACGTTTAAAAATAGTAGTTTCTTGGACATAAAAGTTGTGTAAGCGTGCTATAGTGAAAGACAGTGATTTGCTGTAAAATTATATTTTCTATCTTGCCGCGCAAATTCCACTGAAAGCCTCTTAACGCTCAACTACTATTTAAAAATTACAAAAAAAATACGGGTTGCACTCCGAGAGTGCCGACAGAAGTGAAAACTTAATTTATTAATAATTTATTTATCTAGCAACGGGTTCAAAATTTCTTCCAAATTTAACATCTAAAATAGACACATTTTAATAAATTTATTCGGCCCTTTAGACCCCCCCCCCCCCCTGTTCCGTGCTTCGGAATGCGCGTTAAGCCGTTGGTCCCGGTTGCCAGTAGAATGGCAGTCGTCAAGCCAAGTTGAAGGCCTTATGGGCGGCTTAAAAAGTTTCAACAGCAGGTCGACACAACCTGGGCCTATCCATTTCAACACGGCAATGGGCTCACCACCTGTTACGTGGGACAAAAATTCATACGGTGAAATGTGGGCGGTCTGCTATATGTACAACATGCATAATGCACACACTATAGCTGCGTATCGTAACGGTGTAGCGAGGCCAGATATTAAAAAAAAGCGTACCTCGCTAAAAGAAGTTTTCACTTCAAAAATTGACCGGGATCGACGATAATGATGATGATGAAAAAGAAATCTACTCTGAAAGAGTCCTAATTGATTACACAGCAAAAGTATAGTTCATCTAGGGGTGATGGGTGCACTGTCTGTTTTATACTGTAACATGATGTTTTTATCGCGAGATTGACACGAGTCTGAACTGAAATCATACCTATCATTTAACTAAAACCTAACCAACATGCTATTGTAATTTTGGTTAGGAGAATACCGAATTTCACTCACTTCATAATTCAGTATAGATTCAATAACAGCTCATTCAGTGATGTTTATTAATTAGGAGAATTGGCCTTCAGAGCTTCAGCTAAATTGCACTGCGATCTATAGTTGAATTGATATTGATTGGGGCTCTGGAAAATCTTTATCTAGCCAGGTTCGGTTCTGCAGGGAGCCCTGGGGCTATTCTTACTAGGGCTTACCCGGGACTCCTGGCCATAGACAAATGGAAGGGCACCGTGTGGTTTTAGTCGGCAAGAGTATATATATAGCATCCATGAGGATTTCCACACGGAAAATAAAAGGCAAGGTTCCTTTGCACTGTTATTGCTAAAAACGCTTGTTCGCTTTAGGAGAGATTCGTTCGAAAGATTCACCTCACGGCAAAATTTTAACAGTCTCGTGTTCAATTGTTTCCTAGATTTATACTACACTGTTTCCCAGTTACGATAGTGTCTTAAGCAAACACTCTGGTCATGCTTTAGATTTCCGTCAAATGAATGGTGTATAATAACCCCTGGGGTTGTCATTTCGATGAAGATGATAAGATGCAGATGGAAGAGCATTCATGAAGATTTCCAAAAAAAACAAGTTGTGGTGTATTTTGACGAGCTTGTAGAACTGACCACTCGCAGTAGAAATTCTTAATTAGATACTTGCAACTGAACATATGCAGTAAAATAACATGTTTTGCAACGTCATAAAGACGCATTTTTATTGGACGTTAGCGCCCGCACGCATAGTGGTCCAAGATGTGAAGGCCGCCACAGCTGAGTTATTTTCTGATGAACAAAATGTATAGTTGAGTAGTATTAGTGTGTACAAAGAACGTATACATACCCGCTAACTTGTATCTAGGGTAAAATTTCAAAAATCAGGTATATCAGGTAAAATTGCATTTAATTTACCTACAATCTTTGGACTAATTCTTACGTATGTTGTAGGGGAATATTGTAAACAATTTGAAATTAATACTGCCAGACAGCTTCAGTCAGCAGTAATTATTGCTTATTTTTATTGATGACTCTGAAAACAAATGTGGTGTGTCGGGAGTCCCGCATGTTTTATAAGAATCGAGTTATTAACCGATGAATTTCATTGGTCTATAGTCCGCATGCTTGGGCGTCCCCGGATCTGGGCTAGCAAGAAAAATGCGCCTAAGTCGAGCCTAGCTGTACTATCTGGGTATCGTAAGGTATTATAAAATCAAATATGATATTTGCCGGAAATTTTAATTTCAGAATAACATATGTACCATATTTGTGCCTGACAGCCTGATGACCTTTAGCTTATAAATGTTCTGTACATAATTATAAGCTACGGCTCCGAACAGATAGGCGGGGACGCATTCCTTCGCCTATCTTCGTAAAGATACTTGTGTATAAATTCCTATTGCTTTGAACATTCGAAATCTTCACGTGGTGGCTATCCTTACGAGGTATCACCCGGTACTCCTTGTCATAGGCAGATGGAAGGGCACCGTGTGGTTTTAGTCTGTAAGAGTTCGGCATATATTCCATAAGTCCCCGCTTTAATTCTGTGTTAACGGTTTATTCTGTTTTTAAATACTGATATATCCCTCAATATTTATTTTATTAATATTTGACTCTTATTGTCCACAGGAGGTGACCGATGATAGTGACGGTTGTGGCGCAAAGTTCTCCGCAGTTATCGTGTCCGATAAGTTTCAAGGAAAACCGCTCCTTGCGAGACATAGGTAAGAGGTTGATTAGACTTTTTTGTACGGTTGCTTGTCAGTTCTAAATTCCCTATTTAGACGGCCGCGGGGCTACGGCCAGGGAGGATAAGAACTTTTTGAAACAAATCAGTCAAAAGGACCTACGAAAATGCGAGATCCATTCTTCAATACAAAATGAGCTATAGATATGAACTCTCTCGGTCGGGTCAGTTTTGTAATCAGTTTCATCATTAAAGTGGCTTAAGTTTTATCACCATATTGGAATTGCATTGGATTTTTTAAAATTTTCATCAATACATACAAGGACCCTATAAGGATTGATATATTTTCAGATAATTCTGAATGTATTATTTTTATGACGTTTTATATTGTTACACAGTTAAACTCATTTAATAACCATATCAAATGTCATAGGAATATATTATACAAAAGATTTTCTAAAAAAAAAGACCGTTAAAAGCGACCAGGGCAGACTGCGGCTACCTGCTGTTGAAAATGCTTAAGCTAAAAGACGGAAAAGTCCTTCAACTTAATGAATAGTAATGAAAATAACCAGAAGTGCATATTGTTAGGTTCCTAAGGTCAAATAATTTATTAAAAGTTCACTAGTACGAAGACCGTGAACATATATTGATAAATGCGTTTTGATTGAACACTTTATTCGACATCGATGTCATATCAATCTCATATAGTTGAGCTTGAGTGCAACAGAGCACCAACTGATTTTACGTCTCGTGTGAGAACATATTCACGTGCTGCTCTGCATATTATATAATAAAGTACAGATAATATTACACAATCTTATAGTAGCTACATAATCTCCGAGAAATCGAGTTCAAACTGTACTTACAGTTTTATCGTACGGCCCTATAGGCAGAACTGTTTATCATACACACGATATCGATTGATCATCGGTTCAGTTTGAACGGTACAGTTAACTCGTAACGATTTTTCGTAGCGTGTGTAGCTACCATTTTTTTTCTCTCACACAACGCCATCTGATTCCAAACTAAGCAGAGCTTGTATTATGGTAACCAGATAACTAATAAACATACTTATGTATTTCTAAATACATACATATTATAGATGAATAACACCCAGACACAAAATAAACCATCATGCTCATCACACAAAGTTTTATCCTGGGTAGGAATCGAACTCACGCCCTCTTGCGTAGCAGTCGAATACAATCCCACCGCGCCACAGAGGCAGTCTACCATTCTACCGTTAGATTATATGTGCTGTACATACAATCTAAGACTTTTCTTTGACTTTCTTAACGTTAATTCGAACTCAACTTCTTGCGAATACCGAGGCCACTCATTCCCGGGACTAGCCCGGACATCATGTGGCACGTCTTTGCCACAGTATCCTAACCCCTGGCTTGCCCTGCGGAACTCCACGGTGGCTTAGTGGTTACGGCGGCCCCTCTTACGGGATCCCACATACCGTCCATGCTGCCCCCGCAACAGGTATGATGGTACATACGCCGCGTTATTAAAAAGTAAATTTAAATTGCCTGATGGCAATATCAAGCATTGTAATGTGGCAAGAGTAGGAGGTTTCTTATCAAGGCAGTGGTTTAAAAAAATTTGCGAAAAGACAAACCAACAATGTCCAAACACTAATATAAGCTCAGGCCGGAAGATGTTAATCACAGGCATATTATTTTAAAAAATAACGCGACATGCAGTCTGATTTTGCTAAACAATGTCAGAATACCGGATAAGCATTGCGGATGCTGGCAACATTATGGAATTTAATACTCTTAACCTGAAGGCCTTATAGGCGGCTTGAAAAGCTTTAACAGCAGGACGCCGCAACCTGCGCTTGTCCATTTCAACACGATATTGGGCTATCCACTTGTTGTGTGGGACAAAAGTGCACACGGTGAAATGTGGGCTCCGTGGATCCTTTTGTCTCCACTATTACGAGAATAGGTCCACTATTACGAGACACGAGTACTGTCAAAATCCTGATGGACCCATTCTCGTAATAGTGGAGACAAAAGGATTAAAAAATCCCGATGGTCTCATCAATGGAACTTTCCAATGGAACCAACAGTCCTAAACCATTTATTCCTGACATTAGCGCGTTTAACCAAACAAATAAACTCTTCAGCTTCATATATTACTATAGAAATAGATGTTTTCAGAGGGTGTTCATTAATAAGTAGAAGCTTTGGAATCTTTGTTTCCTGTTTAATATTCTGAAGTTACGATCTCAACAATTTTATAAGCCTATTCATAGTCAAGGCAATGTGTCTGGGGGTGATTCTGCAACATTTATAGTCAAGTCTACATGGCTGGCCATTTGTAAATTCAGATTAGCATAGTCATTCGGGCAAATATTCATACACAATTGTATAAGTAGATAATAAACTACGGGATTAAATGGGAGCGACGGGGACAAAGGCGTGACTGATAAAAGGCTATCTCATCACGCTACTACCCTGAGGAGCGGAGCAGTAATCAACAAATCGGGCAAATATTCATACATTATTGTAATAAGTAATAAACGACGGGATTAAATGGGATCAACGGGAATAAAGGCGAGATTGATAAAAGGCTATATAATCACGCTACTACCCCGAGGAGCGGAGCAGTAATTAACAAATCAGGCAAATATTCATACATTATTGTAAAAGTAAATAAAAAAAATAAATAAATAAATATCTATCACGCCTTATCCCCGAAGGGGTGGCAGAGGCATATTATATGCCCACTTTTCACCGTGTGGATTTCTGTCCCACGTAATAGGTGGTTACGCAACTTTCACTATGGCTGGTCCTCGGATGGGTGACCACTTTGTGGCATTTACATTTGCGAGCGTTTCCGTGCTTCGGAAGGCACGTTAAGCCGTTGGTCCCGGTTGCCAGTAAAATGGCAGTCGTTAAGCCTGGTTGAAGGCCTTATGGGCGGCTTGAAAACTTCAGCAGCAGGTAGCCACAACTTGCGTCTGTCTATTTCAACACGGCAAAAGTAATAAACGACGGGATTAAATGGGAGTGACGGGAATAAAGGCGTGACTGATAAGCTAACGGGAGTTCGAAGTTTGTCACGGGCGAAGCCGCGCGGGTCAGCTAGTGTTTCATAAATTGGGAACGTGTGTTAACTAACTTATAACAATGTTGTTATTAAAAGGTTATTATGCAATCGCTGTGCGTGCATTGACGCTAAAAGCTCGGCCAAATGCCAAAATGAATTCATTCATTTGTGTGTGTCGCGAGATAATATTACAATTCTCAAAGAATCTGACCCAACGATGAGGTAGTTCAGTCACTTATCTCACTCATAAATGCGAAAGTTTGTAAGAATGTTTGGATGTATGTTTGAATGTATGTTTGATACTCTTTCACACAGAAACTACTAATGGGTTTTGAGAAAACTTTACAATAATATAGCTTATAGATAGGCTACATTTATCTCGGGAACAAGTTTCTGCAAGAAACAGGAATAGAAGTGTATGATAAACCGCATATCGAACCTAACTGAAAATCAAGAGGCATTTCCTCATCAATTGTAAATATATTTAATAAACATAATTTACAAAAATAACTCGCCAAGTCATAGCTGCTCCTATGAGCCTTATAGCATATGAAATCCTGGTAGTGTTTTGAAGCAACTGCTAAAATGAAGAAGAATGATTGTGAGAGTATCTAACTGTTACCTAAAGAATTTATTATTCTTGTCAACATTATGTGTAAAGCTCAGTTCACACACAGAGACTAAAACACAACGTTGCTGTAAGGCCCATTAATAAGTTCTGCATTTAATTGCCATCCTAAAAAGTTAGCGTTACCTGCTAGTGCTGGCGTCAGTGGCGGATCATTGCTGATAACTCGCGTCGGTTTTACTCGTGAGTGTCGTAAATGTTGCTCTAAGGACGCGCTATGGAGTTCTAAGAACGCCCTCAGGGCAAAATCTATTTGACTGGCCTGTTAGTTTACTGGATAGAGTATCTGACTACAAAACCGGGGCTTGTTGATTCAATTCATAATTATAATTCCCAAAATTGCTTTAAGATATATTATAATGTGGGATATTTCATCAATTCCAAGCGTGGTCGATAGATTCCCCGTTTAAAGGAACTCCCTAAGCAAGGGCTAGGACATGCGTTTGAATTCCTCTCGATCGTAATATTTTGTTTTCATTAAATTATAGGAGTAATTTTTTTGTATAGTGAGCTCCATGATTTTCTTCAACACGCAGAAGAAAAGGGAATTTATGTTCAATATTTAATAATATATATGTGCCTGCATGTGTTTAAAAGTTCTCTAATTTATGCTAATTAACTAGGAAAAACTGAATGGTTGGATGCAGTCGAACAGAACAGCATATACAAACTATCTTCATCGTAATTAACAACGTATAAAGATCGTTTTCGCTCTGCGGGACTTTTTTAGAATCACACACTACTGATAGTTACAGTGTAGGACAAAATCGAGCTGTATTTTATGCGAGCCGTGTTCTTTGAGTCGTGTCCCTGTGTGAACAAATTCTTATTCTCTGGTGGCGAAATCGCCCTGTGTGATGCGCCCTGTGTGCAATGTTCTTGTAGAAAAGATGTTATTTTTTCTAAATACAAAATTTGTATACACATGCAAATAAAAGTTATCTCAGAAGTCATCACGGCTGCAATTTCAAAGTGAGCATTAAATTCTATTCAAGCCTCAAATACGAAATGATTTTTCTTAGAAAATGATAATGCAGCTTAACCTTTTGACTTGTTGAAATACGTACTTAATACGTCACCCAATTCTTAGTAAACAAAGCACGGCTAAACATGCGAAAAACATTTTAAAATATCGTAGCATCCGTATGAGATTATTCTTAATAAATGCTTTGTATTCACAGATTCATATCGCCCTCATGCCGTTTTCTTTTTTGCATAACAATCGATCTATTATACCCATTAACGTATAATAATTCCTTCCACAGATTGGTGAACACAGTTCTACAAGAAGAGTTGAAGAGTATACACGCTTTCACGCAAAAGACTCTTACAGTTGAACAGTGGAACGCACAGAAGTCTTGAAATGTAATTTGGAAATAATAATGAAGTAGAACAAATATTTTATGTTGTTTTTATTGGCTCCTCGCGTGTAAAGACTTGCAAAGATGTTGAACGGGATTGATAACTTCTACACAGTAAGTGTATCTGCACCTGGAAAGGTCATACTGCATGGAGAACACTCAGTTGTATATGGCAAGACAGCCGTCGCCGTTAGTCTAGGACTGAGGAGTTCTATTGTTATCAAGGTAATAATATTTTGAATAAACACTTTATCTTTCTTTTTTTTAAACATACTTCGAAGCTTGGGATCTGCTCTTGTGCTCTTACGTTTCTACTTCTCAGGGTTTTAAAGAATAAAACAAATAAATATCCATCATGCCTTATCCCCGAAGGGGTGGCAGAGGCATATTATATGCCCACTTTTCACCGTGTGGATTCCTGTCCCACGTAATAGGTGATAGGTGGTGAGCCCATTGCCGTGTTGAAATAGACAGACGCAGGTTGTGGCTACCTGCTGTTGAAATTTTCAAGCGGGCGGCTTGCTTGAGCCAGGCTTAACGACTGCCATTTTACTGGCAACCGGGACCAACGGCTTAACGTGCCTTCCGAAGCACGGAAACGCTCGCAAATGTAAATACCACGAAGTGGTCACCCATCCGAGGACCAGCCATAGTGAAAGTTGCGTAACTCAGTGATCGTTTACAGAACACAGACCGCGGGGCCACGAGCGCTTCAATAAATATAAATAATAAATATCGTTGGGATAACTCGCATTACGCCATCTGATTCCAAACTAAACAGAGCTTGTACTATGGTAATCAGATAACTGATAAACATACTTAAATATTTTTAAATACATATATGTTATAGATAAATAACACCCAGACACAGAATAAACTATCGTGCTAATCACACAAAGTTTTATCCTGGGTGGGAATCGAACCCACGACCTCTTGCGTAGCAGTCGGATACACTCTCACCGCGTCACAGAGGCAGTCAGTTTCGAAAATATTATCTTTTAGGATTCAGCTTTTAAGTTTTGAACACCAGTTAGCATTGTAATTACAAATTTAATGAATTGGTGATAAAAACGTTCTCACTAGACAGACTAATCTAATCGTCAATCTGAGCAACGGGAATCACCAAAATATTTATAGTCATCTTATAGATGTTCTGAATCTATTAAAATTATAACTAGTGAGTTTTTGGTCTTAATTTTCTCGATCTAATTACCCATTGTAATAAAATATAATAAAATAAAGAAAGAAACGAAATAGTCTGAAAACGGACCTTGAATTTCTAAGCAAGGGCTTCTTAGGCAATTGAAAATAATTCTCGAAAGGTGATGATAATTACTGAAAATCTCATCTAACTATCCCAGACATTTCAAATCTAAATAAGATTCTAAAATTTTACTAAGATTTGAAATGTCTGTGGTAGCTAGATGAGAGATTGGACGATGATAATTATTATCCATAAATATTATTAAGACCGTTATATGAAAACTAAAAGATATGGAGAGCTGAGAAATTGGTCCTAATCACGACACGTGTTGTAACGTCTTTTGAATAAAGGTGGTGAAATAATTACCTGTTCTAGTTATTTGCAAGTGGTGTTCATTCTGACGACAGTCTCTTCCTACGATGCCGAGCATAAAAATAAGGAAAATCACAGACTGCCTCTAGTAAAAAATTAAAGTTGACTCTGGATTCGAAGGTTCAGTTCGTGGATGCAACCGGGAATTTACGTTGGAGCCCACATCCTGTCTCATTTTAAGCAAAAAACACATTGTTGGTAGGTACCTGTTAAGATTTTGGGAATAGAAACTTGAATGTCTCCCCATAGAGCACGCTGCAATCTAGGCGCTAAGGCAGGAGAGAAAGAGATAATATGGTAGGCTCACCTACCGACTGATATAGGTTACTCACCAAGGACGGTTGGTTCGTGAAAATGACGAGAACCAAGGCCTTACTACTATCATATTTCTCTACACGTCACGTCATAGCTGCGGAAGGAGCGGGAAGTCTCATGCTGTGATCATGGACAGTAACGAGATTTCGTGGAATTCCGCCACCATTTTTTTTATACCACTGAGGTGGCACACAAGCATACGGCCTACCTGATGGAAAGTGGTCACCGTAGCCTATGGACGTTTGCAACACCAGAGGTGCAGCACTCGCGCTGCCGACGCTTTAAAAACCTTTTAAGACTCCTTTTGAAGAACCCCATACTGTAGACGTTCGGGAAAACTCAGGCAGGGAGCTCATTCCATAACCTAAGCGTACGCGAAATAAAGCCTCTATCGGACCTAACCGTATGTGAGCGCTCCGGACGCGGAGAGTGAGAGTGAACACCCTGTCTATGGCGAGCGGTGCGATGATAGAAGGTAGCCGTGGGCATCATGTCAAACAATTCCTCAGAGCACAGACCGTTTTACAGGCGATAGAACACACAAGGAGGCGAAGTCTCTTCTATCACGAAGGGGTTCAACACCGCCTGCTGGTAGAGGATCGTTGACAACTCTCATAGCACGCTCTTCTACCGAGTCAAAAGGTCGAAGCTGGTATTCAGGTGCACCAGCCCAAAGGTGACAGTAGTACTCCATGTGCGGCCGCACTTGCGACTTATAGAGGAGCGGTGTTTGCTCCGCAGTGAAGTACTGCCGCGCTCTGTTGAGCACGTCGAGCTTTTTTGACGCCAGCTTCGCCTTGTCCTCTAAATGACTACGGTATTGGACGTCACTCGAAATTTCAACACCAAGGATCCCAATACTAGTAGAGATGGAGAGAGGTGTGCCCTGGAATTGCGGCGCTACAGTAAATGGGACTTTTTTTAGCGGTGAATGCACAAACTTGAGTCTTGGTAGGGTTAAATTGGACAAGATTTTGTGTACCCCAATCGGACACTCTTGCAAGAGTAGCCTCGATTTCAGACACAAGTTGTTCACGATTTAATTCCACTGCAGACCGGGGGATATTGGAGCGACCCGTGTAATAAGTGTCACCCGTTCTATCACATAGCAATGAATGCCATCAATGGACAGCATGTCATTGATATGCAGCAAAAACAGGGTGGGTGACAACACTGAGCCCTGCGGGACCCCAGCATTTATGGCCATGTAGTCCGAACAGCAGCCGTCAACAACAGCTCTAATAGTTCTATCGGCCAAAAAGCTGGATACCCATTCGCAAAGTCAAAACCATGTTTTGTGAGGAGACGATGTGTGCAAAAAACGGAAGGAAGGGAGCGAGATACTATGTCTCTCTCCTATCGGTACGACCTCGCACGAGCATGAGCGCTGACTTGAAGGCGATCCGCTGCGATGAAGCTTTCGTCCTACTAGAGAGAGAGTGTTTTGTGGCTGAATCTTATTCTATCATAATTGGAGTTCTCTGCTACAAGTCTAATACGATTCAATTGCGACAAAAATTCGGTAGCCTACAAAATATAAATAGAAGCGCTCGTGGCCCCGCTGACTCAGTGTTCTGTAAACGATCACTGTGTTAAGCAACATTCGCTATAGATGGATCTTGGATGGGTGACCACTTTGTAGAATTGACATTTACGAGCGTTTCCGTGCTTCGGAATGCACGTTAAGCCGTTGGTTCCGGTTGCCAGTAAAATGGCAGCCGTTAAGCCTGGTTGAAGGCCTTATGGGGGGCTTGAAAAATACAACAGCAGGTCGCCACAGCCTACGCCTGTCCATTTCAACATGGCAATGGGCTCACCCCCTGTTACGTGGGACAAAAATGCATACGTTGAAATGTAGGCGTATAGTATGCCTCTGCCTACCCCTTGGGGATAAAGGCGTGACAATATGAATGTATGTATGTATGTACAAACTGTAATCTGACGTTTAATTAGATCGCCATTGAATAGTTCCATGCAGAAAGATAGAAAGATTCCCAGACGATTTACTGGGCAGTCTTCGCCTTAAGTGCGCGCGGATTATGTTTCTGTGGATCTGGTGTGTCACGTGCTTACGAAGTACATAAAAATTGTACTTATAACGATTGCACTACAATCCTTATAGTGGATTACGAAAACACGACCGTTTGGATTTTGGTTATCGGCATCTATCGCTCAGGATCAGGATCTACTGCCTTTTAACCTCCCAACCCCCGTAAAGGCACCTATGTCGTTGATTTTAATGTGAAAAAGTATTGGATTTAATCCAAATCTTGTTGGTGACACATGACTCAAGGCGATGGATGGTTAGCAAGATTTAAACTAGACAGAACGCACGAGTTAGAGATGAATAAAGCGCATAAGGACGGTGACCGCAATGAAAAAACTTAATTACTTACTTAAAATTCAATAAGAAGTTGTTTTCCACCAAAATTTCGTTTTTTATCTTTATAGCTTGTATTTTTTTATATTGTGTTGTCTAAATGACGACCATAAACCTTTTTACATATTAAAATTTCATCATTGTTTTATTTGAGTTTGAAAAATCGGATTCTTGAGTTTTCTGGAATACCACTGGTTTTATTTAATTCGGATTAAGCTGTGGTAGATCTGAACATCAGGTCTGCGCTTATTTTAATTACTGAGTTCCCCTCAACACTTACACAATAGGCATGGGTCGACACAGTTTTGGCCATTAAGGCTGGTCAGGATCTCATTTCGAGAGCATTCAGGGTTTCCTGACCATTTAAATTCAATAAAGAATCAGTGTGTTTAAATAGGTTCTATTTCTCTACAGAAAGAGGAACTGAGTGTCTATAGACTTTAAATTTTATATCCCAATATAAAATTTCGTATCTAAATTTCTTTACTGCCTCGGTGGCGCAGTCGTACTATATGCGACTGCCGCAACTGAGGTCCAGGGTTCGGTTCCCGGGTCGGAAAAAAATATTGTGCGGTCCACAAGTTTGGGTGTTTCTTATGTATAATATGTATCTATTTAGAAATATTAAGTATGTTTATCAGTCGTCTAGATCCCATAACACAAGTTTATATTAGCTTACATTGGGCTAGACGCCTGTAACAAAAATGTTCCACTATATTTAAATCTATCGATTCTTGGTTAATTGACAATGTTACCCTAATTTACAGGAAGTACGCTGCCACGTGGAACCCACAATCAGAATTCACTTACCATGCGTCGGGCTGGAAGAAACATTACCATTGGGACTAACCGTGAAGAGTCTATTTCACCCCAAGCTAATAGCAGGCATTACGGGTAAATTTTCTTGGAAAATGCCCGATAAACTGGACCATGAAAACCATTTGAGACGAGTAGACGAGTTTCTACACGTGATAAAGCCAAATTTTGACTTGTTACAAGACAACCAAAGAAATTCCTTACGCAGTTTCTTATACGTATTTTCTGGTATCATCGGAAGCACAAATTTGCCTGTAAAGTCCATGGAAATATCGCTAGGATCTGAACTGACGATTGGAGCTGGAACTGGCAGTTCAGCGTCGTTCGCTGTGTGTTTAGCTGGAGCTTTGATCCAGTTGTTGAAACTGAAAATGTCTTCGGGCTTCGACGCGTTTTACGATCAAAGCAGTGAACAATTTAACCTCACAGAGAAGGAAGTTATATCGGAGTGGGCGTACAACTGTGAAAGAATAATGCATGGGACTCCTTCAGGTCAGTTGTTTTGATTATTTCAATATATGTTTATTAATAGTTCAAGCCCTATTTCTGCAGAATTCGGCGTTCAACTAATAGAATCGAAATAACAAGTCAGTCATGTTGTCAGATCAGTGCGCATCGTCTAGAGACGGAGCGTGTCATTGCACATGTAATTATTAGCGTACTACAAAAAACAATGTACTGTTTAAACTTGATTTTATTATTTTTAATTTATGATATCGTTGTGGCATGCGTTCCGACGACATTTTATGTAGATTTTTATCTGATCTCTATCGTTTGAGGTTTTAGTGAACGTTTGATACAGTCAGCATTTTATTTTATACCACTGAGGTGGTAGTTAAGCATACGGCCCACCTGATGGTAAGTGGTCACCGTAGCCTATGGACGTTTGCAACACCAGAGGTGCAGCGCTCGCGCACCATAAATGCCACTTGTTGATTTTAACACAGATTAAAAAAAATATTGAAGCAAATACGAGTACAACGCTTCATGCATGTTCCATTATCTATACTTTATTTAATTTCTTTCCAACTCCCTCAATTTATCTTACCCTGGGATTTTACCGAGTTCTAGGTCGGTACAACTTTTCTGGTTGCGGTGAATACTGTAAATCCTGGTTTACAGGAGTCACAGTAACGGAAAAGCGTGGTGCAATGAGTCCCAGAAACTAGTGCTATATTTTATTTTGCGGTTAGGGCCGGAATTCCACATAGTGTCCTCATCCTCTTGCCCTTGTCCCAATTTGTTTGGGGTCGGCGCAGTATGTCTAAATTTCTGCCTCTGTGGCGCGGTGGGTGTGCATCCGACTGCTACGCAAGAGGTCGTGGGTTCGATTCCCACCCAGAATAAAACTTTGTGTGATGAGCACGATGGTTTATTCTGTGTCTGGGTGTTATTTATCTATAATATGTATGTATTTAGAAATATATAAGTATGTTTATCAGTTATCTGGTTACCATAGTACAAGCTCTGCTTAGTGTGGAATCAGATGGCGTTGTGTGAGTTGTCCCAACAAAATTTATTTATTATTATATTTATTTCATACTGCAAAATGTTTTGGCTTGGTTTTTATGGTCGGCCGCCAGCCTGACACCAACCCTCCTTGGGAAAAATTAATAAATTAAATTAATTCCACATAGTGTGATTTATTTATATTGTTAAGTTCTGCTTTACCGTGTTCTGACTTTTGACCAAGTAGGTATAATACACATGTTGTATACAGTATTTTATTTTGATCTTATCTCAGAAATAGCTGGACTAATTTTAATGGGTTTTTCACTGGCAGATAGCTAATATTATAAAAAAAAAAAATATCTTTATTTTGCATAGACCATTTTAACGGCGCTTACAAAATGTCATACCCTATTTAAAATATTTAAAGCGACCACCGGTTCGGAACGCGGCCCACCTGAGAAGAACCGGCAAGAAACTTAGGAAGGCTTTTTTTTTTGATGGCCTATTTACAATTTAATATTATTTCACTTTGCCAGCAGATCATTTCCAGGCGTCCCTGTCCTGCAAATAGTCTGTAACGGAGTAAAAACCTTTTTCACAAAGCTTGCTTTTAATAAACTTTTTAAATTTATTTAAAGGTAAATTTCTCAGGTCACAGGGAAGCTTGTTGTAAAAGCGTATACAGTTACCCTGGAAAGAATCGCCAATCTTATGTAGTCGACTGTGGTGGACTGAAAGATTATTTTTATTTCTAGTGTTTATATTATGTTTATCACAGAGTTTAGAAAACTGTGATAGATTTTTCTAGACATACATAAGATTGGCAAAAATGTATTGTGATGGTACGGTTAGAATATTTACTTCTTTGAATTTTTCTCGGAGAGAAACTCTGGGCCCCAAATTATAAATAGCGCGTACAGCCCGCTTTTGTAGAACAAAAATAATATTTAAATCTGCAGCACTCCCCCAAAGGAGAATACCGTAAGACATAATACTATGAAAATAGCTGAAGTAAACCATTCTAGCCGTATCCACATCTGTTAGAGTCCTGATCTTTTTTACAGCGTATGCAGCCGAACTTAATCTAGAGGCTGTCTTTTCTATGTGTGGGCTCCACTGCAAATTGGCATCAATAGTTATACCTAGGAACACAGTTGATTCTACAAACTCTAACACTTGTCCATTCAGTTGAACATTGGCCGCAACTTGTTTTACATTTGGTAGAAGTATAAGTAACTTAGGCTAGATTTTATACCCGTAATTCCACGGTAACAGGAACTACGCAGGTGAAATCACCCATAACACAAAAGTTTGTAAACAGTATCCAACTATACACGAGATTCAGCGCCCTTGAACACGTTTGTTCCTCATGAAGTCATATTCTAACAAAAGGCATACTAGCTGATGCACGCAGCTTCGCCCGCGTGATGAACTTTTCCCGTAGAGTATATACTCTATCCTTAAAATATACACATATGCCACTGTGGTCTTCTGTTGGCATTTTAAAAAAGGAATAATATAATTTTACATTATTTTGGTATATCACTCAAGGTTTAGGCAGCGTTTACCACAAAAGCCTGCAGTTGGCTACATGTTTTTTTTTTCTATTGAATTTTAAACAATCATCATTACTTATATTTCAAACAATTTACATAAAAACTTCATGTAAATTCCGAAGTATGAATGGAGGTAAACGAGTGTGGCCTGCACTAGATTCATGCACGTGCTTCTGATAAACTGGCTAACACGTGCCGATTTTAATCAAATTTGTAGGTTAAAAAGGACTTAGTATAAGGATGTGTTATGTGTGTATGTTAGGATCCATTTGACTAAATTTAACCTCTATCGTACTTAGTTTAAAATTCGTCTTTACTAATTGTACTTTCAAAACTAATAATAAATCGGGGGCGAGTTGGCATATCTAAAATATGAAGGGGCGAATTGATACACCAAGCTAAATAGAGGTGAAATAGAATAGGTAATAAATTTTAATTTCTCACGATGAATTATCTTTGTATAACTAGTGAAAAAGTTCGTCCAAATTTATGCACGTGCAACAACACGTTAGTCAACTTAGTAGCTGTTTTTTTTTATTTGAAGCACTCGTGGTCCCGCTGATTTAGGGCCGTATTCCAGAACGTTTATCAACGCTCAAGAAACACTTGAGAGTAGATTTTATAAGGCAAAATCTAGTCTCAAGCGTTAATCGAGTATTGAGAAACGTTCTGGAATACGGACTTTAGTGTTCTGTAAACGATCACTGCGTTAAGTAACTTTGGCTATGCTATGGCTGGTCCTAATATATGTGACCACTTTGTCGAATTTACATTTGCGAGCGTTTCCGTGCTTCGGAAGGCACGTTATGCCGTTGGTCCCAGTTGCCAGTAAAATGGCAGTCGTTAAGCCTAGTTGAAGGCTTATGGGCGGCTTGAAAAATTTCAACAGCTGGTCACCACAGTCTGCGCCTGTCCTTTTCAACAAGGCAATGGGCTCACCACCTAATACGTGGTACAAAAATGCATGTGAAATCAGGGCGTATAGTATGCCTCTGCCTACACCTTAGGGGATAAAGGTGTGACAATATGTTTGGATGTATGTTTTTTTATAAAGTATCTGGTTGATGTTAAATGAGTATGCTATATATGCGGTTAAAGCGATATAACGTGTCGACATATACAAAACATACGAGCCGTATGACGTCACATCAGCAAGCTTCGAACTACTTTAAAAGATTCTTAGTATCTCAAAATTGTCTATTCTGTATGGACCATGGTTATCGTATGTTTACTTTTTTTGTTAAGACTGACTGAAACGTTGTTTTGCCATTAAAATAAAAAAATAAAAATACCTACCAAATGTACATTAAAAATTTCGCGTTTCGGTAACACGAGATTTTTAACCAAGCTAGGCAAAAGATCCCAGTTTCGATTCCCGAGTCGGAAGAAAAATCTTTGTGTGATCCACAAATGTTCGGAGTTTTAGTGTTTTCTATGTTTATACACCTATGTATTTGGAAATATATAAGTATGTATATCACTTGTCTAGATCCCATAGTACAAACGTATACCTTAGTTTGAGCTAGGTGGCGCTGTGTAAAATATGACCCACAATACTTGCAGAGACGCTACTGCTTAAATTCGTAATTATTACAAGAAAAAACGAGACTCGTTTTAACATATTTTTTTGTCTTGCATCTACCTACCTGCTATTTCCAACGGAGACTTACTTACCTTCTTATTTAATACCAACAAAATAAAAAATCGTGGCCCCGCGGACTCAGTGTTCTGTAAACGATCACTGAGTTACGCAACTTTCACTATGGCTGGTCCTCGGATGGGAAAAAATCATGGGTGTTACTTTGGATGACCTACATAAATGAAAATTTTCATTGCATAAATGTCAATAAATCGGACAAATTTTCACACGAAATTAATAAACAGAGGGATTAAGTTACGATAGCTTGAAAGGTAGTGATTATGAATTCAACTGTATGCTCGTTCAGTACCGTATTGAGACAACCTACACCCACCTTGACCGGTTAATCATATACCTACTCTAAATTAGCGACCATATCTATATTGACCTCATTAGAGAGTTTTTCAAACAAATTTTGATGCAAGAGTGAAATGTCAAGGTCACTACTGATACGGCTGATATTTCAGATTCTATTTACTTTTATTATCGTAGTTTGGTTAGATATTTTTTTAAATATCCATCACGCCTTATCCCCGAAGGAAATGAAAGGTGGAATGCCCACTTTTCACCGTGTGGATTCCTGTCCCACGTAATAGGTGGTGAGCCCAATGCCGTGTTGAAATAGACAGACGCAGGTTGTGGCTACCTGCTGTTGAAATTTTCAAGCCGCCCATAAGGCCTTCAACCAGGCTTAACGACTGCCATTTTACTGGCAACCGGGACCAACGGCTTAACGTGCCTTCCGAAGCACGGAAACGCTCGCAAATGTAAATGCCACAAAGTGGTCACCCATCCGAGGACCAGCCATAGTGAAAGTTGCGTAACTCAGTGATCGTTTACAGAACACTGAGACCGCGGGACCACGAGCATATTTTATTAACAGATATTTTTTTAACAGAAACTTTTTTACAATCGTTGTGATTTGAAATTTCGATGAAATGAAAAAGCGATAGAAAAAGAAAACATAAACATAGGATTTAGCCTGTGAGAGAATGGAATAGAATACAAGTAGATATACACTATTTATTTATGTATTTTATTTATCTTAATAATAATAATAAATCTTTATTCATTTAGGTCACAAAATAACACTTATGAACGTCAAGAATATTGCTTCTACATTTACATTTACTGCCAGATTCGCAAAGCAATAGTAAAGTAAAGGTAGAGCCTGAGGAAGAACCTGGCAATGAAACTCATGGCCACTCTTTTGTAAACGTCAGTAATTACATTAGTTTGATTAACATGATATTTGACCAATTATATAGTAATGAATTTATACAAACAAAAAAACAAAATCTATGTTGTGCTTAAAATCATATCAAAATTAGAGCGATTATAGTTGCCGGTTCTAAGGGCAGCCTACCATTGAAAAAGAAGAATCTGGCAAGAAAGTCAATGGATGCCATTTTAAAATGTAGGAATGGCTTACAACATTAAAATTACACTTACATTGTTCCTTTGGATTTATGTGAGAACAGTCGACTAAACTTAAGTTTACCTTAAATATAAATAAGATTATTTGTAATCTATCACGCCTTATCCCCGAATATGAAATAGACAGACGCAGGTTGTGGCTACCTGCTGTTGAAAATTTTCAAGCCGCCCATAAGGCCTTCAACATGATTTAACGACTACCATGTTACTGGCAACTGGGACCAACGGCTTAACGTGCCTTCAGAAGCACGGAAACGCTCGCAAATGTAAATGCCACAAAGTGGTCACCCATCCGAGGACCAGCCATAGTGAAAATTGCGTAACTCAGTGATCGTTTTCAGAACACTTAGTCGACCGGGCCACGAGCGTTTCAATTTATATAGATATACACTAAAAAGTGATAAAACGTGATACATGAACATATCTAATTATGTCAGGTGTGACATGATTAGGTTACTGTAGGTTACTGTTTATGTATCAGAAGAGAATAGTTGAAGGCCTTATGGACGGATAGAAATATATTTCAAGAGCAGATAGCCACAGCCTGTTCCTGACCGTTTCAATGCGGCGACTGGGTCGACTCGGGCGAGCGTAACTCCTTTAGTGTTGCAAACGTCCATAGTAGCCTATGATACGGTAACCACTTATGATCAAGTGACCGGTATACTTGTCTGCCATTGAGAAGTATAAAAAAATGATGCGTTTGAATATTTGACCAAACGATATTACAACATTATAAATATTACTGTCATGTCATCTCTTTGAATATTAATGAACTACAAAATAATATGTTATCTTTTAAGCGGGCCATTACCATCTATTAAAGCAATCTAACTTAAATATTAACTTTCATAGTGTGAATCGGAGAGTCGAATATCGGTCAGGATTGTGTGTGTTATTTACTCAGAATATCCTGATAGATGGCAACATATTGTAAAAGTAAAATTTTGATAATATTGCTTTATGACATGATAGTAACCAAAGCGACGACGATACCTAGTAGCGCTTTATAAAAAAGTCCGATTCTCATAAAATAACTGACTAAAACTATTTACACGCTGTAACCCTAACGGGTAGCCAGGTTAACCGGTTCTCATAAAATGGTTTTAAAAAAATAATGCGTTCGGTTAGTGCATACGATTACATTAATGTTTTTACATTATTCGATCACATATCGATACCACGTCCAATCGATTACAATTTCGAATGTATAATAAATCAATCTGAGCTTGACACCAAGATCAATAAAATGATTCATGTTGCATAATCAAAATATAGGCGCACATAAAGATTAACATTCAACCATAACTTCTGATCATAAAACTCCGATGTTATTTTAGTTTTCGTGTCGTAATTATTTCCTACTCTTTTCTACTACGTGCATTTTTTTTATCTGATAACCCAATATGTAGTATGTACCCAAAGACCTTTACTTATAAGTATAAGGTCTTTGTATGTACTACTATGTTAATACAGTACATCCAGTTAGTTTCTTAAGGGAGTAAAAGAATATACCTCGCTCTATCTCTGTTTCTCTGAATACAGAAACAAAGAAAGATAGAAGGTCGTCATATTAAGGATAACTATTGAGTGGAGCCTATGATAGTGATCCGACCTCTGACCGTTTTTATAGACCTTACCATTAGTACAGTCAAGTAAGTGATGTATACATTTTGGCAAAAAAGTTTTTGACACGACATGATGATAAATGAATGATGTTATATCTTAATTAATAGAATTTCTTATTTCAAAGTTCTTAATTTTTCCCATTTGATTTATGGTTAGCTTTGTTACTTTTTATTATCAGGTAGGCCGTATGACCCACCGGATACGGAAAGATGTCAACGTGGCCTCAAAATCACCCCTGGTGTTGACAACATCCAAAGGTCTAATTAATATTGGCAGCACCAGAGATGATTTTTGACAAAAATAAAGTATTAAAATAGGAAGCAGTTCATGAATTTGCTAACTGTATCGGGTATGTAGGACAAGATCGCGTATCGCAGGGTATCATCACGCCTAATAGCGTCAATAGAAAGCAATGTATTAACCTTGACACACTTGACACTAAATTACTTGGACACATATTGAATATATAATATGATGATGCAGCTCTCGCAAGCAATCTATCATTGCGTATTTCTTTTCCCCTTTTACTACGGTCAGTCCTAAGGGGACCAAAATAGGTACGTTAAGCCGTTGGGCCTGACTACCAAAAACTAGTAGGTACTCGTTAAGTTAAGTTGAAGGCCTTCTAGCCAGTTTGAAAATTTTTAATACTAGCTAGCCAAAATGTCAAGGGGTCAAGGGTTTGTGCTAACCTGGTCATATCTGAGTCATGCTCAGGGTAGGGCGCATCGCATTGTGTCTCTCCGCGCGTCTTTTTACTGGTGAGGATCACAACGTCCCCAACGAGACGGAATCGCTAGACCATCCATGGCTTCGAGGTCCTGGAGATATTCTACACGGGAATACCTGGGTCTTCGAAAACACGCAGGAAAGATACCGTGCAGTTTAGTCGGTACGAGTCCGACGATAGCTTATGCACGGCAATGTGAAAGTATATGAGGATTACGCACGTTGAAAAGCAAAGGTCGTCACAACCTGCTCCTGTCCATTTCCAATCGTCAATAGGTTCTCCCCAATTACGTATGTTATGTTTTTAATTAGGAATCTTACTAAGCGGATTAAGACGCGGGTAAAAGCGTATATTATACTAACTTACAAATTCTATCAAGAGCCAACAATCGAAAGTATAAATTGAAAAAAAAAACTAAAATGATTACTTTTTGCTTTTACAGGAATAGACAACGCAACTTGCACTTTCGGCTCCCTAGTCGCCTTCAAGAAGGGCACCAAACCTCGTCATCTAGACATCAGGATGGATTTGCGAGTGTTGCTAGTGGATTCTCGCGTATCCAGGGAGACCAGAGCTCTAGTTGTTAAGGTGGCAGCCTTGAGGCAGCGGAATACAGCAGCAGTGGATAATATCCTTGATGCTTGTGATCATATAGCCCACACAGCTACACAGGTGATTTTTTCTACTTACTTTTTTATTGAGAGTTTTCTAAAGATTAATTTCTTTTTCTGGTTTTCTATTTATCAGTTGTGTGTGTGGTTGGCTATTGGAAAGCGCTTTGTGATCTTTATACTTTGACTGTCGTTTGGATGATTGATTCATACTTTGGCATTAAAAATTAAGATACGATCAAAAACTAAGATTTATTTTTTTAATACAAGTTTAGATCCATTTTTTTACAACATGCCTTCTTATCAACCCTTTATGTATCTAGTAAATAGGTATCAAAAACAGAAAGGGTATAATGAAAAATTGCAAAGTATTGGAAATGGTATTTCGGCTAATGTTTTCGTACAATGTTTATTCGTTTTATTTTTTTCGATGTTAGGTAGCCCCATAATGTTCATTTTTAGACGCCTTGTATAATTCTAATTACATATATATTATACAAATGAGCAAACTCTTGGTTAGGAAAAGCCAAAAAAATTGTTCACACCCGAGATTCGAACCCGAAACCTTACCACGAAAAAAAAAAGAATCAGATCAGACGTCTTATTATTGATTGTGTACTGGTTTACTGTTTTTTATTCGAACATCATTATATATATCCACACAGATATAGTCACGCCTTTATACCCTAAGTATTACGCAGAGGCATACGCCACATTTTTTCACCGCATATATTTTATCCCACGTGGATTTGATTTGGTGAGTTTAATGCCAGTTTATCATTATATGAGCGTCATACCCCGTTTGCATTTCTAAAACTTCCGAGCTGAATTAAATTCATATAAGAGGCTCATAGAAATGACTGGTGACTCTCGAGGCTGGCCATCGCAATCCATCGTGGAAACGCAGCGAGTGTGATGGGCACATTTGCGCCGGGAACGATTAGGGGCGGGTTATTTGATTGGTTTTGTATGACCAATATGTGTATTTTATTATTATTTGTATACATTATTTTAAATTGATGTAATTGATTATCCGAAATATATTTATTAATTAAATTCAGAAATTATGTTATCTCACTCTGTAATGTTTTCTTATTCCAGGTTTTGGAAAAACTTTCCAGTGGCAAGTGTGAAATTGATACAGAAGCGGAGTATCAGCATTTAGCGGTGAGTACGACACAAAACATACATTCACCATTTCGCTGTCGTATTTTTGTATTCAACTTGCTTATACATGATGTAATCGTTTTCTAGTTGCAGCCAAAGATTCCTTAAACAAACTGTAATTCGCAAATGTGCTATACTTGATTCGTCTTATTTATACTCGTCAATATTACATGGTAAAACGAGATACTTTAATTTTTTTTTCATCTTGCATTTGATTGCTATTTGCAACGGAAACTTTACTATTTATTCAGTTCAATATAAACATATCATGAACAAAGTACAGGTTAAGTAACTTGCCAGCGGTACGTATATGGGGCATATTTTATACCTAAGTGTGTACTCAGTTCGCAGCGGTCCGTTTAACAGGTTCTTATATCGTAATACAACAAACAGTAGAGTTTCCGTTGCAAATAGCAAGCCATTAAATTTAAAATAAAAAACCGAACAAGTGCGAGTTGGACTCCCCAACCGAGGGTTCCGTAAAATACATTTTTGCGTCATAAACGGCCATAACTTTTTTTCTTTAACTTATAATTTTCATTTTTCACAGCTTTAAGGGACCGTAGACCTAAGTATATGGTTTTATTTCAACTCGATACCTTCACGTGTTCCTAAGAAAAAGTCCGTCCGTATGTGAAGACCCATTGTTGTCCGTGCGTGTGTATCCTATAACGGTTCTGTCTTTTTTTCCTTTTGTGGTGCGGAATATTACATACATAATGTTACGCCTTTATCCCCAAAGGGGTAGGCAGAGGCATACTACTTATATATACGCCCAAATTTCACCGTATGCATTTTTGTACCACGTAATAGGTGGTGAACCCATTGCCGTGTTGATATAGATAGTATAGAATTTTCACAGCCAATTTTTTTAGTGTTAAATCCTACTAATATTATAAATCCGAAAGTTTGTAAGAATCGATGTTTGTTACTCTTTCATGTCAAATCTACAATTACAATAATATAGCTCACAGAACACAATAACACATAGGCTACTTTTTATCCCGAAAACAAGTTCCTGTGGGATATGGGAACGAGAAAAATTCACCACTCGTGCGGAGCTGGGCGTCAACTAGTACTTTATATTAGGGGAGAATATGTATCTAAATCTTTATGGAGTTCTGGGGTGGCATACCAAAAAATCATATTTGTTTTCTTTTCTTTTACAGGAGTTGTGGGATATGAACCACTGTCTACTCTCTGCGCTAGGGGTGTCACACCCGGCTTTAGAGGCTATTCGTTCTTTAGCGCGCGCCAAAGGACTCGCTTGTAAACTCACCGGCGCTGGTGGTGGCGGGTAAGCAGATATTATCTTTAGTTTTCAACAGACATGTCGTGACCATGTACGCGTTTATACTTAGTTTTAGGGCATACTATACACCAAATTTTAGGACCAAATTACATTCGTTTAAGCTGGTAGAGTCAGGTCTAATGCCTACTAATTTTAAATTTGTAGGCATTAGACCCTTTCTGTTAAGTGGGATCAATAATTTAACCAAATAAATGTTACCCTCTCGTTTGTGTTTAAACTTTTACGAAACATATTAATGATAATTCGGGTACTAATCGCGACGTATATTATTAGGTACAAAGCCTTACAAAAAAGTATAAGGTAGGCTTTGTACCAAAATAATATACGTCGCAAATAAGACCCGAAATATCATAAATATGAGTGACAATCGCGAAAGTTTAAAAACATTAATTTTAAGAAACATCCAATTTTTTTTTATACGACTGAGGTGGCAGACAAACTTATTATTTTAATATTCTTATTTTATTATTTCAGATACGCAATGGTACTAATCCCACCATCCACTCCACGCATCACGGTAGATTCACTCTCAGGACAACTGCTGGAGAATGGCTTCAGAGTCAAAGAGACCCGATTAGGTGGTCCCGGAGTATCCATTGAGATGTGACGTCGGTCTCCCGGCAAGCGACCCCGGATCTTATAGCAGTTCCATTTAGTATGTCAAGTTATTTGAACAGTGTTGTATGCGAGCGATAGTTGCGCAACAGATGCGACATTAAACATGGACACAGTTGAGTGATAGTTGCGCGATATTAGATAAGCGTTAAACAATTGTTTTTCGATGTCTTTGAATGTACGATATACTTATTTAGATATTACAGTAACGAGATGCAGAAGACGTTACTGTACAATAAAGATAATAAGTTTTATACAACATGACAAGTTTTTTAAGAGTGTGAATAAAATATGAACTTGTCATGGATAAATGCTTGTAGTTGCTACTACAAGAACTACTGATATGAAGACGGGTTTGATTCACATATTGTGTATGTAATTTAAAAAAAGAGTGTGTTCGAAACTTTTTAAAAGTTCATGGGATATAATTATGTAATCAAACAATACAGCGTAACCTAAAATGTAATTTATTTTGTTCTACACTTTATACTGAAGTGTATTGACAACTGCGTTTAGTCTTATTCATAATTCTGTTGACGTATATTTAAGTTATCACCCATGAAATTTTCTACTTCGGCAATTCTTCAATGCGACCATACAAACACTTTTTGCAAACTAAAAGTTGCGAAAGTGTAATATCATACACTATCTTTTGCTGCCAAACAGTTTTGATAATGCCTCGTTTAAATGTAATTTACGTACACATAAATAAATATGATTATATGTTGGCTTTAAATTACCTCTGTTGGCTTAATAAAGTTTAGGCCAGATAAGGGCAATTTGTATTGCCGATTTCATATTAATTGCCACTTGTACACATTTATTGTCACACTGTCAATTTTGACAAATCGTATCAAAGGTTTTTAATGAGTTTGCTTTTTTTTTAAATTATGTTTTATTTATTTTTAGGTTAACAATTTAGTTTTAATTTTATTGAAATACCCACCTCCTGTCATTGTTTTAGTTAGGTTTTTTAACAATAGTTCTGTGGTCTCAAATAGCTCTTCCGATTCTTCTATAAGTTTTGTGCGGTATGTAAACTAATAATTTGGAAAGTACTAGTGATATCGTTGTACGCAACCAACAGCCTCGTTTCGTCACTAGTTATCATGTAATATAGACGACAATAGCGTGAAAATTACACATGAAAGGGTTATATGGGACTTACCGCATTCTTGAACAGTGATTGGACCGTTTACATCCCGCCTACACGTTAGCGACCAATCACTGCAGAGCTTTTACACGTCTGCACGTTCACGACCAATCACTGCGGAGGTTTTATCACGCTTCCTCGTTTATAACCAATCACAGCAAGCAATGTGTGGTAAATAGTACGAGGTAAAATAACTATTCGAATTATTTAATACACACAGTGCATATGATGGATCTAAGACCAAGTAGAGCTTATTTGAGACCAGAAATTGCTCCCGTAAATACCTATTCACTCAAAATGATATTTTTTGGGTTATTTGAATTTGTGTTTGATCAGTTATGAAAGGAATTTGTAAATAAAAATCGAATAATAATTGCAAAATCATATTTTGCTGCTTATTTATATGTTGTTTATTAAGCCGTTAGCAAAGTTATTAAATGTAAAATCTGTCTTGTAGTTCACCCAGTGCAGCACCTACTTTTTAAAATAAAAACATTAACTTCTGACGTAGTTTATAAAATAAATAATTTATATTGTTTAAACATCTGAAATACCTAAATTATTTTTATTTCGGTGTAATTTTAAAACATATACATAACATACGTTTAAAAATCCAATACTTTTTTAGTATTGTATTTTTAAACGTATGGATGTTTTACTAAATTAACTATGTATGTATATGTATACATGCACGTGTCTTCCATGAGACTGCTTATTCGTTATTTCGTAATAATTCCAGTGTCGTTGTGATAAATATTATCGTCATATATTGACGTTTAAGTAAAACCTACGTGGTATGGGGCCAGTGATTGCAATACAAGTGTTGTCTGCTATAATTAAAATTTAAAAAAATATAGACGTACTGGTAATATTGTTTTCTGGCAACACTTAGAGACATAGAACCTATCCTGTCTCTTTAGGACATTCCTAGAATATCGAAATATTTCCTTGGATAATTAATATTTCATAATAGATATTTAACTGTTGTATTTAAGTAATAAATAGTATGTGTTTATTATACGCCGCGCTCAATAATATAGTTTAAATTGGTGCTGAATAAAAATTGTATTTTAGAAACCGTTGAGTAAATAAAAAGTTTAATAATTTTGAAAACGAAATAAATCGTTTGGATATTAATATTGGTTTTTATTTCACTTACCAAATGTATATATTGAGGGATATTATACAGGGATTTGTATTGGAAACTATACAATACTTATATAAAGAGAATCTATACAATACCAGGTTTCACTCCGCAGTTTAGGTATATTCGGGCAGTGCACCCCTCGGAACGGCTAATAGCCGTGGGCTGCCGCTGCCACTCAGCTCGCACGACACGAGCACTCTAATAAATCAACTAGGTACAAAAACGTTCGCGCGCAGGTATAAATTTCAATTTGGCTTGCAGGCGGCGAGTCTAGGTATGTTTTCATACCTAAAACCGACTTTTGTTCGGGAGTGAAACTTTTGTACGGTAGTACTATTACTTATTCTGTGTCAATAATTATAGTTAGATATAAAGGGAACGACGTACCAAGCGACTTTCAGGGCCATTGCAGACTAGCTACTTTTAGTGTCCGCAACCTGCTTGTTTGTCACCTTTTACAAGCTAAATACATCGATACAGTCTCCAAATCGCTGGTTGCGGATACTTAGTCTAGTCTGTGGTGGCCCTTAATAACGCGGACACTTATCTTCTCCTCGCAACGTTATTGTGCGAAAACTATAAAATGGCGTACTGTGGCCACATATCGATCCTAAAATTTAATGCCGTCATAGATAAATATCACCGCATTTCGTTATTAATAATTATAGTAATCAGCCAGTAGTTTAATAATAATATATTAAAATAGCAGACGCCGTTTTCATCAATAGCTTAAATCACCCAATCCATTTAACCCATAACCCAATAGCCCATTTCATATTTAGCACATTTTACAATAGTTTATACTTTTTTACAACTCCCATTGGAGGTGATCCATTACCGTACTTCTACATAAGGCGGGCGTGGACGTGGACTATCTGCAGTGGGGGTCCCATTTCCTATTAGATTAAAATTCTCAAGGAGCCTCTGCGTGTTGTAAGCCTACCAAAGGCCCGTGTATATTCAAGAGAAAAAAAAAAGATACCCGAGAAAAGAAGAGACATAGTAATCATTTATTTCAGATAATATTATCCATATTAGTTAGTACATACAAACTTGCTTACATACTAGAAATGTTATTGGTACTCGTACTACGTATAATATAAAAAAAATACTATTCTAAATAATATAAAATTCAGACATTCTTGTTTATAAGAATCATGAAATCTCTGAAATTACCGGAGCTATGAAGCCCAAACTTCGCATGGGGATTCCTTTTAATATGTAAGTAGTAGATTAAGAAGGGATTTTGCGAAATTCTACCCCTAAGGCAGTAAATAAGCTATAAACGGTTGTATGGAAGTTCGTCATTTTCAAAGTTAGAAACATGAAATTTACGTACACCTGTTTTTGGTTACAAATAAATGGGCAAGTGTATCACGGTTTCGCAAAATTTTACCTATAAGAGGGTAAAACAGATACATTTTTGACTGTCTCGGTGACGTAAGTGGTAGTGTTGGCAATTGCCGCGCTGAGATCTCTGTTTGAATCCCGGGTCGGAACAAAATGTTTGTATGATCCGTAAGTGTTTATCCGGAGTTTGGATATTTACTATGAATAATACCTATGTATGTATTTAGAAATACATAATTATGCTTATTAGTTGCCTAGATCCAATAACACAAGCTTAGGTAATATTGCCCTAATTTCGACTAGTCAGCGGTGTGAGAATAAGAATCTCCTTTCAAATAATAATACTGCCTGTACACGTGGACGCAATAAATGCAGCAGTGTAAGTAGGTACCTACCTATGTGTAGAGTAGGTACCTACATTTTAAGCTTAGGAGAATGAAAATCAAACTTCAATATACAACTTCATATTTTACTACATTACAAAATCACAAATATTTTAACTTAATTTCAAATATTATACAAATAAATACTTAAAGTACTCGTAAAAATATGGAAGATCAAAATAATAATACAAAAACGAAAATATACCTAAATAGATAATTAATAATTTTTCATATTTAAAACTCTGAGAATATCTACACAATCATTAATGCTGTTATTATAAGATTTTTACAGGTAGATGCAATATGAAGGTATTTGTAAAATTTTGAAAATTTTACAGTGAATGAAATGTGTGTATCTAACGAGGCAGTGTAGCATAGATAATACACTAATCAGTGTAGCCTGGCCACCAACGCAGCGCCAAGTAAGTAATTGAACTTGACTTTTCTCGGTCTAAATACATACAAAAATAGCCCACTGCGTTGTGGTGGCCCGCCGGGCATGATCACCTTGGTCAAAGAATCCTCCGTTTTGGAAGAACATCTAAACATTACATCCCAAGAATGCAGCTACTTTTATCCACAAATAAATACATACGTACTAATAATTGATGAGTATTAATTGCAATCTATAATACTTCGGTAAATACTCAATCTTATAGTTGCTGTTTAGTATTTTAAAACACTATGTGAAGTGCTTAAATTATAGTTAGGTAAGTAGCTACACAATAATTTCAACTAACTGCTTATTACACCTACTTACCACTACTTGCTAAAGAACAACAAACACATTAATAATAGGTATCACTAAAAAAGATGGTGGAGATTCGCCGATAAAGATCTGACCTTACAGACAGCAGTCCTATAGTAGCTAGGGGTTTAGTTAGACCTTCTCGATCTAACCACCCGTTGGTCATTGCCACTTTTATATTAAGGGTTTTGTTTTCTTTTAACGTGTGGAAATCCCTACGGATGTCATGCCGTGTCCATTTAGCCACTGTTGGAATTTGGGTGTAATTCACGGTTGCCCATTTACAGACTAGTGGATTGGCAATGGTAGGAATTGTGATAGGTGCAGATCCATCAGCAAACCTTCATCAAACATAACCTTACAATAATTGTTCTCTTTTTTCAAATTTATTCAAAATTCTTCAAATAAAATTGCTAGTGACCTGTAAACGATTCGATAAGAGTACAAGTGGAGAATCAATTATTCTTCGTTGATTATTAAACTATCGACTGTCTACTTTAATTAAATCGATCATACAAGCGAAAGCACCATTTAATATCATACACAATAAGAATATTGTTATAATATCTAATACCTACGGTTATTCTAATACGGATTGATAAACACGCTTTCTATTATTACCTATCTACCTCAAAGCACGACCCTGTCTAAAATCATACCTTACTTTAAACTTCAGTTGTCAGAAGCTTTTGGTACCTATCAAAGTTACTATAAGTAGGTACTGTTTAATATATTTTGTAATTAATTTCTTTATGATAAGGGTGAATGATTGAGTGCAACTATATGGCGATCAACCATAATGCCTTCCCTTATTCGCTACGCAGTAAATAATAAAATTAAATTGAGTACTTAACATAGGTACGCTATACACCCCACTAAAATTCGAGAGTTTGGTTTACAAATTACAAATACGAGTATATCTATTTAATAAGGGTAAGGTACTTATAAAAAATTTACACCATTGATTTAATAAAATAAATAAATATTGTGGGATACTTCTCACACAGCGCCATCTAGCCCAAACTAGCTTTAAGCTTGTTCTATGGGATCTAGACAACTGATACACATATTTATATATTTCTAACTACATACATATTATAGGTACATAGGAAACACCCAAAACTCCGAAACCAAAATTTGTGGATCACACAGATATTTGTTCCGACCTGGGAATCGAATCGGGACCTCATGCGCGGCAGTCGAATACACTGCCACCACGCCACCGAGGCAGTCGAAAATAGAACCAAATATACTTCGCTTTAAATGCAAATGGGGCTTATTCCTCGCCGTACCTCCAAAACCTTGGAGTTATGTGCAGCGATAGAGGAACCGAGTAAAAAACGATAGTACAATCGAGTGCAAAAATGATTAAAATTAAAAGGTATCTATGAATTAACTCATAATTCTTTTTTCACGGTTTCTTATTTATACAAATTCTGTTATTGTTAATTAAATTCGTTTAACTACATACACTTACTGACTACATTTTTAATAAGTATTTCTAATAAAATATTATTATTTTTCATGATTATGGTGCGTTACCTACGATTTAATACAACATAGATATTATTATATACAACACATTAGTATTTAAATACAAATTCAACAGTTACTGAAATCTAATGAAGCGTACTTTTTATACTTCTTATATGAACATCAGGTGAACATGTATATTAGGTTTGTCTTAATTCTACTACAATCAAATCAGCCTGTATTCCAGTCCATTGCTGGACGAAAACCTCTCCCAAGTTTTTGAAATTATACTTCTATTGGCGCGTTAGGAAAAAAATATGCGTGTAAATTTTTACGATGCGAGGGCAGACCTCGAAAAACCGACACCATGAAGTTATGTTTTCCTGTTACGTGGAAAAAATGCATACGATGAAATGTGGGCGTTTAATAAGCCTCTGCCTACCCCTTCGAGGATAAAGGCGTGACAATATGTATGTATGTATGTATGAAGTTAAGTGTTTTCATGACAACTTATAAACACCCTGAAGTTAGCTGATAAGTGTTTCCATGACAACTTATAACTACATTCAAAGTAGTTTTCATTCTTTTTCATGTTTGTTTTTTCTTACTAATTTATCATTTCTGTGACAAACAAAGAGTTGTGGTTTAAGTAATGAAATCTAATTAGACTTACGCAGCATAACTTCTAACGCGTGTATAAGTACACATACATACTTTTTTATTGCTGTGAAAAGGTAGGTATTTTGCCTTATAGTTTTTTGACCACCTTGGGTGTAACTCCCAACAAAATCTATGACGTCCAAGCGGCTTCACCTGTTAGCGATGCACACGGTAACGACGCATTATTACATTACGGCATTAGGAGGTCAGTCGGCAGTCGCTCCCATCAAAGCCGAAAATTAAAAGTTAACGATAGCTGCTCCTAGCAGCCATATAAAAGTGGACTCAATACTGAGGAAGAAGTAAAGTTAAGCAGACCAGACGGGTTGGTACAAGGCTTTGTTTCGAGTTTTTGAAGTGAAAACTTCTTTTAGAACGATACGAATATTTTAGATGAGATAAAATCTCTGGACTCGTAACACCGTTACCGAGACGCAGCTATAGTGTGTGCATATAAAAAGTTTTGAAGTATTAGATTGATAATTTCGAACTCAGTTATCAACCTTCAATTTATTTATTTATTTCGATAGCTCAGTTGGTAGAGCCGTGGACTGTAGATGGTTATAAATTGGAATACATAGGCTGCTGGTTCAAATCCGGCTCGAAGAAACTCTTTTTGTGTATTTAAACACAGTCAAATTATAAATAACTATAATGCTTTTTAACCCGATTAGTATCGACTTTTATTCTTAAAGTACCTGGGTTTCACCCTAGTACCCATCTAAAAAATGACTAATGCGCCAAAAAAATGAAATTTTTACTGCTGTCGGCACTCGGAGTGCAATTTTGTTTTTCTTTTCGCCATGACCTTGTCTGTTAGTCTGCAGAACGGTAGGTAAAGCCAACTGAGGCCCCAATGATATTCAAACCCTATGCTTCTACAAACATATCTAAAATAAGTACCTACATTTAATAAGTATCTACATTTACCTTCATTAAATATTACAAGTTAATACTGAAGCAATAAATTAATAAACACAATAAAATATATTAAAATTAAACATGTCTAAATCAGAGCTCGTAAATTATTCGATTGTTGATCCATGTCAGATATTGTTTATTACATGACATAGATTTAGTAGGTAGGTATGTTTCAGTATTTAGTAGAGTAATTTGATACTTAGGTACTAAAATTGGTAATTGTCAAAGTATAATTTTAAATAATATTTAATTAATACCTAATTCATAAATTATTATGCCAAAAATGTCATATAATCTCTGTGTAATGGAACCGTGCTGAACTTATAACGATAATATTTTGGGATGAAGCTGCATTATCGTCTTTAAAAAAAATCATCATCCTCTTGCCCTTGTCCCAATTTACTTGGGGTCAGCGCAGTATGACTAAGTTCCATCCTGCAAAATGTTTTGGCTTGGTTTTTATGGTATGCCGCCAGCCTGACACCAACCCTCCTTGGGAATGCTATCGTTTGGTGGTTTGCTCGCCACCACACGGGTGCCTTTCCAAGCCTTTCAGTACTCTGAACCCTTCTTTGTTATTAGTAGTCCTTGTCTATACAATGCGTTGACGTCAGCCATATCTTTGCAATACGACATATAGTCTTAAAAAAAAATAATATTTTTATTACGGTACCATTATCCATACTCAACTCACTAAAAGAATCATAAGGGTCTAAAAAAGTCAAAAAAATATCTGCAATGGGGGATTGCCTAAAATTATTATCCTTATGTTAGATTTTATAAATATAGAGCATTCTAAGAAAATAAATTTAATATTTTCATTACATTTATCGTTTTTATTTTTTTATTAAATACATATTTAAATGAGTTCATTCATAATGACGTCGTCAGTGGCATGATGGCATTAGCCCTTTGCCTAAAAATATTCAAACAATTATAGGAAACTGTGCCTTAATCTGTTCCTAGGCAAAGGCGTACCTACTGCAGTAATGCTGAAGATGACTTCATTTGAAGGTTAAATGAAGGTTGTTCATCTTTTGCCTGAAATACTAATAATTCTTCATTATTTTCCATTTCTAAGTAATTCATAAGTATTGATCAGTAACTCTACTCCTCGAAATGGTTTTTGATTTATGTCACATTTAGTGAACAATCCTATTTGCGGCGATACTCTTAAACGAACCTACTTGATCCTAGTAAACTCTATCTCTAATCAGCTGATGAAATACAGTAAACAAAAAATGTCGCATGCAATGTCACATTCACGAATAGTAACATTTCGTGGTTAAGAGCATATTTTATTATTTAAGCTGACTTTTGCACATCAATGTACCTATATATATGTGACAAGATTTTGATATAATATTATATTAATTACGCTAATTACGTTCATAATTTAACTATGTTTTAAGTGACAGTTAAATTAAGTATTGACATTCTTTGGTTATTAATATCTACACACTCCTATTTTTTTTTCTAAGATAATACGCAAGAAGTAACTAGTTAGATGACCCTGGCCTCACTTTGATATACAACTAAAAACTATCACGCTATATCCCTGCTGGAGTGTCAGAGAAGACTGATCGAGAGGCTTCGAAATCCTTCCATACTAGGCAAGATGATTACAATATAATGATTTCGTTCGATCAACTTATTTCGGTCGGCTGAACTACAGAAGTTCAGGGGGCCGAGTCTGCTATTTCAATCGTGTTGGAATATAATCTAAATCGTCGCTTTATAGAAAGCCAAAGGTACAATTTTGACAGTTTTCGTTGTCTTTCACACTCCAATAGAGTTCTATCATTCGGCCGATAGAATTCTAGGTACAAACACGTTCTAGATTTCACAGCAATTCTAGTTCTATTCTACGGCTTTTCTATAGTAGAATCGGCCCCCAGCTTGTGTAGGGTAGCCAGGCCCATCCCAAAACAAGTTGTCTTTTTCACTATAAATAAATTTCAATCTACTTTAAGTTTCAAACCAGACTGTTTCTGTGAACAGTCTGACGTTGTGTCAATCGAAGTCACAGGCTAGCTCACAATCACACCTTGTATACAGTCTGAAATTGGGGTGGAACCCATTGTTTTAAATTGGTCATTTTTTTTTCATTGGCAAAAATATTACTATGTCTACTATATTGTACAGTACATTATGCTCATTAAGCGTCGTGTTACAAAATTATATTGAATAATCAAGAAAAGCATGAGTTATCAGCATATAAAACTGCGCAAAAGTGTTTCTTGAGTTTAAAATTCTATAATACGGCCATAACTCACCAGTTGATTCTATCTATCTACTTCGAAGCTCAAGGGTCCATACCAACAAAAAGAAGAAATCAATAAATAATTACTATAAAGTCTGTGCAAACAATAAAAACCTATTAGGATCTATATATGAATATAACACTCCTATTCCTATTTCATTATTTAACAGGTCAATCACAGATTTTAGTATCATCAATACTATTAAAAGTCGCATACCACTCATTATATTTACTAATATTGATATCTAACGCGCAACAATTACCTAATACTGGCGATTTAAATGCACAGTTATGTTTTAAACCAATTATAACATTTGTACGTGACTGTACAAACTGGTAATTGGATAATTTTTTAAAGCAATTAGTATGCTAACTTTTTTATTAAAGTGAAAAAAGACAACTTGGTTCAGGACGGGGATTGAACCCGTGACCTTTGCCTAACCAGGGCAATGTTCTAGCCACTGAACTGCCCGAACCGTACCGAAACAAGTTGAAATTCTTCACTATATTTTGTTAAAGTAATCTATGTAGCTCGATAGATGGCTCTGATAATACTCATACATACATGACAATTTAAAAATTAAATCTCGTAATTTTTTAAATTACAATTTTATAAAAAGTTTTGTTTTTAATTTAAGAGACGCGTTCATTATAACATAGTTCGATCCATTATCAGCACAGAAATCGTAAAAACAGGAGCAGTGCCATGTGTCGAGAGTGTTTTCTATAATTCCCACCGCGATGTGTGCAAAAAAAAAAAAATGATCATATACTTAACTGAATTTAAAACCGTTGTAAGCCAGTGATACCTATGGTACGCAAATCCAGGACTAGTGAAGTTTTAATCGTATTCGATACGTACTTAATCGTTGGACATGTTGCGGTGACGGTGACATACAAATGTTGTCGCAAGGCATTTCTCTCTCCTGCTTTTTCAATTTCTATGATTATCAGAAAATTGAAGTTATACTTCTTTGGGCGCGTTATACCGTCCCGAAAAACCGACACCATGAAGTTAGCTGATAAGTGTTTCCATGACAACTTATAAACACCCTGAAGTTAGTTGATAAGTGTTTTCATGACAACTTATAACTACATTCAAAGTAGTTTTAATTTCTTTTATGTTATTTTTTAGCTTATCATTCCTGTTACAAACAAAGAGTTGTGGTATATGGAATGAAATATTATTAGACTAAAGAAGTATGACTTCAAACAAGTGTACATAAGTACACACACACTTTTTTTTATTAAATATGATTTATTTTTAAAATACACGTTTGAGTCCCGACTTTTGGAAGAATCTAGCTTAAGCTTGTAACCAGCTCAAAGCCCATCCTCAGATAGCCCATCATAAACTCTTGAGGACATCCCATACGAACATTAGCCTCTGGTATAGGGCTAATTGTATTATGTTCTACAATTGATAGCCAGTTCTCAACTGCTGGTTGGTTTCGGCATCCGGCTGATGAATCAATGGCGGGGATAGTGGATCCTCCCTGGAGGTTATTGTCGTTGAAGGTGGCAAACCTGCTCGAAAAAAGTTACGGTTAATATATACAGACTTAGAAAGGAAGACAAAAGCCTAAAACAAGTGGAAAAGCATTTAATACTTTAAATTAATCAATATAATTACATCAAATTTAAAATCGATCGAATATAAGCGCTCGTGGCCCCGCGGTCTCAGTGTTCTGTAAACGATCACTGAGTTACGCAACTTTCACTATGGCTGGTCCTCGGATGGGTGACCACTTTGTGGCATTTACATTTGCGAGCGTTTCCGTGCTTCGGAAGGCACGTTAAGCCGTTGGTCCCGGTTGCCAGTAAAATGGCAGTCGTTAAGCCTGGTTGAATGCCTTATGGGCGGCTTGAAAAATTTCAACAGCAGGTAGCCACAACCTGCGTCTGTCTATTTCAACACGGCAATGGGCCACCACCTATTACGTGGGACAGGTAAATCCACACGGTGAAAAGTGGGCATATAATATGCCTCTGCCACCCCTTCGTGGCGTGATGGATATTTATTTATTTTATTATTTAAATTTAAAATCTTGAATATATTAAAATATTAAATACCTATATAAAATTGAATAAAAATTAATCTAATTTAAATATTAAAATTGAAACAAAAACAACAATACTAAAATTACCCAATTTAATTTAAAATCATCTAACATTGAAAAGTAATATAAATACTAATAACTGCCTCCGTTGCTTTAGTGGTAGCGACTACCGCGCTGAGGTCTCGGATTCGAGACCCGGGTCGGAACAAATATTTGTGTGATCTGTAAATGTTTGTTTCGGAGTTTGGATGCTTTATGGTCCCGATTTATGGCACTGATGTGAACTTTACTACTTTACATTCCAGATAGGCCTTGTCTGCCACCTCAGTGGTATAAAAAAACTTACAAATAAGCAATATAATAACTTAGCCAAGTAAGTTAGTAGGAATTTCGAGAATTATACTTATTAGTATTAGTAAGAAAGCTGCCAAAAATGTATTAATAGTTATACCTTCATTCTCATCCTCTTCCGCAAGCCACTTCTGTATTTCCATCTGGTACATACGCCGCTGTAGTACCTCCTTCGTCCGGGGTCGGGAGCCAATAAACGTCACTTCCACCTATCAACACCAAAGAAGCATAACATCAGTATCTTGAGGCTCACACTCCAACACCATGTGTACTTTTATTCCTGTCCTGCCCTAAACCATATTACCTACCTATCTGTACTGTTTTGTACCACTTTGTAAGTATATGTACTGTTTTCTCAATCGAATGGTTCCGTACGAAAATCTTTAACAGGAATACTTCACCATATGGGCGAAATTGCGGGCATCAGCTAATATAAAACTGTACTTATAAAAGCGTAAATAAGTTAATCGTCTTACGCCAGGCGGTAAATGAGGCCGGAGTTCATCGGCAAGATCCCCGCCGACGCCGAGTCTTTGAGCCTCCTCCCAATTTGTGTGCACCTCCTCGTGGAGTAGCTTCTCCTCTGAAAATAATTAATTTATTTATTTATCTATCACGCCTTATCCCCGAAGGGAAGGCAGAGGCATACATATTGTATGCTCACTTATCACCATGTGTATTCCTGTCCCACGTAATAGGTGATGAGCCCATTGGCGTGTTGAAATAGACAGACGCAGGTTGTGACTTCCTTCTGTTGAAATTTTTAAAGCCGCCCATTAGGCCTTCAACTTGACTTAACGACTGCCATGTTACCGACAACCGGGACCAACGGCTTAACGTGCCTTCCAAAGCACGAAAACGCTCGCAAATGTAAATGCCACAAAGTGGTCACCCATCCGAGGACCAGACATAGTGCCGTCTGAAAATGAGTCATTGTCAAAGTTAAACAAACGTGGTATTTCATAATACATATCACAATACTTGTTTGTATAGTTACTCTCCTATCATATGAAGTACCTTACTATTTACCACAGTGAGTATTAAAATAATTTAAAAACTCCCTCCTTGTCCCCCCCTCTTCCTCTCTTCTTCCTATAAGTGACAAAATGCGGCACTAAAGCCCGGAGTCTACTTTGAGTATTGGTGTAGAGCAGCTCACGTACCTTTTTGTTATAATATTATATGGTGAAAAAAAATTGTCATCCTATCTCCGATATGAAAATTCGAATCACACTCAATATTTCACAGCTGAAATTTCCATTCCATTATATCAGGTTTTAAAAAATCGAGGAGCTGACTCACCGTCCCTCTTTGTAGTACTACGCTTGTACTGTATTCTGAAGCGGAATGCCTCCAGGACGCTCGCCACCACGATAGTGAGCACTACCATAGTGAATAGGTAGAATACCTGCAATATATAACTTCATTTATAACATCTGCCCATGGCGCACATCACCCCCGTTGTCCCCATAGTTATTGCATTTCTCCTATAAGTAATAGCCTGCACGACATCAGTAACAACTAAGGCAATGTAGATGTAAGAAATTGAAACGAATTCCATTATCTTCTAAATTAATACGGTGTGGAAAGTTAGGGTGCTTCCACTTTACCTCACCAAGCGCCAGAGGGCCAAAGTAGAATGTTAAAAATTTTAATGTTCAGGGCGATTTTAAGTGCATTGCTAGATCAGACAATTACGCCTATAGTTGCATTTACGTTATATAAGTTCAGATAAGGTCCATAGCTGGTATGCTTCAGAGTACGGCATTAGGAATAGTCGGTTGGCACAAAATCTTGTTTATTTTTAAAAACGAATAAATCATTAAATAAATATCGTTGGGACAACCCACACAACGCCATCTGCAAACCAAGCAGACCTTGTACTATGGTAACCAGATAACTGATAAACATTCTTATATAGTCCTAAATACATACATATTATAGATTAATAACACCCAGATACAGAATAAACCCTCGTACTCATCACACAAAGATTTATCCTGGGTGGAAATCGAACCCATGACCTCATGCGTAGCAGTTGGATACACTACCACCGCGCCATAGAGGCAGTCCTAGCAATTCTGCAGTCCTCCCAATTATGAGTTGTGTGAGCGCAGAAGAAGGAATTCTACTTACGACTTGCCGAAGAAGTTAAATAGCTAACATTTTGTTACATACCATGAAATATATCCTGCTGAATGGTCCAGCTACGCTTGCGTAAGCGTTCATCAGTATAAACCAGTTATTGACAACGGTGAGCTCAAACAGCGTGACGCCACTCGTGACGATGTTCTCGAAGTTGTTCAAGTAGTAGAAGCCGAGTGCCGTCGAGCCATTCAACGAGTACTTGTAGAAATCTTCCACAGTAGTGTTACTGAAAATGAAATGAAAAATCTTTATTCATGTAGGTCTCAAAGTAACACTTATGAACGTCAAGATTATTGCTTCTACATTTATATTTGCTGCCAGATTCGCAAAGCAATAGGTAGAGCCCTAGGAAGAACCTGGCAATAAAACTCATGGCCACTCTTTTCTAACCGCCAGTAATTACATTAGTTTGATTTACATGATGTTTGACCAATTATGAATTTTATAAAAAAAAAAACAAAACCAATGTTGTGTTTAAATTAATATCAAAATTGGAAAACTGGAAATTAGACACGTTTTTACTGGAGTATTCTAGAAGCAAGGATAATGTCTTATACCTATTTATTTTCGGAATAACCGATTTTCGAAGTCTTAGGAATTATTCATTAGATTTGTAGATACACATTCATCTTTGGAATGTTATACCTGGGTCGTACACCACCGCTTTCAGAGCGCTCATAAATAGCAATGCATTGCATAATAGGGATCAAAATAAAACAAGTATTATTTTTTATAGTCTGTAGAATATTTTGAATTTCGACCACTACGCGCTGACACTGGCACACATGCTGACCAACGATTGAGGCTCTGGATTTAGTTGCCATAGAGGGTTTGCTATTTGGGCGGTAAAACGACAGTCATTTCCACTGAAAAAGGACTAAAATCACAGCTGCCTCATCGGTCAACCGAAATAGACTCAGGGCTCCAATGGACATTGATTAAATCGCGAATTTACAGTGTGTAATTAATATGAAAGAGAATTGATAATCTCTTATATCATCGCATTTCTTTTTCTCTCTATAGCATTACTTACGGTACTGAACACAGTCTAATGTAAAATTTTCATCATCTCCGCGTTGTTCCCGATTGCAGTTGCGGTTCGAAGCCCGAGGTCAGTTTTCCTCCTGTTGCATTATCACTTATCTCTATATTCACCATCCTTGATATTTAGACCAATGACAAATACATCATCCTTCAATTCTTCAATCTTTGAAGCTGGCAGAAACAAATGTTAAGTATGCTCTACTAAAATAGCCCAAACAATATTGCAAATACTCACACACAGCAGTTTCTTAGGTCGTAAGAAGCGAAGAGCTCCATGCCAATAATAGCGAAGAAGTAATACATCACCAGCATCACGCAGCCAGCTGATGACATAAGGGGAGAGAGCAGGACCAGAGTGCCGAATACGTCACGGTAACGTTTCTTTAGTTTGTAGAGCCGCATAAGTCTGGAATAGAATATTTCGACGTGTTGATGGAGAAACTGGAAAAAAACTTGGGAGCTGTACGTTGATTATCACCCAGGGCGAGTTGAAAGAGTTGGATATGGCATCGGATTATTATTATCCCAGACCCTTAATTTTTTAAACTGTCTTACTGTGTACGCTGATGATGCGGTGCTCATGGCCTCATCAGAAGCCGACCTTCAGGCATTAGTCACTAATATGAAAGAGGAGTGTGAAAGTAAGGGTCTTCGCTTGAATGCAAGTAAAACTAAGGTTCTAGTATTTGAAAGAGGTGACATAAGAACTAAATGCGAGATTAGGGTAAACCAGGAACGTCTAGAGCAAGTGAATGAAATTGTGTATTTAGGAAGTATGTTTAGCGCGGATGGAAGATGTGATTCGGATGTAGAACGGCGAGTAGCTGCCAGAAACAAAGTTAACGGTGCTTTGTCCCAGTTAGTAAAGCCACAAAGCATCGTAAAAGAAGCACGCATGGCGATTCATAACGCAGTGCTAGTGCCAACTTTGCTTTACTGTAGTGAAACCTGGGTATGTCAGCAGATGCATGAAAGTAAATTGAATGCTGTGGAGATGCGATCACTTCGAAAATTGTGCGGCGTTACCTTGGCCGACCGAATACGTAACGAAGTGATACGCAATATGGCAGGTTTGAATGAAAGTGTCAGCGTTAAGCTGGAAAAGGGCGTGCTCCGTTGGTTTGGACACGTCCAACGAATGAGTGAGGAACGATTGACGAAGAATATATATTGTTCAAAAGTAGAGGGTAGAAGGAGTCAGGGTAGGCCGAGACTTACATATGAAGACCACGTGAGCAGATTGCTCAAAAACGGAAAGGTCAAAAGCACTCGGATACCCAGACGTGCGTGTATGAAGCGATTGATGAATCTCGAAGAAGCGAAAGAAGTATGTATGGATCGCGAAGCCTGGCGATCTGTCCTCTCTGACTACCCCGTCAGGGATACAGCGTGAAGATAGTTAGTTAGTTAATTTAACAGACAACGGTGCTAATTCTGTTGTAGAGATCACTAAACTAAAATTTTCTAATTTTTGAAGAGATGGCGTAATGCTATTCTGTTATTAAGTCGAACTAAAGTTGGTGATATCATAAATAGCACTTAATTTGTATCTGATGTCATTAAAATTCATTTTATGTGATAAAATTGAACAAGACGTGAAAAATGTACATAGACAGTCGAATGTAAATACATATGCCGACTAACTTGGTGATTGAACTGCCTATGAAGATTTTTAACGTTACAACGTTTTAAAAGTTTTCACGTTTCAAATGGTTACTAAAATTAATAAGCGTCCCACTAAAATTAGTCTTTTGACTAAAGTTAGACGTCACCTAAATAGGTGACGTCTAATTTTAGTGAAAACGTCTAAATTTTGTGTGACGTTAAGTTATCTGACGTCACTAAAATTTATTTATTGTGATAAAATTCAACAAAAAGTGAAAAATGTACACAGACAGTTCAGTGACTAATTAGTCGGCATGTAAATACATGTTTTGTTGAATTTCATCACATAAAAGGAATTTTAGTGATGTCAGATACAAATTTAGTGCTGTTTACAATATCACCAACTATTTCAATCGTCACCAAGTTTAGTTCGACGTAATAACAGAATAGCATTTTGCAATCTCTTAATAAAAATAAGAAAATTTTAGAGAAATTTAGTTTAGTGGTTTCAACATTCACATGGTACATCAACAATAATTTGGAACGTATTTAATTAATATTCAACATTTCATCAGAAAAACTATCCGGTAGATTCAAAACCGCGACCGAAGATCGATGTTTGAAAATTAGATATAGGCAAATTGTCACGCCTTTATCTCCAAAGAGGTAGGCATAGGCATACTATACGCCCACATTTAACCATATGCACTTTTGTCCTACGTCACAGGTGGTGAGCCCATTGCCATGGTGAAATGCACCGGCGCAGGTTGTGGCGACCTGCAGTTGAAATTTTTGAAGCTGTCCATAAGGCTTTCAACTGGGCTTAACGACTGCCATGTTACTGGCAACCGGGGCCAACGGCATAACGTGCCTTCCGAAGCATGGAAACGCTCGCAAATGTAAATGCCACAAAGTGGTCACCGATCGGAGGATCAGCCATAACGAAACATGCTTAACGCAGTGATCGTTTACAGAACACTCAGTCCGCGGGGCCACGAGCACTTCAAAATTATTTAAAGGCTCTTTAAATTAATTTTTCGTTTTCTGACCAACTTTAGTCAACAGCCTTGACGACCACTTCATTTAATTTGGATTTATCTATGAGAAATGACAGTTTTCTCGAACTAAGAGTCTCTGAGCTCAGATATGGTTCAGACAGACGGACGGACGGGCCTATGGGTTATTTGATAAATAGGGAATCCTAAAAACGTGTGCAATTATACGCATTGCCAACGTGCTAACTACAAAGCATAGAATTTGGCAAGACCTTTAATTTTAGATACCAATGTATAAAATTATGTCTATGGTTATGGTACAAAACAGGCTTAAAGAGGCTGCTTCTTAGGATGACTGTCTGATGATGTCATTTACACCTATCTTCTACCATTTTAGTCGTCGCTTCAACCAATTAATTAATAAATAAAGAAATATGAAAGACAAAGGGGCTTCGGCTGGAAATCAGCTGGAAGTCATACCCAGCATCGTGACATTGACCTCTCCAAAGATCACCACAACGTTCGTAAACGCAGAGAGAGTAGAGCAGGGTGGACAGGACCGAACAGGGTGGCAGACAGTACAAGACGTTAAGATTACCATTTAAAGAAAAAAATCTGCGTATATAAAAGTAAATCTAACCTTAAAGGCCTAAATATGACTACAATGAATAACGTAGGCGCAATACTCAGTAGTACCGCGCCCATGATAGCTAACAGCGTCACGCTCAGGTCGAACACGTTCCACCCACTCTCTAAGTACACGCCCAAACCTGACGCCATCATGCGGAGACCTGCCTCTATCAGGAACACTGTAAAAAAGAAACCAAATTTGATTGTTTATATCTCCGAGAAAAGTGCCTCACAATATTTATTTACCTATACTAATATTTTAGAGCTAAGATTTTGTTCGTTTGTTCGGTTGAAGGCGCTAATCTCAGGAACTACTTGTCGGATTAGAAAATTTATTTTTGTGTTAGATAGCCCATTTATCGAGGAAGGCTATAGGCTTTATATCATTACGCTACTACAGTGGGGAGCAGAGCAGTAGTCATAAATGTCGACGAATCGGGCAAATTTGTATGCATCATTGTAGAATTTATAAGCAACGGGGTTAAATAAGTGCAACGCAAGGTCGAAACATTCCACGGGCGAAGCTGTGGGGGTCATCTAGTTTATTTATATACATAGAATGTTCATAAGTAATATAGAGCTGAAAGTCATTTTAGAAGTTCTCTCGGGTAACATACATATTTTATTTAAAAGAAAAATTAAGGTGGTGAGCAAGTGAGCAGCTTATTGATCTCGTTGAAAGAATTTGTATGCCATGTCACGCCTTCGTGGAACTGATCTGAACGTTTTAGGAACCACAATTGATATGAAGCGCTCGTGGCCCCGCGGTCTCAGTGTTCTGTAAACGATCACTGAGTTACGCAACTTTCACTGTGGCTGGTCGTCGGATGGGTGACCACTTTGTGGCATTTACATTTGCGAGCGTTTCCGTGCTCTGGAAGGCACGTTAAGCCGTTGGTCCCAGTTGCCAGTAAAATGGCAGTCGTTAAGCCTGGTTGAAGGCCTAATGGGCGGCTTGAAAAATTTCAACAGCAGATAGCCACAATCTGCGTCTGTCTATTTCAACACGGCAATGGCCTCACCACCTATTACGTGGGACAGGAATCCACACGGTGAAAAGTGGGCATATAATATGCCTCTGCCACCCCTTCGGGGATAAGGCGTGATGGATATACAATTGATATGAAGCGCTCCTAACCCTGCTAGGTCAGTGTTCTGTAAACGATCACGCGTTAAGCATCATACGCTCTGGTCAGCCCTGAGATGGTGGTATTTCTTTTAAAACTGTTATCGTGCTCCAGGAGGCCGAGTCTGCTATTTCAATCGTGTCGCATAAGAATCGAAATCGTCCCTCAATTGAAAGCAATTTTGACAGTTTTTCAATTACAATCGTAGTCCAATAGACTTCTATCGGTCGGCCGATAGAATTCTACTAGTACGTGCCGCGCCAGTGACCGCTAGCCACTTGAATTTTTGATAGTCTACTAACATTTTGGCAGCTAAAAACTGCGATTATGGTTTTCTTTTACTGCTTGTCAATAGTAGACTCGGCCCACAGAAGGTACCAACGTAAATTCTTGGTCTCGAAAGCCAGTAAGAATACTTTGTTAAGCTAAGGTGAAGGCATTATGGGCTTCAAACAGGCGTCCTCAGCTTGCTACTGTCTATTTTAACACGACAATAGGGTTGGCAGCGCGAGTGTAAGTTGTAATCGTTCATTAGGCTACGGTTACTATCGATCAAGTGAGTCGAGCCGTATGCTTGCACCTCCGGACATAAGTATTTAAAAAAAAACCGTACTTGTGTAAATCGGTCTCTTTACGTGCGTTCTTTGTGACATAATCGGCCGTATCTTTTTTAACGTTGATTAGAAGTTTAACTGAGCATATTTTTAATGATACCTCCATGTGTCCATCGGAAAAAGGGTCTTGATAGACAGACGCCCGTCGGACGGATTTTAACAAAGTGATCCTATTTATGTTCCGTTTTTTACCATTTTAGGTACGAAATCCTAAATATTGAACGCAACTGAGTGAAGAATATTATTATTAAACCGATTTTTTACTGTTCCTTTTAAGAAAACGAAATAACAGAAATATCAGCGGTGACGCAATGGTTGTGCATGTAACTGCCGCGCACGAGGTCCCGGGTTCGATTCCCGGGTCGGAACAAATATTTGTGTAATCCTCAAATGTTGGTTTCCGAGTTTGGATGTTTGCTGTATGTATAATATGTATGTATTTAGAAATATATAAGTACGTACATCAGTTGTCTGGATCCCATAGTACAAGCTTATAGCTTAGTTACATGTTGGCTACTGCAACTTGACTACCTTCATACTGAGGAGCTACTCACTTACGTTAAATAAACGATAATAAATCACTTACCATAAATAAGCTCATACCATAAAGAAACACACACACACCCAAACACACACACACACACACACACACACACACACACACACACAAAGTCACACACACACTCACAAAGTCACACACACACACACACACACACACACACACACACACAAAATGTATCCAAAAATACAGGCTCTGCCTAGTTTAGGAAACTATGATTGTAACTGCTTAAAATTGTATTCCAAATAAGTTCCAAATTTAAGTCGACTGTGTGTAAACTTTTGTATTAAATAAACATATTTATTTTTTTTGATTGAGCTAGATGGCGCTATGTGAAAAGTGTCCTACAATATTTTTTTATTAAAAAACTTACGTGTTAGGAACAGCCAGGTATCCCAAGACGCGCACAGCAGTTTTGCGCTGTCCTGCAAGTCTCCTGCCGCCTCACATACTCGGAACACTAAAGCTACCCCGTTGCCGATAATTAGTGCATCTGGAACATAAATATTATCATGTTATGATCAAGTTTTTTATTAAAAGCATATAGTGTGGGATAAGAAACGAATACGCTCGTTGCAGCTTTAAGATTGCTCAAGTGTCCAAGAAGCTAAAGGAGAGGTGTATGAGGTGGTATTATCATGTCATGCGTAGCGACGAGAAACATGTAAGTTATATAAAGAGCGCTAAGCTTTCCTGAGAACAAAAGAAGATGAGGACGGCCATCGGCCACATGGTGGACCAGTATGACCAAGATGCTCAACAAACAATTTACCCGATCCGACAGCCCAGGACAGAAATTCCCGGCGCAACCATATTAGGAGAGCCTACCCCACATAAAGTGGGAATGAGCAAAGAAGAAGAAAGTGTGGGGTGTCTCCACATAGGTTTAAGGGACCAGGATATACTGGACCAAAGCGACCTCACGTGCCAACGGGTTGCACTGATGGGATCGGGTACTGAGTAACGGATGAGGTAACAACGCAGGTGCATTTACGGTGTTGGTAGGTTAGAGGCGGCAGTCGCTTCTAACAATGCCGAAAAGCAAAAGCCATGATTTGGATTCAAGGCTCCAACCAAATAACTCCAAATGGGTTGCTCGTCTGAGTATCCAAAAAAACAAATACAAAAATGCTTACGGTAAAATTTGGGTGTATCTGTATAGTATGCCGCTACTACCCCTTTGGAGATAAAGATTTAAATCTATATCTATACCTACTAAAGTATAAAGTTGAAAAGTTTGGTATTGGGATTGAAAAATTCGTTTCGTGTTGGATAGCCCAATTATCGAGGTAGGCGATATTTCAAAAATTCGGGCAAATTTTAAACATTATTGTAGAATTTATAAACGAAGGTATTAAGTGCAACCATTTGGTTCGAAGTAGCTACTGATGGTTTGTCCGTTGCTGCTTTAGAAGATAGGTATGTAATATTTTTCTTGTTTTTTTTTACCGCCATATTAGTACTGTTAGTATATTCATTAGCTCCATCAAATTTGTTTTTAGTTCTATACATTAATGGGATTTATCTGAGGACGCTACATGGGGAGCAGATGTTGACAGTCAAGAAAAAGCAAAGAGTTCGGTACGTCACGGGTAAATCCGCGCACATCAGGGTATCCGAAACAACAATAAATAGGTAGGTATACATATATGCATATGAGAAAAAGCGCAGAATAATAAAAATAACGTACAGACAAGATACTCGAAGTACGGCCAGCGTACTGCAGCCTGGGCGGCTCGGCCCAGCGGCTCGAGCGGTGATTGCGCGTACCACGGCGCGCGCGTCTGCTGCCCCGCCCAGCGCAGCGCGAACACCTCGTACAGGTTAGCAAACTCGCCGCGCGACAGCCCGCCCGACCCCGACTGGTTCAGCTGCTTGAACATCAGGTACACGTCCAGCCCGCCTGCCGACATTTATGACATAACTTAGGTCAAATAAGTAATAGTACTACGTACAGAACTTTCACTCCTTATCAAAAGTCAGTTATAGGTATGAAAACATACCTAGACTCGCCGCCTACAAGCAAAATTAAAACTAATGACTGCGCGCGAACGTTGAGTTTTCTTTGCGCACCAAAGTTTAATGACCGAGCTGTGAAATCCGCAGGGGGTTGTCACTTGAGAAGTTTTTAAGCACTATAGTTGATTTATTTAGAGCGCGACTGTCGTGCAAGCCAAGCGGCAGCGGCAGCCTACTGTCATTAGCCGCTCTGAGCGGTGCGCTGCCCGATATACCTGAACTGCGGAGTGACACCCCCTGGTCATACTCTTAAATGACGATTGAAATGTGGTTAAGAATTTCAACTTGATTCGATAAGGTTCGGGTAGTTCAGTGGCTAGAACATTGCCCTGGTAGGCAAAGATCACGGGTTCAATCCCCGTGACCTTTGCCTTGCCTACCCATCACAAAATAGTTCAGACACCAAACAGAACCTATATGGCTTGACTCTAAGTGATAGTTTTACTATGGTTTTTCTACATACTATGAATCAATGTAACTTCCGCCTGTATTTTATACAACCTTTCATACAATCAGGGGGTGTCATTAATTTCCTTATACGATTTCACTAATTACTTTACGTACGAAGCGAATGAAACTGACAGGTCGCGTATGCGATTTTTGCCTACAGTTTGAGGTAAACTTAGCATGCAGTATTATTATTACTTTGGTCTCTATTAAGTGCGAGCGACAGGAAGTTTCGTTGAGAACATTCCTTGCTGCCTAACAAAAATTGTGTTGCGTTTGTTGAAGACAACAGCATGGGGAGAAAATATATCTGCTATGAATGCAAAAAGTTCAGGGTAAGCGTGGAGGATGTTGACGTAGTGTGATATCGCTAATTAATTCCGCAGGTAACCAGACCCGGGCCACAAAGCATGTACTAGTGCTAGGGACACAACGGGAGCAACGATTTTGATGATATTTTTACTCTTGATTGTTGACCCACCCCAGTTCATTGCTTCGAAAGGCACGTTAAGCCATTGGTCCAGGTTGCCAATAAAATGGCAGTCGTTAAGCCAAGTTTAAGGCCTTATGGGCGGCTTAAAAAACTTCAACAGCAAGTCTATAAAGCCTGCGCCTATCCATTTCAACACGGTAATCCATTTCAACGGGCTCACCACCTGTTACGTGGGACAAAAATGCATACGGTGAAACGTGGGCGTTTAATATGCCTCTACCTACCCCTTCGGGGATAAAGGCGTGACAATATGTATGTATGTTTGTTAAAACTTATTCTGAAATTATGTCTTTGTAAACGGTAAAGCTTACTGTTTGTGTACAGTGTACTTTTGCTAATGTCATAAAGCAAAATCGGTCAGGTCAAAGTAGGTACTTAAGCTTGGTTTTCGTGATACATAATGATGGTGTTGAGATATTCGATGTCTTATATCTAAGCTGCAAAGCCGTTGCCAAACTCAAAAACTTACTATAATGCGGCGCATAATGTCGCATGAGTCCCGCGAAGTGTCGTAACCGTACCGCATGCGGAGCGCGTCTCGACACCAGCAGGCGGAAAGCATGCCGCGCGGCTCGTCTTCGGTGCAGCAGTAACGCGCGACATTTCTCGCGTTCGATACGTGTGAATGTCTCGTAAACCACCGCCAACATCTTCAATTATATACAGAAGGTTGGTTAATAGAGAGAATAAGGTTCAGGTAACGACATACTCTTAAACATACATGAAACCTCAAAACAACTTACCAAATTCATTAGCACATACAAAACAGTGATGATGTAAAGTATGAAGAACACCGCGTACCATTTTGACTTGGCGTATGAAGACATCATCACATCTGGAAAGCTGTAATCAAATATTGATTACATAAGTGTTAAACTTTGCTCTAACACTTAAGAGTAGTATTTTAAGGCGAAAACTAGCCTTGAGTATTGAGAAACGTTCTGTAATACGGCTCTTAATGAAATTTAAACTTAAATTATTTTTCTTCTCTTCATTTAAGGCGCCTGCGTCGTTGCCTAGTACGTTAGTTGACAGGTGAGGTCGCTTGAACCCCAGAGATCTCAGTGGGGCCTCTTACAGCCCTTTTTGTTTTTGTAACTGTGTGTGAGATTATTAGAGCCAAAATACTTACTAGGTGCACTTGCCGTCCCCGGTAAGTCTAAATGGAAGAATGAAAGAATGGAGCGAAACGTTTTGCCGTCACCATTTCCGAACACGAACTTTCAGTGATTATTCCTCCATGGTATGTCCGATTTTATTTTTTCGATACCATCTATGGCTAGATGTCGTATTATGAATTAAATTTAAAAAAAAAATGGTTGAGTGGTCTGGGAGGAGTTCGAGGACAAAGCGAAAATCCGAATCGGGGAAGAATGGACCTACGCTCACTTCGTTATACTGAAAATTATCATCTTCATCATAAAACTATAGAAGAGGTAAGTGAACTCTCCAGAACTTGAGTCAATTTTCTGTCCAGACTGACGGTAAAGTTAACCTTAGAGGAGGTGGGAAGTTTGCGATGGCGGTGGTTTCTAACGAATTTAGAAAATCAAAAGTAGAACAAACAATCCTGGGCTCTGAAGTGGATAGCTTAGCCGCAACAGGAGGTTAATTCTTAAAAGAAAATTACATATCATATGCTAGTTCTGATAATACAATAAGAGGTAATGAATACTTACTTGGCTGTAGTGAGAAGAACAAACATGCTGACAAAAGAATCACTGATAGTCTGGAAGTGGCCGTTGTCGATGTGCTCCGAAAAGAGATAGTAGCCCAATAGCGAGTACGTTGCCACGAAGAACATTAATAGACCTGAACATTAAACGCATAATAGAGTTAAAGTATAATATGTGGATTAACCGAAACGAACTAAAATTACATAAAGAATGACCCTTTTAATGTAATTGAAATTTAACCGGTAGACTAACAAGGAATGAAGTGATAATCATTTGTTTATTCATTCTTGCACAAAGCTTTTTCAGTAGCATTTGACAAAATCAACCACTATTCATTTAGAATTATGTGTATGATAAAAACAATTTGTCATAGAATGCCTTTTTATTTCCAAGCTCTTACAATGATCAATTAAAATCAATCATCGTCATGGAAGGATCAGAGTTCCTAAGAATTTTAGTATAGGGCTGCCACAGGGTACACTCCTAAGACCATCAATTGGTCAATTGTTATACTACTTATACTTATAGTTTCAAATTACTACGAACGTGTAATATATTACTTACCTAACATATCAATTATAGGCGGTAGTGATTGTAGTATCTGTCTGATAAACCGTCGAACACCACCACAGTGTCTCGTGTCCACCAAAAAAATGGGACGAAGGGCTCTCGTCACTCGAAAATGCGATGACTGCCGGCATAATACCACTACCGCTTCTAGTACCATTATTAAAAGAGTTATACCCTGGAATATAATATGGTTTATATATAAACAAAACAATAGTAAATGCTGCTTGACCACTAGGAACATACTCGAGCGACATGTCTGATAACGGTTGTACTAAATCGTTTGCAGTATTTATTAAAAAAGGATTGCTTTGGAAACAACTGATGAATAGATACATTGAAAAAATTCATAATTTAGCTAATGAGTTGGTTACTTAGGAACAAGCAGTATTAATGCTTTCCAAAATGGGAGTAATAATCCTGTTAAGTTAGTAGATAGTAGAACATTGCATATTATTTGCGCATGTTGAATAGACTGTGGTGCCACCCTACAAACAATGGACCACCTCCTATCGTGTTCGCTGTGTCCTAGCTCCTGCACCGTGCAAGATCTAAACGGTGCCACCAAAAGAGCCGTCCATGTAGCTGAGTTCTGGGCTGGACACATTCAACTTATTGCCATTGATACGAAGAAGAAGGCTTCCACATTTCTTAAAATACCTCTGCCTATCTGATGACTATGTGTCTACAATCCTACTAATATTATAAACGCGAAATTTTGTAAGAATGGATGTTTGGAACTCTTTCACGCAAAATCTAGTGCATGGATTTTAATGAAACTGCAATAATATAGCTTACACATCAAAATAACACATAGGCTACTTTTATCCCGGGAACAAGTTCCTGTGGGAAACGGGATCGGGAAAACTTCACCACGCGTGCAGAGCCGCGGGCGTCAACTAGTATTTTCATAATTTGGCATGACATTTGTGTACTTAATGTGTCTACTGGCATTACAGAATTTGGTCGTGATCTCATTAAAATTGTGCGGGTATAATCTATCAGGCTTTTGCGTTGGAATTTCTTAGATATAACTAAAAATAAAATAAGTATATATGCACTGTGTCATGGTTATATCGTTAGTCTATTATTTTTATTGTAAAAACTTTAAATAAACATACAAAGTGAATGATAGAGTGTAGTCATAACTATTTAATATAATAGGAACATACGCGTTGCAACTATCGAGGTCGCCAAAACGTACATCAAAGTAGCATTTGGGGCTGTATTTCGATTGTCTCTGAGGAACCAGCTTTCTTCAAATCATACCTTTATCATAGTTCTTTTGTGCTTTAGTATCGTACTCCATCCGATCCACTTCAGTTTGAGGTGCAGCTCCACACCAATCACTGCCAAGGCTAGCAGCTCTACTGTCCCATGGGCCCATACTGGTAACTGAAATAACATTAGATATTAAATTTAACAAGGAGCTAATAAAGAGTATAAAAACATAGGAAACCCTTGATAAAGTATTTAGGTCCTTAAGTGTAATCAAGGTAAATATGTGCCCCTTTATAGTTCACGTCATTAAATTTTCTCTTTTCCGGATCACTTGATAGAAAAAATAATCGTTACGAGACGCCTAGTAGGTAGTTTTCAAGCTTGTATATGTCAATAAAAATTCCTTTTTTTCTAAACTCTTACAATGACCAATTAAAATCATTTTGGAAAATATTCTTATAGATATAATCCACTAAACCATGATGAAATGACAAATGGATCGATTTAATGGCCAAAGGCAACTTACTTTGAACGTCGGTACAGCTGGATCTTCAGTAAAGGCCAAAAGAATTAATACTAAGGAGGCCAGTAAATCCAATCCATGGTACCAGGGATTGTGCACCCTAAGGTAAGCTGGTAGCTCTTCTGGACTTGAAGGGTGAGAGTCGAATTTCTCATTGTTTTGACCTTCCTGGAACAAATATTATCATTGATTTTGGCACCATCGTTCAGAAAGCCTTTAAAACATGAAACTGTTTGATGAGAACTTTACTTGGTGTTAATTTGGGCCAATGTAACGTGTACAATCCGTAGATGACAACTTTAAGTCAATTCATTCAACAAAGTTACAAATATTGAAGCGCTCGTGGTCGTATTCAATTCGTACAGTGCTTATAAAATTAAATTAATTATTTAATTAATATATATTCTGGGATATTTAAATTAATTTGACATGACATATCGTCACGCCTCTATCCCCGAAGGGGTAGGCAGAGGCATACTATACGCCCATATTCACCATATTCACTTTTGTCCCACGTAACAGGTGGTGAGTCCATTGCCGTGTTGAAATGGATAGGCGCAGGTTGTGGTGACCAGCTGTTGAAATTTTTCAAGCTGCCCTTAAGGCCTTTAACTCGGCTTAACGACTGCTATGTTACTGGCAACCGGGACCAACGGCTTAACATGCCTTCCGAAGCACGGAAACGCTCGCAAATGTAAATACCACAAAGCGGTCAGCCATCCAAAGACCAGCCATAGTGAAAGTTGCTTAACGCAGTGATCGTTTACAGAACACTGCGACCGCGTGGCCAGGAGCGCTTAAATAATAAATTAATTAAAGCATAAAAACTGATGAACCTCCAAATAAATAGCAGCTTCATGATAGTTCATCTCCCAGTGTTCATCCTCAGACATGTGCAGGCCGGTGTGCAGTGAGGAGCGGCTGCCCATGTCCAAGGTGCCCGAGTCCCCGGCGCCATCTGTGCCCGTTCGTGTATCTGCACACAATGTACAAAGATCATTTTAAAAACATGTATAACAAAGTTAAAAAGTTGTTAAGCTGATGATGAAAGTTGCTAAGCGTTAACTAGCTCAGACATATTTATTTTATCTGGCACGCCTTTGGGCCCGATGGGGTGGCAGAAGCTTACTTTACCCCCACATTTCACCGTGTGCATTTTTTATCTCACAAAACAGGTGGTGAACTCATTGCCGTGGTGTAATTGACAGGCGCAGGTTGTGGTGACCTGCTGTCGAAATAATTCAAGCCGCCGATATGGTCATCCACTTGACTTAACCATTGCCATGTTACTAGCGACCAGGGGGCCGAGTCTGCTATTTCAGTCGTGTCGAAATAGAATCGAAAGAATAGAGAAAGAAAGCCACCGGTACAATTTTGACAGCTTTTCGTAGTCTACTATTACAATTGTACTCCAATAGACTTCTATCGGTCAGCCGATAGAATCCTAATAACACGTACCTGACGTACCACGGCCGCTAGTCAGTTGCATTTAGATAGTCTACTAATATTTTGACAGTTAAAAACAGCGATTGTGGTTCTATTCTACGGCTTGTCAATAGTAGACTCGGCCCCCAGGGCCAACGGTTTAACATGCCTTCCGAAGCACGCAATCGCTAGTTAAAAGAAATGCTACAAAGCGGTCTCCCATCTTTTTAACACGGCAATAGACTTACACAACGTAATTACATAAGACCAAATACATTTGATGAAATGTGGACGTATTGTTTTTATTACTCTGTAAAAATGGCGTTACATAATATTTTTATTCTAAAGCTAACATAGACAACGTCCGCCAAGGATCCTATTATCTAATCAAAACGCAGTTGCGTGCCACGCGTTTCAACTCTCAACTAAGTAACTGCCAGGAAAGTTTTTAACATAACGGTCTATTTGGGTAATTTGGTTGTGTGGTCGATGTGTTGGACTGAGCTTTGCTGACTTTATCTGTGTAAATATAAGTAGGAACATACTCTTTTTCAAGAAAATGTAGTGCATTACATTGCCGTTCCATTAACTTAAGCTAAGCTCCTACTTACGTACGCTCCTTAGCTAACGCTAAGCTACAGGTGCAGGTACCTAGTACAGGTGCAAGTCCCACGCTACTTGTGATGTGAATGAAACAATGACGAAAAAGGTAAAACCTTAAAATCGGAAATATTTTAGAGATTTTGGAAAACTTACCACAATTAAATAAATAAATGAATAATTTCTTTATTTCCCACCACAATCTGAAAGATAGCAATGCAACATTTTCCAATAATAAATAAGAATTTAGACCATAATTTTTCAAAATCTTACTTGGCTAGCTAATCTACTTAAGACAATTTGGGTTGTGCTGTTATTCTGATTGCTGTGGCAGGTAATAAAATCCTGAATTACAGGTCACCAGAAAAAAATGGAAAGTACAGGCCTAGGTTAAATAGAAATTGTACATGTCGGAAAGGAAAATCTCTTTCTCTCTAGATAAAGTCGTGATTCATGTGTCATTCTGTGTTATATATATGAGCAGGCAGCATTTGTGTGAAATAATGCATAAATACAATTATGCATGCATATTGTTACCCAGTTAACGATGTAACCATTGTTTTCATTTGTTAATCACAGTTAACCTACTTTAGAGAACAATCTACAATTATAAGAATTTGTAAGCCAAGACGGATAAGTCTAAGGACACAGCCGACGCATCAGCTCCACCTCATATTGGTTGCGCAAGCATTTGTTAGGCGCCGCAGTCGTCGTTAGGTCATATCGCACGCCTCAAACTCCAGAAGCAGGATTGCACCCGAAATAACACCCAAAGAAGCGGGATAACACCCGAACCAACCCCCAAGAAGCGGTATAGCACCCGATCTCCTAGGCCAGGCAGCGGTAGTAGCCAAAGTCTGTCGGGAACCCTGGTACATCATTTCGAGGAGTTACCCGGGGTGCCCGGCGATAGACAGACAGGTAGGTGGTCCGGTTGGTTTTAGTCAGTTCGAGTCCGGCATGACATGAAAGGGGATTTCCACACGAAAAAAAAAAAGTTCATATCCTATGTATTGATCTGTTTACCTACCTGGCACAAGACAGTAAATAATATATTTAATCAAGAAATCTAAATATAATTTAAGCGCAATCTGGCGATCTGTTCTCTCTGACTACCCCGTCAGGGATATAGCGTGAAGATAGTTAGTTAGTCAAATATAAATATAATTTTAATATCAGATATTGTCACATATCAAATCTCTTTGTGACTGAATACACAGAAATTACCAAAAACAATGTTGTTCGATTGTTATATTTACAGTTACCCCATTATTTACAGTTACCTACTAATAATCTCGAAGAAGCGCTCGTGGCCTCTCGGTCTCAGTGTTCTGTAAGAAGCGCTCGTGGCCCCGCGGTCTCAGTGTTCTGTAAACGATCACTGAGGTACGCAACTTTCACTATGGCTGGTCCTCGGATGGATGACCACTTTGAGGCATTTACATTTGCGAGCGTTTCCGTGCTTCGGAAGGCACGTTAAGCCGTTGGTCCCGGTTGCCAGCAAAATGGCAGTCGTTAAGCCTGGTTGAAGGCCTTATAGGCGACTTGAAAAATTTCAACAGCAGGTAGCCACAACCTGCGTCTGTCTATTTCAACACGGTAATGGGCTCTCCACCTATTACGTGGGACAGGAATCCACACGGTGAAAGTGGGCATATAATATCCACCCCTTAGGGGATAAGGCGTGATGGATATATATTTATTTATTTATTACTAATAATCTCCATCGCATGTCTGTTTTTGGCTGATTCGTTGAGTTAATTCGACGAGCTCCATACCCAAAAAATTGAGAAATTAACGTTAGTGTCAAAATATCTTAGACTATTTAAGTACAAATGGTTTTATACTTTATACTACTTAATATATAAAGCTGAAGAGTTTGTTTATTTGGCTGAAGCGCTAATGTCAGAAACTACTGGTCGGATTTGATTTTTATTTGTGTTGGATAGCCCATTTATCGACGAATGCTATTCTACTAATATTATAAATGCGAAAGTTTGTAAGTATACATGGATGTTTGTAACTCTTTCACGCAAAATCTACTGAATGGATTTTGATAGCTTACACATCAGAATAACACAGAGGCTACTTTTTATCCCGGGAACAAGTTCCTGTGGGAAGCGGGAAAACTTAAACACGCGTGCGGAGCCGCGGGCGTCAACGAGTAGGTTATGTATCATCACGCTACTACCTACCCTGGAGAGTGGAGCAGTAATAACAAAGGTCGACAGATCGGGGAAATTTTAAACCATGTGTAGAATTTGAAACGACGTGATTAAATAGGTGCGACGGGAGTTCAAAGTATGTCTCGGGCGAAGCCATGGCGATCATCTAGTGATCTAATAAAAATAATAACTAAATGGTTTAAACAAAATACCTTTAGTGAACAGAGGTAAAATATCCGTAGAATTACGTAAGGTATCGTTATGAGAAATGATACATACAGAGCTTTAGAAAGATTCTACCTACAAAACATGATCCTAAACTCTACAATCTGTGGTAGGTATGTACTTATTGATTGATGACGCATGCAACATCATAGAATTTATTTATCATAGAATTCGATAATGGTAATCAATAAGTGTCGTAATGGAGCATTTCCTTCCGAGGGCTCCACACGGGACTCCCTGCCATAGGCAAATTGAATGTGTGGTTTTAGTGGGTAAGAGTTCAGTGGATGCGGTTACAATTTTCACGCATAATAAAAGTAATCTATACTTTCTATAGGTACTAATATATAAAGCTGAAGAGTTTGTTTGTTTGGTTGAACGCGCTAATCTCAGGAATTACTGGTCAGATTTGAATATTTTTTTATGTGTTGGATAACCCATTTATCTATATACCATCACGCTAATTTTTTGAATAGCGGAGCAGTTATCATAAATGTCGACAAATCGGGCAATTATTATAGAATTTATAAGCGACGGGATTAAATAGGTGCGACGGGCGTTTGAAGTATGTCACGAGCGAATTCGTGGGGTCACCTAGTGGTTTAAAACAAACCCTAGGACTGTTGTGTCCTTAAAGTTTCGGGTTCATATTTTTGCGCGAAGGTGGTATTTCGTTAGTGGTATTTCGTGTTGCGTTAGTCCCGCACGCTGGACTTTTGAGTTATGGAGGGAAATCCTTGAGATTTTAGCCGGTCAGAGTCGCGTACCTAAGATATTCATCTGGATTTTACACGTCTAAAAAAGCCGGAGATACTGCGTGAAGATAGTTTAGTAAAAAAAAGGTGGTTAGTAAAGCAAACCCTCGGACAGTTATGTTTGGATTTCAGGACAATATTTTTGCGTGAAGGAAATATTTCGTTAAAGACAGCTTGCAGGACCTTCGGAATTATGGGAATATTCTTGACCGGAGTACCATGGTCTTCAAGTATATAGGTAGTAAGGATTATGATTCCGAGTCCGAGTATGATCATCGCGAGCTAACACCGCCGCCGAGGTGGCGTATACCTTGGCGATAGTTCGCGACAATTTCAAAACCGGAGAATTTCGCACGATAACATATCAATATAAATTGTAGGGGTGTTCTTAACTCGCAAAGAGATTAGCTATTTGTTACGCCGTGGTTCCCGGGACATCTTTTTGAATCACACTCACTCAGTGTGCTTCACTGTTAAGTTAAATGACATACTAGTTAAATATTTTTATAGTAGATTTTTTTTAATACCACTTAGGTGGCAGACAAGCGTACGGCCCGTTTGATGGAATGTGGTCACCATAGCCTATGGACGTTTGCAACACCAGAGTTGCAGCACACGCGCTGCCGACCCTTTATAAACCTTCTAAGACCCCTTTTGAAGAACCCCATACTGCTGTAGACGTTCGGGAAATCCCAGGGAGGGAGTAGAGTTCATTCCAAAATCTAAGCGTACGCGGAATAAAGACCTAACCGTGATGTTGTAAATTGTGATGTGGTAAATGGGAATATTTATAATTTTACTATATTGATATACTAATTGAAGGACGTGGCTTCACCCGTGTAGAGAAGCTTTCCCGTTCCCGTGTGTGTGTTGTGTGTTATTCTGATGTATAAGCTACATTGTTGTAAAATGTCAATAAAATCCGTTAGTTTTTACGTGAAAGAATAACAAATATCCATACAAACTTACACATTTTTAATATTATTAAGATATACATTTATCAACACGTAATTGGCAGGATTTTAGTATTTTAAATGTGTACAATCATCTACGCGTATTATGAGTTTGAAACCTCCGCTCTCAAAGTTTCTTAACCTATTGTCTATGACCCTATTTCCCATTCTAAGTGGCCATGAGAAATATTCGCATTATTGAGGGTAAAAGGTCACTATAACTGTCTCCTTCATCATTACTTCTATGACCAAAATTAGGGTATAATGGTATGGAAAAAATGGCATGTCACAGAAGATTAGCTTGCCAGCGTAACTGCTGGTAATTTCTAATCTTACTCTACATTGTAGTTATGTACAGACATGAATTAGCTGGGGTTTGAACTTCGACTATCGAGGTTTCTGAACCAACCAATTAGTGTCTGGGGATTTCGAACTTTGATTGACCCATTATAGTCATACAATACTTACAATGCACTGAGGTCAACAAGATAGAATTTAAATATTTGTTTCTTTTTTTGTCTACGTATTGGTAGGTTGGTACTACAGAACACCTATTATTATTTGTTCTGAGGTAGGTTGTCTATGTTGGGAGTAAGAAGCCTTTTCTAATTCACGTGGTGTTTAAGTTAAGTCAGTTCAGTGCTCATTGAAATGAGCCTTATGAATATGAAAATGGATACGACTAGTTCGTTGACTATTGTATAATTATGAGAAGAACTGGCTAGAAACTACGGCTACTCTTTTAAATCGAATTATTAATTCGACTTAAGTATCGATTACACACAATCGTATAAAATCACATGAGTAAAACCACATCGCAGTAATGTACAAAACCGAGAAAACACAAATTTAAAAAAAGAAGATCGTCGGACTAACAAAGGTGACATCACTATTCTGATAAACGGTAAAAGTTCATTTTAATCCGGTTGGATTTCCAAATTGGCTCCTGTGCAATGCCATAAAAAAAAAGAATCCGGTGAAAGGCATGGTCCATGAATTCATGATCAATTCATGATCACAAGCACTCAGAAAAGACGTCTAAATACATTAGTAATCGGTAAAACAGAAACTTCTTTAAATTTAAAAATATATATATATTTCATTAATGGGCAAATTTGTATTTAGTCTTCTAGGTAGAGCTAGTAGATTTTTTTTATTAATATGTTTATTACATACCTTGCAGAGTAATACACTGTTTATCCATTATTTTGTATGTTTCGTTCGATGACACTATATTCGCACTACACAGCTGTGGCACAGAAAACGGAATGCAACGCTCCACTGAGCCTAGTAACCGACTTAATATTAGGGCTACCACCTCGTTTTCCCGTTACTTTTAATAGAATTAAACATACTAAATATTTTGGATGCTCTATTTCTCTCTCTGTAATCTCAATCGTTTTATTGGCTACCCACTGTCTAGGTTATTTGCCTATTACTGATGATTATGCGCTGTTGAGTAGGTTTACTGAGCATCATGTGTGGCGAGTGAGATAGCCACATCTAATGAATGCGTGTCTGATAATGTAAACAAATTGAATGTAGTTAATAATCATGAATTTATTTTAGTGTTTGATTAGAATTTTAATTTTAATATTTAATTTTTATTTTATTTTTTATTTATTAAACTCATTAAAGTTATTGTTAAACTCCTGTGGTCTAAAATCATATATAATATAATTTCTTGGGATATATATGCACAGAGTTGCCTTACACTATACATTTCATACAACCAAGCATGTCAGAAGGCGTTACTCTTTTTTCACGATTACAGTAATTACTACAAGCGAACTGACAGGTCGCTTATGTGATATTCGCAAACAGTGTGACGTAAACTTAGCACGCGGTATTATTATTACTTTCGTCTCTATTAGACGCGAAGGACAAGGAACAAGCAACATTCCTTGCTCTGTGATAATTGTGTGATAAAGTGAATTGATTTGATTCAAAGCCTCTAACTACTGAAATTTTTCGGTTTAATTTAATACTGGTCTGCATTTCTGTGTACCGAATACGGTTTAATTAGTACGCTATGTTTGCAATAAAACCCAAAATTAACCTAACGTCAACAGACTATATAAAGAGTCGTAACCGTATTGGCTAAATTTTATGAGCTTTACGGAATTAACTGTGGTTAAATCTGACGACTGACTTACTTTTAGGTCAATTGAATATTATAGTACCAACGAATCATATAGGATGATACATAAAAACAGCAATACAAATGTCAAAAATGATTATAAACTGATAATAAATACACATTTTTAGGCATCAAAGGAGTTTGTTATAAAATTAAATGATACCCGCGGTTCCGTATGAGTGGTAAGTTTTCCCGTACTCGTTTCCTACAGAAACTTGCTACCAGGATAAAAAAAAACAGGGCGCCGCGCCATTTATTTGTATACCAAATTTCAGCCAAATTAATTCAGGGTTTAGAGCGTAACAAACGTCTTCATAAACTTTCACGTTTATAATATTAAGGATATGCACAAATTTTGGACGCCATGTTGAGAAAACCAACCCATTTAAACGTAGAATCTTTCTTGTCTCACTAGCCTAGACAAAAAGTTTTCATGTGAATTCGAGTTTAAAATGTCAACTTTGAAAAATAGAACATGAATTATCGAACAGACTTTTTTTCCCCAATACCGTTAATAAACAAGTGCGAGTCGGACTCGAATACTATTAAAACGAGCTCCACTTTAATAATTAATTTTATTATCTTTTTAATATTTGTTGTTATAGCGGCAGCAGAAATCCATTATCTGTAAAAATTTCAGCTATCTAACTATCACGGCTTATGAGATACAGCCAGGTGACCGACAGCCGGACGGACGGGCAGCAAAGTGATAGTAACAAGGTGGTGTACGGAACCCTAAAAGCGAAGTGACAAAAGAGTATCTACAACCAAAATGTACAGCCTCTTTTCTGGAGTCTGTTTAAAACGCAAAAGTGTCAACCCTAGGTAGAAATAACGTTATTAAAACTAACCATAATGTCCGTATGAACAAAATTAACAGCTAAATATATCAAGGTTCTATAACAAAGATAATGTACAGTCTTCATTATTAATATTATCTTATTGTTATTGTAAACGTTATGGATCAAGTTCGGGGAAATCCTATGAGATTGCGTCGATGTTGCCAATAGATGTATTTATCGAATTTTATATAAGCGGGACAATAATGCTTACAGTGAAATGTGGGCGTATAGTATGCCTCTGCGTACCCCTTCTGGGATAAAGACGTGACAATATGTATTTATATGTATGGGATAACACCCGAACCAACCCCCAAAGAAACCGAACCATTGGGTGTGGCCGCGATGGTAGCCAGTCTGTCGGTAAGCCTGGGACATCTTTCCAGATCCTGATAGGATCCGGCGTTAGACAGATAGGTTGGGATCGTGTGGTTTTAGTCGGTTCGAGTCCGGAATGACATCCGTGGGGATGTCCACACGATAAAAAAAGGTATTCCGTTGTCGAAGTATTTATTTAAGTAAATAAATAAGCATTTTGAAACATATATACACAGCGTCATGTACCCCAAAATAAAGCTGATATTAACTTGTGGTATAGGATCTACGCAACTCATAAACATATTCTTATACTTATTACAAGCAATTTTCTAATCTTGCAACTCAGTTTTGAAGTAGATAACTTCAACCGATAGAGCTGAAACTTTGTTTATACTTTTAGTTTGGATGACAATACATAAATAAAATAAATATAAATATCCATCACGCCTTATCCCCGAAGGGGTGGCAGAGGCATATTATATGCCCACTTTTCACCGTGTGGAGACAATACATAGCTAGTGACGTCATTCTATATCTAACACAGTGGAACACCCAAGATGGCAGTATAATGCCACAGAATAAGTAATAGTACTACGTACAGAAGTTTCACTCCCTAACAAAGGTCAATTTTAGGTAAAAAACATACTTTGACTCGCCCCGCCTGCAAACAAAATTGAAACTTATAGTATAGCGCAAACGTTGAGTATTCTTTGGGCGTCAGAGTTTTATGACCGAGCTGTGAAGACCGCGCGGGGTTGTCACTTAAGAAGTTTTTGTACATAATTAATTTATTTAGAGGCGTCTGTCGTGCGAGCCGAGCGGCAGCGGTAGCCCACTGCTATAGCCACTCCGAACGCTGCACTGCCCGAATATACCTAAACTGCGGAGTGAGGCCTCCCTGATAATGCACTGCTACAATAGGCGTATAAAATGAAAGGAGTTGCTGAGAAAAGCTAGAAAAAAGTGACGTCACTCTAAATGAAAAAAATGTGAGTACTCAGGTAAGGAGTGAAACTTCTTTACGACATTTTTTTACAGGTAAATTTTGGGCGTTAATATAGCTTTGGTGATAAGGCGTGATTGAATGATTGATTTTGTATGTATTACGTATAGTACCTATACGTAACTATATCCTTTTATATATATTATTTATTCGGCCCTTGAGACCCACCCCAGTTCCGTGCTTCAGAAGGCACGTTAAGCCGTTGGTCCCGGTTGCCAATAAAATGGCAGTCGTTAAGCCAAGTTGAAGGCCTTATGGGCGGCTTAAAAATTTCAACAGCAGGTAGCTACAACCTGCGCCTGTCTATTTCAACATGGCAATGGGCTCACCACCTATTACGTGGGACAGGAATACACACAGTGAAAAGTGGGTATATAATATATATGCCTCTGCCACCCCTTCGGGGATAAGGCTTGATAGATAAATATATATATATATATATATTTTATACATAAGTATATTTTTTTATATGCATTTTTTTGTAATTATTAATTTGAAATTATAAACAGACACTTCAACTTTATTTATCTGTAAAGATTTCATACCGATGAATCTCCGAACTGTCCAATAAACACTTCGAGAAATATTTCGACACCAAAACACAAACTTTTCTAAATTCATTATCAGCAGCTACTGTTTTGTATAAAGAGACCCGATAGCACGTGAGACACCATAATATCTACTGAACACGAGTACCGTGTACAATAAAAACATTGTGTTTACACAAATGTCACTGATAATAGTGAAATGTAGGCTACTTAAGTACCGTCGACAGAAAAAATTAAGAATAATCGAAGTGAAAAGACAACTCGTTTCTAAGTCACAATAAATGTGAAAGTTTTAAAAATTTTTGATACTCAATTACACTCTAATTTCTGAAGAAATTTGGCTGAACTTTGATACACAGATGGGCGGCACTCTTTTTTATACTGTGCTTTTATAGCCACGAAACAAGTTCTAGTAGAAAACTAGCACAAGGAAACTTTATCATGCCGAAAACAGGCAAAAGGCTATCTATACTAATACTTTAAAGCTCAAGAGTTTGTTTGTTTGTTTATTTGTTTGTTGAACGCGCTAATCTCAGGAACTGCTGGTCGGATTTGCAAATATTTTTTTGTTAGATAGACCATTTATCGAGGAAGAGCGGAGCACTAGTCATAAATGTCGACAAATAGGGCAAATTTTGATGCATTATTGTAGAATTTAAAAGCGACGGGAGTTCGAAGTATGTCACGGGCGAAGCCGGGGTTGTCACCTATATCTCTATAATTTCTAGCCAATATATAGACATCTGGACCAAGCAGTCCAATATAAGTGGATCCCAAGCTCCAAATCCACGTAGGGTGTGAAAGCAATTGAGAAAACATTTAAAGGGTAGGAAGGGCGGACGGCGTCACAGGCAATTGCTGTGTCTCATTAAATTTTATTCACATGCGTCAAACAAGATGAAATACGTTGCTTGCCAAAACGTTACCGTTATAATTCGGTAAATGAATAAGTTAAGTAATGTTTTTAAATCCGACGCCGTTACGCCGTCAGTTTCATTTAAAATTTTGATTCTACTTGCTTGGCGAGTTCTTGCAACGCATACAAAAAATAGGAACACTTTAGTTCATCATCGTTCACTTCTATCTAATATAACATAAGTCCTCGATATTTGACTCGGGGCTTAGGCTATTGCCATTATCACAACTGGAGTTGTAATAACCACATCCACTGCAACAATCCTGGCAAAAAGATCGATGTATTCTTATTTTTTTCTATTGTTTTATTTACATATTTTTAAATTACATTTATATTTTTTGGACTGACTGTATTTTGAAAAAATGTTATTTTTTTTTTAATTATATATAAGTACGTTTCTAAGCAAAATAAACATTATAATCGCAATGTTGTACGTAATTTGGTTGATAACAAGATTGTAAAGAGATCAAATCTGTATTTTACTGCAAATTAATTACTACTTAATATTACCTATCTACGTAGTACTTAGACCTTACGTAGTACCATAGTACTCATCCTACCGCTATTTCTACTCTCAGGCCAGTCAATGAAGACTATACCTTGATTTTTTTTTTAATATACCAGAATGACATTTCTATATGTCAAATATGTTTTTTAATGTTGCAAGCGTGCTGTCATAGTGCTTTATTTAGTCGATTTAGTTTATATATCGAATCACTCGACTAATAAAAATAGTTTTAAAAAAAAACTTAAAGATGTTTATTATTACTATATATATTATAATGTTATAAATATTTTTTAACTATTACATTTGCACTGGGGCTAGGATATAGAGACCATGGTGCGAACGACTGGATTAAAGTTAGTTTTAGTTCAATAGTGCAAGTCATGGTCGAAATTCGACCCACAGCTGACTGAGAAAAGCTATCACAAGTAGTCTAGCGCTTGAGAAACCTTCATTCAATATGAAACTCCACTAACAGCTGACCGAGAGTACCATTCGCAGTCTCGCGCATCAGGTGGCTTTCACTTAGTATCAAACGCGGCTCACAGCAGACCATATCGGGCTTCAGAAACGTCTGGTCAGAGTGATTTCCGATTTGATGCTTATCCAAAGCCTATCTTATTTCTTACAAGTCAAAAACATTTACGCAACGTGAGGTGCGTCTCAAGCAAGCACTAAGGAAGGAGGGAGTTTTGGTGAGAAACATTACAACATACGCAATATCGGAATAAAACTGCATGAATTAAATTGAATAAATCCTAAAAAATTCTCATTCAATATTCCATGAATTAGTATAGACACAATTTCAAACTAATCAACTAACCACCTATTATTTTTGGTCACGTTACTACTTTTTTATTTCGATAAAGCGGCAACACTCCAAATGTCATTCTGGTCTATAAAGGAAAAATTCAGAGTATAGGTCGACAGCGCGTGTGTAGTGGTACCACACAACACTATTATACACACTTTTTACCTACTATTATGTTATAATTATATTAAAACCTCACTACCATTACATATTTACTTATCAGATGAGGGTGAGGGTGGTACCCATAGATATTATAAAAACTGTTTGTTACGATTTCTATGGTGGTACCTCTAGTGTTGCAAACGTCCATAGGGTACTTACAGTGACCACTTTCAATGAAGTAGTCCGTATACTTGTAGGTATTGTCGTAAAATAAACAAAATTAAAACTGTAGATATCTATTGAGTTCCGTTTCATCACACATGGTATCTCTTACGTAGAAATAAATACCACCGACAAATTGTTACGTTATTTATACCTCTGCCTTCCACTTCGGATAATTAAGCATAACTGTGTATATGTGTCTATATAGAAATAGTAGGTACTCAAACTCCTACCTATCACAGCAAATTTTCCAACAATTTCATGCAAACCGAACCTAATCGATGAGATTGGAGCTATATTTAGTTACAGTCAATTAAAGAGTAAGGTAAGGTACACATTTTAACGTATACAATTTTTGACCCAAGTGTCAGGCTGTGAGTCCATAGCCATGCTAAAATGAATAAGCACAGGTTGTAGTGACCTGTCTGTTATTGAAATTTTCTAAGCTGCCCTTAAGGACTTCAACTTGGCTTAAGGACTGTCATGCTACTGTCAATCGGGACTAATATCTTAACGTGTTTTCCGAAGCACGGAAACGCTCTTAAATAGAAATAACACAAATCGGTCACCCCATCTGAGGACCAGTCATAGCGAAAGATGCTTAACGCGGTGATCGTTTGCATAACACCGAGATAGCAGGGCTACGATCGTTTCTATTTATTTTCGATTATGTATTATTAAGATGAAAATATCTACCAATCATTTAATAAAAGATAGGGACGAATTATAAGCGCGCTGAATGGTGTGAGCGAGACAATACGACTCGGTGAGAAGCCATGGAAGTAATGAAATAATGCTTTTATTTCAATTTGCGACGAGAGCGTGCAAATAAATTTTCCCTGTACCTAGTTACGATTAAATTGCTTGTATTGTAGGGCCATATTATAGTCGAATGTAATTTATTTTATTTTATCACCAATGTCTTGTCGCAACCGGCGTGCTACGTGGGGAACAAATGTCAGGTCATACTGTCGCCGCCGGGTCCTAATAAGAGGGTTGATCGAAAAAGTACTGACTTGATGTCGTAAGGGATGATATCCAATGATCTACTACACGAGATGTCGATGACCTTCCGAAGTGGAATAAGAACAGAAGTAGGACAGCAGCCCCGGGCGGCCGGGCGACGCAAGACTCAACTGGGAAAGACACTCGGATGACGATGAATTTTTTTTTGCTCATTTTTATTGCTTCTTTTTTGGCCTGTCTAATATGCATAATGCCTGTCTGATTTATACCGAATTATAACTTTCTCATGTTAAGACTTTCTTGTACTGGGACCAGCAGTTTAGAAGGTGAAAAATATTCTCAGCGCACAGCGACACTACCAGCATTGTAACCGATGAAATGAAAGAAGTAAGTCCGGTGACTTTCTACGTTGTCATATTTTCTATTAATACTGGTCCAGAAGTGTAGAAGGGAAAAAAATATTCCCGACAGCACTACAAGTAGTGTGCGGATGTACGGACGGACATAAAATCGTGGTCTATGTAAAACCGTACCAGCTGAGCTGATTATACTGCAGTTAGTTTATACGTTTACAAATACTAAAACTACTTCAGATGAGACTTCACCATAGAAATCGTATTATAGTATACATACAGTTATTCGATTTCGATGGAATTCACCGAGCGTGTTTCGCATATCATTGCGTTTGATATGCGAAACAGGTTCGGTGAATTCTGCTCGGTGATTTGATCTTCACAACATGGCACTTCTGCCTGTGTCGCTTAAGCTCAGGCTACATTTTCACAGCTGTGAAGATTGACAAGTCGGGCACTACCACTAAACCGTTTACGCTGCGCGCATTGCTCATTAATCTTCAGTGTGTTTAATGAATCTTGTAGAGTAGTAGCGGCCTGACAATAAAATTAATGTTGTGCGACATGCCTATGTAATTTATAAACACTTTTAATTCTCGTTTATGGCTTAAGACCTTATGCTATGGCTAGTCTTCAGATGGGTGACCTGGAAATTATACAAAGCTCGCGGTAACGTGCTCCTAAATAGGAGCGCGTTGCCGTGTTTTCGAAGACATGTTAAGTTGTTAGTCCCAGTTGCAGTAACATAATGACAGTCTTAAAGCCAATTTGTAGCCTTAGACGCGGTTTGAAAACTTTCTGCAGCAGGTAGCCACAATCTGCAACTGTCAATTTCAACACGGCAATAGGTTCACTACCTTTTCCGTGGGACAAAAATGCATTTGGTGAAATGCATGGTATGATGCCTCTGCACGACTTCAGGGATAAAAGCATGACTATATGTATGCATGCAATTTGAGAACACACACTATCTTGGTTCAGTTGTTCTAATGCAATCAAGCTACTCTTATTGTCGAAGTCTGACTTTATGTCGCCTCATATCTTCCTGGTTGAATATAATTTGCCACGAAGGTAGGTAAGTATCGATAAAAGAATAGATTTTCTTAACTGTCTATTCAAGGATCCCTTCTCTTTCGCAGATCTAAGAAATAGTTGCAGCTATAAAATGGTCATAAACGGGTACCAATCCAACAACAGCGATTTTTCACTATGGGCTGATTTCTTTTTAGAAAATCCCGTGTATAAATTTTTAAAGTTTTGTAGTGTTACCCAATTACACTTTTAAATAAGCTTAACAAATGTCATAAAAATATATAAAAGTATTTCTGAAAAAATCAATCATTATAAGTGGCTCTGTATTACTGTATAGGTACTAAATAGATCCTATGCCCACTGTACCCAGTGCGTGCTGTTATAGTGTATGAACGCGAATTGTGTTAGAAACAATAGGGTGAGGGAGACTAAGGTCACGACCTTCAGACGACCTAGCTATTACTGGATGCCTATAAAATTTAATATCGAAATAGTGAATTATGTTACAAGAGACCAAAATAATATATTGTCAGTGTGGTTGATTTTGAACCCAGAACGTGTGAAAGATTCAAGAATAGAATTCTGAATAAAGCAAAACGAAGAATCCTGACCGGAGCGATGGAATAAGTATTTTTCCCAGGGATAAAACAGTTATGAAACAAGTGTGTTTGTTTACCAATCACGCTTTATCCCCAAAGGGGTGGCAGAGGCATATTTTACGCGCACTTTCACAGCGTATATTGCTGTCCCGCGTAATAGGTGGTGGTAAGCCTATTGCTAGGTGTTGAAAATAGGCAGACGCAGATTGTGGCTACCTGCTGTTAAAAATTTTCAAGCCGCCTATAAGGCCTTCAACTCGGCTTAACTACTGCCATGTTACTGACAACCTGAACCAACGGCTTAACGTGTCATCGGTGTCATGTCAACGAAAGCTGCACAGTGCACCTGCTTACCAACGGGCTAGACATCGAGGCAGGCACCCTTACGGGGTTGATGGCAGTCGCTTCCAAACACAGCCGAAAATCAAAAGTCAAGCCATAGTTACTCCTAGCAGTCACATAAAAGCTGGGGTCCCCAGGTTCTAAATCCAGGTAGACTTTGAAAGAAACTGCACCAGGAATCGTTTTAACATTATGATAGCTATAAGTAGTATCTGCTTTAAATAGTAGCTTTAAGTACTTTTAAATATTTTTTCTAGCTATTATAGTTTCCAAGATATCTCGATTTTAGTTAATTAGGTCATAGGTTAATTACGAAAAACTAGGTCTTCAAAAAGCTGGGACGTAAAAGTGGCTAGCATACCGTGAAAGGGCAACAATTTACATCCGTCCCCATATCCAAACAAACTTTCACATTATAATATCAGTAGGATGTTCAGATAATAAAATCGTTCCGTCATTGAAGTGAAGTCATTTACATGAAGTGTCGAGTCACTTTGATATTTCATTCTGCATTTGGTGTTATCACAGCGAAGTGCGTGCAAAATGTAACTATGTTAATTTTACGTGGCTGAACGACCGATGTTTGTCGGTTCAGCTAACACAAGATGTATTTCTAAAGAGGTATCATCCTCTTGCCCTTGTCCCAATTTACTTGGGGTCGGCGCAGTATGTCTTCTTCTTCCATTTATCCCTGTTATTCGTCATCTGATCATTCACTCCTTTCATATTCATTTCACTCCTTATACACTCCATCCATTTTTTCTTTGGCCTTCCTCTAGCTTCATCCATCAACTTTTATATTCATGGTTCTTTTAGTAACATGCCTTTCATCCCTTCTCATCACATGCCCATACCAAGACAGACGGTTCCCTCTCATTTTTTCAGTCACAGGCGCCACTCTCAAACTCCCTCTAATTCACATATTTTATATCGACTGCCTCGGTCGGGTGGCGTTCATGGTAGTGTATACGACTGCCGCGCTGAGGTCCTGGGTTGAAATCCTGAGTCGGGTCAAATATTTCAGTGATCGAATGTTTGTTTCGGAATTTGGGTATTTTTTATCTATACTTCTATAATAATAAAAAAATAAATGTTTAGAGAAATACAATTTTTTAGCGCCGTCTAGTCCAAAGTAAGCTAATATAAGCTTGTGTTATGGGATCTAGACAGCTGATAAAACATACTTATATATTTCTCAATACATACCTACATATTATGCATAGGAAACACCCAAACTCCACAACAAACATGGTGGATTACACAAATATTTTTATTAAATATTTCTTCCGACCCGGGAATCGAACCCAGGACCTCAGTCTACTGATCTACTAATATATAAAGGCGAACAGTTTATTTGGTTGAACGCGCTAATCTCAGGAACTGCTGCGTCTAATTGATTTTTTTTGTGTTGAATAGCCCATTTGAGTCGTATAGATGCAAAACAAGCAACATCCATTTTTTTCACTATAGCTACTTTAAATGTATTCTGAAAGCATTTTTTTTTATTGATATAGGCAAGTTAAACAAACGTAGCAAAAGTATCAATATCCTATACAAAACAGACGTTCAATCGTGAGGTTAGTAGCAAACACAGCAATATCCCAACTGACAGGTACAAAGACATCATTATCCCTTTCGACCAATCAGAGCACAGTATTTCGACGCTATTACAATGGAGACTTTGTTGTTTTTGTATTAGTGTGTTCGTAATTAATTAGTGAGTTAAATAGGAAAATAGTGATAATTTTAAAAAGAAATAGAATCTTCTTCAAGATGGAATGTTTTCCTAGCCCTTGTGATAATAAAAATTCCCGAAAAAGAAAAGCAATGCCCGAAACATGGAAGAGAAACGTGGCTAAAACTAAGCGGTAAGTTATAGGACGGCTGAACCAAATTGATACTTAACCGTTTTTTCAGATTTTTAACCCCCGGTGCATAAAGAGACTTGTGATAAATTTGACGTGTATGTGTGTTTTTCAGTTGCTTCTCAACTAACCTATTAAATGATTTTGATCGTGATACGTTTGAAGCTATTGTTTTCTGCTATAATTATGGTCTCCATAGGTTACAGACAGTTACGATAGATTGTAAACATATGCAGTGTAGGCTAGCTGGAGTGGGCTGAATGAGAGTGGCCGAAAATCGGGAGCAGTTGCGTGCATTAGGGGAGACCAGCAGTGGACGAACATATGTTGATGATGATGATATGCAATGAATTTGTCGGGGTTTGATTTAATTTTTAATTATAATAATATAACAATAATTCAGCCGTTATCATCCCATCCATCAATTTTTAATTGGAGTATTTTTATTTTTGTTCTAGATATTCAGCAAAGGAACTTCCCAAAAGGTTGCTTTGTCGCCACAAAAAAACATTGAAATGCAAGTCATTGAAAATGAGTGACCTTAAATTATTTTTTGATAATTTTTATGAAAAACCAGACAAAAAAATACAAGATGCTTATATATTAAAACATTGTAAAGCTAAAAAAGTAATGCGACGACGTACAACAAGCAAAAAATATACGGCACAAACGTTTCAGACTAAGTATTATATTTACAGTAAGACAGAGAAAAAAAAAGTCCAAGTTTGCCAACAGTACTTTTTGACAGTTTTGCAAATTACCAAGTATAGGGTGCAAAGTATCATGAAGGAATACTATGAAAAAGGTAAACCTTTACAAGAAACGAGAGGGGGTGATCGCGTTTCTAATAAAAATATCCTTAGAATGGAAGCAGTCATGAAATTTATAAACTCTTTTCCATGTACAGAGCCCCATTACTGTCGTGGTAACATCAAACGATATTATTTGGCTTCTGAATTATCTATCAATAAATTGTGGAAACTGTATGATTCACAAGGTACTGATGACCTAAAAGTGAAAAAGTGTTACTTCCGGCATATTTTTAACACTAGATATAATCTTGGTTTTGGTACACCAAGGACGGATGTTTGTGCTACGTGTCTTAGTTTAACGTGTTAAAAATGATGAAGCTAAGAACAATTTATTTACAAAGCAAAGACTGCATAAGTTGAGAGCTAATGCATTTTTTAAAAAAATAAAAGAAGAAAACTCAGCTCTTAAAATATTTTCTTTTGATTGTGAAAAAAATTTAAATTTACTTAAAGTCCCAGACCAGGTGGCATACTATTTGAGAAACATTTACTTGTATAACTTTACAATAGTTGAGGGGTCTTCGAACAGCAAACTTCTTCCAAAAAATGTATTTGCCTATTGCTGGACGGAAAATATTTTTCCCAAAGCTGCCAATGAAATTACATACCCCCTGACAGGGTCTTTGCTAAGATAGAAAAGGAAGTACGCCTGCAGGAAGTAATAAACAGCCCCAAAAAATACTTAGATATTATTTCTAAATTTAGCACAGTTAACAATCTTGGAGGTAATGACTGTAAAGTCTATGATTGGAAAACTGCGGCACAGCATTTTTTTAAACCTGTTGGCAATTAGCATTTCCAATTTAAAAAATGCAAGCGTTACATTTTGAAACGCTCTAAAAAACAGGGAAATGTTTTGATTCAAGGTCACCTTCATTACCAGATGGATGATGGTGTTTCTAAAAACGTTAATAAAAAAGGGAAAATAAGTGATATGATACAACCCAATGAAATAAACCCCACAAACATAGTGTCAGCTAAAAAAAAGAAAGATATTTTGACTTTATTAAAAAGTCATTGGGGTGATGAATGGGAGGAAAATGATGAATTAGAGTTCTTCAAAACTTTATCACTTAATTGTCTGGACGAAGTTGATCATGAATGTGAGGAACATACCCATGATGAAGAACTTTGTGAGATGCAAGAAGAAGTGGATGATTTGCATGTGTGATTGATCTTTAATTTGATATTTTGTTTGACATTTTTCATTAAAGTTTATTTTCATATTAAAACGGATTTTATTTCATTCTTTAATATTACATTTATTTTTCAAAAAAGTTACATATTTACATAAATAAAAAAATAATTGAGATTTCAATAATAAGAACTTATCAACGATATTAATCCGCGTATACACTAAAGATTACAGATGCAGATATAGCAATATCCAGATTAATAAGAAGCAAAAGTAGCAATATCCATCTTTAAGATGCAAAAACAGCAATATGCTAATATAACTTTTATCTATTTTGCAGATTATAAAATTTATTTTGATAGTTTCGTACAGTTAATACCATAAATATGTTTTTCAACAATTTAATGTAACTTTTATTGATTAGACACTATTGTATCAGATAATAATGAAAAAAATCGACTGCACTATTTTTCGTTAAAGTGGATGTTGCTGGTTTTGCATCTATATGACTCATTTATCGAGGACTAAAAGTAAAAAAGTAATAAACAATTACTCGATAGGTGCGAAGGGGTTCGAATATGTCATAGGCAAAGCCGCGGGGATCAGCTAATATATGATATAAATATGTGCTTATATGATATTATTATTGATTCTTATATGTATATGATTTGTATGAGAATGGTGTTTGGTGCAGAAAATACATTTGATTCGATCCCTAGATTAACACAGCATTACCTTACAACCTAAGTACATCTAAGTTATACCTACGTACGTTTCTTAAACATCTACAATACTTATGTTCCTAAAGCATACATCCTACTAATATTTTAAATGCAAAAGTTTGTAAGAATGGACGTTTGTTATTCTTTCACGTAAAAACTACTGAATGAATTTTAATGTAACTTTATAATAATGTAGCTTATACATCAGAATAACACATAGGCTACTTTTTTCCAGGGAACAAATTCCTGTGGCAAACGAGAACGGGAAACTCTATACGCGGGCAAAGGCCCGGGCGTCAACTAGTCAATTATATTTTACATTATACCCTTGAGGCTAAATAGAAGAACTTTAATATATTCATTACCTTTATGTACTCTATTTATATGTAAATAAATATTAATTTCTTCTCATCAAGCACTTGATGTCTATATAGGTGCTCGAAAGTTACGTTGAAATAGATTAGAAACTCTATGTAATAATACCTTTAACTTTTAAAACTCACATAACTGCAATCTATGCCATTGATCCCGGATCGAGTCGTACACTTTATTATTTACATAATCGATCATTTTCAAACTAAGAAATAAAAGCAAATCATAACCTTATTTTTACACTAACATTGAATTATGATATGTACCAACGAGATGAAATTATAGACAGGGCTGATAAACATTTTTTATTCTTCTCTGTTTTAAATGCAGCGTACGTAATCACAGACAGTTGTTTGTATTAATAAGTATTAATTGTAACCTTTTTGCATGTTTCCGGCTTATCTAAGTATAAATTAGATAAGCCGGAAACATGCAAAAAGGTTTCTGGGAGATATCAGCGCAGGCTGGTCCAAAAAGATGTGGACATACAGCAGAGAGCAGCTCCGGGGAATCACTGGAGCACTCACAGGGCACTATGCAACAAGGCAGCAGCTTCACAAGATGGGACTCACGAAATATCTGTCGTGTAGGACCTGTGAAGATACTGACGAGTCATGCACTATCTTGGTACAAGAAGAATGAGTCTTCTGGGAACGGTATATCCGACACCGGAAGACTACAGGCACATCCCTCCGAAGAGAACACTAAAGTCTATGAAGGTGCTCCATGAGCGCTGGCATTGGGGGATGAGTAACGGGAAGGGGTACGGCACATAAGACCTAATAGGGTCGAAGTGCTAGGGCAAGGCCGACCCCAATAACAAGATAAGATAATCAGGGATACGGAAGATCATCTTAAAATATATGATCGGTTAGCAAGGTAATTAGTACCTAACAAATTAAATAACAGTCTGGGCAATGAAGACCATTTTGCACACTAAGTCAAAATATTAGTTCTGTTTGAGATCTTTGAGAACTTCTAGAGAAGCTATTCCTTAACCCAAAAACATGAAGGACTGTTTTAAATAGATGTGCAATCCAAGAGCTCCTAAACATTTTGACATGTATTACGTAGATTTTGTTTATGTATATTACCTATATTAGTTTTATTTTTAGTTACCTGGTTATTATTAGGTAATTTGAAATTGGTTTATTAACAAATGAATTTATGTGTCTACTTAAGGACAGAAAAAATATCTATAATAATAAAATTACGTGCGGGATTACACTTACCTATCAACCGACAACGCCCTGCCGAAACTATTACAGTTATTTACATAGGTAGGTACTTGAAAATTGTAGGCTGAGCTACCCTTATTATGTACCCACCCAAATTCCACCCCTAAAGGGGTAAAATAAGGGATAACCGGTTGTATGAAAGTTTTTCGTTTTCAAAGTTAGAAACATAAAATTAGTACACCTGTTTTTGGTTACAAATAAATGTACAAGTATGTCGCGATTTTGCAAAAATAAAAACTAGACGATGAAGATTTGTATGAAGGAGTCACTGGCGAAGCCTACTAGATATAATTAGAAAATGTTGATCATCTCTACTTGATAAATAGTTGTCGGTCGTTAGATACTGATAGAAGATAGCATTGATATACGATGTCTATATATCTAATAACCGTGTCTCAGTACCAGATAAGTTGGTATGTATGTACGTGACGCACTCACCGTTTCTATTAACTCTGATAATTCATTCATTCATTCCGTAAGTAGTTGCCTATTTACTGAACAGCAGCAATCATGAATGAAATGAGCAAATCTAATATCTGATTGGGATTTTTTTTTATGGCATAACTAATAACACACATCACACAGTCGAAATCCCTTGGTCACAGAGCCGTAAAAATGTTAGGGTAATCTCCATAGAAAGACACCCAGGAACTGACGAATATCGTGATTTACAAAAGTAAGGACCCAAGTAGTAAGGGATGACATGCATGCCAATGGTCTCAGGGGGATGCCGACGACTGTGCGAAGTGGGGAAGAAAAAGTAGGAAAGCGGACCTCGGGCGTCACGAGGCGCAACTAGGACAGACGCTCGGATGATGATGACGAGAGTAAGGAGTCAAGCAAATACTAGGAACTTTCGGACTTAGCTTGCGATAAGAAGTGTTGAATTCGAATTTCGAATCTCTGCCACTAGCACGCACAATAATACTCGAAGTTTATTTTATGACAAAATATACAGATAAGTCAGTATTCAGTATTCATGATGTTCATGCTATGGTCGAAAATACTACTAAAGCAGGTCTTCGCGTTGGCCCAAGATATACTTTTTTACGCTCCGCTTTTTAGAATTCCTAGTATATAATTACAAACGCAGCCTTCGATGTAGTTACTAGCTGCCGTCTTATACCCTAAGTATTAGCACCCACATAGCGGTAGGTTGTATTAAAAAAAAACAATTTCGAAACATTCCCAGGAAAATATAAATTTTTGAGCTTTCTTGTGAGTTACTTGATTATCTGCCACTGGCAACACTGCTAAATACTTAAGTAGGTACTTGATAAGCGATCAAAAGGACTAGCGACGTTGCCGAAACAGATCAAAGAATTTGCTTGCTAAATTTGCAGTACATTGCTCGTAGACCTGACAGGTTATAGTGGCAACCGCGTAACTGATGTCGCAGTGTCTCCCACACTGCGACATCAGTTACGCGGTTTCAAGGTGGACTGATGACCTTGTAATAGATGATGATAGTTTCTTTGTTTGTATATTTGATTGAACTCAACTAACTAGTAGATTAAACCCATTTGAAAAAATATTTATGTGTTGTATAGTCCATTTATCAAGGAAGACTATTTATCATCACGCTACTATCCTGGAGAGCGGAGCAATAATCATAAATGTTTACAACTCGAGAAAATAATTTAATACATTAGGTATTGTTATATTATATTAATAAACGAAAAGGATTACACCGCGGGGTTCGAAGCTCACGGGCGAAGCCACGAAGCTCAGCTAGTTGAGTTATAAGTTTTTAAGCACTGCTTTTGACACTGTAGACCACCAGTTACTGCTGCATAAACTGGAATATTATGGGGTGAGAGGCAAGATAATGCAACTTTTTACATCATATTTAAGAAATAGAAAGATGTTTGTTGAGGTCAGGGCTATAGTAGATGATTTGGATGGAAAGAGGGACAATGAAGATGAAAGAAAATTTGAAAAAAAAAAAATTTTTGAGAAAAATGTTAGGTCCAAAATTAAAGGCATTAGTACTGGAGTTCCTCAAGGATCCATATTAGGGCCTATTTTATTTATAATATTCATTAATGATTTGCTGTATTATTTAGAGAATCATGTTGATGATCACACAAAATTGGTAGTCTTTGCTGACGACACAAATGCAATTATATCGGCTAATAACTTGACTTCGCTTAGTAAAAATGTCAATGTAACAATGAACCTATTGGATAACTGGCTTTCAGTAAATGGATTAATTTTAAATTCTAATAAGACAAACGTAATGTTATTCCAGCCTACGGCTCGAGCCGGGGATCAGATAAGGTGCAACATAAAGGGTGTAGCAAAAGAAACTGTACAGGTAGTAAAATTTCTAGGAGTACACTTAGATAGTCAGCTAAATTGGAAACATGAACTTGCTCAAATAGAAACTTCCGTCAGCTCGGCATGCTATGTACTAAGAAGTTTACGTGACGATGTCGATATTAATTTGTTAAAAAAGGTTTATTTTGCACTCGTAGAATCAAAATTAAGATATAGTATTTTGTTTTGGGGAGGAAGTTACGAATACAATTTAAACAAAGCGTTTATATTACAAAAAAGAGCTATCCGTACTATGGTAAACATTCGGCAGCAAGATTCCTGTAGGGAGCATTTTAAAAGGTTACAGATTCTGACAGTGCCTAGCTTGTACATTATGGTACTATTGTTGAACTTTGCGAAATACGTACATGAATTTGAAACCGAAGAAGAAAAACAGGCTAGGGAGAGTACGAGAAGGAAAGATTTTAAAACAAATTGTGTCCCACACCTCAATGTCGTAAAGCATGGTACTTACCACATGTCTGTCAAATTATTTAATAAATTGCCTAATATGTTAAAATTATTATTATATAAACGTGTATTCAAATGCAAATTGAAACAATATTTATTAGAGAAGACATTTTATGCTATAGATGATTTTATTAATGAATAGAAAAGAGGATTAAATAATGTAAACTGTAAACTGTAAATTTTAAATTATAGATTGTAAGTTGTAATGTAAATGCTAATAATGTAAATTAAAACATACGACATTTTCTTATAACTTACTGTTTGTCTATTATTGTTTTTCATTATTACTATTATTGACTAAATTACAGAATGACTTTATGGATAGTTATTTTTGTGTTGTTTTTTTTTTTTTTTTGTTTTTGTATTTTAAAATAATGAATATTTTATGATGATGATTTTATTTTGATTATTGATTGGTATCTATTGTTATTGTTATGTTCATTGTATCTGTAATGTTCTTTTTTTTTTTTTCTAACATCAAACACAATGTAACAATTGTTAATGATAAATAAATAAATAAGTTTTATTATTTTTCTATCACGCCTTATCCCCAAAGGGGTGGCAGAGGCATATTATATGCCCACTTTTCACCATGTGTATTCCTGTCCCACGTAATAGGTGATGAGCCCCTTGCCGTGTTGAAATAGGCGCAGGTTGTGGCTACCTGCTGTTGAATTTTTTCATGCCGCCCATAAGGTCTTTAACTTGACTTATCGACTGCCATGTTACTGACACCCGGGACTAACGGCTTAACGTGCCTTCTGAAGCACGTAACCGCTCGCAAATGTAAATGCCACAAAGTGGTCACCCATCCGAGGAACACCCATAGTGAAAGTTGCGTAACTCAGTGATCGTTTACAGAACACCAAGTCCGCGGGGCCACGAGCGCTTATAATAATCATATCAATATTAATAAACAAAAATTATTAAATGGCTACCATGGGGTTCGAAGTACACGGGTGAAGCCACGGACCTCAGCTAGTTGAGTTATAACTAGATCAGGAAGCAGCTGGATGCGGGTGGCACACGACCGAAAATTGTGGAGGACTTACTAGACTTTACGTTTAGCTGAGAAGAGAAATAACACCTTTTCCTGGTGTCAAACCTTCAACAGACTTGAAAAAAGTATTTTTTCGCACAAGAAGCGCTCGTGGCCCCGCGGTCTCAGTGTTCTATAAATGATCACTGAGTTACGCAACTTTCACTATGGCTGGTCCTCGGATGGGTGACCACTTTGTGGCATCTATATTTGCGAGCGTTTCCGTGCTTCGGAAGGCACGTTAAGCCGTTGGTCCCGGTTGCCAGTAAAATGTCAGTCGTTAAGCCTGGTTGAAGGCCTTACTGGCGGCTTGAAAATTTCAACAGCAGGTAGCCACAACCTGCATCTGTCTATTTCAACACGGCAATGGGCTCACCACCTATTACGTGGGACAGGAATCCACACGGTGAAAAGTGGGCATATAATATGCCTCGGCCACCCCTTCGGGGATAAGGCGTGATGGATATTTATTTATTTTTATTAAATTGGTATAGAGAACTAAATTGGATTTATGTTTATTTAGATAAAGAAAAAATACCTATTATAAATAAAGAAGTAATTAAATAAGTCACTGTTGGATAACAGTATTTATCATTTGAATTAATACTAAGTAGGTCATCTAGATTTTCAGTGGACAAGTCGAAAGGCTGTGAGTGATGGTTTGTATTATTTATAACTGTGCCTGATATAAAAAAGCGTACCTAATAAACAAGCATTGATAAATATATAAAGGTTATTCCTTTGGAGAATGCATATATTAAAGGAAAGCTTTGATTTCTAAATGAATTTGCTGAAAGCTGTACCGTACCTATTGTTTATTTTATGCATAGGTTAGTGCTGTCATGAGTCATCTGTTGGTGCGTCAGAGAAGAGAAGCAAAGTAATCGATCTTATTGAGTTACGGCATAAGGTTGGACAACCACATACAAAACTAAAACAAGGTTAAATAAATTAAAACAAAATAGTAAATGGATAACGAAATGTATTGTTAATACAAAAAGCGTACACATAAAATCTTGCATCTACGGTGCATAAAAATATGGCTTCTGGTTTACTTGTAACGTTTGACCCGTAATTGTTGATGCTGTTATTCGCGAAATCATCACTGAACCTTTTATATCCGTCGGACGGCGACGACGGGCTCCTCATAGAACCCATTATGCAGAACTAAATAAAATTATAATTTGACGGTTTTAAATTGGCAATTGACATTGACATTGTTTTTTGTTGTCTTCGCCCATCTTGGGCATGCAAAGGTAACTTAGTCCATACAGCCTAGTCTTCAGTATTTATTATTTTCTTGTTATTTTGTTATAGTCTTGTCTAGTCGTTTGTCGATATCAAGTCCTCAGTCCTAGGTCCTAGTCCGTGCCCCAATAAGGCAGTGGATCCTTTATTGCGGCTATCTATGGAAATTTGGCACTAACACAACACTGCTATTCTTTGCAATATATTACTTTCGTTCACTAATGCACTTTTCCGAACTCTATGTATAATATTCCACCATTATTAAACACAAAAACACGAATTTTACACTAGTTTTTGAAAATAATATACGACAAACGTGCGTCACCGTTCTTGTTGGCGCCAAATCTCCATTGACATTGACATTATCGTTAGTATGACAAACCTAAATTTAAGAATTCTTCGGTAACATTAGATTGCAAAAGACCAGAGTATGAAAACATGATTTTAAAGATTATTAATTGACTAGAATTTATGATTTGGGCACTATGCATTTTCTGTTTGCAAAAATATGTAATTAAAATTAATAACAATAAATTTAAAAGCACCGACAATCAAAACCTAACAAATTGTTATATTTTCTTGAATGGTGACACTGATTTCTAATGTCATTGAATTACTGCGTGCTCAAAAGATAAACCATAGACAACTTATATATTTAAAAAAAAACTTATGTTTAAGACAGAGAGTTATCAATGGTACAGAAACAACGGTGACGCCGAGGCTAAACAAAAATAAAATAAAATCGCCAAGTATACGAAACCGCATATGTTTAATATTAAAACAAAATCTTTACAAATTATGTACTAGTGTTTCATGATAATATGTAATTTGTTACGTTTTTGTTTACATTGGCTTAAAAATAACGATAAGGTATCGAATAAAAATAAGCCACCTGGGAGCTCTCAACGAAAACGCTGCCTAAACCCTGGTGTATATAACAAAGTAATGTATGGTAGAATTATGCATTTTACATAGATCTACAGAAAAGTCCGCGATGGCATATGTCTATCTCTTAAGGATAACATACTAGCTACTATCTAACTATAACACTGGGAGAAAAGGATATGTGAAAACTTTACCTCGCGAGCAAAGCTGTGGGGTATCAGCTAATGTATTAATAAGACTTAATACTTTCACCCAAAATTAACTAAAGTTATCCATTATCTCGCTACGGCGGAAAAGTTTTCGGCTCAGTTTTTCAAGTTTTTCTGTGGATGGACGGTTTTGAGATTTCATAAACATAAAATTGAATATCTTGGCGCCGTTTTGTCAACTTGTGTGGAACGAGTGTTAGACACACCTATACCGACTTAAACCAGACACACATAAACTTAGTCAAAAGACTTAAAGCCCTGCCAGTGTATATCTGTTTATTTCCCATAGACAAACTCTTCTACGATAATTTCTTTTTTATTTCGGTTTGGTTGGAATAATGTAAGTTAAGTTTATTTTAGTTGAAATAAATCCAAACGAATAGATTTATATTTCATTCTTTTTACTTATTCCACGTAAGAATCATAATGAATATCATTTAAGCATTTTAACGATTAATATATTTCCATACTTAACAAGCGGAAAGTCTAATATTCTGTGAGAGTATTTTGACGTTCATAGTGATAGTGTTTATTTGTGATTTGTATTATTTATTGCTTTTTTTAACATATTAAATTGTGATAGTTTGTTAATAAATACCTCAAGGAATCCTTATTTTTTTTGGTTGCGAGGAAATTCCCTGGAAATTCATATCTAACCTCAAAACACTCAGGTGGTGAGTTTGTTTTTATATCGTGTTTATAATTGCAGATTAAAAATGGCTCCACCTAAGCCAAAAGCGGTGGCGAAACCCGCTACAGCCCCTGCTGGCGGCGTCACCAAAGTTGGTAAACCAAGGAACTACGACCTCGGTAACGGAGTTGTGCGATTCTCGAAGAGTAAGATGTTCCATAAGAAGGTGAGTGAGACACTACTACTTACATATAATAAAAGAGACTTGTAATAATTTTATAACTTGTTTAAGATATTGTTATTATCATTCTTACACTTGTCAAGATTCTAATTATAACCTCATCACATGAACAAAATGATAAAATTTCAATGTAATGTTTCAGGCCAAGTACAGGTTTGTGGGCAAAAAGAACCCTAAACCCGAGAAACCTAAGAAGCCCTCAGTGGTTGTAAAGCAGATTGGTGGGGAGAAAAATGGAGGGACCCGTACAGTGCTACTCCGTAGCAGGAGATCCTTTTACCCCACGCAAGACAAGTAAGTCTTTAAGTGCACTATTCTCATTTTTTGTTTGAGAACCAGTTTTAACTCTCTTAATATGGTAGATTAGATGTGGACTGCCAATACCAAACAAATGGCTTTATGTATAAACAAAATTATTGTTCACGGATGATCTGACCTGTAGCGCAATTCACAAATCTCGGTTCCAAATCCTCTACTGTGCAAATGTCATCGATGTTCATAGAACTCGAATATCGATTTGCGCAGTAGAGGATTTGAATCTGAGATTTGTGAATTGAGCTACTGAAAAGTCACAGACCATATTAAAAATATTCCAAGAAATATTAGAAGTTTTCACCTCTCTTTAGTTTCAAAAAATATTATGCAATATGGCCTCTGGTTTGTTAGTTGGCTTGAAATAAGAAAAATTTTAATGGTCACTTGAGAAGACAAGCAAATCTATGACAATATTAAGTTTTTATAGTGCAGTTACTTCCTGAACCATTTAGGGGAATGAATTCAAATCATATAAACCATATCCTTGCCTTTCATGCAATATTTTTATCATACTTTTCTCTGGTTGATTACCTGATGAGATAAAATGGTATAATCGATCAAACTTAGTTTTATTGTAAGTCGTCTCAATAGTCTGTATGAGAGTTATAAAATCATTTTAACTATTTAGTGTGAATTTGGAGCATGAAAAATAAATACTATGAGTGATGACAATGGTTTAATTCTGTTCTGGTAATCCTGGAATGAAACGTTTCTCATTGAGGGTAAATCACTTATAAACACATTGGTGTTTTCAAGTTAACTTAATTACTACAGAACCCTGAACAAATGTGGTCAGTTGCCAAGGTTTCACTTGACCTATGAAACATTAACCTACATATTTACTTTTCAGGATCTGCTCACCATCTCACCATAAGACGTTCAGCAAACATGTGCGCAGGATTCGACCAACTCTCACTCCTGGTACAGTGTGCATACTGCTCGCTGGCCGACATGCTGGCAAGCGTGTTGTGCTCGTTGGAGTCCTCCCTAGTGGCTTGCTACTTGTCACTGGTCCATTTGCTGTTAGTATATACTTTTTAGCCATAGAAATTTTTACTGTATATGTAACAAAGATGTGTTATCATTTTACTCAACTATATCAAAAGAGGATAATGTGTATCATTGCAACTGTAGCCTGGATGGCTTGAATGATTGTCTCTTACTATAGTATAAGGTATGTTTCTATTTATGACCTGGGTGTGAGACAGATATATCAAAAGTAAAGGAAAAATGAATACCAAGTCACTTCTCTTTATTCCCAGTCACTTCCAAACCCTGGTCTTGTAGCCCAGGGACCACTTTTATTTGGCTGGGATTGGTTGGGAGTGTCTGCTGTCTGACTTCCCTGGCCCATATGGGCACCTGTGTTTTCTGGTCTGTCAGTCAGCAGGTGCACTGGTAGTAGATAAGACAGCTTGGACAACAGAACTAGGTATGGCCTATTACACCCTATCAGTCAATCAAATTATTCATTTGACGCATTGGAGTTGCTAAGTTCTTGGCTAGTTTTATCCTAGTCCTTTCAGAAAAAGCTTAAAGTAAAAGTACATGTTTGTTTTCAAACTAGTGAATATTCATAATTTGCAGTTCAATTCGTGCCCACTGAGACGCATCCCACAAAGCTACGTAATCGGCACATCCACCAAGCTGGACCTTGGCGACTTCAAGTTACCTGAGCACCTCAACGATGAGTACTTCAAAAAGAACAAAAAGAGCGCGAAACGTAGCGTCAAGCGCAAGCAGGGTGAAGACATCTTTGCCTCCAAGAAAGAGGTGAGTTTACAATAATATTGAATTTTCAGAACCAAACTCATCAAGAATCATAATTTTTTAAATAGGTAGTTAATCTGTGTCTTTTACAATTATATGTTGGTAGGATACCATGAATGTATTTCATTGCAGAGATATGTGCCAACCATATTCCACTGTTTTTTTATACCACTGAGGTGGCAGACAAGCATAATATGTTCCACCTGATGGAAAGTGGTCGTTGTAGCCTATGGATGTTTGCAATACCTGAGGTTCGCTGCCGACCCTAAAACAAACAAGGGCTCCAAATTAACTGCATTTGCTTACAAATTTCAAATAATTGGATTCATTACTGCAACAAATTAAATTTTCCTTATCCCTTGATTATGCTCAGCTGCAAGAAGGGATATTTACATTTTTTTTAATTATTTTATTATACTCATCCATTGCAACCTAATTATTGTAAGACTGCCCGCCTCTGATCGATCAGGCCCTGAGGAGGGGAAGCCTTGTAGGTCTAAGACTGAGGTTCTTACTCCGGGCATGTAAAATGGTTTAGTGGTTGCAAAGAAATACAAATCATGTTTCTAACAGCTAAAGTGGACTACAGGTCCCAGGCCCTAATTGCAAGTGGGTAATACAGGTCTCAAAAAGTGGATTGTCTGCATTGCAGTTGGTTTTATGGAAATTTTAAGCCCATGGCCCATATTATGTGTAACAAATGCTGGGCTGTAGTGTAGATGAGATCAGAGACTCCCATGAGCCCACGGCGATTCTGTCGAATTTTCCTGTAATACCCTTCCATAAACCCATCGTCGCCGTCGTCATCCAACCCTTCCAAAAAATTGACCTATGCTTTCACAATTAAGCATTTCGCCTTTCTCGAAAATGGGCTATAAAACAATTCCCAAGAATCCAAACCAACTCTTGATCTTTATTAGTATACATTTCCAATTACCGGATGCAAAATCACATGCAAACTTTATACAGTATAACACTGTTTATAGAAATGATAGCAATTTATAGTACGTTGATATGTGATCTGAATACCTACCTGTTTTTTAACCAATCTTTATTTGGTAGTATCAATTGATGGGTAACCATAGTTTGAAAGATAGATATCATAGTCAACGTGTTCCTTTCTTGATGCTTTTATTGCCGTAATATGTACTTGTTACAATTGGTTAAAAAACTACGTCTCCTTTCCAGAAATACGTTCCATCAGAACAGCGCAAGACAGACCAAAAGGCAGTAGACGAGTTGGTAGTGAAGGCGATCGGCAAGCGCGACGACAAGAAGACACTGCGGGGTTACCTGAAGTCCGCGTTCGGTCTGCGCTCTAGCCAGTTCCCGCACAGGATGATGTTCTAGATATAAGGCACAATAAACATCTGTGACTAACTAAAGCGTTTTCATTGCTCAACAATCCTTTGGTAACCATATATTGCACTAGTAAGATGACATCATTCGAGCTATAGTCCGGAAGGAAGTGAAACTAGTCACTAGTACGTAGCTATGGTGTTGCATCTGATATATTAAACTTGCTATGTCTACCCTAAAATATTGAGAACTCTCTCGAAACCCACATCATTTTCATCAACTGACTTCACTTTTTCATGTGCAAACATGAACATCTGTAAAAACATTACATCACCGACCATCATTTCAATATTACTTATTATACTCTTTGGACCATCACTAGTGTGACTTCCCGGTTCCAGGTAAGGGGAAGACACAAGAAATGATTGCTTGACGTCGTAAGTAATGACTTGAATTAATGGTGTCACTACGCGGGCTGTCATTTTCATCAACTGACTTCACTTTTTCATGTGCAAACATGAACATCTGTAAAAACATTACATCACCGACCATCATTTCAATATTACTTATTATACTCTTTGGACCATCACTAGTGTGACTTCCCGGTTCCAGGTAAGGGGAAGACACAAGAAATGATTGCTTGACGTCGTAAGTAATGACTTGAATTAATGGTGTCACTACGCGGGCTGTCGAAAATCGTGCGACGTAAAGATGGCGATACCGCGCTCAGATGATGATTGTTGCTAAAGGATATGATATAAATAAATGATTTACTTTTCATCTCGAATTTCTCTTTCACAAGGTGACTCTGGTACAGACAGCTCCAGAGAAATCTCATCCCCAGTAGTTTAGTTTTACAAAGTAAGAGGGTGAGGTTTCTTTGGAGCTGACCGTACCACCAGGGGTACGGTGGGTCGATAACAGAAACAAGGTTATCATGTGCTATTTGTACAAGATTTATTGCGACCCTTTATTTTGTGATACAGCGTGATGGCTATTCATGTTATTTGAATTTGTTGACTGGTTGGTGTGCTTTGGGTCGCACGGACAAGGAGTTGCGGGATCGCTGGCCGTGACGTTCGCGCCATTCTGCCTCTAGGCGTGCGTATACGCCGCCTGCTGTAATTAAAACTGTATCAGCTGACGTCTAATAAAATGCTTCAATCAAATCAGCCTATTTTAGTCCACTGCTGGACGTACGCCTGTCACTACATATCACGGTTCTGCGGCTTCCGCATCCAGTTAATAATGGCAATATAATAATGTAAGAAGAAATTCCATTTATGTATAATTTAATAAAATGAGCAATGAAGTAACAAATGTAGCAATAAACCTACAACATGAAGCATGAGAGACAGCGCCATACCGATTTATATACCTGTTTGTATCATTTAAAAATCTAGCAATAATTAAATTATTTAAGACGACTAGAGACAGTCATACTATTTGCCAAGATGCGTCAATGGAATAAAGAAAACCAGCTAAGTAGATATTATCAAATGCAGGTGGATTGAATTTACAATAATATGTGTGTTTACCAGAGTACCTACCTACACAGGTAAGAAGTAAAATTTCTACATTTTTTTACAGCTATAAAATTTCTCTCATACGTCGATAAAGTTTCACATAAGACAAAGAAGTTTCACTTCAAAACAACATGGCGCGTAACCAAAAAACGTGACTTTTTTACAGTATAAAATTTCAACGTCGATAAAGATGTTTCACTTCAATTATGGTCTCCAATATCCATTTCGCAATTATCTAACAAGTTACTGGATCATTATCTGCATCATGGTGCAGCCTGTCCTTCTGTAGTCGATCTAGGTGCTTATTGTAAAGATAAGAGAAGCGCTCGTGGCCCCGCGGTCTCAGTGTTCGGTAAACGATCACTGAGGTACGCAACTTTCACTATGGCTGGTCGTCGGATGGGTGACCACTTTGTGGCATTTACATTTGCGAGCGTTTCCGTGCTGCTTCGGAAGGCACGTTAAGCCGTTGGTCCCGGTTGCCAGCAAAATGGCAGTCGTTAAGCCTGGTTGAAGACCTTATAGGTGTTAGAGGTTGCATAGCATCAAGCGAGAACTCTTTTCAGTGTATGTTATGTCACGTAGGAAAAAGTAGTAGTCTGATGTATGTAATGTCGTATGTGTCAATGTAAATAAAATTTTGCTAAAACGTTTTGTGTCCAACTAAGTCTTTATTTTTCAAATGATTAGCCATATGTTTCAACTATAAGCTTCCACTAAATACGCGTACTCGCGACAATAGGCGGCTTAAAAAATTTCAACAGCAGGTAGCCACAGCCTGCGTCTGTCTATTTCAACACGGCAATGGGCTCACCACCTATTACGTGGGACAGGAATCCACACGGTGAAAAGTGGGCATATAATATGCCTCTGCCACCCCTTCGGGGATAAGGCGTGATGGATATGTATGTATGTATTGTAAAGATAAGTATCCAGCACGTTACGAACCAGGGTTCTGCTTCGACTTGTTCTGCTGCAGCTGTGCAGTTCGCGCGAGTGCTGCCCGCATCTGTCGCGACGCTCGCTCCTCAAACCGCCGCTGCCCGTCTTGGTTACTTCGAGCCGAAAGACACGAGATCCATTGGCGGCCCACCACACGCGTTCGCCTGAAATTGTATTAATAACATTAAAATGAAATTAAATGAAAATATCTTTATTCATGTAATAGGTCACAACTTAGGAATGTCAGGATTATTACTGCCAGATTCGCAACGCAATAGGTGGAGCCTGAGGAAGAACCTGGTAATGAAACTCATGGCCACTCTTTTTAAATTGCCAGTAATTACATTAGTTTTCGTTTACATAATTAAAATGAAAATGTTTTTGATTTATTTAAGTACTAAAAGTTAGAGTATTAGAACCAGTGTCAATCGAGTAAGGCCACTTCGAACAAAGTAATTTTTCCCTTGCTCTATGCGTGTTACCAAGATTCATTAGCAGATTGTCGCGTTCAAGGACCATGTTTCAGTGCAACAAATTAACTCTGGCAACATAATATTGGTTTGACGTCGCCGTAAACGGTCCTTTGTTGCTCCATCAGCACTTGCGAGTTGGGTGGTGGCTTTAATCGAAAAATGGTTATGGCAAAACTAGGTCTATTATTATTAAACGCCATGGTGCCATGGCCATGCATGCAGACGAGGAAGAAAATTGCATGACCCGCCACTTGTAAAAGAAGAATTTACTAAATATTGTTAAGTTGTTAAGTTAAAGCGCTCGTGGCCCCGCGGTCTCAGTGTTCTGTAAACGATCACTGAGTTACGCAACTTTCACTATGGTTGGTCCTCGGATGGGTGACCACTTTGTGGCATTTACATTTGCGAGCGTTTCCGTGCTTCCGTGGTCCCGGTTGCCAGTAAAATGGCAGTCGTTAAGCCTGGTTGAAGGCCTTATGGGCGGCTTGAAAAAGTTTAACAGCAGGTAGCCACAACCTGCATCTGTCTATTTCAACACGGCAATGGGCTCTCCACCTATTACGTGGGACAGGAATCCACACGGTGAAAAGTGGGCATATAATATGCCTCTGCCACCCCTTCGGGGATAAGGCGTGATGGATATTTATTTATTCTTAATTTGCGACTGAACGTGCACTCGTAATTCAAGTTCATAGAAAACCGTTCAATTCATCTTCGGTTTAGTGCGAAAGTTCGAGCGATTTTCGGCGGATTTCACAGTTCTGGCAGGAGCGCCATCAGTCCTCGTATACTAATTTGAAAACAGACTTTATTTAATCGACGTTACTATTAGGTGGGTACGTTACGTACGTTGGATCAAACATACATTCAGGGTCAGGATCCAGATCAGAATCTTTCAGCTAGACTGCGAAGGGATGGAAAAGCCTTAGCAACACGGCAACACCTAACACCATTACTCTGTTAAAGACTATTTGCAGGACAGAGACGCCTGGAAATTATCTGATGGCAAAGTGAAATAGTAAAATTGTAAATAGGCCATCAAAAAAAGTCTTTCAAGTTTCTTGCCGGTTATTCTTCTCCGGTGGGCCGTGTTCCGAACCGGTGGTCACTTTAAATATTTTAAATAGGGTATGACATTTTTAAGCGCCGTTAAAATGTCTATGCAAAATAAATATATTTTTATTTTATTTTATTTTTATGCTCACTTGGTGGCCGGATGAGAATGAGAGTGTGAATGTCTCCTGGCTGCCCTGTTCAGCGGTCTCCGAGGCGCCGACTCTTCGTCACTCCTGGCGCTCGCAGAACTCTGCTCACTGTCGTCGGACGAACTGGACTGCTCACCTCCAGACTCTCCGGCCGAGTCACCGCCGCCAGGGGCACCTGTCTTTGTGTCATGCCATTTCATATTTTGGTAAATCATGACGATGTATATAGTCAATTATAGCGGCCTTAAATTAAAGGGAATACCTACTATTTCTTTTACTATTCATACTAAGTATTTAATATTTATTTGTTTCTCCTTTTGTATAAATTGTCACAGTAACGGAAAATAAGTTAATTTTTGCGTCTTTAAAATCAATATGTATAGACATACATATTGATAGACATGAACAACACCTAACCTCAAATAGTAGAGTACCTATGTGAGATCTGATGACTTTTATCAAAGCCTTAGACGGCATGTTAAATTACCAATATTTATGATATTTCGGGTCTTATTCGCGATGTATATTACCGGATACACGGCCGGATTACACCAGTCGTGGTCCCCGTGACCACGGCTGGTGTAATCCGGATGAGTGACAATCGCGAAAGTTTAAAAACATCAAAAGGTATATCGTATAAATATTAATGGAATATCGTACAATTCATAATATCGTACCGTACTATGACGGTATAATTTAGACTGCGGGGTGCAATATCCAACCTCACCTGCAAGTCTGACGGACGACGGCGTTAGCGCCTGTACCTATAGGGGATGGCAGTCACCTCCAACGTTGTCAAAAAAGTACAACAAAATCCGAGCTGCCAATGCAGCTTACGTTACGAAGTCGAAAAGTTTGCACCCGGGACTTTACTCTGCAATGAGAAGATTGTTTAAGATTCATTGATAGTGGCAGTGGATTAAAAATTACGCAAATTGTGATTTTTTTTACTACAGATTGATGACTAAATATCTTACCTTTAATCCTAACATAAAAGTAGCGTCACTATACAATCTGTTCTAAAAAGCTTCACTACCTACTTTATAAGCATAACATCGCTACATACAATATTTATTAAGTATAGGTATGTGCTAAATTTAAAATTTAAAAAAATTCAGTCTTGAGTTGGACACAGGTGCTGGATTATAGGTGCAATTCTAAACATAGATGTCGAGGTAGATGGCGCTTTACATTGCATTAAGACTGAAAGAGGTGGATTAATTTCTCGATTTCGAGTAGGTCTCGGTAACGAAGTTGATAAAGAGTCTGATCCGTCAATGCAAAGACGCTGGTTCGAGTCCAGCTCGAGAATGGCATTTTTCCACTTTAAATATAAGATATAGTTAGTACACTAATTGCTGTTGAAAATTGTTTCTAATATAGGTGTCTGAAAAATTGCGAAATTATCAAGTAGGTACCTACTTAACTACTTAATTTAGCACTATATCTAGAACACCAATATGAATAAATTAATACTGATTATGTATCTAAATATAGAAACAGGTACCTTATACGTTGTAGAAATTAAATACCCATGTTATAATATATATCTATGTATGTCAATATTTACTATTTATCGTCTAGATGAAGTCGCAGATTAAGACACTGCCTAGTAAGTTTAGCTGGGTCTACATATTATTTATGCACAAAATGAACCAGGGCGAATGCATCTATGAGGCTACTATCGCCTTTTATAGAAAACTAGTTTTCTTGGGTAGCCTCTGTCCACTGGGTTCAGCATCATCAAACACAATCAGTTCAGTAGTTTAGTAGAGAAAATGCTTACAAACTGACTTACTTTTACACATTAGTAGAGAAAAGGCTTACAAACGGTCTTACTTTAATACATTTTACAAAGACAGATTCACCTGGTTCAGGTTTTCAGGTTAGAAGGTTAACTTGAAAATTCCTGCCTTTACCAACGTCTAAGAAGATTTTAGCAATATCTAAGTACAAGCCCCATAGACAACACACTTTGCCTGGTACACTAGTAGTAGGTACCTACCCACTTTTATAGACAACGAATGATGCAAAAACTAACAACTTCAACTGTAGATTAAAAAGGTCTCGTAGTACTGTCCTGCGTATCGGTTTTGGTACTCCGAGACTTACCTTGGTTTTCGAAACTTCATCTTTGATAGGAGGCTTGGTAAGACTCTTGTTTTCTTTTTCCTTATCTTTCTCAAGGGTGACAGCGGAGCCACTGGAGCAGTTCCCGGCAAGAGATTGAGCGGAGACCTGAGTCTGGCCCAAAGCGGGCGATCCGGGCCGGACGGCCGCTGCGCAAGTGTGGATTTTGAATGTAGAAACTACTTTGTAAAATGTTAGCGTTCTTGACTGTATTTTTTAATTTTTTTTTTATTGGATCGATTTGTTTAGGCTTGTGTGACTAGGTAGGTAAACTCGTTACCAATTGTGAATTTATGTCGTTGTTATTAGGTACCAAACCAATGTAGAAATAGGTAGATATTTCTGTTGTAAAAGTTGAGATTATTTTATTTGTCCGAACTCTATAGGTATTTGTATTCATTGCAATGGCCTATCGCATTAATATTTTAAGTATACACCCAAACCTTCGATTTGCCTGCGAGGCCTCGTGTGAAGCGGTTGTCATTACCAAGCAATCCTGGTATAATTTCATGAAACTTAACTCAGGAACAAAGTCTATGCAAAACAAGGCGTGCACACAATAAAATGTCATTTCGCTCACAAATACCAATATCGTAATGAGTTTAAGAACTTTGCTCCATAACGACAGATTGTGACTTGCTGCAGGGATTCATTTCTTAAATCCAAGGTGAGATGCAACAAATGCCATTGTTGCATCAAGAAACGAAGGCTTGGGACTGCTAACTAATCCGATTACCACGGAGTAGGTATACCCGAAAGGTCTATTTTACAAATCGAAGGTATGGGTGTACTTTGAATTCGTGCCAAGTGTCTATCACCAGACCCAACTTTCCATTTGTGATACCGCATCAAACATAAGGTTGGGTCCTTAAAACTCTGACTTATTTCGGGTATTTCCCTTGAATGTTCCAATACGTATCCAGGTTTATTACCTACTAATTGCGATGAAGTGTATTTACAAATGTACTCAATAGAAGTACATTTCTATCATCATCGTTATACTAACAATGAATAATACGATATCTAAGTGGCCCCCATCCATGGCATGGTTAACTCACTACATTCTCTAAAAAAAGATGCCAATTCAAACAGCGTATTTACAGCGGCATTGTTTTTTTTATAAGGTTGGTACGGCATCGTTAAAAAAGTTTAATATAATGTGAAAATAGAATTCTAATACCCCATTTACACTCTCGCACGAGCCACAAGACGAGCAGCGAGACGAAAAAAATGTATCATATATTGTGTATACACACGCGGCTCGCGGCTCGTCTCGCAGCTTGTCTCGTGACTCGCGCGGGAGTATAAATGAGGTACATACTTAGGTATATCATGTCATATTCACGCCTTTAGGCAGCAGGTGGACCGCTAACAAATGAGTTCGCTTGGCTTACACTCCATCAAAGTATTTTAATCGGTAAATAATGTTTTTCTTTTACCTGCAAATTTCAATACTTAGTTGTTTTAAACCGGAATATTAATTTGGTATTAATTTTTTGTAAAGACCTATTAATAGGTGTACCTAGTTTATACACTTAACTTTGTGTTTCAAATTTTAAATTGATACTTTTCTTACGTCACCGTACCACCTATCCTACAAGTTTCTACACAGACAGTAAGCAATGTGCAAGTCTCACGGTTGAACTTGTTGTTGCTGGTGTACAGTTTGCCCAGCAGGCCCAATGGCGGGCGGGGCGGTACTAGTTGAATGCCTTCCCACCAGAACACTTCCTTGCACTGGAGTCGACCGCTGACTTCCTCGCCTGATTCTATGGTACAATTTAAAGGCTGAAGATAATTGCTGTCGCATTGAGCATAGATTAATTATGCTACGATCGGATAATGTTATCCAATTTAGATCTTTCCATATATATATTTATTTAAATATTTTGGCACATTACTACACATTGTCATCAGAATGGCATGGCCCATGGCCCCATGGCAATGGGCTCAACACCTGTTACGTGGGACAAAAGTGCATACGGTGAAATGTGGGCGTATAGTATGCTTCTGCCTACCCCTTCGGGGATAAAGGCGTGACAATATGTCTATGTCATCTAGCCCAAATTAAGCTACCTACCAAATATAAGCTTGTGTTCTGGGATCATTTAAAAATATATAAGTATGTTTATCAGTCGTCTAAATCCCATAACACAAACATAAATTAGCTTACTTTGGGCTAGACGGCGGGCGGTGTATAAAAAAATGTCCCACAACATTAATTAATTAATTTATTTATCATACCTCTGCTCACCAGCCTGGTGAGTCGCTCAGGGAACATGAGCTGAGGCGGTCTCATGGCGATGATGTCACGGAACTTGGAATAGATCTCCATCACCGAGGCATCCGTCGGCAACTGCTCGTCGGGCAGATGTTCACGGAATTGGCAACCCTGACGATATAATATAATCTATTTGATCTGGCTCAAAGGTCTTAGTAACCAGGCCATATAACCCACAAATAAAAAATAAAATCTATTTGATCTGATACATATTTATGCAATACTTTGCCCCTTTTTATTATTATAATAACGTGAAGTCCAAACAATAAACTCCTATCCCAGGAGTCACATAATATAATACTCGTACAGTAGCTAATTTAGTCATGCCTTTTGACCTCGACGCATAGGGTAGTTTAGCTGGTTTTCGGCCATGTTTCGTATTCAGAGCGGTTTTTTCCATTACAGAGTAAACGATACTAAACAAAAAAATAACGAATCATTGAACTAAAACTATTTACATATTTCTAGAGAAAGGATTTTCTAGGAAAGGAGAAAGAATTTCTAAGAAAAGATATGGTTAAATTATAAAAAAATAAAATCTCGAGAAGTGACGATATTGCCTGTTCTCGGTCACCTATCTTAGATTTCGGCCGTGTTTTTGTTAATTTTCGGCCAGTATGTGATGTTTTTATAATAACTCTTACGTCTATGGAAATAGGTCACCTTTTTAAATATAAATGAAATTACTCAAGAATCAAAGTAATTCTTCTTCTTCCGTATCCGTATCTGTTTTTCCGCCATTTCAATACATTGCCAAAAACCAATTTTAAATCTTGTATTTTCGGACAATAAAACTGGGCCGAATACTAGAACCACAGTTTACCAGTATTCGGCCGAGTTGCATTTTCTGGGCCGAAAACTAAGTTCTAACAATCCATTTCTCGACCTCTCGCAAAATTATGGCCGATATGTCACTTTGGTCAATCCAATTTTCGGCCTCTTTGTATAATTTGGCCAATAATCTATATTCGGCCGCCAGTGACACTATAAAATCAATAAGGTAGCTTCGAAATGAATCAAGTAGGTATGAAGAAGTTTTTTAGACCAAAACCTCAATGAATAAAGATACATAAGATATAGGTTGAAAACAAAATTTACAAAAACCCATTCACGGCCACCAGAATACAAAACAATTTAAGTTGATTTTAGCCAGGAAGTACGTTAACAAACGTGCGGCCGAAATCTAACTCCGAAGAGCATAACACATAAAAAATTATATCTCAACAACATTATTCGCAAAAAGCTATTATTGAATGGTAAAAAAATTTAATATTATAGGATTGGTGTCAGATTTCGGACGGGCGGCCGATAATCAACCGGCTGAGCAAAATTGTTGTTAGTTATTCGTCCACTTAAAAATACTAAATTTTTCAATTTATTATAGACACTATTAAAATAACATCAGTTTAACCTTTACACTGTACACCATAGTTATATATTTGTGGATAAATCAATACAAAACATTGTAACTTAACTTGCCAAAAATTGGCGCGCACTATTATTTTCGTTGATTTTAACACACGTTCACACTACTCCATACTTTCACGGGTAAGCTGTCGAAACAAATGAAATGCTACAAAAGTTCTTAGTTTTGTAGGCATAGAAGTCATTAGACTCTATGCGGTGATGGTGGATTTTTTACTTGGGCGTGTTTTATTATTTATTTATTTATTCTTTTATATTTATTCTTGTTGGATGATCAACAGCTAATAAACAGGATAACAAATATCAAATAAACAACTTGAAGCCAGTAACAGGTCCTCACTAATAAACAACAGTTTTAAATTTAGAGAGTGAACTAAGACTAATGACTGTACATAACAAAATAGAAAATACCTTTTAGTTTGACATAAAGTGCTCAAAAAATTCCAGACTAAGTAATTTCTTAACAGATGTTATACTAACATTAAATATATCAAATCCGTGCCTTTTACTTAATAAATTAATGGAATTACATGCTCTACACAAGAAAGTATTTTGTCGGTAGTTGGTCGACGCAAATGGTACACTTAAGGGCGCACTATGGCGCAAAACTTTGACTGGTGCATGGATGCCAATCTTAGAAAGTAGGTAAGGGCTATCAACCCGATTACACAAAATCTTAGTAAGAACGTTGCATCATTGTTTTCTTATTATTTAGCAAAAATTGTGTGATGGCCGAAAACTGAAGGTGACCGGTAAACCAGCTAAATTACCCTACTACTTATACGTTTAAATTTCACCAGTTGTGTTTTGACTCGCCATTTAACGAGCCACTGTGGTGAGCCGATTTTCATGTTGCTACCTGATTTTAAAAAATTTCATGGTATTCAACTTGATTTAACGACTAGCATGTTACTGGCAGCCGCAACCAATGGATTAAAATGACTTCTGAAATATGGGTATGACAAAAGACAGACGACGACAAAAGAAAGTAAATTGAATACTGTGGAGATGCGATTACTTTGACAATTGCTTGCCGCCGAAACATTGGCCTACTGAATACTTAACGAAGTGACACGCAACATGGCAGGTTTGAAAGAAAGTTTCAGAATTACATTTGAAAAACGCGTGCTTCTTTGTTTGGACACATCCAACAAATGAGTGAGGAACGACTCACGAAGAATATTTATTGTAGAAAAGTAGAGGATAGAAGGAGTCAAGGTAGACCAAGCCATACATACGATTGCCACGAGAGCAGATTGCTTGAACACGGAAAGATCAAATAAATGTACTCGGATACCCAGACGTGCATTTGTGAATCTGCAGAAAGCAAAAGAAGTATAGATGGAGAGCAAAGTCTGGCGATACTGTCCTCTCGGATTACCCCGAGAGGACAGTATCGCCATATCCGTTTAACCCCGGAGGGATACAGCGTGAAGATAGTTAGTTTGAGTTACCTACTTGGCGAGACTTACTGTATTTCTGGTTATAGATTCGTAGCGGTACGCTCTCTCGCCACAGCAAGGGTACCGTCCGGCTGGAAGCGACGGCCTGCCTTCCAACGTAAACATGTGAGGAGGCTGCTCGTGGTGGGAGCACCACTCCATCTGTAAACGTGCCCTCATATTTTACCATATGACTACTACCTTCAAGTCATCATCATCCGAGCGTCTGTCCCAGTTGCGTCTCGCGACGCCCGGGGTCCGCTTTCCTACATTTTCTCCTCCACTTCGCACGGTCGTCGGCATCCCCTGTGGTGAGACCATTGGCACGCATGTCATCCCTTACGACGTCAAGCCAGCACTTCTTGGGTCTTCCCCTCTTACCGGGACCCGGCGGGGCTGACATGGCCAGACATTTGTTACCTACGTAGCCCGGCGGTTGCCGCAAGACGTGACCATACCAACGAAGGCGACACTCTTGCAACTTGTCTGCAATGTCACGGACGTGAAGGCTGCCGCGGATGCGAGAGTTCCTCACGCGGTCCATCCGCGTGACTCCACACATCCACCGCAGCATCTTCATTTCCGTGACACGCAGCTCCTGCTTGTGTCGCTCCAACTACTACCTTCCAGTAACAATACCTAATTAGCGACAATTCCTGATAGTACGAAAAATTTGGTAGACGCTTCTTCTTCATATCGCTGGCAATACAGAAATCTAATGTGTCCAACCCAGAACTCTTAGAGACACAGACGGCTTTTATGGTCGCACCGTTTAGGGATTCCATAGTGCAGGTGCTAGGACACAGTGGACACGACAAGAGGTGGTCAATTATTTGTAGGGGGCACCACAGTCACTATCACCATCCATATAACCCCGTTTTTCTCGGTGCGTCTTGGAAAAGCCTACCAAGGATCACAATCTATTAAGAGATTCCCAAATAGGACACTGCCATTAATGTCCAATCGACAGCTTTTCTGCAAATTGTATTTAATAATACAGGGGGAGAATGTTCCATGAGCCACCCTGGGCATCAGTCACTCTCCACTTGACCTGACAGAGACAGACACAGCGATCGAGCAGCTCTTATTTGCTATTAAGACGGGAACTGGGCATATGATAATATACCACTGCACCGACGATAGAGCAATGGATCACAGCAAGTGGGTTCAACTTTACTTATTTAGGGGCTTAAGGCCCATCATCATCATCCGAGCGTCTGTCCCAGTTGCGTCTCGCGACGCTAGGGGTCCGCTTTCCTACATTTTCTCCTCCACTTCGCACGGTCGTCGGCATCCCCTGTAGTGAGACCATTGGCACGCATGTCATCGCTTACGACGTCAAGCCAGCACTTCTTGGGTCTTCCCCTCTTACCGGGACCCGGCGGGGCTGACATGGCCAGACATTTGTTACCTACGTAGCCCGGCGGTTGCTGCAAGACGTGATCATACCAACGAAGGCGACACTCTTGCAACTTGTCTGCAATGTCACGGACGTGAAGGCTGCCGCGGATGCGAGAGTTCCTCACGCGGTCCATCCGCGTGACTCCACACATCCACCGCAGCATCTTCATTTCCGTAACACCTTCAGTCCGCAATGCCACAAACAGGAGCTGCTGCTTGTGGCATTTAGGGGCTTAAGGCAGCTCGATATTATGCGGCATAATGTTGTTCAGCGCGACATCAACTTCCTTGACATGATGTGCAGGTCGATGGCATACTGGGCAAGCCTATTAGGCTGCTTACAATATGTGGAGCTGCCCCCCAGGACATGGACGTTAACCATCGATCTAAGCTTTCCTTGCTCGCAACCTTCTTGTTTAGGCAGACGCTGATTAACTGAGTGATGACTCACAAAATGCCCTAAACCTACTCAGTCCCGATAACTATCGGGGATTGGCATCATGTCTGTCAATGGCATGGTTTCTGCACGGTGTGTTCATAGAAGACTAAGAAATGGTTCTACTACTGTTTATTAAGATCCTCTTACCTGATAAACTGGGAAGTAGCTGTCGCAAAGCTGGCACTTGAGGAAGTGACAATCAGCCCACAATCGCCAATACACGCGGCGCCAAGAGCGCAGTTCACCATAAAGCCAGGTAATGTATTCGTTTAGGCTCCAAGATTGGTCCCTGGAGATTTAAATACGTAAATAAAATAAATAAATATTGTAGGACATTTTCACACACAAGTTAAAATTATGAAGAAACTGATAAACGTACGTACACCCAAACAACGAAACAGCAGTTTAGTTCCACCGCAGATAAAAAGTATTATATAAATCTTATGTTCCACTAAACCCAGAATACTCAAAAGTTTATTCCGACCCGAGATTCGTACTCGAGACCTCAGCGGCGCATACACTCTCACTTCGCCACCAACGAGTATAATACGGTGTATGATTATACACCACATGTATATATTAACTTAATTATAACGATATATGTTGGCGGTGTCGGAAACAAAATAATGTATTGTAGAATTGTGTATATATTTTTATTTCTACAAAAAATTCCGCGACAGGATATGTCTTTCTCTTAAGGATACCGTACTATATCCATTTTACTACTTAAAAAAAACAGCAATAATAAAGCGGTAATTTAAACGCTATTTACACAAAAACATTATTAATGCTTATCATTTTTAATATGTTAGATGGCTTCAGCATTTTATGAAGATTATTTTGTCCCTTTGCACTTTGCAAATTAGGCGATATGGCAATATCAAAAAATGCGCAAATAAATTAATTTCGTGTAACAATAATTCGACCGGGCCGTGCTGGTGCGGGCGTAGTACTTGAGAGCGGAGAAGTTATCAAGTAATTTGGAAAATGTTCATTGTTCATACATTATCGTAAAATTAATAAACGACGGGATTAAATGGGTGCCACGGGGTTTGAAGTATGTCACGGGCGAAGCCGGGCGGGTCAGCTAGTAAAGAATAAATTTGAAAAGTTCAACCAAGTCATTCAGGTATATGAGAGAGATAGAAAGAAAAATTATTCATATATCTATATGAATATTTTTTCTTTTGAATACAATTTAGGATCAATCACAGCTGAACATTGTATGGTTGTGCGGACTTGGACGGGTCACCATCTCAGCATAGTGCCGCGTGCCGCATGTCATTATGCTTGCTGGATGGCTGCGCTGGTTTTCAGATGGTGTATTTGACAGTATATTTCAGTAGCCAGTTCTAAATTTAACCATAACGACGGTGTACTTAGTATGGACAATATAGTTCATTTATGTATTAACACCAATCCCTTTCCTTTTTGAAATCTGTTGAAAAGAAGTACTAGAAACGTAGGCACTACAATATATGCTTACCTGGTATGTGTTGAAATGACGTTACCTCGTCGATCAATCCGCATGCTGGCGGGTTGACACGGTACATGCTCTGCGATATGACGGCCTAGTAGCTTGTAGCATCTACACAAACGAACAGTATTGATGGAATAGACCTCAGAAAAAAATCTTTAAACTTATTTAGGGAAAAGGCCCATATTATCAAGTAAGGCATGTTGCTCGTTCCTCTCGCTCGCGTGTAGAAGGAGAAATTCTTTGCTTTGTGGTAGTTATAATCAGCGTCAATCGTATTATAGAGGCGAATATCCTGTTCAAAATCTCATTTAAAAAAAAATTAATCAAAGTGACAGCTTTCGAATTAGTAAGTACTTACTTTGTTCATTCCAATACATTCATTGTGTTTAATTTTATTAGTTTTCGTGTATCATGCCAGCGTCGAACCGATTAAAAGCTATGGAATTTTATGAGCTGTCTAGAGCCGGGCACCAGGGTTATCCCTCTGAAGGCTAACTTTAGGGTTCCTGATAGACTTTGACTACCTAACACCACGGTCTCATCTCTAGGTTCGGGATATATCCCACTTCTTGACTTGCTTCTGTACGGTGAAGAATCTCCCTGCTGCCTCCAGGGCCCTGGTTATGAATATAGGAATTCCATTGGCATAAACAACTACACTTCCATAATTAGTTAAACTTGTTGTTATAGCAAGATAACTTTGAACAGTCTGGTAGCCTCTGTATTATTGATTGACACCAACTGTAACTACATATTTTATCTTCGACTTAACCTTAATCTTATCTACAAATCAAGAAATATGCTTGATACTGCCAACAGAGGGGGTCCGTTCGGAATGCAGGTGAAATTATAAAAAAAGAAAACGTCGTGAGACACTTTTTATACGGCGCCATCTAGCCCAAATTAAGCTATAAAGCTTGTGCTAAAAGATCTAGACAGTGACTTTGATCTTCTAGAAACTTACTTGTTGCATTTAAAGAGAGTAGCGAGAGTCGAATGATGTCCTCTAAGCGTTTCAGGCACAGGCTCCGCCAAAGACAGTATCATCTTGCAGTAGAGGCGCGATTGTATTTTGTCTTTACGATCTTTGATCGCTTCTAATTCCACGTTCGTGTACATTGCTGCAAGTCTGCAGAAACAAATGTTGAAGATGATGATTGATGAGGATGGCAGATTAAGGGCCTATTTTAGAACGCTACTCAATACTCAAGAAACACTTAAGAGTAGTATTTTAAGGCAAAAACTAGCCTCAAGCGTTTCTTGAGTATTGAGTAACGTTCTAAAATACGGCCCTTACTAGCATGCTCGTAAGTACTCTAGTTTAAAAAAAGCAATCAAATTATTCAATCAAATGAGCTTATCACCGAATGGGAAGGTTGATTGACTTTGCCGTTTTAATTTTTGTGTTCATGGTAATCAGTAATTAGAACTGTCGCGAACATTCAACCCAGTAGCGTCATCTATCTGTGAAGACACCATACAGTTTTGTGTAACTCTGGGTATAAGTATAAGAATGAACTTAGGGTGATCCTCAGGACATATTATAATAGGTTGTGTTCTGTGGGGTAAACGCTTGTAATAGTGCAGGCTCGCAAAGGGCGGCGGTTTCCAAATTACATGCAAGCGCATACAAAAGATCGTTCCTAGGCTTTCCGTTTTCTATTAATATAGAAAACGGAATGGCTTACTAACCTCTAATAAAAAAAAACCTCAAACACCGTATAAGAGGTAATTGTCAATACTCTTTTAAGGATACACTAACCTCAAGCGTTTGCGTAGTGAGAGCCCTTATACAATTAGGTACATTACACATTAGGCATAGGCTAACTATTAGCCCATATTTGACGGTATGCAATTTTATTTGTCCCACGTAATAGGTGGTAAGTCCGTTGCTGTGTTGAAATGGAAAGGGGCAGGTTGTGCTGCTGCGACTTGTAGTACTACCTTCTGAAGCACAGAAACTTACATACATACATACTGCTAGATATAAAAGGGCAATTTGATTTCAATTATATGTACATCGAGATATTAGCAGACCTGTTAAGCAGCGCATCACTTAGGCACGCCAAATTAGTGGATGTCTTCACGATGTCATTCATGTGCGCATGACAATAGATCAAGCAATCATGTAACAATGGTTCCATCTGAAAATTATACATGCGTTTATGAATATGCTACATGTACTCGTAAGTAATTTTTGTAACGGGTAATAGAGAACAGATTTTTAAAAGAAGAGTGTTTCATAGATGTGATGTAGAAATTTAGAACACGTTTTCTGCCTGTTTCATGCATCAGTTGCGTAAGCGACTAACACACTGACGTCTCTGGTTCCAATCCCGGGTCGTAATAAATATTTGTGTGATTCACTAATGTCAGTTTTGGAGATTGGGTGTTTCCTTTATAATATGAATGTATGTATTTAGAAATACATAAATATGTTTATCAATTGAATCTAGATCTAGTTTGAAGTGACATCCAATGTTTATTATGTCTAAAGTAAAGTGCCATGTATGTATTTAGTACGTATGTAGTTAATTCCACCTTGTATCTGATTGCTGACCACTATTGATGACGTTCTAACAAAGACAATAATTTAAAATTTAATCCAAAAACTCAAAAGTAAAGGTTTTGAATACAATAACGGTCCCGGGGGGCGAGTCTACTATTGACAAGCCGTAGAATAGAACCAGAATCGCTGTTTTAATCTGTCAAAATGTTAGTAGACTATCAAAAATCTAACTAACTAGCGGCCACTGACGCGGTACGGTCGACCGATAGAATTCTATTGGAGTACGATTGTAGTAGTAGACTAAAAAAACTGCCAAAATGGCACCGGTGACTTTCTATAGAGCGACGACTTCGATTTTATTTCGACACGATTGAAATAGCAGACTCGCCATGGTCGGTTGTTGAATGTTGAGCAGCATTTGTGGCAGGTCTTGGTGTAATCATTTACCTGAAGGAAAGACGCCGACACCAGAATGGGTACGACGTTGTGAGGGTCCAAAATGGGCCAGTCGGCCACTAGGATTGTGTCTCTCTTCACCCAACGCATTAGCCAGTCAAATATCTGAAAAAGATAACTTCCAAATAAGAAATAGGTAATACACGCATGACTTGAGGAGTAGGTAAGCTGGTGAATGCGTTACGAAACGTGTAATTGGTAGAAGCAAAATAAAGTTGAGAGGAAGACATAAGTTAGTAAAGATAAAGTAGTTACTGTAGGGGCAAGAGTGAGAGGTGCGAGAACACATTTTCTTTCTCTCTTTCTCTCAAATTCAGAGCACACTTTTGATTTTGTTTTCCATGGTTTGTATAGAGACCTATTTAGTGAGCTGGTGAATCCACATCTTTTTTTTAAATGGGACTAATCCCACCCTTATTCCCACTACTGTGACTCCTGTAAACCAGGATCAATAGCAATGACCGAAACACCAGAAAAGTTACACCGAGCTCGATCTCGGTGAAGTCCCAGGAGAAGTTAGCATGTCTTGGAACCCGCAACGAAATTAATCAGAAGATAATATGAGTTAGTAGGAAAAGAACGTAATGCCCCTTCCCTCCTTTGAAAAGCGGGAGACCTGGAAAGCAACTAGGTGTATATCCTATAGAAATAGGGAAGCACCACGGTAATAGTAGATATAGTATTGGTCCTATGTGAGCTATGTTTGATTCCAGTAATATGTATGGCAGAAACGTTTAAAAGCACGAAAATTCACCGTCGATGCAACGAGATCCGCATAGTAAACTACTCCCGATGTTACTTGTAAACAATTAAGCATATTATATCGCTCGTTTTGCCAAATGCTACACTCCCAAAGCATATGATGGGCGGTCTGATCATATTTGTCATCAGCAGTTGAACACTGACAGAACGGCGACTCCACTAGCTTAAACGAATGTAATTTGCTCCTAAAGTTACCATGTCCTGTAAGAAATTGAGTAACACAGTAATCAACCTCCAGCCAGGATATTCTCAATCGTTCACGAACGTCTGGGAAAAACCGGTAGAGGTGGCGCCCTTTGATGGAAGTGTTCCAACGCATAAATTCTTTAATTTATCTGCCATTCGTCTAAAAGTTCTTCACGTACATTATCTCGATACAGCCTGGCAATTCTATGGCGATCTCTTGCTAACAATAACCTATCATCCATGCCATCTTTAGCCGAATAGTATAAAGCCGCGCGTCTCTGAATTTAGAGGTCAACCGGGAGGACACCTGCCATCACCGGCAGAGCCTCCGTGCTAACCGTCCTGTAGGCCTTGCATAAAAATATCAAGGCAAGGCGTTGACTTTGAAGTAACTTTAACCGTGCAGCCCCAATTGTAGTCTTATCGGCCCATACCGGCGCCCCGTAACACATACAGCCCAGATAAGTGGCCCCGTAAACGACCTTCAGTGTTTTGAACGAAAGTCCCCATGTATTAGTAGATATTCTCGACAACGCGTAAAAGCTATTTTTAGCCTTTTCACCTACAGTTTTTATGTGCTCAACGAATGCAAAATTTCTCTCTAAAATCAATCCTAAATAGCAAACCGAAGTTTTATTTTTAATGTAAACGTTATTGAATTTTATGCGCGGTGGTACTTTCAAACTTCCTTTCAAAAGCAGCTGAAATGTTTTGTTTGGAGCAAAAAATTACTTGTTTCGTACGCCCCACTCCGCAACGACGAGCAAGCACGTGTGGGCTCTGGAGTCCTGCACGAGTATTTGACTGAACGAGTAACATACCGTCATCGGCGTATCCGGTCATTGAACAGCCCTCCGGTAATGGTAAACTAAAAAAGTCATCAAATCCTAAGTTCCACAAGTGTGGACCTAGCACAGATCCCTGTGGACAGCCTATTGTTAACGTTTTGGTAGCAGAATAATGACCTAGTTTTAAAGTTGTTGTACCTTGTGAAAAATATGAATAAATCAGAGAGTAAATATTTTTATAACAACCGCGAGACTTTAATTTCATTATTAACATTGGCCACCAAGCATTATCGAAAGCCCCGGAAATATCTAGGAAGATGGCCAGCACATATTGAGAAACCGATGAAGTGACAGTCTTTCGCACTGATATCGCTGCGTCAATAGTAGATTTTCCTACTGTAAATCCAAATTGATGTTCGTGAAATTTAATACCGCCCGGCAGGAGCCGGGGTACTATGAGACGCTCTAAAAGCTTTTCCAAGGAGGGCAACAATGTGATCGGTCGGTACGACTTAGGGTCATCTGGCGGCTTGTCGCCTTTTTTAGGAATAATCCGAATATAGCCACATCGCCAAATACGGGGGAACACTCCCTCGTTAATACATCGGTTAAAAACATTTAATATTACTTTACCCGACAGCTTGCAAGCCTCCTTTATCATTCTGTTAGAGATTTTATCATCACCCGACGCCTTACCTATGGACAACGACCTAACAATTTCGAGAAACTCATCAGAAGTTGGTAGGTCTGACTGAGGTGAGAATGGTGGCTCAAGAGCCCACTGTCTGATCTGTCTGTGATAATCACTATCGTTCTCCGAGCAGTCGTCCGGTATAAGAGAATCCAAGAGGTAATCCGCGGTTTCCTTCAGGCCTATAGTATGCGAGTTGTTAATTTTGATATTTCGTACATAGGCAAGATCAACAGAACGGTTGGCCCTAAACTCATGGTAAATAGGCGACAACGGACCCTCAGCTTCCAGCCCATGCACTAGTTTACGTAGCAAACAGGGCAGCTGTTGAAAAAGTTTTTGATTTTTCAACAGCTGCCCTGTAATGGGACCTGGCAACTCTAAGAGCAAGTAAAGCGGTAATGTATTCCGCACCGTCATTAATTTTATGCTTTTTAGAATAATTTAATTTTCTACGAGCTCTCCGGAAACGCCTTCGAAGCTCAGCTAAAAGATCAGTCCACCAATCGCATCTCCGAGTGTTAGTAATTGATCCACGACCAATGGCCACGTCGGCACAGTAGGTAAAATTTTCTGACATTAACGAAGCACTCTCCTCGACAGACAGGTTACTACGACTAAAATCTTTTGCGTGAGCCGCAAACAGAGAACCAAAGAGCTCCCAGTTTGCGCCCCTAATTTTATATTTGAAATTACAGTAGTACTTTGCGCCTCTCGTGTATCATCGGGTAAGAGCTTGTAAACGATTAGACGATGATCACTACAGGACGCATCCGGGAGGACACTCCATTCGGATATCGAGACGTCGCCGCGTGAAAGCGTCACGTCAATAGAAGACTCGCTCAAAGGCCCGCAAAAAGTAGGTGGTGCATTGGGACATTTGTGTATAGATAGATTCATTTCTGCAATGAATTCTTCGACGGCACAGCGCCGGTCCCTAACGAATACACGTAGTTTGCCATACCATAATGTAGAAGAGGCATTGACATCAGCGCCTATGATTATTCTTTGACCCGCAAGAGACTGCAGGACGTGACGAAGATGGTGTAAGTGAGGATCAACATGATGTGAATATTGAAAGTAGCAGCTCACAACAAACACCTTATAGGCCGAAGAAGTAACCTCAGCAACAGCACAATGAGATGTCATGAGGTTGCTCAAAGATGTTACAGTAAAATTTGTACTAGAAACATAAATCCCAGCTCGTGCCTTGGCATCTAATTGTACCACTCTGTTACGCAGGCGGGTGCTCTGATATTGTTCCTGTAAGAAGACAATGTCTAGTTTGTTCTCTATAACTAGGTGGTCCAGTTCCGCCGTGGCTGCCCTATCGTTGTGTAAATTTAATTGTCCTATAATTAGATTTTCCATGTTACAATAGTTATTTTTTTTATTAAATGAAATAACTACAAGTAGTTTGTGCTCAGAATGAGCTGCTGCAGTCTATGCCTATAGGTATGACAATCCCTAGAGCCGCAACGGTGGTCATGTGGCTTCTTAAACCTTTTGCATGTGATACAGATCGGCTTAAAATCAGAGTTGTCTTTATGTGGATATGTTCGTGTATCATGTTCCTCGCCGCAGTTAGCACAGCTGGGTGACTTGCTGGTACAAAACTTGTGGACGTGACCGTATTGTTGACATTTCATGCAACGCACTACATCGAGGTCATCAATAAATCTAAGTGGCCCAATCAATAAATAATTTATCTTTCGTGGTCTCTAAATGATTCCGGATCTCCGGATCCAACTCCACGCCAATCCACTTACGACCGTTGTCCAACCGACGCTTACGGACAATTTTTGAATTTTTTATAAAGTCGTCCTCGCTAACTTTTAATTTGTCCTTTATATTTTGACGATATAATGCTCTAATTAAGTCATTGTCTTCCATAGACCCAGGAATATGTTTTACTAATATTCTTGGTTTACGACCTTTAGGTTTTTCTAAACGCAAACCCGCTGATTTTATGGCGTCCACGGACTCCAGCTTCTTTAGCTGGTTTTCGCTCGCAACACGTAAGACTACACCCGATTTCGCGATTTTTTTAACGCCTACTATTTGAAATCCGTCATTACTTGGCTTGATAGCCTTCATAAGAGCCTGTTTAGTTGCAGACGATGTTGTGTATTCGCTAGTACGATCAGGTGCAGGTTAAGCTACCACGCAGGGCCGGGCGGGAAGAGCCTCCACTGCGGCGGGAGCTGGGGCTGATTTTGTCGGCAAACGTAGCCTCAGTTTATCGGCATAAGTCATTTTCGGTTGACATTTAACAGATTGTAATTCTTTGGCCATATTTGCTATCTTAGTCTCATTGCAAGATGATTTTAATGCTAACATGGAAATAATACCGCTCAAGCGCTGGGTCATGTCCATGATTGATGTTTTATCGCGTGATACGAGATCCCTGATCGTTAACTAAATTATTGATTGACGCTAAATAGCTGTTAGCTTGCTCGACTAAAGTACAGTATTCATCCTGACTATGATGCTCCGAGAGGTCACTGTTGATTAATTTAACCGTCTCTACCCGTTTGTTTAAAGTGTCAGGTGTATGGTAAACCGGTGACATTTCACTAAATAGTCGCTTTGCCGGGGGCGATCTCGATATTGCACATACACGATTACCTCCCCCTCTATCGGGGGGTTCATTTCGTAAAGTCATGATTTTTATAAAATTATTTAACGGCACATGCAAATAATGTAAACAAAGTGCGCATTCACACTCAAAGTTAAATTTATTTACTGATACCTACACGTAAGAGAAAAAAAATAAAAGTAAAAACTTACCGAATGATAAACCACAATATTTACACGATTAACGACAATAAAAACTAAATTCCACTTACGTGCTACCGAACACAATCACTAATATCTTACTTAAGCCAATTCACGAGCTGGGAAAACAAATTTAAACCAAAAAAAATATGAAAATAATAACAGAGCGATTGCATAGACCCGCTTGCTAGGCAAGAGCGAGAGGGTGAATCCACATCTGCCAGAATTTTGATTGTAAGATTGTAAAATACACACAGGTTCTTTTATAAAAATAAAATACCACCGCCACATAGTACATAATCTACCATGGCACTGTTAAAACCACTGAACCAAGATCTTAATAAGTTTATATATGTAATAAATAAGTTTAAATATTAATAAATAACTTTAAATATGTACTGTGACTGAACGGAATAATAATATGCCGAGTGGAGATATCTTATATGGTATTCGAAAAAAGAGTTTTTTTTTAACTAATTTTATCCATATGGCTAGGTTTAGCCATATGGATAAAATTATATATAAAAGGTAAAAAACCGAAAATCAAAAGCCAAATGATAGATGCAACAACAAAAAAAGTATTTGCATAAAAAAGTAGACCACGGGCTCTAAAGAAATACGAGTTTAGAAGCAACTGGGAATACACTATTATAAAGAGAGAGAGAGGGGGGGAGGGAGAGAGAGAGAGAGAGAGAGAGAGAGAGAGAGAGAGAGAGAGAGAGAGAGAGAGAGAGAGAGAGATTCCATCAAACAGTTACCTGTATATCACAGTAAACAGATATATCCATATCTTCTAATCTCTGTCCAGCGGTGACATCAGCAAAGTATCCCATTTTGGACACTAACAACTTTTGGGGACACCTAAAATCTTTTCTTAGGCCTTTCACTTCGTCGCAAACGTGAATTTCAACGTCACCCCTTAATGAAAGTAAAATTATTAGTCATTACAATACCAAAAAGAGATTTCCGATACCGGGAATCGAACCCGAGCCTCCTGGGTGAGAGCCAGGTATCCTAGCCACTAGACCATATCGGATTGTGTGAGGTGAGATGAAAATGTTATTTATAAAACTAGTAATAATATAAAGTCCATTAATATTGTGGGACATTTTTAATAATGGTAATTTTTCATTAATGTTGTATTGTCGATTGTTATGTATAATACTAATATATAAATCTGAATTCTGTTTTGTTGAACGCGCTACTATCAGGACCTATGGTTCGCATTGATTTTCTTGTGTCTCTATGTATCATCAGGTTACTACCCTTTGGAGAGCGGCGCAGTAATCATAAATGTAAAATTTGAAAATTATATTATTATGTCTATCTGTTTCACGGGTAAATTCTTTTTTTTTTCTTAGGAAAATACCCGGTTTTTTGGTAGGCTTACATGGGGACACACTGGTCCAACACGCAGAGGCCCTTTGATAATTTTAATCTAATAGGTAATCGGACCCCCACTGCAGACAGTCCACGCCCGCCTTATGTAGAAGAACGATAATGGACTACCTCCAATGGGAGTTAAACTATTGTAAAATATGGTAACTATGAAATGGGTTATTGGGTTGGGAGTTAGATGAACTTGAGTTGGGGGTGATTAGTACTATGGATGAAGACGGTGTCTGCCATTTTAATATATTATAATCAAAATATTGGCAGATGGTGACTTGCCAACTCACTAGATGGGCCCCCTATACAATCGACATAGGCATGATAAGCCTGTAAGGCGACAGGGGGTAACAACGGTGTGAGCGGCGTGGGGTGTCGAGCGGTGCGGCGCCGATTTCATCATCGCGGGTCAGACCCGGAGCGGGTTTCCCCGTCGTTATGCCCTTGAAAATGACACTTCCACCCCCAAGCATATAGCTCTGGCTCCCTCCCTCTGACCGGCCAATTAAGGCAAGCCAGAGTTGAGATTTGCTGCACTCCCGAGAGTAGCACTCTCACTGCTCTCCCGTTAGGCCATTAAATCCTAACCGGTGCAGAAGGGCAACAAAACTCTGAGGAATCGGGACCGATGTGTACCCACGCACATTCAGCTCGCCACAAGCTGCCCTGCGAATGTAAACTTTTCAATAACTTACTAATACATTTTTTTGTTGATATCTGAAAGTGGACAATTCAAAAAGCAAATCTACTATCATAGGGCTGCGTTAATCCTATAAAAGGTAACGACTGGAAAAGAAAAAAAAGATAACTATAGAAGATAACTTATTATTATTATTAAAAATACATACATAATATTACTTTTACATAAAAAACGCCCAAACTCCAAAACCAACATTCATGGATCACACATAAATATTTGTTCCGACCCGGGTATCGAACCTGAGACCTCAGCGCGGCAGTCGCATAGACTACCACTGCGCTACCGAGGCATTACATGGCCATGAGAATAAATGGGTGCGACGGGGATTCGAAGTTCAAAAAAAAAGTTATTCATTGTAACGAGGTTCTTTGTTTAATGGAATTTAGGTAATACGCGCCTTGCCACTTGCCACCTGCCAATTGGAGCAGTAGGGCGACTGTGTGTGAGACTGCCACATAGCCCAAAGTACTTAATTACGGTAAGAAGCAGCCCACTTAACCCATCGGGACCCACGAACTGTGAGTTTATGCCTACCCTGTCGGGTAAATAAGTGTAAAAATAGAAAGATGTAAGAATAGAGATTTGTGTTTAATACTTTTTGAAGTGAAACTTCTTTATCGACGTATGAGAGAAACTTTATTGCTGTAAAATAAAATCGTCACGTTTTTCGGTTACGCGCCATGTTGTTTTGTAGTGAAACTTCTTTATCATAAGTGAAACTTCTTTATCGACGTATGAGAGAAATTTTATAGGTGTGTAAAAATGTCGTAAAGAAGTTTCACTTCTTACCTGTGTACTCTGGTACACACACATTTATTTTTTAAATATTATGTCGTTCCATAATACGATGGTTGCCTCAGACTTACACAGTGACGAGGACGACGGCGGCTTGACCGGAACATCAGACAACAAAGTATGAATCACAACGATGTTCCCCTAAACTTTATACTTATAGCTACGTATTTATTATGACAAGAATGAATTAATGGTTTCTTACTCTTGTTTTTGATTGCTGCGGTCGTGAGCTACTGTAATAGAAGATTTACGTCGCCCCAAACGGTCCCTGGATTCTTTCTCGTCCATAAATCCTGCAAATTTATGGGACAAAATAGGTACGTACCTATGGTGGTGTAAATGTGGATGTACCTAATATGCCTTTGCCAACCCTTCGAGGGTAAAGGAGTGTGTGATAAGTAAGGAAGTATAAATAAAATAAATAAATAAATATTGTGGGACACTTTTCAAACAGCGCCATCTAGCCCAAACTAAGCTAATATAAGCTTGTGTTATGGGGTCTAGATGACTGATAAATTTACTTATATATTTCTAAATACATACATGTATTGATATTATACATACTCTACATACACCCGAACCCGAAACAAACCTTTTTGGATCACACAAATATTTGTTCCGAACCGGGAATCGAACCCTGCATAATCGTGAGTAATTTCCTAAACACTTTTATAGGTACCTAATTATTTAGCGCTTTGTATAAGTTACCGGAATCCGTAAACTTCGGCAAAGTGCAATCTAATATAGGGATGTGCACACAAAATGAGAATTGAAAAGTACTAATTAAGTAGTACGATTGGTGATAAAACTGACACATAAAAAGTAACCTTTTTTAACATGTGGAAATCCCACGAATGTCGAATCGTGCCGGATTTGAACCGACTAAAACCAAAACGTGGGTAAGTCTGCAGAAGGGTATCCCAGGGGTCCTGGCAGACAATATCTATCATTAAAGGTTACGTAGGTATACATATAGTGTAAATACATCCAGTCCAAGTCTATAGTAATTTCTGTAAATACTTGACATGTCGGACTACGTAATATTATAAGAATTATATTATATTATCTGTGGTAATATGAAGATAAGTTTGGCCATTTAGGACGTTCCAAAAAAATATGGCTATATTTCTTCTTTTTCTTCATTCCTCAGTTGCTTTGTTTTCATTCCTTAGTTCCTTTTTCTTCAGTTGCTTCCAAACCCTACCTGGATTTGGACCATGCGGCCACCTTTATTTTTTTAAATTGTTGGTAGCGGCTGCCATCTGACCTCCCAACCCCGTAAGGGGCGCGTTCCACTTATTGCCCGCAACGCCCACGACCGCGACAGCTGAAATTGCCGTTCCAAACGGAAATGGGCTGCGGCCGCGGGCGTTGTGGTCAAAATTCATAAATAGATAATAATATCTTGAGCGCTGTAAGTCCACTTGGACCCACCTATATTTTGTGGGCGAAGAGGGCGTCATGCCGTCGCGAATAGTGACGTCATGTATGACGTCATACGATCGCTCGCAGCGACCACGAGCCTAAGGTGGAACGATACTTTGGATGTTACGGTTGTTGCAGGCGTTTAGTGGAACGTAACCAAGGTGTCTGCGTCGTTGCCTCGTCCGTCAGTCAGCAGATGCACCTTAAGCAGGTAAGGTCGCTTGGCCTGGAGACCTTGGTCCAATAGGGCAATGGTATATAGAGTTGGAAAGTGGATTGTTCATAGCATACCTCCAAAACTAGCAAGCTTTTTTACATCCACAGTGGTAGCAGATGGAGCTTTTTTGATAATTGGTGCGTAAACACTTGTCGTTTTGGATGGCTTTTTGTACCCCACCAAATACGGCAGGATGGAGTCCAAAATGCCTTCATTAACAACCTAAAATAAATACTTGACACGTGAATATCTTCATTTTTTTTAAAGAAAATATTTGAGTGAAAATTTAAAGTATTTTGGAGACAAAAATTATGATCCACCTTACGCCTATTTGAATAGAACACACTAAACACACGGTCACAAAAGTAGCTAAACATGAAGGTGTGATATTGGATGCCGATGCCCTGGGCGACACAAAAAAAACGACGATTCTGTAGAGGTGCCTTTAAGCTCAGTATTCTGTAAACAATTACTTTGTAAGCATCTTACGCTGTTGCCAGTAACATCGTAGCCGTTATGCCAAGTTGAAGGCCTTATGAAATATTTTAAGAGCTGGAGCCCCAGCCTGTTCCTGTCTGTTTCAACACGGTTATAGGGTCGGCAGCGCGAATATTACACCACTTTCGATCATTTGGACCCTATGGTCGCTTGCCACGAGTAGGATAAAAAAAACGAGACTCAGCGTATGTGTCCAACCGGGGGTTGGTCTGTGGTCCGACCAGAAAAGAGATAGTAGGAATACTTACATCATTTAGCTTACAGTTTAGATTTGCCTCCGTCCATACTCCCAGCATTTCAACTCTGGCTTCTGGGGGATTAGCAGACCTTCGCCCTTTGCCTAAAAAACGTTATTCAATATTTAGACGGACTTAAGATTTTTATATGACAAACAGAAATTAATTATATTCCCACCAACTCTTGCAGTGTCATGTTTCAGAGCTATTAACCAGGGAGTTTGGGTCGGAACTTAAAGAAGAATAGTGGACTATTGCATTACCCATGTTATTTCTTAAATTCTTGTTTTATGTATATAAAAGGTGGAGGTTGGATAACGTGCTATAGTGGAGAAAAGTGATTACAATTTTGCTGATTACTTTACAAACTCCATTGAAGCTTTAGTTACGCTTCCACCATTTCACTAAACAGGGACTTCGATTTAAGATTGTACCTACATAGCCAAGACTTAAAAGACGAGAACTTTGACTTTAATAATAATAATAATAATATAACCCCTCGAGGACAGTCGTTATATTTTATAGGATTAACGCAACCCTATGAGGGCATAGTAGATTCGCTTTTTGAGTCATCCACTTTCTGATATCAACAAAAAAATGTATCAGAAAGTTATTGAAAAGCTCACATCCGCAGGGCAGCTTGTGGCGTGCTGAATGTGCGTGGCTACACATCGGTCCCGATTCCTCAAGAGTTTTGTTGCCCTTCTGCACCGGTTAGCATTTAATGGGCTAACGGGAGAGCAGTGAGAGTGCTACTTCCGGGAGTGCAGCAAAACTCAACTCTGGCTTGCCTTAATTGGCCGGTCAGAGGAAGGGAGCCAGAGCTATATGCTCGGGGGTGGAAGTGTCATTTTCAAGGGCATAACTACGGGGAAGCCCGCTCCGGGCCTGTCCCGCGAAGGTGAAACCGGCGCCGCACCGCTCGACACCCCAAGCCGCTCACACCGGTGTTGCCTCCTGTCGCCTTACAGGCTTATCATGCCTATGGCGATTGTATAGGGGGCCCATCTAGTGAGTTGGCGAGTCACCGTCTGCCAAATTTTTGATAATCAGATATTAAAATGGCAGACGCCGCCTTCATCCATAGTTATAATCACCTAGTTCATCAAACCCCTAACCCAATAGCCCATTTCTTAGTTAGCATATTTTACAATAGTTTAACTCCCATTGGAGGTGGTCCATTATCGTTCTTCTACATAAGGCGGGCGTGGACTGTCTGCAGTGGGGGTCCCATTTCCTTTTAGATTAAAATTCTCAAAGGGCCTCTGCGTGTTGGACCAGTATGTCCCCATGTACGCCTACCAAAAGCCCGGGTATCTTCATAAAAAAAGAAGATACCCGTGAAAAGAAGAAACATAATAATATCATCTGTCGGGCATGTCATCGTCCCGGAGAATCCCTTAGGCATATTATTTCTGGTTGTTCGAGTCTTGCAAACGGTGAGTATTTGCATCGACACAACCAAGTAGCCAAGATCATTCACCAGCAACTTGCTCTTAAGTACAATCTTGTTGATTTAGAGGTACCATACTATAGATATATGCCCGAGCCAGTTCTCGAAAATGGTCATGTCACATTATACTGGGATCGATCTATTATCACGGACAGGACTATTGTCGCCAATAAGCCTGACATAGTGGTAATAGATCGATTAGAACGCCGTGCAATGATTGTTGACATCACCATACCTCACGACGAGAACCTCATGAAAGCCGAGGTAGACAAACAAAAGAAATATTTAGACTTGGCTCATGAGGTTGTCGACGTGTGGGGTGTGGATTCAGCGATCATTGTACCGATAGTCATATCTGTCCATGGACTTATAGCCAAGAGCCTTGACCAACACCTACAAAAGCTCGCGTTAAACAGCTGGATCTAGGGCCTGATACAGAAAGCAGTTCTTCTCGACACGGCACGTATTGTGAGGAAATTCCTTTCTCTGGAGCCCTAACCACCGGTAGCTTGGTCCCTGTACCCGATACCGGCGGGTCACTATTTTTTATATTTATAAATGTATTTTTTATTTTATAGATATATTTAAAAATGTAATTGATATGTTGTATAAATAAATAAAGAGAATAATAATAATAATATATGCTTTATTGTACACCAAGAATAGCTATTACAGATTAGTTATTATGATATAAATCAAGTACAATGGGCGGCCTTATTGCAAGCAGCAATCTCTACCAGGCAACCTTTAGATGGACAGGACTGTGTGAAAGTTTAATTTTGGGTTTCAAGTTTGGTGACAAATAATATTTTATAAATTACATTAAACATAATATATACCAATATTTTTTTTCGAAAATACATACACAAATAAATACATACATACATACACATATAAATACATACATACATACACATATAAATACATACATACACAAATAAATACGTATATACATACATACACTTGCCCAATATACATAAGAAAGAAGGTCAGCGTACAAATAGCTTATATTGAAAGATAATATTCTTTCACTCTGACTTTAAACGATCCCAAGGTTTGAGCTCGTCTGATAGTGACTGGTAGAGCATTCCACAGTCGCGCTGCTTCAACAGTAAAAGATTTATCAACGAAGTTTGTTGAATGTACCGGTATATGCAGTCTCAAGTTGTGCGATGATCTCAGGAACCTTGAGTGCGTGTCACCTAGGAACTCAAAGCGTTCCTTGAGGTAAGAGGGAGCTAGTGGGTTAAATAATATATTATATAGCATACAAAGGATATGAGTATTTCTTCGAAGACGAATCGGGAGCCACTTGAGTTGGTTGCGGTATTCAGAAATGTGGTCATATTTGCGTAACCCAAATATAAACCTAATACAGAAATTTTGAAGGCGCTCAAGTTTATTCGAACGTTAAATGTCGAACGTTAAAATATTGGAAGCTTCAAAAAAATACTACATTTGTTAAACTGATGATTTTATAGTCAAGTTACAAATACCTAATTTAAAAAACGATTAACCGTCAAAGTTTATCACGTGACCTCTAAGTCCAACGTGACACTTGGTGAGGGAGTGTTTAATAATTAACTTTTATGTTGATGATGTCTATCAATTTAAAGTATAGATTTCGAGGCTGGCACAGTAGACACAGTACGGCATATTTATGTACCATCGTCAAACGGCTACCTCCTATCCTCGCACCGCTAGCCATAGACAGGACGTTCACCCTCACACCTTGCGGCCGGAGCGCACGCACACGGTTAGGTCCGATAGAGGCTTTATTCCGCGTACGCTTAGATTGTGGAATGAACTCCCTGCCTGGGTTTTTCCGAACGTCTACAGTGTGTGGTTCTTCAAATGGGGTCTTAGAAGGTTTATAAAGGCTCGGCAGCGCGATGGCTGCACTTCTGGTGTTGCAAACGTCCATAGGCTAAAGTGACCACTTTCCATCAGGTGTACCCTACGCTTGTCTGACACCTCAGTGATATAAAAAAAAACACCAGAATCCCAACAAACCTTCAAGCTCACTACAGCTAAAACGTTTATCAATGCGCTCTTCAGAACTTTTCTTTCCAACAATGGTATCACTCTTGCTTATAACAGGTTTAGGTTCATCATAAGACGTCTGATAAAGGAGATCACGTTCCTGCTGCTCGATGACATGGTTAATTACAGTCAATTTGGTTAATTCCTCCCAATCAATCTTAGATCCCCCATCATTATCACCTTCCAAATGTTCATAAACTTGATATGCTGTTTTCATAAAATCAAAAAAGTCCTTCACAGTGATGGTTTCTGCTGAAACCGGCACGCATGCTTTGACTGTGGCATTTTTCCTTGAAGATTCTGATCTTATTGGACTTCTGTTATTAACACCGTCGCCTCTAGTCAAGAACATTGATGAAGAATCGTGGTCAGGATTAGAACCAGCCATTTTTAAAACATTTTCTTACACTAGAAAAGATTTCGTAATAACGAATATTGATCTAATACGTTTCCTAGAAACGGATCGATTTCAGTGATAAACATGCACAGGCACCGAATAGAACTTAATTCTTATATTTTTTATTACATATTCGTTCAAACTTTCCACAATTTAAAAATCTTATGATAGTTTCAAAAATATTTTTGTTAGATTCACGAAAATGCTATATAAATTAAAAAAATATGCCAATACCTAAGTTTGGGTTAAAATGACGCATTATTTTTAATGAGAGCTAATTTGACAAGAAGGTTCAAATTGATAATTTACTAACCCATGTGGCACAGTGGTAATGTTTTAGCGCATGCCGTTGGGGCTTAGACCATCTAACTTAGATGGTCTTAGCCTTACCTCACATTTTGCGACTGGAGCGCTCGCATACAGCTAGGTCTGATAGGAGCTTACGTCCGCGTCCGTTTAGATTGTGGAATGAACTCGCTGCCTAGATTTTCCCGACGTCTAGAGTATGGAGTTCTTCAAAAGTGGTTTTAGAAGGTTTTTACCGGGTGGGCAGTGCCGCACCTCTTGTTTTGCAAACGTCTATAGGCTACTGTGACCAATTTCCATCAGGTGGGCCGTGTGCTTATCTGCCGTGTTATGTTTATGTAGTGACAAAATAATAAATAAAAAATGAATGAAAATTTGAAAATTATTTAAAATATGGATAAATAATATGTGTCGTACGGAAAGATAATTAATTAATTTCTTGATTCTTGACTCCAATGACTATTACTATATAAATTTAACACCCATGCTAATTTTATTTATTTTCAGGGATACAGCGTGAAGATAGTTAATTTGTTAGTTTTAGTTATATTTAATTCAGTCCCAAAATATTGATCTTTAGGATGCGTGAGCATACGTAGAACAAATGTGTAGGCCCGTCGTTCTGTCCTCTCTGACTACCCCTTCAGGGTTACAGCGTGAAGATAACTACTTAGTTATGTTTAAGCATGGGCGTATTCAGAATCGGGGTCAGGGGGGTAATTCAGATTCGTACAAGCTTCTTATTACCAACATTTATTATTGATTATCCCCGAAGCTCAGAGCTGGGGACATAACCAGGGATCTGATTATAAATATTATATTTGTGAATTTGAATATTTGTAATAGAATATTGTCTAGTGTAGCAATGTTAACGTATTAAAAAGTTTGTTGCTCGGCTATAACTAAATAATATTGATGTAATATTAATATAAAAATACTTTTCTTGTTTTAAATGTTATAACGGAACGTTAATGTATTTAGTTGTCAAACAGGTTATTGTGTTTAGGAGGTTTGGCGCCAACGCGAGCGGTGACGCACGTTTGTTGTATATTATTTTCAAAAACTAGTGTAATATTCGTGTTTTTGTGTTTAATAATGGTGGAATATTATACATAAAGAGTTCGAAAAAGTGCATTAGTGAAGGAAAGTGATATATTGCAAAGAATAGCGGTGTTGTTTGTGTTAGTGCCAAATTTCCATAGATAGCCGCAATAAGGGATCCACTGCCTTATTGGGGCACGGACTAGGACCTAGGACTGAGGACTTGACATCGACAAACGACTAGACAAACTAAAACAAAATTATAAGAAAATAATAAATGCTGAAAACTAGGCTGTATGGACTAAGTTTCCTTTGTCTGCCCAAGATGGGCGAAGATGTGAAGACAACTAAAAACAATAACTTTTTTTGTTGTATTCACCCATCTAGGGCAGGCAAAGGAAACTTAGTCCATACAGCCTAGTCTTCAGTATTTATTATTTTCTTATAATTTTGTTTTAGTCCTGTCTAGTCGTTTGTCGATGTCAAGTCCTCAGTCCTAGGTCCCAATAGTGTTTTATGGTCATCTCAATCAAATGCTTTGGAGAGATCGCAGAATACACCAATAGCATCTTGTCTATTCTCCCAGGCGTCATATGTATGATTCAGAAGTGTCACACCTGCATGAATGGTAGAACGACCCCTTGTGAACCCATACTGCTCCTTATTTAATAGCATATTTAAATTAAAATAAGCTTGTAATTGTTGCAATATAATTTTTACAAAAATTTTGCTAATGGCTGGTAATATTGAAATTGGTCTGTAATTACCAGGGTCGGTTTTGGATCCAGATTTAAATAGAGGTACTTTAATGTGTTTCATTAAATCTGGAAACACTCCCTTATCAACACATTTATTAAATATTTCAGCTAGATGTGGTGATATATTAACAATGACAGACTCAATAAATTTCACAGAAATACCCCACAAGTCAGCTGTCTTTTTTGAGTTAAGTGACTTGAATACTTTAATGATATCGTTGGGGTTTACCTATTTAAAGCCAAATTAGACACTACGTGCTTCGGAAGGCACGTTAAGCCGTTGGTCCCGGTTGCCAGTAAAATGGCAGTCGTTAAGCCTGGTTGAAGGCCTTATAGGCGGCTTAAAAAATTTCAACAGCAGGTAGCCACAACCTGCGTCTGTCTATTTCAACACGGCAATGGGCTCACCACCTATTACGTGGGACAGGAATCCACACGGTGAAAAGTGGGCATATAATATGCCTCTGCCACCCCTTCGGGGAAAAGGCGTGATGGATATTTATTTATTTATTTTAAATTAGACACTACACTGTTACACCCTGCCCCCAAGCATGCGTTGAGCTTTTATTGGACAAGAATTTAAGGAGCTAGTTGTTTTCGCGGTATAAAAATCTTGTTATCATTAAACTAAAATTGCCTACGATATACATAAAAAAAAATTACTCACTTTATAATATTCAATAAACAGTAAAAAACAAAAATACAATAGCTTTCGGATGCCAAACATTTCACAAGATTTTTAAATTTGCCGCAAATAACCAACATTCCATAAATTCTCGGTGAATATCAACTATAAACCGTTCACGTTAAAATGTTTGTGAACTCTACAAAGATAACGGCTAAATAGGTATATTTTAACATGGCCGCGTAATGTCGATAGAATAGTAGAGTTGTCAAAAGGTTTGCTGAAAGCCACTGAGCCTCGGTCGCTTTGAATTGTAATACGTAATACCAATTTCACGCAACCTGCTAGTTACTTTCAAAGCGTGGTTGCTGTCGAACAAACCAAAACGACATGAACTGTCAAAGTTACATAATAGCAGGGCTGGTCCTTGCCCTAGTAAAGCAGTGGATCCTTTACTAGCCTTTAGTGGCCTTCTATAGAAATTTGGCACTAACACAAAGAACTCCGCTGTTCACCGCAACATTTTACTTTCCATAGCTCATACACATTTTTGAACACTTTATGTATCACAATCCACTATCTTCCCGCTGTATCCCTGACGGGGTAGTCAGAGAGGACAAATTACCTGGCTTCGCGATCCATGCATACTATAAAATACAATAATACACTAGTCTTGGAAAATGAAATACGGCAACCGTGCCTCAAGTTCAAGAATCGGCGCCACACCTTTCTCATTAGTACTCAATCGGCTGAACTCGGTTTATGTGCGACTTGAGTTAGTTTCTATAATAGGTACGACCCTGAGACACCTTTCAAAATACATATTACATTTTATATTACATTCATAATACATCCCCGAGGGGGTAGGCAGAGGCATACTATACGCCCACATTTCACCATATGCACTTTTGTCCCACGTAACAGGTGGTGAGTCCATTGCCGTGTTGAAATGGACAGGCGCAGGTTGTGGCGATTTTAAAGTACGGGCCTGAGAATCCACCTTTTTCCCATGTAAACCAGAATAATGCACCAGTTTCATAAAATTATAAATAGTTAGCGCCTACCATTAGTCACATTCACGCGCAAGAATCTGTCTTTGACTTTTTATGTTTGTGAGTGTGTGTTTTGACTTAAACTTAGACTAAACCTTTTTAATCGCATACTCCTCAGCGGGCAGATCCCAAACCAATGGAGACTGAGTATTATTACTCCAGTCTTCAAAGGTAAAGGGTCAGTGCAGGAGTGCGGGAGCTACCGCGGTATTAAGGTGATGTCCCACACCATGAAGATCTTCGAGAGGATTATAGACTCTCGGATCCGGCAGGACTGTACTCTCTCGGAGTGTCAATATGGGTTTCACCCTGGTCATGGGACCACGGACCCTGTTTTTGCCCTGAGGGTTGTCGCAGAGAAATACAGGTCGAAGAACACGCCTCTTCACTGTTTGTTTCTAGATATGCAGAAGGCCTTCGACTGTGTTCCTCGTGCGATGATCTGGTGGGCACTGCGGTCCAAAGGGGTTCCAGAGGTCTATATTGACATTCTCCGAGACATGTACTGTGACTCCGATTCAATGGTTCGGACTGCTGTTGGCGACACGAAACCCTTCCCCATCACCGTCGGGGTACACCAGGGTTCTGTCCTTAGTCCGCTTCTGTTCAGTGTAATATTAGACGAATTGTCGGACAGCATCAGAAACCCGCATGAGCAGCCTCCATGGTTGCTCATGTATGCTGACGATATTGCGCTGGCAGACGCAGACAGGGGCAGATTGGTGCGACGTGTAAAGGCGTGGAAGGAGACGCTTGAGAACGGCGGTCTGAAACTAAATGTGGCGAAGACCGAGTACTTGGCACTAAATTCGACAGATCCCACATCCGTTCGCATAGGCGGTGATTTGGTCGAGCGCACGGACCAGGTTAAATACCTGGGATCTGTTTTTCACACCTCCAGTGATATCGATTGCGATGTCAAGTCACGCATTGCTGCCGCGTGGGCCAAATGGCGGGAGATGACCGGTGTCATTTGTGACCCTAAAATGCCGATCCGGTTGAAGGGACAGGTCTACAAAACCATTATTAGACCTGTTCTTTTACATGGCAGTGAGACGTGGCCGATATTGGAGCGACACAAGCAGGAGCTGCGTGTCACGGAAATGAAGATGCTGCGGTGGATGTGTGGAGTTACGCGGGTGGACCGCGTGAGGAACTCTCGCATCCGCGGCAGCCTTCACGTCCGTGACATTGCAGATAAGTTGCAACGTCTTGCGGCAACCGCCGGGCTACGTAGGTAACAAATGTCTGGCCATGTCAGCCCCGCCGGGTCCCGGTAAGAGGGGAAGACCCAAGAAGTGCTGGCTTGACATCGTAAGGGATGACATGTGTGCCAATGGTCTCACTACAGGGGATGCCGACTACCGTGCGAAGTGGAGGAGAAAATGTAGGAAAGCGGACCCCGGGCGTCGCGAGACGCAACTGGGACAGACGCTCGGATGATGATGAGTGTGTGTTTTGACTTAAGATAAACCACGTAGAAGACAACAAGAAAAAATATACAGTTGTCTATGGCTGTCAGCGGCCCAGTGATATGTCATATCAACATTTTTCACAGTAATTTTTGTTGTCCAACAAAGTTCTTAAAATGTTCACGGCTGAATCTTATTATGGAAAGTCATCAACCCGAATATGACAAGAACGATTTACTGTCTGATACATTTTGGAAGACGCCCCTTCGTGCAGTTCCAGGCAGGCCTTGTCAGACGGTGCAACGTACCGAGGTTATGTCTGGATCATCGTTTCAACAGTTCCAGGCGTCTGTGAATGATGCCTGGGATCTTGGAGATGACGATATCATATCTGGAATCGCCGAAACCAGAATATCAAAAGCCATATCGCAAACCGCCGCTTTGAATGTAATTAATTCGCATAGAAATAGTAGTAAGAACATAAACAAAAATGATGTTCAAGATGAAAGTGATAGTGTGAAACCTAAAGCTGAACCTGTAGAAGTAAAGAAAAATGAAGTTCGTAAGGTGGGTGGTGCTGGCAGCTCAGGGCCCCTGCGTCATTACCCAGGGCGGCCGCGGCCTGTGAAGTTGTCGGCTCTAACATCTCGTGAAGAAAGTAGTGAGTCGAAGCTTGAGAGGTTCCAGCAGCTACACGACAGTACTGTGATAGATCTTCATGAACTGAAGCAACTTAGTTGGTCAGGAATACCTGTCAAAGTAAGTAACAATGTTCCTTGTAACTTGATGAGTCATTAACTTGTTTATTACACTAATTGTTTGGCTATATCTTGGTGTTGGATATGACACTATAACTTAGCAAATGAGGTTTGTGGTGACTCCATTTTGAAAATCACAGCGTAAATATATGAATGTGGTGAAAAAGATCCCACTAATGTATATATTAAAAATCAAAAGGACACTTGTGACTCTGCCCATAAAAAATTGGCTTTTGCCATAAATACATCTTCCTAGAGGAATAGATAGGCTATATCTATCTCTGGACCTAAAGCAGACACGGGCTTAGTCTGACCTCTTAGAAATAAGGAATTCTAAACTGATTCAGGTGAATTTTTAAACCAGATCATTATTGTTAATTATACAAGACACATTCATTACTGTGTGCCGCCCCACATCTCGTCACCTATATATAATGACTAACAGATGCAGCACTGGTATGTCATCATAACATTTACTCATAGCTTTATCTAACCAATAGCATAAGTATGCCACTTATCAAAAACTTAGGCATAAATATAGTACAGATTGACTTAGTAGCAAATCTCCTTGGTAATCGACAATAAGTACCTGGAGCTTTTATTCACACCCACTAACTACCCTTTGTGTTGTCATATGACAACTCTTTTGTATGTTTGTTGAAGACGGTTTCCAGCAGTCTCACAGGCTCAGTTAGTTTCATCTTGTTTTATATGAATTTTCACTATTTTTATTTATTTCAGTTGTATGCTTATATTAATGCATTGGTGAATAGTCATGGACCATAAATAAATTATTATCATAGACTGCTAAATCCCAGTCTGGGCTAACTAAATTTTATGTGTAAATTTCATCATTTGTATTCACCCTCAAGTTATTAGTTGTTCTAAGTAATACAAGTACTGACATACTTTTCAGTACTTGTATTACTTATCATTAAAAGATACAAATAAGATGTTTGCAGGCTCCAATCAAGCTCAGATGTTGATAATGAATGTGTTAATAGATACATTATTTTTATTTATACATGTTGTTATCAGCAAGATTTAATATAATGTTTATTTTAAGGAAGTGTAAATATCATTAAATTTATTTATTGTTTTTAATTATGACCACTTCATCATCTACTAGTCATCACAGCTGATTCCTAACCACCAGGTTTTATAGTCCGGGATGCTTTTGATGACTGCTATCAACAGATTTGGTTTGTACTGGACTTTTTATTTTCGGTATTGTAAGGCATGACTGCCATCCCTTGTTTTCAAGAGGTGCACTACTTGTAGATGAGTTTGCTGTAGCTCAAATCTAATTTTTTATTATAAATATATTGTGCTGTTCAAAGTATATGCATTTTATAAGAACAAACAAATATTAACATTTAATACATAAGATAACATAGAAATGTGTAAATACACTTAGTTTAAAAATGAGAAAAGATATTCTGTGTTTACAAATGTGTGGCCGAATAACATTTACATGGCTTTTAGTCAGGCTTTTGTCAAAGCCATGTAAATGTTATTGGGGTTTATTATCTTTTGCAATACGCAGGTTAGCTTTGGTATAAAATATTTAAATATAGGAGACTTCATCCCCAGCAAAGGTGAGATGTGTACAAAGCAATGTTGTCAAAGCCATGTAAATGTTATTGGGGTTTATTATCTGTTGCAATACACAGGTTAGCTTTGGTATAAAATATTTAAATATAGGAGACTTCTCATAAGTTTTTAATAAAGTGGTAAAAGACAATTTGATTCGAGACAGGGATTGAACCTGTGACCTTTGCCGTCCGTTCCGTACTGGAATACGGCCTGGAAGATCCTGTTGGGCTGGGTAGTATTCAGCAATCTACGTCGGGCTTTCTATTTGCCTACACCCCAATTTCTGACGACGAAAGTCTAGGACATATACAATGAGACTAGTCCATACCGTCAAAGTTGCTTAGCAAAATACAGAACAAGCCATATTCGGAAGTCTCTTTAAGGGATACACTATGTCAGAGAATCTGAGTTATTTATATAGCTCACAGAGTAAGCATTTTATAGGAAGTTAGCCATGGGCTGGCCTCATCTGTCTCATCAGAGTAAACCGCTTCTGTATAAAATCCAATAGAGAAAATCTTATAAAAATCACTTCAGCAAGTTTATAGTTTATCACGTTTTATAGACAGATGTGGTGGTGACTTATTTTGGAATGTACTCGTACACACATAATTCAGTATACAAGCTTTGAACTGACATCTTAGTTCAGAGTTAAACAATAGTGATACACATAGGAATTTTTCTTTTGCTACTTTTCAGGCCAGAGCAGTAACATGGCGTCTACTAGCCGGTTACCTGCCCCCAAACGCAGAGCGTCGTGTGGAGACACTGGAACGCAAGCGAGCAGACTACAAGCACCTGGTTCGACAGTACTATGACGCTGAGAGGGATGACGATACTTACAGACAGATTCATATAGACATACCGAGGATGAGTCCGTTAGTTGCCCTGTTTCAACAGATTACTGTGCAGGTAAATGTTTATGGTATATGCTTACTAATGATAATACTCGTTTTTAGGAAAAAATGGAAGCCATATAGGATCACTTTCTTGTCCTTTCATCTGCCTATCTGTCAAGACCCTTTACCTCGGGAACGCGTGGGAGGTATCGAGTTGTAATCAAAACTATACTCAAATCTACAGTCCCTTGAAGCTGTGATTAATCTTCTAAGTTTATACCACAAAAAAAACGTACTCGATGCTCTCAAGGGAATCAAAAAAAAAATAGGGTTTTTCCCATTGAACTAGAATTTTTAAATTTGGTAACTAATACCACCTTATACTACAAATTTTGCGAAACAAACTGAAAATTATATATTTGTAAAATTATAAAAATATAGTAAAGAAAATTGTTTATATGTATCTACAAAAAAAAAGCGAGATTAGGGTAAACCAGGAACGTCTAGAGCAAGTGAATGAAATTGTGTATTTAGGAAGTATGTTTAGCGCGGATGGAAGATGTGATTCGGATGTGGAACGGCGAGTAGCTGCCGGAAACAAAGTTAACGGTGCTTTGTCCCAGTTAGTAAAGCGACAAAGCATCGTAAAAGAAGCACGACTGGCGATTCATAACGCAGTGCTAGTGCCAACTTTGCTTTACGGTAGTGAAACCTGGGTATGTCAGCAGATGCATGAAAGTAAATTGAATGCTGTGGAGATGCGATCACTTCGAAAGTTGTGCGGCGTTACCTTGGCTGGCCGAATACGTAACGAAGTGATACGCAATTTGGCAGGTTTGAATGAAAGTGTCAGCGTTAAGCTGGAAAAGGGCGTGCTCCGTTGGTTTGGACACGTCCAACGAATGAGTGAGTAACGATTGACGAAGAATATATATTGTTCAAAAGTAGAGGGTAGAAGGAGTCAGGGTAGGCCGAGACTTACATATGAAGACCACGTGAGCAGATTGCTCAAAAACGGAAAGGTCAAAAGTACTCGGATACCCAGACGTGCGTGTATGAAGCGATTGATGAATCTCGAAGAAGCGAAAGAAGTATGCATGGATCGCGAAGCCTGGCGATCTGTCCTCTCTGACTACCCCGTCAGGGATACAGCGTGAAGATAGATAGATAGATACAAAAAAAAACGAACGTAAAAAGGTACGCTCTGGATCAGCAACAAATCGGATTTCACTCTGACTAGAAGTTTATAAATGACGTTTTAAAAACTGTGCGCTTTGCGTTGAATGGCAGAAAATGTGAATTCGTCAAACTTGTCTTTAAAAGACTGCGGCGAAGTCAGCATCGCATTCTCTTTAATATCTTTTAACATTAAACAGTGGAAACACCAATTCCTAACACTATATGAGTTTTTTTGAGCACAACGGCTCTTGTTTCGATTGTCACCTAATAACGTATCGAATTAGTTTACAACGACATACTGCGGATCGGTTTGGAGAGTTACTACCCGCTCCCTCTACGCCGCCTCTTTCGCGAGCATGACGTGCTTGCTCCCGAAGTGCTATCGTCGTCCAAGAGCAAAAATAGTAACTATCTTCACGCTATATCCCTGACGGGGTATTCAGAAAAGACATATCGCCAGGCTTAGCGATCCATGCATACTTCGCTTCATCATCATCATCTTTCGCTTCTTGCACGCACGTCTGGATATCCGAGTACTTTTGACTTTTCGGTTTATGAGCAATCTGCTTACGTGGTCTTCATATGTAAGTCTCGGCCTACCCTGACTCCTTCGTGCGAAATTAGAGGGTACTCTACTTTCGCACAATATATCTTCTTCGTCAATCGTTCCTCACTCATTGGTTGAACGTGTCCAAACCAACGGAGCACGCCCCTTTCCAGCTTAACGCTGAAACTTTCACTAAACCTGCCAAATTGCGCATCACTTCGTTACGTATTCGGTCGGCCCCTAGGCCGACTCATTTTCGATCACTTCGAAAATTGTGTGTGATAAATACTCAGGTTCCGCTAACGAAAGGTTGGCACTAGCACTGCGTTATAAATCGCTAGTCGTGCTTCTTTAACTATGCTTTGTCGCTTTACAAAATGAGACAAAGCAACGTTAATTTTGTATCCGGCAGTTACTTGCCGTTCTACATCCAAACACATCTTCCGTCCGCGCCAAACAAACTCCCTAAATACACAATTTCATTCACTCGCTCCAGACTTTCCTGGTTTACCCAAATCTTGCATTTAGTTCTAACGTCATCTCTTTCAAATACTAGAACCTTAGTTTTATTTGCATTCAAGCGAAAACCTTTACTTTCGCACTCTTCTTTCATATTAGTGACTAATGCCTGAAGGTAGGCTTCCGATGAGGCCATCAGCGCACAGCAGACAATTTACTGTTAAGTAAACTTCACACCCATATCACAATCTTTCAACTTCTGCTGGCAACTGTTTAGATACACTATGAACAGTCAGGCGGACATGACACAACCCTGTTTGACGTCGTTACTATCAAAAAGGGGTGACACATCCCCCCCTAATCACACACAAGCCTTACAGTCCCTATAAAGCGACTGTATTGCCCGCAGTAGCGAGCCGTCCACACCATATTCGGGCAGTCCCACAGAGTTTCACAGAGCAAAAATATTATTCACAACATTATTGTAATATTAATAGAATAGTATTTATAATCCTTTCCTACTAGTCGAGTGATTCGATTCATAAACTAAATCGACTAAGTAAGACACTACGGTTGCAAACTTGCAACATTAAAAAGAAATAATGACATACAGAAATGTCATTCTAGTATATAAAGAAAAAAATCAAGGTATAGGCTATCGAGACTCACTTGAAACCGACGAATCAATCCACCTCTTTACGTCTTGGAAAGTGATTCCCCAATTTTTAAATAAGTGGTCACACTGACCTAAGCTGCGGTGCGTGATGCTGTCACGCGGCTGTTCCTATAATGTAAACATCTGCTTTTGACGCGTTGCTAACGCCCTAAAGTGAAAGCGCCCTAATAGGCAGTCAATGTTTAAAGTTAAAATGTTGAATCGACATCCATTTACATGCAGGATGAACATCAACTGGTTTTTTTTTCAACCAACATCATCATAACTTTTATGTTCTTTACTTGAGTTTGTGGTTCATTTTTAATTTGCTGCCTAATAGATTCTTTTTTCTTTCGGTATTGTTGTATGTGCCAGGCGTATGAGCTTTCAATCCGTCTATAGGTACTTAATAAACCTACGGAGAAAGTTCTACCTGAACCTTCTCCGTAGGTTTATCAACACATACACTAACTTTTTAAGGTAATGATGTGATTGACTAGGATGACAGGGCGGAAATCCCTAAATACGCAGCGTTTTAAGTTACCATGTGTTATAACTTTGTTACTTCTGTGATAGAACCACTAAGAATTTAGATAGTGTGAGTAGGGACGTTACCCAATTTTTCAGCACCCATTAATATTTTTTTTTTCTATTTAATTTTCAGGTCATGTTTGAACGCATCCTCTATATCTGGGCGATAAGACATCCAGCCTCAGGGTATGTTCAAGGGATCAACGATCTAGTGACACCCTTCTTTATGGTCTTCCTACAAGAAGCAGCTCCGGGCCAGGAGTTGGACAACTTTCCGCTGGATAAGCTGAGTGAAGAACAGCGTGATGTCATCGAAGCTGACTCCTTCTGGTGCCTCTCCAAGTTTCTGGATAGCATACAGGATAATTATATATTTGCTCAACTTGGTATTCAATATAAGGTGAGTATTTTTATTTATGATGCGCTGATGATGCGGTGCTCATAGCCTCATCAGAAGCCGACCTTCAGGCATTAGTCACTAATATGAAAGAGGGGTGTGAAAGTAAGGGTCTCCGCTTGAATGCAAGTAAAACTAAGGTTCTAGTATTTGAAAGAGGTGACGTAAGAACTAAATGCGAGATTAGGGTAAACCAGGAACGTCTAGAGCAAGTGAATGAAATCGTGTATTTAGGAAGTATGTTTAGCGCGGATGGAAGATGTGATTCGGATGTGGAACGGCGAGTAGCTGCCGGAAACAAAGTTAACGGTGCTTTGTCCCAGTTAGTAAAGCGACAAAGCATCGTAAAAGAAGCACGACTGGCGATTCATAACGCAGTGCTAGTGCCAACTTTGCTTTACGGTAGTGAAACCTGGGTATGTCAGCAGATGCATGAAAGTAAATTGAATGCTGTGGAGATGCGATCACTTCGAAAGTTGTGCGGCGTTACCTTGGCTGGCCGAATACGTAACGAAGTGATACGCAATTTGGCAGGTTTGAATGAAAGTGTCAGCGTTAAGCTGGAAAAGGGCGTGCTCCGTTGGTTTGGACACGTCCAACGAATGAGTGAGGAACGATTGACGAAGAATATATATTGTTCAAAAGTAGAGGGTAGAAGGAGTCAGGGTAGGCCGAGACTTACATATGAAGACCACGTGAGCAGATTGCTCAAAAACGGAAAGGTCAAAAGTACTCGGATACCCAGACGTGCGTGTATGAAGCGATTGATGAATCTCGAAGAAGCGAAAGAAGTATGCATGGATCGCGAAGCCTGGCGATCTGTCCTCTCTGACTACCCCGTCAGGGATACAGCGTGAAGATAGTTAGTTAGTTAGTTAGTTATTTTTATTTAAGACCATGTGAAAAGACTGCTCAAAAATGGAAAGGTCAAAAGTACTAGGATACACCAGACATCCCACTTTTCTTCCTCTAACATTTGTTCAAAATACACCACTGCTGACCGCTCTCAACATTCTCGTACGTACATACATACCAGTTTCATCTGCATTTCATCAGTTATATATTTGTCCTACGTAATGACACTGAGCCTATTGTCATCAACATACTGTTTGTGGTTATTTATCAATGCGATAAAAATAATATTGGAGGCATCATCACCTTACCTAGGGAGTTCTTAACATACTAATCTTGTTTCTCAGATCTTCATCAGACTTAGATCTGAAAGACTGCTCGCATCTTTGGTACACGGTCAGCAAAGTTATACTAAACGCGAATTGCACCGACGCCGCCGCACTTTTGACGGTATTTTATCAAATATCGCGTGTTCTTTATAGCTGTTGGACTTAATTCCACGCTCTTAATTTAGCATTTAACTCTCATCAAAATTAAGAGCCGTATTCCAGAACGTTTATCAACACTCAAGAAACACTTGAGAGTAGATTTTATAAGGCAAAATCTAGTCTCAAGCGTTGATTGAGTATTGAGAACCGTTCTGGAATACGGACCTAAGAGCGTGGAACAAATATCAGATCGAAAGTCGTCACCGTAGTCTATGAGCGTGGCAATACCAGAGGACGCACGAACCGTGCTACACTGGCACTGCAGACTCAACCCAAAACTTTCTAAGACTCCTTTTGAAGCACCCTATACTGTTGAGTATAGGGAGCTTGTACCATAGTACAAGCTCTGCTTAGTTTGGAATCAGATGGCGTTGTGTGAGTTGTCCCAACGATATTTATATTTATATTATACTAGTTGACGCCCGCTGCTTCGCCCGCGTAGAGAAGTTTTCCCGTTCTCGTTTCCCACAGGAACTTGTTCCCGGGATAAAAAGTAGCCTATGTGTTATTCTGATGTATATTTGCTACATTATTGTAAAGTTTCATTGAAATCTATTCAGTAGTTTTTACGTGAAAGAGTAACAAACATACTTACATACAAATCTTTCCTCTTACAATATAAGTATAGATATAGAATATTAAAACAAAGAAGTAGGTAACTAGATTAAAACAAGCGATTCAGTTCTGATGCATCGCCGGCCGCTACCGAGGCAAGCTCGCTTCGCTCGCTCGGCTCGCGCGTTGTGGTCACACGAAACCTAACACTCCTCCTTGCTTCGCTCGTCGTCGTACCTATTTACGACTTTACCCAAGACTAGCCAAAAATTAATAACACTTAAATATCATTACATATGTTACAGCTTTATTATTCATTTATGATTTAAACGGTTATGCGTACCTCCATTATGCGTTTTGTATGTTATGATACATTATCTTTAGACGTATAATAATTATACCCTTTACATTTATGCTGATTAAAATTGTGATAAAGAAAATTTGAGAAAGTTATAAATATGTCAATAAAATCATTCTGCGTTTATAACACTCTGCTTATCATGATTTATGCGAGAAAGCTTTATGCTGAAACTGTTATGCCAAACTACATTATGCTGAAATATTAGATTATAACAAGGAAGCAAAATAGTATTTTTATGGCGAGGGCGCTACTTTGAAGCACGAGCGAAGCAAAGGATCCTAACGTAGAATCCTGAGCGCAGCGAGGGATACAAAGTATATCGCCCGAGGGAAAAATAATTTGCTCTCGAGTTTTCATCTGTAGTAGTACTCTACTTTTCATCCCCTTTCTATGAGAAAATAAAAAAGAGCTGCTGTTAGCTTTTATAGTTATTGTTTCAGGAGTTAATGCATTATCACTTTCATTACTCGAAGTAGTAGAATTCATTATTTTTGCAAAATACTATAAAATATGAGAGATACTGAGGTAACAAGAACAGAAAAGTAATTCGCGCACATTTGTTTTTTTTTTTGTTAGTGCGGGTCCCCGTGCCGTGCAGCCTACACGTACCAGCCAGTAATTCATACAATTTGCGTTCGATTTCTATGAATGATATATGTTCTAAATTCAAATCTCTTTTACGCCCGCTAAAAAGTTCTTATTGGAAAAGAGCTATTTTGTTCCCACTTATAGAGGAACAAAGCGACACTTTTCGAATAGAAGGGATGAAAAAAATATGCGATCGCAAGGGCTCTCGCATCTAATGCCTACATTCGAAGCGTTTGCTTTCTTATCTGATATGACTATTTTGGCAAATGAAACATGAAATTATGAGAACGACTAACATTTGCAAACCCCGAATTAGAGTGCCTTTACTGAAACCTTGTCCGGTAGTCTGTAGATGTAAGGTTAAGGTCAGAGGTACTTTTTGAGCACCAAAGTTTATGGTGAAACCTTTTACACTCAGGGCACGGGACTCTATGGGCCTCCACTGTATGAGGAAACAAGGAGCTAAGGACTAATTCTTGACCCATTCCTGTTTATCTTGGTGTCGGACGTGATAACATTAGAGACGGTTGAGAGCCGAAGAGGCATATGCCCTTGACCTGTCCCTTCCACCTGACCGGCATTTTTTGGTCACAATGACACCAGTCATGTGCCGCCATTTGGGCCACGCGACTGCAATGCGTGTCATGACGTCGCAATCGATGTCACTGGACGCGTGAAATACAGATCCCAGGTATATAACCTGGTCCGTGCGCTCGACCACATCATCGCCTATGCGGACGGATGTGGGATCTGTAGAGTAATGCTAGGTACTCGGAGAAAATAAACAAGTTTATACAATTACTAGTTGACGCTCGCGGCTTCGCCCGAGAATTTTTCCCATTCCCGTTTCCCACAGGATCTTGTTCCCGGGATAAAAAGTAGCCTATGTGTTATTCTGATGTATAAGCTATATTATTGTAAATATCCATCACGCCTTATCCCCGAAGGGGTGGCAGAGGCATATTATATGCCCACTTTTCACCGTGTGGATTCCTGTCCCACGTAACAGGTGGTGAGCCCATTGCCGTGTTGAAATAGACAGACGCAGGCTGTGGCTACCTGCTGTTGAAATTTTTTAAGCCGCCTATAAGGCCTTCAACCAGGCTTAACGACTGCCATTTTACTGGCAACCGGGACCAACGGCTTAACGTGCCTTCCGAAGCACGGAAACGCTCGCAAATGTAAATGCCACAAAGTGGTCACCCATCCGACGACCAGCCATAGTGAAAGTTGCGTACCTCAGTGATCGTTTACCGAACACTGAGACCGCGGGGCCACGAGCGCTTCATATATTATTGTAAAGTTTCATTAAAATCCAATCAGTAGTTTTTACGTGAAAGAATAACAAACATCCATACAAACTTTCGCTTTTATAATATTATTAAGATTAATGTTCACATTAGAAATCCACTATAATTCATTGAAAACATTAATGTACAGTTTCGTGGTCGCCTCCGTTGCGGTAAGTAAGTGAAATAGAAACATGGTACGTAGGTATTCTACGCCCGTGACTCCACCCCACTTCACCCCTAACAATAACCTATGGTTGAGTCATTTTAAAAAGCCACATTTGACACTTCATGAAAAATCCCCAACGTATACTTGTAACGGCGGGTATAAAATATTATTAAATTTTTCGAAGTTTTTTCTCGATTGCTGAACTTTTCTCAGTTACACACATACATATTATCTTGTCTAAATGCCGAAAGAAGGCTATTTTACTATCTACTTTCACTAATAAACCATTGTTAAGAAAATAAACAACTTATGTTCTAAAGAACTGAACGTCGTTACAACGTTGCGGCAGTGGACCCTTTTCCTTTTTAAACACTAAGGAGGTTACCTAGAAAATCGTAAGTTTATTAGCAGAATCGAATGTAATGAGACTTATTCGAAATAGTCCACTACTTTTAAAGTTTTGTTTTAATTTATCTTCAATTTAAAAAATATAATTTTTCGTCAATTTTATGTTGTACTAGTTGACGCCCGCGGCTTCACCCGCGTACAGAAGTTTTCCCGTTTCCCATAAGAACTTGTTCCTAGGATAAACAGTAGACTATGTGTTATTTTGATGTAAGAGCTATATTATTAATTTTTAATAAAGTGGAAAAAGACTATTTGATTCGAGACGGGGATTGAACCCGTGACCTTTGCCTAACCAGGGCAATGGTCTAGCCACCTGAACTACCCGAACCGTAACCTCATTTTAAGAGTATGACCAAAATAATTTAGCAAAATAATGCTTTAAAAATTTATCCATAAGCTATATTATTGTAAAGTTCCATTAAAATCCATTCAGTAGTTTTTATTTTACGTGAAAGCCAACTTTTGCGTTTGTAATATTAGTAGGTCCTATTAATTATTTTCATGTTTCTTTAACATACTTTTCTTTGTCTTAAATATTTCTCTTATTTTTACAGGTTTACTGATTTTTGCCAGTAACATGGCAGTCGTTGAGCTCAGTTAAAGGCCTTATTGAAAAATTTCAACAGCAGGTAGCCACAATCTGCGCCTGTCCATGCGTCTGTCCAAAATATGATCCTAACACAGTTCTAGGGCAGGGCGAGTGATGCACCTCTTGTGTTGCAAAAATGTTGATAGGTTACGACTTTCCATCAGGTGGGCCGTACGCTTGTCTGCCACCTCAGTGGTATAAAAAAAATATTTAGTTTTCAGATGTTGTTCCTAAATTTACGATAGAAAAAGTAAAACAATAATTGAACTAGAATTCAACTGAAATACTATACTACATTCTTCTTGATAGCTTACTTTTTCAAAATAACTGATTCGATTCATATGTGTTTGAAGTCCGTTTCGGTTCGATTACATTAATCGATATTTTTAATCATTTCAGCTCACTATGAAGCTAAAACTGACACTTGTCAAATGTGGCCTATTATAATGACTCAACTAAAGTTGTTGACACTACGTGATAGTGAGCTGCGAAGTTCGCGCAGTTCATAATAAAGGAAAATATTTAAAAGTATTTGAATAAACAGCGATTTCGAACCTAGAAACAATCCACAATGTTATAAAAAAATATCGTAATTACCTAAAGTACATTTCGTTCTTTTTTGGTAATTCTTAATTGCACACTTTCGCATCCGGAACCGTCACACTACCGAGGCGCTCGAGAAGTGGCTGTTAGTGAAACTGTGCTTAAGCACAGTTTTGTTGGTATCGTATTTTGAGCCTTCGTGCATATGTGTTCTATATGATCGAAAGCTGTGGTGAATGTTTGGCGTCACGCAAATGTAATGAATATTCGCATTCGAGATGACTTTGCATGTCCTTGATATCACGAACAGGCTGCAAGAGTCGACTTTGCTGGTACGGTCAAGTTTTAAGAAGACCACCCGGATACGCGGGGAACTAGTGTCTGACTTTGCCGCCTCCACCTGGTCTCCATACTGAGAGGCACACACAGAGGATAGATCGCAAGGCTTCGCGATAAAGCATACTTCTTTCTTTCTTAAGTCAGGGTATGCGAGACTTACATATGAAGACTACGTGAGCAGATTGCTCAAAAACGGAAAAGTCAAAAGTACTCTGATACCCAGACGTATGAAGCGATTGATGAATCTGCAAGAAGCGAAAGAAGTATGACATATTGTTACAAATGCTTTATAGAAAGACCGGTATCTTCTGTAATAACAAAACTCTGGTTTACTTTCACCCATAACCCTTTTTTTTTATTGCTAGTTGCTTACATATCCAACTTACATTCAGAATCCACTTTTTTACTGCTAGTGGCAGCAATGTGTTTTCCTTTTCGTTTTCGTCATTATTAAACGCTAGTGCCGTTTGACCTCCCAACTTCCTATTCTTTAGAAATACATACATTAACATTTTTAAAGAACTTTAACGTTTTAGGACAGTTTTAAGAAATAAAAAATAAGTTTCTTTTGTAAATAAAGTGACCAAGTTTTTTTAGCACTAGTAGTAAAATCGATAATATTATTCTTCATTTATTAAACTAACTGACTCGACAAAAGTAGTTTTGTTTTAAATATTTCCACCTTTATCACTTAGGGGTATAAACAACGAAGTATTATCAGCTCCTACAAAAATATACTCAAAAACTTCCATAATAATCGGTTAAGCCGTCGGAGGAGTTCGATAAGAAACCCTGACACGATATTTTTATATATGAGACATAGCGGTGCCTGATGTAATGTATTCTGCACTATATCTGGTCAGTAGACTTAGAATGAATTTCAAAGGAGTTCACAAACGCCTATAATTTTTGTTCTTAAAAGCAGTTAGGTACGCCATCTATAACTAATTGAAGTGGATAAAGTGAGAAGGGCTTTCTTTTTTATTCCTAGTAAGCTGGTAGTCGGTAGAAAATTGCGGTCTGAGTTCCACTCGACACTAAATAAAATAAATTAAAAAAAGTTATAAGGTGAATATAACGTTTTTTAACTTATTTTAATTAATGTGGAATGATAAGATTTTTACACTGTTAGTACTTCTACTTCTAGCCTATAGGTATGGAATCCCAAAAATAAATTGTAATACCACCTGTCTCAATACTTTACCAACCGGTGACGAAACACGTTAATGCCATCTTTCTCCTCATTCTGAACACCTGTCAATACCGTGTTACCATGATGCAGGCGTCCCGAGTTTATTTATCTATTCCCCACATGTTATACGGTGAAATATGGCCGTATAGTATGCCTCTGCCTCCCCATCGAGCATAAAGGCGGAACTGATATACAACACATGGTAAATGACCTTATTTTTGTCCAGTTACTTTCAACCTTATCTGGATTTGAAACGTCAGGTCCATTTTATTTAAATTCTAGGACCTGCTGTAGTAAGCTGCTGTGTTAGATGAGATTAAGACATTATGTATTAATTTCTACAAACTCTATAGAATACAAAAACTCACTATATATATTCTGATATAAACTGCATTTTGCATTGACACACTTTTTTATACCACTGAGGTGGCAGACAAGCGCTCGACCCACCTGATGGAAAGTCGTCACCGTAGTATATGAACGTTTGCAACACCAGAGGTGCAGCACTCACTAAATTGACACACTGTACAAAATGCAAAACTCACTAAGGTGGCGAATGTAAATGTTACAACAATACGCTACTGCTGCCTCGCAACGCTTTCATTGACACTAGAATGCCAAAACACTGGGACTGAATCTTCCTACTTATACCATGTCTAAAACTATCTTCACCCCGTATCTCAGGTGGCGTAGACAGAGGTGTCAGATCACCAAGCTTAGCGATCCAAGTATACTTCTTTCACTTCCTGTAACTAACTAACTAACTAACTATCTTCACGCTGTATCCCTGACGGGGTAGTCAGAGAGGACAGATCGCCAGGCTTCGCGATCCATGCATACTTCTTTCGCTTCTTCGAGATTCATCAATCGCTTCATACACGCACGTCTGGGTATCCGAGTACTTTTGACCTTTCCGTTTTTGAGCAATCTGCTCACGTGGTCTTCATATGTAAGTCTCGGCCTTCCCTGACTCCTTCTACCCTCTACTTTTGAACAATATATATTCTTCGTCAATCGTTCCTCACTCATTCGTTGGACGTGTCCAAACCAACGGAGCACGCCTTTTTCCAGCTTAACGCTGACACTTTCATTCAAACCTGCCATATTGCGTATCACTTCGTTACGTATTCGGTCGGCCAAGGTAACGCCGCACAATTTTCGAAGTGATCGCATCTCCACAGCATTCAATTTACTTTCATGCATCTGCTGACATACCCAGGTTTCACTACCGTAAAGCAAAGTTGGCACTAGCACTGCGTTATGAATCGCCAGTCGTGCTTCTTTTACGATGCTTTGTCGCTTTACTAACTGGGACAAAGCACCGTTAACTTTGTTTCCGGCAGCTACTCGCCGTTCTACATCCGAATCACATCTTCCATCCGCGCTAAACATACTTCCTAAATACACAATTTCATTCACTTGCTCTAAACGTTCCTGGTTTACTCTAATCTCGCATTTAGTTCTTACGTCACCTCTTTCAAATACTAGAACCTTAGTTTTACTTGCATTCAAGCGGAGACCCTTACTTTCACACCCCTCTTTCATATTAGTGACTAATGCCTGTAGGTCGGCTTCTGACGAGGCCATGAGCACCGCATCATCAGCGTACAGCAGACAGTTTACTGTAAAGTCACCCAAATACACACCCATATTAAAATCTTTCAACTTCTGCAGGCAACTGTCCAGATACACTATGAACAGCCAGGCGGACATGACACATCCCTGTTTGACGCCTGTACAGACATCAAAAAGAGGTGACACATCCCCCCCTACTCGCACGCAAGCCTTACAGTCCCTATAAAGCGACTGTATTGCCCGCAGTAGCGAGCCGTCCACACCATATCCTGGCAGCAAGTCCCACAGCGTTTCTCTCACAACGTTATCAAATGCTTTCTCTAGATCCACAAAAGCGCAGAAAACCTTCTGGCTAAGAGCCAGAAACTTTTCCGCGATCATGCGGAGAGAAAACACTTGATCCATGCAACCTCTTCCACGTCGGAATCCGCATTGAGCCTCCCATAAATACCTTTCAGACTTTTCTTGCATTCGTGCCGTTATAACCTTTGCATACACCTTACTAGCTAAGCTGACCAAGCTGATCGCCCTGTAGCTGGAGCAGTTTAGGCGCGAGCCTTTCCCTTTGTAAATAGGTACTACAACTGCTACTCGCCAGTCATCCGGGACCTCACCTGTCCGCCAGCACAAGTTGCATAACAGACATAGTGTGTCCCAGACACGCGACCCACCGTACTTGATCATCTCAGCAGTAACTCTGTCTTTTCCCGCAGCCTTACCACATTTCATACTTCTTATCGCTTGTTCTATTTCTTTCATACTAATGACTTCAATGACATCGGGATCCGGAGCATCGAAGTGAGGTCTACTTCCCGATGTGGCATCTCTGTCTTTTCTTGCATACATCTTTCCATAATATTCACTCCATCTCTGCAGGACGTCACTTTGGTCTGTTAGGACGTCATTGTTAACACTAAGCACTTTATTCATACTGCAGATTGCCGAACAACTTCGGGTCTTGCCTACCTCTTTCCAGAAGAGCTTGGCATTAGCCCGAAAATTGGACGACAACCTTTCATCCGCTTTTATTCTGCACCTTTCACGAGCTTCTTCTATCAGTGCCTTCGTGTTAACTTTCTGCAGCTTGTATCTCTCTTTCATATAAAAATCATTCCGCGAGGCTAAGTAGTCTAGCCATGCTTTCTTCTTCATTCGAATCCATCCTGACTCCTTCTACCTCTACTTTCGCACAATAAATGTTCGCGTATACGTAAATCGTTTCTTACTTATTCGTTCGACGTGTCCAAACCAACGGAGCACTCCCTTTTACAAACTTAATGCCTTTCAAACCTGCCTCATTGGGTTTCACTTCGTTACGTATTCTGTCGGCCAACGTTACGCTGCACATCGCATCTCCATAACATTCAATTTAGTTTTTGTCTCTTCTGACATACCCAGGTTTCACTCCCGCGGAGAGCCTCATATTGGGGCAATCCCTTAGCCGGGCCGCGATGAACAGGATAGGTCCTGCGACCCAGTTGTGAAGAAGGCGGAACACCGCGGGGTTTAGTGGGTAGGACAGCCCCCAAATGCCGGGAGACCCACACACCGTTCCTGTTGCCTCTGCAGCAGTAATGATGGCGCGTAAATGTATTCCCCGAGTTAAAAACAATGAAACCAGGTTTTACTAAATGAGCTCTTCACGTTTAAATATATCTATTTTTTGAGCGAAACCGCGGGCTTAAGATAGTTTCGAATACCACCAATAACATGCAACTATAATGATGTCCTTAAGGAAAATGCCATGATAATTGTATTTGCTACAAGCTCAACTAATTGGGTGCTATCTAAAACCACAAAACTTCATTTATGGTATTGACCTGTTTATTATTGTGTTATTCCATGCGTCGTTTGTAGTGATAACATTAATTAGGATATGTATATATATAGAAAATTTATAGCACCCTATTGGGGGTGGTAAGTTTCCTTGTATATTTGAAATTCCCATCATCACATAGGGTATTTCTTAATAATCTGTGGTCAGTTTGGCATATCATAGTTAATATAATGGTTCTGACAAACGTTTTTTATAAATGCCAAATAAATGTACAAAAACTACGAGAAAAGTGTTTATACTTTTTTTTCTATTAAAAAAAATGACTGAAATATTTACGAAATAGATACGATTTATATCGACGTCACAACCCTGCTCATTCAACAGTCGCGCTCTCGTTCGCACCCGAACGCCGCGCCGCGTTTTGTCGCAGTCTGTGCTGTGACTGTGTCGTCATAATGGGCGCGCCTAATCTCGGAAATTCAAAAAAGGACTAAAACTCCTCGTTATATAACTTCGGAAATTCTGCATGTATTGTAGTAAAATAGAAACTAATATAATGTACATGAGCTACGCTCCAATTTTAGCTGTATTTGAATATTTTACCATTTTGTGTTCTCCATTCTCGTTGCATTATTTATTAATAGTTAATCTAAATATGTGTGAAGATCTCCGGAGCCCAAGCAACCTCACGTACTAGCTGTACACCTGATGACTAACAGACGAACGCTGGCCCTCTACGGGGTCGGAAGTCAGACGGCAGTCGCTCCTATGTCATAAAAAAAACAAACAATATATTGCACCTGCTAAAAATGGACCCCAGCCTCCAAGCGGCACCAGGAGCTGGAAGCAACTGGGAATACTCTATGACAAAGAGAGGAAGATGTTTGAAGGACTTGTAGCCCCGTTAACTTGGTGTACTGTAAACGATCACAACGCTAAGCATATTTCGCAGTAGCTGGTCCTTTAGATGGATTACCGCTTTTTGGCATTTTCATTTAGGTACGAGTTTCGTTAAGGCACGTTGAGCCGTTGGTCACGGTTGCCAGTAAAATGGTTATCGTTTAAACGTTCTAAACAATTTTGGCCAATGCATCGTTTCTATAAAACACATGTTTTATTCACAGGTAAATCAACTAAAGGAACTCATTCGTCGCATAGATCTTCCACTTCACGAGCACCTACAAACACACGGCGTTGACTACCTACAGTTTTCGTTTAGGTGGATGAATAACCTGCTAACTAGAGAAATACCTTTACCATGTACCATACGCCTTTGGGATACGTACCTCGCAGAATCGGACGGGTTCGCGACTTTCCAACTGTACGTCTGTGCGGCCTTTCTGCTCCATTGGCGAGAGAGACTTATGCTGGAGAGAGATTTCCAAGGTCTTATGATCCTCTTACAAAACGTACCGACACAGAACTGGACAGATTCTAATATTAGTATCTTAGTCGCTGAAGCGTATAGATTGAAGTTTGCTTTCGCTGATGCGCCGAACCATTTACACAACGCTGGCAAGTCAGATAGATGACCTGGAAGATGGCGTCGGACGTGGATAAAACTAATGTTATGAAAAAAAGCAGGGCTTTATACAAATGATATGCTAGGTGTCGTTATTTAAATTAAGCTTGTATAGTATGCCAGTGTCACGCTATATACTATATTTCATTCACGTGGCATGCTAATAAATAAATATATATTATATATATACGTATATCCAATGTTTGTACTGAACTGTTATTTAGGGCCGTATTCCAGAACGTTTCTTAATACTCAATCAACGCAAGGCAAGGCAAAAACTAGCCTCAAGCGTTGATTGAGTATTGAGAAACGTTCTGGAATACGGACCTTAGAGTTTGTGAGATAATATTGACGTACGGTCTGCGATGGAAGTCGTTTAACATATCCAAATTAAAAAAAAACTATTTTTATTATGGTTATCGGATCTTTCTTAACGACTTATTAATATTTTTAAACAATTGTTGCTTCTCGGACTTCCGACTATATTGCTATAGTCGTGAACACATATTGCTATAGTCGTGAACACGAGTAGACTCGATACAAAATGTAGCCGTAATGTTAAAATATGAGCAAATTTTCTAAATCTATACTAATACTATAAAGCTGAAGAGTTTGTTTGTTTGTTTGAACGTGCTGATATCCCATTATTCGAGGAAGGCTATATGCTATATACCATCACGCTACTACCCTGGAGAGCGGAGCAGTAGTCATAAATGTCGACAAATCGGGCAATTCTTTATGCATTATTGTAGAATTTATAAGCGACGGAATCAAATAGATGCGATGGGAGTTCGAAGCACCTATGTCACACGCAAAGCCGAGGGGGAGGGGTCACCTAATTATTAATAAGACTCAGACATATAAAACCTTAATGAATTATAGAAAACATAAGTTCAAAGACTTCAAAAAGGTCTGTTCCGATGATATGAAATATTTTAAATGTGATTTCTGTTGCTAACCGTACAGCGTACTGTAAATATTGCTTATGTCTGTTTTAGATTAGATGAGTATCTGTCTTGTGTTTTAATGTGTATTATTATGGGTCATTTTTTAAGTTTGCTTAGACACATTTAGGTCAGTATTAGGTACAAAAGTAGTTTCTCAAAACTGAAGAATCTTTTGAGAGTAGATCCATTAGACGAAAATTAAGCTCAAGCATTTCTTAAGTATTGAGTATCACTTTATAATACGACCCTCGTCTACTTACAGCAAGAAGTCATTATTTGCAAAAAAAAAAAAGCACTTATGTTTTAAGAATTCATTTCCACACACTACAAAAAGAACTTACTAATTTCTAAATATATTATAGTAATTGCATATTGAAGTAAACCCACACCTGTAGGTATATTATGCCTTTGCCTACCCCTTCGAGGATAAAGGCGTGAAATCATGAGTGTGTCAAAATTAATCTATTAAAGATAAAAGCGTGCAGTTAATGACATCTTGCAGGAGGTCGACATTAGTTTTGTACACCAGAATCTAATATGATATTCTGTCTGAACTCTCACAATTCTTAATAATTAATGTGTAGGATGCGAAAGAAGTATGCATGGATCGCGAAACCTAATCGGTCTGTCCTCTCTGACTACCCTGTCAACGTTACGTTCAACTAATTATCATATCTCTGCATCTCGGACATCTTTTTCTTTTCTGGCGTAGATACCCGGATATGTAAGTGTATGGTACCCAAAATTGCCTGCCAAAAGATTAGCCTTATATTTAGACATACTGGTCCGACACGCAGAGGCCCTTTGAGAATTTTAATCTAAACTGATATGGTCCCACTGCATACAATTTACGCCCATCTTATGTACTTAGAAGAACGGCAATGGACCGCCTGTAATGGAAGTTAAACTTACTACAACGAAATATTTTGGGATTCATAGACTGGAAGCTTAAGCTATGGGTGAAGACGGCATTTTCTTTCCATAGTATAAAACAAACAAATATTTAAAAAAAGAATTCTGTTTTCATCAAAATTCAACCCGGACAGACAAGAAAGCTGGTGAATAAAGTAGAAGCGACTTCATTCACCGGCTTTCTTAGGCTTCTTTTTTTCTTTTGTTTTCTTTCTTCCTTTTTTCTGTACGCTTAGATCTTTATACAGCGATAAATACAGCGGTTCAAGAGGAAAATTTATAGGTACCTATATTAGTAGATATCTACATAGCACTCGTGCTAAGCCGGACCCGATCGCCAGTAATACCTATATATACTTTTATATTAAAAGAACCGCTTATGTTATTCATTTTAATACTTTAAAATACTATACTTGTGCTTACCCTTTTTATTTTTGTGCCTAAAATTGGCATCCAACGGCCATATTTCTTTATGTTTACCTATTATTTATCAACCTAATGATTTAAGAAAATTATTATTATTATACGAATACACGCGCTACATCACGCGTGTATTCGTATAATAATAATTATTTTCTTAAATCATTTCATCAATTTAGATTTGTAATAAATTATTACATAATTGTTTACGTATAAAGGCAGCTAGTATGCTGTTTGATGAGCTCGGTTGCGTTGCAAACCTTTTTTGTTTTGTTTGCACACCGCAGATTACCTACTTTGTCGGCGATTTGTTGCTTTTTAGAAGCTAAATGCAGCGATCGAGCGCTCCACATTGAAAATCGATAATCGTGGCAATGTGAGTCGCTAAAACGCGCAACCGCAAGAAATCAGAAAAAATAAATAAATAAAAACTCGCGAAATCGCGATGTTTCATCGGAGCAATCGTTGAAACGGGCGATTCCAAAGCTGCGTCCAGACGTCGAGAGTCGCCAAACGCCTATCGTGGATGTTTAAAGTAGCTAGTCTACGAAGCGAAGATACGGTGACCACTTTCAATCACAGTGATAAAAAATAAATAGAATTACCTGTACTATGCCTTTGCACATCATTGAAACAATAACAAAGGGCTAGTCCTAAAGTTGTGTTTTTTTAAAGAGAGATTTTTTTGTCTATACTTAATAGATAAAGCTCAAGAGTTTGTTTGGTTGAACGCGATAATCTCAGAAACTACTGGTCGGATTAGTATTATTTTTTGTGTTTTCGAGGAAGGGGAAGGAGGCTATAAAATAGAGATCCTTACGCTACTCCCTGAGGAGCGGAGCAGTATTCATAAATGTCAACAAATTTTAATGCATTATTGTAGAATTTATAAGCGATGAGATTAAATTGGTACGACGGGAATTCGAAGTAGTCAATGGGCGAAGCCGTGGGGGTCATCTAGTTTCTCATAATTTTTAACGTCGCAGATATATATTTTGAAACTGGAACTGTTTTAACAATAACTAGGATGCAACCGGCTAATATAAAATAATATTAGATACCTACATAATTAGATTTATATATTGTTTTCTTTTGTGACTCCTGTTTATTTAGAATTTGGTTTTATTATGTTATTTTACTTAGATTATACATTATATATTTATGAGCCGAGTTTTATTTCTACTACCAACTCATAAATTATCAGTCTATAGATATCTATTGTGTTAAGAGCACTACCAAGATCTCGATGCCGACTAACGGATGAGGCAACGACCGAGCAATATTATGGGATTGGGAAGCCAGACGGCGCTCGCTCCTCACAAATCCGAAAATCAAAGGTCCAACGATTACTGCAAAGTAAGTAAACTCTAAATGTAGGTAGGCTTGATGCAGCCACAACCCTTTTCTTGGACATAAAAGTTGTGTTAACGTGCTATAGTGAAAGATAGTGATAAATATGCAGTGAAATCAAAGAAAGAAGATTAAAGATATATGAATAAAGACTTGGGTGAAAGGTATTAGTAACCAGACAAAGAACCACTTGCATCCGCTTACCTACTACTCTCTGCCAAGGTGGTACCTACACTGATGACGAGTCGCGTATTATACGAATGGCAGTTCGTTCTACTAAATAGCGGGACCATGAGTCATACATAAAACGCATGACTCGTGGTCCCACCAAATAGTGAGACCACGAGTCATTCGTTTTTAAAAAAGTGGGACCATGAGCCTGTACCTGTGCTTAACACTATCTTGAGCATCCCGTATAGAGAGTTTGAGTAGGTCAACACGCATAGCAGAGAATTTGCTCAATCACGATCTACCAACTGAATCACTATAGTTTTAAGGATATTGAGATATTCAGGATTAACACGTAGGCAAATTTTTATTCCAGGAACAAGTTCTTATGGGAGAAACTAGTACCTAAGTACAGGTAAAACTTCACCACGTTGGCGGAGCTGCGGGTTATAGGTAAGTAGGTAGGTATTTTATTATTCCATTTAAAGGTACCTGTGGCATAACAACTTTTCCGCCGCTGGAGCAGCGGGCGAAAGCTGTACATAATAAATATAATCGAACATTTTTTTTACAAAACGCCTCTTATATTACTCGTATAAGCTATTGGTATGGGGTATGGGATCTTTTGCGGATCTCACAAATATTTGTGCCGTCCCGGGAATCGAATCCCAGGACCTCTGCGCGCCACTTACCCAACCCAGGCAGTCATAATACTTAGCTAAAAACCATCCCCATCATGTCAATTTTCAAATATTGTAAACTGCTATCAACATTCTTTCATTGGGATTTAAAAAAGGAGTAACCAAGTTCAGGCCATACAAGGAGAAAACGTAGAAATATCCCACCGGTGACAATTTACCAACCCTACCGCCCTAGGAATGGTGGCCGACCGCTTCCGAAGGAACTCGCTGGAGGCGTTCGGTTGTCACATCTCTTTCTGAAATGGTCGTTGAGGTTGGTAGGCCCCTCAGCATGCCCCCAGCTAGTGGGTGCTGTCCTGCGGCCTGGGTGAAGAGGGCACGTCGACATTCCTACTCCACCAGCTCCTCACAGGACATGGTTGTTTCGGTAGTTGGGGTGGAGAAGGACTCCGTATGTCGTCACGGCCCGGTAGCTTCGAGGACACAGTGCAAGACACCCATGTGAGCGGCGTCGGACGCGCCTCGTATCGCTTTCACGAGCATAGCGGAAGGATAGGGGACGCTGTCCACCGGCGGACACGACGTGTACTGGGGGCTGCCCCTTTAGCAAACCGGCCAATCATTGCCTCCTCTGCATCCAAAATACGATGTGATGCGGCACTGATTCTTCAGCTTTAAGCAGCTCCAGGGGTAGGGCACGTTTTTGGGCTCTACCGATACGAATCCCGACAGAGCCTGACACTCTGCCGAGTCGCAGTGACTTAAACCCTAGTCTACCCGACCCGGTTTAAGGCAAGACTGAACACCACGGTGGTGCCACATAAGGAAATAACGGTGCGTCCCGTACCTACATCCATTCCTCTCGGTACCTAACAGAAAGGAGCCCTGCAGCCCTATAATTACATATCATTTCTACGATCCAAGCTTTACTGCACACTAATTGTATATCATACTGTCAAACGCTTTACTTGGAATAAGTCCAAAAATAAGATTGTATGTAAAAACTTTCATTTAACCCGGGGACATTGAGAATTGGCAACATTCCTGGGAGCATCGTAGTGCGCAGGTCGAGCTAATGGCCTTCACCTAGAACTTGAAATCCACGCCGGATAGTGGGCGGAGTGGCCTTCACAAGATGTTACCCTTGAGGTGCTGGATCTTGGTATTACAAAAACAATATTTATACACTTAAAAATTTAATACAAAGACATTTAAATATGCTGTTTACGTAACTAATTAGTTTTAGTGTAAATTATGATTTAAAAATATATAAGAATTTGGTTTTGAGATAAATAAATACGGATCTGGTGACCTTGTCCTAAATATTTATTTTGTAGGTAAGTACCTAGAATTTAAGTGCTTATAGAATTCAAAATATTTTGATTGATAATTCAATAATTCCTAACTTTTTTTTAAGAGGTAGGTAATTATCTATTATTGGTAGGTTTATACATTACAACTAACCCAACAAACATTGACATACAAACGGTAAACATTCTAATTACTATGAAAAAATTGCCTACGACCTATTTTCAGACCTATGGAATATAACACAAAAGCTCATAAAAATAGGTCAAGCTCTTTCAAAGGATTTCGATAACAACTACTGTAACACGAAAATACTCACCTATTTATATATTTTTCTGCACTGTAAGACTTCTGACTTGCCTCCCCACTATACTTGCAGCGGCCTATCTCAGCAGAGAAGATAGTGAATAGGTAGGTAGATACAGTTAGTCGCCAAAGTAGATTAACACTATCCAAAGTGATTTTTTAAATATACATTTACATATTTGTTATTGTTTATGTCAAATTGTTTAAGAACAGTGTAAGTATACCTATACTTGTTTTAAATAGTCCGAATAGTTTTCCCGAACGGCTAACAGTGTGGGGTTCTGTAAAAGGGTTTTTTTTAGGTTTTTACCGAGTGCAGCAACTCTGGTGTTGCAAACCGCTTTCAGCAAATGGTGCTTGTCTGACACCTCAGAGTATAAAAAAAATCTACTGAATCCTATTTTTTTTACAATGTTCTGCAATGCGAACTAAGCGACTTTACCGTAAGTACCTATTGCTGCATAGTTTTGAACACGAACAAAATATTTTATTTGAGCTCGGCGTCAGTTATAAAAACCTCTGAAAATTACTTGTTTATTCTAGAATTTACTGAAATCTCAATTTAAATTAGTTTTAAAGTCAGACTTAAACATACTGTACATTGTACTTAAGTAGGTAAATACCTACTGTAAAGAAAATAAAATAAATATCCATTACGCCTTATTCCCGAAGGGGTGGCAGAGGCATATTATATGCCCACTTTTCACCGTGTGGATTCCTGTCCCACGTAATAGGTGGTGAGCCCATTGCCGTGTTGAAATAGACAGACGCAAATACTGTAAAGAGTACCAAAAATATAACCTGTGTTCAATACATATCTGTGGTACTATTTTTTAGACTTCTAAAACCTAAAGCGCTCGTGGCTCCGCTAACTCGGCATCGTTCGCTATAGGTGGTCCTTGGATGGGTGACCTTTTTGTGGCATTTACATTCGAGAGACTTTCCGAGCTTCTGAAGGCACGTTAAGCCGTTGGTCCCGGTTGCCAGTAAAATGGCAGTCGTTAAGCCCAACTGAAAGCCTTATGAGCGGGTTTCGGGTTTCAACAGCAGGTAGCCACAGCCTGCACAAGCTAGTTATTTCATAAGAGGTTTAATTAGATCTATCAAATTTGTCATGTCACGTTTAAAATTAGCGGTGCCATAGGAGATTGTGGTTTTCCTTCCTTTGCTGTAATGCCTACCGAAAAAACATCCTTATTATTAAACAAATATTTTTAGCTGTCTGCCTACAGCTTATAACAAATTATAAGTGCATATATTGAGTATAATATTATATATGGAAATATCACAATTTACCGGCAGCTGCATCCTTGTTTTGCAGCTATTGTTTTTGCTATTAACTTTGATCGTACCTATTATGTACTAAATATAAATAATACCTAGATATGGAAACTTGACTTGACCACAGATACTTGACGGAGAAGATTCAATCGAACCTTTCTAAAGTATCTTTTTAAAAGATGTCAAACGTCAAGGCGCATCGTCAACGAACGATTACCGTGTCCTAATAAAGTCGGTTCCGTAATCAGAGCGAAAATCAAATAATAAGTACATGGAGTGAATGAAGTTGGCACAGCGCTTCATTCATAGTGTGTTAAGCTTGTTGTGAAAAGCAGTATGGGGAAATCATAGAGCAAGGAATCTATGTCCTTCGCGCCCCATACAACCAAGCGTGTCAAGTTCAGGGACGTACCTAACCCTTTTCTCATACGAACAGTATGTTGAAGCGTCGCATCGTTGAGGTTTTGGGTTACAACGTAATTATTGAAATTGCTATAAAACGATTACTTTTACTTACCCGTGATATGTTATAATGAAATTTTTGACCTATAATTATGACACCATACCAGAGCACATAGCATTTTTAAGTTTTATTTGCGCATATTCCAAACGGCGCCTGACAGGCCGTGTATTCGATTTTCGCCTACTGCCCAACTTAAATTGTCACACGGTATTATAAATACTTTCGCTTCTAATAGGGGGCCACATGTGGCATAGATTCTACAGTCTTACTACACAAAACCTCTTATGAAGAAATAAATTCTCACTCCATTGCAGCCTAATGTTTCGGCCAAACACGAAACTAGACGTGCACACCTGGGGGCCGAGTCTACTATTGACAAGCCGAATAGAACTAGAATCACTGTTTTCAGCTGTCAAAACGTTACTAGACTATCAAAAATGCAACTGATTAGCGGCCACTGGCCCGGTACTTGTTAATAGAATTCTATCGGCCGACCGATGGATGTCTAATGGAATACGCAGTCCAAATTGTACCGGTGGCTTTCTATTGAGCGACGATTTCGATTCTATTTCGACTCGATTGAAATAGCAGACTCGCCCCCCCCCGCACCTGTACTTATATGCCGCATTTGGAATTTTACTATCTTACTTTTATGTACCTATCTTATTTAGACAACAATAGATCGTCTGAGCACTCACATGACAAAAGATACAAGCCAGTTTAACCTATAATCAATTAAAAAGGCGGCTATAAAAAAATAGAGTCTCAGGTGATAGATTTGTAACGAATAAAAGATACCAAATAATAAAACAAATTAGTCGCTGGGCTCACGATACTTACTGTTCGGATACAATTGAAACATATATACCGCTAAGTCAGCACGATCATACTCCCTGAACACGAGGTTCGTCCTTCTTCTTTTACTAGGTATTAGGTATACTACATACATACGTCTTTTTTTTGTCACTATTTGTCCTTGAACTGCTTGATTCTAAGTCATTCAGGTTGCATCTTTTGGGTATACCTATACCCCTACTGCCTACTGCTGATTTTCATTATGTACATTTCATCCCTTTTTGTATTTATTTGATGAAATTTTGTTGATAAATAAATATTTTGTAATTTCTAGCTATCATACATACATGAGCAGTCATAGCTCCGCTAACTGAGTGTTCTAAAAACCATCACTGTGTTTAGCAATTTTCGCTATGGCTGGTCCTAGAACGGGTGACCGCTTTGTGGCATTTGCATTTACGAACGTTTCGGAAGGCACGTTAAGCCGTTGGTCCTGGTTGCCAGTAACATTGCAGTCATTAAATCAAGGTAAAGGCCTTATGGGCGGCTTAAAAAAATTCAACAGCAGGTCGCCACAATCTGCACCTGTACATTTTCAACACGACAATAAGCTCACCAACTGTTACGTGGGACAAAATGTATACGGTGTATTTGTGGGCGTATAGTATGACTCTACCTACCCCTTCGGGGATAAAGGTGTGACAATATGTACCTATGTATTATGTTTACAAACTTTTACTGCTAATATTTTTACTCTGTTAAGATACTATTCCTCTTCTTTTTCATCTTAAGTTGACGATTTTGAACTTTAGCGTCTTGAACCCACTTCTAACACATGTAATTTAGTTAATAAAATACATTTATTAAATAAAATAGACTAAATTCTATACATATAACCTTGAAAATATGATACATACTTAACTAAAATATATTATTAAAAGAGGTCCCTTTAGGCAAGGTTCCGAAGATATTGGCAGCGTTCTCCCTTCGAACAGATAGCTAGACTAATTCTTTGTTCGAGGTAGCTGCCACCTCTTCGGTCTCCTGTGATGTCGACTAACCTTTTTGCTATTTCCTTAATAGCGCTAGGACCCCACGGGCCAAGGGTCTCGACACCGAAAGGGACAAAATCATATTCGGACCCTAGACCCATCCCCAGTATTTGCATGCTTTAGCTTTTTCAGCCGCTTCACAAGCCGCACCAGCTCTTGTTGGTTCCCTGTAGATGGGCTCTTCCTATCTACATGGAACCAACAAGAGCTGGTGCGGCATGGCCAGCGTGTCTGATCAGGTTGCATCCGATACCAGCACCCGGCCCATCTTCCATGGAATCAAACTCATACCGTCCGGTCTCTTGCCATCGTCTCTTGCAATTGGTTTTAATATAAATCCAACAAAACAAATACTTAAGTAGAATAATAACTTTCGTGAGCGTTGTTCATTATTACTAAGTCTAAACTAGTCGGGCGATCCCGAAATATACACGTGAGTACAACCGTTTACTTAGTAATAAATACTTAAGTAATTCATTCTATAATCCACGATATTGAATACAGTTAAATAAAAATGAGATGTCTGTTTGTAATTCCAAAATAACGACTATTTACTAAATGCTAAAGATTTGTACTTATTATGAAAGTGTCGACGAATAAAATAATCTATTTTTTATCTGTCTATCTGTTCTGGCAAATCTCTTAAACGGCTGAACCAAATTTAACGAGACTTCGACTGGCTGATAGCTGATGTTATTTGGCGTAACTTAGGCTCCATTTAATTTCCGTATTCCCACGGGTATAGGAACTACGCGGTTGAAACCGCTGTACGTCCGCTAGTATATTATAAAAAGAAATAGGCATCATATTTTCCAATGGGGAGACCATGACCAAAGCACTTCCCTACTTATTAAATAACCCTGTAGGTTGCCTCAGTAGAGAAGGAACGCATTATCTAAACAATAAACATGCTTGTATCGAATAATAACTTTCGTGAGCGTTGTAAAACCGTTTATTTAGTAAAATAAACGGTTTTACTCACGTGTAAAATCGTATTAATAATATAAGCTGAAGAGTTTGTTTGGTTGAACGCGCTAATCTCAGGAACTACTGGTTAAATTTGAATAAATATTTTGTGTTAGATAGCCCATTTATCGAGGAAGGCTATAGAACGGAACAGTGGTCATAAATGTCGACAATTTTTTCTGCATTATTGTAGAATTAATAAGCAACGAGATATAATAGGTGCGACGGGAGTTCGAATTATGCCACGGGCAACGCTGTTCCTCCTAGTTTACCTAGTTTAGTAATAATGCTTGTATGGATCACATTTTGAATAATAGGTTATATTTATATATTTAAAAAATGTTACTGTTCATCTATACACTAAGGACATTTTGTAGCTTTAATACGTTGTAACAATGTTAATATCACATTTTTGAAATGTTACAAGGAAATGTAGTGGTATATCGGCGGCCAATCCAGTCTTCCTGTCACATTTCCTGTGTACTCGATAACAACGTTGGTTCGACTAAACAATAGTGATGGGAAATCACGGGATCGAGAGAGGATATTTTATTTGCTTGTCAAATTTACTAATGGCCGGTTTCAACAGTTAAACATACATCGCTACCACAGATAAACAGTTGATTTTTAACTTTTGTAACAGATTGTTCAATGTCGTAGGTAAATATTTCTATAAATAATTATTAGTTTATATTCGGTTATTCAAACCGAAATTTTCGCCGATAGGTACCGATGGTAACTATATTGACATTATTTTAGACAATAGTAAATGAGATATAAAAAAATATCTTTATTTTGCATAGACCATTTCAACGGCGCTTACGAAATGTCATACACTAAAACTAAAGAAAAAATAATATATTTAAAGCAATTTAAAGTGACCACCGGTTCGGAACGCGGCCCACCTGAGAAGAACCGGCAAGAAACTTACGAAGGAAACTACCTATTTACAATTTAATATTTTAATTATGTATTTTATGACTATAATATTTTATTTGCCAGCATATCATTTCCAGGCATCCCTGTCCTGTAAATAGTCTTTAATAGAGTAATAACCTTTTTCACAAAGCTTTCTTTTAATATACTTTTTAAATTTATTTAATGGTAAATTTCTCAGGTCACAGGGAAGCTTGTTGTAAAAGCGTATACAGTTGCCCGGTAAGAATCGCCAATCTTATGCAGCCGACTGTGGTGAACTGAAAGATTGTTATTATGTCTAGTATTTATATTATGTATATCACAAAGTTTAGTAAACTGTGATAGATTTTTCTGAACATACACAAGATTGGCAAAAATGTATTGTGATGGTACGGTTAGAATATTTATTTCTTTGAATTATTCTCGGAGGGAGACTCTGGGGCCCAAATTATAAATTGCGCGTACAGCCCGCTTTTGAAGAACAAAAATTTTATTTACATCTGCAGCACTCCCCCAAAGGAGAATACCGTAAGACATAATACTATGATAATAGCTGAAGTAAACCATTCTAGCCGTATCCACATCTGTTAGAGTCCTGATCTTTTGTACAGCGTATGCAGCCAAACTTAACCTAGAGGCTGTCTTTTCTATGTGTGGGCCCCACTGCAAATTGGCATCAATAGTTATACCAAGGAACACAGTTGATTCCACAAACTCTAACACTTGTCCATTCAGTTGAACATTGGCCGTAACTTGTTTTACATTTGGTAGAGTGAATTTAATACATTTAGTTTTGTTTTTATTTAGGCAAAGATTATTTGAGCTGAACCAATGAACTACTCTCGTGATTGCATTGTTTACATCGTCATAGTTATCTAATTGTCTTCTAATTTTAAAAATCAATGAGGTATCATCTGCAAACAAAACAATCCTATTCCTGTCCCCTACATAAAATGGTAAATCATTAATATAAATGAGGAACAAGTATGGCCCAAGTATCGAGCACAATTGTGGTACACCCATTGTAACCATGGATCCTACAGAACGTGTACCATTAATATCGACCCTTTGTATTCTATTGTTTAAATATGAAGACAGAAGGTCGAGAGCTTTGCCTCTTATTCCATAGTGATGTAATTTTTTGCACAATGTTTCATGTTGAACGCAATCAAAAGCCTTGGATAGATCGCAGAATATACCTAATGCATCTTGCTTGTCTTCCCAGGCTTCATGAATACATTTTAATAACTCAACACCAGCATCGGAAGTTGAGCGCCCTTTCGTAAAACCAAACTGTTTCGTATGAAATATTTTATGAACATTAAAATGGGATAGCATTTGATTCAAGATAATTTTTTCAAATACTTTGCTCAAAGTTGGCAGCACTGACACTGGTCGGAAATTAGACGGGTCTGTAGCGCTGCCAGCCTTGAACAAGGGTATGACTTTGCTGTGTTTCATTAAATCAGGAAATATACCACTAGAAACACAGTCATTAAACACAGTTGCTAGATGGGGCGCAATGACCTCAATTATACATGATGCAGTTTTGACTGATAATCCCCAAAGGTCCGTGGTTTTCTTAATTTCAATACATTTCAAAGTTTTTATAATATCCTGAGCGTAAATATCTGTGAATACAAATGCATCCCGGCAATAAGGAACAGATTCTTCTAATAAATGTCCAGAGGAACTGGAAGACGCTTGGAGAGATTTAATCGTCAAAATAGGTACATTTTTGAAGAAATGTTCAAACTCCGTCGCCACTTCCAGGTCCCCTTTTTTTTATTTTTAATGAAGTTTGACTTTGCAAGATAACATGTTTGTTTAAATATCTTAGAATAATTTTTAACATATTCCAGAAAGGTTTGGTTAAAATTATATGATTTTTCTGAAATTAATTCAAATAATTTGTTTCTACTTTTAAAGATACCTGGTGTGGCCCAGTCACTAAAAATAGGACGACCGCCAATCTGTAGAGTTTTTGAGGTAAAATCTTTGCCAAACTCATCATAAAGCAAATTAAATAAGTGTGTATATGACTGGTCTACACAAGTGAAGTCAGGTAGATATGGCGATCTTTTTCCTATATTTTCTTTAAAAATATTCAAACGACTTTGGTTAATTGGTACATATTTAAATTGTTTTTTGCGAACTTTATTACTAGTTCTAGAAAACTTTATCCATTGGCCACGATGATCTGACTCTACAGGATCCACAATACCTTTATTTATAGGTTTAATATCAGTAAAAATATTATCAATACATTTTGCACTGGTGGCGATGATGTATCTAGTATATCAACATTAAAATCTCCACAAACTATTATAGATTTCTTAGAACATTGGCATTTGAACAGTGCTTCTTCAAGCTTTTCTTCAAATTTATTGTAAGGAGCATCAGGGGGACTGTATACACTTAACAAGATGAAATGCTCAAACTCAATACTGGCAATCTCAATAACTCGCTCGATGGAGAGGGCTACTAAATCCTTACGTTCTTTAAATTTTAAATTTTTATTAGTTAATATTAAAAAGCCTCCACGTTTAGAATGTTTTCTATTGAACGAGCTAGCAACCTGGTGATTTATGAAGTTCAACAATGTGATTTCATGATGATATGGTGCACCAGGTTTATAAAAACAATATTTTTATTGAGATTATTCAGGGGCCAAAGTCAACTGGCCAGATTTATTGTCTGTTGTCCTATAAACTAGTTTTTTGGAATTACATTTTCCTAATGTGAAGTGTCAAAATTATCCTGCTCAATAAAAGCGGTTGTACTAGTCAATAATTTGGCTTGAAAAAATAAAAAAATTAGATAGCAACAGAGCTACCTTTCGTTGTAAAGTTTTTGATAGAAAATATCTATCGAATGTCAACAGACTATTATTATTGAAAATATTATTACAATCTAACAATTCAATTTTTTTGGAATATGATACCATGGTATGTAGTTTCATAATTTGTATCTTAAGTTGTTTTCCTTGTGGCTCATAGCAGTGCTGTATGGCAAGGTGGACAAAATGACTTGTTTTACTTGTAGACTTGATAACTTTTCAAACATTTTTATAAGTTTGTCACTATTAATATTGCCCCTTCTACCAACCAGCACCACTATAGTAGACTGCATGCAGTGTGTAGGTACCAGTCAAAATAAAATCTATAATTTTAGAGTAAGAAGCACCTGGATATGTATGAATTATTACAGAGTGGAGGGAATAGGTTATTGAGACAGGCTGTACCCGTAAGTAATCGAGTTCATTGTCGAAGAACTTAGGCGAAATTTTAGCGCAGGCATACATATATGAATAGGGAAATATTCCCTATCCAATAATAATACCTATATGGATAGGGAATAATTCCCGATCCATATCATAGTATTCACACTGCAGTTGCTTTCAGTAATACAGAAAAACAAACTAAATAAAAGCTTACCCTGACCTAATGCCGATAAATCTATGGAGTTATGAGAGGGTCTCTTAATGGTAGTCTTGTCTCCATTACATTATAAGCAAGTAAAACAAGTATCGCTTCCGCTGGCAATGTTCAATTTGTGAAGACCACCCGCATATTTTCTTGAAGTCATGAGGTGATCAGTAACCCTATTCCTCGAAACCGTTTTTAGACCTCTTTACCCTATCTATACAACGCTGAGAAGTTGATGTTTATTTGGTAGAAGGAACAGGTGGGATTTGAAAAAATCTTTTTGTGTTGGATTTATCGAGGAAGGCCATAGACTATCCTGTAGGGCGGATTAGTAATCATACATGTAGTCAAATCGTGCAAGTCATTTTACCTACATTATCGTAGAACTTATAAGCGACGGGATTAAATAGGTGCGACGGCTGTTCGAAGTATGACAGGGGCGAAACCGTGGGTGTCCCCTAGTAGTTTATAAAAGTTTTAAAAAACAGCTGTCATCCCGTCCATCTATTTCTTAGGAACCATAAGAGATGGAGTTGTCCCGGCGGCATTCGATTTAGGACACCATATACGTGGATATGCTATTTTGAAGTTTCTACCACTTCCGGTTTTTGAAACGGGTTTCTGTTTAGAAGTCTTCTGATTCCTTCGCTATGATTATGAAGGCCGAGTTACTTATTTATTAATAATACATTTTAAAACCGTAAGCATTCCCGATTATTACTAAAATTTTATAAAAATACGAATATCGACATGACGTTCGTCGCTGATCTAAATTATCACCCGTACCGGGGTAAGTCCGGGAAACAAGGACCAACACTAAACTATAACATTTGTGTTAAACCGCACACAGTAGTGCGTACAACTATGGTAATTGTGGAACATTAATTAGTAACATATAATAAATATGCGGCTTTCCTTGTAGATAAAAAGTATTTATTAACTACGAACGATGGGGAATTCAGTTATTAGTGTATTTGGTGTTATCCAGTGCGTTACCGGCAATAGGTGCGTATTGTCATTATCTATATTTCTATATTTTACTTTTTACATTGTGTACTAACAATTCTAAAAGTAGGTACTTTGCCATATAAAATCAAATATATAATATAATACTGTTAGGTGGGCGAACTGCAGATCGAGTGAATACGGGTTAGAGTTTGGGGTACGGCAGGGGGGATTGACTTCACCAAAATTGTTTAATTTGTATGTGAACCGCCTGATTGAGGAGCTGAGTAGCACCGGGATCGGATGTCATATTGATGGTATTAGTGTTAATAACATTAGCTACGCGGATGAAATGGTGCTGCTAAGCCCCTCAATCGGAGCGCTGCGCAAGTTGCTTTTGATTTGTGAACGATATGCGGGGGCCCATGTGCTCAGATATAATGTGAAGAAAAGTGAGGTTATGGTTTTTAAAGCACCCAATAAAGACTGTTCATATGTCCCACCAATTTCACTTTATGGTACCCCTTTAAAAAGGGTCACTTGCTTCAAGTATCTGGGCCATTGGGTCACCGAAGACCTTAAAGATAATATGGATATTGAAAGAGAGCATAGGGCTTTGTCTGTTCGCTGTGCTATAAGGTCTTAATCATTATAGTAGTTTTAAAATGGCATCGATTACGACAATGCGCCTTATAATGACATATTAAAAGAGGATTTGGCTAATATTACCTTAATTCTTATAATTAGGTTGGTTAAACGTTTATAAACCCAATTAATATGACTACAATAGAAATTCAAAAAGTATTCTTCTTATAGAGCCTAGTTACATTGCTTTTTAACCGTATAATAATCATAGTCATATAAAGGTTTTGAATATGGCCATTTCTTTTTATTAAGTTAATGCACAAGATAACTATGATACTTTTTAACTTAAAGCAGCGATGTATATGATGTTTATCCAACAAACGAATAATAGCATTTTTCATGATCTTTACAAGAATGCTAGCAATCCAATTTTACTTATAAACTAATTATAAAGGCATAGTTCTTTATGCAGTTATATTTCAATGTTTTATATAACAATATTCGCCATGTTGAAAGTTCAGCAGATGTGAATTGATTACTAAGTTTTGAAAGTTTAAATCAAAAATAAGGAGGAATAGGAGTGGTGGTTATAAAAGAAAAGTAAAATAATATACGAAAACATTGTTGTGCCTAATCCTGCAACTTTCACTGCCCGAAAAGGTCAACTGTTGCCAACGAACCATCCAGTGGTTCCGCAGAAAATACTACATAATGTACTATACAAAAGTCATTTGATGTGTACATTGCTCGAAAAAATAAAGTAGATATAGCAATCAATCAAATCAGCCTATGGTATTCCACTACTGGATGTGAGCAGAGGCTCACATCCAGTAGTGGAATTAATAATTAAATTAAATATAAAAAATTAAATTATTGGGAGAGCCCAATTCACGCCACATAGTCCTGCACCTTCCGCATCCAGTCCGTCCTAGCGACATTTTCCAGGTCATCGCTCCATCTGGCTGGGGTCGTCCTACAGTACGATGGCCGAGTCGCGGTCTCCACTCCAGAACTCGTTTGCTCTATTGGCCATCGGTTTTTCTACAGATGTGGCCAGCCTATTGCCACTTTAATGTACTTACCCTGCGAGCTATATCGACCACTTTGGTCCTCTGACGGATACGCTCTTTCCGAAGTTTAAGTAGATATGCATTAAAGAAATTGATACTGGACATTCCTGGTATAATTGATTACTTGTACAATTTCATGTGCTGACATTTAATGTTAATTATTAAATATAATTCAGTATTGTACTTTATAACATTACTCCAAATTTTTTGTAAAATAAAACAACGAATTTAAAAATCAAGTATTTGTATTAGTCATCATTTTTATTTTATTTCTGGCTGCCGAATTTCAAAACTCCTATACATGTAGAAGGAGGCTGGTTTTCAAATCAGGCATTATCTAAAGAAATTTTGTTAGAAATTTGCCAAAGTTATACTACCGTTGTGAAATCTGCGAACAAAGAAAATATTATCTATATAATAGTAGTACCTATGGTACGGGTACGGGATTTTACTTGTGAGAAAGGAACCCTAACTAAATGTAAAATGGCAGAATCTTATGCCACAAATGGAACCATTACAAAGTTTTAAATCTCTTAGTCTCCTTGTAAACGATGTACGAATTGCTTTTTCTCTTATAGTAGACTTATATAAAACGTGACTCGATAAATTAACCATATTTATAACAAAAAACCGCTTAAATAAAAGGCGCGTTGATAAAAAAAGAATCTGCGTATCACATTTTGTCATGCATTTAATTTCCCACACAGTTTTCACTACAACCAAGAACATAATTGACCTAAATTTATGAAATAAATTATAACTTACCCTTTTACTTTTATTAAAATAGTTGACGATTTTCCTTTTTTTTTAAAGTTTTGTTGTGAAAATATAGATCACTAAACAAAAATACTTATTGCAGTGTTTTAAACACACAGTTTTAGACTAAACAGGTTTTTAAAAGCCTTTGTTTTGCTGTTAAAAGTTTTATTCTCTTGTTGTTGACCATAATAAAATACATATAAGAGTGATCACCCTTATTAACGTTATTAATATATTTCTTATAAGTACATTGACCTCTTATTTACATTTTTGTGGCCATTATAAGTTTAACTATCCTGTTACTAGCCATAATAAAACACGTATCTATATATATAAAAATGCAACCCGTTTTCCGTTGTCACGACATCACGCGTGAACGGCTAGACCGATTATAAAAAATATTTTTGTATTGGATAGCCCATTTATTGAGGAAGGTTCTTAGCTATATATCATCACGCTACTACACAGGAGAGCGGAGCAGTAATCATAAATGTCAACAAATCGGGAAATTTTCATACATTTTTGGAGAAGTAATAAGCGACGGGATTAATAGGGTGCCACGGGGTTGGAAGTATGTCGCGGACGAAGTCGGGCAGGTCAGCTAGTAAGAAATAAAAGCTATAACTAAAGCAACTATAAGGGGATTATAAGATTACTATGCTTATAAATTGTGCCCAAACGCACTTTTATTAGCGATAATACGGCTCTTAAAAGAGTATTATTTTTGGCTTTATTAGCCACTACAAGGAAATATTTTGTTAGTTGGGTAATATGTTGGCTCGTAGATTTTCGCGATGCACTGAAGAAGATAAGATCACACTATTTAGAGCATTCTGCCAGACTTTTTACACATGCAGTTTATGGGTCAATTACACACAGGGGACATACAACGCCCTACGTGTGCAGTACAATAATACATTCAGGGTGCTTATGGGGCTGCCTCGTTACTGTAGCGCGAGCAGTATGTTCACGGAGGCGCACGTGGATGGCTTCCATGCAATAATGCGTAAACGCAGTTCATTGTTGCTAACGCGGGTAAGGAGCGGCCTCAGCGACATCCTGACTGTGTGCACCGCTCGATGGGATTCCGTGCTGAAGTTGCACTGGGTAGGTTTACACGCGAGAGCGTTATATAAGTTTATATTAGACATTGAACGCTGTATAAGTCTTACTGTATTTTACTAACACTAAGTTAAGATACCAAATGTTACTAACTAATAATAATATGGACTCTGTCTGAAATAAAAATCATTATTATAATTATTATAATCTTAATATGACACGCAATGAAAATATTTAATGGAGTAGTTAAGTGTTAATTGTATTTTTTTATTATACAATATTAATAAATATCAACCTAACTTAATATTAACATTAAATATAACCTTAAAAATATGATACATAACTAAAATATATTATTAAAAGAGGTCCCTTTAGGTAAGGTTCCGAAGATACTGGCAGCGTTCCCCCTTTGAATAGCTAGACTAATTCTTTGTCCGAGGTAGCTGCCAGCTCTTCGGTCTCCTGTGATAAATATTTAATTGTATATTTACTTAAGCTTCCATTTTTTATTATGTACGTTAGTTAATTGTTATATTGTTTAACCGATTCAAAATGGATGAAAGTCTGGATTAGAATGGAATGGATTAGACTGTGAGAGATATGACTTTCAAAGCACAATCAATTTATATTTACTTAATATGTGAATTTCATCTCTAACTGTGAATGAATCGATATGAATTATAATATTTCTTTCGATAACATAAATTATAACATACCTAACTAGCTGACCGGCCCGGCTTAGTCCGTGGCATACTTCCAACCCCGTGTCACCCATTTAATCCCGTCGCTTATTACTTTTCCAAAAATGTATGAGCCCGATTTGTTGACATTTATGATTACGGCTCCGCTCTCCTGTGTAGAGGCGTGATGATATATAGCTTAGAACCTTCCTCAATAAATGTGCTAGCCAATACAAAAATATTTTTTCAAATCGGTCCAGCGGTTCACGCGTGATGACGTGACCAAGGGAAATAGGGATTCATTTTTATAATTATAAGATTATGTAGTTCCTATGAATCACAATTTACATAAAAAAAGGTTTCAAATATTTTTATATATGTTAAGGAAATTTAATTTAAGTAGTATAGATAGTACTAGCTATGTAATTAAATTTGTTTAAAATATAGACTCTATTTTGAACCATTTTATGTCTAAGTATGTACTACCAAAATTGAAAATTTTGTTAATGTAGCCCGGTGTCTCCAATGTATTTGTTTCTTTATTTTGTAATGAAACTACATGCATGTCTATTGGTTATGGGTAAAATCATGTACATATGTGCAACATACCTATTTAAAGGATGAAAAAAAATATAAAACCTAATTATAAATAAATTAACTTAATGTTAACATTAAATATAACCTTAAAAATATGATACATAACTAAAATATATTATTAAAAAAGGTCCCCTATTGAAATATATAATCTAAGTAATTGTATCTGTAGAATAATAATAATTCTTGTAATAATCCCCACCACCTCTTTTTTTGTACTGTTTTCTGTAAATATGTTAAATTTTAATAAGTTAGCTGTCAAATACTCAAAAAACGTCATCAGTTTAAACCAGACACGTATTTTGAATTTGGAAGAGAAGCCATCTTTACCAAAGATACGAAAACTTCGTAACTCTTGTCGGTTGCGGCTCATCGTATGGCAGTTTGCTGTGTAGTTAATGCCAGCTGCCTAGCGAAGGGCAACAAATGACTGAGTTGCTCTACGGGACTTCACATCGACTTCGAACGCTGGAGAAATAAGGAAAAGAAGAGAGTACACCAACAATATACTTAAGTACTAACAAAATTAATTTAAAAAATATGATAATGTACCATAGATTATCTAGGAATAGAATACTTATTGTATAGATTACTTAGTCACTAATGAGGAAGGTCACGGGCGTAGCCAGGGCGGATTTATGGGGTTCAAACGGGGGAAAAGGGACCAAATGTGTTATAGACCTGTCCCTTCTGACCGCCTTTTTGGGTCACAAATTACACTAGACATCTCGCATCTTGAATTACGCAGCAACAATGTGTTTCTTGACTTCACGATGTCAGTGGACGTAATACAAATCCCAGGTAGTTCCGATTAAAACTTTTCGGACCCCAAATCTATTTGGAACGCGGTCAGAATAAAGTATGCTTTACCATTCAGGCTCTTTCGGCGTGAAAAAGAATAGTTCGATCAAGTCTTTCATCACTTCCGGTATTAACCCTGTTTATCACACAAACATCTCTAAATATACACTTACTGTACGTTATAAAGAAGTCTATCCCGTTCCTTGTATCTTGTCGGGGTTTCGCCAAGTCTATTTTCTGTGGAGCTTTTTATTAAAGTAAGAATTCATTAAGAAGAGCTTCTGCGACTCGAAACAGTTAATGAGCTCTGTGCATCACGCCATAAAGATCGATTTCGCCGCATAGTCGTAGTCCCACTTTGGTGTTAAAGTATAACCCCATTACAACATTTTAGAGAGCGTTGGTAGTACCGTATAATGCTGTCGCTATGTCCTCATGCACGGCATCAACTGCCTCCTCAGTGCTTTCCTTGCAGATTCATAACCACGATGGCTAGGCGGGTTGGTAAACGTTTGTCTGGAATTTTCCTTTCCATCGCCATGACCTAGTCTATTAGTCAGCAGGTGCATTACTCGACGGTGAAGCGGGTTTGGATCCCTAAGATGTAGGTAGGGCCCTATCGCATCTAAAATCTGCGTTAAAATACTTAAATTATTGTGCTATCTATCCCAAAATTTACGCATTATTACAAATTTTGGAAATAACTAAAACCTGGCTACGCCCGTGAGGAAGGTTCTCTCTAGTTCTAGGTCTAGTTAACTCATACTGTTAACTAGAGCATTTAAGTGTAATTTCTATACACGATGGATTTTTGAGGAGGGTCAGTATGAGCAGGCTCATTAACCGCTATAGACGTTCTTAGAAGTTTTGCTAACGGTAACTTCATTTCAAAATCGGTGAAATCAATACAAAATTTCTTAAAAAAATATCAATCAGTGTTCTAGTAACCTTTTTGCTGTAACTAGGTGGGGATAATGGTTAAGGTACTTGTTCTACAAAAATCCAAACTGGATATCAGTAGGTACTTTTTTTTTTTTTTTTTATTTGTTTGTTAGAGGTTTGTGGGAAATACAATCTGAGATAAGTCGGGCTAATGGACGCTCTCGGACTTTTCTCAAGCGGTGGTGGTGCCAGAGGTATATGTGGTAGGAGTTAGGTGTAATACGAGTGGGGTAGGGGTTATTAGGAAGAGTGTAGGGGCCGTAAGGTGTGTGGCATGAGAGTGTGTGTGATTGTATTATGTTGTTACTATTTACAGTCTAGGTTACATTATACATTGGCAAAAAGTAGGAAAATAGAGCCTGGTTTTGTCTCTTTTTTCGTATTGTATTGCAGACTTACTTGCTAACATTTTACAATCTTACTTACTATAATTTTTTTTTTACAAATAGTACTCTAATAAAACTAGAAAGGACACAAAGAACCATACTCAAGGTCGCATACGCGCGACCTATATCCCACAGCACAGTTATATAAGGAGTGTAAGGTGTTAACTGTACGTCAGCTATTCCTCTTGAACACGGTACTGAATCAACATGCGTTATTGACATCATATATGAACACTCATTGCTGTATGAAAGGAGGAGATTCAATTCATTGGAGGTTCCAAGTGAGTTACAAAAAGAAGTTCTCAAATCGGTTATTTTGTCATTTAGGTAGATTTCTTTACAACAAATTTCATAATATACTAGATATATATATTACCCAAAAACAGTTGTAAAAAGAACATTACGACTTAGCTCTTGGATTTGAACTATGATGATACCTAAAATCTACATGATAGATAGATATATCAAGAGATAGATCTTAATTATAGCGTCATCATATAAAAGAAACAAGCATACACATAACACAAATACACACGTATACGTTCATTAGACATAAATACAAACAAACACAAACTAGATAAGCAGACCAAAGACCCCAAAGACTACTAAAATTGTTATTCATTTTTATTTTTAGCCGTTATTTTTATTAACTGGCAAGCTTATACTGGCATTATGTAAGGAAAAGGATTTGTTTGTGGCGAACACAATGTTCAACCACAAACAAATTCATATGTATACGAGGAGATGTAAGTCAAAGAGAAGCATGATAGATCTATTCCTAATGGATAGTCGGCTCCGTAAACAGGTGATGGACACAAGGGTTTATCGAGGCGCTGAACTAGGATCAGACTACTACCTAGTAATAACTAGGATAAGGGGTCTGTTCGCGGGTTGGCGTCATCGCACCGAGTGTCCTGAACCTGAGCCGACTCATAGCGTCAAAAGCTGGAAGCTGCAGGATGCATCCATTAGGGATAAATATAAAGAAAGGGTAGCCGAAAAGCTTAGCCACGTCAATGTTAGTAGTGAGAATGTGGAAAGTGTATGGCAGAACCTTAGGGATAGTATGGTAAATGCCGCTGTAGAAGTGTGTGGAGAAACGAGAAGAGGCAGTAGTAATAAGCGTGACGCATGGTGGAATGAGGAAGTGAAAGAAGCAGTTCGAATGAAGAAGAAAGCATGGTTAGACTACTTAGCCTCGCGGAATGATTTTAATATGAAAGAGAGATACAAGCTGCAAAAAGTTAACACGAAGGCACTGATAGAAGAAGCTCGTGAAAGGTGCAGATTGAAAGCGGATGAAAGGTTGTCGTCCAATTTCCGGGATAATGCCAGGCTCTTCTGGAAAGAGGTAGGCAAGACCCGGAGTTGTTCGGCAATCTGCAGTATGAATAAAGTGCTTAGTGTTAACAATGACGTCCTAACAGACCAAACTGACGTCCTGCAGAGATGGAGTGAATAATATGGAAAGATGTATGCAAGAAAAGACAGAGATGCCACATCGGGAAGTGGAGCTCACTTCGATGCTCCGGATCCCGATGTCATTGAAGTCATTAGTATGAAAGAAATTGAACAAGCGATAAGAAGTATGAAATGTGGTAAGGCTGAGGGAAAATACAGAGTTACTGCTGACCTGCGACCCACCGTACTTGATCATCTATCAAGTACGGTGGGTCGCGTGTCTGGGACACTCTATGTCTGTTATGCAACTTGTGCTGGCGGACGGGTGAGGTCCCAGATGACTGGCGAATAGCAGTTGTAGTACCTATCTACAAAGGAAAAGGCTCGCGCTTAAACTGCTTCAGCTACAGGGCGATATGCTTGGTCAGCTTAGCTAGTAAGATGTATGCAAATATTATAACGGCAAGAATGCAAGAAAAGTCTGAAAGGTATTTATGGGAGGCTCAATGCGGATTCCGACGTGGAAGAGGTTGCATGGATCAAGTGTTTTCTCTCCGCAGGATCGCGGAGAAGTTTCTGGCTATTAGCCAGAGGGTTTTCTGCGCTTTTGTGGATCTGGAGAAAGCATTTGATAACGTTGTGAGGGAAACTCTGTGGGATTTGCTGCCCGGATATGATGTGGACGGCTCGCTGCTGCGGGCAATACAGTCGCTTTATAAGGACTGTAAGGCTTGCGTGCGAGTAGGGGGGGATGTGTCACCTCTTTTTGATGTCTGTACAGGCGTCAAACAGGGTTGTGTCATGGCCGCCTGGCTGTTCATAGTGTATCTGGACAGTTGCCTGCAGAAGTTGAAAGATTGTGATATGGGTGTGAATTTGGGTGACTTTTCAGTAAACTGTCTGCTGTACGCTGATGATGTGGTGCTCATGGCCTCATCAGAAGCCGACCTTCAGGCATTAGTCACTAATATGAAAGAGGAGTGTGAAAGTAAGGGTCTTCATAACGCAGTGCTAGTGCCAACTTTGCTTTACGGTAGCGAAACCTGGGTATGTCAGCAGATGCATGAAAGTAAATTGAATGCTGTGGAGATGCGATCACTTCGAAAATTGTGCGGCGTTACCTTGGCTGACCGAATACGTAACGAAGTGATACGCAATTTAGCAGGTTTGAATGAAAGTGTCAGCGTTAAGCTGGAAAAGGGCGTGCTCCGTTGGTTTGGAAACGTCCAACGAATGATGTTTATTTCGATTACTATTCAACATGTCAAAAAATTGAGGACTCTCTTTTACAAAAATAGCTTTTTCTAAAATATATAGGCTTGGTAAGGTCAGTAATTTTAAGGCCTTATAATGGGGTTTACAGCTCTCTGTTCTTTTTATTCTCATCATCGCCCTTACGCACTGCTTTTGTGCTCTAAAGGCAATTTCCCAATCGGTAGATTTCCCCAAAATATCACGCCATATCTTAGGGTCGATTCCACATATGCATAATAAGCTAATAAAAGTGTGGAAGTATTAACTGTCCTAGAGAGAGTGTATAAAACAAAGGCACTTTTATTTAATTGTTTACAGACATAGTCCATGTGCGTCTTCCAATTCAATGTACAATCTATTTGCAGCCCTAGAAATTTTGCATTTTCTACCTCATTTATCTTAGTGCTGTCAAATATCTGACTCGATTCCTAAACACCATAATGTTGATGAATGTTATTTAGGTTAATTACAAGGTTATTGGTCTTTAGCCAGTCTACTATATCAACTAAAGTGTTGTTAATAGTACTTCTTAGAGCAGTTTGATTACGATTTGAAAATACTACAGTACTATCGTCAGCAAAGAGAAACATTGGAGCAGTCACAGCTTTAGGAAAATCATTTATATAGATGAGGAATAACAATGGACCCAAAACACTTTCCTGCGGTACACCAAATTTAACTTCTCTATAGTCCGATGTATATATGAATTCCCTTTTCTGCATTTGACATATTCTATTGACAGATGTTGCTTGTTTTCTATCGGTAAGATATGACATAACTAAATTTAATACATTGCCGCGAATAGAGTTTATTTTTAACAGAATAGAGTTTATTTACATATATAGAGTTTATTTTTAAGAATTTTATGATCAACACAGTCAAATGCCTTAGTAAGGTCCATAAATAAATAAGGCACAGGCTGGTATGTTTCTATCAAGACTTTTCATTATTTCTGCTAGAAATTTAAATATAGCTTGATTTATTGTTTTTGATTTTCGGAAGCCAGTTTGCGCTTCTGTAATTATATTATGAATTTCTAAGTAATTATTTAAGTTCTCGTATATATTTTTTTCCATTACTTTAGATAAGACAGGAATAAGGGCTATAGGTCTGTAACAAGTCATATTTTCACGGTCAAGTTTCTTAAAAATCGGTCTTATAATAGAAGTTTTTAATTTAGAAAGAAACACCGCTTCTACAATACATAAGTTATTTGCATAATACAGGTGAAATTACCTCACTTACATATTTCAATACGCGTGCACAGATCTCATCATATCCAGTACTAGCCGTATTTTTTAATGTCTGAATTATTCTGTTGATTTCATGTGGTGTTGTTGGCTTCATAAATATAGAATTGTAGTTTGAGCACGATTTTAATTTCGATTTACTATTAAATTTCACATCATTTTTTAAATTTACGTTGCTATATGATGTCAAATTTTCATTTAATGTCAGATTGTTATTGAATAAGTAATTGCTATTTAATGTCATATTACCATTCAAAATTAAATTATTTTCCAATGTCAAATTACTATTCAATGTCAAAGATTTTTTCTTCTATCTTATCCAATTCACTTTTTGATTTTCTGAATTTCCAAAGTAAATACCTCTTACGTTTTGTGCATAATTTTATCCCTTTACTGATCCACTTCTGACTGAATTTGATACCTTTTGTATGTTTTGCAATAGGAAAACACAACACCCTATATAAAAGGCAAAATATCTCATGAAAATCAGAAAATGCAGTTTCAGGATCACAGTTATCAAATTTCTCATTGAAACTAAGACAGCCGAGGTAGTTCCTAAATTTATTAAGGTTTGCTTTGCTATGTAATCTCTTTTCTACACTCCATTGTTTAATGTGACAGATTGTTTTTATTAGACAGGTCAGCAACTGTGCTGAATGGTCTGACAGAGCAAAATCCATTATGTCTGTTTTACTACCATGAATATTATAGATCATATGATCAAGACAGGTACCGCTTGATATACGTGTTGGAGTTTTAGAGGTCAATTTAAGATTGTATTCTGTAAGTAGATTTATAAACAGCGTCGATTCTTTGGTCCTTATAACTAACTAACTATCTTCACGCTGTATCCCTGACGGGGTAGTCAGATTGATTGGTCCTTATCAAAGTATTAATATTGAAATCACCACATATTATTATTTTTTAGATTTAAAACAAAAATGTTGTAGGAAGTTACTAAAATTGCAGAAGAACGAATCTATCTCATGTGGTTTATTGTGAGGCGGTCGGTAAACACATATGATTATAATGTTACTTTCAGTTAGTTCTACTGCACAACACTCAAGTATATTAAGCAATTGAAATTGTTAAATCTCCTCTATGGCCCTAGATTTATGGCGCAGATGCACAAATATACAGGACCCACCATGTCTATTATTTCTGCAATATGTACTAATAAGTGAGAAAGAGGGTAAATGAATTGAATCACGTTGTAACATATTATGTTCAGTGATGCAAATAATATCTATGTCTATATTTTTATCTAGCAGTTCACTTAAGTTTACAAGAAACTTATCCAATTTACTAGAAAGGCCATCAATATTTTGATGTAAAACATAAAAGAATTTAGTAACGAAAAAAATATTGTTTACATTTGTTGGTGTTTTTACATCTCTTACATTTTCCCCTCTTACTTCCGATAGTGATATGAATGCCTGATTGGATTCTGTGGCATGATCAGTTTGAGTTCCTTTTTCTAATTTTGTAATAATTTTCTTACCTAGTTGCAATGAATAAATAATCAGTTAATTGAGGTTGGTTATATAAATACAGGATATCTTTATGCAAAATTTGACAAGCATGAGTGGCATAGCGTTTACGATATGGTAATTGTATGGAAAACCCCATATCAACGTATAAAACATTTCTAAATTTTGAGCACAATAGTCTGAGGGCCGTATTTTAGAGCGTTACTCAATGCTCAAGAAACGCTTGAGGCTAGTTTTGCCTTATAAATACTACTCTCAAGTGTTTTCGACAGGAACAGAAACTAAACTATGAACTTAGGTAAGTTCATAGTTTAGTTTCTGTTCCCTTAAGTGTCTATTAAATGGAATCTTACAAAATAATACATTTGTATGCCTTGTAGTACATAAAAAGTTACTAATACATATATTAAAGATTGATGGGGATCTGTCATTCGTGCCACCAAGAACAATAAGATAGTCATTGCTATTCAACGAATTAATTGTTGTGCGTTCGAAAGTTAAGACAACAGCAGGTAACCTGAAACCGTTTCCCAATCAACAGCTCTAGCGTAGTTCGAATATGGCGTCCTTGATCATCGGCTATCACGATAATTTTGTTTAATTGTTTCTCATTTGACTCTGTCTGAAGCAGGTTTTTTACATTGCAAGTTCAAGATCTGTTGGCTGTTGGGAGTGATGACATGAAGAGTTTGTAGACTTTTGCAAGTCAGTAAGTGTGTCCAGAACTGTGTCAGTGTTTTCCTGCCGTTACATTTAATCGTAGATTTTTCCAAAGAGGTCACCAGCGAAAATTTTCATCTTTATTTTTATTTGCAAAGACCGCTAGTGAATCCCTTGTTGGCAGTAAACATAGTTGTACTGTACCACACAGTGAACTTTACGTTTTATTGCTTTGGCTGTTCTAGGCGTTATATTGTTGCTTATCGGTAAGGGCAGGCTAACAGTTTTGAATGTTTCTACTACCTTTAAACTTTTTGCCAAATCTATTTTTAGTCTGTAGTTCTCGCTATAGAGGTTTTCAATCTCCTGGTGGGCACTGGCCAGCTGATTGCTGATTGGCATTTGAAATACGGTCAAAGAATAAATTTCAAAAAGAAGTAGATCGTTTACGAGGTTCCGAACCCCCGGCTTATGTAGTCATGGAAACTTACTTGTGCCTCGTGACCAACTTATCATTAGACATCTATTGTGAATTTGTGGATCATAAATAAAAATAAAATAAAAATAAAAATATCTTTATTTTGCATAGACCATTTTAACGGCGCTTACAAAATGTCATACACTATTTAAAATATTTAAAGCGACCACCGGTTCGGAACGCGGCCCACCTGAGAAGAACCGGCAAGAAACTTAGGAAGGCTTTTTTTTTGATGGCCTATTTACAATTTAATATTATTTCACTTTGCCAGCAGATCATTTCCAGTCGTCCCTGTCCTGCAAATAGTCTGTAACGGAGTAAAAACCTTTTTCACAAAGCTTGTTTTTAATAAACTTTACAGTTACCCTGGAAAGAATCGCCAATCTTATGTAGTCGACTGTGGTGGACTGAAAGATTATTTTTATTTCTAGTGTTTATATTATGTTTATCACAGAGTTTAGAAAACTGTGATAGATTTTTCTGGACATACATAAGATTGGCAAAAATGTATTGTGATGGTACGGTTAGAATATTTACTTCTTTGAATTTTTCTCGGAGACAAACTCTGGGGCCCAAATTATAAATAGCGCGTACAGCCCGCTTTTGTAGAACAAAAATAATATTTAAATCTGCAGCACTCCCCCAAAGGAGAATACCGTAAGACATAATACTATGAAAATAGCTGAAGTAAACCATTCTAGCCGTATCCACATCTGTTAGAGTCCTGATCTTTTTTACAGCGTATGCAGCCGAACTTAATCTAGAGGCTGTCTTTTCTATGTGTGGGCCCCACTGCAAATTGGCATCAATAGTTATACCTAGGAACACAGTTGACTCTACAAACTCTAACACTTGTCCATTCAGTTGAACATTGGCCGCAACTTGTTTTACATTTGGTAGAGTAAATTTTATACATTTAGTTTTATTTTCATTAAGGCAAAGATTATTTGAGCTGAACCAATGAACTACTCTTGCAATTGCATTGTTTACATCGTCATAGTTATCTAATTGTCTTTTAATTTTAAAAATTAATGAGGTGTCATCTGCAAACAAAACAATCCTATTCCTGTCCCCTACATAAAATGGTAAATCATTAATATAAATGAGGAACAAGAATGGCCCAAGTATCGAGCCTTGCGGCACACCCATTGTAACCATGGATCCTACAGAACGTGTACCATTAATATCGACCCTCTGTATTCTATTATTCAAATATGAAGACATAAGGTCGAGAGCTTTGCCTCTTATTCCATAGTGGTGTAATTTTTTGCACAGCGTTTCATGTTGAACGCAATCAAAAGCCTTTGATAGATCGCAAAATATATCTAATGCATCGTGCTTGTCTTCCCAAGCTTCATGAATACATTTTAATAACTCAACACCAGCATCGGAAGTTGAGCGCCCTTTCGTAAACCCAAATTGATTCGCATGGAGTATTTTATGACTATTAAAATGGGATAGCATTTGATTCAAGATTATTTTTTCAAATACTTTGCTCAAAGTTGGCAGCACTGACACTGGTCGGAAATTAGACGGCTCTGTAGCGCTGCCAGCCTTGAACAAGGGAACGACTTTGCTGTGTTTCATTAAATCAGGAAATGTACCACTAGAAACACAGTCATTAAACACAGTTGCTAGATGGGGCGCAATTACCTCAATTTTACATGATGCAGTTTTGATCGATAATCCCCAAATGTCCGCGGTTTTCTTAATTTCGATACATTTAAATGTTTTTACAATGTCCTGAGCACAAATATCTGTGAATACAAATGCATCCCTGCAACAAAGAACAGATTCTTCTAATAAAAGTTCAGCGGAACTGGAAGATGCTTGGAGAGATTTTGTTGTCAATATAGGTACATTTTTGAAAAAGTGTTCAAACTCCGTAGCCACTTCCAGGTCCCCTGTAACATGGCAACCATTTACTTTTAAGTGGAAATCCCTTTCAGTCACTAAAGATCTACCGCATTCAGAGTTATTTTATTTACAGAATTAGAAATTTTATTTTTAATGAAGTTTGACTTAGCAAGATGACACGTTTGTTTAAATATCTTTGAATAATTTTTAACATATTCCTGAAAGGTTTGCCTAAAATTATATGATTTTTCTGAATATAATTCAAATAATTTATTTCTACTTTTAAAGATACCTGGTGTTGCCCAGTCACTGAAAACAGGACGACCACCAATCTGTAGAGTTTTTGAGGTAAAAACTTTGCCAAACTCATCATTAATCAATGATGAGTATCATTGATTAATGTATGTATTGAGTAAGTGTGTACATATTGACTTTAAATTCATTTCATAATTTGCGTTCGATAGATGTCGCTGTTTGCATTACACATTTTCTGTCAATCTTGTAGGTGGGTAGTGGGTACTAGTTTTAAATAAAAAACCGAACTTGTTTTACACAGGCTTATTCAATTTCATATATTGTTTAAGATCTTGAAGTTAAATGTTTAATATTTTGCACTGCACTCGTTACGATTTATAACTCAACTTTAGACATTTTTTATCACAAAATAAAAGTTCTTAGTTATTATATTTGTCAATCTTTGATGCAGATTAATTTTCTCAAGTTTTAAGTTTAATGTATTGTTTTTTATTGTCACAATCGTTGTCACAGTACATTCAGTAGTTTATTATCACTTTTATGTACAAAACACTTTCCACATATCAATTTAACTATTTTTAAAACTAAATACTATCAGAGCACTAACGAAAGCAATGTTTACTAATCAGCGCCACCTAGCGAGTAGTAGATTGATTAAATTATGATTTCTTAGCATGTTACATTTTTTTTAACTTCTTTTTTCTTGTCACAACATACTATGATTGAGTGGACTATTATAATGTTGAATGTTCGAGAGTTGGTATTCTGAAACACAAGCATCGAAAGTGCCAGTCTCCCCAGAATACAAATAATCCTAAAATATAATCTTAAAGATAATATTATTTGTGGATTGTGATGAGAAAATAAAGTAATAATAATTATTATTACTATTTCCACAATCCTCAACACGGATGTAGTGCTGACTCAAATCGACTAAACCACAGTCTTTACCATGACGTCTAGCGACGGGCGCCTCCGAAGTAAATCCCGAGGTACACAACAAATGTTTTGGCTACCTCCAAGGATTCTTGAATAACTGGGTAACAAATAACTATCATGTATACATAGGCCTCTTCAAAGCTTTCAGCACATCTCTATTTTGGCCATCGTATACCACGCTGGCTGGTCGCGTATACGCTGGTATAGGGGTTTATTTCGCGTTTTAATTGTCTACGGAATGGATAGGTTTGAGAAAGTGTTATCCATAATGGATTTTTATGGATTTTAGTGAATAGACGGTTGACATCCAATAACTATATGGGCAGTAGATCTACTCTTAGGTACCTAAATACTTAACAATATTCATTAAACTAGAGGTCATCTATTTTTAAAATTTTAACTAATGTATTATAAATAATAAAAATATTTTATGCACTTGTTTACCATGTTTTTTTTTTCGTGTGCAAATCCCCTCGGATTTCATGCCGGACTCGAACCGACTAAAACCACACGTCCCTACCTGTCCGTCTATCCGTAACTCCTCGGAAGGATGTCCCAGGGTTTCCGACAGACTTTGGCTACTACCGCGGCCTCGCCTACGAGTTCGGGTTCTATCCCGCTTCTTGGGGGTTGGATCGGTAGTTATCCCGCTTCTTTAGGGGTTGTTTCGGGTGCCGCTTCTGGAGTTTGAGGCGTGCGTGAGATTATCTCTCGACACCTTCGTCTTGGGCCTGCTTCTGTAAGGACGGCGAGCAGCCCACCCACCGTCCTCAGGCCCCTGGTCATGGAGGCCGATAGTCTTCAGAGGCGAAGACAAGTCTGCGGAGTTGTCGCCACAAACTGCGGAACTCGGGTGGGAGAGTTCCCGCTCCCTTTCCGCCGCCTCTTTCGCGAGCATGACCCTCACAGAAAGACTCGGCGGCGTCCCAATTGCTCCCGCTGGAGACCATGGCTCGTACCATGGTCTCCAACGAGAGAATGTCCACGTCCATACTTGCCACAAGGAGTTGGCGCCGCTGCGCCCACGCTGAGCAATCCACCAATGTGTACAGCGCAGTGTCCTCGCTGCGTTTTGTTTACCATGTACCTAAACTTTAGCTGTGTTGAATTTCACGTTAACCATTCGTGCGAATGGATCTGTAATCTTCTTAAAAAGTGGTGCAAAGTTTTCACATTACTTATTACTATAATATTAAACTAAATATTTAAGTATACTCAACAAAAATTTATTAAAAACATACCTACATCCGTTAGTTGTGATAAAGCCCATGCGCGCGTAGAATCGTACAAAGTTTGGGACTTGCCAACGATTACGGTTACGATAAGCGTGCTGCAGTGAGCGAGGATATTTGTTCGATATTAACGAATGAGTGAGGAACGATTGGCGAAGAATATATATTGTGCGAAAGTAGAGGGTATAAGGAGTCAGGGTAGGCCGAGACTTACATATGATGACCACGTGAGCAGATTGCTCAAAAACGGGAAAGTCAAAAGTACCTACTCGGATACCCTGACGGGCGTGTATGAAGCGCTTGATGAATCTTGAAGAAGCGAAAGAAGTATGCATGGATCGCAAAGCCTGGCGATCTGTCCTCTCTGACTACCCCGTCAGAGATACAGCGTGAAGATAGTTAAGTTTTTTTTTTATGAAAAGATATACCACAAAATAAGTAGTTATACTGCTTTAGTCTAATAAAATTTCATACATATACCACAACTCTTTGTAACAGAAATGATAATTTAGCAAGAAAAAAAACCGCGGGCCGTATAGTTACCGTCAAATTGTAGGCGAAAATCGCAAATGCGGCACCGTAAGTTGCCTACCATTCGCCTGTAGAGTAAAGGGTGACACGCTTGGTAGTATGAAATCCATACTAATATTATAAAGCTGAAGAGTTTGTTTGTTTGGTTGAACGCGCTAATCTCAGGAACTACTGGTCTGATTTGAAAAATCGAGGGAGGCTATACGTATACGCTATATATCATTACGCTACTACCCTAGGGAGCGGAGCGGCAGTCATATAATGTCGACAAATCGGGCAAATTTTAATGCATTATTGTAGAATTCATAAGCGACGGGACTAAATAGGTGCGACGGGAGTTCGAAGTTTGTCATGGGTGAAGCCGAGGGAAGTCGTCTGGTATAAAATATAGAGTAATGCGTCTCTAATACAGCGAGTGACATTGATTCCTTTTGTTATTTAACTGGTAACATACGTCCCAAGATCGGTACTACACTATAAAATATAACTAAGGATTTCTTCTATAAAGGACTACGCCATCGTTTTCAATGCCAATTAACTGGTTTTAAAAATAAAACAAGTTTAAAAATCGTAAATTATTATTGGCTATTATTGGTGTGGAAGAGCAATAACATGGGTGATGACGTCCTTGTAACTAGCCATTGAACTTGGCTGGCTACGAGACTCGAGACAAGTTTAAAGCCTTCATTCACTAATTTACATTATGTTTTTATTGTAAATGCCCTAATATTTTATATGAGAGCGCTAAATTTAAAAAAAGAATGTTTATTTTGTTTATGTTTGGGGCCAATAAAGTGACTTATTATATAATCGCACCGGAAATATTTGTTGTTTTTGTTAACCTATAGCTATTTGACTGGCTGAGGCCAAAGACATTAATACCAATATTTAAATAAGCTATAATAAAAGGAATTCTGTACCAAAATTACTTGTCACCATATATGTTGTTTTCTATCTAGTCACAAACAAATCAGTAACGGGCTGACCCACCGGGATCAAAATATGTTTAATCACTATTAATGGTTCTATGAGGAAGCGATACTAGGTTTTATAAATCTTACTTTTTGGTTCCATTAGCCAATGGGACAACGGTTTAATAACTTTTTCCGTCGTCCCATATGGACCGAATATGGACCCCTTACTTCCCCATAAGAGATTTTATGGGGAAATACTTGCTGCTACATGAAGAGGAATATGCATCTCCATTCCTTGTTTAGACATTCAGAATGTCACGGTTGGTAAAGATAGACGATGATTTAATTATTTCATTAGAGTAACACGAATTTTACCATCGGAGTTCCTACTTCCATTCTTAATTCTTTATTGCTAGGACAGCACTCAACGATATTGCATGCATCATTGGCAATATCGTAAGTAATCAGTTTTTTTTAATCTAGGTGGCAGACTAGCATGGAAAATGGTCACTGTAGTCTATGAACGTTGGCAATACCAGAGGTGCGGCACTCGCGCTGCCGACCCTGTAAACTAAGGTCCGTATTCCAGAACGTTTCTCAATACTCAATCAACGCTTGAGGCTAGTTTTTGCTTTATAAAATCTACTCTCAAGTGTCGATTGAGTATTGAGAAACGTTCTGGACTAAGGCCCTAAGACTCCTTTTGAAGAACCCTATACTGTAGACGTTCGGGAAACCCCATGCATTGAGTTTATTGCACAATCTAAACGGACGCAAAAATAAAGCTCCTATCGGACCTGACTGTATGCTATCAGTAGCAGCTATGTTGGTTAATGACTTGTATGAAGATGATATTTTGCTGACCAACTCACATGTGGATTTTTCTATGATTTTTTATGGGTATGAGAAGTACTAGATGCTTTAGCCTTTTCTAGAAGCTGCATGTCGTGGCAAAAATCTTCTAAGGTTTTGCTGGAATGATCACGTTTACTTAGCCATCTCAACCCCCCTTAGCCAAATCCATACAAACCATCAGTGTTAGAAAATCAACTCGCTGTCATAGGGTTCTTTATTATTTTAAATATTTAAAATGTTATTGTTTTTACCTATTTCATAACTTCATCGCTTAAATAATTCAAAAATAGATATTACGCATCTGATGTCAGAACTGAAGGTGGAAGACAGTCGCTGTTTCGCCTGCACGACCTTCTTCTCCTACGAGTAACTGAAGGCCTTGGGCTGCATCTATCCGTAGGCATGGTACAGAAGGGAAAATAATTACACTTGTATGCAAAGATCATCCATAGAAAAATTAAAACAACAGCATATTTGGACCATTTCCAAAAACTTCCTTTGAATATTCTTGAGCTTTTCTTTTGTAAAGGTTGAGGTTGAATTGATTTCGCTGCAGGCAGGTGAGTAGGTGACTTTTTAGCTTGGGTCTGCACGGGTGGTGAAGGAGCCTCGGGCTGTTTGTTTCCCGGAATAATCTGTTGTATTACGGCTTTAGGACATTTGCATATCAACTTCGAAAGTCTACTTCTTTGTTTCTGGAGAGGTTTAGATTTGGATGCTTCCGTAAAGAATAAAAATCTTCGTGACATGTTCAGGAACTCTTATTATATTACGAAAGGTTTGGAGGCATGTTTTATTTTTGATTTATTATTCATATTGATTAAAGGGAAACCGGTCTATTAACTTTAAAATTTGACATATTATGACTTTAACATGACAATGAGAAGTGACAGAATCAAGACAGAATGAACAAAGAGCCAAATACCAATTTTTTATTCCTAATAAGTAAGTAACTGGAAAACCCCCTTTTTTAACTTGTGGAAATCCTTGTGGAAATGGTGTCGGATGTTGTATTCGAACGGACAAAACCACACGGTCTCTACCTATCTGTCTATTGCTGGAAAACCAGGGGACGTAATATAAGATTACCTTATGTGTTGCTGTGGCATCATAGCTTACCAAATTTGATCGAAAGCCGATGTGATCAGCTCACTTCCTAGGTGATGAAGAGGATCTCACTAAAATCCACATGTCCGATTGATCTGAAATATGCTATACTGTTATTTTGATGGTATTTCAACGATATGGTAACATGGAACTTACCGCTTCATCTAGTAGTCTGCAGAACACCCATCTTCTCAGAAAATGACAGTATTCTACCATGTCTGGGCTTATTAAAGCGGTCTCAATGATTACCTAGTTGTTCTAGGTGTTGAATTTTCAAATTAATTTCTCTTCATCTTAAGTTCTATCTTTAGATCATTTGGGACTCGGAGATCTTGGTGGGGCCCCTTCACAAACATATAACCCAACGTTTGCAAAAAATAGCGTAGCCTATTACACACATGACAGGTAGCACAATCCAGGGCCGCATTCAGTTATCATTTAATAAGTAACAATGGTGATTGATTAATATCGAAACTTTTTGACACATTATGATATTGTAATCATCATCAGTCATATATTTATTACTCTTGTATAACTGTGGGCCCCTTACACCTATTTTTTTTTATATTATTAATGAATTTATACCTAATAAATCATTGAAGTCGTTGCTATAGTCAAGGATTTGTAGATTTTTGTACGTTACTTTTATTTGTACGTTAATTATATTTGGTATGTAATTTTTTCCATAAGCAAAAACAGGACAATCCTGTTTCATATTTTATCACTGTCTAAGTTTACACACGTTTTTACTGTTTAAGACGTAGTTTCTATTGTTCATCTTATTAACAAAATTATACTTACATTTTTTAATTTAGGTAATTTACCTATTTATGATATTAATATTCATATTTTGAGTAGATTTCTTTGAATAACAATTAAAACGGAGCTCCGTATGCTAGTTTAAAAGATTTATTTACCTTTGGTTAAACAGAATAATATATTTTGTTACTATCCTCTCTGACTACTCCGTCAGGGATACAGCGTGAAGTTAATTATTTCGTTTTATTTGTAATATTATATTATTTGCGGTTTTAGTAAGCCGTCTTTATTTTCTTTAATACCAAAAGTTCAAAAATATGATAAGCTGGAATCGTCTGTGGGGCAGAAGCTCATCTATAAGCTGGCGGGCTCCAAGGTCAAAGCGGCACAGGATATATCCAAGTGCCGCTGTGTAAAAGAACCTGAGGGCAACTTGTTAAGCGAAGACCCGCGGTAAAGGAGAGATGGCGCTCGTATTTCCACGAGCTGCTTCATAAACAGCACAAAGAGTTGCAGCCTCCGGACCTCCGTCCAAATCAGGGACTAGTGCCACCGGTAACGCCTGGAGAAGTCCTGACTGCGCTTCGCCGCATGAAGAATCGGAAAGCTGTCGGATCCGATGGAGTCCCCATCGAAGCCTGGAAGGCGATGGGTCCTCGTGGTGTGGGCATCTTAGTAAACCTTTTTAACCACATACTCCTCAGCGGGCATCCCAAACCAGTGGAGACTGAGATCTGTTCACAAGTGTAGTGACATCGATTGCGATGTCAAGTCTCGCATTGCTGCCGCTTGGGCCAAAGCCGCTTGGGCGGGAGATGATCGGTGTCATTTGTGACCCTAAAATGCCGATCCGGTTCAAGGGATAGGTCTACAAAACCATCATTAGAGCTGTCCTTTTACATGGCAGTGAGACGTGGCCAATATTGGAGCGACACAAGCAGGAGCTGCGTGTTACGGAAATGAAGATGCTGCGGTGGATGTGTGGAGTCACGCGGATGGGACGCGTGAGGAACTCTCGCATCCGCGGCAGCCTTCACGTCCGTGACATTGCAGACAAGTTGCAAAAGTGTCGCCTTCGTTGGTATGGTCACGTCTTGCGCCAACCGCCGTGCTACGTAGGAAACAAATGTCTGGCCATGTCAGCCCCGCCGGGTCCCGGTAAGAGGGGAAGACCCAAGAAGTGCTGGCTTGACGTCGTAAGGAATGACATGCGTGCCAATGGTCTCACTACAGGGGATGCCGACGACCGTGCGAAGTGGAGGAGAAAATGTAGGAAAGCGGACCTCAGGCGTCCCGAGACGCAACTGGGACAGGCGCTCGGATGATGATGATGACCTATAATCGTTATGGTTTTTGGTCAACCGCAACAACAAGGTACCTAAATTTAAATTATGATTGACCCGACACTACTTTGTATTATTCACAGAGCATAGAACTTTGCTGGCTCCATTTCGCTCGCGCCTATATAGAGACAAAGTGCCAAGTTACTTCAAACTAGGCAAAATTCGCATACGCGAGCTGTCAGTAAATGTTACCTACCATTCATCTGCAGTAATTAAAGTAATCGTATGAGAAAAGGGTGACGTCACGCTTGGTTGTATAAAATATTAGTTGACGCCCGTGGCTCCGCACGATGAAGTTGTTGAACGCTGAAATTGAACGTGATGAAGTTTTCCCTTTCCCGTTTACCATAGCAACTTGTTCCCGGGATAAAAAGTAGCCTATGTATTATTCTGATGTGTAAGCTATATTATGGTAAAGTTTAATAAAAATCCATTCAGCAGATTTTGCGTGAAAGAGTAACAAACATTTACTCTTACAGACTTTCGCGTTTATAATATTAGTTGGATATAGAGTTAAGAGGCGTATCAAGCAGAACGCAAGTGAGACGCGAGTGCTAGCTTAACGCGCGCGAGTGACATTAATTCCTTGTTCTGTGGTGTTATCCTTCGACCCAGTTGGGACCCAGTAGAATGTATTACAATGCCTCCTTTACTACTTACTTGGCGCCAGTGCTAAGCCAGTTGGTTCTGTGGCGTTGTACTGGATCGCATCCAAACGGAAAAGAACGCAAACAAATTAAATTCACAAGTTAAAATAATCTATTAAGATAAAAATGAATTGACGTTTACGCTAGTGGGCTAGATAGAACCCAGTTATCTAATATAAATTTGTGCTATAGAATCTAGACAACTGATAAACGTACCTACTCATATCTAAATACATACTATATTATAAATAGGAAACTAGGCCGAACTTCGAAACAAATATTTACGGATCATATAAATATTGGTTCCGACCCGGAATTTGAACCGGGGACCCCAACGTGGCATTCGCTTATACCTACTACCGAGGCAGTCGGATCTCTATCAATTGTTATTCTTTGGCTTAGGTATGAGTAATTTAAGAGACAAACAAAAATCAATATTCATCTGGTCTATTTTTGGCGCAAAGGTGCCAATTTCACGTAAGGTTATGTTTATTGGATAGTGTAAACTAACTGTACTGCTGAATTGAGCAAGTCTCAACGTAAGTAATTCAAGTTATGGCAAGATTTGCAAGGTTAAGATCCTCGTCTTAAAACGCGCCCTTCTCATCATTAGAACTGAAAAATGATGTTATAATAATATAATTATTACACAATTGTGCAGAATGATACTTTAGTACTTTATGTAAGAAGAATAACAATATATTCTTCTATAGAGATTGTTAAAATACTCCACGATCCTATGTAATATATTCTAATACTTAGTAGAAAGTACACAATGTAGGTACTTAGTCCATCTCTAACTTTTTTTTAAATAGGCGATTTCCTACAGTTTCATGATTTGATTCTGTTAAAGTTGAAGATTATTAAAGTTTGAAAATCTAAACACGTTAGGTAGGTAGGTATGACGTATTAGCGAGGAAATACCCCAAGAGCACGGCATCAGCAGTTAATGTTGGCTGCCTGTATAGGTACCAACTACTGCAACTACCAACAACAGCACACAGTCAAACCGGGACGCAGTTTTACCCACGCGTACCTACTTACTCATCTCCTTACCTAGAAATATGAAAGGGCCAAAAAAAATTGTTCATTAATCTAATTAAATGGACTGATGTTAATAAGTACGCGAAATAAGTACGTCGTTCGCCGTGCCATCTAAAGTTGAAAATTGATTGATACTCTCTAATACTCGTCTTCTCGATTAGTCTCTCTCGTTTTTCATAATACTGAGGTGGCAGACAATCATACCTACGGCCCACATAATGGTCGACTAACGACCCTATAAAAACCTTCAAATGTAAGAAACCTTTTGAAGAACCCCATACTATAGACGTTTGGAAAAAGCCCAATCAGGGAGCTCATTCCACAATCTCTCCAGTTCTCTTAATTTTTTTAATGCATTTAATTTATTACCAACAACATGAAAAAAAAATTTAAGCTGCCAAATAGATAGATTTTTTTACCCTTTTTTCCTTTTCGTCGGCCATATTGATTTTTATTTACGTCACCCTCATCATAACACTCTCAAAAAATATGTATCTAATGTCAAATCTCAATTTAAAATTACATACAGGTAGCCAATGAAACAGACAGATACTACAAAAGCGACAGTAGCTAAGTGGTAAAGGTGTCAGACTTGCATTTTCGCGGATTGACTTCGATTTCCGATCACTGCACCGAAAATCACCGACGTGGAGTCGTGGACCTTCTCGTAGCTTTTGCAATTTAGCTCACCTGGAGAGGTTAATGGGAATATTAGAAATTAGGTAAGGTTGCTATAATATTCTATTTTAAAACAGTACCGTGAAATTTACCCTCCCTATATACTCCCTATATACATTTGTAAAGGTATTGCAAATTCGGCCCTGAACTCCTTGTTTATTATTTTTCCTGGTTAGCCTTGGCTGTCATGTATGTTCGATGCGCAATCAATTTATAAAAAAAAAGTTTATTTTTTTCAGGCTTGGTACCTACGTGGCTTTCTTGAAGTTTATTTTAGCGCGAAATCCGTACGAAAATATTCACGGTAAACTTAATCACTAGATGTATCGTGTCTTGTCATATAAAATCGGTGAATTGACAGTGGCTAATTTGAATTTTATGGCCAACGCTTGCCAATGACCTGGGAGATGCGGGCAACGTCCTTAATAATTTTATCTAACGTAACATAGGTAATAAAAATAATTGATTTAACAAATATGAAGTCGGGTTTTTACACAGCTCAATTTAGTTAAAATTAAGTTACTATAAGCTTGTACTATGTAATCTTAATCTATATACAATTGAAATCACCCAAACAATAATATTTGATATTTATTTAATTTACCCTCGTGTTCCGGGGTGCCTACAAGTGCCCGCTCAATCGCTCTCCACCCCCTCTGTTCTCAGAGGGACGGCTCCAAGCGGGCACAAGCTAATCTCCTCTGGGAAATCGCAGGGGGCAGCACATCTGACCCCCCGAGGAGAGCCTCAACGTGCATTCCCTTAGCCAGGTCACAGTGAATAGCCCATACTTATAGCACAGGTTTATCCTATTTTAGGTACCGGCGTAACATAATGTTACATAATCGAACATGCTTGGACTTTTAAATTTATATAATTATGTAATTATTAATATAATGATTTAAATTAAAGGACAGTGACATTCACTTTCTTACACTTATGCATGTTGTTCTTTTAAGTTGTTTAAGAATAAATAAATAAATAAATTTAAAAAAAAATAGCCCTCCGGCCTATCCTGCGACCCAGTTGGGAAGAAGGCGGAACACCGCGGGGTTTAGTGGGTAGGACAGCCCCCAAAGGGCCGAGAGTCCCACACACCATCCTTGCTGCCCCTGCATTAGGAATAACGGCGCGTAAACGCATACCCCGCGACAAAAAAAACTCCGATACGACAATGAAATATTTAATTTGACTAGGTGAAAGATTTAATAGACAGGCACAGTCCCCGCCTAACTGTCTATTGGGCGTCCGGCAATAGACAGTTAGGCGGGGACTGTGTGGTTTTAGCCGGTTCGAGTCCGGCATGACATCCGACGGGATTTGCACACGATAAAAAAAAAAGAAAAAAGAAGGTGACAGATTTATATGCATTTTCGTAACTTTAACTGAAATGGGGACGTTAGTGTGGGACTTTAACTACTTGGAAAAATATTCATAGATCACAAGCAAAAGTGGATAGAGAGAGACAAAGCTAATAAAAATACAGATAACAATAGAGATAAATGATCACCTTGTGGTACATATGGTGGATTGTATAATCCGACTACGACATATGTACTGTAATATTATATTACGGCTAGCCGGCTAACCGTTATTAAAAGCAGGGCCCTTTTGAAAAAAAAACCTCTGGATCTTCTATTTCTGTGCTAGGGAATGAATTCGCCGCCATGCGTTATTCAACACTGCTAACCATAATGTAATACAGCGAGATGAGTACTTGCCAAACATAATGTTGTGTGTCCCAAAATAAATCAAATCGAAATGATTGTTGAACAAATACAGAGGGGATCTGGCCTTAATAGTCACTGTAACCTAACCTAACCTAATAACGGTTTTTATTTACCTGCATTCAATCCGGCTAATCGTTGAACCGCCGCATTGAAAAAAGGCCATGTTTTTGATAACGGCTAGCCATAATGTAATATGGCGTATTATACAATCCGACTGCGATATACACCCTAAGCGCGCTTATAGTAAGACGTATATTGATATACAGGAAGTTCCCTGCACGCTTTGTAAAAGCAACACTACAGCAGAATTTTTAATTATCTTTATGCATGTAGTTCACAAGTAACCCTTTTGTACGGCAAGATTATTGCAACCCACATTTATGTTTACTGCCAGATTCGTAAGGCAATAGGTAGAGCCTGAGAAAAAACCTGGCACTAAAACTCATAGCTACTCTTTTTTAATCGCCAAGTAATTACATTAATTTTTGTTTACATTATGATAATGAAAATCTCATTACTCCTAAAACGCAAAACTCGGTTAGAATCGTCACTCTTTTCCACCCCTCCCCAACGGAGAACGGCTAGCCTTCCCGTATCGATAATATGAAATCGTTATGAAATTAATATGTATTCGTATAAAAAGACATTTCGACATGTCGAAACGTCAATAGGTTTCGGTTACATCCTACTGGAATTAACAGAGTGAGTATATCGGAATGGAGCAATAAAAACTACTCGGTGCTTCTTCATAAAAATGAAAGAAATTTGCGCCTTTTTGTACTCATTACCAGGTCTCGGGTCATGGGAGCAACATGAGCTGCAGACCTTGGCTTAGAGAACTTAATATTAGGGTTTGTCTTCACGCTCTTTCACGACCGCTACGAGACTACGTTGCTGCGTTATTCATGCTGAGATTGTTGACCAGCGTGTCGAACACCATGTTCTTGAAACAGCTTCAGCGAAGAAGCACTCGAGTTTCGTCTCTTCTAATCGAAATCATCCTGTAGATGTAATCAAGGTCAAACCTTACCGACAATGTAATAGGTATAACTGTTATATCATATAATTATAAAACATCCGGTATCTTTATCATTATGTTTCCTCCAAAATATTCCCAGCGGATGGGAATTTCTTTCAAGTTCATTTTATTATAATAAATAAAACACAATCTAAGCTCACACAAATGCTTTTAGGTTCCGTATGTGTGGCAATTGTTTTTAATAAGTGAAAACAAAGTAAACTGTGGATGGAATATAGAAACTGGAGAAGTGGATAAATTAGAAATAATTTTGAAAAGCTATTAGTAGGTAGGTATGCTGACTATATCATAAATTTTAAGTGGAACAGCCAAAATTACTTTTAAACATAGACATATTGTCACGCAGTTATCCCCGTTGGGGTAGGTAGAAGAATACTATAAGCTCACATTTCACCATATGCATTTTTGTTCCACGTAACAAGTGGTGAGCCCATTGACGTGTTGAATGGATAGGCGCAGGTTCTGGCGACCTGCTGTTAAAATTTTTCAAGCCGCCTATAAGGCCTTCAATTGGGCTTAACGACTGCCATATTACTGGCAACCCGGACCAACGGCTTAACGTGCCTTCCGAAGCACGGAAACGATCGCAAATGTAAATGCCACAAAGTGGTCACCCATCCGAGGACCAGCCGTGTCTCGTGTCTGAATGTTGTATAATATACCTCTGCCTAAAATGTCTATTTTTATGAAAATCTAGGGTAAAGTAGACTGTTCGCGTCCACTTAGTGCACTTGATACGTTTGAGCAAGAAAATAAAAATGTTAGAGTAGTAATTTCAAATGGAAAATGTATTTCACATATTCTGTATTTAGTCTTGTTAAAGTGGACCAGTTTGCGTCCACCAACTTAGAAGAGATAAATATCTTAATCTTTAAAAAGGAAATATAGATATAGGTGTAGTATTGTTGACAGGGACTAAGCGCAAATGCGGCGAAGTCTTACAGCATTAATTATAGATCTACAAGAGCACAGTGAATCTGTGCTCTTGTCGATCTGGAGAAGGCACTTTTTGTGTGTGACTAAAATGTGGACGCAATCTTTTCTAAGGTCTCACAGTTTGCGTTTACTATGTTACCGAACACAGCTGGGCACGATACTTTGGCACGCCTATTAATGGGAGTCTATGACACGAACAGTGCTGTTTCGAATCTGATAAAGAGTAGGTATAATTGGTTTATTAGATTTAAATATGAGCTCTAAAAATACATTCATAGAATATTCCACACCCTACCACTACTCTCAAAGAAGGCTGTGCGGTTAGCTGCGTAGTGCCCTGCAGTCATTTACAGTTTGGCGCGAAAAAATATACGCACGTCTCGGTCTGTGCCGGAGCATATAATTTATTTTGTAGTGTCGTTTTGTATAAATAGGTTGTTTATCAGGTGGGTGCCGCATCTCTCCACTTTGTTTACTAAGAATCGGACGGAAGCGCCGCTGTCGACTATGTACCGGTTAGTTCACATTTTTGTATCACTAAAAACGTTATTTCATATGTCTCGTTCGTAATTTTATCTGTTCAGTGGTTAATTAATCTAGAACTTATATTTTTGTGTGTGGTTAAAAGTGACTATGGACCAAAGATATTTTGGTGTACGGACGCAACGAAGAATGTTTGTCGTGTTCAAATCGTGAGTTTACGCCTAAAATCTATAATGAACTGGACAGGAATGCACACGGTGAAATTTGGGCGTATTATATGCCTCGTGCCTCTGCCACCCCTTCGGGGATAAGGCGTGATTGAAAATTTACGCGTAAAACACAAAAAAAAAAGTATGGATCAGATCTATAACCTATCATGAGACATGAATGAACCATTAAAATGGCGGTTAAAATTTGGTGCTCGTGTGCAATTTTTAATTTAATATTAATTTAATAAAAAAATATATAATGTCAAATATAAAAAAAAGTTACGTGTCTGTGGCAGTTCTTCGCGATTTGTTGTTTTTGTTACGAGTATTTGTCTTCATCTTCACTTATGCACATTTTTGAACTCATTATTTATAATAATCCACCACGCTAAAACACGAATTATTTATTCTAGAAAATAATATAGGACAACCGTGCACCATTTTATACGTTGGCGCCAAAAGTTTAGATCCCGCGATTTGTTTTATTATATGTGCAAGTGCAGTTTTTGACTTTTAAAACCTTTAGAAGTCTTATAAAACGGTTGTTTGTCCTTCCGGTTAAAGTCCATCCGTGCTTATCTATGTCTCAGTAACCATACATAAGAGATAAAGACAAACGATTTGCGGCAATCGATTCAGAAAAACATGAATGCGTGCAAAAGCAATTTTGAAGTTTCTACCACTTTTGGTCTAAAACTGCTTTCGGTTTCAAAGTCGTCTCATTCCTTCGCTACGATAGTTTAGAGCGCGTTACTTGTTTGTCAGAAACTTTTTTGTAACACAGTTACAGATTCACGTGATAGCGTGACACTCCGTTCCTAATCCTATAAGATCGATGAGCTCTATTAATATAATACAGGACAAGTCGACAATCGAAAGGGTACATGATAGGATTCGAGTCCACGACAGCTACCTGGTAGACGGAGTGCTTCGTCTATTAAATTAATGCTCACTGATCCGTGCTGTGCAATTATTAAAAAAGGGTAGGTGTACTTATGTACACGGGTTAGAAGTTATACTGCTTTAGTCTAATAAGATTTCATCACATTTACCATAACTCTTTGTTTGTAGATAAATTAGTAAGAAAAAAAAACATCAAAAGAATGAAAACTACTTTGAATGTAGTATAACTACATATTAAAAAGTTGTCATGGAAACACTTATCAGCTAACTTCACGGTGTTTATAAGTTGTCATGGAAACACTTATCTGCTAACTTCATGGTGTCGGTTTTTCGTGACGGTCTGCGCGCGCATTGTAAACATTTACTCTCATCACTTTACCCTAACGCGTCATAAGAAGTATAACTTAGTAAGTATTTCTAAACATACTGAAAAGCAAAGTTATTATAATATTGCCCTTAAAGTTACCAGTCCCGCCTTTGTCCCCTAAGGAGTAGGCAGAGGCGTAATACATAAATAAATAAATGTGAGCGACATTTCACCGTAAGCATTTTAGTACAACCTAACAGTTGGGTGAGCCCATTGTCGTATTAAAATGAACAGGCGCAGGTTGTAGCAATCTGCTATTGAAAATCTTCAAAGTGTCCATAAGGTCTTCAACTTGGCTTAACGACTGCTACGTCGATACTGGTAACCTCTGGTGTTGCAAACGTCCATGCTATATCACAAATCTCCTATTTTTACGATTTCTATGGGCGGCTCTGTATACTCTATACTCATACTGCCTTTGCCTACTGTAAGTGGTAACAAAGTAAGTATGTACAAAACAATCTGCAGTAGTTTTATCTTTAAATCAGTTAACTAACTACAAGTGTGTCCGTAATTAACCATCATAATGGCATTCCCCGCGTATTGTCTCGATAACAATGAACAGTTTTTGTTAGAAACGGAATAAAACGTTGCAATATCTCGAACAATTTGTGAATTACTGTTTTCACAGCGATTTGGTTGGCAATGGGGGTTCACTGAATCGTAATTAAATCAAAATAGATAAATCAGTACAGTAAGTGAATGAATGAATGATTTATTTATTCTACACGCACAAAATATTACAGAAAACACTAAGGAAATCTGAAAATAGAAAAATAAAAACCCTACCAAGATATTTGGGTCCCAAGTCAGCCTCACCTGCAATTGGTGTTCCTGACTAAAGGATGAGATCATGATAAATAAAAGAAAAGCTAGATACAAAATAGGACATTTTTAGTTAGACCTTTTTTTACACAATGCCGTCTAGGCCTAAGTAAGCTAGTATAAGCTAGTGGTGTGGGATCTATACAACTTATAAACATATTTATATATTTCTAAATACATACACATAGTAAATACTCAATTCCGGAACAATTATTTGCGAATCACACAAATGTTTATTCCAATACCAAAATATACTACCAAAATATAATAGCCAGTCTATACTAGGTGCACTTGCCATTCCCGGTAAGTCTAAATGGAGCGAAGCGTTTTGCGGTCACCATTTCCACACGGACACAACACAACACGAACTTTCGGAGTTTATTCCACCATGGTATGTCCGAGTTTCGACTTTATTTTTTCTAAACCATCTATGGCTAGATGTCGTACTTTTTTGTCAAATTTGATCAAAAAGGGTTGAGTGGTCCTGTATCAGTCCGTCTGGCTGGTGTAGTACAGTCAGCCAAACAACATCCCGAAATGATAGGTAGAACGTATACTGGATTACATTAAAGGTACATTGAGGGACACTGCAGGTACCAATTTTCTGTCCAAGCTCATTTCTGTTATGTATAATGTACAGCCGTCGCGTACAATCAATTTATCAAACAAATCATTCATTAGGCTATCGCTTCAAATTGTGTAAGTAGGTACATTGCACAAGAGTAAGCAGACCAAACATATTACTTTACTTATGGAGCAATACTTCATCCTTTTCACTCTTGCCAAAGATAGGTTCATACAAGAAATTGTATGAACCTATCTTTGTTATTCCTGTGTAGTTACATCTAACTCGCACATTGACAGCGAATAGCGCGTAGCCAATTTTCCTTAGTATTCTCTGTCTACGACTACAACGAAGCTACAAACTTGTAATGACAATGACCGCTGCTGTCATTTTTAAATCAAAGATTTGTGTGTCGAAGTGAAAATCTTAATCTTCGGGAACAAGTTCCTGTGGGAAACGGGAACGGAAAAACATCTATACGCGGGCGAAGCCGCGGGCGTCAACTAGTATTACATAAAATTATTGTAAAACGTTACAAAAGTAGACAAAAAATATACAAAAAGGTGTCTTATAATTATGTCTGTGGTACTTTGGGAACCCTCATGCCAATTTAACCCATATATTTCATTAATTTTACAATAATGTATGGATATTTGCCTAATTTGATGTCATTTATGTTTGCTGCTCCACTCTCCTGGGTAGAACCGTAATGATATATAGCCTATGACCTGCCTCGATAAATGGTCTGTCCAATACTACAATGTTCAGTTCGAACTAGTGCAGCAGTGGAATGGTGTCCGAGATTAGAGCGTTCAACCAAACAAACTGTTCAGCTTCATAATATACAGTATAGATTATAATTATTATTACTAGCTGAGCCCCGCGGCTACGCCCGTGACATACTTTGAACCCTATAGCACTCATGTATTCCCGTCGTTTATACATTTTACAATAATGTATGAATGCGATTTGTTGACAGTTATGTAAACTATTCTCACTCCTGGGTAGTGGCGTAATGATATGTAACCATATGGCTTTCCTCGATATAAAATAAGTGTAAAATACAGGTATTAACGCGATCATGCTTATTTACCTTAAATATCTTACCGTAAATAAGCATGATTGCGTTAATACCTGAATTTTACACTTATTTTAATCATGCAACGCGAAAGTTTAAAAGTTAGTATAGCTTTCCTCGATATGTCCAACATAATATTTTTTTCCAGTTTGGACCAACAATTTTTGAGATAACCGCGTTTAACCAATAAACAAACGAACTCTTAACCTTCGTAATATTAAAGTAGTACTCGTAGTATATATTATTAAATGTTCCTTTGAACGTGCAAACAGATTTTGTGTCATGTTTAACATAATACTGTTAATGATTATTGTGTATGATGGAGCTGGTCACTTCGCGTTGTAGTAAACAAAGCAAGGATTATGTATTTAACACTGAGTTACTGTATATTCAGTAGACATGTCAGTCTAAAAATGTGTCAACTTCGTAAATATTTGGGTAGCGCATTTATATATACCTAAGTAGCGGCCCGGAACGACTTTGCACGGATGCAATTTAAACACTAATATACAAGTAATGTACATATAACTCTTGAATCACACTATTTATTACTGAAAACTGCATTGAAATCTGATAAGTAGTTTAAAAGATACAACAGACAGCGCAAGCGACTTATTTTCATACTAAGTATGTAAAACTTGTAAAAGTCAGACAAGTTTCTTGTTTAGACTACGTATTTATTGTGACCAAAAATAGCCTAACAGCAATCTTCTGGGTTCAGGTATTATTCATTTAAAATTTTCCTCATAATCGGACCTGTGGATTAATCGTAAAATGGTAATAGATAGACATACGAGTAACTTTCCTATTTACAATGTTAGTAGGATTAGATATGAGGGCTTACATATACGAGTATATATATTTTATTTTATATAAATTATTTTAAGTGAGCAAGTGCATTTACAAACGACATTCAAAAAATGTGAACTTTTACTTTTTGTCGTTAATAACTATTTATTTTGTAGCGCTTGTAGCCTCGCTAATTAAATAATTTATATTTATAATAATTTATATTAATTATTGTTAATAATTTATATTAAGTTCAAGTCGGACTCGCGCACGAAAGGTTTCGTACTATTATCTATGACCCCCACAGCGTCGCCCGTAGAATATTTCGACCTCCCGTCGCACCTATTTAATCCCGTCGCTTATAAATTCTACAATAGTTCCTGAGATTATCGCGTTCAACCAAACAAACAAACTCTTCAGCTTTATAATATTAGTATAGATTAAAACGATAAATAAATCATGTTTCTTTACTTGTATGGCAGCTGTATGTTTCTTCCCATTTTATTTTATTCTGCGGCTGCTTCACAGAATTCGTTGTTATAGCGGCATCAGAAAGAGGTACATCATCTGTGAAAATGTCTGGGTGCGATGTGGATGCGAAATGGGGTAGCGATAATTTTCACAAAGAATTTGATACCGGCTGATATTCATAACACTAATAGTTCTTTACCGATATATAACAAATTTGACTGTCAGTCAGTCGGGTAGTGGTGGAGCCAAAAGTTATAACTTGCCAATTAAGCTAGATCATAGTTTCAAATTGAATATAAGCGCCCATACAACTCAAAGGTTTATATATATACTAGATGACCCCCCAAAGCTTCGCCTGTGGAATATTTAGACCTCCCGCCGCATCTATTTAATCCTGTCGCTTATAAATTCTACAATGATGGATAAAAATTTGCCCGATTTGTCGACATTTATGACTACTGCTCTGCTCCCCAGTGCCTTCCTAGATACATGGGCTATCTAACACAAAAAGAATTTTTCAAATCCGACCAGTAGTTCCTGCAGGCGCGTGCGCTTCATACATGCAATAAGCACTGCATACCCTAGCCCTATCTAATACCTACATATAATCTAAATCTATTATTTAAAAACAAATAACTAACTAACTATCTTAACGCTGTATCCCTGACGGGGTAGTCAGAGAGGACAGATCGCCAGGCTTCGCGATTCATGCATACTTCTTTCGCTTCTTCGAGATTCATCAATCGCTTCATACACGCACGTCTGGGTATCCAAGTACTTTTGACCTTTCCGTTTTTGAGCAATCTGCTCACGTGGTCTTCATATGTAAGTCTCGGCCTACCCTGACTCCTTCTACCCTCTACTTTTGAACAATATAAATTCTTCGTCAATCGTTCCTCACTCATTCGTTGGACGTGTCCAAACCAACGGAGCACGCAATTTCATTCACTTGCTCTAGACGTTCCTGGTTTACCCTAATCTCGCATTTAGTTCTTACGTCACCTCTTTCAAATACTAGAACCTTAGTTTTACTTGCATTCAAGCGAAGACCCTTACTTTCACACTCCTCTTTCATATTAGTGACTAATGCCTGAAGGTCGCCTTCTGATGAAGCCATGAGCACCGCATCATCAGCGTACAGCAGACAGTTTACTGTAAAGTCACCCAAATTCACACCCATATTAAAATCTTTCAACTTCTGCAGGCAACTGTCCAGATACACTATGAACAGCCAGGCGGACATGACACATCCCTGTTTGACGCCTGTACAGACATCAAAAAGAGGTGATACATCCCCTCCTACTCGCACGCAAGCCTTACAGTCCCTATAAAGCGACTGTATTGTCCGCAGTAGCGAGCCGTCCACACCATATCCGGGCAGCAAGTCCCACAACGTTTCGCTCACAACGTTATCAAATGCTTTCTCTAGATCCACAAAAGCGCAGAAAACCTTCTGGCTAACAGCCAGAAACTTTTCCGCGATCATGCGGAGAGAAAACACTTGATCCATGCAACCTCTTCCACGTCGGAAACCGCATTGAGCCGCCCATAAATACCTTTCAGACTTTTTTTGCATTCGTGCCGTTATAACCTTTGCATACACCTTACTAGCTAAGCTGACCAAGCTGATCGCCCTGTAGCTGGAGCAGTTTAGGCGCGAGCCTTTCCCTTTGTAAATAGGTACTACAACTGCTACTCGCCAGTCATCTGGGACCTCACCCGTCCGCCAGCACAAATTGCATAACAGACATAGTGTGTCCCAGACACGCGACCCACCGTACTTGATCATCTCAGCAGTAACTCTGTCTTTTCCCGCAGCCTTACCACATTTCATACTTCTTATCGCTTGTTCTATTTCTTTCATACTAATGACTTCAATGACATCGGGATCCGGAGCATCGAAGTGAGCTCCACTTCCCGATGTGACATCTCTGTCTTTTCTTGCATACATCTTTCCATAATATTCACTCCATCTCTGCAGGACGTCAGTTTGGTCTGTTAGGACGTCATTGTTAATACTAAGCACTTTATTCATACTGCAGATTGCCGAACAACTCCGGGTCTTGCCTACCTCTTTCCAGAAGAGCTTGGCATTATCCCGGAAATTGGACGACAACCTTTCATCCGCTTTCATTTTGCACCTTTCACGAGCTTCTTCTATCAGTGCCTTCGTGTTAACTTTCTGCAGCTTGTATCTCTCTTTCATATTAAAATCATTCCGCGAGGCTAAGTAGTCTAGCCATGCTTTCTTCTTCATTCGAACTGCTTCTTTCACTTCCTCATTCCACCATGCATCACGCTTATTACTACTGCCTCTTTTCATTTCTCTACACACTTCCACAGCGGCATTTATCATACTATCCCTAAGGTTCTGCCATACACTTTCCACATTCTCACTACTTACATTGACGTCGCCAAGCTTTTCGGCTACCCTTTTATTATATTTATCCCTAATGGATGCATCCTGCAGCTTCCAGCTTTTGATGCTATAAGTCGGCTCAGGTTCAGGACACTCAGTACGATGACGCCAACCAGCGAACAGACCCCTAATCCTAGTTATGACTAGGTAGTGGTCTGATCCCAGCTCAGCGCCTCGATAAACCCTTGTGTCCATCACCTGTTTACGGAGCCGACTATCCATTAGGAATAGATCTATCATGCTTCTCTTTGACTTACATCTCCTCGTATACATATGAATTTGTTTGTGGTTGAACATTGTGTTCGCCACAAACAAATCCTTTTCCTTACAAAATGCCAGTATTAGCTTGCCAGAGTCGTTCACCCTTTTATCCCCATACTTCCCGAGTACCGACTCAAAACCATCGCGAGCGGTACCCACCCATCCATTCAAGTCTCCACATACTATAAGTCTTTCATTTCCTTCTATCACATTTAGAGCTTCTCTCATACTCTCCCAGAAGTCCTCTAGCTCACTCGCGTTCGACGAAGATACTGGCGCGTAAGCAGCTACCAGGAAAATCTTCGTCAAACCAAGTTTTACACGGATCCAGAGGATTCTAGGACCTACGAGTTTGTACTCATACATACCGGAGGCCAAGCGCGAGGACAGCAAAATTCCAACCCCCCGACGGCCATGCTCGCTCTCTGGTACTCCAGACCAAAGCGCGAGCATCCCACCCGGGAGCTCCAAGACTTCGCTGCCCTTGCGCTTGGTCTCTGTCAAGCACACTGCATCTAACTGTCTCTCATTCATAACATCCATCAACTCATTCATTTTATCTGTCATTCCTCCCCTAACATTCCACGCAGCTACCCTGCAACCCATCCTTCACTTCCCGCCGTGTCGGGCCGCGCGTGTAGGGTGGCGGTCCCCTACGCCGCTCTGGCACACACTTCGCACCAGCGGGGACGAACTGGTGCACGTCGCCTCGGGGGCACGCCCTAGCATTATTCGCCCTGGTGGCACTCGTGTTGGAGTAGAATTGCAGCCGTAGCTGGCAGGGATGGCGACGTGCACGCTTCTACTCTTCATCCCCTTATTATCCAGATATATTAAAAACAGATATTAGAAGCGCTCGTGGCCCCGCGGTCTCAGTGTTCTGTAAACGATCACTGAGTTACGCAACTTTCACTATGGCTGGTCCTCCGATGGGTGACCACTTTGTGGCATTTACATTTGCGAGCGTTTCCATGCTTCGGAAGGCACGTTAAGCCGTTGGTCCCGGTTGCCAGTAAAATAGCAGTCGTTAAGCCTGGTTGAAGGCCTTATGGGCGGCTTGAAAAAATTCAACAGCAGGTAGCCACAACCTGCGTCTGTCTATTTCAACACGGCAATGGGCTCACCCATTATTACGTGGGACAGGAATCCATACGGTGAAAAGTGGGAATACATAATAATAATAATAATAAACCCCTCGAGGACAGTCGTTATCTTTTATAGGATTAACGCAACCCTATGAGGGCATAGTAGATTCGCTTTTTGAGTCATCCACTTTCTGATATCAACAAAAAATGTATCAGTAAGTTATTGAAAAGCTCACATCCGCAGGGCAGCTTGTGGCGAGCTGAATGTGCGTGGCTACACATCGGTCCCGATTCCTCAGAGTTTTCTTGCCCTTCTGCACCGGTTAGGATTTAATGGCCTAACGGGAGAGCAGTGAGAGTGCTACTCCCGGGAGTGCATCAAATCTCAACTCTGGCTTGCCTTAATTGGCCGGTTAGAGGGAGGGAGCCAGAGCGATATGCTCGGGGGTGGAAGTGTCATTTTCAAGGGCATAACTACGGGGAAGCCCGCTCCGGGCCTGTCCCGCGAAGGTGAAACCGGCGCCGCTCCGCTCGACACCCCAAGCCGCTCACACCGGTGTTGCCTCCTGTCGCCTTACAGGCTTATCTTGCCTATGGCGATTGTATAGGGGGCCCATCTAGTGAGTTGGCGAGTCACCGTCTGCCAATATTTTGATGATATTATATTAAAATAGCAGACGCAGTTTTCATCCATAGTTCAAGTCACCCAGTACATTTAACCTCCAACTCAATAGCCCAATAGTAGTTAGCATATTGTACAATAGTTTAACTCCCATTGGAGATGGTCCATTACCGTTCTTCTACATAAGGCGGACGTGGATTGTCTGCAATGGGGGTCCCATTCCCTGTTACATTAAAATTCTCAAAGGGCCTCTGCGTGTTGGACCACTATGTCCCCATGTAAGCCTACCAAAGACCGGGTATCTTCGTAAGAAAAAAAAAGGAGATACCCGAGAAGAAGAGACAAATAATAATAATAAATCTTTATTCATTTAGGTCACAAAGTAACACTTATGAACGTCAAGAATATTGCTTCTACATTTACATTTACTGCCAGATTCGCAAAGCAATAGGTAGAGCCTGAGGAAGAACCTGGCAATAAAACGCATGGCCACTCTTTTCTAAACGCCAGTAATTACATTAGTTTGATTAACATGATATTTGACCAATTATATAGTAATGAATTTATACAAACAAAAAAAAACAAAATCAATGTTGTGTTTAAATCATATCAAAATTAGAGCGATTATAGTTGCCGGTTCTAAGGACAGCCTACCCTTGAAGAAGAAGAATCTGGCAAGAAAGTCAATGGATGCCATTTTAAAATGTAGGAATGGCTTACAACATTAAAATTACACTTACATTGTTCCTTTGGATTTATGTGAGAACAGTCGACTAAACTTAAGTTTACCTTAAATATAAATAAGATTATTTTTAATAATTGCTATAACAGCTATGAGCTGACCAGTCCCAACAGACGGCACCCGTTCACGGGTATGACGCATTATATCAGCCATCGCCCTACTCAACCGTATTATAGGGAATAAGGCGACCCGATACATACGCCACCACTTCCAGGACACTTAGGCGAGCATGACATACTCAAAAACTGCACAGCAACTATCATGTCAATTTCAAAGAAGTAAATAAGTCTACATGGTGCTCACACAATAACAAACTCAAATTACATTGTATACCGGGACTAAACGCAGCCAATTTAGAAACCTTTAGTTGTCAGACGTTTCAAATTATTAATAATGTAGAGATGTAAAAATACAACATATATATGCAGATTCAAGGCATATCACAAGATTCATTCGAATCCTAAATAGCTCAAGCGAAGAGCAAGCAACTCATTTCCATTTATTTTTATCGTTCAAATAATCATTAGTTGTGTAATAGGCCCTTTTCAAGAGGTGCGTCTTAATTTCCGCCTTAAATTTATGTAACGGCAGGTTCATAATGTTTAAAGGAATTTTATTATATAGTCGTACGCCAATTCCTGCAAAAGAGTCGTGAACCTTTTGTAAACGATGATGCGTTCCAATTAATTTATGCTTATTTCTAGTATTTATCGAATGTATGTCACTGTGTCTATTGTATAAATGTATGTTCTGTTTAACTAACATAATATTTGCAAATATAATTATATATTGCACGTATAGCTCTCTTCTGGAGTACAAAAATTACTTGTAGATCAGCTGCTTTGCCCCACAGCAAAATGCCGTAAGACATGACACTATGAAAATAACTAAAGTATACCAGCCTGGCAGTTGCCACATCAGTAAGCTGCCTGACTTTACTAACGGCAAAGGCTGCCGAGCTGAGTTTACCTGCAAGACACGTTATTTGGGCATTCCACTGCAGTTTGCTATCTAAAGTGATCCCCAAAAATACAGTTGATTCTACAAGATTAAGGGTATCACTGTTCAATGTTATATTTGTACCGCAATTCCTGACATTAGGCATGCTGAATCTGATACATTTTGTCTTCTTAGCGTTTAGTAGCAAATTATTGGTCGTAAACCAATCTACAACTTGGGCAAGTGAACTATTTACGCCGTTAAAATTACTAAGCGTGCGATCAACTTTAAAAATAAGTGACGTATCATCAGCAAATAGAACAATGTCGCACAAGTTCTGTATGTAGAATGGCAAATCGTTAATATAAATTAAAAATAGAAACGGACCCAGAATTGATCCCTGCGGTACGCCCATAGCAACAGATGCTCCAGGGGAGCGAATTCCATTGACATCAACATGTTGTATTCGATCATTTAGGTAGGAGGCAACAAGGTTCAGTGCAGAGTCTTTGATACCATAATAAAAGAGTTTTCCCATTAGTGTTTTATGGTCAACGCAATCAAATGCTTTAGAGAGATCGCAGAATACACCAATAGCATCTTGTCTATTCTCCCAGGCGTCATATATAGGATTCAGAAGTGTCACACCTGCATTAATGGTAGAACGACCCCTTGTGAACCCATACTGCTCCTTATGTAATAGCATATTTAAATTAAAATGAGCTTGTAATTGTTGCAATATATTTTTTTTTTTAAATTTTGCTAACGGCTGGTAATATTGAAATTGGTCTGAAATTACCAGGGTCGGTTTTGGATCCAGATTTAAATAGAGGTATTACTTTACTGTGTTTCATTAAATCTGGAAACACTCCTTAATCAACACATTTATTAAATATTTCAGCTAGATGTGGTGATATATTAACAATGATAGACTCAATCAATTTTACAGAAATACCCCACAAGTCAGCTGTCTTTTTTGAGTTAAGTGACTTGAATACTTTAATGATATCATTTGGGTTTACATATTTGAAGCCAAATAAGACACTACACTGATCCACGCTGCCCCCAAGCATGCGTTGAGCTTTTATTGGACAAGAATAATAATGAAAAATATAAGAAAAATAATGCCTCTGCTACCCCTTCGGGGATAAGGCGTGATGGATATTTAAAAACAACAAGTTGTATAATAATAAATACGCAATAAAATTATCAGATGTGTGTATTGTGCCCCTGCCATCTATGAGTCCTTCAACGAACTTAACAAACAACTAGTACACTCGTACGTCACGCGTCGAGCCCAACGCCACCGTGCCGCGCGGCTGTAAGCAGAGTGTAATCTTGCCTACTCAGGAGTCGTATGAATACAGTAGATACTTTGTTTGTGTGAGTAAAATATACGAATGTGTGAAAAATTATTACACACGATTTAAGCAGTGCTTCTTTGACAAAGCGACCGATTTAAGTAACTATCAAAAACAGAATAATTGGTGGATGTGTTAAGCCTATTTAGTTTACTTGCATAATATTGTCGTAATATTGTTCACTTCACATATCTTTCGAGTGATTTTGAGCGCATCTAATTAATTTGTTAACTTACTAGAATTACTGTGAAATATTTAAAATTATAGCTGTGAGATCTGTGTTGGTGATTTGTGTTTAATAAATAAATCCAAAACTCGTGTTTGATGAAAAAAAAATGTTAAAGGACGTTAGTTTACGATTTGGATCTAAACCACTCGGTACGTTCTTTTAATAACAAGTATTAAGATAATTACGTAAATCTGGGTGGCAAGCTGAGTTCACAAAATATTTTAAAAATTATATTAAACAAGATCAAAATAAAGTTTGGACCTTTAACGGATATTCAGATTTAAATAATTTTCAAGTATGTAAGTAAAGGTATTTATTTATTTTTGCATATTTCGCAAATAACGCGTTACTAGTATGGCAGACGTTACGCCAAGTTAGAAGTCAAGGATTGAATAATTTCAATCGCAGGTTGCCACAACCTGCGCTTGTCCATTTCAACACGGCAATAGACTCACCACCTTACGTATATATGTATAAGCCTCTACCACCCCTTCAGAGATAACTCATTAATAAGTATAAATAGATAATATTTGTAGTTTGGTTTTTTTTATATTGAAACGTATTTACGCTAGCTTATCTTATTGAGATCACTTTCTTGCAGGGTTTTCGGGTAAGTGCATACCCTATCCGAAATCCTTGTGCACGCCACTGAGTTCCTGAGATTAGCGCGTTCAACCAAACAAACCAACAAACTCTTCAGCTTTATAATATTAGTATTGATATATGTATATATATACAAATTGGTATATACTATGTATGTATGGGGACCTAGAATTGTCAATTTTGGTTAAAAGCGTGGTCTTACAGCACACATAAACAAAAAACTTCAAAAAAATAGAGTTGAAAAGACCCCAGTTCATACCAATTAACATAGACCTTTGAGTTGTATGGGCGCTTTTACAATTTGAAGGTTTAGCTTAATTGGCAGGTTATAACTATTGGTTCCACCACTACCAGACTGACTGACGGACAAATCTGTTATGTATTGGTAAAGAACTATTAGTGTTATATCAGCCGGTATCAAATTCCTTTTGAAAATTAACGCTACCTCCTACTATAACGGTTCTTTAGATACGTTCTATTTCTTTAGCCTGCCATGGTGACAGATTGACATAAGGACGAATGGACGGACGGCAGTGTCTAGTAATATTGTCCCATTTTACCCTTTTGGTATGGAACTAAAAATTGGTAATTGTTTATTTCATTCATATCTTATGAACAACAAAAAAGACATTTACCTATTTTTGGGGTAACGTCTTATCAATCATGCGTTACACCGCGTTACTATTACTCCGCCAATAACGTAAATTTGTTTGCTTTTGTTTGTGTTATACAAGGTCGTGACCCCGCTGACTCAGTGTTCTGTATACGATCACTGCGTTAGGCAACATTCGCTATAGGTGGGCCTCGGATGGGTGACCACTTTGTGGAATTTACATTTGCGAGCGTTTCCGTGCTTCGGAAGGCACGTTAAGCCGTTGTCCCAGTTGCCAGTATAATGGTAGCCGTTATGCCTGGTTAAAGGCCTTATGGAGGCGGCTTAAAAAATTTCAACAGCAGGTCGCCACAGCCTGCGCCTGTCCATTTCAATACGGCAATGGGCTCACCACCTGGGACAATAATATACGTGGGACAATAATGCATACGGTGAAATGTGGGTGTATAGTATGACTCTGCCTACCCCTTCAGTGATAAAGGCGTGACAATATGTATTTATGTAAGGTAAAAGGGAGAAAATATGTGTCAACGTCCGAAATGCCAAAAGGCAAGTTCATCAGGTATCAATTTTAAATATATACAAATTGATACAAATTTGGCAGTCACAAAAATTTGTTATAATAAAAGCAGAATTAAAGTCCAGTTCAAATTTTAAAAGTGTATTTGTTCACCTTGTGTATTTGCTACCGTTTTAAGTATATTTGCTACCCAGTTGGTATTTCAATAGACCAGCCATAGTTAAGGGGCCATTGCCAGCTGAAAAATAATATGTTATTAACACTAGTATAATAGTAGTAGGGCGACCAGGGGGCCGAGTCTACTATAGACAAGCCGTAGAATAGAACCAGAATCGCTGTTTTTAGCCGTCAAAATGTTAGTAGACTATCAAAAAAGCAACTGACTAGCGGCCACTGGCGCGGTACGTGTTAGTAGAATTCTATCGGCCGACCGATAGAAGTCTATTGGAGTACGAATGTAATAGTAGACTACGAAAAACTGTCAATATTGTACCGGAGGCTTTCTATTGAGCGACGATTATGATTCTATTTCGACCCGATTGAAATAGCAGACTCGGACCCCTGCTAGCGGTGCACCTACTGTGTAACAGACAACAAAGCAGACGCCCTTACGGGGTTAGGTTAGGTTATAGCTGCTCCTACCAGACAAACATAAGTGGACACAGGCTCGAAATCCAAGTAGGAATTAAAAACAACTGGGAAAACACTTAAGATACAGAGAGCACTAAGTATTTATATAAAAAAAATAATAAATAAATAAATAAATATCCATCACGCCTTATCCCCGAAGGGGTGGCAGAGGCATATCATATGCCCACTTTTCACCGTGTGGATTCCTGTCCCACGTAATAGGTGGTGAGCCCATTGCCGTGTTGAAATAGACAGACGCAAGTTGTGGCTACCTGCTGTTGAAGTTTTCAAGCCGCCCATAAGGCCTTCAACCAGACTTAACGACTGCCATTTTACTGGCAACCGGGACCAACGGCTTAACGTGCCTTCCGAAGCACATATAAAAAAAAACTAAACTAACTACCTTCGCGCTGTATCCCTGACGGGGTAGTCAGAGAGGAGAGATCGCCAGGCTTCGTGATCCATGCATACTTCTATCGCTTCTTCAAGATTCATCATCAATCGCTTCATACACGCACGTCTGGGTATCCCAGTACTTTTGACTTTTCCGTTTTTGAGCAATCTGCTTACGTGTCTTCATATGTAAGTATCGGCCTACCATGACTCCTTCTACCCTCTACTTTCGCACAATATATATTCTTCGTCAATCGTTCCTCACTCATTTGTTGGACGTGTCCAAACCAACGGAGCACGCCGTTTTCTGACTACCTCGAGAGAGGAAAGATCGCAAGGTTTCGCGATCCATGCCAACATCTAAAAACTAATATTACTCTTTTTTCTAATTAATAATATTGATCAAATCTACGAGTATATTGATACCGAAATAAAAATCCTTCGCTCCAAAACTACTCTAAATTCATTACTCACAAATTTGAAAAGCAATTAGTATGCTAACTTCAAAATTACTGTCTCGTGCTAGACTAGAACCAGCATCTTCTTACACCCGTTGCCTTAAGACGTAAAGAGGTGGATTAATCCATCAGTTTCGAGTCGGTATCGGTGGTGTAGTTGGTAACGCGTCTGATGCGTTAAACCAGAAGACGCTGGTTCGAGGCCGACTCGTGACTGAAAAACTTTTCCACTTAAATTTAAATAAATAAATAAATATCGTTGGGACAACTCACACAACGCCATCTGATTCCAAACTAAGAAGAGCTTGTACTATGGTAACCGGATAACTGATAAAAATACTTATATATTTCTAAATACATACATACTCGTACATATTATAGATAAATAACACCCAGACACAGAATAAATCATCGTGCTCATCACACAAAGTTTTATCCTGGGTAGGAATCGAACCCACGACCTTCTGCGTAGCAGTCGGATGCACTCCTACCGTGCCACAGAGGCAGTCGTCTTTTTTTTAGTCGTAATTTACTATAAATTAAACTTGTATACGTACCTTTTATAGGGTTTCGGACGCGGGTACGGCGTATACTTTGGATCACGTATGACTTTATCTGCAGAAGCACCTGCAGGCAACCTTATTGGACCTGGAGCTTGACCTGGGCGGCGTCTTGGAGTCGTTCTTTTTGTTGTCGTTTTTATAAATTCAAACCCCATACTACCCATACCCATCATATGTTCTCCTCGCGTCACGTTGGCCTGTTTTTTTCCTGACCCTTGAAAAACAAATAGGTATATGTAACCCCTTGTTTACACCAAGGTATAATAGATACATGTATTTAAAAAAAATGCAATGTTTTTGTTTTTTGTTCACACTCTAAAACTTGATATGTATACACAACTTGTATTAAACTTGTTAAATCAGGAGATTCACCTGAATGAAACATTCCACAATCTAAGCGACGCGGAATAAAGCCTCGAACCTAACCGTATGTGAGCACTCCAGACGCAAAGTGTGAGGGTGATACCCTGTCTATGGCGAGCGGTGCGTTGATAGTAGGTAGCCGTGGGCATCATATCAAACAATTCCTCAGAGCACAGAACGTTGTACAGGCGATAGAACAAAAAAATACGGCATTTTCATGTAAATCAATGTAAGCCAATAAGCCATACATAATACCTATGGTACGCGAATCCAGGACTAGTGAATATCATACTTGATACGTACTTGATTGCTGAGCATGTCGCAGCTATACACGCATGTTGCCGCATGGCATTTCTCCTGTGTTTTTTTACGATTTCTACGAAGTTAATAGGCCGAGACTTACATATGAAGACCACATGAGCAGATTGCTCAAAAAACCCAAATATTCAAAGGTACTCATATTCCCAGACATGCGTGTATGCAGCGATTGATGAATTTGCAAGAAGCGAAAGAAATATGCATGAATCGTAAAGCCTGGCGATCAGTCCTCTCTGACTACCCCGTAAGGGATACAGCGTGAAGATAGTTAAGTTAAGTAAGCCAATAGACATACATAATACTTATAGTACGCGAATCCAGGACTAGTGAATAACTTACTTGATACGTACATGATTGTTGAGCATGTCGCAGCGACACACGAATCTTAAAAGAAAGTTTGTAAAAAAGATACCTACCTACCGCATATCCTTTAATTTTCTCAACGGGTGAATCTCGGAATCTTGACGACGATAGCGGTTCGTTGTCTGCATATTTGTATCTTATCTCATGGTACATGTCACATAAATGCATGATAGCTCTTGCGTTCTCCAGTATTAACGTATATTTATTGAACAAATATTTTACGGGTGCCAAATGTTTTCTCCTATTATAAAAATACTTTTTTCTCGCTAAGTAAAATAGTTCTATTAGATTTTGATACTTTGCTATAATTTCGTGTGTCATGTACCCTATTTCGAAGTCTACGTTATCTAAATATAGATATCTCATTGTGTAGTATCTACGAATGTCTCTTGATCTGCAATTAAAAAAAAACAAGTCGCAACTTACTCAAAGTCTACCAAAACCACATCAACTTCATGTATGTTGTACGCGAGCCCTTTTTAATTTTTATTTTTTTCAATCATAAGCTGAAATGCCACGAACTATCGCCTATCTCAGAACTGAATTTAGCGGACGGATCATATCTATATAAATAAAAATGAATCGCAAAATATGTTGCTAAGCGTTAATCTCAGGAACTACTGGACGGAATTGAAGAACTCTTTTTGTGTTGGATAGCCCATTTTTCGAGGAAGGTTGTAAGCTATATATCATCACTCTACTACACAGGAGAGCACAGCCGTAATCATAAATGTTAACAAATCGGACAAACTTTCATACATTTTTTGTACAAGTAATAAGCGACGCGATTAAATGAGTGCGACGGGGGTTAAAAGTATGTTACGGGCAAAGCCGCGGGGGTCAACTAATCGTATTATAATAATCGATTACAGAACACTGAGCCAGTGGTGCAAAATCACATTTTTTTGCTGTTCTTACACATTATTTTTTTTCTAATATTTTTTTATAAATTCACTTATACTTATTATTAGCTACTGTTACTCCGCCAATAACTTGTGTGGATTTTCTCTATATTATAAAGAGGAAAGACTTGTAAGTTTGTTTGTAATGAATATGCTGAGAAACTACTGGGCCGATTCTAATAATTCTTTCAGTATTATAAATAATACTACATTCTTCGTGAGTAACAGGCTATATTGGATTTGCAAAAAGTTTAGGGTTTCGTATGAAATTTTGCCACCGTGCGAAGCCGGGGCGGGCAGCTAGGCCAGCTAGTACCTGTATTATAAATGTCTATGCTTACGCGCCCAAATATGTAGTTATGATCATATGGCAAGCTTTTAGTTTGATGAGGTCACCTCCAGTTTTGACGTAATACTGAATATCATGCGCAAATGTCTGTGTGTTCCTATACCAGTAACGATACCACAATGGCCGTATGTGGTGGTCCTCTGAAAAATTAAAAAAGAATCATAACCGGTTTTCCCAAACGTCTAAGGTTAGATATAATCAACAAAATGATTGAGAGTGTAGTTTAGTTCTATAAGGCAAAAATCGTCTTTTTAAATTCTCTCTCGAACCAGCGTCTTCTGGTTCAACGCACCAGACGCGTTACCAACTACACCACCGTGACCTGCTAGCAACTGACGAATTAATCCACCTCTTTACGTCTTAAGGCGTCGTAAGGTGCCATTTACCGGTACTTAGCAAAGTTGCACGGTACGAATGTATAGAATAGCATCTATAATCATTCGATTTGTGATGACACCTGCCTAAACATTAGAAACAATTTTGAAAAGCAATTAGTATGCTAACTTTTTCTAAATTTTAAATTTAAAGTAAAAAAAATTTCAGTCACGAGCTGGACTCGAAACAGCGTCTTCTGGTTCAACGCACCAGACGCGTTACCAACTACACCACCGTGACCTGCTAGCAACTGACGAATTAATCCACCTCTTTACATCTTAAGGCGACGTAAGGTGCCATCTACCGGTACTTAGCAAAGTTGCACGGTACGAATGTATAGAATTGCATCTATAATCATTCGATTTGTGATGACACCTGCCTAAACATTAGAAACAATTTTGAAAAGCAATTAGTATGCTAACTTTTTCTAAATTTTAAATTTAAAGTAAAAAGTTTTTCAGTCACGAGCTGGACTCGAACCAGCGTCTTCTGGTTCAACGCATCAGACGCGTTACCAACTACACCACCGTGACCTGCTCGCAACTGACGAATTAATCCACCTCTTTACGTCTTAAGGCGACGTAAGGTGCCATCTACCGGCACTTAGCAAAGTTGCACGGTACGAATGTATAGAATTGCATCTATAATCATTCGATTTGTGATGACACCTGCCTAAACATTAGAAACAATTTTGAAAAGCAATTAGTATGCTAACTTTTTCTAAATTTTAAATTTAAAGTGGAAAAATTTTTCAGTCACGAGCTGGACTCTAACCAGCGTCTTCTGGTTCAACGCACCAGACGCGTTACCAACTACACCACCGTGACCTGCTCGCAACTGACGAATTAATCCACCTCTTTACGTCTTAAGGCGACGTAAGGTGCCATCTACCGCCACTTAGCAAAGTTGCACGGTACGAATGTATAGAATTGCATTACGCATTGCATTGCAAGACGTTGGTCCCGGTATCCCGTAAAATAGCAGTCGTTAAGCCTGGTAATGGGCGGCTTAAAATTTCAGCAGCAGGTCGCCACAGCCTGCGCCAGTCCATTTTCAACACGGCAATGGGCTCACCACCTGTTACGTGGGACAAAAATGCATACAAAGAAATGTGGGCGTATAGTATGCCTCTGTCTACCCCTTCGTGATAATGGCGTAAAAAATGTCGCGACACTTCTGTTTGATAAAACAGAAGTGTCGCGACGACACGCTTTGTTCCCGCATAACATTTCTCCTGTTTTTACTATTTATATGGCCCATCCCATAGATATCTCCTTACCTGTCCACATATAAACACCAAACCGTCGAGTACCCGATATCGGCATTACCGTATCCTCCATTTTTTCATCCATCAACCACGAATAATTTTTCAACGCGTTCGCTTCAAATATGGAGACTAAATCTTTATTTTCCTCTCCATGTGTTATTCTTACAATTGCTAAAATCAAATATCGAAAAAAGCACATTTGAAAAACTACTTATTTATCCTAAAATTTATTGCACTCCTTATAGAAGGAGGTGCGGACTACTTGTTACACATTATAAAGAAAATTTGCAACATGTCACTATTTTTATCCATCTCTTCTTTAATATATTTAATTTTTCCGTTGTTTTAGTATTAACAAACTTATACACATGCTTTCATTACAAATATACTATACTAGCGGCACGCTATGATGGCCGTTTTGACATATTACAATAGTGATGATACTTGTTTTACATAAGTACTCTGTTTTCTACCGTAGTATAACCCTCTAATGTGGTCGACTATTTACATATTTCTACAAATAAAATGTTTTTAAAATTAATACGAAGCTTCGTATTAGTTTTAATAACATTTTAGCTAGTACAAGTGATATTGGGTTCAGTAGAAGTAAGTCCTACCGATTATCATTTTAACCGATTAAAACAAAACCCAAAAAAAAAGAATAATAAAAATACGTCGTCAAACTTACGCAAAAGAAATATTGAAATTATTTCCACTTTAAACCTTTTCCTCATACTTACTTTAGCGAAAATGTCTGAAAATACTTACATTTACATCACTATTAATATGTACGTAATCGATATTGTAGATACGTTTTATAATTAGGCTATTTAAACCATAGGTAGATTAAATTGCGTGTTGTATAATACCTATATAAGTACTTAGGAAGGTATGTAATTACCTAATATCTTACTATAAGAAATATATCGTTCTGCCGGTGTTCCATATGCTTGATATATTATCTGAAACTGCTTTTTACTTGAAGGAGGTTGTCGAGGTGGTAACTTGGCCGTGTCCTCTCCGCTTCTTCCAATAGTAACCCTGACCCTGTCGATCTGTATTGTAAATTTCTACAATACGTTCTTACACCTCGTTTACAAAAAGAAACAAGTATTTTGCTAGTTTTAAAATCAAACTTGTTGAGTTATTTGTTACTCCGCCCGCGGCTCCGCACGCGTGGTGACGATTTCCCGTTCCCGTTACCCACAGGAACTTGTTCCCGGGGCAAAAAGTAGCCTATGTTTAATATATATTATTGTAAAGTTTCATCAAAATCCATTTAGTAGATATCTCCTTACCTGTCCACATATTAACACCAAACCGTCGAGTACCCTGTAGTTTTGCGTGAAAGAGTATCAAAACATACATCCAATACATTCTTATAAACTTTTGCGTTTATTATAGGTATTAGTAGGATATACATGTATTGCAATTCTTTCAAAAATTGTTACGTTCAGGTGAATCACCAGATTCAACAAGTTTAATACAAGTTTTGTATACAACAAGTTCTAGAATGAGAACAAAGACGAAAATAGGTACCTACTGGTAATAAACTGGTAGAAGTGTTTATGCACTCAAAATTAAAACCACCGTTAAGATTCAATAATTCCGAAAATAAATCAAAGGTGAATGTTTTTCAATACTGCTAAATACTGTTATAGGTAGTCACGTATCAATTCGGGATAGGTCCGAAACTAGTCAGGCTACCCTAGGGCCGTTAGTACAGTTAACCTCAAAAGTAGATTAACGCAATCCAAAGTTACAAAATATATTTGTGACTGAAATTTTGCATATTTGTTATTGTGTCAAATTGTCTATTAACAGTGATACTTCTTTAAAATAGTACATTTTATTTAGATTTGTAGATAATATTTGGCTATGCTAAGTTCGTTGCTGACGGTACAACCGTATACATTTATGAATAACACTGATCGAAGTAATAATACAAATTTTCCAACAAAAATTGTTATAAATTAAATTTTTAATTAACGTTGAGCTTTCTTTTCCAGAAATCTATCCACGATACTACTGTGCATTAGTGCAGTACTGGGAGCGCCACAAAAGGATAGTAACATCACATATATCAAAATAAACCAACAACCAGAATTCCTATATGCTTCTCAAGAAGCGACTTATAGCGAAGAAGGTCAAAAAGAACTCGCAAGTAATCTATCGAAAGACGCAAAACTTAACGCATCTGTTATACCACTGAATGACGCACCACTGCTGGATTACTCGGAAAGAAGTTATTCTATTAAGAGAAATAAGAAAAATAAAAAACCCGCCACAGATAACAATACAACGGCTGTGGAAGTTTTCAATGATACTGCCATAGTAAGTGCAGATAGCTTACCATCGGAATCTTTGAATACTGATATTTTTTTAAACACTGAGTTAGCAACTCAAAATATTGATAACGACGTCACAGCAAACTACGAATTAGCCACTGAAAAGTTTGGAGAAGACCTAACTATTCCTACTCATATAGACGTTGATGAAACCACAAAAGAACCGATTGTAGGTGTAGCATTTCCGCCAAAATTGAGTCATTATGGAAAGTCAATTATCAAATCATTTTCTCAAAATCTGATAGCCACGTCAGGAAAGGGTAGAAGATTCAAATCGCGCTGCCATTGCGAGAAGATATGGAATTGTACGAAACTCCAAATAAGTATAGCTAGATGTCCGGACGAATATTTTTTGTGTTGTGGATAAACTTATTTGTAGAAATCTTTATTTTTTTAAGACTTTAAAGACTTTTAGTTTTAGGCCCACCGACATTGATTATCATACATTTGTATATAGCAGCATTAGGTAGGTATAAGACATTTTACCCTCACCGTAATATTAGATTGTTATACAAGGGGCCAAGCCAAAATGTCCCATCTATGTAATAATGTTTACGTAGAAGAAATGTTTAGCAAATGTACTCGTAAATGCGATGTGTGAAATAATTTCATTACATTACGGTGATTGTCGATTATTAAAAATTGAAGATTTGAATTTATTTAATGTAATTTAGATACTTAGGTATTAAATTATTTTTCAAAATAAACTTCAGTATTTTATATCTCTGGTTTCTTGTTGCTTGATAATATACCTACTGTAACTCAGCACTGGAGGTGTTCCGCCTCGCCCTACAGGCCAGAACTTTGACTAAGTACCAAAAACTTAGTACTAGTACTTACACATTTTACGATAACCTAACCTTTTCGCTTGTTACATGGGACTAAGTGGGTAATGAGTTCAAACGCGAATGGGACCAATTGCCAATGAGACGAACCGCGAACGTGGCCAAGTGCGAACGCAGGGCGAAGTGCGAATGGGGCGAACCGCGAACGTGGCCAATGCGAACGCGGGGCGAAATACGATTAGCCCCGCGTCGCGTCTTTCCGAATTACAACACATTTAGGAAATAGGTAATTCATCTTCGGATAAAACACTTTAAAAATGTTAATACTCAGGTAGTATCGTTATAAAATGAGTTGACGTTGTTAAGACTTATTTGTGGTCTATTCGGTCATAATAAATGTTACACATGTCTATGAAAACATGTTGAAGGACTCTCTGAAGCTAATACAGGGAGCGAGCTCTAAAAGGCACTTACGGAACACGTTCGGTCCCAAGTCGTCGTTCCAGGGTGCACCAGTAAACCTATCTCCAATGCCCGCGACCACCCCCTATGGACCGTCAAAGTGGAGGTTTCCAGACCCAGACTCAAATAATACCAAGTATGCACAGTCACTCAACAGTAGATTAACACAATCCAAAGGTACAGAATAAATTTGTGAATCAAAATTTGCATGTGTGTCCATATTTATGTCAAATTGTTTAAGAACAGTGTACGTCTTCAGATCATGACTATATTTATATTTGTAGATTATATTCGGCTATGCTAATCGACATTTGTTGCTGACCGTACTAGTATACTTTAAAGTTATCAACTGGTAGGAAAAAAGAAAATAACTGCTGTACTGTTAGATAATTTATTTATTGAATTTTTTTATACATCTTTTCATGTCTATTTTAATTATAATTATTTATCTCAAAGCTAAAAATAAAATAAAATTATAAGATTTCACATTTGTTTACAATCATAATAGTTTGATAGGATATAATTTTAGAATAATATTTTTAGAATATGCTGTATAATGATATAATCCTAACATGACTAAGCTTAGCTCGGATAACAGTCATTTTATGAACACTCAGTGTTTTGTATAAAAATGCTTAAAAATAAATATTTTCTTATAGTTATTGGTTATACTTTGGCTCACGTTTAGGAAGACATGCTGATTGAGTTTAGAAGGAACCCCGCCCGCATTGCTCCTGTAAAGATAATATATATTAGTATCTATAAAGGAGCAACAATTTCTATCAAAATTAAAGACGCAGCACACCACAGAGTAATATAGAACGATAATAAATTCCTTCCCTTCCCCTGTATTAGATATTTCATCTTCCATGTAAATTAAAGGGTTTCCGCAATGTAGTTGATTTAATTAGCTAGGTGACTAGCTAATCCGGCAAACGTTCTGTCATATAATTACCAAATCATCATTCATTATAAATTACCAAAGAATAATAAATAACAACATTTTATTTTTCCTCTCGAAGCGCTCGGGGCCCCGCTGCCAGTGTTCTGTAAACGATTGCTACGTTAATCAACATTCGCTATAGATGGCCCTTGGATGGGTGGTCACCCACTTTGTGGAATTTACATTTGCGAGCGTTTCCGTGTTTCGGAAGGCACGCTAAGCCGTTGGTCCCGGTTGCCAGTAAAATAGCAGTCGTTAAGCCTGGTTGAAGGTCTTATGGGTGGCATGAAAAATTTCAACATCAGGTCGCCACAGCCTGCGCCTGTCCATTTCAACACGGCAATGGACTTACCGCCTGTCACGTAGGACAAAAATGCATACAGTGAAATGTGGGCGTATAGTATGCCTCTGCCTACCTACCTGTAAAGGCGTGACAATATGTATGTATGTATGTGAACTTTGACCTCCGTATGCCTTGGTACAGAACCAATGCAGAAATGAAGGGACGAACAGGACGTGTGTGGTAAGTAATATTTTATTGCAGGAGACACAGTGATTCGTTACGAGCAGTATGCGCGGACATGGCCGAGCTCGGAAGAAAGAACAATGATAATATTTTAAAAATAGACAATTAGTGTTGCCTCCTGACATATACAAAGTTTCAGCGGATAAAGAAAATCTTGAAATATTATATTACCTGGTGTTCGCTGATAAGGTAGACTGGTAAAGACTCCAAGCAGAACTCGCAAGGTATGACGGGGTCTTCGTAGGGGTCTTGAGGTCGGATCCAGGCCGCATTGTGCGAGGGTTGCTCCGAGTTAGGACGCGATGCGGAATTCGGCCGGAGTTGGGCCAGGTCCGGACGACAACCCGTCTGGAAAAAAAAAACAGGCATATCGGTCTATTTATTTATTTATTACTAGTTGACGTCTGCTACTCCGCCCGCATGATGATTTTTTCCTTTTGCCGATTCCCACAGAAACTTGTTTCCGGAAAAAAATGTAGGCTAATAAATAAATATTGTGGGACACCTTTTACACAGCGCCATCTAGCCCAAAGTAAACTATAAGCATGTACTATGGGATCTAGACAACTGATACACATACTTATATATTTCTAAATACATACATACATATTGTCACGCCTTTATCCCTTCATCCTTTTACATACATATTATACATAGGAAACACCCAACTTCGAAACCAACATTTGTGGATCACACAAGTATTTGTTCCGACCCGGGAATTGAACCCGGGACCTAAACTAAAAGAAGGAAACATTTACCTGATGCTGTACCAAGTCATCAACAGAAATAAGCGTGTGGCAGAATTCGCATGGCAGCCTTTCTTCGTCGTGCTGTGGGTGGTGATTGGCTCGATCTCTGAGAAGATAAACTGTACTAAATAATTGTCGCTTTTATACTATTACTTTTTCAATCACGCCTTATCCCCGAAGGCAATAGTAGATTAGTAGCCAAGGGCTGTAAGGTATCAATTGCAGCCCGAGATATTTCGCCTCGCTGCGCTCGTGCGCCTATAGTTCGAGGGTGCAATTGATGCTTACACCCGAGCTAACTACTCTGCTTTACATCTCGATTGTGAGGTAAGTAGAAAAAAACCGGCATTACAAGAACATTTTATTACTTAAAATTTATAGTGAAATGAGAACAATTTTCAAATTTGAGGGACAGGTGTTTTTTGGGTATGTTAATAGTTTGAGATTATGAGAGATGTAAAGGTAAAATTCGTAAATTATAAAAAAATCCCAAAAACAAACAATATTTAAAGTAAAAGTTTTCTATTCCCGCCTTTTTTCATCGTTTTTTTAAATTATTTTTTTCAAGAACGAAATTGAACTTCGCCGATCGATATTTAAAATTGATGTCTATTATACTCATACGAAGACAAGGCTGAATAGCTAAGCGACCTCTTTTGTCATGTGGCTGAATGCATAATGTCTATTGCCAGTATGATGGTTATATGTACGCGAACTTTTTGAAAGAGTAGTTTTTTTTATTACTTACCGCCCTTTTACGGCTTTTCTAGCTACATTATTACCCTAGAGCGCTAATTGGTCACCTACAAGCCCCATTTGGAGGTAATAAGGACCTACTTACCGAATATGAGAGATGTAAAGGCATATTTTACGCCTACATTTCACCGTGTGTAAAGAAAAGAAGCGCTCCAGGCCCCACGGACACTGTTTTGTAAACGATTAGTGCGTTAAGCAACTATGGCTGGTCCTCGGATGGGTGACCATTTTGTGGCATTTACATTTACGAGCGTTTCCGTGCTTCGGAAGGCACGTTATGCCGTTGGTTCCGGTTGCCAGTAACATGGCAGTCGTTAAATAAATATCGTTGGGACAACTCACACAAGGCCATCTGATGCCAAACTAAGCAGAGCTTGTACTATGGTAACCAGATAACTGATAAACATACTTTTATATTTCTAAATATATATATATATATATATATATATATATATATATATATATATATAATAGATAAATAACATCCAGACAGAATAAACCATCGTGCTCATCACACAAAGTTTTATCCTGTGGGAATCGAACCTACAACCTCTTGCGTAGCAGGCAGATACATTCCCACAGGCAGATAGCCGGGTTACGAACACGGCCTTAGTCAAAGAGCGTCCTTTTATAAGTTTTTTTAACCACTGTTGTGACATATCGCCACCTAATGGAAAGTGGTCACCATAGCCTATGGACATTAGCAACATCAAAGATGCAGCACTCGCACTGCACACAACAACTTACCCATTATTATTTGAAGCATTGGAACTGTATGGTGCAGTCACCTGAAACAAAACAATGTGATTATACAATTATACATTTATATAAATTACTAGCTGTGCCGCCCGGCTTCGCCCGTAAGTCGCCAAAATAAGTAAAATTTCTGGTTGATTTTTTAGACCTTGTGCCCGAAAAAACCCACATATCTTACAGAACCCTTATTTTTTCAAAATAAAATATAGCCTATGTTACTCGTGGATAATGTAGCCTTCAAATGGTCAAAGAATTTTTTAAATCGGTCCAGTAGATTTTGAGCCTATTCATTACAAACAAACAAACAAACATAATTTCCCTATTTATAATATTAGTGGAGACTAGCGGACCCCGCGGCTTCCTCAAACGTAGATAATTTTTTATGTAGCTACCGTAGATGTAATACCTAGAATACCTACCGTATGGTACATACATAAAAAAACAATTTTTCCCTTACCGTCCGTCTCTCTGTTTGTCTGTTCCGGTTAATCTCTGAAACGGCTGGACCGAATTTAACGGGACTGAGAGCTAGAGGGACCAAGGAACATTCCTAGCTCTGTGGGCAGAAGTCCACGTAATAATCGCAGTGGACTTTGATATTGAGTTAATTGACTGAATTTTGAAGTAGTGAGATTAACAAAATTAATTAGCTATACCTAATGTCGATGAGATATTATCAGTAATGACAACAATGTTTTCACATTGTTGATTCTGTTGTCTCTTGTTTGTTGTTTATCAGTCAATGTGATACAATTCTCTTGTCTGTGCGAGTGCAGCTTTTGTATGATAATGGAGAACACAAAAGGGTCAAAATATTACTGTCAAATACAGCTAAAATTGGAGCGTAGCTCATGTACATTACTTCACTACATTTCAATTCAATACACGCAGTATTTTCGAAGTTATAAAGACGAGAATTTTTAGTAATTTATTGAATTTCCGAGATATGCGCGTCCATTATGACGTCACAGCCTCGCACAGACTGCGACAAGGCGCGGCGCGGCGTTCGGGTGCAAACGAGAGCGCGACTGTTGAATGAGCAGGGTTGTGACGTATGCGGCCACCCGCGTCATACGCACTTTGATCGTAAATATTAGTCCTTTTTTTGAAATATAATAATAAGTAAAAACACCGTTTTTCTGTGTTTTTTTTGTAGATTTATTTGGCATTTAAAGTAAAAAAAACGTTTGTTAGACCCATTTACAGAGCAAGGTATCAATGAAGAAATGTTGTTGTCTCGCTCGCGCCATAATGAAGTCAAATGTAATGAGTGGAGTGACAAGTTTACGTCCGTATACGCAGTGTGCAGTTGCCAGTCATTCGTCAGTAGTGATCAGTGTAACTGCAAGAGTAGAGTGAAGCCCCCTGACACAGGTTTGTTATGTCACAGGGCTTCGAAGTAGATATGTCACGGGCGAAACCGCGGAGCTCAGCTAGGATGTTACATGCTAAACAAATAAGGCAGGTTCTAACTTAGACAGCCTCTCAGAGAAACTAAAGCCGAATAAAACCTGCAATGACTAAGAATTTTGACTGCCTCGGCGGTGAAGTGGTTGTGTATTCGACTGCCGCGCCTGCGCTGCTCCTAACCCTCATCTAGGATTTAAATTCCGGGTCGGGACAAATGTTTGTTTCGTAGTTTGGGTGTTTACTATGTATCATATACTAGGTTACCTAGGTTACTTAGTTACTTAGGTTAGGTACACGGCTTCGCCTACTTTAAACTCCCGTCGAACCTATTTAGGTAATCCTGTCGCTTATAAATTCTACCAAAATGTATAAAAAATTGCCCGATTTGGCGACATTTAAGATTAGTGCTCGGCTCTCCAGGGCAGTAGCGTGTATAGCCTTCATCATCAAATAGGCTATACAACACAAAAAAAAATCCGACCAATACTTTCTGAGATTTGCGAGTTCAATCAAACAAAGAAACTCTTCATCTTTATATATTAGTATAGATATGTATTTAGAAATATATAAGTATGTTTATCAGTCGTGTAAATATCATACCACAAGCTTTTATTAGCTTCCTTTGGTTTAAAGGTGCTCTGTAAAAATTATGTCTGTCAATATTTATTACAACAGAATATCTCACCTCATTCAATCCTCGCCTTAATTCCCTTAAACTAGACTTGATCTCACTAAATCGATCAGCACTTTTTTTCCGTTCCTCTCCATCCTTTTTCAGTTGCATCTGGTTAAATCTCTCCATAAACTCCTGAGGCGTCATAGGCTTCAGATTCTTGAACTCCTCCAGTCTCCTTCCACTGTCATCAGACCCTAACACATAGCCTGGATGGCCTATTTCGTACTCTGGAGTTCTCCAGACGCGTCCTTGAAGCTTATTTTTATAGTCTTCAGAAGTCTCACGGTTCTGAAGAGCATCCATCTTACGGAGTTTCTCCAATTTTGCTGCAGGACTTAAAACTGGTGGTAAACCTAGAATTTAAATAGTATACACTACATATTAAAAAACAAAGTCGCTTTTCGCTGTCTGTCCCTATGTATGCTTAGATCTTTAAAAGTACGCAACGATTTACGATGCTTTTTTTTTAATAGTTAGAGTGATTCATAATAAAGGTTTTTATGTATACTTTGTTAAGTTTTTGTGTTCATTGACTAATTAATAACGATATTTGTTGGGAATGTCGGAAAAAATAAGCCGTCTGGGAGCTTTAACGAAAACGCTGCCTAAAAGCTTTGAGATATAACGAAATAATGTATGGTGCAATTGTGTATCTAATGTAGGTCTACAAAAAGGTTCGCGACGGTATATTATGTATAAGGGTTCAAAGTATGTCACGGAGAAGCCGGGCAGGACAGCTAGCAAGTAATATGTCCGAAAGCCCTATTAAAAATGGGAAAGTAACTCTATCCCTGTGTTACGCTTTCACACCTGAAATACTCAACCGATTTAAATAAAATTTGGTATAGAGAGATTTCTAGAGCCTAAGAAAGGACGTAGCCTACTATTTATCCCGGAAACAAGTTTCCGTCAGAAACGGGAACGAGAAAACTACACCAAATGGACAGAAACACGGGTTTTAACTACTTATTAATAAAGACTTATATACAGAAATTACTCTTATAAGGCATAAGTTTATTACATTCATACATACATGCATATTGTCACGTTTTTATCCCCGAAGGGATTTGCAGAGGCATACTATACGCCCACATTTAACTGTATGCATTTTTGTCCCACGTAACAGGCTGTGAGCCCATTGCCGTGTTGGAATGAACAGCCGCAGACTGTGGCGACCTGCTGTTGAAATTTTTCAAGCCGCCCATAAGGCCTTCAACCAGGCTTAACGACTGCCATTTACTGGCAACCGGGACCAACGGTTTATCATGCCTTCCGAAGCACGGAAACGCTCGCAAATGTAAATTCCACAAAGTGGTCACCCATCCAAGGACCACCTATAGCGAATGTTGCTTAGTCAGCGGGGCCATGAGCGCTTAAGTTTAATAATTTGAGTTAAACTGTATCAGTGAAAATAAACTCAATTTTATGATTATAAATATAATCTGACTACCCCGTAGGATACAGCGTGAAGATAGTTAAGTTAGTTAGTTAATGTAATGCCTTAGCGCTAAGTGCAATTGCTTACAGGCAACCTTTGCATGGAGATAAATGTAAAAGCTTTCAAAATTTCACATACCAACAGACAAGTTGTAGGCGGTCTGTTCTTGTCTCTGTCTCTCTTCCTCCTGCTGCCGTTTCAGCGCGTTGTAGTAGGGCAACTCGCGAATGGGGTCTAATGTGGGCGGTTGTGTTGGAGGCTTCGGAGCTGGACGCTTCTTGACGGCACCACGGGATATACCTCTGTGTATAGCAGATTATAGGGTATAAATAAATAAATAAATATAATAAAATTATATATATTAATAATTTAAGCGCTCGTGGCCGCGGACGTAGTGTTCTGTAAACGATCACTGCGTTAAGAAACTTTCACTATGGCTGGTCCTCGGATGGGTGACCACTTTGTGGCATTTATATTTGCGAGTGTTTCCGTGCTTCGGAAGGTACGTTAAGCCGTTGGTCCCGGTTGCCAGTTAAATGGCAGTCGTTAAGCCTGGTTGAAGGCCTTACGGGCGGCTTGAAAAATTTCAACAGCAGGTCGCCACAACCTGCGTCTGTCTATTTCAACACGGCAATGGGCTCACCACCTATTACGTGGGACAGGAATTCACACGGTGAAAAGTGGGCATATAATATATCTCTGCCACCCCATCGGGGATAAGGCGTGATGGATATTTATTTATTTATTTATAAATATAATAAATATCGTCGGGACAACTCACACAACGGCATCTGATTCCAAACTAAGCAGAGCTTGTAATATGGTAACCAGATAACTGATAAACATACTTATTTCTAAATACATGCATGTATATTATAGATAAATAACACCCAGACACGGCATTCATTAAGCCAAGTTGAAGGCATTATGGGCGACATGAAGATTTTCATATTTTTCTTTTTACAACCATACTACACTTTTCTAAAATTTTATTTTTTGCAGTAAGCTCTGCAATAAACATTGGCCCAGCAATGGCAGTTGCATACGTTTAACACTGCGAAATCGAGTATCAGGGCCAACTGAGTACTGAGTCATCAACGCACAGGTCAAACCCTGAATAAAAGTTAGCTGCTTCTTCGCAATTATGACACAAGCGTATTAAACAATTATTACTTTAGTCTCTGTTAGGGCACGAGGCAGAGGGAGCGAGCAACATTCCTTACTCTGTGGGTAAATGGTAACAGTGTCGCGAACTCATTTTTTTTACTTATCCCAAAAATGCCCAAAAAGGCCTAAAGATTTCAATAAAAATTATTCCCCACTTAAAGTATATGACGTGGTTCAAAATATACCGCAGGGCTTAACTAGTAAATCCTACTAATATTATAAACGAAAGTTTGTATGTATGGATGGATGTTTGTTACTATTTCACGCAAAATCGACTTAATGGATTTTGATAAAATTTTACAATAATATAGCTTGCATATCAGAAAAGCACATAGGCTACTTTTTATTCCGGGAACAAGTTCCTGTTAGAAACGGGAACGGGATAACTTCACTACGCGTGCGGAACCGCGTGCGTCAACTAGTAGGTTAATACTTACAGATTTTTGTCCACCTTGTTAACCGTATTCACGTTGGTATTTATTTGAGGCTGATCATTGGTCCTCTTTGTCGATGGTTTGACGTCATTCATTTGATTAGGACTTCTCCAGTCATTAGATGACGCAGAATTACTGGAATTGGCAGAAATAGCACTGGTGCTCGGTCTATCGAAGTTCCTGACTTCAGTTCTGGCGTCTTGGTTATGGTTTTTCGAATAACCGTTGACCATAACCGGTTTGTTCTCAGACGTCGAAGCGAGCGGTTGTGCAGTTTTATTAGCTGATGGTAAATTGGCGATTTTCGTTATCACTGGTTTTGGTGCGCTGGTTCTTGGTAGTTCCTTTTTGGGGACCGGTGTGGGATCTGTAAGTTTTAAATTATTCACTTTTAAGTACTGAAAAACAATATTTGGCATTGTAACAAGACTGAAGCTGTACTAAGCACTCTCGTTAACTAGAAAATCTTCTTCTTTAATTTGGCGTATTGACAGGCCCCGCGGTCTCAGTATTCTGTAAACGATCACTGAGTTACGCAATTTTCACTATGGCTGGTCCTCGGATGGGTGACCACTTTGTGGCATTTACATTTGCGAGCGTTTCCGTGCTTCGGAAGGCACGTTAAGCCGTTGGTCCCGGTTGCCAGTAAAATGGCAGTCGTTAAGCCTGGCTGAAGGCCTTATGGGCTTGAAAAATTTAAACAGCAGGTAGCCACAACCTGCGTCTGTCTATTTCAACACGGCAATGGGCTCACCACCTATTACGTGGGACAGGAATCCACACGGTGAGAAGTGGGCATATAATAGGCCTCTGCCACCCCTTTGGGGATAAGGCGTGATGATGGATGGACAGTTCCTTCCAAACTCTGCTGAGATTTAGAGCTTAAAGTATATATTTCATGGCAGCTATGGTTTGATTTTTAGTCATCGTTGTCAGCTACTATCGCCCGTTTTTTCTACCCCATCGTTGCTTGTCAGTCGCATTGTCAGCAGGTGCACCTATAGTATGTGGGGTCGTAGGTGCCCCGCAGATATTAGCGGGCACCTTACAATCAACTATGTTGTATTACAAAAAGGCACATTGGAGGAAGTTCATTATGTGATTTTTTGTGTGTTTCAAAATTTCTGTCAAACATACCTATTTTAGAATCAAACATAGAATCACGTAGAACGCGTAATATACTATTACCGTGGTGTTTTTCTTTTCTATAGGACACTTAGTTGCAGTCCTAGTCTCCCACTTTGTGAAGAAAGGAAGTGGAGTTAAAGTTTGGCTACCTCGATAACGCAGTGGTCGCGCCATGGTCGCCGCGCTTGAGGTCCCGGGCTCAATTCCCGAGTCGAACAAATATTTGTATGATACACAAATGTGTGTTTCGGAGTTTGGGTGTTTCCTATGTATAATAAATTTGGTATTTAGAAATATATAAGTTATGGTTTTTAGAATAAGATTTTTTGTTTATCAGTTATCTAGATCCCATACTACAAGCTTATATTAGCTTACTTTGGGCTAGATGGCGCTGTGAGAAGTGTCCCACAATAAAAAAATCTATCCAACTCCTCTAGTTTGTTTTCTGATAAAACCACATAGGCTACTTTTTATTCCGGGAACAAGTTCCTGTTAGAAACGGGAACGGGATAACTTCACCACGCGTGCGGAACCGCGTGCGTCAACTAGTAGGTTAATACTTACAGATTTTTGTCCACCTTGTTAACTGTATTCACGTTGGTACCCAACTCCTCTAGTTTGTTTTCTGATAAAATTCGATGCAAGTTCTAAGACATTTCAACTTTTCCTGTGTTAAATACACAGGAAAAGTTGAAATGTAAGTTCAAGTTTGATGAAACTTTTCTGGTTTTTTAATATTGTTTATTGGAGTCAGATTAATGGAGATGCGGGTGAGACGATCCCAAAGAATAGGGCAAATTGGGTGATTCTATAGAGTATATTGGGTGATTCTAGAGAATATATTTTGAGATTCTCGAGAGTATATTGGGTGATTCTAGAGAGTATATTGGGTGGTTCTAGAGAGTATATTGGGTGATTCTAGAGAGTATATTGGGTGATTCTAGAGAGTACATTGGGTGATTCTAGAGAGTACATTGGGTCATTCTAAAATTAGAATAGAAGATAATTTACCATCATCCAGTCGTATAAATCCATGATTAGATTCGACGTGCAGCTGCCGATATTTGATCATGACCCACTCATTACACTCGGGACACTGTTCCGTGCGCACTCCACAATAGCTCTCATGTGCAGGCAAGTCTCGTCTAGGCACTTCTAAATCACAGTATCTGTGGAGATATGAGGTACATACTGTTATATTTATCTTGGTATGTAAAGAGGACTAGCCTGGAAGTGGTGCCTCTGATGCCTAGAAGGCCAGAAGGTCAAGTCGTACATAGAATATTTATGTGCAACAGTATGTTGTTCTTGAAAAGGGGCCTTTTAATATTTTTACAGGGTATGCAACAAGAGTGTATTACCTCTGACTCCCTATTCCTCTTACAGATACCACTTTCGGTCACCGTGACATGAGGTGACCATGGAGCCGAGTCTACTATTGATAATCCGTAAAATAGAGCCAGCATCGTTGTTTTCAGCTGTGAAAATGTTAGACTATCAAAAATATCACTGACTAGTGGCGTGGTACGTGTTAGTGGAATTCTATCGGCCGCCTGATAGATGTCTATTAGAGTGCGATTGTAATAGTAGACTACGAAAAAATGACAAAATTGTACTGGTGACTTTCTATTGATTTCGATTCTATTTCGACACAATTGAAATAGCAAACTCCACCCACAGTATGTTTGTTTGTCCCCTCAGTGATTTAAAATTTTCGGAAATGGATTTGAGGTATATAGGCCAACCTCATCATTATACAACAGCTGCAGTCAGTAGAAACGGATCCCGGACTCCAATGTAAAGATGAGCCGTTTGCGGTGAGACACTGGGCTCGTGAAGCCTAAATGTACGTCCGCTGTACAAAGACTTGTAAAGTGACTGGTCGATCGACTGTCCTCGTGACCACAGGGCTGACCTCTATCTCTCTCAGAGAATAAACATCGTCAGTTTTAAAGGAGCGTTGCATCTCTCGTGTTGCAGACGACCAGACGTCCATAGGCTACGATGACCACTTTCCATCAGGTAGGCCGTATGCTTGTCTGCCACCTCAGTGATAAAATAAAGACTTTGATGGGGAAGAATTCTTCGACAAGACAAGGCATTATTCTAATTCTTATACTGTGTGGAGCATTACAAATCTAGGAAAAAATTGTGTGAACAAATTCGAAATAAAACCATAATACCTGCAGGATTTAATAGTATGCCCACACGAGTCCCGTATGTGATCTTCCAGGTCGGAACCGCATACATTCTCCCCACATTTCTCGCACGGTACTGACATGGAACAACAGAAAATTTATTTAAAAGTATATTTTGTACATATAAATAGGAAAGCTGAAAAAAATGCATACGGTGAGAGGTGGGCATTTTGCGTGTGCGTGTATTTTGCAGTCGGTGTAAAAAATGGGCGTATAATTTCTTTTTTGATAATATTTAATAGTACTTACACCACGTAATAAGGTTTATTATATTATAGGTGTGATTTTGCGTGTGCGTGTATTTTGCAATCGGTGTAAAATGGGCGTGCAGATTCAGCGTGCGGTTATTGAAACTGCACGTTGTATTTCATTGACGATTACGAAGAGTTGAATTTTGTTAATCTATGTTTTGAAAGAATTAAGATGGGCAACCGAGCAAATATCAATCATACAGTCATTTTATTCAGCCCGGATACACATGAAGTCTGAGACTAATGTCCAAGAAAATGCCAAACTAAGGTTTACTGATAGATAGCAGGAATGGTATTAACGGATATAAATATATCATGATATATGTATATGCGTTGATTTTTATACCAATTGATATAATACATAGGTGTATGTTGATAAATATCAATTGATATTTTATTATCTCGGCAAGAAAATTAGCCGATATGATGTTATGCTACTGTACCTAAAGTATCAATCTTATATTGCTATAATTCGGGTCCGTATTGGGTTGCATAAATTTTAGAGGCATAACTTAAAACTGCATAACGTTTTTTGGCATACTCTTCGTTTCGCATAACGTTCAAACAGAATAAATCCTTAGGCATACTTTATTTTCCCATAACTTTTTTATAATAATGATATACCCGCATAAAATGTTTACGCATATTTTTTTACAATAACGTTTACTAATATAAACATTTATTGGCATCTCACTCACTCTCGCATAAAGATTACAAGCCATACATATAGAATACCATAATGTTAACGAGTACATATTTTTATTTATATATCTAAGCTTGAACTGTCTAAGATTGAAATGCCCACTGATTAAAAATGTTCATAGCCACTATACTGAAGTTCAAAATTTCAACACTTATACCTAGTCAGGTCATAAGTATTGTCACACAGTAAAAACTTTTCTTTTAGAATGCTGGCCACAAAAAAGTTTATTGAATTCGAATTTCGAATTGTTATATTTTTAGAATTTTACTCATTTTTAAATATGGAGTAGGCGCTTAAAGAAGACCGTGTTGCAGTTATTGCGTTGCATCGTATTAAAATTTTTGACATACTGAAAAATTTGAATAAAACCAAAAGATTCGGTTATCGTACCATCAAACGATACAATGAAGACTCTAGTGTAGATGACAGGTCAAGAAGTGGTCGCCCTCGGTCTGTTAGGACTCCAGCAGTGATAAAAGCTGTGAAGGCGCGAATTCAAAGAAATCCCAAACGTAAGCAGAAACTGTTGGCCCTTCAGATGGGGTTAAGCAGAACCACGGTGAAAAGGGTGTTAAATGAAGACTTAGGGCTTCGGTCATATCGAAGAAAAACAGGACATCGTCTAAAGGCTCGTCTAATGGACCTGAGACTGAAGAGATACCGCGCTTTATTGAAGCGGTACGCGACAAAAAAAATCGGAAAATTCTTTTTTCGGATGAAAAAAATTTTACCGTAGAAGAGAGCTACAACAAACAAAATGATAAGGTGTACGCACACAGTAGTGAAGAAGCGAGCAACCGTATGATATTGCAGTTGTGTATCAAAATACAGTCCTGACGAACCTTGTGGAACCTGTTTCTCATACCATGTTCAATAACAGGTACTGGGTATTCCAACAAGATTCGGCGCCAGCTCATAGAGCGAAGAGCACACAAGACTGGCTGGCGGCGCGTGAAATCGACTTCATCCGGAACGAAGACTGGCCCTCCTCCAGTCCAGATTTGAGTCCGTTAGATTACAAGATATGGCAACACTTGGAGGAAAAGGCGTGCTCAAAGCCTCATCCCAATTTGGAGTCACTCAAGACATCCTTGATTAAGGCAGCCGCCGATATTGACATGGACCTCGTTCGTGCTGCGAAAGACGACTGGCCGCGCCACTGGCCTGTATTCAAAATCACGGAGGTCATTTTGAATAAACTTTACTGTCATAAGAATCTATGTTTTGTTAAGTTCATTTTGGTATATAAATGGTTACATAATGAATAAACTTGTTTCAATTATTTTATATTAAACATGTGACAGAATTTATCACCTGACTAGGTATATAATAAAATATAAAAAAAGTAGGTAGATTAAAACGAGCGATTCTATGCTGGCGCAACGCCGGCCGCTTCGGCGGCCCGCTCTCTTCGCTCGTTCGGCTCGCGCGTTGTGGTCACAAGTGACCTAACACTCATCCTCGCTTCGCTCGTCGTCGTACCTATTTACGACTTTTCTCAAGACTAGTCTAAAAAAATAACACTTCAAATATCGTTTTATATTTTACAGCTTAAAAACTTGGCTATGAGTGAGATGATTATTTACAATGGTATCTTATCATTTTTTAAATATTATTAGTCAAATTATTATTCATTTATGATTTAAACGGTTATCCATACCTCCATTATGCGTTTTGTATTTTATGATAAATTATCTTTAGGCGTATAACAATACCCTTTACATTTATGCTGACTAAAATTATGATAAAAAAATTAGAGTAAGTTATTGTTATGCCAATAAAACCATTATGCGTTTATAACACTCTGCTTATCATAATTTATACGAAAAACTTTATGCTGAAACTGTTATGCCAAACTACATTATGTGAAAAAAATTATGCGATCGAAAGGGCACCCCTATAATTCGGGTGTTTCCCGTAATATTATGAACGTGAATAACATGAATCGAATAAATCATAAATCGAAGCGAAACAAGAAGACATGAAGACAACGATTCGTTTCTCTTAATTTTTTTTGTTTAAATTAAATATTACCTTTATCACGTAATCAGGTTTATTATATTATGCTAAATAGGTAATAAATCGTCGTCGCACGTATCTTGTACTTCCGTTCGATATCGCGGTAGTCTATATCATTTCGACTTCGTTGAATGAACAAAGACATTTTTGGAATAAACTGCTAATTGCGGAAATTTTGTAATACTTAAGCTTAATTATTGTCGATCGAAATTTTAAACACTTTTTATCTATCTATATATCTATCTTCACGCTGTATCCCTGACGGGGTAGTCAGAGAGGACTTCTTTCGCTTCTTGTAGATTCATCAATTGCTTCATACACGCGGCCTGACTTCTTCTACCCTTTACTTTTGCACATTATATATTCTCCGTCAATCGTTCCTCATTCATTCGTTGGACGTGTCCAAACCAACGGAGCACGCTCTTTTTCAGCATAACGCTGACATTTTCATTCAAATCAGCCATATTGCGTATCACTGCGTTACGTATTCGGTCGGCCAAAGTTACGTTTTCGCCACCATAAAGCAACGTTGGTACTAGCACTGCGTTATGAATCTCCAGTCGTGCTTCTTTTTTTCCACTTTTTATCGAGGCTAAATAAAATAAAGCAACTTACTGACGAAATGTAGCATCTTTTCATAGGCATACCTATATCCAATATATATCGGATAAATATATTGAATATTTAGATATTTAGGTACAATTATAAATAGATATATCTATTAATATTATAACCATGGAAAAGTCAAACGTACTCGGATACCCAGACGTGCATGTATGAAGCGATTAATGATTCTAGGAAGCGAAAGAAGTGTGCATGGATCGCGAAGACTGGCGTACTGTCCTCTTTGACTATGATCAGGGATACAGCGTGAATGTAACTGCTTTTCTGGGGTGATAACTTAATAGCTTCGAGAAAAGTAGAAACGTAAACGTTTGAAAAATGCCATTCGAAATTAATTAACACTAGGTGCCTCACTATAGGCATTATGACGTCACTTTTCGTTAGTATCAATAATTACTGGTTTATCAATCCCCGATTCGCCTTATCCCCGAAAGGGTAGCAGAGGCATATTATACGTCCACATATCATCGTGGGCAATGGGCTCACCACCTATTACGTGGGACAGGAATGCTGTGCCACGTAATAGGTGTGAGCCCATTATCGTGTTTAAATAGTCAGACGCAGTTTGTGGCTACCTGCTGCAGCAACCGAATCGTGATTAACGACTTAACGTCTTCCGAAGCACGGAAACGCTCGTAAAGTGAAATACCACAAAGCGGTCACCCATCCATAACCAGTCATAGCAAAAGTTGCTTAGCACACTGAGTTAGTAGGACCAAGGCGCTTTTTTTTAAATTATGCATTGTTATACAATAATTCTTATTATAGATGCTTGTTTTTTTTATTACATCACTGAGGTGGCAGACAAGGATACGACCCACCTGATGGAACATGGTCACCGTTATTTACGGACGATTGCAACAACAGAGGTGCCGCGCGGCACTTGCGCTGCCGACCTTATAAAGAAAAGTACAGGATACTAAAGGAAAGTGAGGTCGTTACAACGCCAAAACTGCAATGAGGCACCTAGGGTTCATCAACTTTGAAAGGCAATTATAGCATAAGCTATCTTATTACATCATTTTAAAAATTACAAGGAGACTTACATAATTTATGTAGTTTGTTGTGATGGTCCTCAAGCTCATTATGGGGTACTGGCTCCTTGCATACGGGGCAAACACGAATGTTACGCGCGCAATGCACGCTGTGGATTGTGAAGTTCACGCTGGGTATCTCCCGCTTGCTACAAAAGAAAGACAATTATTCATAATATTTTAAAGGGTTTTAGGCAGCGTTTTCGTTGGAAGCACCCAGGTGGCTTATATTTTTGAGACACCTCCAATAAATATCGTTATATTTTAGCTAATATATACAAAAACAAATTAAATACTTGAAAGTTCCTCGAGAACCACTCTATCCAGTGTGGTGAAAACAATGAGAATCAGTGCAGAAGTTTTTGAGGTTACCACGAACAGACAGACAGAATGCCAAACAGACGCAGCGGAGGATATTGTTTTATAATATGTATTGATAGTGTCTTCTGAATCAAAATATATACTTTTATAAATCAGTTATGTTATTTAATTAAATAAAAATTTGAGAAAGTGACTTGTTATTTCCCATCAGCGAAAAGTGCGCTGAATCTTGAGCGTCGCTGTCGTGTTGATCAGCAGATATCCCAGCTTAATCGAGATGTCGAAACAGCGTGTACACACACGTATGTATGAAGTTAGTAAATAGTTTGTTAGGAGTCTGCTAATTACTTAAGACCGGCAAGTAGCGGCGCCGCGGCGTGACCAACCAATGGATGAGATCCCGTAATGAATGGAATGGAGTGATTCCGGTAGCGCCAAAAAAATGCTGTTTCTTTCTTTATTCCGCGTCTCACACTTCAGCTATAGCAGCTGGTTAGAAAAGTTTGTACGTAAAATATGGAAGGACTTTGACAATGTGGTCCTAAAATATGTTCTAAGCTCTTGACCCGCTAACTCAGTGTTCTGTGAACGATCACTGCGTTAAGCAACTTTCGCTATGGCTGGTCAGGGATGAGTGACCGCTTCGTGGTATGTATTTTTCATTTACGAAAGTTTCCGTGCTTCGGAAGGCACGTTAAGCTGTTGGTCCCGGTTGCCAGTAGCATGGCAGTCTGGAAGGACTTATGGACGGCTTGTATATTTTCAAGACGGCAATGGGCTCACACCATCTATTACGTGGGACAAAAATGCTTACGGTGAAATATGGGCGTAAAAAATACCATTTCTTCAGGGGTAAAGGTTAAAAAAAGGGTAAAAAAAAATGTTGTTTTAGTTGTATCAAAACCGAAATGCCCGTCACGTCACACCGCTAATTCCCATAGGGTGAAGCTTTTTATTGTTTCCCCGCGTAAAAATAAGGGTATATTCGGTAAAATTATGCTACGAAAGTCAAATGCCATACGATTACAACAACCTACCTATAACCACAGCCGAAAGACGTAGGTGTACTCTTTATACTGTGCTATAACTCAGATTTTTTCCTTTATAGACTAGAATGACATTTGGAGTGTAGCCGCTTTATCGCAATAAAAAGATAGTGTCGTGGCCAAAAATAATAGGTGCTTAGTTGATTAGGTTGAAATTGTGTCTATGCAAATTTACGAAGTACGAGTATTGAATGAGAAATTTTTGAATTTAATTAATTTAAGTCATGCAGTTTTATTCGGATTTTGCGTATATTTGTGTTAGATACGCTCTGGATCAGCAACAAATCGGGTTTGACTCTGACTAGAAGTTTATAAACCACGTTTTAAAAACTGTGGACTCGTCAAACTTGTCTTTAAAAGACAGCCTATGGCCAGATCGTTGCGGCGAAGTCAGCATCACATTCTCTTTTATATCTTTTAACATATTAAACAGTGGAAACACCAATTTCCAAAACTACATAAGCACAATGGCGCTTGTTTCGTTTGTCACCTAATAACGTATCGAATTAGTTTACGACGACATACTGCGGATCGGTTTGGAGAGTTACTACCCGCTCCCTCTACGCCGCCTCTTTCGCGAGCATGACGTGCTTGCTCCCGCAGTGCTATCATCGTCCAAGAGCAAACAGAGTAACTATCTTCACGCTATATCCCTGACGGGGTAGTCAGAGAGGACAGATCGCCAGGCTTAGCGATCCATGCATACTTCTTTCGTATCTGAGTACTTTTGTCTTTTCCGTTTTTGAGCAATCTACTCACGTGGTCCTCATATTTAAGTCTCGGCCTACCCTGACTCCTTCTACCGTCTACTTTCGCCAATCTTCTTCGTCAATCGATCCTCACTAATTTGTTGGACGTGTCCAAACCAACGGAGCACGCCCTTTTCCAGCTTAACGCTGACACTTTCATTTAAACCTGCCAAATTGCGCATCATTTCGTTACGTATTCGGTCGGCCCCTTGGATGAATCATTTTCGATAACTTCGAAAATTGTGTGTGAAAAATACCCAGGTTTCGCTACCGAAAAGCAAAGTTGGCACTAGCTCTGCGTTATAAATCGCTAGTCGTGCTTCTTTAACGATGCTTTGTCGCTTTACAAAATGAGACATAGCAAAGTTAATTTTGCTTCCGGCAGTTACTTGCCGTTCTACATCCAAACACATCTTCCGTCCGCGCCAAACACCCTCCCTAAATACATAATTTCATACACTTGCTCTAGACGTTCCTGGTTTACCCAAATCTTGCATTTAGTTACGTTTCTTACGTCATCTCTTTCAAATACTAGAACCTTAATTTTATTAGCATTCAAGCGAAGACCTTTACTATCACATTCCTCTTTCATATTAGTGACTAATGCCTGAAGGTCGGCTTCTGATGAGGCCATCAGCGCACAGCAGATAATTTACTGTTAAGTCACCCAAATTCATAACCATATGACAATCTTTCAACTTCTGTAGGCAACTGTTTAGATACACTATGAACAGTCATGCGGACATGACACAACTCTGTTTGACGCCTGTACCGACGTCAAAAAGGGGTGACACATCCCCCTAATCGCACACAAGCCTTACAGTCCCTATAAAGCGACTGTATTGCCCGCAGTAGCGAGCCGTCCACTCCATATTCAGGCAGCATGTCCCACAGAGTTTTACAGAGCAAAAATAATAGTTAAGAAATATTGACAAAATTATTGTAGTAATAATATTAATTTAAAAAGTATGTATAATCCTTTCCTACTAGTCGAGTGATTCGATTCATAAACTAAATCTACTAAGTAAGAAACTACGGTTGCAAACTGGCAACATTAAAAAGAAATAATGACATACAGAAATGTCACTTTAGTATATAAAGAAAAAAATCAAGGTATACGTGTCCTAATTTGTGTCTCGTATAATGCCGCCTACAAATGAATATATATTTGGAGTCGCGTTATTTCTGTAGGCAACTGTTTAGATACACTATGAACAGTCAGGCGGACATGACACAACCCTGTTTGACGCCTGTACCGACGAAAAAAAGGGGTGACACATCCCCCCTAATCGCACACAAGCCTTACAGTCCCTATAAAGCGACTGTATTGCCCGCAGTAGCGAGCCGTCCACACCATATTCGGGCAGCATGTCCCACAGAGTTTTACAGAGCAAAAATAATAGTTAAGAAATATTGACAAAATTATTGTAGTAATAATATTAATTTAAAAAGTATGTATAATCCTTTCCTACTAGTCGAGTGATTCGATTCATAAACTAAATCTACAAGACACTACGGTTGCAAACTTGCAGCATTAAAAAGAAATAATGACATACAGAAATGTCATTTTAGTATATAAAGAAAAAAATCAAAGTATACGAGTCCTAATTTGTGTCTCGTATAATGCCGCCTACAAATGAATATATATTTGGAGTCGCGTTATTTACGCTGTTTTGAGTTGTAATTTTACAGACTTTTTATATAAATTCGATTGGATTAGACCACGGAGAGACCTATACATATTTGCTGGGCTAGTTTACTGAGGGGCCAGGCTAATAACACCGTTGCTTTTGTTTTTTGAAATACCTACTATCGATGTAGAACATTGTATAGCGTGCACGTACGCGTACGCAAATATAGGATGCATATTCAGAAACCCATTTATTCACGCGTGTAGGTAACGGGACATACAATGTGTTCTTGTTCATGAGCATGACGATTCTGGCGGATATTATTTCTGGTAGATTATGAGGCGAGATGACGTCGGTTGTGTCTCTCTCTTAATCCTCGCATACAGCATGTTGACGAATGCTTGAAAGTCACATTAGCGGATTCGTTTATCCGCGTACTTTTCATCAATTACTTGTCTGTCAATGGAATATAGTTTCTGAAGTCAGTTCAGGTTAGAGGTCTCTTAAGAGCTCTAAGAACGAGTTCGTGCGACGCATCGCTATCTATGGAAACCGAATTCCCGAAAGGGAACATGACAACAAACATATTTTAAGAGGTAGAAGGGGGAATTTGCTTCAAAGGAGACAGTACCGAATACTCCTATGACACTACACCATAGCGACTAAAAGGACACGGGCATTTACAGTTTCATAATGATGGTGCGGCCACTAATAACATACGGGAGTATAGTATGGTGGCCCAAGACTAAACAGGAGAGCTGCAGACGAACCCTGTACAAGCTACAGCGGACGGCATGCATGGCTATGACAGGAGCCTTCAAAAGCACTCCTACGGCGGCGATGGAGATACTTCTAAACCTTACTCCGCTGCACATCAGAGTGGAGCTGGAGGCAAGGAAAGCCGTTCACAGGCTCGGAGCTGAAGGCCGAAGCCGGAACTACGGGCATATGGCGCTTGAGGCAACACAGGAGCAAGGGGTTATGACTATGAATCTAGATAGAATACAGACGGTCTATAACTTCAAAAAGAACTATAGTGTGCACATCCCCACGAGAGAGGAGTGGGAGTGTGGAATGCGGACACAGGACAGAAATGTCCAGATATGGTTCACGGACGGATCCAAGATGGAAACCGGCTCAGGTGCAGGGGTTCACAGCGACAACTGCAACATTAGTCAAAGCATGGGCAAGTATGCAACGGTCTTCCAGGCGGAGACCTATGCTATACTGACATGCGTGCAAGAAATGTTAGGTAGACGGGTCACTGATGAGACAGTCTATATTATGAGTGACAGCCAAGCTACACTCAAGGCGCTCACATCATGTGAAGTGAAATCCGGATTGATATTGCAGTGCATTGAAAGCCTAAATAGGCTGGGAAGACGCAATACGATCCAATTGGTCTGGGTGCCAGGACATAAGGGCATCGAGGGTAATGAGAGGGCGGATGCCCTCGCAAGGAAGGGTTCATTGGACCGGAGCCGTTCGTCGGACTCGATTATGGAGTAATAAGACGAACAATAAAGGAGGCAGCCACTAAGGCACATGAAAACCAGTGGCAGTCGACAACAGGTCTAAGACACGCAAAGATGTTTCTGGGAAGCATCAGAGAGGGATGGTCCAAGAAACTGTGGACACATACCAGGGAGCAGCTGCGAAGAATCACTGGAGCGCTCACAGGGCATTACGCAACGAGGCAGCACCTCCACAGGATGAAGCTCATGGAAGACCCGACGTGCAGGTCCTGTGAGGACGCTGGCGAAACCATGTAGCACCTGCTGTGCGAATGTGTGGCACTCGGTGCAAGAAGAATTAGTCTTCTGGGTCAAGCATACCCGACTCCGGAGGATTACAGGCACATCCCCCTAGGGAACATATTGAGGTTCATGGAGGCGCTGCATAGGCGCTGGGGGGATGGGTGAAGCGATGGGGTGTGGTACAATAGTTCCGGAAGGGACGCAGTGCCGCGGTATCTACCGACCCCGGAAAAGATAAGATAAGGGCCGTATTCCAGAACGTTTCTCAATACTCAATCGACGCTTGAGGCTAGTTTTTGCCATATAAATGCTACTCTTAAGTGTTTCTTGAGTATTGGTAAACGTTCTGGAATACGGCCCTAAGAGTGCTATTAGTCTCTTGTTGCCTATTACATCGCTTCTTTTGCGCAATCATCTCACAAAACATGACAGCGGAGTTCCCTGCACTTTCTCTGTTGACGATTACCAGAACTGTGTCTAGCCTACTACATGGGATTTCCTGCTTCTCTGGCCCAACAACCCAGTCAATGGTGGCACTAAACATTGACTCTCGCCGTATTCGATGCAGGCACTACATATCTACCTTTATATTTAAACATTTGGCATCTAAATAAATAAATAAATATCCATCACGCCTTATCCCCGAAGGGGTGGCAGAGGCATATTATATGCCCACTTTTCACCGTGTGGATTCCTGTCCCACGTAATAGGTGGTGAGCCCATTGCCGTGTTGAAATAGACAGGCGCAGGTTGTGGCTACCTACTGTTGAAATTTTTCAAGCCGCCCCCATAAGGCCTTCAACCAGGCTTAACGACTGCCATTTTACTGGCAACCGGGACCAACGGCTTAACGTGCCTTCCGAAGCACGGAAACGCTCGCAAATATAAATGCCACAAAGTGGTCACCCATCCGAGGACCAGCCATAGTGAAAGTTTCTTAACGCAGTGATCGTTTACAGAACACTACGTCTGCGGGGCCACGAGCGCTTCAAACCAGAACCGTGTCTAGCCTACTGCATGGGATTTCCTGCTTCTCTGGCCCAACAACCCTGTCAATGGTGGCACTAAACGTTGACTCTCGCCGTATTCGATGCAGGCACTACATATATCTACCTTTATATTTAAACATTTGGCATCTAGGTTTTAATTGTTTAGCTAGCCAGCAATTTTTTCGGGTTTCTATAAGTAGGTATGGTTTTTATAACGATGAAGACTAAGTTTACTTTGTATCTTCTTAATAACAGCCATCCTATATTATTTCGATAGGTCAATCGGGTCAAACAAGGTCACAAGGTTCATCAACATAAAGGCGATCTCTCACTTAACACATTCATATTTATACTAGGTACTACATACGTATATATAATGCTGAAGAGTTTATTTGTTTGGTTGAACGGGCTTATCCCTGGAGCTGCGCGTCGAATTTGTTTTTTTTTTTGTTGGATATATTTATCGAGGAAGGCTGTAGGCAATCATAAATGTTGACTTATCGGGATTTTTTTTTTACATTTTTGTAGGTGCAATTAATACAATTTATAAGCGACGGGATAAAATAGTTGCGGCAGGAGTTCGAAGTATGTCACGGGTGAAGCCGTGGGAGTCACCTAGTTAACTTATAAGACACTATAATTTATATTATTTTATGTACATCAGACAACCAATTCTCTCGATTTATTATTGGAGAAAATTGTTTGTACCTAGGTAATGAATGCGTGTCTGGCGTAGGTTCTTGTGCGATTATCTAATAAACGTCATGACTATAACTACTTTTAAACACATAAACATGCACACCTACATGATATGAGGAGCAGAAATTACAAACTGAGGGCATACACACGGAAGTTTTGTTAAGCAATATTGTAATATAACGTAAACAAGCATACACGACAGCTGCTGTTCGCAATGCGCTAAAATAATCTATAAATAGCCGGCCTAACGTGTGTATTCTAAAATAGAACAAAGTCTGAGACCAAAATATTCACTTATTTCAGTATAATAATTTTACTGTGCTTGAAACTTACCAATTAGGGCACGGTTTTGTTTCCTCTTCCATTTTATATCTTATTTTTCGTATAATATAACATAAACATACAATTATTTGTCACTATAACCTATATAATTCCTTGCTCGTATAATTATAAAAAATAGTGTCAGTAGTAATCTCTCAGATATTCTTTATCAACTGTCTTTATAGTATGCTAAAATATTTTAAAATTATACTAATTACAAAATCACTCTAGTTTCGGGAAATCCCACAACCACAGACTAAATTACTGCCAATAAAACCAGCATAATTCTTCAATTGTAACTAACTTCACTCAATTGTTTTCCAAATTCTATTCAATTCACAGATTTAGAAGAGTGTCATTACACTTTTTTTTCACGATTAAAGGTGCCCACTGACCGCCACAGACATTCATTCTTTCTTAATTATGTTTGTGAAGGTGTCTAATTAACGTAGTTATTACATTCTCTTTCGTGGATGTTTTACAAATCTGAGGCACTTCTTGTTTGTAGGCTTGAACTTCAACTTCATATTCAGTAACAGATAAACTTAATGATAATTAGCTAATAAAAAAAGCGGATAGATGCTGTAAAACACTAAACAAAAATTAGCGAATATTTACGTCTTTTTGCTTCTTTTGGACTGCAAATCCCTCTGAGTACTGAAACCTATGCAGATGGCATACATACAAAAAAAACGTGAAGAAACAAAAATGGCGCCTTTCCGTAGTGCTGCCCTATGGTATATCGATATATTTAAAGATAGAGTTAAAGGATGGGGAGAATACAGTGTGACCGGGTTTCGACCGGAGACAATTGAAGGACTTTTGATTCATCCAGTATAAGTCTTTTCTATAAATGGCAGGCATTTAATTTTATGGTTTAGAATTTCAATAAAGTACTATTTCGAGGACATGGAGGTCCTTAACATAATGGAAATAGGTTTATATGAAACGTACGATTTCTATATCGCCTATCAAATGAACAAAGATTAATTCAGAAATGACTACCTGTCATAGAGAAAAAAAAATAAGTTACAGGAAATTTCGCTATTATGATAAATTTTGAGATTATCTACAAAAATATACCATAATTACTTTTTTGAGTGCATCCAAGGTTGTGTATAATCAATCAAAACCATATTCAATGTACAGTAGCTCCTGATGCATGGAACCCAAAACAGTTTTTATAATAGTTTTTTGTACATATTAGAATATAAATCACAAAAGAGAATATCCTGTTTTTATCATTCTATTTATTCCGAAAAATAAATTTATTTTTTTATTCCTCATAACAACAAAAAACTCGAAATGAAATACTCACCCAAGTAATAAAGATATTTTACATCATCTGTTTTGATGAATCCGAATTTAGTCCGAGACTACCAGGACTTTAATTGGTCGTGCTAATTAGTGTTTAGCAAATAAGACCTTTAAGCCTTTTTGTAACCACCTCACTAAAAAGGCAACGGGTCCAAAATTTCTTCCGAATTTAACATCTAAAATAGACATTTTATTTTATTAAACTTATCCGGTCCTTTAGACCCACCCCAGTTCCGTGCTTCGGAAGGCACGTTAAACCGATGGTCCCGGTTGCCAACAAAATGGCAGTCGTTAAGCCAAGTTGAAGGCCTTATGGGCGGCTTAAAACATTTCAACAGCAGGTCGCCTCAGCCGGCGCCTGTCCATTTCAACACGGCAATGGGCTCACCACCTGTTCGTTGGGACAAAAACGCATACGGTGAAATGTGGGCGTTTAATATGCCTCTACCTACCCCTTCGGGGATAAAGGCGTGACAATGTGTATGTATGTATCTGTAATGACTATTACAGATCACGGAAAATAGTATATAAAAAAATATATATATAAAAAAATAAAAGATTTATAATAATATACATTTTAAAGAGGATTTGAACTAGAAGTGTGTACTCTTATATAACTTTGGATCACATTTATTTACTTGAAGCTTGATCTAAATATAAGCTAAATCATAGCAAAATTTCAATCCCTTTGGAACTGTGGCGTTCGCATCTGAACGAATTTTAGTTCATGCAACACCACTACGTTAGCTTGTCTATTACACTTTTGACACAAAAAAGATCAACAAAGAGAACAAAGAAGACCTTTTGCTGTTTTGTATTTTGTTAATTCTAATATTAATATTATTGTTTAAGTTGTGGTTTATGTAATACCATGATAGTTCCAATACATATTTGATGTAGGAGTTTGAATGTTGGATAGCATCACCATTGCCAAATAAATATTAAACAGAAAAGATGGTTATCTCAATTTAATCACCACCATCAATGCTCCTATAGAACAATTAAAGGGGCAAAGTCTATAAATCTACATGAGCGAAGCTTTGGTATAAGTTAAGTAACATACTTACTAAAAATGCTCATGATGGTACGGTATCATCTCGTAATGTCGTAATATTTCGAGTACGATTAAAACACGAGTCTTCTAAATGAAGAGAGCAAATAAAAACAGATTTTAAATGTGTTTTTAACTTTCTCATTCCTATTGTATCTAGTCACAATTTTCTTTTATTATAATTTTTAGGCAATCTAAAATAAATAAACTGGTTTATAATTATTAAACTACAATTCACATTTGAAAAATCGATATTTAAAAAAATGAAGGGCAGCTCTGACTTAAGAATATTCGCTTTAACAGTTTACGTACCTAAAACAATGAGAAACTAAAATGGCGAACAGCCACGATTATGAATTGCTATGAAGTCACGTTTTTATATTGCCAAAACTAAGTATGGGGTATTACAAGTAATTTAAAGGAAGATGGCTATAAGTTTATGAGTACAATGTCGATTGAGATCATATTTGTTTAACCGGTAGTTCATTTAGAACAACATGCCACCTCCATTATGATTCAGTACTCAGCTTCAGTAACTCAGGGGCAAAACCAGTTGGTTGGATAGTCATTTGACAATGCTGCACTATGTCTTATACACGTAATTTTTCGGACGTCCCCTTTTTATTTCAATAACTTATAAAACTAAGTATTTAAAATGCTATAGTATAATTCTCAACTGATAAATATAATTAGTTTAGCCATATTTTTTTTTAATTCAGTGATTATTCAAACCTTAGACTTAGGACCCAATGTTGCAGTCTTAGTTTTACTTTGCCCAAAAATATAATTTTTCATACATTATTCCCCAAAAAAGAAAAAGAACTACGTTAATACATAAAGTAGGGTTTATTTATTTATTTTTTTATTTATCTATCACGCCTTATCCCGAAGGGGTGACAGAGACATATTATATGCCCACTTTTCACCATGTGTATTCCTGTTCCACATAATAGGTGTTGAGCCCATTACCGTGGTTGAAATAGACAGACGCAGGTTATGGCTACCTGCTTTTGAAATTTATCAAGCTACCCATAAGGCCTTCAACTTGACTTAACGACTGCCATGTGACTGGCAACCGGGATCAACAGCTTAACGTGCCTTCCAAAGCACGGAAACACTCGTAAAAATAAATGCCACAAAGTGGTCACCCATCCGTGGCCAGCCATAGCGAAAGTTGCTTAACGCTGTGATTGTTTACAGAACACTGAGTCCGGGGGACCACCAGCGTTTCATAGCTATTGTTTAGTTGCTCAATTGAAAGGAATACTATGCAATCCAGCTATCTACACAGATAAATAAAATTGAAATGTCTGTTTGTAATTTCAAATTAACAGCTTTTCACTTAATGCAAATGAAATTATATACCTTATTATATACTTTTCATTTACTCAAAAGTTCCCCAAAATTTTAATTTTACCCCAGAATAGGGAAAAGGCCCCCAATCTGAACACCCTGTCTGGTCGTCTGCCGTCCGGTGCTGTCTGAACCGGTCGTTTGATGCGACAACAGATTTGGTCGGCAGACTCGGCGGATCAAATCTGTCGAGGTCCGGCAGACCAAATTTGGTCGTGTGTTAGCCAGACAGAAAAGGCTTTAAGAAGGGGCTTTTCCCTATTCTAGGGTAAAATTATTTTTTTTAAGGAACTTTTGTGGAAATGATAAGTTTCTAATAAAGTATATTATTTTATATGCATTTAGTGAAAAGCTGCAAATTTGAAATTACACACACACGCATTTCAATTTCACTTATCTATGTAGATAACTGGTATGCAGTATTCCTCTACATAGAGTAAATAAACACTACGTTATGTATTAACGTAGCTCTTTTTTCTTTCTGGCAAAAAAATATGAAAAAGCAATTTTTGGGGAAAGGTAAAATCGGTACTGGGGACATTTTTGACAAAGTAACTAAGATGGCAACATTGGGAAAAAAATTATGAAAAAGTGTCTATTTGGAGAAAAATTAAATTAAATCTGGGGAAATTTACGACAAAGTAGCTAGAACGACAACATTGATCATATCCGATGCGGATCGAGGCGGACTCAATTAATAATAATTATGTCCGCCGGACTGCTCTACAGACGGTAAGATTTGGTCGGGCGGCCAATCAAATCCGCTGTCTGGTCGGATCAAATCCGGTCGTGTGTTAGGGCTATTATAGCCCTAACACACGACCGGATTTGGTCTGCCGGACCTCGACAGATTTGATCCGCCGAGTCTGCCAAACAAATCTGTTGTCGCAACAGACGACCGGATCAGACCGCACCGGACAACCAGACGACCAGACAGGGTGTTCAGATTAGGGGCTTTATCCCTATTCTAGGGTAAAATTATTTTTTTTAAGGAACTTTTGTGGAAATGAAAAGTTTCTAATAAAGTATATTATTTTATATGCATTTAGTGAAAAGCTGCAAATTTGAAATTACACACACACACATTTCAATTTTACTTATCTATGTAGATAACTGGTATTCAGTATTCCTCTACATAGAGTAAATGAACACTACGTTATGTATTAACGTAGCTCTTTTTTCTTTCTGGCAAAAAATGTATGAAACAGTAATTTTTTTGGGACACAACATTGATCATATCCGATGCGGATCGAGGCGGACTCAATTAATAATAATTATGTCCGCCGGACTGCTCTACAGACGGTAAGATTTGGTCGGGCGGCCAATCAAATCCGCTGTCTGGTCGGATCAAATCCGGTCGTGTGTTAGGGCTTTAACGCTAATAGCCCTAAAAGCCCTAAAAGCCTAGAATAGGTGTTAGGGCTTTAACACACGACCAAATTTGGTCTGCCGGACCTCGACGTGTGTTAACCGTATTAGGGCTTTTAAGCCCTAACACACGACCGGATTTGATCCGACCAGACCGCGGATTTGATTTGCCGCCCGACCAAATCTTACCGTCTGTAAAGCAGTCCGGCGGACATAATTATTATTAATTGAGTCCGCCTCGATCCGCATCGGATTTGATCAATGTTGTCGTTCTAGCTACTTTGTCGTAAATTTCCCCAGATTAATTTAATTTTTCTCCAAATAGACACTTTTTCATAATTTTTTTCCCAATGTTGCCATCTTAGTTAGTTTGTCAAAAATGTCCCCAGTACCGATTTTACCTTTCCCCAAAAATTACTTTTTCATAATTTTTTTGCCAGAAAGTAAAAAGAGCTACGTTAATATATAACGTAGTGTTTATTTACTCTATGTAGAGGAATACTGCATACCAGTTATCTACATAGATAAGTAAAATTGAAATGTGTGTGTGTAATTTCAAATTTGCAGCTTTTCACTAAATACATATAAAATAATAATTCGACCCCTCCGGGCAATAAGTCGGTAATCGCAAAAAGCAAATTTTACAGGAAAAATGATTTACTGTTTGTGTTGAATTACTTTATAGTATTCATCTATCAGTTTCAAACTACATGCTTCTAATAAGCTACAATTTGAGAAGAAAGATCTTACAGTTTAAAAAAAAGTTCTATTGTCCTGTAATAGTAACTTACCGGATTATTGTGGTAATTTTTTGAAGAGTGTTGATACGTACTAGCACACTGCAGACTTTTATAACGTTATTTTGTATAGCAACAAGTGATCATAATATATCATAACCAAGTTATTGTAGTAATATTAAAGGGCAAAAATTACTGTATAAGTAAATTACAGGGTTGTTTCCGGAAATATGACAATAACATTTCTTCATTTTTCAGTAACCATTCAATCCCAAAAATCATTTGAGTATAACATACAAAGGTATTTTTAATAAAATAATTCAAAATAAATAGAGTAATCGTTTTTATTGCACATAACAATATTTCAGTAAATATTACACATATTTTAAACATAACCTGCTTAACAAATTAAGAAAAACAGTTACATAATTTAATCTAAACGAGGACGAAGTCGGATCGAGAGCTATGCCAGTAAAATTGCTCTAGACCCTAAGATATACGTGTGAATTTCACCTTAATCAATTTTTACCTAATTGCAGTGGCGAAATTTTATTTCGATATTTAAGGATTTATTTGATACATAAAATATTCTCCATAAAATAAAGGTTCCAATCTAGTCCATGTCCTAGACCAGATGGTGTCTATGGAGGTTGAATCTGTAGAGTTTAACGCCAAGTATTACTTAAGTTTAAAACCACCACTCTCAAGCATCTCCGTCCACGTTTTCACACGTTGCACCAAACTGCCCTCGTCCGCGTCCGCCAGCGCTGTATCGTTAGAATACATAGTCAGCCATGGATGCTGATGCCATATTTGAATCTCTTAAACAGAAATGGAACTAAGTGGAATGCTCTGTGCTCTGGTGTACTGCGTCCGTGTGGTAAAGAGTGTTAAAGCCGCGCGCCAAAGCGATCAGAACCACAGAATAGTGGTGCAAGCGCCTAGAACCTTTGGACATCAGTGCCCACCAGATCATCGTTCCAAAAACACATACGAAGGCATTCTTTACGTCTACGAACAGAAAGTGCAGACTCTTCTTTCTGTACGAGTATTTCTTTGTCTCTGTGTCCTGTATTTCTCCAGTAATGAGAACCCGGGTCCTGTTTTTGTTCCAATGATAGGATCCTTAGAACAAAAACAGTGTCCGTAGTTTTATTACCAAGGTAAAACCCATATTGATACTCCAAGAGAGTACACTTCTGCTAGATACGGAGGTTAATAATCTTCTCTAAATCTTCATGCCACGGTAGCTACCTCATATCTACACTCACCGTTTTCCATTTGAAGACTGGAGTAATAATACTCAGCCTTCATTGGCTGGGAATCTCCTCGGTGAAGAGTACATGGTTTAACTTGATATAATCGAAAGAGTCTTCATCGACTCCGATAGCTTTTTAAATCATCATGCAGCGAAGAACAGTCTGGACTTTTGCATACTTTTAAAGTTGGCATTAGTCCCTGATTCGGAGACTGCACCTCTTAATATTGCTTATTCAGCTGGTCGTGGAAGACCGAGTGCCATCGCTCATTCATCACGAGTTTTTAGCATAGCAGGTTACCATTAGGATTGTTTACACAGCAGCACTTGAAGATATTCGACTTATCCGGATACTGGTTTTCCCCATGTTTCTGAACCATAGCGTCCTTGGCTGCATTTTACCGCATGTACCATGGCGAGTGTTCTGAAGAGCTCTTCAACCTAATCCCACCCTCTCCTTTTCGTTCCCGAACAACGCGTGCTGGGCAGAAGTGCCACTCCCATACAGTGGAAAGAATTTTCGCCAGAACGGAACGATTTAAAAGATCGTTTCTCTGTCGAACTATAGTTACCTGGAACGCTCTGCCAGCGCACGTGTTTCCTTCCTCTTACAATCCCGGGTTCTTCAAGCGGAGCGTGAAGAGGCACATCATTGGGCCGCCAACTTGAGGGACGCTGTCAGTAGTCATGTAGACTAAGAGAGTGCCCCTCAATTCGCTAGATGTCGTCATGGCTTTCCATCAGGCGGACGGCGTCATTTTGGCGAGCTAGATATATAAAAACAAAAAAAAAAAAAAACAAAAAAAAAAAACGCTGCTGAGACCTAAACGCTGCAAGAAATTAAGGAAAAGATAATAGAAGCACTGGAAATGAGGTGCTGGAGGAAAATACTTGAAGTGACACAGAGTTTGGCTCTGAGATCTTAATAAGCACAGTCCAGGCTCAAAATCTTCAGTTCTTTGGACACGTGTCATGATGTGACAACACCTGCATAGTGCGCCTTGTCGTACAGGGGAAGGATGAAAGCACAAAGCAGTATAGCAAGTCGCCCATGCGATGGACCGACCAGATAAAATCAGCAGTAGGCGGCCCAGTGCACGAATGCACTCGTATCACGATCCACAGGGAACGATGGCGTGGTAGTGAAGCGGATTACGGCTGAACAAAACCTGATAACGTGATGACCACGACCGCTCTGTCAAAAGTGAATTTTCAAAGAAGAGAAGTATACTTGGAAATACCCTGTGCCGCTGTGACCGTGAAGCACGCCAACTTATAGATAAGACCTACGTCCTTTGACCTATATCCTTTGACCTATGTCCTTTGACCTATGTCCTTTAACCTATGTCCTTTGACCTGTGTCTTTTGACCTATGTCAAATTATATATTAATGCTTTTACCATAAATTAGCTACCATAAATTAGTTCTATCTCTCAGACAATTCTAACTTTTCCTACGTTATCTTGTCACCAACAACTGAGGAAAACGTTTGGGGTACGGCTTTATCTAGCAGTCGCCATCTTATGCGGTGGTGGCACTGCTCGACATGTTTGCCTTTGGATTGACTCTTTCTACTTCTCTCTGACCTACAGTTGCCTACTTTGCCAATCCTTTGTCGCAATAAAAGCACCAAAGTGTTGTACACTAATTCAAATTCGTGATTGTAGACCTATATGTGAAGCCGTTGACCTATGTCATTTGACCTATGTTATTTGACCTATGTTATTTGACCTATGTCCTTTGACCTATGTCCTTTGACCTATGTCCCTTGACCTATGCCCGTCGACCCATGACCTTTGACCTATGTCCTTCGACCTATGTCTTTTGACCTGTCATTTGAAATATGTCCTTTGACCTATGTCCTTCGACCTGTCATTTGACCTATTGGTCTAAAGGTACTGGTCAATTTTTAACCTTTTTCCTTTGACCTATGCCCTTTGACCTTTGTCATTTGGCCTATGTCCTTTAACCTATGTTCCTTGACCTATGTCCTTTGACCTACCCCCTTTGACCTACCCCCCTTGACCTATGTCCTTTGACCTATGTCCTTTGACCTACCCCCTTTGACCTACCCCCCTTGACCTATGTCCTTTGACCTATGTCCTTTGACCTATGTCCTTTGACCTATGTCCTTTGACCTATGTCCTTTGACCTACCCCCTTTGACCTACCCCCTTGACCTATGTCCTTTGACCTATGTCCTTTGACCTATGTCCTTTGACCTATGTTCTTTGACCTATGTCTTTTGACCTATGTCCTTTGACCTATGTCCTTTGACCTATGACATTTGTACAATGTCCCATGACCTATGTTCTTTGAATTGTGTCCTCTGACATTTGTACTATGTCCTTTGACCTATGTTCTTTGACCTATGTCCTTTGAATTATGTCCTTTGACTTTGTCCTTTGTCCTTTGACCTATGTAATTCGGCCTATGTGATTGACCTATGTCCTTTGACCCAAGTCTTATGACCCATGTCCCTTGACCTATGTCCTTTGACCTATGTCCTTTGACCTATGTCCTTTGACCTATGTCATTTGACCTATGTCCTTTGACCTATGTCCTTTGACCTATGTACTTTGAGCTATGTCCTTTGACCTATGTCCTTTGACCTATGTCCTTTGACCTATGTCCTTTGACCTATGTCCTTTGACCTATATCCTTTGACCTATGACATTTGTACTATGTCCCATGACCTATGTTCTTTGAATTATGTCCTCTGACATTTGTACTATGTCCTTTGACCTATGTTCTTTGACCTATGTCCTATGACTTTGTCCTTTGTCCTTTGACCTATGTAATTCGGCCTATGTGATTGACCTATGTCCTTTGACCCATATCCCTTGATCTATGTCCTTTGACCTTTGTCCTTTGACCCATGTCCTATGACCCATGTCCCTCGACCTATGTGCTTTGACCTATGTCCTTTGACCTATGCCCTTTGCCCTACGTCCTTTGACCTATGTCCTTTGACCTATGTCCTTTGAACTACGTCCTTTGACCTATGCCCTTTGACCTATGTCCTTTAACCTATGTCCTTTGACCTATGGCCTTTGACCTACGTCTTTTGACTTACGTCCTTTGACCTATGTCCTCTGACCTTTGACCTATGTCCTTCGGCCTACGTCCGTACGTACGGCCTTTGTCCTATGTCCTTTGACCTTTGACCTATGTCCTTTAACCTATTTCCTTTGACATATGTCCTTTGAACTATGTCCTTTGACCTATGTCCTTTGACCTATGTCCTTTGACCTATGTCCTTTGACCTATGTCCTTTAACCTATGTCCTTTGACCTGTGTCTTTTGACCTATGTCAAATTATATATTAGTGCTTTTACCATAAATTAGCACTAAGAAATGAATTTCAGCAGTAGTATTATGTAACTAAAATGTATATCAGTTTAATTGCAATTTGCGCCATTCAGCTGTCTAAATTCAATTTTAGTACCATCTAAGTTCAGTGGGCAACTAAAATGACGTCATAGATGCGATATCCATTATGATTTAAATTTGACAGCTACTTTCGTAACGATAGTCCTATAAATGCGTGAAATTGGTATTATCTGGTGGTCGCTTTAAATATTATAAATAGTGTATGACATTTTGTAAGCGCCGTTAAAATGGTCTATGCAAAATGAAATTTTTTTTTTTCTAACCATCATTAACTTTAAATTTTTTAATAACTAAATTTGTTTTCAAAGCAACTCGGTATCTGCCGTCCTAGCGACGAGATTTTGTGATAACCGAGAGCGGTTGCTAAAGAGATGCGTATATGAAGTTTTGATGCAAAGCAACTATTATGCGGTTGACTTAAAAATTGTCAATAGCCTAAAAACTAATAAATATTGATGTACTTGAAATTTGATGGGATTATATCCTTACACGCTCTGTCGTTGTGGCTTCAGATTTACAAGTGTGATAACTGCCAAACTGTACGTTTTTTTAGATTTCAATAAGGCAATGGGCTCACCACCTGTTACTTGGGACAAAATGCACATAGGGAAATGTAGGCGTATAATATGACATTGCTTTCGGGGATCTACGGGACTAATAAACTTATAAGGTAGCTCGTGCCATATTTTGGGATTAGCCGAGGAAGAAAGTTGGGAAAGTAGGTAGGTATAGTGATATATGCAATTATAAGGAGCTAAGACTTGGGAAAAAATTAAAACGAGACTTGAGCAATTTTTGATTGATTTTATATGAAGTTGAAACTTAGCATTTAGACGGTTACGTAGGTTTATCTAGACATGTGAATATTTCGCGATTTCGACTCATTTAGTATTGGTAAAGGGCTCTTGCGTTTTTGGAAGCATTTTATATATATTTATATATTTAATATAAATATATATAAAATGCTACCAAAAATATATATATATATATAAATATATATATATTACCAAACCAACTTTTACACATTTTTGGCCATATCTCGGTGCGTCTGAGCTTGAAAGTAATAAAATTTTTGGATTAGAAGTAAAAAAGAATAAAAATTTGACGTCTTTCATATTTGTCTTGATTTTATTTTAAATAAGTATTTCAAATATAATTCTGTTCAAGCTTCATTTTCGTTTGAACTCCTAGCTCATAAGCTAGGAGGTTGAAATTTTAGTAGTTTCTATTTCGAACTTGATGGAACGCATTACTAACCTGCTGCAGGGAGCAGCAGAGTGGCTTTGTGGGTCCCAATCGTGAAAAGCAGATTATTACACTACACCACAACGTTGTTCCGTATCGCTACTAGCGAGACGCAGGATAGGCGAGAATTCACTGCAAAATGCTCGCCCGAAATACGGGGCCTCATATGAATATTGCCGGGGTACCAGGGCCACTCCAGTCGTGATCGCGCATGACAGCTATTAATGCGGCGCCTCCAAAACTGAGAGCGCGGGCGCAGCACCTGTATTGTTTTTCTCCGGAGAGCAAGGCGACCAAACTTGTCAGCTAAAATACATCCAAACCTACGATGCTGCAAACACTTTCTGTATTTCACTTCTACCAGTCAGGCTAAACTTCGGCAGGCCTTGCAGGCTTTCTGCAATAGGGTTAGCTGCCAGGAATTTTTACGATGATTTACAAGGACAGTGAACAAGTTTACAAGAAGTTTTACACCTGCAAGTGGGTCGCCGCTGCATCTTTTTGCGAGCAGTCATGCTCGCGAAAGAGGTGGCGGAGAGGGAGCGGGAGAGAATTCTCCCACTTGAGTTCCACAGTTCTGCAGTTCGGACGGCGCAGATTTTCTCGTCTAGAACTACAGGTCTCCGTGATCGGGGACGTGAAGGCGGCGGGTGGGCTGTTCGCCGTCCTTACAGAAGAACTAAACGTACACGCTTTATTCCCTTAAATAAGTGGGATTACACCCGAACTCCCCGAAGACGAGGAGACTAGGCGGCGGTGGTGAAAAAAGTCTGTCAGGAGCTCTGGAGCTATCCTTTCGTGGGCTCACGCGGGAATCCTGAGCATAGGCGTCTGCCTAGAAGGCCTAGGTCCTGTTTAGAAGAGCACCATGTAGTTTTTGTCAGTAGGATTTCGGCATAGCATCCATGAGGATACCCACACGTAAAAAAATCGGTCCAGGGTGCATCAGTGTTCCCGTGTCTGATGACCTCGAGCCAGCCCAAACGAATCCGAATCGCCAACGTAGAAGTTACCCGATTGGCATCTTATATAATTCTCAAACTGATCATAAATCCATTTTGAGAGATGTATTGATCAGAAAGAGCAGAAAGATTCAAATTTAAATTCGACCATCAAGGTACAACTAGGATCTTATTTTAGAAAAATCCAACAAAACACTCTTAAAGAATTCATATGAGACAGGGTAATGTAAACAGATGAGAGAGATCGAGAACGCATAACTTGGACCAAAGAGCAATAAGTAGGTTAACATTAGAATGTTTCAAATTTGCAGCTTTTTACTAAATGCATATAAAATAATATACTTTATTAGAAACTTTTCATTTCCACAAAAGTTCCTTAAAAAAAATAATTTTACCCTAGAATAGGGAAAAAGCCCCTAATCTGAACACCCTATCTGGTCGTCTGGTCGTCCTATGCGGTCTGATCCGGTCGTCTGTTGCGACAACAGATTTGGTCGGCAGACTCGGCGGATCAAATCTGTCGAGGTCCGGCAGACCAAATTTGGTCGTGTGTTAAAGCCCTAACACACGACCGGATTTGATCCGACCAGACAGCGGATTTGATTGGCCGCCCGACCAAATCTTACCGTCTGTAGAGCAGTCCGGCGGACATAATTATTATTAATTGAGTCCGCCTCGATCCGCATCGGATATGATCAATGTTGTCGTTCTAGCTACTTTGTCGTAAATTTCCCCAGATTTAATTTAATTTTTCTCCAAATAGACACTTTTTCATAATTTTTTTCCCAATGTTGCCATCTTAGTTACTTTGTCAAAAATGTCCCCAGTACCGATTTTACCTTTCCCCAAAAATTGCTTTTTCATATTTTTTTTGCCAGAAAGAAAAAAGAGCTACCTTAATACATAACGTAGTGTTTATTTACTCTATGTAGAGGAATACTATGCATACCAGTTATCTACATAGATAAGTAAAATTTAAATGTGTGTGTGTGTAATTCAAATTTGCAGCTTTTCACTAAAAGCATATAAAATAATATACTTTTTTAGAAACCTTTCATTTCCAAAAAAGTTCCTTAAAAAAATTTTACCCCACAATTTTGAAAAAGCCCCTAATCTGTACACCCTGTCTGGTCGTCTGGTCGTCCGGTGCGGTCTGATCCGGTCGTCTGTTGCGACAACAGATTTGGTCGGCGGACTCGGCGGATCAGATCTGTCGAGGTCCGGCAGACCAAATCTGAACGTGTGTTAACGCTAATAGCATAGGGTGTACAGATTAGGGGCTTTTTCCCTATTCTGGGGTAATTTTTTTTTTTTAAGGAACTTTTTTTGGAAATGAAAGGTTTCTAAAAAAGTATATTATTTTATATGCTTTTAGTGAAAAGCTGCAAATTTGAATTACACACACACACATTTCAATTTTACTTATCTATGTATATAACTGGTATACATAGTATTCGTCTACATATAGTAAATGAACACTAAGTTATGTATTAACGTAGCTCTTTTTTCTTTCTGGCAAAAAATGTAGGAAAAAGTAATTTTTGGGAAAAGGTAAAATCGGTACTGGGGACATTTTTGACAAATTAACTAAGATGGCAACATTGGGAAAAAAAATATGAAAAAGTGTCTATTTGGAGAAAAATTGAATTAAATCTGGGGAAATTTACGACAAAGTAGCTAGAACGACAACATTGATCATATCCGATGCGGATCGAGGCGGACTCAATTAATAATAATTATGTCCGCCGGACTGCTCTACAGACGGTAAGATTTGGTCGGGCGGCCAATCAAATCTGCTGTCTGGTCGGATCAAATCCGGCCGTGTGTTAGGGCTTTATAACACACGACCGGATTCGATCCGACCAGACAGCGGATTTGATTAGCTCTAATAGCCCTAATAAAGCCCAGTACCGATTTACCTTTCCCCAAAAATTACTTTTTTATACATTTTTTGCCAGAAAGAAAAAAGAGCTACGTTAATACATAACGCAGTGTTTATTTACTCTATGTAGAGGAATACTGCATACCAGTTATCTACATAGATAAGTAAAATTGAAATGTGTGTGTGTGTAATTTCAAATTTGCAGCTTTTCACTAAATGCATATAAAATAATATACTTTATTAGAAACTTTTCATTTACACAAAAGTTTTTAAAAAAAGTAATTTTACCCTAGAATAGGGAAAAAGCCCCTTATCTGAACACCCTGTCTGGTCGTCTGGTCGTCCGGTGCGGTCTGATCCGGTCGTCTGTTGCGACAACAGATTTGGTCGGGAGACTCGGCGGATCAAATCTGTCGAGGTCCGGCAGACCAAATTTGGTCGTGTGTTAGGGCTAAAAGGGTTAAAGCCCTAACACACGACCGGATTTGATCCGGCCAGACCGCGGATTTGATTTGCCACCCGACCAAATCTTACCGTGTGTACAGCTGTCCGGCGGACATAATTATTATTAATTGAGTACGCCGCGATCCGCATCGGATATGATCAATGTTGTCGTTCTAGCTACTTTGTCGTAAATTTCCCCAGATTTAATTTAAAGACACTTTTCATAATTTTTTTCCCAATGTTGCCATCTTACCGATACAGTACCGATTTTACCTTTCCCCAAAAATTACTTTTTCATACATTTTTTGCCAGAAAGAAAAAAGAGCTACGTTAATACATAACGTAGTGTTTATTTACTCTATGTAGAGGAATACTATGCATACCAGTTATATACATAGATAAGTAAAATTGAAATGAGTGTGTGTGTAATTTTAAATTTGCAGCTTTTCACTAAATGCATATAAAATAATATACTTTATTAGTACTGCCGACCAAATCTGTTGTCGCAACAGACGATCGGATCAGACCGCACCGGACGACTAGAAGACCATACAGGGTGTTCAGATTAGGGGCTTTTTCCCTATTCTAGGGTAAAATTATTTTTTTAAGGAACTTTTATGGAAATGAAAAATTTCTAATAAAGTATATTATTTTATATGCATTTAGTGAAAAGCTGCAAATTTGAAATTACACACACACACACACACATTTCAATTTTACTTATCTATGTAGATAACTGAGAGTCCGAGACTACCAGGACTTTAATTGGTCCTGTTAATTAGTGTCTAACACATAATACCTTTTAGCCTTTTTGTTACCACCTCATTAAAACGGCAACGGGTTCAAAATTTATTCCGAATTTAACATCTAAAATAGACACATTTTATTTTATTAAATTTATTCGGCCCTTTAGACCCACCCCAGTCCCGTGCTTTAAAAGGCACGTTAAGCTGTTGGTCCCGGTTGCTAATATAATGGCAGTCGTTAAGCCAAGTTGAAGGCCTTATGGGCGGCTTAAAATTTCAACAGCAGGTCGTTGCAGCCTGCGCCTGTCCATATCAACAGGGCAATGGGCTCACCACCTGTTACGTGGGACTAAAGTGCATACGGTGAAACGTGGGCGTTTAATATGCCTCTGCCTACCCCTTCGGGAATAAAGGCGTGACAATATGTATGTATGTAGATAACTAGTATGCAGTATTCCTCTAAATAGAGTAAACAAACACTACGTTATGTAATAACGTAGCTCTTTTTTCTTTCTGGCAAAAAAGTATGAAAAAGTAATTTTTTGGGGAAAGGTAAAATCGGTACTGGGGACATTTTTGACAAAGTAACTAAGATGGCAACATTGGGAAAAAAATATGAAAAAGTGTCTATTTGGAGAAAAATTAAATTAAATCTGGGGAAATTTACGACAAAGTAGCTAGAACGACAACATTGATCATATCCGATGCGGATCGAGGCGGACTCAATTAATAATAATTATGTCCGCCGGACTGCTCTACAGACGGTAAGATTTGGTCGGGCGGCCAATCAAATCCGCTGTCTGGTCGGATCAAATCCGGTCGTGTGTTAGGGCTTTAATAGAGCTGGTCTTAACACACGACCAAATTTGGTCTGCCAGACCTCGACAGATTTGATCCGCCGAGTCTGCCGACCAAATCTGTTGTCGCAACAGACGACCGGATCAGACCGCACCGGACGGCCAGACGACCAGACAGGGTGTTCAGATTAGGGGCTTTTTCCCTATTCTAGGGTAAACTTACTTTTTTTAAGGAACTTTTGTGGAAATGAAAAGTTTCTATTAAAGTATATTATTTTATATGCATTTAGTGAAAAGCTGCAAATTTAAAATTACACACATACACATTTCAATTTTACTTATCTATGTAGATAACTGGTATGCAGTATTCCTCTACATAGCGTAAATAAACACTACGTTATGTATTAACGTAGCTCTTTTTTCTTTCTGGCAAAAAATGTATGAAAAAGTAATTTTTTGGGGAAAGGTAAAATCGGTACTGGGGACATTTTTGACAAAGTAACTAAGATGGCAACATTGGGAAAAAAATTATGAAAACGTGTCTATTTGGAGAAAAATTAAATTAAATCTGGGCTTTCTATAATAGCCCTAACACACGACCGGATTTGATCCGACCAGACAGCGGATTTCATTGGCCGCCCGACCAAATCTTACCGTCTGTAGAGCAGTCCGGCGGACATAATTATTATTAATTGAGTCCGCCTCGATCCGCATCGGATATGATCAATGTTGTCGTTCTAGCTACTTTGTCGTAAATTTCCCCAGATTTAATTTAATTTTTCTCCAAATAGACACTTTTTCATAATTTTTTTCCCAATGTTGCGATCTTAGTTACTTTGTCAAAAATGTCCCCAGTACCGATTTTACCTTTCCCCAAAAAATTACTTTTTCATACATTTTTTGCCAGAAAGAAAAAAGAGCTACGTTAATACATAACGTAGTGTTTATTTACTCTATGTAGAGGAATACTGCATACCAGTTATCTACATAGATAAGTGAAATTGAAATGTGTGTGTGTATAATTTCAAATTTGCAGCTTTTTACTAAATGCATATAAAATAATATACTTTATTAGAAACTTATCATTTCCACAAAAGTTCCTTAAAAAAAATAATTTTACCCTAGAATAGGGAAAAGTCCCTAATCTGAACACCCTGTCTGGTCGTCTGGTGCGGTCTGATCCGGTCGTCTGTTGCGACAACAGATTTGGTCGGCAGACTCGGCGGATCAAATCTGTCGTCCGGATTTGATCCGACCAAACAGCGGATTTGATTGGCTGCCCGACCAAATCTTACCGTCTGTAGAGCAGTCCGGCGGACATAATTATTATTAATTGAGTCCGCCTCGATCCGCATCGGATATGATCAATGTTGTCGTTCTAGCTACTTTGTCGTAAATTTCCCTAGATTTAATTTAATTTTTCTCCAAATAGACACATTTTCATAATTTTTTCCCAATGTTGCCATCTTAGTTACTTTGTCAAAAATGTCCCCAGTACCGATTTTACCTTTCCCCAAAAAAATACTTTTTCATACATTTTTTGCCAGAAAGAAAAAAGAACTACTTTAATACATAACGTAGTGTTTATTTACTCTATGTAGAGGAATACTGCATACCAGTTATCTACATAGATAAGTAAAATTGAAATGTGTGTGTAATTTCAAATTTGCAGCTTTTCACTAAATGCATATAAAATAATATACTTTATTAGAAACTTTACATTTCCACAAATGTTCTTTAAAAAAAAATAATTTTACCCTAGAATAGGAAAAAAGCCCCTAATCTGAACACCCAGTCTGGTCGTCTGGTCGTCCGGTTCGGTCTGATCCGGTCGTCTGTTGCGACAACAGATTTGGTCGGCAGACTCGGCGGATCAAATCTGTGGAGGTCCGGCAAACCAAATTTGGTTGTGTGTTAGGGCTTTAAAGCCCTAACACACGACCGGATTTGATCCGACCAGACAGCGGATTTGATTGGCCGCCCGACCAAATCTTACCGTCTGTAGAGCAGTCCGGCGGACATAATTATTATTAATCGAGTCCGCCTCGATCCGCATCGGATATGATCAATGTTGTCGTTCTAGCTACTTTGTCGTAAATTACCCCAGATTTAATTTAATTTTTCTCCAAATAGACACTTTTTCATAATTTTTTTCCCAATGTTGCCATCTTAGTTACTTTGTCAAAAATGTCCCCAGTACCGATTTTACCTTTCTCCAAAAAAATACTTTTTCATACATTTTTTGCCAGAAGAAAAAAGAGCTACGTTAATACATAACGTAGTGTTTATTTACTCTATATAGAGGAATACTGCATACCAGTTATCTACATAGATAAGTAAAATTGAAATGTGTGTGTGTGTAATTTCAAATTTGCAGCTTTTCACTAAATACATATAAAATAATATACTTTATTAGAAACTTATCATTTCCACAAAAGTTCCTTAAAAAAAATAATATTACCCTAGAATAGGGAAAAGCCCCTAATGTGAACACCCTGTCTGGTCGTCTGGTCGTCCGGTGCGGTCTGATCCGGCCGTCTGTTGCGACAACAGATTTGGTCGGCAGACTCGGCGGATCAAATCTGTCGAGGTCTGGCAGACCAAATTTGGTCGTGTGTTAAAGCCCTTAAAGCCCTAACACACGTCCGGATTTGATCCGACCAGACAGCGGATTTGATTGGCCGCCCGACCAAATCTTACCGTCTGTAGAGCAGTCCGGCGGACATAATTATTATTAATTGAGACCGCCTCGATCCGCATCGGATATGATCAATGTTGTCGTTTTAGCTACTTTGTCGTAAATTTTCCCAGATTTAATTTAATTTTTCTCCAAATAGACACTTTTTCATAAATTTTTTCCCAATGTTGCGATCTTAGTTACTTTGTCAAAAATATCCCCAGTACCGATTTTACCTTTCCCCAAAAAATTTTTCATTCAAAACAAAACTTTTTCATACATTTTTTGCCAGAAAGAAAAAGAGCTACGTTAATACATAATGTAGTGTTTATTTACTCTATGTAGAGGAATACTGCATACCAGTTATCTACATAGATAAGTAAAATTGAAATAAAAGTGTGTGTGTGTGTGAGTGTAATTTTAAATTTGCAGCTTTTCACTAAATGCATATAAAATAATATACTTTATTAGAAACTTTTCATTTCCACACAAGTTCCTTAAAAAAACCTAACCTAACAATTCCGGGAGTGCCGACAGAAGTGAAAACTCAATTTATTAATAATTTATTTATCTAGACGCGTTAGTACATGCATATATGCACACACTATAGCTGCGTATCGTAACGGGGTGTAGCGAGTCCAGAGATTTATCTCATCTGAAAAATTGCGTACCGCGCTAAAAGAAGTTTTTCCTTCAAAAATTGACCGGGATCGACGTTAATGATGATGATGATGAAAAATAAATCTACACTGAAAGACTCCTAATTGATTACACAGCATTATTTAATAAGACCTGTAGATGACCGGAATCAACGTTAGATGATGATGATGATAATGGTCGCGAGTCCAGAGATTTTATCTCATCTAAAAATAAGCGTACCGCGCTAAAAGAATATTCACTTCAAAAATTGACCGGGATGGACGTTAATGATGATGATGAAAAAAAAAATCTACTCTGAAAGAGTCTTAATTGATTACACAATATTATTTAATAAGACCTGTAGATGACCGGCTTCAACATTAGATGATGATGATGATTATAGTCGCAAATCCAGAGATTTTATCTCCTCTAAAAATATATGTACCACGCTAAGAGGCGTTTTCACTTAAAAAACTTAATTTATTAACTTAGTCGCGTTGGTACATGCATATATGCACACACTATAGCTGCGTATCGTAACGGGGAGTAGCGAGTCCAAATTTATCTCATCTAAAAAATTGCGTACCGCGCTAAAAGAAGTTTTTCCTTCAAAAATTGACCGGGATCGACGTAAAGATGATGATGATGAAAAATAAATCTACACTGAAAGAGTCCTAATTGATTACACAGCATTATTTAATAAGACCTGTAGATGACCGGAATCAACGTTAGATGATGATGATGATTATGGTAGCGAGTCCAGAGATTTTATCTCATCTAAAAATATGCGTACCGCGCTAAAAGAAGTTTTTCCTTCAAAAATTGACCGGGATCGACGTAAAGATGATGATGATAAAAAATAATTCTACACTGAAAGAGTCCTAATTGATTACACAGCATTATTTAATAAGACCTGTAGATGACCGGAATCAACGTTTGATGATGATGATGATTATGGTCGCGAGTCCAGAGATTTTATCTCATCTAAAAATATGCGTACCGCGCTAAAAGAAGTTTTTCCTTCAAAAATTGACCGGGATCGACGTAAAGATGATGATGATGAAAAATAATTCTACACTGAAAGTCCTAATTGATTACACAGCATTATTTAATAAGACCTGTAGATGACCGGAATCAACGTTAGATGATGATGATGATTATGGTCGCGAGTCCAGAGATTTTATCTCATCTAAAAATATGCGTACCGCGCTAAAAGAAGTTTTTCCTTCAAAAATTGACCGGGATCGACGTAAAGATGATGATGATAAAATCTTACGCTTTTTCGATCAGGACACGTGTCCTGACGCGAGTTTAAGATTTTATACCCAACGCCGCTAAAGAAGTTTTCACTTCAAAAAAAATAATTTTACCCTAGAATAGGGGAAAAAGCCCCTAATCTGAATCCGTTCGTGTGATAAAGCCCTAAAAGCCTTAACACACGTTCAAATTTGGTCTGCCGGACCTCGACAGATCTGATCCGCCGAGTCCGCCGACCAAATCTGTTGTCGCTACAGACGACCGGATCAGACCGCACCGGACGACCAGACGACCAGACAGGGTGTACAGATTAGGGGCTTTTTCCCTATTCTAGGGTAATTATTTTTTTTAAGGAACTTTTTTGGAAATGAAGGGTTTCTAAAAAAGTATATTATTTTATATGCTTTTAGAGAAAAGCTGCAAATTTGAATTACACACACACACATTTCAATTTTACTTATCTATGTAGATAACTGGTATGCATAGTATTCCTCTACATAGAGTAAATAAACACTACGTTATGTATTAACGTTGCTCTTTTTTCTTTCTGGCAAAAAAATATATGAAAAAGCAATTTTTGGGGAAAGGTAAAATCGGTACTGGGGACATTTTTGACAAATTAACTAAGATGGCAACATTGGGAAAAAAATTATGAATAAGTGTCTATTTGGAGAAAAATTAAATTAAATCTGGGGAAATTTACGACAAAGTAGCTAGAACGACAACATTGATCATATCCGATGCGGATCGAGGCGGACTCAATTAATAATAATTATGTCCGCCGGACAGCTGTACACACGGTCAGATTTGGTCGGGTGGCAAATCAAATCCGCGGTCTGGCCGGATCAAATCCGGTCGTGTGTTAGGGCTTTTAGCCCTAACACACGACCGGATCCGGCAGACCGGCAGACCAGACAGGGTGTTCAGATTAGGGGCTTTTTCCCTATTCTAGGGTAAAATGATTTTTTTTAAGGAACTTTTGTGGAAATGAAAAGTTTCTAATAAAATATATTATTTTATATGCATTTAGTGAAAAGCTGCCAATTTGAAATTACACACACACACATTTCAATTTTACTTATCTATGTAGATAACTGGTATGCATAGTATTCCTCTACATAAAGTAAATAAACACTACGTTATGTATTAACGTAGCTCTTTTTTCTTTCTGGAAAAAAATGTATGAAAAAGTAATTTTTGGGGTAAGGTAAAATCGGTACTGGGGACATTTTTGACAAATTAACTAAGATGGCAACATTGGGAAAAAAATTATGAAAAAGTGTCTATTTGGAGAAAAATTAAATTAAATCTGGGGAAATTTACGACAAAGTAGCTAGAACGACAACATTGACCATATCCGATGCGGATCGAGGCGGACTCAATTAATAATAATTATGTCCGCCGGACTGCTGTACACACGGTAAGATTTGGTCGGGTGGCAAATCAAATCCGCGGTCTGGCCGGATCAAATCCGGTCGTGTGTTATAGCCCTAACACACGACCAAATTTGGTCTGCCGGACCTCGACAGATTTGATCCGCCGAGTCTGCCGACCAAATCCGTTGTCGCAACAGACGACCGGATCAGACCGCACCGGAAGACCAGACGACCAGACAGGGTGTTCAGATTAGGGGTTTTTTCCCTATTCTAGGGTACAATTTTTTTTTAAGGAACTTTTGTGGAAATGAAAAGTTTCTAATAAAGTATATTATTTTATATGCATTTAGTGAAAAGCTGCAAATTTAAAATTACACACACACTCATTTCAATTTTACTTATCTATGTAGATAACTGGTATGCATAGTATTCCTCTACATAGAGTAAATAAACACTACGTTATGTATTAACGTAGCTCTTTTTTCTTTCTGGCAAAAAATGTATGAAATAGAATTTTTTTGGGGAAAGGTAAAATCGGTACTGGGGACATTTTTGACAAAGTAACTGAGATGGCAACATTGGGAAAAAAAATATGAAAAAGTGTCTATTTGGAGAAAAATTAAATTAAATCTGGGGAAATTTACGACAAAGTAGCTAGAACGACAACATTGATCATATCCGATGCGGATCGAGGCGCACTCAATTAATAATAATTATGTCCGCCGGACTGCTCTACAGACGGTAAGATTTGGTCGGGCGGCCAATCAAATCCGCGGTCTGGCCGGATCAAATCCGGTCGTGTGTTAGGGCTTTTAGCCCTAACACACGACCGGATCCGGCAGACCGGCAGACCAGACAGGGTGTTCAGATTAGGGGCTTTTTCCCTATTCTAGGGTAAAATGATTTTTTTTAAGGAACTTTTGTGGAAATGAAAAGTTTCTAATAAAATATATTATTTTATATGCATTTAGTGAAAAGCTGCCAATTTGAAATTACACACACACACATTTCAATTTTACTTATCTATGTAGATAACTGGTATGCATAGTATTCCTCTACATAAAGTAAATAAACACTACGTTATGTATTAACGTAGCTCTTTTTTCTTTCTGGAAAAAAATGTATGAAAAAGTAATTTTTGGGGTAAGGTAAAATCGGTACTGGGGACATTTTTGACAAATTAACTAAGATGGCAACATTGGGAAAAAAATTATGAAAAAGTGTCTATTTGGAGAAAAATTAAATTAAATCTGGGGAAATTTACGACAAAGTAGCTAGAACGACAACATTGACCATATCCGATGCGGATCGAGGCGGACTCAATTAATAATAATTATGTCCGCCGGACTGCTGTACACACGGTAAGATTTGGTCGGGTGGCAAATCAAATCCGCGGTCTGGCCGGATCAAATCCGGTCGTGTGTTATAGCCCTAACACACGACCAAATTTGGTCTGCCGGACCTCGACAGATTTGATCCGCCGAGTCTGCCGACCAAATCCGTTGTCGCAACAGACGACCGGATCAGACCGCACCGGAAGACCAGACGACCAGACAGGGTGTTCAGATTAGGGGTTTTTTCCCTATTCTAGGGTACAATTTTTTTTTAAGGAACTTTTGTGGAAATGAAAAGTTTCTAATAAAGTATATTATTTTATATGCATTTAGTGAAAAGCTGCAAATTTAAAATTACACACACACTCATTTCAATTTTACTTATCTATGTAGATAACTGGTATGCATAGTATTCCTCTACATAGAGTAAATAAACACTACGTTATGTATTAACGTAGCTCTTTTTTCTTTCTGGCAAAAAATGTATGAAATAGAATTTTTTTGGGGAAAGGTAAAATCGGTACTGGGGACATTTTTGACAAAGTAACTGAGATGGCAACATTGGGAAAAAAAATATGAAAAAGTGTCTATTTGGAGAAAAATTAAATTAAATCTGGGGAAATTTACGACAAAGTAGCTAGAACGACAACATTGATCATATCCGATGCGGATCGAGGCGCACTCAATTAATAATAATTATGTCCGCCGGACTGCTCTACAGACGGTAAGATTTGGTCGGGCGGCCAATCAAATCCGCGGTCTGGCCGGATCAAATCCGGTCGTGTGTTAGGGCTTTTAGCCCTAACACACGACCGGATCCGGCAGACCGGCAGACCAGACAGGGTGTTCAGATTAGGGGCTTTTTCCCTATTCTAGGGTAAAATGATTTTTTTTAAGGAACTTTTGTGGAAATGAAAAGTTTCTAATAAAATATATTATTTTATATGCATTTAGTGAAAAGCTGCCAATTTGAAATTACACACACACACATTTCAATTTTACTTATCTATGTAGATAACTGGTATGCATAGTATTCCTCTACATAAAGTAAATAAACACTACGTTATGTATTAACGTAGCTCTTTTTTCTTTCTGGAAAAAAATGTATGAAAAAGTAATTTTTGGGGTAAGGTAAAATCGGTACTGGGGACATTTTTGACAAATTAACTAAGATGGCAACATTGGGAAAAAAATTATGAAAAAGTGTCTATTTGGAGAAAAATTAAATTAAATCTGGGGAAATTTACGACAAAGTAGCTAGAACGACAACATTGACCATATCCGATGCGGATCGAGGCGGACTCAATTAATAATAATTATGTCCGCCGGACTGCTGTACACACGGTAAGATTTGGTCGGGTGGCAAATCAAATCCGCGGTCTGGCCGGATCAAATCCGGTCGTGTGTTATAGCCCTAACACACGACCAAATTTGGTCTGCCGGACCTCGACAGATTTGATCCGCCGAGTCTGCCGACCAAATCCGTTGTCGCAACAGACGACCGGATCAGACCGCACCGGAAGACCAGACGACCAGACAGGGTGTTCAGATTAGGGGTTTTTTCCCTATTCTAGGGTACAATTTTTTTTTAAGGAACTTTTGTGGAAATGAAAAGTTTCTAGTAAAGTATATTATTTTATATGCATTTAGTGAAAAGCTGCAAATTTAAAATTACACACACACTCATTTCAATTTTACTTATCTATGTAGATAACTGGTATGCATAGTATTCCTCTACATAGAGTAAATAAACACTACGTTATGTATTAACGTAGCTCTTTTTTCTTTCTGGCAAAAAATGTATGAAATAGAATTTTTTTGGGGAAAGGTAAAATCGGTACTGGGGACATTTTTGACAAAGTAACTGAGATGGCAACATTGGGAAAAAAAATATGAAAAAGTGTCTATTTGGAGAAAAATTAAATTAAATCTGGGGAAATTTACGACAAAGTAGCTAGAACGACAACATTGATCATATCCGATGCGGATCGAGGCGCACTCAATTAATAATAATTATGTCCGCCGGACTGCTCTACAGACGGTAAGATTTGGTCGGGCGGCCAATCAAATCCGCTGTCTGGTCGGATCAAATCCGGTCGTGTGTTAAAGCCCTTAGCCCTATTTGGCTTTAACACACGACCAAATTTGGTCTGCCAGACCTCGACAGATTTGATCCGCCGAGTCTGCCGACCAAATCTGTTGTTGCAACAGACGGCCGGATCAGACCGCACCGGACGACCAGACGACCAGACAGGGTGTTCAGATTAGGGGCTTTTCCCTATTCTAGGGTAAAATTATTTTTTTTAAGGAACTTTTGTGGAAATGATAAGTTTCTAATAAAGTATATTATTTTATATGCTTTTAGTGAAAAGCTGCAAATTTGAATTACACACACACACATTTCAATTTTACTTATCTATGTAGATAACTGGTATGCATAGTATTCCTCTACATAGAGTAAATAAACACTACGTTATGTATTAAAGTATATTATTTTATATGCTTTTAGTGAAAAGCTGCAAATTTGAATTACACACACACACATTTCAATTTTACTTATCTATGTTGATAACTAGTATGCATAGTATTCCTCTACATAGAGTAAATAAACACTACGTTATGTATTAACGTAGCTCTTTTTTCTTTCTGGCAAAAAAAATATGAAAAAGCAATTTTTGGGGAAAGGTAAAATCGGTACTGGGGACATTTTTGACAAAGTAACTAAGATGGCAACATTGGGAAAAAATTATGAAAAAGTGTCTATTTGGAGAAAAATTTAATTAAATCTGGGGAAATTTACGACAAAGTAGCTAGAACGACAACATTGATCATATCCGATGCGGATCGAGGCGGACTCAATTAATAATAATTATGTCCGCCGGACAGCTGTACACACGGTAAGATTTGGTCGGGTGGCAAATCAAATCCGCGGTCTGGCCGGATCAAATCCGGTCGTGTGTTAGGGCTTTATAATAGCGTTAACACACGTTCAGATTTGGTCTGCCGGACCTCGACAGATCTGATCCGCCGAGTCCGCCGACCAAATCTGTTGTCGCAACAGACGACCGGATCAGACCGCACCGGACAACCAGACGACCAGACAGGGTATACAGATTAGGGGCTTTTACCCTATTCTGGGGTAAAATTTTTTTTAAGGAACTTTTTTGGTAATGAAAGGTTTCTAAAAAAGTATATTATTTTATATGCTTTTAGTGAAAAGCTGCAAATTTGAATTACAAACACACACATTTCAATTTTACTTATCTATGTAGATAACTGGTATGCATAGTATTCCTCTACATAGAGTAAATAAACACTACGTTATGTATTAACGTAGCTCTTTTTTTCTTTCTGGCAAAAAAAATATGAAAAAGCAATTTTTGGGGAGAGGTAAAATCGGTACTGGGGACATTTTTGAAAAGTAACTAAGATGGCAACATTGGGAAAAAAATTATGAAAAAGTGTCTATTTGGAGAAAAATTAAATTAAATCTGGGGAAATTTACGACAAAGTAGCTAGAACGACAACATTGATCATATCCGATGCGGATCGAGGCGGACTCAATTAATAATAATTATGTCCGCCGGACAGCTGTACACACGGTAAGATTTGGTCGGGTGGCAAATCAAATCCGCGGTCTGGCCGGATCAAATCCGGTCGTGTGTTAGGGCTTTAAAGCCCTAACACACGACCAAATTTGGTCTGCCGGACCTCCACAGATTTGATCCGCCGAGTCTGCCGACCAAATCTGTTGTCGCAACAGACGACCGGATCAGACCGCACCGGATGACCAGACGACCAGACAGGGTGTTCAGATTAGGGGCTTTTTTCCTATTCTAGGGTAAAATTTTTTTTTTTTTTAAAGAACTTTTGTGGAAATGAAAAGTTTCTAATAAAGTATATTATTTTATATGCATTTAGTGAAAAGCTGCAAATATGAAATTACACACACATTTCAATTTTACTTATCTATGTAGATAACTGGTATGCAGTATTCCTCTACATAGAGTAAATAAACACTACGTTATGTATTAAAGTAGTTCTTTTTTCTTTCTGGCAAAAAATGTATGAAAAAGTATTTTTTTGGGAAAGGTAAAATCGGTACTGGGGACATTTTTGACAAAGTAACTAAGATGGCAACATTGGGAAAAAATTATGAAAAAGTGTCTATTTGGAGAAAAATTAAATTAAATCTAGGGAAATTTACGACAAAGGATTTGATCCGGCCAGACCGCGGATTTGATTTGCCACCCGACCAAATCTTACCGTGTGTACAGCAGTCCGGCGGACATAATTATTATTAATTGAGTCCGCCTCGATCCGCATCGGATATGATCAATGTTGTCGTTCTAGCTACTTTGTCGTAAATTTCCCCATATTAAATTTAATTTTTCTCCAAATAGACACTTTTTCATAATTTTTTTCCCAATGTTGCCAACTTAGTTAGTTTGTCAAAAATGTCCCCAGTACCGATTTTACCTTTCCCCAAAAATTACTTTTTCATATTTTTTTTGCCAGAAAGAAAAAAGAGCTACGTTAATACATAACGTAGCGTTTATTTACTCTATGTAGAGGAATACTATGCATACCAGTTATCTACATAGATAAGTAAAATTGAAATGTGTGTGTGTGTGTGTGTAATTTCAAATTTGCAGCTTTTCACTAAATGCATATAAAATAATATATTTTATTAGAAACTTTTAATTTCCACAATAGTTCCTTAAAAAAAATCATTTTACCCTAGAATAGGGAAAAAGCCCCTTATCTGAACACTCTATTAGAGCTCAACATTTAGATTAGCGATCCGCATCGGATATGATCAATGTTGCCGTTCTAGCTACTTTGTATGTTAGTGAACTTAGCAGAACATTGTCCAGCAGATCAAAAAAAAATGAGAGTTCTGCTCGCATGCAGTAGAGTTCTACAGTTCCTGATACTTTTTAGAAATAGTTCTAGCGTTTTTACGAAAAAAAAGACAGTTGAAAAAATGCTCTGCCAACTTCCGTAACAGATCACTTAGCAGATCATTGTCCAGCAGAACAAAAATAAATGCGAGTTCTTATCGCATGCAGCTGAGTTCTACAGTTCCTGATACATTTTAGAAGTAGTTCTAGCGTTTTTACCAAAAAAAAGGCAATTGACAAAATGATCTCCCAACTTTCTGTAGCAAATAATATTGCAGCAAATCAAAAATTCGAGTGAGTTCTTCTCACATGCGAATGATATCTCCAGTTCCAGATACTTCAAAGGAATAGTTTTAATAGTTTTCAAGTTCAGAAGACAGCAGATTCTTCGTTTCAAATTTAAATAAACGGTCAGAACTCTTTCTTACAGAGCACGTTGGAACTGCCGAAAAATAGAAAATTACCATTTTCCTCGTTTCAAAAACATAGGACTAGCTAGAACTCTTTGGTATTATATACATCCGAATAGAAACTTTAATCTAGGATACAATTCAAGTCCAGAACTCTTTCAAAAATACCAGCAGAGCACGTTGGAACGGCCAAATAGTAGAAAATTACCAATTTCCTCATTTCAAAATTATAGGAGAAGCCAGAACTCTTTGGTATCTTATAGATCCATATCGAAACTGTTATCTAGGATACAATTTGAGTACACAACTCTTTTGAAAATACAGTAGAGCACGTTAGAACGGACGAAAAGTAGAATATTACCATTTTTTTCGTTTTGAAATAATATGAAATGCCAGAACTCTTTCGTATTTTACAGATCCATATACAAACAGTATACAAAGACCTAATTCAAGTCCAGAACTTTTTGTAAAATGCCAGCAGAGCACGTTGGAACGGCTGAATAGTAGAAAATTACCAATTTCCTCGTTTCAAAATTATCGGAGAAGCCGGAACTCTTTGGTATCTTATAGATCCATATCGAAACTGTTATCTAGGATACAATTTGAGCCCAGAACTCTTTTGAAAATACCAGCAGAGCACGTTAGAACGGACGAAAAGTAGAATATTACCATTTTTTTCGTTTTAAAATAATATGAAATGCCAGAACTCTTTCGTATTTTACAGATCCATATACAAACAGTATCCAAAGACCTAATTCAAGTCCAGAACTTTTTGTAAAATGCCAGCAGAGCACGTTGGAACGGCTGAATAGTAGAAAATTACCAATTTCCTCGTTTCAAAATTATAGGAGAAGCCGGAACTCTTTAATATCTTATAGATCCATATCGAAACTGTTATCTAGGATACAATTTGAGTCCAGAACTCTTTTGAAAATACCAGCAGAGCACGTTAGAACGGACAAAAAGTAGACAATTACCATTTTTATCGTTTTTAATTAATATGAAATGCCGGAACTCTTTCGAATTTTACAGATCCTAATACGAACAGTATCCAAGGTCTTTATTCAAGTCCAAGCCTCTTTATAAAATGCCAGCAAAGCACGTTAGAACGAACAATGCCAAAAAATTGAAAATTACCAGTTTCCTCGTTTCGAAAATATATTAGTAGCCAGAACTCTTTGGTATTTTATAGACCCGTATAGAAACTTTAATCTAGGATACAATTCAAGTCCAGAACTCTTTTGAAAATACCAGCAGAGCACGTTAGAACGGACAAAAAGTAGAAAATTACCATTTTTATCGTTTCAAAATTATAGGAGAAGCCGGAACTCTTTAATATCTTATAGATCCATATCGAAACTATTATCTAGGATACAATTCAAGTCCAGAACTCTTTTGAAAATACCAGCAGAGCACGTTAGAACGGACAAAAAGTAGAAAATTACCATTTTTATCGTTTTTAAATAATATGAAATGCCAGAACTCTTTCGAATTTTACAGATCCTAATACGAACAGTATCCAAAGACCTAATTCAAGTCCAGAACTGTTCTGACTAGTCCTATGTTTTGGAAACGAGGAAAATGGTAATATTCTATTTTTCGGCAGTTCCAACGTGCTCTGCTGGCATTTTACAAAGAGTTCTGTACTCAAATTGTGTCCTAGATAACAGTTTTGATATGGATCTATAAGATACCAAAGAGTTCTGACTTCTCCTATAATTTTGAAACGAGGAAATTGGTAATTTTCTACTATTTGGCCGTTCCAATGTGCTGTGCTGGTATTTTTGAAAGAGTTCTGGACTCAAATTGTATCCTAGATAACAGCTTTGATATAGATCTATAAGATACTAAAGAGTTCTGGCTTCTCTTATAATTTTGAAACTAGGAAATTGGTAATTTTCTACTATTTGGCCGTTCCAACGTGCTCTGCTGGTATTTTTGAAAGAGTTTTGGACTTGAATTGTATCCTAGATTAAAGTTTCTATACGGATCTATATAATACCAAAGAGTTCTGACTAGTCCTATGTTTTTGAAACGAGGAAAATGGTAATTTTCTATATTTCGGCTGTTCCAACGTGCTCTGCTGGCATTTTACAAAGAGTTCTGGACTTGATTTAGGTCTTTGGATACTGTTCGTATTAGGATCTGTAAAATTCGAAAGAGTTCTGGCATTTCATATTAATTAAAAACGATAAAAATGGTAATTTTCTACTTTTTGTTCTATATAACGTGCTCTGCTGGTATTTTTGAAAGAGTTCTGGACTTGAATTGTATCCTAAATTAAAGTTTTTATACGGGTCTATAAAATACCAAAGAGTTCTGGCTACTAATATATTTTCGAAACGAGGAAATTGTAAATTTTCAATTATTTGGCAGTGTTCGTTCTAACGTGCTCTGCTGGCATTTTATAAAGAGGCTTGGACTTGAATAAAGACCTTGGATACTATTCGTATTAGGATCTGTAAAATTCGAAAGAGTTCCGGCATTTCATATTAATTAAAAACGATAAAAATGGTAATTGTCTACTTTTTGTCAGTTCTAACGTGCTCTGCTGGTATTTTCAAAAGAGTTCTTGACTCAAATTGTATCCTAGATAACAGTTTCGATATGGATCTATAAGATACCAAAGAGTTCTGGCTTCTCCTATAATTTTGAAACGAGGAAATTGGTAATTTTCTACTATTCGGCCGTTCCAACGTGCTCTGCTGGCATTTTACAAAGAGTTCTGGACTTGAATTAGGTCTTCGGATACTGTTCGTATATGGATCTGTAAAATACGAAAGAGTTCTGGCATTTCATATTATTTCAAAACGAAAAAAATGGTAATATTCTACTTTTCGTCCGTTCTAACGTGCTCTGCTGTATTTTCAAAAGAGTTCTGGACTCAAATTGTATCCTAGATAACAGTTTTGATATGGATCTGTAAAATACGAAACAGTTCTGGCATTTCATACTATTTCAAAACGAAAAAAATGGTAATATTCTAATTTTGTCCGTTCTAACGTGCTCTGCTGACATTTTACAAAGAGTTCTGGACTTCAATGAGGTCTTTGGATACTGTTCGTATTAGGATCTGTAAAATTCGAAAGAGTTCTGGCATTTCATAATTATTAAAAACGATAAAAATGGTAATTGTCTACTTTTTGTCCGTTCTAACGTGCTCTGCTGGTATTTTCAAAAGAGTTCTTGACTCAAATTGTATCCTAGATAACAGTTTCGATATGGATCTATAAGATACCAAAGAGTTCTGGCTTCTCCTATAATTTTGAAACGAGGAAATTGGTAATTTTCTACTATTCGGCCGTTCCAACGTGCTCTGCTGGCATTTTACAAAGAGTTCTGGACTTGAATTAGGTCTTCGGATACTGTTCGTATATAGATCTGTAAAATACGAAAGAGTTCTGGCATTTCATATTATTTCAAAACGAAAAAAATGGTAATATTCTACGTTTTGTCCGTTCTAACGTGCTCTGCTGGCATTTTATAAAGAGTTCTGGACTCAAATTGTATCCTAGATAACAGTTTCGATATGGATCTATAAGATATTAAAGAGTTCCGGCTTCTCCTATAATTTTGAAACGAGGAAATTGGTAATTTTCTACTATTCAGCCGTTCCAACGTGCTCTGCTGGCATTTTACAAAAAGTTCTGGACTTGAACTAGGTCTTTGGATACTGTTCGTATATGGATCTGTAAAATACGAAAGAGTTCTGGCATTTCATATTATTTCAAAACGAAAAAAAATGGTAATATTCTACTTTTCGTCCGTTCTAACGTGCTCTGCTGGTATTTTCAAAAGAGTTCTGTACTTAAATTGTGTCCTAGATAACAGTTTTGATATGGATCTATAAGATACCAAAGAGTTCTGGCTTCTCCTATAATTTTGAAACGAGGAAATTGGTAATTTTCTACTATTTGGCCGTTCCAATGTGCTGTGCTGGTATTTTTGAAAGAGTTCTGGACTCAAATTGTATCCTAGATTGAAGTTTCTATACGGATCTATATAATACCAAAGAGTTCTGACTAGTCCTATGTTTTTGAAACGAGGAAAATGGAAATTTTCTATTTTTCGGCTGTTCCAACGTGCTCTGCTGGCATTTTACAAAGAGTTCTGGACTTGAATTAGGTCTTTGGATACTGTTCGTATTAGGATCTGTAAAATTCGAAAGAGTTCTGGCATTTATATTAATTAAAAACGATAAAAATGGTAATTTTCTACTTTTTGTTCTATATAACGTGCTCTGCTGGTATTTTTTAAAGAGTTCTGGACTTGAATTGTATCCTAGATTAAAGTTTTTATACGGGTCTATAAAATACCAAAGAGTTCTGGCTACTACTATATTTTCGAAACGAGGAAATTGTAAATTTTCAATTATTTGGCAGTGTTCGTTCTAACGTGCTCTGCTGGCATTTTATAAAGAGGCTTGGACTTGAATAAAGACCTTGGATACTGTTCGTATTAGGATCTGTAAAATTCGAAAGAGTTCCGGCATTTCATATTAATTAAAAACGATAAAAATGGTAATTGTCTACTTTTTGTCCGTTCTAACGTGCTCTGCTGGTATTTTCAAAAGAGTTCTTGACTCAAATTGTATCCTAGATAACAGTTTCGATATGGATCTATAAGATACCAAAGAGTTCTGGCTTCTCCTATAATTTTGAAACGAGGAAATTGGTAATTTTCTACTATTCGGCCGTTCCAACGTGCTCTGCTGGCATTTTACAAAGAGTTCTGGACTTGAATTAGGTCTTCGGATACTGTTCGTATATGGATCTGTAAAATACGAAAGAGTTCTGGCATTTCATATTATTTCAAAACGAAAAAAATGGTAATATTCTACTTTTCGTCCGTTCTAACGTGCTCTGCTGTATTTTCAAAAGAGTTCTGGACTCAAATTGTATCCTAGATAACAGTTTTGATATGGATCTGTAAAATACGAAACAGTTCTGGCATTTCATACTATTTCAAAACGAAAAAAATGGTAATATTCTAATTTTGTCCGTTCTAACGTGCTCTGCTGACATTTTACAAAGAGTTCTGGACTTCAATGAGGTCTTTGGATACTGTTTGTATTAGGATCTGTAAAATTCGAAAGAGTTCTGGCATTTCATAATTATTAAAAACGATAAAAATGGTAATTGTCTACTTTTTGTCCGTTCTAACGTGCTCTGCTGGTATTTTCAAAAGAGTTCTTGACTCAAATTGTATCCTAGATAACAGTTTCGATATGGATCTATAAGATACTAAAGAGTTCTGGCTTCTCCTATAATTTTGAAACGAGGAAATTGGTAATTTTCTACTATTCGGCCGTTCCAACGTGCTCTGCTGGCATTTTACAAAGAGTTCTGGACTTGAATTAGGTCTTCGGATACTGTTCGTATATAGATCTGTAAAATACGAAAGAGTTCTGGCATTTCATATTATTTCAAAACAAAAAAAATGGTAATATTCTACGTTTTGTCCGTTCTAACGTGCTCTGCTGGCATTTTACAAAGAGTTCTGGACTCAAATTGTATCCTAGATAACAGTTTCGATATGGATCTATAAGATATTAAAGAGTTCCGGCTTCTCCTATAATTTTGAAACGAGGAAATTGGTAATTTTCTACTATTCAGCCGTTCCAACGTGCTCTGCTGGCATTTTACAAAAAGTTCTGGACTTGAACTAGGTCTTTGGATACTGTTCGTATATGGATCTGTAAAATACGAAAGAGTTCTGGCATTTCATATTATTTCAAAACGAAAAAAAATGGTAATATTCTACTTTTCGTCCGTTCTAACGTGCTCTGCTGGTATTTTCAAAAGAGTTCTGTACTTAAATTGTGTCCTAGATAACAGTTTTGATATGGATCTATAAGATACCAAAGAGTTCTGGCTTCTCCTATAATTTTGAAACGAGGAAATTGGTAATTTTCTACTATTTGGCCGTTCCAATGTGCTGTGCTGGTATTTTTGAAAGAGTTCTGGACTCAAATTGTATCCTAGATTAAAGTTTCTATACGGATCTATATAATACCAAAGAGTTCTGACTAGTCCTATGTTTTTGAAACGAGGAAAATGGAAATTTTCTATTTTTCGGCTGTTCCAACGTGCTCTGCTGGCATTTTACAAAGAGTTCTGGACTTGAATTAGGTCTTTGGATACTGTTCGTATTAGGATCTGTAAAATTCGAAAGAGTTCTGGCATTTATATTAATTAAAAACGATAAAAATGGTAATTTTCTACTTTTTGTTCTATATAACGTGCTCTGCTGGTATTTTTTAAAGAGTTCTGGACTTGAATTGTATCCTAGATTAAAGTTTTTATACGGGTCTATAAAATACCAAAGAGTTCTGGCTACTAATATATTTTCGAAACGAGGAAATTGTAAATTTTCAATTATTTGGCAGTGTTCGTTCTAACGTGCTCTGCTGGCATTTTATAAAGAGGCTTGGACTTGAATAAAGACCTTGGATACTGTTCGTATTAGGATCTGTAAAATTCGAAAGAGTTCCGGCATTTCATATTAATTAAAAACGATAAAAATGGTAATTGTCTACTTTTTGTCCGTTCTAACGTGCTCTGCTGGTATTTTCAAAAGAGTTCTTGACTCAAATTGTATCCTAGATAACAGTTTCGATATGGATCTATAAGATACCAAAGAGTTCTGGCTTCTCCTATAATTTTGAAACGAGGAAATTGGTAATTTTCTACTATTCGGCCGTTCCAACGTGCTCTGCTGGCATTTTACAAAGAGTTCTGGACTTGAATTAGGTCTTCGGATACTGTTCGTATATGGATCTGTAAAATACGAAAGAGTTCTGGCATTTCATATTATTTCAAAACGAAAAAAATGGTAATATTCTACTTTTCGTCCGTTCTAACGTGCTCTGCTGTATTTTCAAAAGAGTTCTGGACTCAAATTGTATCCTAGATAACAGTTTTGATATGGATCTGTAAAATACGAAACAGTTCTGGCATTTCATACTATTTCAAAACGAAAAAAATGGTAATATTCTAATTTTGTCCGTTCTAACGTGCTCTGCTGACATTTTACAAAGAGTTCTGGACTTCAATGAGGTCTTTGGATACTGTTTGTATTAGGATCTGTAAAATTCGAAAGAGTTCTGGCATTTCATAATTATTAAAAACGATAAAAATGGTAATTGTCTACTTTTTGTCCGTTCTAACGTGCTCTGCTGGTATTTTCAAAAGAGTTCTTGACTCAAATTGTATCCTAGATAACAGTTTCGATATGGATCTATAAGATACTAAAGAGTTCTGGCTTCTCCTATAATTTTGAAACGAGGAAATTGGTAATTTTCTACTATTCGGCCGTTCCAACGTGCTCTGCTGGCATTTTACAAAGAGTTCTGGACTTGAATTAGGTCTTCGGATACTGTTCGTATATAGATCTGTAAAATACGAAAGAGTTCTGGCATTTCATATTATTTCAAAACGAAAAAAATGGTAATATTCTACGTTTTGTCCGTTCTAACGTGCTCTGCTGGCATTTTACAAAGAGTTCTGGACTCAAATTGTATCCTAGATAACAGTTTCGATATGGATCTATAAGATATTAAAGAGTTCCGGCTTCTCCTATAATTTTGAAACGAGGAAATTGGTAATTTTCTACTATTCAGCCGTTCCAACGTGCTCTGCTGGCATTTTACAAAAAGTTCTGGACTTGAACTAGGTCTTTGGATACTGTTCGTATATGGATCTGTAAAATACGAAAGAGTTCTGGCATTTCATATTATTTCAAAACGAAAAAAATGGTAATATTCTACTTTTCGTCCGTTCTAACGTGCTCTGCTGGTATTTTCAAAAGAGTTTTGTACTCAAATTGTATCCTAGATAACAGTTTCGATATGGATCTATAAGATACCAAAGAGTTCTGGCTTCTCCTATAATTTTGAAACGAGGAAATTGGTAATTTTCTACTATTTGGCCGTGCCAACGTGCTCTGCTGGTATTTTTGAAAGAGTTCTGGACTCAAATTGTATCCTAGATAACAGCTTCGATATGGATCTATAAGATACTAAAGAGTTCTGGCTTCTCCTATGATTTTGAAACTAGGAAATTGGTAATTTTCTACTATTTGGCCGTTCCAACGTGCTCTGCTGGTATTTTTGAAAGAGTTTTGGACTTGAATTGTATTCTAGATTAAAGTTTTTATACGGATCTATATAATACCAAAGAGTTCTGACTAGTCCTATGTTTTTGAAACGAGGAAAATGGTAATTTTCTATTTTTCGGCAGTTCCAACGTGCTCTGCTGGCATTTTACAAAGAGTTCTGGACTCAAATTGTATCCTTGATAACAGTTTCGATATGGATCTATAAGATACCAAAGAGTTCTGGCTTCTCCTATAATTTTGAAACGAGGAAATTGGTAATTTTCTACTTTTTGGCCGTTCAAACGTGCTCTGCTGGTATTTTTGAAAGAGTTCTGGACTTGCATTGTATCCTAGATTAAAGTTTCTATACGGATCTATATAATTCAAAAGAGTTCTGACTAGTCCTATGTTTTTGAAACGAGTAAAATGGTAATTTACTATTTTTCGGCAGTTCCAACGTGCTCTGCTGGCATTTTACAAAGAGTTCTGGACTTGAATTAGGTCTTTGGATACTGTTTGTATTAATATCTGTAAAATTCGAAAGAGTTAGAGACATTTCATATTATTTCAAAACGAAAAAAATGGTAATATTCTACTTTTTGTCCGTTCTAACGTGCTCTGCTGTATTTTCAAAAGAGTTCTGGACTCAAATTGTATCCTAGATAACAGTTTTGATATGGATCTGTAAAATACGAAACAGTTCTGGCATTTCATACTATTTCAAAACGAAAATAAATGCTAATATTCTACTTTTTGTCCGTTCTAACGTGCTCTGCTGACATTTTACAAAGAGTTCTGGACTTCAATGAGGTCTTTGGATACTGTTCGTATTAGGATCTGTAAAATTCGAAAGAGTTCTGGCATTTCATATTAATTAAAAACGATAAAATTGGTAATTTTCTACTTTTTGTCCGTTCTAACGTTCTCTGCTGGTATTTTCAAAAGAGTTCTGTACTCAAATTGTATCCTAGATAACAGTTTCGATATGGATCTATAAGATACCAAAGAGTTCTGGCTTCTCCTATAATTTTGAAACGAAGAAATTGGTAATTTTCTACTATTTGGCCGTTCCAACGTGCTCTGCTGGTATTTTTGAAAGAGTTCTGGACTCAAATTGTATCCTAGAAAACAGCTTTGATATAGATCTATAAGGTACTAAAGAGTTCTGGCTTCTCCTATAATTTTGAAACTAGGAAATTGGTAATTTTCTACTAATTGGCCGTTCCAACGTGCTCTGCTGGTATTTTTGAAAGAGTTTTGGACTTGAATTGTATTCTAGATTAAAGTTTTTATACGGATCTATATAATACCAAAGAGTTCTGACTAGTCCTATGTTTTTGAAACGAGGAAAATGGTAATTTTCTATTTTTCGGCAGTTCCAACGTGCTCTGCTGGCATTTTACAAAGAGTTCTGGACTCAAATTGTATCCTTGATAACAGTTTCGATATGGATCTATAAGATACCAAAGAGTTCTGGCTTCTCCTATAATTTTGAAACGAGGAAATTGGTAATTTTCTACTTTTTGGCCGTTCAAACGTGCTCTGCTGGTATTTTTGAAAGAGTTCTGGACTTGCATTGTATCCTAGATTAAAGTTTCTATACGGATCTATATAATTCAAAAGAGTTCTGACTAGTCCTATGTTTTTGAAACGAGTAAAATGGTAATTTACTATTTTTCGGCAGTTCCAACGTGCTCTGCTGGCATTTTACAAAGAGTTCTGGACTTGAATTAGGTCTTTGGATACTGTTTGTATTAATATCTGTAAAATTCGAAAGAGTTAGAGACATTTCATATTATTTCAAAACGAAAAAAATGGTAATATTCTACTTTTTGTCCGTTCTAACGTGCTCTGCTGTATTTTCAAAAGAGTTCTGGACTCAAATTGTATCCTAGATAACAGTTTTGATATGGATCTGTAAAATACGAAACAGTTCTGGCATTTCATACTATTTCAAAACGAAAATAAATGCTAATATTCTACTTTTTGTCCGTTCTAACGTGCTCTGCTGACATTTTACAAAGAGTTCTGGACTTCAATGAGGTCTTTGGATACTGTTCGTATTAGGATCTGTAAAATTCGAAAGAGTTCTGGCATTTCATATTAATTAAAAACGATAAAATTGGTAATTTTCTACTTTTTGTCCGTTCTAACGTTCTCTGCTGGTATTTTCAAAAGAGTTCTGTACTCAAATTGTATCCTAGATAACAGTTTCGATATGGATCTATAAGATACCAAAGAGTTCTGGCTTCTCCTATAATTTTGAAACGAAGAAATTGGTAATTTTCTACTATTTGGCCGTTCCAACGTGCTCTGCTGGTATTTTTGAAAGAGTTCTGGACTCAAATTGTATCCTAGAAAACAGCTTTGATATAGATCTATAAGGTACTAAAGAGTTCTGGCTTCTCCTATAATTTTGAAACTAGGAAATTGGTAATTTTCTACTAATTGGCCGTTCCAACGTGCTCTGCTGGTATTTTTGAAAGAGTTTTGGACTTGAATTGTATCCTAGATTAAAGTTTCTATACGGATCTATATAATACTAAAGATTTCTGACTAGTCCTATGTTTTTGAAACGAGGAAAATGGTAATTTTCTATTTTTCGGCAGTTCCAACGTGCTCTGCTGGCATTTTACAAAGAGTTCTGGACTCAAATTGTATCCTAGATAACAGTTTCGATATGGATCTATAAGATACCAAAGAGTTCTGGCTTCTCCTATAATTTTGAAACGAGGAAATTGGTAATTTTCTACTATTTGGCCGTTCCAACGTGCTCTGCTGGTATTTTTGAAAGAGTTCTGGACTTGAATTGTATTCTAGATTAAAGTTTTTATACGGATCTATATAATACCAAAGAGTTCTGACTAGTCCTATGTTTTGGAAACGAGGAAAATGGTAATATTCTATTTTTCGGCAGTTCCAACGTGCTCTGCTGGCATTTTACAAAGAGTTCTGGACTTGAATTAGGTCTTTGGATACTGTTCGTATTAGGATCTGTAAAATTCGAAAGAGTTCTGGCATTTCATATTATTTAAAAACGATAAAAATGTTAATTTTCTACTTTTTGTCCGTTCTAACGTGCTCTGCTGGTATTTTCAAAAGAGTTCTGGACTTGAATTGTATCCTAGATTAAAGTTTCTATACGGGTCTATAAAATACCAAAGAGTTCTGGCTACTAATATATTTTCGAAACGAGGAAATTGGTAATTTTCAATTTTTTAGGCAGTGTTCGTTCTAACGTGCTCTGCTGGCATTTTATAAAGAGGCTTGGACTTGAATAAAGACCTTGGATACTGTTCGTATTAGGATCTGTAAAATTCGAAAGAGTTCCGGCATTTCATATTAATTAAAAACGATAAAAATGGTAATTGTCTACTTTTTGTCCGTTCTAACGTGCTCTGCTGGTATTTTCAAAAGAGTTCTTGACTCAAATTGTATCCTAGATAACAGTTTCGATATGGATCTATAAGATACCAAAGAGTTCTGGCTTCTCCTATAATTTTGAAACGAGGAAATTGGTAATTTTTTACTATTTGGCCGTTCCAACGTGCTCTGCTGGAATTTTGAAAGAGTTCTGGACTTGAATTGTATCCTAGATTAAAGTTTTTATACGGATCTATATAATACCAAAGAGTTCTGACTAGTCCTATGTTTTGGAAACGAGGAAAATGGTAATATTCTATTTTTCGGCAGTTCCAACGTGCTCTGCTGGCATTTTACAAAGAGTTCTGGACTTGAATTAGGTCTTTGGATACTGTTCGTATTAGGATCTGTAAAATTCGAAAGAGTTCTGGCATTTCATATTATTTAAAAACGATAAAAATGGTAATTTTCTACTTTTTGTCCGTTCTAACGTGCTCTGCTGGTATTTTCAAAAGAGTTCTGGACTTGAATTGTATCCTAGATTAAAGTTTCTATACGGGTCTATAAAATACCAAAGAGTTCTGGCTACTAATATATTTTCGAAACGAGGAAATTGGTAATTTTCAATTTTTTGGCAGTGTTCGTTCTAACGTGCTCTGCTGGCATTTTATAAAGAGGCTTGGACTTAAATAACGACCTTGGATACTGTTCGTATTAGGATCTGTAAAATTCGAAAGAGTTCCGGCATTTCATATTAATTAAAAACGATAAAAATGGTAATTGTCTACTTTTTGTCCGTTCTAACGTGCTCTGCTGGTATTTTCAAAAGAGTTCTTGACTCAAATTGTATCCTAGATAACAGTTTCGATATGGATCTATAAGATACCAAAGAGTTCTGGCTTTTCCTATAATTTTGAAACGAGGAAATTGGTAATTTTCTACTATTCGGCCGTTCCAACGTGCTCTGCTGGCATTTTACAAAGAGTTCTGGACTTGAATTAGGTCTTTGGATACTGTTCGTATATGGATCTGTAAAATACGAAAGAGTTCTGCCATTTCATATTATTTCAAAACGAAAAAAATGGTAATATTCTACTTTTTGTCCGTTCTAACGTGCTCTGCTGGCATTTTACAAAGAGTTCTGGACTTAAATTAGGTCTTTGGATACTGTTCGTATATGGATCTGTAAAATACAAAAGAGTTCTGGCATTTCATATTATTTCAAAACGAAAAAATGGTAATATTCTACTTTTTGTCCGTTCTAACGTGCTCTGCTGGTATTTTCAAAAGAGTTCTGGGCTCAAATTGTATCCTAGATAACAGTTTCGATATGGATCTATAAGATACCAAAGAGTTCCGGCTTCTCCTATAATTTTGAAACGAGGAAATTGGTAATTTTCTACTATTCAGCCGTTCCAACGTGCTCTGCTGGCATTTTACAAAAAGTTCTGGACTTGAATTAGGTCTTTGGATACTGTTTGTATATGGATCTGTAAAATACGAAAGAGTTCTGGCATTTCAAATTATTTCAAAACGAAAAAATGGTAATATTCTACTTTTCGTCCGTTCTAACGTGCTCTGCTGGTATTTTCAAAAGAGTTGTGTACTCAAATTGTATCCTAGATAACAGTTTCGATATGGATCTATAAGATACCAAAGAGTTCTGGCTTCTCCTATAATTTTGAAAAGAGGAAATTGGTAATTTTCTACTATTTGGCCGTTCCAACGTGCTCTGCTGGTATTTTTGAAAGAGTTCTGGACTTGAATTGTATCCTAGATTAAAGTTTCTATTCGGATGTATATAATACCAAAGAGTTCTAGCTAGTCCTATGTTTTTGAAACGAGGAAAATGGTAATTTTCTATTTTTCGGCAGTTCCAACGTGCTCTGTAAGAAAGAGTTCTGACCGTTTATTTAAATTTGAAACGAAGAATCTGCTGTCTTCTGAACTTGAAAACTATTAAAACTATTCCTTTGAAGTATCTGGAACTGGAGATATCATTCGCATGTGAGAAGAACTCACTCGAATTTTTGATTTGCTGCAATATTATTTGCTACAGAAAGTTGGGAGATCATTTTGTCAATTGCCTTTTTTTTGGTAAAAACGCTAGAACTACTTCTAAAATGTATCAGGAACTGTAGAACTCAGCTGCATGCGATAAGAACTCGCATTTATTTTTGATCTGCTGGACAATGATCTGCTAAGTGATCTGTTACGGAAGTTGGCAGAGCATTTTTTCAACTGTCTTTTTTTTCGTAAAAACGCTAGAACTATTTCTAAAAAGTATCAGGAACTGTAGAACTCTACTGCATGCGAGCAGAACTCTCATTTTTTTTTTGATCTGCTGGACAATGTTCTGCTAAGTTCACTAACATCTACTTTGTCCTAAATTTCCACAGATTTAATTTTTTTTTCTCCAAAAAGACACTTACATTTTTTACGCAATGTTGCAGCCTTAGTTTTACTTTGCCCAAAAATATAATTTTTCATACATTATTCCCCAAAAAAGAAAAAGAACTACGTTAATACATAACGTAGGGTTTATTTATTTATTATTTTTATTTATCTATCACGCCTTATCCCGGGGGTGACAGAGACATATTATATGCCCACTTTTCACCATGTGTATTCCTGTCCCACGTAATAGGTGTTGAGCCCATTGCCGTGTTTGAAATAGACAGACGCAGGTTGTGGCTACCTACTATTGAAATTTATCAAGCCACCCATAAGGCCTTCAACTTGACTTAACGACTGCCATGTTACTGGCAACCGGGATCAACAGCTTAACGTGCCTTCGAAAGCACGGAAACGCTCGTAAAAATAAATGCCACAAAGTGGTCACCCATCCGTGACCAACCATTGCGAAAGATGCTTAACGCTGTGATTGTTTACAGAACACTGAGTCCGGGGGGCCACCAGCGTTTCATAGCTAGTGTTTATTTGCTCTATGCAAAGGAATAATATGCAAACCAGTTATCTACACAGATAAATAAAATTGAAATGTCTGTTTGTAATTTCAAATTAACAGCTTTTCACTAAATGCATATAAAATAATAAACTTTATTAGAAACTTTTAATTTCCACAAAATTTCTTAAAAAAAATAATTTGACCCTAGAATAGGGAAAAAGCCCCTAATCTGAACACCCTGTCTGGTCGTCTGGTCGTACGGTGCGGTCTGATCCGGTCGTCTGTTGCGACAACAGATTTGGTCAGCAGACTCGGCGGATCAAATCTGTCGAGGTCCGGCAGACCAAATTTGGTCGTGTGTCAGGGCTTGAGCTATTATTATTTTATCTGCAATTATGCTGCAAATTTAAAATTACACACACACTCATTTCAATGTGTGTGTGTGTGTAATATCAAATTTGCAGCTTTTCACTAAAGTCATATAAAGTAATATACTTTAATAGAAACTTTTCATTTCCACAAAAGTTTCTTAAAAAAAGTAATTTTACCCTAGAATAGGGAAAAAGCCCCTAATCTGAACACCCTGTCTGGTCGTCTGGTCGTCCGGTGCGGTCTGATCCGGTCGTCTGTTGCGACAACAGATTTGGTCGGCAGACTCGGCGGATCAAATCTGTCGAGGTCCGGCAGACCAAATTTGGTCGTGTGTTATTAAAAGCCCTAACACACGACCGGATTTGATCCGACCAGACAGCGGATTTGATTGGCCGCCCGACCAAATCTTACCGTCTGTAGAGCAGTCCGGCGGACATAATTATTATTAATTGAGTCCGCCTCGATCCGCATCGGATATGATCAATGTTGTCGTTCCAGCTACTTTGTCGTAAATTTCCCCAGATTTAATTTAATTTTTCTCCAAATAGACACTTTTTCATAATTTTTTTCCCAATGTTGCCATCTTAGTTACTTTGTCAAAAATATCCCCAGTACCGATTTTACCTTTCCCCAAAAATTGCTTTTTCATATTTTTTTTGCCAGAAAGAAAAAAGAGGTACGTTAATACATAACGTAGTGTTTATTTACTCTATGTAGAGGAATACTATGCATACCAGTTATCTACATAGATAAGTAAAATTGAAATGTGTGTGTGTGTAATTCAAATTTGCAGCTTTTCACTAAAAGCATATAAAATAATATACTTTTTTAGAAACCTTTCATTTCCAAAAAAGTTCCTTAAAAAAAAATTTTACCCCAGAATAGGGAAAAAGCCCCTAATCTGTACACCCTGTCTGGTCGTCTGGTCGTCCGGTGCGGTCTGATCCGGTCGTCTGTTGCGACAACAGATTTGGTCGGCGGACTCGGCGGATCAGATCTGTCGAGGTCCGGCAGACCAAATCTGAACGTGTGTTAATATTTCCTATAGATGGCTATTAAAGCCCTAACACACGACCGGATTTGATCCGGCCAGACCGCGGATTTGATTTGCCACCCGACCAAATCTTACCATGTGTACAGCAGTCCGGCGGACATAATTATTATTAATTGAGTCCGCCTCGATCCGCATCGGATATGATCAATGTTGCCGTTCTAGCTACTTTGTCGTAAATTCCCCAGATCTAATTTAATTTTTCCTCAAAAAGACACTTTTTCATAATTTTTCCCAATGTTACAGTCTTAGTTAGTTCGTCGTAAATATTCCCAGAACTGATTTTACTTTGCCTAAAAATATACTTTTTCGTACATTTTTCCCCATAAAGGAAAAAGAACTACGTTAATACATAGCGTATTTGCTTTATGGAAAGAAATACTTCGCAATCCAGTTATCTACACAGATAAATAAAATTAAAATGTCAGTTTGTAATTTCAAATTAACACTTTTTCACTAAATGCATATAAAAGTATGTTCCTTATTACGTAATTTTCATTTCCCCAAAAGTTCCCTAAAATTTTTATTTTACCCCAGAATAGGGAAAAAAGCCCCCAAACTGGACACCCTTTCTGATCGTCTGCCGTCCGGTGCGGTCTGATCCGGTTGTCTGTTGCGACAACAGATTTGGTTTTTAAAATTTTGGCTTTAAAAGCCCTAATAGCGTTAACACACGTTCAGATTTGGTCTGCCGGACCTCGACAGATCTGATCCGCCGAGTCCGCCGACCAAATCTGTTGTCGCAACAGACGACCGGATCAGCCCGCACCGGACGACCAGACGACCAGACAGGGTGTTCAGATTAGGGGCTTTTTCCCTATTCTAGGGTAATTTTTTTTTAAGGAACTTTTGTGGAAATGAATAGTTTCTAATAAAGTATATTATTTTATATGCATTTAGTGAAAAGCTGCAAATTTAAAATTACACACACACTCATTTCAATTTTACTTATCTATGTAGATAACTGGTATGCATAGTATTCCTCTACATAGAGTAAATAAATACTACGTTATGTATTAACGTAGCTCTTTTCTCTTTCTGGCAAAAAATGTATGAAAAAGTATTTTTTGGGGAAAGGTAAAATCGGTACTGTATCGGTAAGATGGCAACATTGGGAAAAAAATTATGAAAAGTGTCTTTAAATTAAATCTGGGGAAATTTACGACAAAGTAGCTAGAACGACAACATTGATCATATCCGATGCGGATCGAGGCGGACTCAATTAATAATAATTATGTCCGCCGGACAGCTGTACACACGGTAAGATTTGGTCGGGTGGCAAATCAAATCCGCGGTCTGGCCGGATCAAATCCGGTCGTGTGTTAGGGCTTTAACGCTATTGGTCTTAACACACGACCAAATTTGGTCTGCCAGACCTCGACAGATTTGATCCGCCGAGTCTGCCGACCAAATCTGTTGTCGCAACAGACGGCCGGATCAGACCGCACCGGACGACCAAACGACCAGACAGGGTGTTCAGATTAGGGGCTTTTCCCTATTCTAGGGTAAAATTATTTTTTTTAAGGAACTTTTGTGGAAATGATAAGTTTCTAATAAAGTATATTATTTTATATGCATTTAGTTAAAAGCTGCAAATTTGAAATTACACACACACACATTTCAATTTCACTTATCAGACCAAATTTGGTCGTGTGTTATTAAAAGCCCTAACACACGACCGGATTTGATCCGACCAGACAGCGGATTTGATTGGCCGCCCGACCAAATCTTACCGTCTGTAGAGCAGTCCGGCGGACATAATTATTATTAATTGAGTCCGCCTCGATCCGCATCGGATATGATCAATGTTGTCGTTCTAGCTACTTTGTCGTAAATTTCCCCAGATTTAATTTAATTTTTCTCCAAATAGACACTTTTTCATAATTTTTTTCCCAATGTTGCGATCTTAGTTACTTTGTCAAAAATGTCCCCAGTACCGATTTTACCTTTCCCCAAAAAATTACTTTTTCATATATTTTTTGCCAGAAAGAAAAAAGAGCTACGTTAATACATAATGTATACATAATACATAATGTTATGTAATCCCGTAGTTTATAAATTCTACAATAATGTTTTAAGTTTGCTCGATTTATCGACATTTATGATTACTGCTACGCTCCCCAAAGTACATACAGACATACATACATATTATCACGCCTGTTTCCCATCGGGGTAGGCAGAGACTATGGCTTTCCACATGCTACGATCCTGACATACAGCTTTTGTTTCTTCTACTTTCATGAGTGTTTTCATACACGCTCGCCGGTTAAGGGTACTCTAGACCTGGCCTTTTTCCAAAAGATCGTCGATTTGATTGACATACGTGCGCCGAGGTCGACCCCTACCAGTTTGCCCATTCACTCTCGCCACATATATCTGCTTCGTCAGTCTATTTTCATCCATCCTCTCCACGTGTCTGAACCATCTAAGCATCCCTTTTTCTATCTTAGTCACTACCTCTCTCCCCAGAGTAGTAGCGTGATATATAGCCTATAGCCTTCCTCCATCCAACACAAAATTATTTTTTACAAATCAGACCAGTAAGTAGTTCCTAAGATTAACGCGTTCAACCAAACAAACAAACTCTTCAGCTTTAAATAATAATAGCTGACCCGCGCGGCTTCGCCCGTGACAAACTTCGAACTCCCGTTAGTTTATCAGTCACGCCTTTATTCCCGTCACTCCCATTCAATCCCGTCGTTTTATACTTTTACAATAAAGTATGAATATTTGCTCGATTTGTTGATTACTGCTCCGCTCTTCGGGGTAGTAGCGTGATTATATAGTCTTTTATCAGTCTAGCCTTTATTCCCGTCGCTCCCATTTAATCCCGTCGTTATTACTTTTACAATAATGTATGAATATTTGCCCGATATGTTGATTACTGCTCCGCTCCTCAGGGTAGTAGCGAGATGATATAGCCTTTTATCAGTCACGCCTTTATTCCCGTCACTCCCGTTCAATCTCGTCGTTTATTACTTTTACAATAATGTATGAATATTTGCCCGATATGTTGATTACTGCTCCGCTCCTCAGGGTAGTAGCGAGATGATATATAGCCTTTTATCAGTTACGCCTTTATTCCCGTCACTCCCATTTAATCCCGTCGTTTAATTACTTTTACAATAATGTATGAATACTTGCCCGATATGTTGATTACTGCTCCGCTCCTCAGGGTAGTAGCGAGATGATATAGCCTTTTATCAGTCACGCCTTTATTCCCGTCACTCCCATTCAATCTCGTTGTTTATTACTTTTACAATAATGTATGAATATTTGCTAGATTTGTTGATTACTGCTCCGCTCTTCGGGGTAGTAGCGTGATTATATAGTCTTTTACCAGTCTCGCCTTTATTCCCGTCGCTCCCATTTAATCTCGTCGTTATTACTTTTACAATAATGTATGAATATTTGCCCGATATGTTGATTACTGCTCCGCTCCTCAGGGTAGCAGCAAGATGATATAGCCTTTTATCAGTTACGTTATTTATTCCCATCAACACGGTCTAGGGATATTTTTATAAAACCGAATTACTATCAATGTGTTAATGATATGCCAAAATAAAATTAGTATTTGAATAATTTTAACACCTGTATTTACAACAAATTATTAAATAACCTTAAAATATGAAAATTTAAAATATATATAGGAGTCCCTTTAGGCAAGGTTCCGAAGATTAATTAATTAGATTGTGTTAATTATTTATATGACATGTATATATTTAAAAGATACGTTATTTAATATTCAACCATTTTTTAATAATGGTTAAGGTACTTCGATTAAAATTTCAGGATTTTATGGAAAAAAATGAAGCATAGACAGAAACCGTACATGAATTAACTTTTAATTTATGAGTAAAAACTGAAAAAAATAGAAAAGTCATTTAATTTGTGTTTATAAACTTGAAGTTAGTAGTCTGAGAAAGCGCCCATGATGTTCATAACACATCGGCAACGATTCGGCATGCTCAGAACAAGGTTGTCAATGTCTTGCTGCGGAATATTGTCTCATGTCCTTCTGAGGTGCGCAAAAAGTTGATCTTCTGTAGCCAGATTTTCAGGAACTTCCTTCAGAGCTCTTCTTTGCAGCATATCCCACGCATGCTCAATGGGATTTAGATCTGGCGATTGAGCAGGCCAGTCTAAGGCCCTAACATTGTGTGTATGTAACCAAGCTGCTACCGTTCTCACCGTGTGTGCCCGGGCATTGTCGTGCATGAGCTGGAAATCTTGCCCCATTTGTGTTCTGTGGGGCAAGATTACGGGCCCCAGCACCTGTTGGACGTATCGTTCTGCCGTCATATTGCCCCGCACCCAAACGAGATCCGTCCGTCCTCCAAGACGAATTCTTATACTAAGGTTGTCAGTGGACGTTTCGCGGCAAGAGAGAAAATAGCATTTCACTGCATATATATCATTGTCTTTCACTATAGCACATTAACACAACTTTTATGTCCAAGAAACCACCACTACCGCACATAAAACAAGATAAATGCACTAGTTTTAGAAAATAATATAAAGCAAGCGTCCGCACTTGTCACTCTTCCCGCCAAATGTTGTGTATCGGGCTTTTAGGCCCAGGAATGTAAGGTGGCTCGATTCAAGAGTCCGGGAGTGTATGATATTTTAAATTTTCCGTTTTTTTTTTCTCAAATAATCCACGATTGTTGGCAAAGATTTTAATATCAAAATTACGATCCATTATTGTTCTTTTCATCATTCATCACTTAATAGCCCTAGGGCTAACACACGACCAAATTTGGTCTGCCGGACCTCGACAGATTTGATCCGCCGAGTCTGCCGACCAAATCTGTTGTCGCAACAGACGGCCGGATCAGACCGCACCGGACGACCAGACGACCAGACAGGGTGTTCAGATTAGGGGCTTTTCCCTATTCTAGGGTAAAATTATTTTTTTTAAGGAACTTTTGTGGAAATGATAAGTTTCTAATAAAGTATATTATTTTATATGCATTTAGTGAAAAGCTGCAAATTTGAAATTACACACACACACACATTTCAATTTCACTTATCTATGTAGATAACTGGTATGCAGTATTCCTCTACAAAGAGTAATCTTGCCGTCTGTAGAGCAGTCCGGCGGACATAATTATTATTAATTGAGTCCGCCTCGATCCGCATCGGATATGATCAATGTTGTCGTTCTAGCTACTTTGTCGTAAATTTCCCCAGATTTAATTTAAAGACACTTTTCATAATTTTTTTCCCAATGTTGCCATCTTACCGATACAGTACCGATTTTACCTTTCCCCAAAAATTACTTTTTCATACATTTTTTGCCAGAAAGAAAAAAGAGCTACGTTAATACATAACGTAGTGTTTATTTACTCTATGTAGAGGAATACTATGCATACCAGTTATCTACATAGATAAGTAAAATTGAAATGAGTGTGTGTGTAATTTTAAATTTGCAGCTTTTCACTAAATGCATATAAAATAATATACTTTATTAGAAACTATTCATTTCCACAAAAGTTCCTTAAAAAAAAATTTACCCTAGAATAGGGAAAAAGCCCCTAATCTGAACACCCTGTCTGGTCGTCTGGTCGTCCGGTGCGGTCTGATCCGGTCGTCTGTTGCGACAACAGATTTGGTCGGCGGACTCGGCGGATCAGATCTGTCGAGGTCCGGCAGACCAAATCTGAACGTGTGTTAACGCTATTAAAAGCCCTAACACACGACCGGATTTGATCCGGCCAGACCGCGGATTTGATTTGCCACCCGACCAAATCTTACCGTGTGTACAGCAGTCCGGCGGACATAATTATTATTAATTGAATCCGCCTCGATCCGCATCGGATATGATCAATGTTGTCGTTCTAGCTACTTTGTCGTAAATTTCCCCAGATTTAATTTAATTTTTCTCCAAATAGACAGTTTTTCATATTTTTTTTCCCAATGTTGCCATCTTAGTTACTTTGTCAAAAATGTCCCCAGTACCGATTTTACTGTTGTGGGGTAAAATTTTTTTTTAAGGAACTTTTTTGGAAATGAAAGGTTTCTAAAAAAGTATATTATTTTATATGCTTTTAGTGAAAAGCTGCAAATTTGAATTACACACACACACATTTCAATTTTACTTATCTATGTAGATAACTGGTATGCATAGTATTCCTCTACATAGAGTAAATAAACACTACGTTATGTATTAACGTAGCTCTTTTTTCTTTCTGGCAAAAAAAATATGAAAAAGCAATTTTTGGGGAAAGGTAAAAAAAAAGCGTAAATTTCCCCAGATTTAATTTAATTTTTCTCCAAATAGACACTTTTTACAATTTTTTTCCCAATGTTGCCCATCTTAGTTACTTTGTCAAAAATGTCCCCAGTACCGATTTTACCTTTCCCAAAAAAATTACTTTTTCATAAATTTTTTGCCAGAAAGAAAAAAGAGCTACGTTAATATATAACGTAGTGTTCATTTACTCTATGTAGAGGAATACTGCATACCAGTTATCTACATAGATAAGTAAAATTGAAATGTGTGTGTGTGTAATTTCAAATTTGCAGCTTTTCACTAAATGCATATAAAATAATATACTTTATTAGAAACTTTTCATTTCCACAAAAGTTCCTTAAAAAAAATAATTTTACCCTAGAATAGGGAAAAAGCCCCTAATCTGAACACCCTGTCTGGTCGTCTGGTCGTCCGGTGCGGTCTGATCCGGTCGTCTGTTGCGACAACAGATTTGGTCGGCAGACTCGGCAGATCAAATCTGTCGAGGTCTGGCAGACCAAATTTGGTCGTGTGTTAAGACCAGCTCTATTAAAGCCCTAACACACGACCGGATTTGATCCGACCAGACAGCGGATTTGATTGGCCGCCCGACCAAATCTTACCGTCTGTAGAGCAGTCCGGCGGACATAATTATTATTAATTGAGTCCGCCTCGATCCGCATCGGATATGATCAATGTTGTCGTTCTAGCTACTTTGTCGTAAATTTCCCCAGATTTAATTTAATTTTTCTCCAAATAGACACTTTTTCATAATTTTTTTCCCAATGTTGCGATCTTAGTTACTTTGTCAAAAATGTCCCCAGTACCGATTTTACCTTTCCCCAAAAAATTACTTTTTCATATATTTTTTGCCAGAAAGAAAAAAGAGCTACGTTAATACATAACGTAGTGTTTATTTACTCTTTGTAGAGGAATACTGCATACCAGTTATCTACATAGATAAGTGAAATTGAAATGTGTGTGTGTGTGTAATTTCAAATTTGCAGCTTTTCACTAAATGCATATAAAATAATATACTTTATTAGAAACTTATCATTTCCACAAAAGTTCCTTAAAAAAAATAATTTTACCCTAGAATAGGGAAAAGCCCCTAATCTGAACACCCTGTCTGGTCGTCTGGTCGTCCGGTGCGGTCTGATCCGGCCGTCTGTTGCGACAACAGATTTGGTCGGCAGACTCGGCGGATCAAATCTGTCGAGGTCCGGCAGACCAAATTTGGTCGTGTGTTAGCCCTAGGGCTATTAAGTGATGAATGATGAAAAGAACAATAATGGATCGTAATTTTGATATTAAAATCTTTGCCAACAACCGTGGATTATTTGAGAAAAAAAAAACGGAAAATTTAAAATATCATACACTCCCGGACTCTTGAATCGAGCCACCTTACATTCCTGGGCCTAAAAGCCCGATACACAACATTTGGCGGGAAGAGTGACAAGTGCGGACGCTTGCTTTATATTATTTTCTAAAACTAGTGCATTTATCTTGTTTTATGTGCGGTAGTGGTGGTTTCTTGGACATAAAAGTTGTGTTAATGTGCTATAGTGAAAGACAATGATATATATGCAGTGAAATGCTATTTTCTCTCTTGCCGCGAAACGTCCACTGACAACCTTAGTATAAGAATTCGTCTTGGAGGACGGACGGATCTCGTTTGGGTGCGGGGCAATATGACGGCAGAACGATACGTCCAACAGGTGCTGGGGCCCGTAATCTTGCCCCACAGAACACAAATGGGGCAAGATTTCCAGCTCATGCACGACAATGCCCGGGCACACACGGTGAGAACGGTAGCAGCTTGGTTACATACACACAATGTTAGGGCCTTAGACTGGCCTGCTCAATCGCCAGATCTAAATCCCATTGAGCATGCGTGGGATATGCTGCAAAGAAGAGCTCTGAAGGAAGTTCCTGAAAATCTGGCTACAGAAGATCAACTTTTTGCGCACCTCAGAAGGACATGAGACAATATTCCGCAGCAAGACATTGACAACCTTGTTCTGAGCATGCCGAATCGTTGCCGATGTGTTATGAACATCATGGGCGCTTTCTCAGACTACTAACTTCAAGTTTATAAACACAAATTAAATGACTTTTCTATTTTTTTCAGTTTTTACTCATAAATTAAAAGTTAATTCATGTACGGTTTCTGTCTATGCTTCATTTTTTTCCATAAAATCCTGAAATTTTAATCGAAGTACCTTAACCATTATTAAAAAATGGTTGAATATTAAATAACGTATCTTTTAAATATATACATGTCATATAAATAATTAACACAATCTAATTAATTAATCTTCGGAACCTTGCCTAAAGGGACTCCTATATATATTTTAAATTTTCATATTTTAAGGTTATTTAATAATTTGTTGTAAATACAGGTGTTAAAATTATTCAAATACTAATTTTATTTTGGCATATCATTAACACATTGATAGTAATTCGGTTTTATAAAAATATCCCTAGACCGTGTTGATGGGAATAAATAACGTAACTGATAAAAGGCTATATCATCTTGCTGCTACCCTGAGGAGCGGAGCAGTAATCAACATATCGGGCAAATATTCATACATTATTGTAAAAGTAATAACGACGAGATTAAATGGGAGCGACGGGAATAAAGGCGAGACTGGTAAAAGACTATATAATCACGCTACTACCCCGAAGAGCGGAGCAGTAATCAACAAATCTAGCAAATATTCATACATTATTGTAAAAGTAATAAACAACGAGATTGAATGGGAGTGACGGGAATAAAGGCGTGACTGATAAAAGGCTATATCATCTCGCTACTACCCTGAGGAGCGGAGCAGTAATCAACATATCGGGCAAGTATTCATACATTATTGTAAAAGTAATTAAACGACGGGATTAAATGGGAGTGACGGGAATAAAGGCGTAACTGATAAAAGGCTATATATCATCTCGCTACTACCCTGAGGAGCGGAGCAGTAATCAACATATCGGGCAAATATTCATACATTATTGTAAAAGTAATAAACGACGAGATTGAATGGGAGTGACGGGAATAAAGGCGTGACTGATAAAAGGCTATATCATCTCGCTACTACCCTGAGGAGCGGAGCAGTAATCAACATATCGGGCAAATATTCATACATTATTGTAAAAGTAATAACGACGGGATTAAATGGGAGCGACGGGAATAAAGGCTAGACTGATAAAAGACTATATAATCACGCTACTACCCCGAAGAGCGGAGCAGTAATCAACAAATCGAGCAAATATTCATACTTTATTGTAAAAGTATAAAACGACGGGATTGAATGGGAGTGACGGGAATAAAGGCGTGACTGATAAACTAACGGGAGTTCGAAGTTTGTCACGGGCGAAGCCGCGCGGGTCAGCTATTATTATTTAAAGCTGAAGAGTTTGTTTGTTTGGTTGAACGCGTTAATCTTAGGAACTACTTACTGGTCTGATTTGTAAAAAATAATTTTGTGTTGGATGGAGGAAGGCTATAGGCTATATATCACGTTACTACTCTGGGGAGAGAGGTAGTGACTAAGATAGAAAAAGGGATGCTTAGATGGTTCAGACACGTGGAGAGGATGGATGAAAATAGACTGACGAAGCAGATATATGTGGCGAGAGTGAATGGGCAAACTGGTAGGGGTCGACCTCGGCGCACGTATGTCAATCAAATCGACGATCTTTTGGAAAAAGGCCAGGTCAAGAGTACCCTTAACCGGCGAGCGTGTATGAAAACACTCATGAAAGTAGAAGAAACAAAAGCTGTATGTCAGGATCGTAGCATGTGGAAAGCCATAGTCTCTGCCTACCCCGATGGGAAACAGGCGTGATAATATGTATGTATGTCTGTATGTACTTTGGGGAGCGGAGCAGTAATCATAAATGTCGATAAATCGAGCAAACTTAAAACATTATTGTAGAATTTATAAACTACGGGATTACATAGAAGCGACGGTAGTTCGAGGTATGCCACGGGCGAAGACGCGGAAGTCAGTTAGTAGTAGTATAGTACTAAAGACACCACTGAAACACGGGAAGACGCCATCATCATCATCATCCGAGCGTCTGTCCCAGTTGCGTCTCGCGACGCCCGGGGTCCGCTTTCCTACATTTTCTCCTCCACTTCGCACGGTCTTCGGCATCCCCTGTAGTGAGACCATTGGCACGCATGTCATCCCTTACGACGTCAAGCCAGCACTTCTTGGGTCTTCCCCTCTTACCGAGACCCGGCGGGGCTGACATGGCCAGACATTTGTTACCTACGTAGCCCGGCGGTTGCCGCAAGACGTGACCATACCAACGAAGGCGACACTCTTGCAACTTGTCTGCAATGTCACGGACGTGAAGGCTGCCGCGGATGCGAGAGTTTCTCACGCGGTCCATCCGCGTGACCCCACACATCCACCGCAGCATCTTCATTTCCGTGACACGCAGCTCCTGCTTGTGTCGCTCCAATATCGGCCACGTCTCACTGCCATGTAAAAGGACAGGTCTAATAATGGTTTTGTAGACCTGTCCCTTCAACCGGATCGACATTTTAGGGTCACAAATGACACCGGTCATCTCCCGCCATTTGGCCTACGCGGCAGCAATGCGTGACTTGACATCGCAATCGATGTCACTGGACGTGTGAAAAACAGATCCCAGGTATTTAACCTGGTCCGCGCGACCAAATCACCGCCTATGCGGACGGATGTGGGATCTGTCGAGTTTATTGCCAAGTACTCGGTCTTCGCCACATTTAGTTTCAGACCGCCGTTCTCAAGCGTCTCCTTCCACGCCTTTACCAATCTGCCCCTGTCCGCGTCTGCCAGCGCAATATCGTCAGCATACATGAGCAACCATGGAGGCTGCTCATGTGGGTTTCTGATGCTGTCTGACAATTCGTCTAATATTACACTGAACAGAAGCGGACTAAGGACCGAACCCTGGTGTACCCCGACGGTGATGGGGAAGGGTTTCGTGTCGCCAACAGCAGTCCGAACCATTGAATCGGAGTCACAGTAGATGTCCCGGATAGTGTCAATATAGACCTCTGGAACCTCTTTGGACCGCAGTGCCCACCAGATCATCGCACGAGGAACACAGTCGAAGGCCTTCTGCATGTCTAGAAACAAACAGTGCAGAGGCGTGTTCTTCGACCTGTATTTCTCTGCGTCAACCCTCAGGGCAAAAACAGGGTCCGTGGTCCCATGACCAGGGCGAAACCCATATTGACACTCCGAGAGAGTACACTCCTGCCGGATCCGAGAGTCTATAATCCTCTCGAAGATCTTCATGGTGTGGGACATCACCTTAATACCGCGGTAGCTCCTGCACTCCTGCACTGACCCCTTACCTTTTAAGACTGGAGTAATTATACTCAGTCTCCATTGGTTTGGGATCTGCCCGCTGAGGAGTATGCGGTTAAAAAGGTTTATTAAGATGCCCACACCGCGAGGACCCATCGCCTTCCAGGCTTCGATGGGGACTCCATCGGGTCCGACAGCTTTCCGATTCTTCATGCGGCGAAGCGCAGTCAGGACTTCTCCAGGCGTTACCGGTGGCACTAGTCCCTGATTCGGAGGGAGGTCCGGAGGCTGCACCTCTTTGTGCTGTTTATTAAGCAGCTCGTGGAAGTACGAGCGCCATCTCTCCTTTACCGCGAGGTCTTCGCTTAACAGGTTGCCCTCAGGGTCTTTTACACAGCGACACTTGGATATATCCTGTGCCGCTTTGACCCTGGAGCGCGCCAGCTTATAGATGAGCTTCTGCCCCTCAGACGATTCCAGCTTATCATACAGAGGTTGTAAGTGGTCACGTCTGGCTCTGGCTACAGCTCTCTTTGTGGCGCGCTTGGCAGCCCTGTACGCGTCGCGGTCTTCAGGAGATCCGGTCGCTTGCCACTTTTTAAAGAGGGCTTTCTTCTCCCTAGTCTCCCCCTGGACTGCGTCGTTCCACCACCAAGTTTCCTTGTCACATTTGCGTCCACCCTTAGACACACCGAGCACCACCTTCGCCGCTCCAAGGATGGCCGCCTGAACTTTGTCCCAGTAATCTTGAACTGGTTCGCCTTCAGTGTCAGTGCACTTGTCACCGACAGCTGAGACGAACTCCTGGGACCTAGTTTCATCAAGCAGCCACCATCTGATGCGGCGCTGGCACCGCTCGATGCGTTTGCCTTTGGGCTTCACGCAGAGGTCCATGACAAGGAGACGGTGTTGTGCAGTAAGACTCTCACCGGGTATGACCTTGCAGTTGGCCACCTTGCCGATGCTGTGTCGCCTAGTGAGTAGGAAATCGATCTGAGTTGTACGCCTCCCGCTCTTGTAGGTGATGAGATGTTCAGATTTCTTTTTGAAATACGCGTTCACAATGGCCAGATCGGCAGCCGCACACGTTCTAAGTATAGTTTCTCCTTCAGCGTTGCGGGTGCCGTATCCAAAACCTCCATGAACACGCTCAAACTTCTCACGCCTCTCACCCACATGACCGTTTAGGTCGCCGCCCAAAACGATTCCCTGTGACAACGGAATGCTCCGAAGCACTCCCTCGAGTTGACCCCAAAACGACATCTTATCGGCGTCGCTACAACCGGCCTGTGGCGCGTAGGCACTTATCAGGTGGGTAATAATCCCATCGATAAGCACCCTCACGATCATAAGCCGGTCGCTACAGCGTTCCACCTCCAAGATGCCACCCTGCAGCCCCTCGGAGAGCACAACGGCCACCCCGTTCTCCCCACCAGGCGCACCCGTGTAATACAGCTTGTAGCCGTTCTGCAAAGGCCGGGCTCTGTTGCCCTTCCACCGAGTCTCCTGCAGGAACGCCACGTCCACCCTCCGCCTGGAGAGTACTTCGGCCAACTCTACCGCACGCCCAGTCAGCGTGCCAATGTTCCAAGATGCGAAGCGGATTCGGGTTGGGACTAACTTCTTTAGCCGTGCTGGCCCGACACACGGCAGCCCTAGCCCACTTGCCACAGGAGTCGGGCGGGGCTCCTGCGCGCCGTTTTGCGGCGGCGCCCTATCCCTAGCTACATTCCGATTGTACATTTCCATTTAGTTTTGACGGGTGGCTTTTAAGGGAGCGACGCCCTCAGACCTCCCAACCCCAGAGGGGAAAGCCAGCGCCAGAGCCTCGTCCGTTAGTCAGCAGGTGCACGCACTAGCACGGGAGGTTGACTTGGGCCCCGAAGATCTTGGTGGGGCCCCTTACACCCACCAATCACCATTATAGATGTACTAGATGACCCACCCAGCTTCGCCTGTGTCATACTTTGATCTCCCGTCGTCGGCACCTATTTAATCCCGTCGCTTATAAATTCTACAATAATGCATACAACATTTGCCCGATTTGTCGACATTTGACTACTACTCCGCTATCCAGGGTATTAGCGTGATAATGTACAGACTAGCCTTCCTCGATAAATGGGCTATCTAACACAAAAAGAATTTTTCATATTCGACCAGTTGTTCCTGTCATTTGCGCGTTCAACCAAACAAACTCTTCCGCTTTATAATATTAGTATAGATTATGGTATGGTATATTGTATTATGGCCACAGCCACTCTAGTTGAAGACGCGCTCAAAGGCCGTAAGGCAGTGATCATAAAAAGCAGAAAATATCCTTCGCTCCAGGATGCATCTACGATCCTCCTTCCATTCCCACCATAAATATGCTAAAAGGATAAAAACCATTTCCCCAACTAGCATCCTTCCAGCAGTCGTGTTCAAACTTCTACATTACATATATGTTTTAAATAAGCAAAATAAAATGCATATTATTTTATTAACGTTTATTTACTTAAACTACAAACAAAATAACCGTTGTGTGAGTAGTCAGAAAATAAACTAGGCTATTTGTGAACTACTTCATTACATCTTAGGAACATAAAGGAAGATCTTATTGACTCCCCCACACAATGGCCTTTTAACATTATAATTAATTTTAATATCTACCCAATATAATACATACATTAAACCAATTGAACAAGGATATTTTTTACTGCAAATCCTAATATAAGTCCAGTATGAGTATTTTTTTGGTGCAGTCTAAATACAAATGGCTCGCTCCCTCGCGCCCTAGTAGAGAAAGTAATAATACCGAGCGTCCGGCGGTAGGCGAAAATAGCATACGCGATCTGTCAGTTGTATGCCATTCGTCTGTGGTAATTAGAGTAATGTATTAATTACTTTTACAGAAATTTCTGACCTAAGTGAGAAAATTGATACATAATTATTATGGTTACATCACAGCCCTACCTTTTTTTTCCTTATCTCTATCTGACACGTGTTGTAAGTATTTATTATATTGGGTGAAATATCATAATAAATTGAATAATATTATTTCAATATCACACTGCGGTATTAAATCTAAAACTTAAAACTAAGGTCGGTCAGTTCCGTAGCTGATTGAATACATACAAGACATACTTCAAGCAAAATCACTTCTATTAAAACTAGAAGTACATAATAGTAATGACTTCGAAACGAAACTCTCCGAAGTCTCACTCAAAAAGGTATTTTTTTAATTGCACCCATATTCTAAGATGTTTCTGAATTTCAGACATTGGCGGAGAAATTATACTGCTACTAGTTGACGCCCGCGGCTTCGCCGGCGTAGAGAAGTTTTTCGGTTCTCGTTTTCCACAGGAATTCGTGTTATTCTGATGTATAAGCTATATTATTGTAAAGTTTCATTAAAATCTATTCAGTAGTATTTACTTGAAAGAGTAACAAACATAAACACAAAACACACAAACTTGTATTATATTATTAAGATGTAAATAAAAGTAAATACGAAAATTTATGAGGATGGGTGTATGTCTGTGGGTGAATGTTTGGTACCATTTCAGGCAAAAACTTGATAATTATGTAAGTTATACACAGGTTACTTTTAAAAATGTTGTCTAAATTGGACAAAATATAACAAAAAAATTCCAAAAATCTATAATTATAATAAAGCAAAAGACTTCCACACTTCGGTTTTGCTTAGTTTATTCAAAAATAGACAAAACAACTAGAAGTCTACATCGCGCTATCGTTTGGTTGCGTTCGAACTATAAAAGGTTGAGATGAACGTGTAAGTACTTTTGCTGCCAAACAGTCTTGATAATGCCTCGTGTGTAGGCGAAACACGTGTCGACATCGTACGACATTCTTAAAAAGCGGAATATTGCAAAAATAACATTTAAAAACAAAAATAATTATAGATTTTTAAAATGGATTTCCGCCATGTAACGCCTGATTCAATTAGTTAAAAAAATTCCAAGTTAGACAAAAATCTGTCATTTGCGAGACATTTGGAAAATTTGCTACGGAACTGTAAATAGCGGAGCTTTTGTAATCACTACTCAAACATTTTGGTATGAGGCAATTTCAGGTATTTTAGTAACGTATCTAGATGTCGCTAACTAAATTCTGTGACATTTTACATTACAATGACTGATTTATTTACATTATGTATTAATATTTAACATTTATTTTAACCACATATTATAAGAAGTTGACTGTGCAATAAATTTAACGTTTTTAAACAAAATACTTTAGTTATAATTTACAAACATCGAAACTAACCTATAAAGAGGAATAAAGAATGTTTAAAAAAAATTAAAACCAATTTTAACCCAATGACTATTAAATAAAGCATTGCTAATTACAACTTTTGTGGTTAAATACTCGATGTAGTACAAAGACATACTAGTATAGTAAGTAGTAAGAGGACATTTCTTTCGATTCCTTTGACAATGATATGAAATTAATCTAATATGTGTAAAATCTAAATAATAATAATAAAAATTAATATTATTCTCAAAATTAGTTGGACATTGGCTGAAGACATTAACTTCTGTGCAAAATGTCTTTTGAGAATAACTATACATATTATCATCGGTATTATTTTATATATTAATGATATTTAAATATTATTTACACAGCACGATATAGCCTAAGCAAATATAAGCTTGTGCTATAGGATCTAGATATCTAATAAACATACTTATATATAGAAAACCAACTACAAAACAAACATTTGTAGATAACACAAATATTTTTCGGGATTCGAACCCAAGACTACACCAAGATAGTTGCTACATTGCCATCCGCCATGCCTCGCTTCACAGCTAATCTGCAGTATTGAGCTCCCAACCATTCTATAAACGCTTGCAATAAGCCCCATGTATTAATATACCATTGAGATTGGCCGGCACCATATCTATAGATTGGCACATAACTCTTGAAACAGAACTAATATTTTTAAACGAAGGGTACATTTTCAAAACGCTGTCAATCTTTACTAAACTATTATAAATAAACATTAAAGCTTGCTATCGGCTTGTTTTCTATTTATATAAAAATACTGGTTCGATGTATATATATGTTGTGTATGCTTCAAAAACTCAAAAAGTACTGTATCAATTGAGCTCAAATTATGACATGATATACTAATCTACTTCATAGACGGTTTTAGGCTACATTTTATCCCCATTTTCCCACGGGAATGGGAACTAGGCTGGTGATAACTGCGGGGCGTTTACCAGTTCTATATACGTTTTTTAGATTACAGATGAGTTACACCTAGACACAAAATTCAATGTGCTTCCGAGTGGGATCCAACTACCCCCGTTTTTGTGTCAGGTACTCTAACAAATAAACTAAACGGCCATTCTCCAACAAAACTTTCTAACGTGGTTGAAATAATTACCATAAATGGCACAGTTGCCAATGGCATAATGATGACAATAAAAAATTATTAGAAATTTAGCAAATAATTGCTTTAAAAATTTATCAATATACTGTTGTAACACTGTTCATTGGTATCGAGTTGTTCTTTAGCTCGATAGATGGCTCTGGTCATACTCTTAAAATGACGATATAAAATAAGGTGGAGAATTTCAACTTGGTTCGATACGGTTCGGGTAGTTCAGGTGGCTAGAACATTGCCCTGGTTAGGCAAAGGTCACAGGTTCAATCCCTGTCTCGAATCAGGTTGTCTTTTTCCACTTTAATAAAAATTTATGAGATAGTTCAATGTTGCAGATAAATATTTCTATCTATCTTTGGTTATTGAAACAGAAATTTCCGATGGTAACTATTTTGACATTATTTTAGACAATAGTAAAAGATAGATAGGTTATTGAGACTGGCCGTAAACTGTGCTTATTTGTAGTAAATGTGTACACTTCACCAATATCATATAGCAGCACAGGTACGCAGACTTGTAATCCCATTGCTAAAACGACTCGCAAGCACGCATAATTAACACGCAAATATTTAAAACAAAATTGGATTTTCAAATACTCTTTAAAACTATGTATCTAATACTGTCCTCTTTGAAACCCTAGCCCAACTCCTCGCATCGTATGTGTGGTGGCTCTAGCGACTTCGTATTGTGCTTGCATCGCTTGGAATAGGTCTTCTTGCTTTTTGATAGGGTCGGCTGTCTTGTCTGGGGTATCGTTGACTGGTGCTGTGGGCAAAATAATCAATATATATAAAAATCAATGCCACTTTTCGTTGTAATTTTATAACTCAAGAACGGGCTCACCTATCCAAACCAAATTTTTAGGCTTTGTTCAGACTAATTAGTAGGTGGTTTATGTGAAGTTTGCACAAAATCGGTCAAGCGGTTCTTCATTTATCACATTTTTGGTTGCGCTAACGAAGTTGCGCGGGTCAGCTAGTTCTTTATATAAATAAAATAAATAAATAATGTGGGGCACATTTCACACAGCGCCATCTAGCTCAAAGTAACCTAATATAAGCTTGTGGTTTGGGATCTGGACAACTGAAAAACATACTTATATATTTCTAAATACATACATACTATATACATAAGAAACACCTAAACTCAACAAACAATATTTGTTTCAGCCCTGGAATAGAACCCGGAACCTCAGGCCGCATTAGCTTGCACTACCACTGCGCCACCGAGGTACATTATTCAATATAAACTTTTAATTAAATATATCACACTTCAATCAGAACAGGATTGTGTACAGTGCTTACAGCTTGTTTCAGTAAAAAAAAATAATAAAAAATGGTGAGACATATTTTTTACACAGCGCCGTCTAGCCCAAAGTAAGCTAATATAAGCTTGTGCTATGGGATCTAGACGACTGATAAACATACTTATATATTTTTAAATACATACATATTTTACATAGGACACCCAAACTCCGAAACAAACATTTGTGTACCACACAAATATTTTTTCCGACCCGGGAATCGAACCCTGGACCTCAGTCGCGGCAGTCGCATACACTACCACTGCGCCTCCGAGGCAGTCAAGTAATGACCTTGTCTTTAGAATAGAATAGAAACCACTTTTGAAATCTTACAAGAAATTAACCACTAAATTAATTTTAAGTACAATGGGCGGTATTATAGCGATTGCTTTCGCTATCTCGATTTACTTGTCTTTCTTAAATAGAGACAAATCATGAAATCACCAACTACATTTTTAAATTTCAGGTTTTTTTTTATAATAATAACATAAAAGACAATGGCAGTAGTCTGTAAGCGTACTTGTAAGAATCTTATATAAATAAAGGCAGTAAGAGTTATAACAAAAAAATGTGAGATAGGACTCACCACTATCCTTAATTCCCATCAATCTCATAAACTTGGAAACTTGCTTTCCATCAGAGTCTTGAGCGAACCTAGTGCCACTCCATTTGGCCGCTTCCTCAGCTTCAGATTTATTCTTGTTACCCCACAGTAACTTCCGCTTTTGTACCTGAAAGTGATTGATTGATTTGTTTTTAAAGGTGGCAAATATACCCTCAAATGCCCAAAAATACCAAAATACCCTATGGGGATCGGTCACTGTAGCCTATGCACATTTGTAACACTAAAAGAGCAACACTCACTCCACCTACATCCTCAAAATAAAGTACCGAAGGGAGTTAGTTGCATTTGGCATCTCTGCTGTTTGGTGTTATCAAGGGTAAATCTCCGCCATTTATGTATAAGAAACTGTCCAGATAAAAAACAGTAGCAGATTTCTTAAGGAGCATGTACAGATCTCTTAAGTATACCATCTCGCAAAACTACTGCCTTCAGGGGAAGTTTTAGGTATATGTCTACAAAGTGCTGAAACTATTTACCGCCCCCGTTAAGCAATATGGTCGGCGCGCATAGTTTTAAAATCAAGCTTTAATATATACTATTAAATCAACACAAAAGTTTAGCACCCAATTAATGTATTGTGCATTTATATAACATATTTATATTGCATTGACATTCCTGAATTTAAAACTTTTAGTACCCCTAAATCAAATTCTAATCATATTATTTTACCTATTATTATCAAGTAAGTTTCGCTATGGCTGGTCACGAATGGGTTATCACTTTGCGGCATTTACATTTGCGAGCGTTTCCGTGCTTCGGAAGGTACGTTAAGCCGTTGTTCCCGGTTGCTAGTAAAATGGCAGTCGTTAAGCCTGGTTGAAGGCCCAATGGGCGGCTCTATTACGTGGGACAGGAATCCATACGGTGAAAAGTGGGCATATACTATGCCTCTGCCACTCCTTCGGGGATAAGGCGTGATGGATATTTATTTATTTTTATTTTATTATCATTTGTCTTAATTTCTTTTCTCTTTGTAATTGTGTGTGTTTGCTTAAAAAGAAATTATCTTTTTATCTATAATTATGTCAATTTCACCTTATAAATTGTATGCATTGTAGGATATCTGAATCTAATATCATACCTGGTCTAATATCTTAGAAGCATTGACAGCGCTGGGATTGTAGTAGGAAGGTAGTCCTCCTGATTTTGTGGGTGGAGCATCGTGAGCCGCTGCCCGTAACTGCTGTGCTGTGGCCATTGAACCATCCGGAGTCTTTATTTGCAGACCTGTACGGTACATTCATAACTTAAACAAGATTTTTGAATTTATATAATTAAATAATAAATAAATATCGTTGGGACAAATCAAACAACGCCATCTGATTCCAAACTAAGCAGAGCTTGTACTAAGGTAACCAGATAACTGATAAACATACTTATATATTTCTAATTACATACATATTATAGATAAATAACACCCAGACACAGAATAAACCATCATGCTCATCACACAAAGATTTATCCTGGGTGGGAATCGAACCCACGACCTCTTGCGTAGCAGTCGCATACACTCCCACTGCGCCACAGAGGCAGCATATATACTACACCCTGAAGTTAGCTATAGTCAACATTTTACTTTTTCCTATAACGTATAAGGCGAAAGATAAAAAAATTAAAAAGATTCTTAGCTTGTTACGCCAAAGAAGTATAACTTCTAACGCGTGTACATAAGTATACACATACTTTTTTTTTATTTAAAACTTTAATGAGTTTAATAGAATGAGGGTTATTTAAATATAGAGCTTGATATGGTCTCATTAAAAGAATACTAGCACCACAGACGAAGCCTGGCGATACATCTGACTACCCTGCCAGGTTTACAGCGTGAAGGTAGATAAGGGTAATTTTGTTGATGTTCCTCAGGTTACCTCATAGTGATATTCATAAGCAAAAATGGGTTTGATAATTGTGGGACATTTTTTTACATAATGCCTACGACGTCTGGCTCAAAGCTTGTGGTACAAACATTATATTGTGATCTATACATCTGGTAAACATGCTTATAAATTTCTGAATACATACATATTATACACCCAACACCCAAACTCCGAAACAAATATTTGCGGATCACACGAATATTTGTTCCGACCCGGGACACTCCAGAGCGTGGCTGTCGCATTTACTACTACTTTCGCATTGATTTCTAGTGAGTTTCATTTTGTTAAATCATATTATAAAAAAATATTATTGAGACTTTCTTATACAACGCCATCTAGCCCAAATTAAGCAAATATAAGATTGTGCTATGGGATTTAGACAACTGATAAACATACAAAAATAGAAAACGCCCAATGTTTTACATTACATATTACGCTTACAGGTAGTCGTTTGGTGAAACTGGATATAATAAAGGATTAAAAATATAAATAAATGCTTACCCATCTTCTCCATAACCTCCAATTTCTTATTGACTTTATATGACGATGGTCTGTAGTCCCCACTGGGCGGGGAACGACGTTCTCCGGAACCGGATGAATGGCCGGAATGGGGGGCTCCCCGGGACCTCGAACGAGATCTCTCGCGGCGATCGTGTCTGTGACTTGAAGACCTACAATTTTAATATAAACGTAAAAACCTCTGATGTTGATGTTGCATACAGATATGCTTGTTGGATACCTCAGTACTATAAAATTCCATTTTTACAAATAGCTTCCATTCGAATTCAAGCATAACCTTTCACTAAATTACTATAAACTTAAAATGAGACCAACCTACGAGGGTGGATCCAAAAGTTCGTGGCCTAACATAGATAAAGCAATGCATTTTTTTAAAATCTAATCTCTATCTGTACAATGGTTATTCAGTAGCAAGTGAGCAAAGTTTGGTTCGTTAGTGCGCGCGAAATTTTTTTTGTGGATATTTGTTTAGAGTATCGGAAAAGATTTTCAAGAATGAATAAAATCGAACATCGCGCAGTGATTAAGTACTGCATAAAAAAGGTCTATCACCAAAACATATTCATGAAGATATGGTGAGCACATTAGGACAATCTGCTCCATCCTATTCCGGTGTAAAAAAATGGGTAGCTGAGTTTAAGCGAGGTCGGGAGAGCGTTGAAGATGATCCTAGGTGTGGAAGGCCTTCAACGTCTACCACCAAGGAAAACATCGATAAAATATGTGATCTTATACTAAATGACCGAAGATTGACCATCAATAAGATAGCTGAGATCACAGGCATCGGTTATGGTCAGGTTCAAAACATCATAACTCAAGAACTGGGGTTCCATAAGGTTTCTGCTCATTGGGTGCCTAGGTTGCTTTCAGTCGAACAAAAACGCGTTCGCTTTACAATTTCGCGTGACTGTTTGGAGCTTTTTAAGGCAGATCCCGAGGATTTTTTATCCCGGTTTGTTACTATGGATGAAAGATGGGTTCACCACCATACTCCCGAATCCAAGCAACAATCGAAACAATGGAAAAGATCCGGCTCACCCACTCCGAAAGCTAAGGTCGTTTTGTCGAGTAACAAAGTCATGGCTTCGGTATTCTGGGATGCGAAGGAAATCATTTTTGTAGATTATTTACCAAAAGCCCAAACTATAAATTCAAGTTATTATTCTAACCTTTTACGATGGCTTCGCGAAGAAATCAAAGAAAAACGGCCGAGTATGTTGCGTAAGAAAATTTTGTTCCATCAAGACAACGCGCGGGTTCACACTTCTGCCGAATCAATGGCTGAGATCCATAATTGTGGTTACGAATTATTGCCCCACCCACCTTATTCGCCGGATTTAGCCCCCTCGGATTATCATTTATTTCCGAATTTAAAGAATCATTTAGGTGGTTCGGAATATTTTAACCAAAGACGATTGGTTCGAGAATCATTTTTTTTGAAGGTATAAATAAGTTGCAGTTCAGATGGAAGAAGTGCATTAAACTAGATGGTGACTATGTAGAAAAATAAAAAATAATTTACACCCACGTTTCTTCGATTTTCATGGTCAGGCTACGAACTTTTGGATTTACCCTCGTATAACCAAATTTATAAGTCAGTAAATTAAAAAATAATAATAACAGATTTTGCATGTCCAATTCAGACTCCTTTTTGTTGCATCTGAGATGTCATGTCAAACTCTACGCTTTGGCAACAGGGCCTACTTTCCCTCAAGTAGCTGCTTAGCAAGGGTCCTAGCTGGCGGGCAAGTTTGGTGTAGATCCTGGACTCACTTGGAGTAGTGCTTTTACGCCCAAAGGGCCTTGACAACTACCTCCTTATAACCCATTGACCTAACCTCTATTTCGTGGAACTATTTTTGCGTGTGTTATAGACCCTATAACGCACGCAATGGCTCATACTATGTTTGTTATACAATCAGCCTACCTCTATACCGAACGGTCCCTTTACACCCAATGGTCACTTTGCACCCAACAGTCCCTTTACATTCAATACGTCCTTTACACCCAACGGTCACTTTGCTCCCAACGCACCCTTTACCCGTCATACCAAAAGGACCCATTAAACCTATCGGTCTTATTAAATCTGACGTTCGTTTACTGACTAAAAAGACTAACTATCTTCACGCTGTATCCCTGACGGGGTAGTCAGAGAGGAGAGATCGCCAGGCTTCGCCATCCATGCATACTTCTTTCGCTTCTTTAAGATTCATCAATCACTTCATACACGCACGTCTGGGTATCCGAGTACGTTTGACCTTTCCGTTTTTGAGCAATCTGCTCACGTGGTCTTCATATGTAAGTCTCGGCCTACCCTGACTTCTTCTACCCTCTGCTTTCGCACAATATATATTCTTCGTCAATCGTTCCTCACTCATTCGTTGGACGTGTCCAAACCAACGGAGCACGAAAGTTTTTCAAGTTTTTTTATTTTTTTTTCGTTTACACCCAATGGCTTTAATGATTGAGGGTCAGCTACGACTGACGGAGTGGCAGCGAAAAAACTAATTCAGCAACAATTTAAATTCAACCTAACATCTTTTTGTGTATGACTGCATTTGGTACAACGAAATAAATGATGGTCTGTGACCAGGGTTGATATGATTTAAATAACTTGATTTTAATCACTGACTTTAAGCGTGATTGTAATAGTTATCTTAAAAAAAAGCCATTGATTTATGGCAATAAATTTTTATCAGTCAAAAAGTGTCCAGGGACTTCCCAAATACCCACTCTAAATATAATAGTTTATACATCAGAACAACACATAGGCTACTTTTTATACCAGGAACAAGTTCCTGTGGGAAACGGGAGCGGGAAAACTTCTCTTCGCGAGCGAAGCCGCGGGCGTCCACTAGTAAACCAATATACGTAATTAATTAAAAATGACAAGAATGTAAAAAAAAAACAAAAATCTGATTTAAATCAAATTAATCCGATTAATTTGTTTTTTTTTTATCGAGAAGAGCAAGGCGACTCGCCAATTCCGACCCGTCGGTGCTGACCCTAAGCTTTATCAACAATCAAATTAAACAATTTGTGAGTATACCTTGTTTCCTCGGAGCGCCTACTATGGCGGTCTCTATCGCGTTCCCTATCCTTGTCACGACGATCACGGTCCACGAATCTGGAAAGCAAACAATCAATTTAAAAAATGGATTGCTAATTCTGCTTCATGCATAGGAAAATTCAAGTGAAATTGGGAAACCATGGCGACGATCAAAAATCGAGTCACTACATATCAGAAAAACCATTAAAAGTCGCTCTCAAGTTAATTTACTAGAGAAATGCTTCTTCAAGTCTTGCGTGATAATGAGTGTGTTGTAAGAATGCTGTGAAGTTGGTGAATTGTCGGGTCGCTAAGATGCACGTAATGTAAGATAGTAAAGATTTGTAAATGTACACTAATGATACTCTATACCGGACTAAGTGGGAAACAAATGCCTGGCCATGTCAGCCCCGCCGGGTCCCGGTAAGAGGGGAAGAACCAAGAAGTGCTGGCTTGACGTCGTAAGGGATGACATGCGTGCCAATGGTCTCACTACAGGGGATGCCGACGACCGTGCGAAGTGGTGGAGAATGTAGGAAAGCGGACCCTGGTCGTCGCTACATACAACTGGGACAGATGAATGTATGAAGTTATTAGGTACGCTTATAACTCCAAGCTTTATCTTAACCAATTTCCAGTTCCATTCAAACCCTACATTTGGATTCTTCCTTTTCGGATAATTTTTAAAGTGTCTGCCGACTGATCTCCCGAGTCCTCTACGAACGGCTGCCATATTCTCCTCAGTAAGACATTGTAAAACATTGTTTCTTTCTGGTGTTATATATGGTGGCTTGAGTGTGATGATCGTGGTTGGGACTAGTACAGTCTTCACCGCACAATACGTGTTATCTTAAGGTTGCAATAGACGCAAGCATATGCTTTGTGCTTGGTGGGTGAGGGCAGTAATGAAACAGTATGAAGTATACAATGTATTTATTTTAAAACGAGTGCTGCATTCTTTATTATAGACTTTCGGCTGTTAGGACATCTATAAATATATTAAAGCAGAAACTAAAGCTGAAACCGCTAGGTGTAGCACCATGAAATTTAGGACAATTGTATATTGAGTGACATAGGTGTGAATAAAAAAAAAATTCAACCACTAAGGGGGTGAAAAGGGGTTTCGCGGCTGTCATCCCCTAGATATCTTTTATAAACGCCTATATTTTGGTAATCCAAAAAATATTATTTGTGATTATAAACAAATAAACTAGGCCTAAGCCGCATTTTTTTAAGCTTTCGACTATTCTTTGCTACTTTTATAAACTTTAATTACTCGGGAAGTAGAATGAAATTTAGCAGTTAGATATGGCCTAAAACTGTGGGTCCACTGGTCTCCTCATAGCTCATGTAGCTGCCAGAAGTTAGTAAAGCATAGAATTATACATACATACATACATATTGTCACGAATTTATCCCCGAAGGGTTAGGCAGAGGCATACTATACGCACAAATTTCACTATATGCATTTTTTTGTTCCACGTAACAGGTGGTGAGCCCATTGCCGTGTTGAAACGGACTGGTGCAGGTTGTAACGACCTGCAGTTGTAATTTTTCAAGCCGCTCAAAAGGCCTTCAACTGGGCTTAACGACTGCCATGTTACTATAGAATTATAAGTGTGTGTATTTGATGTCGGCTATGTTCATAAGTATGTATACCTAGGCGATACAGCGTCCCGAGCGTCTTGAGACCTCTTGTCCACTGGCGTAGGTAGGTCCCCGCCGAAAGGTTTCAGATCCATGAGTGCAGGTACTTTTTCGTCGGGTCGATCGCCGAGCAATCCACGACGGGGTTCCGATCGGCCCCCAGCGCGGTCTCGGTCAGATCTATGACCAAATTCATTCCATTTCGCTGTGTTATTTGAAAAGAATTGCCTAATAAACGAAGAGTGTTTTCGTTGACCGCTCCTGTTTAGCGATCCCATGAGTCGTGACATAAGTATAAATGCACATCGTACATTTATAGACGAATGCCTCTGTGACGCGGTGGGAATGTATCCGACCAATACGCAAGAGGTCGTGGGTTTGATACCCACTCAAGATAAAACTTTGTGTGTTGAGCACGATGGTTTATTCTGTCTGGGTGTTATTTATATATAATATGTATGTATTTAAAAATATATAAGTTTGTTTATCAGTTATCTGATTACCATAGTACAAGCTCAGCTTAGTTTGGAATCAGATCGCGTTGTGTAAGTTGTCCCATCGATATATTCTGTTATGATTTATATTGTTGATTGATGGTACTTGGTGGAACTTGCTACACGTCTTAAATGAAAACACTTGTACTGTTTCACTTACTTACCTTTTTAAACCTAACCGGCTTTCGCCTTACGACCTTAAGCCTTAAATATGTGCTAAACTGTCAAAATGCCGTAAGAAGGATCTGGTTAGGTTTAAAAAAAAATGTCTTGTTACCATTAATCATTCTAGATCTGTAAGCCTTATGAGTTTCTTATCCCATTTTAGGAGATGTATGATGTGCCTTGATCCTAGCTAGTGTTATAAAAGCGAAATTTTCATAAATGTATTTATGTTTGTTACTCAATCATACAACAACGGGTGAACTCAACATTCCACATGGGTCTCGACTTGGAAGAATATTTTTGTCTCGTTAAGGTTATATTGATAAGTCAATATTCAAGAAACGAAAGAAGTATGTCTGGATCTCGAAGCCTGGCGATCTGTTCTCTCTGACTACCCCGTCAGCGATACAGCGTGAAGATAGTTAATGTTCAAGAATCGTTTGAGGTTAGTGTTCGCCTATAAAACTTTGTGTTTCAGTTTTGAGGAATGTTCTGAAATAGGGCCCTAATCAATTTATATAAACATCTTTTTGTTCAACTTTATGTTGTAATTTTATAACTCAAGAACAGGCTCACCTATCGAAACCACATGTTTATGCTTTGTTCGAACTATTTAGTGGATGGTTTAAGTAAGTTTAAGTTTGCACAAAATCGGTCGAGCGGTTCTTCATTTATCACATTTTTGGTGGCGCTTACTAAGTTGCGCGGGTCAGCTAGTAATTTATAAAGACACGATCGTTACCTGTATCTATCATCTCTCCTTGGTGAACGTCGATCAGCACGGTCTCTGTCAGGCCGAGAGCGCGGTGGGGACTCGCGGCGTCTGTCCCGACGGTCAGGGTCGCGGTTCCGGTCACGGTCAGAATCGCGGTTCCGTTCACGGTCACGCTCGCGGCTGTCATCTGTAGGAGAAAAATTTGATTAAAAATTATAAAAAAATATAAATAAATAAATATCCATCACGCCTTATCCCCGAAGGGGTGGCAGAGGCATATTATATGCCCACTTTTCACCTTGTGGATTCCTGTCCCACGTAATAGGTGGTGAGCCCATTGCCGTGTTGAAATAGACAGACGCAGGCTGTGGCTACCTGCTGTTGAAATTTTTTAAGCCGCCTAGAAGGCCTTCAAGCAGGCTTAACGACTGCCATTTTACTGGCAACCGGGACCAACGGCTTAACGTGCCTTCCGAAGCACGGAAACGCTCGCAAATGTAAGTGCCACAAAGTGGTCACCCATCCGAGGACCAGCCATAGTCAAAGTTGCGTACCTCAGTGATCGTTTACAGAACACTGAGACCGCGGGGCCACGAGCGCTTCTTGAAATGATAATGTAGCAAACTAAAAAGTACAGTAACTAAGAATTAATTTTAGATTTCTAAACCCTAAAGTTTAGAAAAGTCGAAAAATATAAACCGGTTCAACCTGTCCGTCCGTTTGTCTATACGCATCTCTTTCTCAGGAACCATAAGAGATGGAGACAAACAGTTTACGGCATTCGAGACAGGACACCATGAATATGAAAATAGGCGATTTGAATTTTCTACCACTTCTGGTTTTGATAGTGAAGGACGCGTTAATTGTTTTTAATAGGTTTCAACATATGCATCAGATTTCCTCTTTAAAAACTACAATCGTATTTATGAGCGCGTATTTCGGGTACTTACTTGAACCTCTCCTATTATCTCTCGAATGCTGCGGCGGGGGCGAAGGCTGTGCAGGAGGCAGTTCGGGCTCCGACTCTGCACCTTGAGAATCCTGCGACAAGACATGTTTCGCTTATTTAGATTGGTAGTGTTTCAAATTTTCAATTTATGTGACTATTACTTGGTACTATAGTCATAATGCCGGTATCATGTAAATGTTGTGAGTGAATAGTATTCATATTTCGGTCAATTTTTTTTTCGGAGTATCCTATTAATTGACAAATAGTAACACTGTCAAGTTATGAAGACACCCAAAGCCGTAGTGTGGTTACGAGAATATCGAAATGACAAATGTCTACTCACAGAGGCACCGTTTTTTGAACAGCATAGACATTAAAAAGCTAAACTATAATAGTGACTATATATGTTTCCCTATTTACCATGTTTATAAGCAAGCATCCGATATTTCGGCACTGTTGCAAGCGCCATGATCATGGAGTAATCTGTAGACTGGCACTTATATCAATTTAGCCTCTCACGGAGCTACATACTAGGAGGGTAGAACGATGCTAGTGAGAATTATTTCAACCACGGTCTCTGCATTTAACTACGTGATCGTGCGGCGCTTGCAATAGTGTCCGAATATCAGATATAAATATTATCGTCACTGTAAATAGCCTAATAATCATTATTATAGTTCTGTAAAAGATCATGACCAGACATTTAAATTTATAGTTTAAATTTATTTAGCATTTACAATAATTTAAAATACTGGTTTATCGAAATGATATTCCACTGAAATGGCCACACAGCATTTTCATTGCAAATACCAAGTTACACACTGTAGGTAACACACAGTAACACCCTGGTTAGAGGCTTATATTTGGAGTAATTTGGATGCAATTTATGGAACTGTGGTACGGCAAAACATATGAGAAAGGTAAAAATCGGAAATATGTTTAGTTATGTCTGTTTGGTATATTTATATTTTGGAATCTTTATGATGTATTATGGTAGCTACACGCTCGACTATAAACATGGAGACCATAAGAGACAACACTGATAAAAATAACTAAAATGCCACGCTGGGTGTTGGATTTTTGTCTTTTACGCCTGCATTTCCACATATTACTATACACCCACATTTTACATACACAATGGAAATTCTGCAAGACAATTTGCAACTTGGAATCATTTTGAGCAGCGGACATTTTCGACTAGAGGACATTCTCCGAAGATGTGTATATTTTCAAATTATTTTTGCTGTAGATTTCCGACTTAGGAGCTACAACGATCTGACTGATCCCTTTTATACTAATCCGTTCTGAATTATTAGCCAATTCAAGTGTACTCCAAAGCGAGAGCATAATATTCCAGCTTAACTGGGCCTAATAACTGGACTCCAGTTATTAAGTCAAAGAATATGATCCATTTCGGAATTTGAATTAATGACCTGGTATTTTATATTACACCTACATGTAAATATTCTACATAAAATAAAATCTCGTGTTTTTAGACTTCTAATCCCTAGTTTAGTCTTATAAAAAGGCTCAGTCTGTCCGTCCGTCCGTACAGACGGACGGACGGACAGGCTGAGCCTTCTACTTCTCAGGAACCATAAGAGATAAAGACAAACGGTTTGCGGTATTCGATTCAGGACTCCATGAATACGTGCATAGGGTATTTGAAGTCTCTACCACTTCCAATTTTGTTAGCAAGTTTAGAAGTCTGATTCTGCTACAATAGTGAAGGGCGCGAATAGTCGTAGAAAATTAAATTAGCAGATAATGTTGTTTAACATGTATTTTCATACACGAACCGTTTTTGAAACATAGCACGGAGATCGCACAGGGAAGGTTCAATAAGTCACACATCATTATTAGACTAAACTACAAAGGATGTAATTTGAGAAATACCCAAATGATTATGTTAAACTTGTTAAATATATATCTCTGTGGCGCGGTGGGAGTGTATCCGACTGCTACGCAAGAGGTCGTGCGTTCGATTCCCACCCAGGATACAACTTTGTGTGATGAGCATGATGGTTTATTCTGGGTATAGGTGTTCTTTATCTATAATATGTATGTATTAACAAATATATAAGTATGTTTATCAGTTATCTGGTTACCATAGTACAAGCTCTGCCTAGTTTGGAATCAGATGGCGATGTGTGAGTTGTCCCAACGATATTTATATTATTTACAAGCAGGAGTGAGTAGAGGTGCTATGACGCCAGGTAGGCGTTAGTAATTGATAAATTTGGTGTAAGTTTATTTAATACTAGCTGACCTGCCCGGCTTCGTCCGTGACATACTTCCAACCCCGTGGCACCCATTTAATCCCGTCGCTTATTACTTCTCCAAAAATGTATGAAAGTTTCCCCGATTCGTTGATATTTATGATTACTGCTCCGCTCTCCTGTGTAGTGGCGTGATGATATATAGCTTAGAACCTTCCTCAATAAATGGGCAATCCAATACAAAAATAATTTTTCAAATCGGTCCAGCCGTTCACGCGTGATGGCGTGACCAAGGGAAATTGGGATTCATTTTTATATATATAGATTTATTATCTGAAAAGGCAACATTCCTTTACCAACTGATGCAATCAAATAAATTCATTTTGAAGTAATACCAAAATCAAGAATTTCATATTGTTCTAACAATTAAAGCCTGTTTCGTTAATTACTACAATAATAAATTAATGTGATAAGAAACTGGCAAGGATTTCATTCTCTACTTACGTAAATAAGCAGATAAAATAAAGAAACGTATTTATCATATTATAGAAAGCATCTAGTACAAAATATATTATGTATTCTTATTTGAAAATCTAGTTTTAGTATGGATTTATTAATTGGCATCAAAATCAATTTTGGAAAGAAATATTAGTGTGCAAGGGTACAGTGGAGATAGGAGATAAGATTACAGCGCCGCCCTATAAGATATGAATTTTTTAAAAGAAAATCTTTAATGTTTTTTGCTAAGGTTATTAAATGAGTTTAACTGTATTCATATAAAACCTGGTAATAAATATGTGCGGGCCCTGCACACTTATCTCCATCTCCACTGTACTATCTTAGTATCATCCATATTGATTATATGCCTGTGTTTGGTGTATACGGAAAAGATTGTATTCCTGCTAAGTGTTCTATAAACGATCACTGCGTTAAGGATCTTTCGCTGTGGCTGGTCCTCAAGAAGGGTGACCAGTTTGGCATTTCCCTTTATTAGCGTTTCCATGCCTCGGAGGGCACGTTAAGCCGTTGTTCTCGGTGACATAGCAGTTGTTAAGCCAAGTTAAATGGTTGAAAATATTCAACAGCAGGTAGCTACAACTTGCTCCTGTCCATATATCAGCTATCCATGGGACAAAATACAAATGGTGAGCTGTGGGCGTATGGTATGCCACTATCTACCCCTTCGGATATAAAAGCAATGTATTATTGTGATGTACAAATGACATTAGGATTTTTTTCAAATGGGACTAGTCCCAGCCGCATTCCAGTTCGGACTCCTGTGAACATGAATGACATACCAAAAACAAAAATCACCATGCTCGAACTCGGTGTTGTTCCAAGAGAAGTTAAGAGTGACTATCTCGCTTCATTTTTTTTACAACCAATCTCACAAAATGGCGAACTTTCCCTCTTTATCAAATCAGCTTATCGCAGTCCACTGCTGGGCGAAGGCTTCTCTTAATCGTTTTGGAGAATGTGATTGGACCTTACTGTAAACGCGCCCTAACGGGTTAATACAGGGTTTTGTTTCGAGCTTTCGTTGTCCTTGCAGGAGAGGCTCGTTTGGGCCTCAAAGACCTACACCCTCCCGTCTTTATGATACATATTAAATAGATGAGTATTTTTGTTGAATATCGTCATTATTGATGTTTTTTACTTCTCCATACGATCTTTGGCACCCTTGTTCCACTGCAATAGGGTTTGAATTTTTAAAACCCTTTTAAAAATAAACAAAGGTTCTAAGTTTCAGCGTAGCAGTTTTGGTTGTGCATAGATATCAGTTAGGATAAGGTACTTTATAGGTTAATAGCTTATGTCAGTGGCTCTGCTTGCATGATGTAGTTTTATCGACTTGGTAATTATGATTTTAGCAATAAATGAATTTAAAAAAATAAACATATTATTACAAATGCAACATAATGTATAGAGATACACCAAAAATATGTAATGACAATTTAATTCTGTACCTATAAGGTATTAGCTATAGATCAATGGAACTTGCAATAGGCATCTTTGTTGGGGCAGTTGTAGTCAACTGGAACTTTGTATCTGTTCAAAGTCCTCTATCCAAATATTGGCTCGTAGCTGCAACTTTTTTTAACTTTAAAGATATTGTAGGTTTGTAAACCATTTTCATAAACGAGTTTAGTTTTTAGATAATTGTGAATATACTACAGTAGTAGTAAATATAACCAAATTAAAAATAAAGCTATCACAGATTAAGAATCATGATTAATAAAAAATTTAATAAATTACTTTTCTAAAAATATTTTTTATAATGTCAGCCAGAGAGCCAGGCTCAACTGGTTGGTCACATAGGTCAGTATTTTTAAATATTACACAAACACACAGTTGAGTTATCCTCGACAGTTGACAGTTGAGTTATCCACGACAGTTGACAGTTGAGTTATCCTTGATAGTTACTTAACACGCATTGAATCTGTTCAATAAGTAATTTTTAAAGCACCAGTCTAATTGATGGACTATAAGAACAGTTTTAAAGCATCCTCTGACTTGAATTAAGAAAACCAAAATCTGCACCTGTCCATTTCAACACAACAATAGGCCTGATTCCACAATATTTAATTTTGTGTGGTACTATTATTTTATTAAATTTAATGTGCCCAAAATACCTTAAAAAGTGTCTCGGGGCAAAACATAGCAGAAATGGACATAAGCACTCCATAATTATTTCAATCCACTAACATATCAGCTATGCAATTCACAAATCTCAGAATCAAATCCGCTACGGCAAAAATGTCATGTTCTATGAATATCAATGACATTTGCGCCATAGCGGATTTGGATCTGAGATTTGTGAATTGCATAGCAGGAATCTTTTATCCCAAATAATTGTTCAAATGAAATAAACACTTGAAAGTTATCTGTACTAGTTTGTACAAGAGAAAGTTTTCATCTGAATTAATGTGTATGTTATGAATTTATATGTAATATTTGTGTAATTTGGCAGGTCTGGGTATAGGTGTAAAGACACCATAATTACAAAGGTTTTATCACCTAGGGTTTTACAAAGGTAAAACCCTATGTGATAAAAGTTGTATGGCAAATTGTCAGGGCAGTCAGTATGTATAAACTTAAATCATCTTTGAACTGCTAAAAATTTTAAACAACACATTGTATTAGAAAATGCAGATAACTTTTAATGAGGTGATATTTTCAATATCATGTGTAGTTAAGATTTACTTATACATCTATATACTCACTTGGCTTTGAAGCTAAGGGGCGCAGTTTACACGACTCGGTCGGTCATCTTCATGCCTCAGCGCGTGCTCAAGAGGTATTTGACTTTTGTTTTGTGTCAATTTACAAATGGGTAACATAAAATAATAAAAGTGTTAATATCATCGTGAAAAACAGCTTTATGGAAAAGTTGCTTTTAAACTGCTTATTTAGATAATGATTTTAAACATATAAAAAAATTTGGAGATATTTTTATATATATTTATTACATATCAGAATAAGGTCTTGGATAAAATTAAGTGAATATAAACTACTTTTTTAGCAAATAACTAAGTGATTAATATGCTCTGCAGCACCATTGGAGAGACAGGTCATGAGGTACCGGTATCATTCAAATACTAAGAGCAAAACGACTACATGTGGTTTTCAAAACTATGAGTAAAAATTACCTCGCTCAAATCCATGTTTACGTCATCGTAATTCGTATCATCTTCCCGACGTCGTGGTCCGCTGCTAGCAACCGCCACCACCTAAAATATCAGTCTATTGTCAAGCAGAGAATATAGGTTAGTATCCAAATTCTCCAAAATAAATATAAAATGCAATCGATATCAGAAGACTATAAAAGTTAACGCTATTGAGTTTCAAGGACGCTTAGCACTTACAGATGCTTGATGGCTTCCATATCGCTCAGAGTCATTTTCATCGTCACTGCCGTATCCAATCAAGCAATCCATGATCTTTCTTGAGCTTTTTGTAAATGGCTTCCAAATGAATATATTTTGTTATTTGTTTTAGCTAATTAATCACAATAATTATATTGTATAGCACAAAGTCTATGCTGGCGAAAACAAATTGTAATTTGAAAAAAAAAAATATTGATTGACGTGTGTGACGTTTTTGTAGTTTTTTTGGTTATTCATCTACAGGACAGGCAAAGGTTTTAAAACCATACTAGTAACTAGTCCAGATTGTTCTTACATTCGTCAAGATTTCATAGTTTATTCGTTATTTGAAATAATCTACAATTACAGTTTACTATTATGATAAATTAATTCTAAACTAACTAAAAATAACTAAAACCCAAAGACCTAACAAGCGTCATAAAATTTCTCCGCATCGTCGCAGTCTTCAGGTGGTAGCGTTACGCATAGCGTTCCCAGAAGACTGGCAGCATTGCCACGTCAAGATAAAGTTTTTGTAGTTCCAGCAAAGATCAACAAATTCTTGGTTCTAGGTTCGAGTCGAGTAGTTAGAATAATATTCTATGTCTACGTTAGAATCGCTACTTACCTTAGACGAAGTACCGACTTCTTGCTATGGTATTACTAAGCTTAGCTTTCTCTCGCACAGATGCCATATATTATTTTATCTAAACTACTGTATAATTCGTGATTTTGTGTTTAATAATGGTGGATTATGATACATAAAGTGTATCAAAATGTGCACAAGTAAAGGAAAGTTATTTGTTGCAGCGAACACCGGTGTTCTTTGTATTAATTTTTATTGATTTATTTTTTATTTTTTTATTTTAATTTATTAATTTAATATCTATATAAAACCGAAGTAAAAAGTCCATTGCTTTACTAGGGTAGGACTTAGAGCTAATGCGCACTGCCTTGCGATGACTGCAAGTACATTTTTCTACATCAATCTTCATGCGTTTGTTCCACCACAGTGCGCGCACTTCTGTTAGACTTCATACTTCACAGATTATGCTGTAGACAAGCGCAAGGCAGAGCGCGCTTGCACTTATTGGTACTGGACTTGACATCGATAAATGACTGGATATTAGTGGACATGCCAAAAACAAAATATTTAAAAGACTAAACTAGACTGTATGCATTGAGTTTCCTTTGCCTGCCAAAGGTGGGCAACGACAAATAATAAATATCTATGGTCAACTGTCCGCCATTGTTATTTTCTATTGATAAAATTTGCACCGTCGTATTTTGAGTCAGTTACATACAGTTTGTCGCTGACTAGCCTACTATTAGCTGGAGAATTATGCTGTAAAATATTATTATACTACTAAGATATCTACATTATGATACTGTGTTTATCATCAGTTGATTAGCAAAACTTCTTGATTTATATTGTTCAATACTACTATATCTAGTCAATTTTAAGGTGTTTGTTGCATTGACTTCGTAGACGCTCAGTCAGCCGCGACCCGCAAGTCATTTGCAAATTACTGCAAGTGCAAATTTAACGTATTTTACGCTGACCCTTATACGGTAAAAATGGGTATTCAAACAGTTAAATTTATCGCGGAAATACAAAAAAGACCATGTTTATGGAATACCAACCTAGAAAATTACAGCGGAAATAAATTAGCAAAACAACAAGCTTGGGAAGAAGTAGCACAGAGCTTGTTTGTAGATTGGCAAACCATGAATGCGACAAATAAGAAGGAAAAACGTAAGTTATTGTGTGGGAAAATTATTTGTTTTGTATGAATGTAACTGTTCAACATAGAACCAAATCACAGATCCTATTAACAATCTACTTTGTCACACTTGCTGATTCCCATCTAAGCATACAGTCCTGGTTGCAAAATTTTTATTGCCTGTAAATTCTTTTTTAAAAAGGATAGTGCTTTACTTTAGTTCATCATACTGACATCCATCGTTCAGTTTTGACCCGGCTGCATCAGCAAGGGTTACCTATGTTTTACGCGCGTATGTATGTAATTATGTAATTTACTTTGTTCTCCTTTACTGGCCTAACGATGAGCGACTCATTTATTGTAATGAGTCTCGCCTGCTTATAGTAAATTGAGTGAATACACACAGGATTGTCTTTAAATGACTCGATGCCGTCAACGTCAACTAAGTTCATGCATCCCATAGAATATTTTTACCTTAATTTCAACATGCGATAAGTTTATATTTTGTATTATTATTAAATTTTTATGAGTCTCTTGGTAGGTACTTGAAATAAATCGAATTGAATAACTAACTATATTCACTCTATATCCCTGACGGGGTAGTCAAGAGAGGATAGATCAACAGGCTTCGCGATCCATGCATATTTCATTCGCTTCCTGCAGATTCATTAAACGCTTCATACATGCACGTATGGGTATCCGAGTACTTTTGACTTTTCCGTTTTTGAGCAGTCTGCTCATGTGGTCTTGATATGTAAGTCAAGTACTTCCGCACCAAGGGAGTCCAAACCAAGGGAGCACGCCCTTTTCAAGCTAAACGCTGACACTTTCATTCAAACCGGCCATATTGCGTATCATTTCGTTACGTATCCGGTCGGCCAAGGTCAGTCAAGTTGAAATGAATACATAGGTGCAATTGTTGCTGTCATTTAATGATTGCAGTCGGGTTGTTAGTTGAGCCGAAATGATGCATACAGATAAAATTACGATATGTTTATGTAATATACGGTACTTGCGTATCCATACGTATCAGTCTGTGGCACATATATATTCTTACAGCCTTATAGAAAGAGCCATAGCCTTATTTCCATAAGGCTGTCTATACACCTAAGCCGCCGGCACGACCACGAATATAATTTTAACGATCGATTGTTAAAATCATACCGCCGCCGCTGAGGTAGTGCCCGCAGGCCAGCACTTTAGGTGTGTAACAGATTATTGCTTCCTAAAGGGCGACAGCTTTGGTTTAGTATTAGAGTTCCGTACCTCAAGGAAATACGGATAAAGGATCACTTTGTTGTTCGTCCGCTCGGTCTGTCAAGACCATTTGTCTCGGAAACATGTGGAGGTTTTGGCTTGAATTTAAAAACGTATATACTCAGGTCTACATTCCCTTGAAGCTGTGAGAAAAACTTCCTAGTTAAGGTAAAAAAAAAGGCAATTATAGTATTGTTACCGCTAACCATTTTTGTAAGTGCTTGCTTCATTTTAGTGGTATTTACTTAGCTGTGCTTAGAAAACGACGGGGGAGACAACAAGATGATAAGTAGCGGTTTTAAAATAAAGAACATATTCCGTGTTCATGTTTATAATCTGACATTTTCTAAACACATCACAATACGATTTTCGTGAGAACTATGCCTTAATTAAAGCATGCATTATAACTACAACTATCTACCTATGTATGTATATGATAGACATACCTATGTAATCCACCTACATTAACTCAATCATACGTTCGCAAGTCACGAAATCACTGGCATTGGCAAGTTGTAATTTTTACTGCGCGACGCCGCCCGACGTTAAATAACAGTTTTATAATCCGATGCCCCAACAAACTCATCATACACGCGATACGCACTGCAGAAGCGAAATTTGCGTGTTGTCACCCTGTGTCCACCCCACCTGTATTATGAATTTGTTGCAGTATGGCAAATACAGAAAAAGTGGAAAGGACTCCGGGATTACTTCGCGAGATCAAGACATAACCCACCAAAAAATAAAGATGAAACCGATAGACGAAAAAGGCGTAAAGCGCCGTCATTGAAAATGCTACAGTTTTTGAGTGTAACGAAGCCTGATGACAGTGTACGACCGGAGCCAGAGTCGGAACACAGTGATTCTTCTCACTCGTCAAGGTCTAAACCACAACAAACCGAGCTTTTCATTGAGACGGATCAACTCATTACAGAAATACAAGCTAGACCCTGCATATGGCATTATAATGATGCAAATTACAACGAAAAGGCTGTAAAAGTGCAGGCTTGGATGGAAGTTGCTATGACTTTATCCCAGGATTTTTTGTCTTTGACCGAAAGAAAAAAGCAAAAAGTAGGTTAGTATGTACCAAAGTATTATAATCATTGTTATCAATCGTTAGTTGTGGACTCATGGTATTGGGGATTTGCTTTAATGCTATTAATCGACCCTATTGAAATGAAATATTATAGGCTCACTACCTGTGCTGTGCTCTCCTCTTCGTGTGCACACTTTCGGCCGTTGCTTCTAACCCATGCCCCTTCTCAGTTTTCAAATACTTTAATACAAACTTTTAACCATTAAGGATAGAATTTCGATAAACGTGTTCATTTATTTTTATTGAAGAGTATGTGTACCTACTGAATTCTTAGTAAATTTATACATCACTAAACTAAATTACGATTACTTTAAATTTCATGATTCTATCTTCAGTATTTCAACTGGACGTTGATGGACAGCTATCCTTGCGATACATAATGAAACACCTTTTATAAGATCGTGCTTTACAGAATCCTATACCCCCACTCCACAAATGATATCCTAATGAAGTATTTGTGACGACATACTTCACGACAGCCTAACTCACGAACTGTACCATCGGAGGTACTTGTTATCTTTTCACAAGGGGCACCAACCCGTTTTACGTTTCTAGAAATACACAACTTAATCAGTCGCGTCTCTACCGGGCGCACGTGATCGAGCGGCAGCAGGTCTTTAAAGTAGGTTGTGAAACCCAGAAAAGGCGATTATAAGAAGGTCGTCTAATTTGGGGGTGGAAAAAACAGCTCAATTATCGGGTTAAATATTGAAAGTCAATATAGAACAAAGCTAAGGAGAATAACCATAACGACCTCGGTGATACCGTACAATATTATTATATGTAGGGAACACTTAACTTCGAATCACACATTTGTGGATCATACTAATATTTATTCCTACACGGGATACTAACCCAAGACTTCGACGCGACAGTCGTATACACTTCTACTTACGCCATCGTGTTATTGACTTGTAACATTTGTTTTACAGTAAGACAGTTGCAGAAAAGATGGAAAGGTCTACGGGACTATTTCACAAGACAAAAAAGCAAGGAGCGCCTAACTAAAGGTGATATACCAATAAAGAAAAGAAGGGCACCTTATTTAGAAATGTTACAGTTTCTAGACATAAACAAATCTCACCCAAGCGAAGACGATTCCCATGACAGAGTTATCGATCAAAATGAAGACGATTCAGACAGAAGTCGCTCACCAGTTGCGTGGTGCAGAGAACAAGCATCTTCGGTGAAACGACCAAAAAAACCCGATCGTACTTTGAAAACTAAATCGATCATCCGTAAAAGAGACCCTGATATGAATTTCTTACTGAACATTCTGCCAGATATGAAGTCAATGAATGCTAGACAAAATTTCGATTTTAGGTTTGAAGTTATGAAACTGATAAAAACAATTAAATATAATCAATCTAATGATTGTTCCTATAATAACGCTTCTGGGTCATCTACACAAGGGCAGGATATGAACCAGTTCACTTTACACACTAGTAGTTCAAAATCTTCAGGTAAACCGCAGTTCCGACATCACGTCATTATACAGGAGCACGCCTATAGCAACACTGACGGAATGGATATGCAAACTATTTTATGCAATGAGTCTGCCGGATCTTCTGTAGAAGATATTAAGGCGATACTTGAGGTATCTCCGGATGAACAAAGTGAATAATTGATAAATGTGATATTATAATTAAGAAAGAAAGTAAGGGTCTTAGCTTGAATGCAAGTAAGACTAAGGTTCTAGTATTTGAAAGAGATGACGTAAGAACTAAATGCGAGATTAGGGTAAACCAGGAACGTCTAGAGCAAGTGAATGAAATTGTGTATTTAGGGCGTATGTTTAGCGCGGATGGAAGATGTGATTCGGATGTAGAACGGCGAGTAGCTGCCGGAAACAGAGTTAACGGTGCTTTGTCCCAATTGGTAAAGCGACAAATCATCGTAAAAGAAGCACGACTGGCGATTCATAACGCAGTGCTAGTGCCAACTTTGCTTTACGGTAGCGAAACCTGGGTATGTCAGCAGATGCATGAAAGTAAATTGAATGCTGTGGAGATGCGATCACTTAAAAAATTGTGCGGCGTTACCTTGGCCGACCGAATACGTTACGAAGTGATACGCAATATGGCAGGTTTGAATGAAAGTGTCAGCTTTAAGCTGGAAAAGGGCGTGCTCCGTTGATTTGGACACGTCCAACGAATGAGTGAGGAACGATTGACGAAGAATATATATTGTGCGAAAGCAGAGGGTAGAAGAGGTCAGGGTAGGCCGGGACTTACATATGAAGACCACGTGAGCAGATTGTATAAAAACGGAAAGGTCGAAAGTACTCGGATACCCAGACGTGCGTGTATAAAGCGATTGATGAATCTCGAATAAGCGAAAGAAGTATGCATGGATCGCGAAGCCTGGCGATCTGTCCTCTCTGACTACCCCGTCAGGGATACAGCGTGAAGATAGATAGAGATAATTAAAGCTTTTATAAAATAGGAATTTCATTTTTTGGTGAGGTAATTTTGTGACTGATTACGGAAATTCCGTGCTTCGAAAGGCACGTTAAGCCGTTGGTCCCGGTTGACAGTAAAATGGCAGTCGTTAAGCCTAGTGAAGGCCCACAGCCTGTGCCTGTCCATTTTGAACAGGGCAATGGGCTCACCACCTGTTACGTGGGACAAAAATGCATACGGTGAAATGTGGGCGTATAGTTTGCCTCTGCCTAACCCTTCGGGGATAAAGGCGTGACAATATGTATGTATGATTATGGAAAAAGCCGGAAATGTTTTACAGGAAATCTGGGAAGCGCGCGCTGTTTGATTTGACCACAGTGCAAGGAACGAATGACAATCGCGCGCTCTTTACTAGGGGCTTTACCTTATATGCTTCATACAACCAAGCGTTACGCTTTTCACATACGTTGACATTAATTACTACAGACGAATGGTAGACAACTGCTAAGTCGCGTATGCCATTTTCACATACAGTTACAGATTACGTAAACTGGGCACGCGGTATTATTACTTTCCGTCTCTATTAGACGTGAGCGAGCATAATTCCTTGATCTTTGTATGTCTTGACATGATTGAGCGGAAGCTGCTGTGGCGGAAAGTATATAAATCAAGCCTTATCCCCAAAGAGTTGGCAGAGGCATATTATACGCCCACTTTTCACCGTGTGCATTCCTGTCCCACGTAATAGGTGGTGAGCCCATTGCCGTGTTGAAATAGACAGACGCAGGTTGGGACTACCTGCTGTTAATTTTTTTCAAGCCGCCCTAAGGCCTTCAACTTGGCTTGACGACTGCCATGTTACTGGCAACCGGGACCAACAGCTTAACATGCCTTCCGAAGTACAGAAACGCTCGTAAATGGAAATACTATAAAGCCATCCGTAGCCAGCCATAGCGAAAGTTGCTTAACGCCGTGATCGTTTGCAGAACACTGACTCAGTGGGGACACGTGACCTTTTATAAGTCCACGGCTAGTGGTATGAGAAAAACATGGAATGCCTTCTATTCTATGCAACAATTGTAGGGGTGCGGTAATTATAAATAAGTATACACTTCAAACTAATATAATATTTCATTTATTTATATCATAAACATTATACAGAGAAATGTCAAATTATGTATGTACAATTTTCTAGCGGGCCCAGCCTAGTTATGGTATTAATAAAATACTTATTGACATCTACTTGAAGCATTCCAATTCCAGCAAATCTACATTTTAAACAATATTTCCTAAAGCTGCTTAACTGAAATTTTAATTTTTACAGGATGTTTTCCCCTAACTGACCCAGGACTCTGGTGTCCAGGTGTATCTAATGTTTTCACATACTTTTACAAATTTCATTCATTGAGTCAGTTCTTTGATAGTTAAAGGACTTCAGGCTTGACCGATTTGATTTGAGTTTCTTGTGTGCATTTCCACATTTAAGTGATAAGCGAGTGGGGTAAACACAATTTTCGCGCTTCAACTAACTCCATTGTCGTATGGTCAACGAGTTTCCTAAATATCTTATGACCTCGCTTGTCTGCGATTGGCACTATGTATTTCGCAAATCGCAATACATACGAGATTGGTAAATGAAAATAAATAAACACGCGTAGCACACGATCTAGTCATTGAGATGTAATTATAAAAGCAGCGATTTATCACCGTGTGGTCTGCTGTTCCGCGCGTGGAATTATTGAGCTATATGAGTTAATATATTGACTATGGATAAGGACCGGTTAAGTTGAGCCGGCTCACCACCTATTACGTGGGACAGGAATACTAATGGTGAAAAGTGGGCATATAATTTGCCTCTGCCACCTCTTAGGAGTAAGGCGTGATGGATAAGTAAATAAATATAATAGGTTGAACCGGTCGTGTGCAATAACTATAATGTAAAAGTTTTATTCAAGTAAGTTAGTAAACCACAGACACTAAATCAGAATTAATTGGTTACAATCTCAAGATGATGACTTGAAGAGTTAGCTTAGTCAGACCACCACTCATTGACAAAATGATTGTATTGATATTTACTTAAATACTTTAAGCATAAGGTCACTTAACAGATTGAAAAACAAAATTGCAATAAAATTCTAAACCACTTTTTGGTATAAACCAAAACGTGGTTTAGACATTTTATGCAAATTTTTGTGTAAAAAAATGTATGTCATACATATTGACATATTGACATATGCAAATTTTTAAATTTTTAGTACTGAAATGTGATTGCCTGTTGACCAACCCGCTAGTGGCTAGAAAATAATAATAGGGTCTACAGAAATAACTACTTTAATAAATAAACTGGAAGCCAAATGAAAATAGAAGCTTAAAATAGAAACTTCCTAGGCACTATGCTTTGTACAAATTGGGCTATGTTTTGTCGTTCTGCAACTTTATATCTGAATTCGCTGCTGGTAGATGATTTCTATCATAGTCAGTGACACCATTTATTGCCAGTACAAATAATGATGTACCTAATATCATCACAAAGAACATAGTAAGTTCATGCCGATGGGCCACAGCAGCATCTGCTTGTTTCTCTTCCTTTTTTTTTATAAAATCCTTGTTATATTGTGACTTATGATACAAGGAACTGTAATGATTTTTTGCCCTGAAAACATAATACTTTATTTTACTGTCCTCTCTGAATACCCTATCATGTATACAGCGTGAAGATAGTTAGGTTTCATACCAAGTATCAAAATTATAAATAGGCGTTTTTCCATCCATAGTAGGTACAATATTACGATGGGTGCGCGACTTGTAAAACTTTTCAGCTGGGTCTGTTGGCTCTGGATCTGCTTCACGGGTTATTCTAGGCGAACGGCTGCTTGATCCTAACAAACCTAGAAAATGAATAATAATAATACAAAATTAGTATATGAATAACATATATTGTTTGATCATGACCACTGTACTGCTCACTGCATACATTTTTTTTACACAGTGAGCGGTACAGCAGTCATGGTCAAACTATAGTACAGGATTATTTTAAAACCAATTTTTCCAATTTATATAATTTTCTCAAATTAACCAATTAATGTGTGTATAATGAGGTAAATAATATGTTTACACTAATGGATTTCTGGGTGTACTAATAAATAGGCTGTCGGCTAAATACAGTAGGTTCAATACTAACAAGTGGCAATATGTAAGTAAAATTTATTATTTATCATAACTCTCAAATTGATTTTAATTGCTATGATACCAACCTCTGTCATACATTTTTTTTAATTTTACATTTCCTAGGACTTCATAAGCCTCAGTTATATCTCTAAACTGTTTTGCAGTGGCCTCATCCTGAAATTATGTGTAAATTAATCAGTGTTACGTAAAAATAAAACAAATTTTAAGTGAGCTGTTTTCCTTACTGTAGATGTATCTGGGTGGTAAAGTTTTGACAATTTATAGTAGGCGGTTTTGATCTCGTTTTGGGTTGATTTTGGTGTGACTCCAAGGATATCATAATGGCTTGCGTATGTACGAAATGCTGTTAAAGACGTTCGTACGCCTAATACCAGCTTCGTCTCACCTAATCTAATCATCTGGAAATCCGTTACCAATTTATAATCAATACCATTATTTATAACACTAACTAAATAATTATTTACAGGTTAATTTTAATCAAATGAATGTCTTATAACATTGAAACTAATTTACTCCAAGTTCCAAGTGCTAAAATTGCAAAATATCCTAATATTAGGTAATACTAGTCTAATTTTGACTTATTTTTTTGACACAAAGCTGTCATAATGTATGACTATTTTCTTTTTTAATTTCATTATTTTATTGCCTGGTTACGAAGACCTTTTAGCTAAATCTTATTTTTTATATAATATTTCTTCAATCTTATCTTCTGATTTAGTACTGTCCAGTACTTTGTCGATGTCAAGTCCAGTCATAGGTCACTACAGCATACCACTGTCTTTCACTATAGCACGATTAAACAACTTTTATGTCTAAGAAACGACCATTTTTACACATAAAACAAGGTTAATGCTATTTCAGAAAATAATATACAGCAAGCCGATGCCATTTACCAAGATCCTGTGCAAATCCTACTAAATGACTATGTTGTTGTTGTAAGTTGTCTTCGCCCATCTTGCGCAAGCAGAGAAAACTTAGTCCAATACACCCTAGTCTTTATTATTTTCTTGTTATTTAGGTTTAAGTCATGTCTAGTCGTTTGTCGATGCGTGCGTCATTGCTATAGTATGAACTATCGGTTACACAAATATGATCGAAATCGATATTTTACTCATAAACTTTAAAGCCATCTTGCTTTAACTTACTTGTAATACCCCATGTACCTTCCGCTCATAATGCAATGTAATTTAAATTTAATACATACTAAGATCTCTTCTACTATTATTAGTACTAATGACAATGTAGTTTGGGTACAAGGTGTGATGAACAAGTATATATCACCTATAGTAGGTTGGAACAAGTACGTCAAAGGTGCTCATGGAGAGGCGACGTCGAGCTTTAAGGAATGGGCATGGTGTGGTAGACCCAAGGCAGGGTCCGTTTATAATGAAATGTGTGACAGCAGACGCGTATTTAAATCTCGTTTAGAATGGTGCCAAAATAATCAGGACCAAATAAAGTTGGATGCGCTTGCCGTCAAACATAGTAAGAGGGATTTTCGTGGTTTCTGGAAGAGTACCAGTAAATTGAATGTGCGGCCTGGCCTCCCTGTGAGCATTGATGGTGTGAAGGATCCAAAGAGCATTGCCAACTCCTTTAAAGACCATTTTGCTGTGAAATCTTTGTCGGAGTGTGGGGTGGGGTTACACGACGCTGATGTGAATAGACAGAAGGTGGGCATTCGATTCCTGTCAAGTGAGGTTAGAACTGCTATACGAGCCATGTCGAGAGAGAAGTCCCCGGGTCATGGTGGACTAAGCGTTGAGCATCTGCAACACGCCGGTCCTCACATGGCAAGGGTTTTTGCGATGTTCTACTCGTTGTTTGTGAGTAATTCATACTTTCCTAGGGATCTAATGGAAACTGTAGTGGTGCCAGTGGCGAAAAATAAAACAGGCGACCTAACCGATAGAAACAACTATAGACCTTTTTTACCACTATAATTTATAATAAGGTGTTTGACAATTTGCTTTATATACAGTTGAACAAACATGTGGTACTACATGTTAACCAATTTGGTTTTCGCTCATATCTCTCTACTGAAAGTGCCATAATGTGCCTTAAGCAGACTGCCAAATATTACACTGATTGCAAGACGCCTGTGTATGCTTGCTTCTTAGACCTCTCAAGGGCCTTCGACTTGGTGCAATAGGATTTGATGTGGCATAAGCTGAGAAGAGCAGGTCTGCCACTGGAAGTTATCAGAGTGTTCCAGTACTGGTATTTACACCAGTCTAACAGTGTCAGGTGGGCGGGGGCAATGTCGGATCCGTATCAGATGGAATGTGGTGTCAGACAGGGTGGGTTAACGTCTCCTACCCTTTTTAATCTGTATATCAACGGACTGACTGAGGCACTTAGTAGCCAACATGTAGGCTGCCACATAGATGATATATGTGTTAATAACTTGAGCTATGCCGACGACATGGTGTTACTGAGTGCCTCAGTCTGCGGTCTGAGGAAGCTGATACGGACATGTGAGGAATATACCTGTGGATCGGATCGGACCTAGAATTGAACCCTGTGGTACGCCCATAGCTACAGATGCTCCAGAGGAGCTAATTCCATTGTCATCAACATGTTGTATTCGATCGTTTAGGTAGGAGGCAACAAGGTCCAGTGCAGAGTCTTTGATACCATAATAAAATAGTTTTCGCAATAGTGTTTTATGGTCAACTCAATCAAATTTGGAGAGATCGCAGAATACACCAATAGCATCTTGTCTATTCTCCCAGGCGCTATATATATGATTTAGAAGTGTCACACCTGCATGAATGGTAGAACGGCCCCTTGTGAACCCATACTGCTCTTTATGTAATAGCAAATTTGAATTAAAATGAGCTTGTAATTGTTGCAATTTTTTTTTTTTAAATTTTGCTAATGGGAGGTAATATTGAAATTGGTCTAAAATTACCAGGGTCGGTTTTGGATCCAGATTTAAATAGAGGTATTACTTTACTGTGTTTCATTAAATCCGAAAACACTTGTTTATCAACACACTTATTAAATATTTCAGCTAGATGTGGTGATATTTTAACAATAATAGACTGTATCAATTTTACAGAAATACCCCACAAGCCAGCTGTTTTTTTATTGAGTTAAGTGACTTGAATACATTAATGATATCGTTGAGGTTTATATATTTAAAGCTAAATAAGACACTGCACTGATCCACGCTGGCCCCAAGCATACGTTGAGCTTTTATTGGACAAGAACTGTGTACATGGGTGTAAATTACCTGAAATAAAGATTATATTATATTATATATTATTATTATTATAGCAATGCATGATTGTAGCCGTTCGCTATTTTAGTTTCTTACCGTATACTGACAAAGTGAGTCTCTAGAGCTGCCCTTCAAATCACTTCTCATATCGAATATACAAGTGTGAATTGTAGTGTAATAATTTTAAAGTGTTAGTAGTATTTAGTATTGTGACGTAGAAGGGCGGGGTGAATTTAGGGTGACTTACAAACAGAGATGAAGGAAAGATGCATTTGCAAGTACATGAGCATTTATTCGACTAATTAAGCGTTATACAAAGCAATAAGAAAAGATTAAGAATTAACGTTGTAGGTCAGCTAGGGTGATAGAACAAGAGGGGTGGGTTCGGTAGGCGAGATCTTTGAGACGTGTCCCGAGATAAAGTGGGAGACGTCACCTTGTGAGCAGCTGCAACAGAGAAGGCCGAGGCCATCGTAGTCTTCGCATCACCCCGCAAGGGGTGTGAGGAGACAGTTTAGGGGCGTTGGCCCCCTTACTGTGAATAATCTTCTCCTCCCTTGAAGAGGGGAGGGTCCTTGTTGATGACTTTTTAGTCGGTTGTGATTTGGGGTGTGACTAGGGCCTGCAACAGACTTCACACCGCCCGGCGTACTGCTTTAGCCAGGTGAGACCGCTGGTGGAAGCCCAGCTGAGAGCGTACAGCGACAGGCGGCGACTTACGTGCGGCCCCAGTACCCCTGGAGTAGTTGGTCGATTTCAGTGGAATGACAGCGGCCCTCGCCCCCGCATGATACACGTATCGCGTGGAGTACGCGTAGATGTCGGGGGCTAAGGGAGGTCGTTTCGTTTTTTTTTTGGTAGGCGTGTGAGCGGGGCGTCAAGGCGCCCCTCCCTTCACGCCAGGCGTGCGCCTGCGCAATGGCGCGAGGCGATTTGTTGTGGCGTCTATATTTGTGGTGCGATAAGGTCGCGCGGAAGCTTGAGTTTGTCGGGAGGTCGGGCATGCCATGGCGCCAGACCACGGATGTGATCCCACGCTGAGGCGTCGGCTCGCTCGAACAACCGCTTCGTAAGCTGCTTAATGTGGTCGTCTAGGCTTTCGGTGCGGAGGTCCCTCTGCAGGGTGGTGTTCCTCACCAGGCAAGGTGCCCCGGTGATTGTCCGGAGGGTCAGGGACTGTTGCGCCCGAAGAAGCTTGCGGCTTGTTTCACTGGTGAGGACGTACCACGCCGGCGCGGCGTAGGTGAGCTGTTTGCGCACGTATAATTTGTACACACACAGCTTAACCCGGAGGGGCAGCTCAGATGACAGAACTGGACGGAGGAGCGCGCGGGTTGTGCGCACCCGCGCGACGACGTCGTTAGTGTGCTTCTTCATAGAGAGGCGGCGGTCTAGAGTGATGCCGAGGTATTTCGCTGTAGGTTGCCACTGTATTTTCTGACCGTGGAGGGTGAGCTGAGGTGGTAATTTTCTATTACCGGAGAAGGTTATCGCCTGTGTCTTCCCCACGTTCACCGACAGTCGCCATAGCGACAGCCAGGGGGGTAGTAGTTCCAGGGTTTCTTGCATTTTAGACGCAGCGTGCTTGATATTGAGGCTTATGGTGGTGTACGCTGCGTCATCCGCGTACAGCGCCAATTGGGCCCCCTTTGACACTGGGATGTCGTCGGTGTACAATGAGTATAACACAGGCGATAAGCAGCTCCCTTGAGGAACGCCAGCTCTAATTGAGTGGAGTGTGGAAGTCTCTTCTTCGACCGCCACTCGGAAAGTCCGGTTTTCGACGAAGTTGGCGACCACTTTTACAATCCGGCGAGGCATCGGGGACTTGGACAGCTTAAACAACAGACCGGCGTGCCAGACTCTGTCAAAAGCTTTTTCAATGTCGAGGAATACTGCTACGGCATGCTCGTGCTTGTTACGAGCCGCGGTAATCCGGTGCAGTACCCTCGACAGTTGGAGCGTCGTACTGTGTTCTGACCGAAACCCAAACTGCTCCGGTCTCGGCGTCACGTGTGGGGTGATGTGTCGCAGCATAAGGCGTTCGAACACCTTCGAAATTGTGGGCAGTAGTGTGATGGGCCGATAGCTTTCCGGCTTTAGGACGTTCTTTCCGGGTTTGGGTAGCATGACCTGACCTGACATGACACGTCCCTCCTTCCAACTTCCGGGGAAGGCACCCGTGCGTAGTATGCCCGTGTACAGACGGGCGAGCGCTACAATTGTGCGGTATAGGAGGTGGCGCAGTGCGGTGTTTGTAATGCCGTCTGTGCCGGGCGCCTTCTTCCTCTTCGTCATGTGGATGGCACGCTGTACCATTCCCGCCGAGAAAAAGATTGGGTCTTCTTCGGGGGCTATCGGCGTGCTGAAGTAGTTTCGAAGGTGTTCTTCAACTACTTTGACGTGGTCGTATTCGTGGGTTGGGTTCGGAGTGAATTGACGCTCCAGATGACGTGCGAAGATGTCCGCTCGGTCTGTTGCTTTATATCTGGGCGTCCCGTCTTCGTGAGCCAGAGGGCGCACCGGGGTCGGGGTATTTGTGAGTCGGCGGCAGAGGCGATGTATCCCAGTCCAGTTGTCTGAGATGGAATCCAAAAAGGCCTCCCAGCTCTCGGCAGTGTGAGTGTTGAGTTCGGCCTTTACTTTTTCCGTTAATCGGTTTAGTTTTGTTTTTAACGTTGGGCAGCGGGTCCTTTGCCACTCCTTTCTAAGGCGTCTTTTATCTGCTAGCTGTCTTGTGATATGAGCGGGGAGACCTTTAGTTTTAATTGGTCGAGGTGTGCCTCTTGCGGTTTCCATAGCACCACTAATGGCGCTGGTTATTTCTGCTGCGAGTGCTTCCACGTCGGCGGCGGAGTTTACAGGCCGGGTTGGCGTATTGGCCTCCAACGTTTCGGCGAATTTATTCCAGTCCAGAGGAGGGTGTGGCTTAGAAGGAGTGGTTCGTGTTGGGGTTTCTTGTATTACCACCAGTACCGGTTGGTGGTCCGACTTTAATTCGTCGTCAAGGACCTCCTGTGTGATCTGGGAATCCATCTCGGCATTATGTACCACCACGTCGAGCACATCGGGATTTAAGTTTGTGTTGTCGGGGTAATGGGTTGGTACTTCTGGTCCCAGTACCGCATATCCTCGGGATTCCATGTCCGCACGTAGGCGTACTCCGGCCGTGTTTCTCCTTGTGCTATTCCATGCCGGGTGTTTGGCATTTAGGTCGCCAGCGATCACCACTGGTTGCGGCCTATCTAAGAGTAGGTGTAGGTCTGTGACATCTAGTGTGTCAGCAGGAGGCTTATATGCTGCATACAATTGAATGTGGGTTCCGCCCAGGTGTAGTTCCACTCCCAACGAGTAGATCGAGTTCGTTGGGAGTTGTGGAATGGGTTGGTGCACTATCTTTCGGCGTATTAGTACAGCCAGGCCGCGGTATGAGTCTCCCAGATCCGATTTCTCGTCTTTCCTATATATATGAAATCCAGAGAATTTCATTTGGTCTGTCGGCCCCAGTAGCGTTTCGCTTATTAAGGCGACATCTATTCTATACTCTTGTAGAAGAGGGCGGAGTAGGCCGACCTTGTTTTTCAGGCCGCGGGCCGAGGACTGTCAGTGCGGCCCTTATATAAGGCACCGCGGAGGATGCAAGTTTGCGGCGGCAATGCCCCGCTCCTGGCTCGCGAGCTGGCCGCAGGTAGCAGTGACGTCACAACCGGTTTTTTATTTTATTTTAGGTTGCTTAAAAATTACAGAAATATAAGCATGTGACTGGAAGCAATAGAAATGGGAAAGTTAAAAACTCATATAAAATCTAATTTTATTTGCTCATTTGGAAGAATCATGTTTTAATCGAACTCTAAATATTACGAAATTGCGAGACGATACCAAACTATCACTAATATTTTAGTGAGTATTTTACTTAACTTATCTCAAAGCAATAGCTTGAAACTTAATAAAATAAATAAAATAAAATAAAAATATCTTTATTTTGCATAGACCATTTTAACGGCGCTTACAAAATGTCATACACTATTTAAAATATTGCCCATGGCCTACCTGAGAAGAACCGGCAAGAAACTTAGGAAGGCTTTTTTTGATGGCCTATTTACAATTTAATATTATTTCACATTGCCAGCAGATCATTTCCAGGCGTCCCTGCCCTGCAAATAGTCTTTAACGGAGTAATAACCTTTTTACAAAGCTTGTATTTAATTAACTTTTTAAATTTATTTAATGGTAAATTTCTCAGGTCACAGGGAAGCTTGTTGTAAAAGCGTATACAGTTACCCTGGAAAGAATCGCCAATCTTATGTAGTCGACTGTGGTGGACTGAAAGGTTATTTTTATTTCTAGTGTTTATATTATGTTTATCACAGAGTTTAGAAAATTGTGATAGATTTTTCTGGACATTCATAAGATTGGCAAAAATGTATTGTGCTGGTAAGGTTAGAATGTTTACTTCTTTGAATTTTTCTCGGAGAGAAACTCTGGGGCCCAAATTATAAATAGCGCGTACAGCCCGCTTTTGTAGAACAAAAATAATATTTAAATCTGCAGCACTTCCCCAAAGGAGAATACCGTAAGACATAATACTATGAAAATAGCTAAAGTTATCCATTCTAACCGTATCAACATCTGTTAGAGTCCTGATCTTTTTTACAGCGTATGCAGCCGAACTTAATCTAGAGGCTGTCTTTTCTACGTGTGGGCCCCACTGCAAATTGGCATCAATAGTTATACCGAGGAACACAGTTGAAATGTTCAATCCTTTTGGTGCAATTAAAGGGGCAAACTTAATTGCATTAAAGGGATTGAACATTTGCTATTAATTAATATTAAGTTTCAAGTAAATAAATCTGATTCAAAGTTATTAAAGAGTAGATACTACTGGTTCAAATCCTCTTTAAAATGTATATTTATTTAAACCTTTTTTTTTTCATAATCTGATTAGAGATTGTGTAAGATATCTTTATTACTTGGGTGAATATTACATTTCGAACATTTTTGTATTTTTGAGGAATATAAAAATAAATGCACCTACTTTTGTTCTTTATGTATTTATCGGAATGAATTTAATGATAGAAACAGAATATTCTTCTTTGTAATTTATATTGTAATGTGTATAATTGGATCCACTAACTCAGTGTTCTGTAAACAATCACTGCGTTAAGCAACTTTCACTATGGCTGGTCCTCGGATTGGTGACTACTTTGTGGCATTTACATTTGCGAGCGTTTCCGGGTGTTGGCACGTTAAGCATTTGGTCCCGGTTGCCAGTAAAATGGCAGTCGTTAAGCCCAGTTGAAGGTCTAATGGTTGGCATGAAAATTTCAACAGCAGATCGCCACAACCTGCGCCAGTCCATTTCAACACGGCAATGGGCTCACCACCTGTTACTTTGGACAAAAATAACAAATGTGGGTGTACCTACAGTATGCCTCTGCCTACCCCTTTGGGGATAAAGCCGTGACAATATACAGGGTCATTTATAAAACACAAGCAACCTGCTAGGACTAGGTAGCTAACATCATAAAAAACATGTTCTACGAATTTTTATTTCCATTTTGAAAAGTTTTTTTCTTAATTTTTTTTTTATTTTTTTTTATTTTTTATTTACTGATTGAATTACAGTAATACACAACTCGTGAAATCACAGGGGATGGGGGTGGACAGGTCATAACTCCTTTGACCTTGACCTTTTTAAACCGTATTAATGCGCGCACATCCATCGTTCATCGAAGCATGCAGTACGTGACGAAAAAGGGACCCAGTAGTTCTTTTAAGCGAATCCCAGAGCAAAAACCTATGACGAAGCTCAAAGTTTCAATGTAACTAGCTGTGTAACGAATTGCCAAAAGTGGTAGAGCAAACGTTGTTGGTTGAGGACCTTGGCTATCTAAGCCAAGCAGGTTGCTGGTGTTTTACAAATGACCCTGTATATGTATGTGTGTGTATAAAAATAGGAATATCATGCTAATCTATGATTTTAAACTTACATGGTCATTACTATTTAAATTACTACAATTAACGGGATATTTAGTACATCCGTGATCATGGCGCTTGCAACAGTGCCGAAATATCGGAATCTCAACAATACAATAGAACATGGTAAATATCCCGTTAATAGTAGTAATTTGAATCATGCTAATCCTTGGTTTTTGATAATAATACGTTTTTGCAATATGGATATTTTTGTATTATTTACCTTATATATTACTAATTTTGAGATAATAATAAAACGATACCAAAATTACTTTTTTGGGTGCCAAACTTCAGGGGTTACTCTACTTTAAATATGACATTGGTTAATTGGAGACAGTCTTGGGTGCCATCACAATAGTCATTTTTGGTATTGTTATGTAGATAGTATTAAAATTTATCACATACTACAAATACAAATACATTAGTATGCACACTTTTGTAATGACTTAAACAATGGTGTATTTAGCTATATTTTAGCGAAATTTCTTGTAACCAAGTTTTTTTTCTCTATGTCAGGTAATAATTTTTAAATTCTACTATTTTATTTGATAGACGATATTGAAATCTTAAATACCTTTTAAACAAACCCTTTTTACACAATGTTTAGGACTTTCACGCCCCAGGAATAGTACTTATTGCATGTTATACAAAAGAAAAATCTCTAAATGATTAAATACCTGCCATTTCAAGAAGGATTGAGTTAGATAATTGGATGAATTAAAAGTCCTTAAATTATCTCCGGTCGAAACCTGGACACACTGTATTCTCACTTCATCTTTAAATATATCGATATGCAGAAGGGCAGCACTATGGTAAGCGCTATTTTCGTTTCTCAGTTTGAGTAGTAAAATAAGTACCCGCATGTTTTGTAGGTATGCCACCTCTAGTTACTCTAAGGGTTGACCTAAGGGTGGTGGCCCTAAGGTAAGATTGTACTTGGTTGCATGTTCACAACTTTGTTTGGTTAATTGGTTGACTTGACGTTAGTTTGTTATATAACGGGGTACTAATATAGTAATCTGTGGTTAACGGTTCATCAAGCAAGTAAGTAGGTGCCACGAATTCACGAATCTCCCTTTTGCACTCACAAACTTAAATCTTATCCAAGCATGGACCACCTAGCTAAATATATATCAAATCCACACTGAGCTAAGTATTAGCATTAGTATCGTCATAACTTGGCGCCATCATTTGTCACCATTCACCAACGGTTGTCGTATATTATTTCCAATATTATTGTATAATTTGAATATTTGTGTTTAATAATGGTGGATTATATATAAATAAAAATGCATACGGTGAAATGTGGGCGTATAGTATGCCTCGGACTACCCCTTCAGGGATAAAGGCGTATATATAAAAACAAATTCATTCGGTGAAATTTGGTAGAGTATGCCTCTGCCTACCCCTTTGGGGATAACAAGTAGGGAAAAAACAAGTAACAACAAATAACAACTTGATTTTTCTCTTCAGTGTATGTATGTAAATATATAAGTATATACAAAAAGAGTTAAAAATCTATAATTATTTTTGTTTTTAAATGTTATTTTTGCAATATTCCGCTTTTTTAGAATGTCGTACGATGTCGACACGTGTTTCGCCTATACACGAGGCATTATCAAGACTGTTTGGCAGCAAAAGTACTTACACGTTCACCTCAACCTTTTATAGTTCGAACGCAACCAAACGATAGCGCGATGTAGACTTCTAGTTGTTTTGTCTATTTTTAAATAAACTAAGCAAAACCGAAGTGTGGAAGTCTGTTTGTTCGTTCAGCAAAGTACACCCGTCCCGTTTTATAATTTCTAACTGCTCTAATACGGACATTTTTAGACCCTTTTCACATAAATGTAATATTTCAAAATTGTTGTTATCATTCAAAATATGCCCGGTGTCCAGCAAATGCTTCGCGAAATGTGATTTATCTGTGTGACCGTTTCGGAATGCTCCTAGGTGTTCCTTATATCTGGTGTCAAAGGAACGACCTGTTTGGCCTATATAAACATTGCTACAACCATCACATTTCAACTTATAAATACCGGATTTTTTGCTATTACTAATACTATCTTTACCATTACATAATGTTTTTAAGGTATTTTGAGGTCTATAGGCCGAGAAAACATTATTTTCCTTAAGTACCCTCGCCACACGATGTGTGATACGCCCAAAGTATGGAAGACAAGAAGTATACTTCTTGGTTTCTTTAGTTGATGGCTACAAAAGGAGCTTAACCATTTTATTTTGCTTTTTTAATAAAAGTGAGTGTATTAATTTTGAGCTATAGCCGTTAGATTGTGCAATGCAACAAATTATATTCAATTCCTTGTCAAATGCCTCTCCGCTTAATGGAACATTTAATAGCCTATGAATCATACTATGGAAAGCCGCCATTTTGTGCAGCCACGGGTGGCAAGAATTAAAAGGGATTGTAGTATCTGTATATGTTGGTTTACGGAATATTTCAAAACTATGCTTTGTGCCATTTTTTGAAATTGATAGGTCTAGGAAGTTTAATAAATTATTTTGTTCTATCTCTAATTTAAATTTAATTTTAGGGTGAATGCCATTTAAATTACTGAGAAATATACTTAGTTGTCTATGGGTACCCGTCCAATTCATTATTATATCATTTACATATCTATAATAATATGAAATATGACTGTTATTGATTATATTTATATTTTCAAAATAGTCCATAAATATGTCTGCCATTAGGGGGCTTAAAGGCGAGCCCATTGCTAGACCTTCTTTTTGTACATAATATTCATAGTTAAATTGAAAGTAATTTTGCTTCATACAAAGCTCCGTCAAGCGTAAAATATCATTAATTTGTTCTGGATGTAATTTTTTAATTTGCAACATATTTTTTTATGATTTTTAAGCATTCCATATAAGGAACGTTTGTAAACAAACTATCTACGTCCAACGATACCAATATTGAATTACGCGGCAACTCGATGTCTTTTATTTTTTGAATCAAATCATAAGTGTTACGTAAACAATATTTTGGATTGAAACCGGTATTTTCCTTAATAAGTGAATTGAGGTACTTGGCTAATTTATAAGTAGGCGCGTTTATATACGAGACTACAGGTCGGACAGGTACATTGTCTTTATGAATTTTTGGTAACCCGTAAAGTATTGGACATTGTGGATTCATAGGTATTAAGGTCCGAAGTAACGGCGAATCTTCTGGAAAAAGGTATTTTGCTGCTTTTATACAGAGTTTTAGCTCTGCGTGATACTTCAAAGTTGGATCGGAACCCAGGCGCTGAAACTCATCTGTCAGAATGATGTCATTCACTTTGCTGGTGTATTCAGCTCTGGGCATAATCACTATAGTGTTACCTTTATCAGCTTTATTAATGACTAAATTATTGGTGACAAGTTTTTGGTGTATTGATTTAATGTTTGTTATTTCCGAGCTATGAAAACCTGTGGACTTATATGATTTTATCTGGTGAGCCGCCAGACTTTTAACTATATTGTCCTTTTTATTCCTAACGATTGCTACCTCGGTATCCACTGCCAGTGTCTCTTTGGACCTTGTAGCACCCGGTTTTGGTGTACTATATTTTAAACCCTTTTCCAGGAGTGACATTTCGTTCGTAGAAAACTGAATATTCGAAAGATTTTTAACTCTAGGGTAAAAGGAGTGACTGCAACGTTGTACCTCCTCATTATTTTGAAAACGCGAAGCACTATTTCTCAATGTTTGTAATTTATTACGTTGGTTTAGAAATTTTTTATGAGCTACTAGGGATGCCAGGTCGCGAGCTTTTTGATCTAACAAGTCAAATTCAATGTTATGTAATTTAAATGCTAACTCAGAATATAGTATTTTTAAATGGAGTTTTAAATTATCTTTAATTTGAAACCAACGCCTTGTCTCCTCGCTCAACCAAAATATTTGCGCCTTTTTTATAGCTACATTAGCAGCCCTAGAATATGTATTTGTACGTATACTGATATAACTTGGAATAACGTTGTAGTGTTTACATTGCCGATTGAACCACACATTTTGGCTAGCAACGCGGTGATGTTTTGATATTTTAATGTATAATTTTGCCTGTAAAGCTATGCTTGCTGATTTTAAATAACTAATTGAATCAGGCGTTACATGGCGGAAATCCATTTTAAAAATCTATAATTATTTTTGTTTTTAAATGTTATTTTTGCAATATTCCGCTTTTTTAGAATGTCGTACGATGTCGACACGTGTTTCGCCTACACACGAGGCATTATCAAAACTGTTTGGCAGCAAAAGTACTTACACGTTCACCTTTTGAGCTATAGCCGTTAGATTGTGCAATGCAACAAATTATATTCAATTCCTTGTCAAATGCCTCTCCGCTTAATGGAACATTTAATAGCCTATGAATCATACTATGGAAAGCCGCCATTTTGTGCAGCCACGGGTGGCAAGAATTAAAAGGGATTGTAGTATCTGTATATGTTGGTTTACGGAATATTTCAAAACTATGCTTTGTGCCATTTTTTGAAATTGATAGGTCTAGGAAGTTTAATAAATTATTTTGTTCTATCTCTAATTTAAATTTAATTTTAGGGTGAATGCCATTTAAATTACTGAGAAATATACTTAGTTGTCTATGGGTACCCGTCCAATTCATTATTATATCATCTACATATCTATAATAATATGAAATATGACTGTTATTGATTATATTTATATTTTCAAAATAGTCCATAAATATGTCTGCCATTAGGGGGCTTAAAGGCGAGCCCATTGCTAGACCTTCTTTTTGTACATAATATTCATAGTTAAATTGAAAGTAATTTTGCTTCATACAAAGCTCCGTCAAGCGTAAAATATCATTAATTTGTTCTGGATGTAATTTTTTAATTTGCAACATATTTTTTTATGATTTTTAAGCATTCCATATAAGGAACGTTTGTAAACAAACTATCTACGTCCAACGATACCAATATTGAATTACGCGGCAACTCGATGTCTTTTATTTTTTGAAATAAATCATAAGTGTTACGTAAACAATATTTTGGATTGAAACCGTTCTTTTCCTTAATAAGTGAATTGAGGTACTTGGCTAATTTATAAGTAGGCGCGTTTATATACGAGACTACAGGTCGGACAGGTACATTGTCTTTATGAATTTTTGGTAACCCGTAAAGTAGTGGACATTGTGGATTCATAGGTATTAAGGTCCGAAGTAACGGCGATTATTGATGCGAGTGAGAGATTGAGGCGAGTATTAGAGAAATTATTGGTGACAACTTGTCACCAATAATTTAGTCATTAATAAAGCTGATAAAGGTAACACTATAGTGATTATGCCCAGAGCTGAATACACCAGCATAGTGAATGACATCATTCTGACAGATGAGTTTCAGCGCCTGGGTTCTGATCCAACTTTGAAGTATCACGCAGAGCTAAAACTCTGTATAAAAGCAGCAAAATACCTTTTTCCAGAAGATTCGCCGTTACTTCGGACCTTAATACCTATGAATCCACAATGTCCACTACTTTACGGGTTACCAAAAATTCATAAAGACAATGTACCTGTCCGACCTGTAGTCTCGTATATAAACGCGCCTACTTATAAATTAGCCAAGTACCTCAATTCACTTATTAAGGAAAAGACCGGTTTCAATCCAAAATATTGTTTACGTAACACTTATGATTTGATTCAAAAAATAAAAGACATCGAGTTGCCGCGTAATTCAATATTGGTATCGTTGGACGTAGATAGTTTGTTTACAAACGTTCCTTATATGGAATGCTTAAAAATCATAAAAAAATATGTTGCAAATTAAAAAATTACATCCAGAACAAATTAATGATATTTTACGCTTGACGGAGCTTTGTATGAAGCAAAATTACTTTCAATTTAACTATGAATATTATGTACAAAAAGAAGGTCTAGCAATGGGCTCGCCTTTAAGCCCCCTAATGGCAGACATATTTATGGACTATTTTGAAAATATAAATATAATCAATAACAGTCATATTTCATATTATTATAGATATGTAGATGATATAATAATGAATTGGACGGGTACCCATAGACAACTAAGTATATTTCTCAGTAATATAAATGGCATTCACCCTAAAATTAAATTTAAATTAGAGATAGAACAAAATAATTTATTAAACTTCCTAGACCTATCAATTTCAAAAAATGGCACAAAGCATAGTTTTGAAATATTCCGTAAACCAACATATACAGATACTACAATCCCTTTTAATTCTTGCCACCCGTGGCTGCACAAAATGGCGGCTTTCCATAGTATGATTCATAGGCTATTAAATGTTCCATTAAGCGGAGAGGTATTTGACAAGGAATTGAATATAATTTGTTGCATTGCACAATCTAACGGCTATAGCTCAAAATTAATACACTCACTTTTATTAAAAAAGCAAAATAAAATGGTTAAGCTCCTTTTGTACCCATCAACTAAAGAAACCAAGAAGTATACTTCTTGTCTCCCATACTTTGGGCGTATCACACATCGTGTGGCGAGGGTACTTAAGGAAAATAATGTTTTCTCGGCCTATAGACCTCAAAATACCTTAAAAACATTATGTAATGGTAAAGATAGTATCAGTAATAGCAAAAAATCCGTTATTTATAAGTTGAAATGTGATGGTTGTAGCAATGTTTATATAGGCCAAACAGGTCGTTCCTTTGACACCAGATATAAGGAACACCTAGGAGCATTCCGAAACGGTCACACAGATAAATCACATTTCGCGAAGCATTTGCTGGACACCGGGCATATTTTGAATGATAACAACAATTTTGAAATATTACATTTATGTGAAAAGGGTCTAAAAATGTCCGTATTAGAGCAGTTAGAAATTATAAAACGGGACGGGTGTACTTTGCTGAACGAACAAACAGACTTCCACACTTCGGTTTTGCTTAGTTTATTTAAAAATAGACAAAACAACTAGAAGTCTACATCGCGCTATCGTTTGGTTGCGTTCGAACTATAAAAGGTTGAGGTGAACGTGTAAGTACTTTTGCTGCCAAACAGTCTTGATAATGCCTCGTGTGTAGGCGAAACACGTGTCGACATCGTACGACATTCTAAAAAAGCGGAATATTGCAAAAATAACATTTAAAAACAAAAATAATTATAGATTTTTAAAATGGATTTCCGCCATTTAACGCCTGTTTCAATTAGTTACAAAAAGAGTTAAAAAATGTGCATTGAGTTTCGTAAGTAAGTTTAGTGAAGTGACACGTTGTAGTAAACAGCGCTTTTCTTTGTGTTAGCGCTAAACAAATCTAACAAATCTAGAAAGCCACAGTTAGGATTTATTGTCTTACTGGAACAAGGACTTAGGACTGGACTTGTCATCGACAAAGGACTGGACGTGACTAAATACGAATAAGGATGGTTGTATGGACTGAGATTCCTTTGCCCGCCCAAGATGGTCTCACTCACGCATACAAATAACAAAAATTAAAATTTATTTGCAAAGTGTAGCTATTGTTTGTGAGTGATTCTAGGCAAATTTGTTACGAATCATTCTATTTCTTGTGCATACTGCTAGAGAACAGGTAAATGTTAGTTACATTAAATATAATATGTCTACGTTAATGATTGTGAAAAGAACAGATGTTTATCGTAAAACACATCCTTATACGGTAGTCTTAGCCGTGTATGACATCGTGTGCCCTAGTTAAACATTGTTACTAATACTGGAACTGGAAGGCGGTTTTGGCAATGACTCACTCGTTAACGTACGCAGCTGACGATAAGTTGAGTGACAAATTCGTACCGTATAAGAGTTTATAAATACCGATCATAAGTGTCATAGAATAATAAGCTACCTATTTAATTACGCTGCCAAACTCGCTATCTATTCTGATAAATTCGACAATAAGCATTTAGAGGACAGTAAAAGTAAAGGATTATTTTTGTACGAATTTATTTTATAACTTGAAGTTGGATGTGGCACTACTAATGCATTTCGTTTTTTTTCCTAGACAGTCACTATGTCATCACGTAAGACAGCCGGTCGCCGTGGTACCAATAAGAAGCGCGCTCAGCGTGCCACTTCAAATGTGTTTGCTATGTTTGATCAGGCCCAGATCGCAGAATTTAAGGAGGCATTCAATATGATTGATCAGAACAGAGATGGTTTTGTAGACAAGGATGACCTTCATGACATGTTGGCCTCTCTAGGTATCCCATTTATTTATTTATACATTAAAATATCTTGTAAGTGCAACAGTATAAGTCAACAGAATAATTGAATCATATCACTGAATATTTAGGTGTCTCATTGAAAAAATAACAACCTAATTGAGATAAAGATTTTGTGGAGTTGACCTATGCAAAATATATGAATAAAGCTAGATTTTAAGTTATCATTTAAAAAAATTACTCTGAATAGCTAATACTTGTTACCACTCCAATTCATCCTGTGGATATTTTTAAACCAATTATGAAAAACTTTTACATAAATCATCAACTTATACCAACCCACTTGGCCAATGTGGTAAACTTAGGCCAAATATTCGCCCCAATAATAGATTTGATCCTCAGGCCTCCTTTACCCAGCAAATGGGCAATCAATTGAGCTGAGATTGTTGGATACTTCTAGATTCTAAGGTCCGTATTCCAGAATATTTATCAATACTCAAGAAACACGTCAGAGTAGATTTTATCAGGCAAAATCTAGTCTCAAGCGTTGATTGAGTATTAAGAAACATTCTGGAATACAGACCTAAAAGTGTTAGCTGCAATGTAATTGATTTGAAATGAAATTTATTTCTAAATACATACATATTATAGATAAATAACACCCAGATATAGAATAAATCATTGTGCTCATCACACAAAGTTTTATCCTGGGTGGGAATCGAACCCACAAAACTGATACACTCCCACTGTGCCATTTTTATAAATAAAATAAATAAATATCCATCACGCCTTATCCCCGAAGGGGTGGCAGAGGCATATTATATGCCCACTTTTCACCGTGTGGATTCCTGTCCCACGTAATAGGTGGTGAGCCCATTGCCGTGTTGAAATAGACAGACGCAGGTTGAGGCTACCTGCTGTTGAAATTTTTTAAGCCGCAACCAGGCTTAACAACCGCCATTTTACTGGCAACCGGGACCAACGGCTTAACGTGCCTTCCGAAGCACGGAAACGCTCGCAAATGTAAATGCCACAAAGTGGTCACCCATCCGACGACCAGCCATAGTGAAAGTTGCGTACCTCAGTGATCGTTTACCGAACACTGAGACCGCGGGGCCACGAGCGCTTCTCCATGCCATGCCATTTTTATGATAGCAGATATCAAACTATCTAGAGTTACAGACAATGAGAGCAGTATCTAGAGACAGCTCTTATTAGACTCTGAAGTTTCTTCACCAATACAAGACCCTTTTATATTACAGGTAAAAATCCAACTGAAGACTATTTAGAAGGTATGATGAATGAAGCACCTGGTCCAATCAACTTCACCATGTTCCTCACACTGTTCGGAGAGCGTCTGCAGGGTACTGATCCTGAGGATGTCATTAAAAATGCATTTGGGTGAGATTTTACATTTATCTCTCTGACATAATCAATTTGACCTTATCACTGTCAATCAGCCTGTGACAATGGGTACATACATTTTTGAAGCACATACATTTATTTACATACATTGATCAACATCTTGAGTAAAGTCTAAATTGTGTATGTGTGGCAAAACTGCCATTTGGTAATTGTCAAAGCAATTAACTATGTGTAAACTCACTCTTAGTGGAATTATAGGAATAACAACTACAAGTTACAATGAATAGGTTCATTGTAAAAAAATAACAATGTATTTTGCTTTTTCTATAGGTGTTTTATAGAGGTTTGATAGGAAATATTAAGATATTGACTGTTAATATGCCTGATAATTTGTGGTCAGTATACTTTGTAATTTCACAATAACGGCTCTAAGTGAAAGTAAATTGAATGCTGTGGAGATGCGATCACTTCGAAAATTGTGCGGCGTTACCTTGGCCGACCGAATACGTAACGAAGTGATACGCAATATGGCAGGTTTGAATGAAAGTGTCAGCGTTAAGCTGGAAAAGGGCGTGCTCCGTTGGTTTGGACACGTCCAACGAATGAGTGAAGAACGATTGACGAAGAATATATATTGTGCGAAAGCAGAGGGTAGAAGAGGTCAGGGTAGGCCGAGACTGACATATGAAGACCACGTGAGCAGATTGCTCAAAAACGGAAAGGTCAAAAGTACTCGGATACCCAGACGTGCGTGTATGAAGCGATTGATGAATCTCGAAGAAGCGAAAGAAGTATGCATGGATTGCGAAGCCTGGCGGTCTGTCCTCTCTGACTACCCCGTCAGGGATACAGCGTGAAGATAGTTAAGTTACTTCAAACTTACCGTGCGGTGCGTCCATTTTGAAAACCGTGTGATCTCATACCTATCGATTACTTTCTTTGGGATATGTAAAGTCACTCGCCTACGCAAACAAATTACAGTCTGGACCATTCGGAAGTCAACACTCGTCGCGTTATTGCCGATAAACTGCCACATTTGCAGGATATAGTAAAAATCGGACTTTACACTTTATTCCAATCATTCGTGGACCCATGTTTCCGAAATCACATTTAAGCACTCATGGCCTATAATTAAGATTAAAATAAAGCAAATACCATCGGAATTAAATATATTTTATGTGATAAATTTCAGTTAAAAAACAATGAATTCCTTGTGCGTGTTTTATTTAAATAATACGCGGGCGGCACTGAAAATTTCGGGAATCAAGGAAGTGACACAAAATTACTATTTAAAAATGTATTTATTGCTTTTCGAAGTATTCTCCGCGTAATTTGACACATTTTTCCATACGATGGAACCAATCATTGAAGCAACCATTCCATTCGGAAGTTGGGGTATCCAGAATGGCCGTTTTGTAGGCGTCTACAGCTTCTTCAGGTGATGAAAATCTCTGACCACGCAATTTATTCTTTATTTTAGGGAAAGTATAGTAATCATTAGGGCTTAGGTCGGGGCTGTACGGCGGATGGTCTAATAATTCTGTTATCTTGCTCTAAAAACTCTTTTGTTCTGTGCGCGGTGTGAGAACTCGCATTGTCGTGATGGAGGATGATGCGGCGTTTGCAGTTCTCTTTACGGAGTTCAGAAACGTCCTGTGGCAAACAAATGCTAGCATACCATTCTGCATTAACCGTTCTTTGTCCCTCAAGAGGAATAGTCGCAACATGACCGGTTTTGGAGACAAACGTGGCACCATTTTTTTTGCAACACTCCGTGAACGAACAATTTTTGTTGGCTTTAACTCATTTTCGAACACCCAAACTCGTGGCTGGTTTTTTGTTTCGGGTTCGTACGCGTATATCCAGGATTCGTCACCTGATACGATGTGGTACACAGCATTTGAGGATCCTGCGTGGAATCTTTCGAGAGTTCTGACGAACCAAGTAACGCGAGCCGCTTTTTGCTCTTCAAAGAGCGAATGCGGTATCCATCGGGAAAACAACTTTTTTACACCTAATTGTTCATGCAAGATTATTTGTATTTGACAGTTGCCTGTTTGTAGTTGACTATTTGTAGTTGCCTGAATTTCGCGGTATGTCACATGTCGATCTTCCTCAATCAGCTTACGCACAGCATCAACGTTTTCGTGGGTGACTGCAGTTTTTGGACGACCTTGACGGGGATCATGACTGAGCTTGACACGTCCACGTTGAAATTCAGCAAACCAGCGATAAATTGTGGTTTTGGATGGTGCTTCATCACCAAATGCAGAAATCATCCGGTCAACACACTGTTTTTGTGTTAAACCACTTCGAAAGTCATAATAAATCATTGTTTTTGAATTTTCTCGAGTCAATTTCATGTTTGACAAGACCGAGAATCTTTTTTTTAAATAAATAAATGGTATTCGATTTTTAAAACCAAGGAGTTTTCAATTAAAAAGATTTTAATATGACAGGAACAGTGGAAATGTTCCATTCCCGATACTTTTAGTGCAGCCCTCGTACGTCTAGGTCGTATGTTTGATATTTATTAAGTTTGATACCTGTATACGATATACCCACTATATTTATCTGACTATGTGTCGACATTTCGAACTCGTTTGCGGCAATGTCGTTACAAGCAATGCAAGTGTCAATTATTGTAATTAAACATGAATAGCACATCCTTCGCAATTGGGGTGATATAAAAGAAATTGTCATTAAAATTATAAAATTTACTCAGGTGCTTCGATGAGGAAAACACGGGTGTGATAGGCGAGGAACGGCTTCGTGAGCTTCTCACAACGATGGGTGATCGGTTCACAGATGATGATGTCGACGAGATGCTGCGCGAAGCTCCTATCCGGGATGGAATATTTGACTATGTGGAATTTACACGCATACTCAAGCATGGCGCTAAAGATAAGGATGAGCAGTAATATGTTTACAAATGAGCAGGTTGTTACATAAGATCAAAAAATGTACTAAAAATAGCTGATTAACTAGTATTTGATCTATGTTTTAAATAGCAGTGTTGAGTTGAAACAGCATACAGAAAAAAAATCGTACTAAATGTAGGCATAATTTTCGAAATATTCTGAGTATTATATGTAGTCTTGTATTGGAAAACAACGCGTAACATACCTACTGAAAAACCAATATGTCGACCGACTAGTTACAAAATCTTTAAAAATCGATGAAATGAAAAGTCTAATGGAAAATATTACTGGCATTTACGTTCAAGGCGTGTCACGCTTTCGAGTTATAACTGCAAATCAAAACGAAATTTAAACCAACATTGATCCACACAGCACATAATATTACCGAAAATCTAAACCTATTAGGCAAATATGTACTTTTGATAGGCTTAAAGATGCTATATGAATATAAAAACAACCTGCTCTAACCGCCATTTTGTTTGTTAAACTTATAATTGGTTGATCAAACTGTAGTTGCATAAGTTAGAGTTGTTATGAAATCCAAAATCTCAATACCCCGAGGTGCTAAATATATCCTAGATCTTACCATTTCCATTTCTTCAACGAAATGTATTCCATAATTTTTGGACCACCTTTTTATGTAATAAGCTATCATAATTATATAAAGTGTGTCTCTTCTAATGCTTTTACTAATAACATATTTTGCTTATTTGCATTTATTTTGTGTAGATTTCTTCAAAATTAATTGTTTTTTTGTCACTAATGTAGCAAATAAGCTTAATGATTCTCTTTTGATGAAAGTGTTTACCATACCTATACAACCCAATTTGACAAACCAGATTTTTTTAACACATTTTTTAATCAGTATATTTGTTCTTGGGACATTTTGCTCGCACTCTTATTGTAACTTCAGTAAATTAGGGTCTAAAGCAATAACAAAGGCCAAAAAGGTTACACCGCACTCAAACTATAGGTAGCTTCGAAAAGAACCTTAATTAAATTTGAGGGAATTAAAAAGAAAGAAACCCCTTCCCTTCTTACTGATATCGGAGAAGAACTAGGTTTACAGTCTATAGGAAAGGTAAGCACCACGATAATAGTGTACTACGCGTTTCATCATTATCATCCGATCGTCTGGGGTCCGCTTTCCTACATTTTGTGTATTACGCGTTTAATGGGAGCTATTTTTGATTACAATAATATATGGTGTACATGACACCTAAATGCACAAAATACACATCTGACATGAGATGCACATAATATACTACTCGCGATGATACTTATAAAACTATTTAGCATAATTATAACCACTCCTTTTGCCAAATGTTACACTCCAGAGCACTTACTCTAAGCCCCGTATTCCAGAACGTTTATCAATACTCAATCGACGCTTGAGAGTAGATTTCATAAGGCAAAATCTAGCCTCAAGCGTTGATTCAGCGTTGAGAAACGTTTTGGAATACGGACCTAAGAGCAATTTGATCAGTATTGTCAAATCATATAACAACAAATGGTTCTTTGATAAATTTGTATTATGATCATTCCTTCGATTATTAGTATTATCATCATCATCTAATAATTAATAGTTTACTAACACTTTCTTATATTCTAAAATGAAGTATGTTATTATAAGTTGTTAATGACAAGTATTTTGTTTTTAAATCATGAATTATTTAGTCACGACTCCGATTCTAAAAATTGTATTGTTTAGGTTAATTAAAAAAAAAGTGTGTATAAGTTATGTAATCATTATAATGTATGTATCCATTTTCTTTAACATAGATATATAATATATTTATTATAATTATCTAATTGGTATTTTATTTATCCTATCCTTCGATTGTAAGTCCCGGTTGCATCTAAAATCGCCTGTTACATTCAGTCACAAAAGTATTATAAATATATAAATTATTAAGGAAGAAGTCATAAGTATGGAAGAAATAGTGGAAGCATTGAATAGCATGAAAGTGGGAAAAGCTGCGGGACTTGATAGGATCTCTGTCGAGATGCTGAAAGCGGGACAAGGCGTGGTAGCTTGCCAGCTGTACTGCCTTTTCAACCTTTGTTGGAAGAATGGCAGCGTACCAAGAGATTGGTGTAAGGCTGTCATCATGCCGCTTTATAAGGGAAAAAGGTCACAGCAAGAGTGCAAAAACTACCGCGGCATAAGCTTGCTCAGCATCGTCGGCAAATTGTTTGCAAAAGTTTTGATGAAAAGAGTGATGAATGAAACTGAAGGAAAAATGTGGGATGTACAAGCAGGATTTATGAAAGGAAGGGGATGCACGGATCAGGTCTTTTCCATACGATGCGTAGTAGAAAAGCTTTTGGCGAAAAGTCAAAAAGTCTATTGCGTATTTGTAGACTTGGAAAAGGCCTATGATAGAGTGGTGAGGAATGAATTCACGAGCTGCTTAATAAGCAGCATAAAGAGGTGCAGCCTCCGGACCTCCCTCCGAATCAGGGACTAGTACCACCGGTAAAGCCTGGAGAAGTCCTGACTGCGCTTCGCCGCATGAAGAATTGGAAAGCTGTCGGACCTGATGGAGTCCCCATCGAAGCCTGGAAGGCGATGGGTCCTCGCGGTGTGGGCATCTTAGTAAACCTTTTTAACCGCATACTCCTCAGCGGGCAGATCCCAAACCAATGGAGACTGAGTATTATTACTCCAGTCTTCAAAGGTAAGGGGTCAGTGCAGGAGTGCGGGAGCTACCGCGGTATTAAGGTGATGTCCCACACCATGAAGATCTTCGAGAGGATTATAGACTCTCGGATCCGGCAGGAGTGTACTCTCTCGGAGTGTCAATATGGGTTTCGCCCTGGTCATGGGACCACGGACCCTGTTTTTGCCCTGAGGGTTGTCGCAGAGAAATACAGGTCGAAGAACATGCCTCTGCACTGTTTGTTTCTAGATATGCAGAAGGCCTTCGACTGTGTTCCTCGTGCGATGATCTGGTGGGCACTGCGGTCCAAAGGGGTTCCAGAGGTCTATATTGACACTATCCGGGACATGTACTGTGACTCCGACTCAATGGTTCGGACTGCTGTTGGCGACACGAAACCCTTCCCCATCACCGTCGGGGTACACCAGGGTTCTGTCCTTAGTCCGCTTCTGTTCAGTGTAATATTAGACGAATTGTCGGACAGCATCAGAAACCCGCATGAGCAGCCTCCATGGTTGCTCATGTATGCTGACGATATTGCGCTGGCAGACGCGGACAGGGGCAGATTGGTGCGACGTGTAAAGGCGTGGAAGGAGACGCTTGAGAACGGCGGTCTGAAACTAAATGTGGCGAAGACCGAGTACTTGGCACTAAACTCGACAGATCCCACATCCGTCTGCATAGGCGGTGATTTGGTCGAGCGCACGGACCAGGTTAAATACTTGGGATCTGTTTTTCACACGTCCAGTGACATCGATTGCGATGTCAAGTCACGCATTGCTGCCGCGTGGGCCAAATGGCGGGAGATGACCGGTGTCATTTGTGACCCTAAAATGCCGATCCGGTTGAAGGGACAGGTCTACAAAACCATTATTAGACCTGTCCTTTTACATGGCAGTGAGACGTGGCCGATATTGGAGCGACACAAGCAGGAGCTGCGTGTCACGGAAATGAAGATGCTGCGGTGGATGTGTGGAGTCACGCGGATGGACCGCGTGAGGAACTCTCCGCATCCGCGGCAGCCTTCACGTCCGTGACATTGCAGACAAGTTGCAAGAGTGTCGCCTTCGTTGGTATGGTCACGTCTTGCGGCAACCGCCGGGCTACGTAGGTAACAAATGTCTGGCCATGTCAGCCCCGCCGGGTCCCGGTAAGAGGGGAAGACCCAAGAAGTGCTGGCTTGACGTCGTAAGGGATGACATGCGTGCCAATGGTCTCACCACAGGGGATGCCGACGACCGTGCGAAGTGGAGGAGAAAATGTAGGAAAGCGGACCCCGGGCGTCGCGAGACGCAACTGGGACAGACGCTCGGATGACGACGACGAGAGTGGTGAGGAATGAACTGTGGTCAACACTGGCCAGGTATGGAGTAAACAGCCACTTGATACGAGCACTGAAATCTCTCTTATGAGGGCTCCAGTGCTTGTGTCAGGATCAACGGAGCTTGCACAGACTTTTTTCACATTGAAAAAGGTGTGAGACAGGGTTGTGTAGTGTCGCCGTTGCTGTTTAACCTATACATGGACAGCTGCCTGAAAAAACTGCAAGAGAGTACGTATGGTATAAAAATAAATGAACTGACCGTCAAGTGCCTCCTATACGCCGATGATCAGGTAATACTAGCAACATCGGCGGAGGAGTTGCAGTTGATGGTAAACATTATGCATGATTCGTTAATAAACAAAGGAATGAAAGTGAATGTAAACAAGTCGAAAGTAATGGTTTTTGAAAGGTAAGTACGACGGATTGCTCAATTCTTGTGGCAGGAGAAAGAGTAGAACAAGTGAAAGAGTTTGTATATCTGGGTACAAAATTTACGAGAGATGGAAAGTGTGACTATGACATTGAGCGAAGAGTTTTGGCAGGAAATAAAGTGAATGGAGCCATGTACGCCTTTATGAGCAGTCAGAACGTGTCTAAGAAGGCAAGACTGGCTGTACATAGAGGAGTGCTGGTCCCCACACTTATGTATGGCAGTGAAAGTTGGGTATGGCAGAAGACGCATAAAAGTAAAATTAATGCCGTGGAAATGAGAAGTCTGCGAAGTATAGCTGGAGTGAAGTTGATGGATAAAAAAAGGAACAGCGTGATAAGGGAACATTGCGGTATGACAGAAGAGGTAGTGACTAAGATAGAAAAAGGGATGCTTAGATGGTTCGGACACGTGGAGAGGATGGATGAAAATAGACTGACGAAGCAGATATATGTGGCGAGAGTGAATGGGCAAACTGGTAGGGGTCGACCTCGGCGCACGTATGTCAATCAAATCGACGATCTTTTGAAAAAAGGCCAGGTCAAGAGTACCCTTAACGGGCGAGCGTGTATGAAAACACTCATAAAAGTAGAAGAAGCGAAAGCTGTATGTCAGGATCGTAGCATGTGGAAAGCCATAGTCTCTGCCTACCCCGATGGGAAACAGGCGTGATAATATGTATGTATGTATGTACATTATTAAAAACATGTTGTGCGTTTCGATTGCTCCGCCACGGTGTCCTATCAAAAAAAGCACTCCGTCAAAAATTTGTCAAAATTTGTCAAAACCGAAAGCATCAAACCAAAAATTTGTCAAAGTAAAAATAAAAATGATATTAGGGTTTAAAGTTGGCCGCGCGAACGAAACGTGGAGGATTGCGCGGCCACGGAGATCTCAGCAACTACATGGGTTAGAGACCTAATTCTTTTTGTCAATTAAAGATTGAATTTGTCAAAAATTGTCAAAAAAATAATTATAAGGTTTACAGCAATATTTAACGAAATATTCGCCTTTGAAGTTATGGCCGCGCAATCCTCCACTCGTTGTTTCTTGAATGTTGATTATTCTTTAAATCGTAAGATTTCTTATAGTAAAATTTATACCAGAAGAATGATCTTAATTTGTCAACACTAATGAAAGCAATAAATACTACTGAAGTTTAGTTAAACCGGAGATACCGGTCCAAAACAAAAAGTCCGTGGCCGCGCGAACGAAACGCTACTTTGTAAGCTGTTATCTCGCTACCTATTATTGCTAGGATTTTGGTGTAAACTTTAATTTATTCGGCATATTAACCTCACTAAAATGACGTATCGTTTTACCCTCAAAACCATTTTCAACGCGTGTTAAATCAAAAATAATGATGTCCCATACAATGTTCTACCAGGGTTACCATAATTTCGATTTGATTTGGGAATATCTTTACATTTGCTATATAACTAGAGGACAGCTATGAAATTTAATAACATCTAGGTCAGTCTGAAAAAAATATTACGTTTAAATAAAAAACTTGGATATTTCAATAATTAAATGATTTATTCATTAAAAATTATTAAAATGTAGGTAATAATGTAAAAATTGTAAATCTCAACAGTAACATTTAAAAATCAACAAATATAATAAATGCGATCTTTAATAGATTCGTGGTCTTGGCGTTTGTAACAGAACCGAAATGTCTGCTACTCGATGAAAAAATAATTAGTACATGGTAAATATCATAGTAGTAGTAGTAGTACAAAGCGGCGTATCGACTTTGCGCGGCATGCCATTGAACATTGGCTCCGCATAGGTACCGCGCGCGGCAGCTTGAACATTAGCGCGTTAGACGAAGCCGCGTGACGTACCAGTCCCGTGTCGATTTTTGAGAGTGCAACAAAGAAATGTCAGGAGTTGTGCTCGCGCAATATCGTACTCTAGTTACGCGCGCGGCGAAAACATGGAGAAAGACAGATGTCGTACCTACTTTAATTAGATTGTATGGTACTAACCAATTTACATGGAACAGTAAATGTAGTGATTATCGGAAAATATTTCACAATAATTAATGAATAATGAAAAAAGCAGCAGCTGCACGTCTTCGACGTAAAATGTCCACGCGGTGTAACAATAACATGTCATGAATTAAAAATCTTTGCAGATCTGTACAGGATCTGTTTTGGAAAATGATAATTGTAAAATTAATTTAAAAATCACATATCTCGCCTATAGCCACAAAAAGGTAGGCTGACACATACTGTACGCGCCTGTTTCACTGTCAGCATTTTGTCCGTATTTATCTAATCTTCTAATATATAAAATTCTCGTGTCGCGGTGATTCAACCCTAAATTTTACACACAATAAGCCTATTACTCCCTTACACTGTTTTCGACCGTTATTATTGTTTGTACACAACAATAATAACGTGGCAATAGCGTAGCCAATAGTGGCGTTTACAATTATCATTTTACTTTCTCAAGTAAATTTATTATTAACTAGCTTATGCTCGTGACTCCGCCCGTATGAGATTTGATTATTGCACAAAAAGTGTTTATCGTGGGAATAAGATGATTCCCGGTATAAAAGTTCCCTATGTGATATTCCACGACATGGTTTATCTATATTCCGATTTCTACCTAAATGTGATTAATAAAATATATGTAAATTCGGATATATAAAAACCTTTACAAACTTTCACGTTTATAATATTAATAAGATTTTATTGCACTGGAAATACCAGGAATTCCTTTCTTGCTGCTTTTATCATTTCACCGAATTTCAGGTATTTATTTTTTAATAGTTTGGGTTGTTTTGGTTTCACTCGCGTAGTTCCCTTTCCCGTGCGAATGTTAGGATTTCCTTTATTATCTCTTCAATGAGATACTACCTAAAGAATATCACAAAATTATACGTTTCTATTGAAAGGTTAACTACGCGGGTGAAACCACACACAGGATAAAGTATTCTATAGTTTTTACAACCGTTTATTGTATCACCCGCGTGTCTCTTAGCCTAGATTACTAAACATAGAAACGTAAAATTTGGTAAATGTATTCTTTAAGAACCTTGAATGAGTCTTAAAAAGGAATCTTGTCTGGAATGTTTGTTTTATAATAATAATAATTTTGGGTACCTAGGTAATTAAGGGAAAAAAGATGTATGATTTCAATTAGATTGTGAGTTTCGATTGTTACTATTAAAGATAGATACCAGTTATTATTAGGTATGATATAAAATGCCGTGACTTGAACTTTGCTGCCGATAATAGATCTTAAAAACTTTGTGAAAAATGTGCTATCCAATAATTCTGGTTACATTTCTACAAAACCATATGTGAGAAAATGTATGAAAACTGGATCTATTGTGCTCTTAGTTACTTTGCTGTTGTTGTCGTCATAGCAAAGCATCCCAGCATTTCTTATAAAATGACATTTATAGTGACCTATTGTTCCAATGGTAGGAACAATATACTCAATAGCACCTATCAATTTATAAACATTTTGTTTAACATTTTATTTGTGCAGCAGCGCGTTTCACGGAAAGATTTATTTCAAATTCGGGATACATTGTTGTTTCTAAACCTTAACTATGAACCATATAATAAAGTAATGATGTTTGTGCTCGAATTTTATTTGATGAATAGTTAGAATAACACTGGACTGGAACTGCACCACCATATTGCGACCGCAATGGATTCGATCTGCCGTGCTATTATGTAACTTTGACAATTTATGTCGCTTTGGTTTGTTCGATAGCCACCACGCTTTGAAAGCAATTAACAGGTGGCGTGAAATTGGTATTACGTATTACAATTCAATGCGACTGAGGCACAGTATCACGCACATCCTTTGTATCTTCTAATTAGTAGAGGTGTTATTTTAAAAAAGTCATGAAAAAAAATTAAAACGTCAAATTTCTATCCTTTTTATCTTCTAATTAGTAGAGGAGTAGGTGTTATTTAAAAAAAAATTAAGAAAAAAATTAAAAACGTCAAATTTCTATCCTTTTTTTCTTCTAATTAGTAGAGAAGGAGGTGTTCGGGGTTACAAAGGGGATCAAAAATATCATTATTTCAAGCTCAGATGCACCGTTTAAGAGACATGGCAAAAAAATGTGTAAAAGTTGGTTAGGTAAATATGGACCCGCTTGTGTACGATAAACCATAGGTTAAATTAGTATTGCCACTAACGACGCAAGAGCCCTTATACCAATACTACATTGGTCCAAATCGCAAAATATTCACATGTCTCGATAAACCTACATAAACGCCCAAAATTATGCTAAGTTTCAACTTCATATACAATCAATCAAAAATTGCTCAAGTCTCGTTTTAATTTTTGCCCAAGTCCTAGCTTCTTATAATATATCACTATACCTACCTACTCTCCCAACTTTCTTCCTCGGCAAATCTCAAAATATGGCACGAGCTACCTTATAATTTTATTAGTCCCGCAGATCCCCGAAGGCAATGGCAATTTTTAATTAATAAATAATTTAATTATTGAAATATCCAAGTTTTTTTTTTAAACGTAATATTTTTTTCAGAATGACCTAGATGTTATTCAATTTCATAGCTGTCCTCTAGTTATAGCAAATGTAAAGATATTCCCAAATCAAATCGAAATTATGGTCACACTGGTAGAACATTGTATGGGACATCATTATTTTTGATTTAACACGCGTTGAAAATGGTTTTGAGGGTAAAACGATACGTCATTTTAATGAGGTTAACATGCCGAATAAATGAAAGTTTACACCAAAATCCTAGCAATTATAGGTAGCGAGATAACAGCTTACAAAGTAGCGTTTAGTTCGCGCGGCCACGGACTTTTTGTTTTGGACCGGTATCTCCGGTTTAACTAAACTTCAGTAGTATTTATTGCTTTCATTAGTGTTGACAAATTAAGATCATTCTTCTAGTATAAATTTTACTATAAGAAATCTTACGATTTAAAAAATAATTAACATTAAAGAAACAACGAGTGGAGGATTGCGCGGCCATAACTTCAAAGGCGAATATTTCGTAAAATATTGCTGTAAAGCTTATAATTCTTTTTTTGACAATTTTTGACAAATTCAATCTTTAATTGACAAAAAGAATTAGGTCTCTAACCCGTGTAGTTGCTGAGATCTCCGTGGCCGCGCAATCCTCCACGTTTCGTTTGCGCGGCCAACTTTAAACCCTAATATCTTTTTTATTTTTACTTAAACAAATTTTTGGTTTGATGCTTTCGGTTTTGACAAATTTTGACAAATTTTTGACGGAGTGCTTTTTTTGGTAGGACACCGTGGCGGAGCAATCGAAACGCACACAAAACATGTACTTATGAATTGTACAAAGCGTTCTAAAGATGTGATGAAAGATTGGCCTCGCCGCGCTCTGTCATATACATATTGTCACGCCTTTATCCCCCCCTTCGGGGCAGAGGCATACTATACGCCCACATTTCATCTTATGCACTTTTGTGGTGAGCCTATTGCCGTGTTGAAATGACAGGCGCAGGTTGTGGCGTAAGGCCTTCAACTGGGCTTAACGACTGCCATGTTACTGACAACCGGGACCAAAGGCTTAACGTGCCTTCCGTAGGACGGAAACGTCCGCAAATCTAAATGCCACAAAGTGGTCACCCATCCGAGGACCAGCCATAGTGAAAGTTGCTTAACGCAGTGATCGTTTACAGAACACTGAGTCTGCGGGGCCGCGCTCTGGTGGGCCATTAACGTCTTCAACTGAAGTTAACATCGCAAATGTGAAGGAAATATTGGCTTAAAAATCTCGTTCAAGTTGGAGAGATTTCCATTGAACTTTGGACAGCGTTCTCTCTTCGTTCAGCTGGATCTTTCGCTGCCAGCCGTGGTGCGAGCTATAGTCGGCAGCCGACAATGTTGAGCCGCCTTCGCCAGCGAGGTGATGGTGGTCGAAAGAGGAGTTGTGGGTGCGGGAGTTAGCACGAGGCCGATTCTACTACTGACAAGCCGTAGAATAGAACTAGAATCGCTGTTTTTAGCTGTCAAAATGTCAGTAGACTGTCAAAAATGCAACTGGCTAGCGGCTACTGGCGCGGTACGTGTTAGTAGAATTCTATCGGCCGACCGATAGAAGTCTATTGGAGTACGATTGTAATAGTAGACTACGAAAAACGGGCTTTCTATTGAGCGACGATTTCGATTCTATTTCGACACGATTGAAATAACAGACTCGGCCCCCTGATAGAATGCTCCCGTCTCGTCAGCAAGGTCGAGACGGATATAGCATCTTTTTCAAAACAAAAATGCAAGGGGTAAGTGAGATGGGTATTAGCACAGATAATATAATATAATTCTGTATTAGGTACTTACACAAGTTTCAAGACATCCTGTTTAAGTAGCGTGTGATTAAAACAAAGTTTAGTTCCTATTGTACTTACTTATTAATTGTTGCCAATAAAATGGCAGTCGTTAAGCCAAGTTGGAGGCCCTATGGGCGGCTTAAAATTTTAACAGTAGGTCGATGCAGCCTGCGCCTGTCCATTTCAACACGGCAATGGGCTCACCACCTGTTACGTGGGACGGAAATGCATACGGTGAAACGTGGGCGTTAAATATGCCTCTGCCCACCCCTTCGGGGATAAAGGCGTGACAATATGTATGTATGTATGTACTTACTTATAATAAGTTTATCTGTCACAATACATTGTGTGCAATTCAAAAATTAAATTGAATTTAATAATGAAAATAAAAGTCAGTACCTAGGTACACATTGCGTATATTCAGTCGCAGAGGCTTGGCTTACCATCACAAAGAAGCGTTGCCCATTCTAAAACGTTATGTATCCGCATATGCGGGTTCTCATTTTTCACTGTAACAATAGGTTTATATTAATGGTTAGTGGTTTGGTCGTTAAATATAAGGGTAGTGTGAAGGTCTCAGTCAGAAGAAACTTATTCTAGTTGGGCCATCTCAATATCCCAACAACGAAAATATCCATCTTGCAAACAACTGTTTGCAGATAGATTTAGTCGATAAAGTTGTAAAGAATTAGTTGTTATCTCAACTCTCATCTTTGACGACTAGCTAAAGAGAATCATTCTGGATGGTCAAAATCGAAATCGGTGGTGCTAACCTAGCCATAACGTCAGTCTGGCGGAAGCGGTACCAACCACTATCGGTCGGGAAAGTGCTGCATTCGAATACCGTATAGAATCATCAGGGCCGTCAACGTAACGACCACTGTCAACAGGGTGTCATTATTATCACCTGGAGTTTCGAAAATAGAAATAGCATCTATCATTCTTTGCCTTTCTTGGACCTGGTGGCTAAGACAGCGCAGCGGTGGAAGAGCGACGAGCGTCGTCAGTCAAGCGCCAGTGGTACCAACCACTTTCGGTAGGGGGAGTGCTGAATTCGAATACCGTATCGATCGATCATCAGGGTCGTCAATTTGCGGATCACTATGAACAGGGGGTCATTAATCATCACCTGGAGGTTCGAAAATAGAAATAGCATCTATCATTCTTTGCCTTTCTTTTACCGGGGTGGCAAAGACAGCGTTGCAAGAGCGACGAGCGTCGTCAGTCGAGCGCCAGTGGTACCAACCACTTTCGGTAGGGGGAGTGCTGAATTCGAATACCGTATCGATCGATCATCAGGGTCGTCAATTTGCGGATCACTATGAACAGGGGGTCATTAATCATCACCTGGAGGTTCGAAAATAGAAATAGCATCTATCATTCTTTGCCTTTCTTTTACCGGGGTGGCAAAGACAGCGGTGCAAGAGCGACGAGCGTCGTCAGTCAAGCGCCAGTGGTACCAATAACTTTCGGTAGGGGGAGTGCTGAATTCGAATACCGTATCGATCGATCATCAGGGTCGTCAATTTGCGTACCACTATGAACAGGGGGTTATTAATCATCACCTACTACTACCACTACCACATTCTTTATGGCCTGGTTGAAGGCTAACTCTTTTAAGCTCCATCATTCTTCGACGTCGCCACGGAACAGGACGTCGCACACACCTAAACCTAGTGTATGATGTGTCCGGCTGACTTGACGGTCTGATCCAATGTCCCACGACCTACTTTCTATAAACTATTGGTGGTAAATAATATACCTACCTACGGCTTTGACATACTGTTTAGTAGGTAAATCATACACTTTCCAAGTAGGCCGCCCAAGTTGAAGGTGAAACGTGGATGCAATTTTTTTATTCTTTTCCTGAAATATAAAATTTTGATTCTATCATTTTAAGGCATTTCGTTTGTGTATAGGATAGATAAGTACCTAAGTAAATCTATTGTACCTACTTAGATCAAATTCAATGAGGGATGGGAATTTTAGGCGTGGAAGTTGTGAAAATGACCCCATTCGCTCTATCCGTTACGAACCAACGGCGCGGCGGCAAGGGAGCGCCCATAGATTGAGAGCCTAACAGTTCCATCCAGAGAGAGTGTGATAGAAGACCCACAACCAATCCCGTTGTCTTCTCACGCATTCACAAGACTTTTAAGGTGAGCGGTTGTAATAATGAATATATACCTTAAGCGTATTTTGTAGTACCGCTACATTCAAACTTTTCAAAAAAGACTAATTTCACTCGCATTATTCTTTTAGATTTCCTAAGTAGGTAGTATTTTTCTAAATAGTACCATAAAATTCCAAACCAATGAAGAATTACCCACGGTCTTTGGATTTTTCTGAGTAAAAATGTAACGACGCATGTTTCTTGCCTAACATGCAGAAAGAGCGTAGGTGTCTTACGATTTATGAACCGGTGGGCACTGTAGACTGAAATTGTTCCTTCGTGTACTCCTAGCCATCTTCATAGTTAAGCTGTGATAACCAAGAGTCGCCGAAAACCTTTAACCCCCATCGATCGTAACTTTTACGGACAATGTAGCGAAAATAGTGTAGTTTAATAAAACTACCGTCTATAAGAGTCTACTAGATCATCAGGTTTACGGAGCCAAATCTCCTGCACTTATTTTAAAATAACCTAGCCTTTTTTCGTGTGGAAAACCTCATGGATGCTATGCTGCATTTCTGCCGACTAAAACCACACGATGCCCTTCCATCTGCCATGGCCGGGAGCTCCGGATAAGCCCTCGGAAGAATAGCCCCAGGGCTCCCGACAGACTTTGCCTGCTACCATGGTTCGGGCAAAGTACATATATAAAATTTGTATTCTCTTATTTTTGTATACTCATTTAAGAATTTTGGTTCGGGTTGTCGGTCCGCTTGGTTCGGTTACTTGTGCTATCTTTGGGGGTTCAAGTGTTTTCTATTGTGTTTAGGGGATTCGGGTGTTGTCCCACTTCCTTGAGAGGATAAAGGTCCGTGTAACTCTTGAACTCCCAACCTACCCTGAACATGAAAACTACACTATAGTAGGTATGTACAACTCAATGCAGTTAGTATTTACTTGTTCCCAAATATTACGCCGTATGATTTTTGGTTCCTGACGATCAGATCTTTGAGACTTGGGATTGTAATCTGGTGGATGATACAGCATATCGTAAGCACAAAGAGGCGCAGATACCGACGTCCAGTTAGTATTGAACTGCGATTTCTTGGATACTGGGATGACCATCTGCGTTCTAATTTTTTCTGGTAGACTTAACGTTGTATGTAAACGTTTCAGGTTAATTTCAGGATGCTCGTCCATTGTAAAATGTATTTAATGCGTGGTGTTTGAAGTAACGAAATGGGTTGAGAGGTTAAAATTCACATTATTTGTTGAATGTAATACATACATTCAAATCTTTGGATTAATGTCAAAGTAATAAACTACCGTACACCGTAAAAAGTATAACTACGTTGTATAAACATTATGTTTTGACCTCTATGACTAATTTGCCAAATTTCATTGTCGCTGTCTAAAAATCAAATGTTAAATCCTCTTTGATAAGTCTTGAAATAGGCAAGTTGGTTGTTACCTTTGGTTGTTACCTTAGGTTACGAGTATTACTAAAATAGGAAATAATATAATGAAAGTAATAAAATATAATAGTATTAAAGTTTGTAAGAAAATATTTGAAAAATAACTAAAGAGAATGAGTTAGAGTTTTGGTTGTGGAGTGCAACGGGAGAGACAGCTAGTAGAGAATATTTGACGCCTCGATGGCGCGGTGGTGAATGCGACTGCCGCGCGCTTGAGGTCCCGGGTTCGATTCCCGGGCCAGAAAAGGTATTAATGTGAACCACAAATGTTTGTTTCAGAGTTTGGGTGTTTCCTATGTATAAGATGTATGTATTTATAATGTTTGTATTTAGAAATATATAGGTATGTTTATCATTTGTCTAGATCCTATAATACAAGCTGAATCAGCTTGTATTATAGGATACTTTACCTATAGTATAATATACCTATATATATCTATAGGCGGCTTGACCTATAGTGGCAGGGTGTGCGGTGCACACGGGCGCCGGGCGCCGAGCGCCCTCTACTCTAATACCACACCTCTAAAGAAGCGTGCGTCGTCGCTCGCGGGACCGGCGGCGGCGCACTCAAAGACCCTGCCGTACGTAGTACGTATTCTAATCTATGACCCCTGCCGGCCTTTCGGCCGATGACGCCGCACCGGGCGCGCGGTAGCAAAGCAAGCGCTCCACAAGTTGCGTCTTTACCTAAACTACACAATTACTTTTATTTCAACATGAAATCAGCCTTAAGGGGATTACCTCGCTCAAATCACAAAAACAAGGTAAGTTTAAAGAAGATTACAGATGAATCCGTTTGTGCGTTTCCCATATATAAAATATATGGTATATATTTTAAGGTCATCACAAATACATTGTATTGTTTAAAATTTTAAAAAATTTGATAAAAAATCTTTTTAAATAGGTCCTTTTTCAACTTTCAAATGAATTTTGTATCAAAAAATATGTACTGACGTATTTCACAATTTGTATTGTTTTTTTTCTTATTTCTTTTAATATTTTTAAATTATGAATAAAAACCCGAAACCTCACCAGGACCCCGCTTGAAGCACCCCCGCTAAGACCTGTGACGCGTACTCGGGACGCGTTACTTCAGTGTCTCGATGACTCTTGTGACGGGTTGACTATACGCGCGTTATTTTTTCCAAATAAAATTTAAAAGTCCACGTTTTGAATGTTTTATGAATGAAATCTTGTTGTAAATAGTACAAATATAATAATTTCGTAAAACAACATTAGTAATTAAGTTTGTAATAAAAAATATATTTAACTAACTAACTAACTATCTTCACGCTGTATCCCTGACGGGGTAGTCAGAGAGGACAGATCGCCAGGCTTCGCGATCCATGCATACTTCTTTCGCTTCTTCGAGATTCATCAATCGCTTCATACACGCACGTCTGGGTATCCGCGTACTTTTGACCTTTCCGTTTTTGAGCAATCTGCTCACGTGGTCTTCATATGTAAGTCTCGGCCTTCCCTGACTCCTTCTACCCTCTACTTTTGAACAATATATATTCTTCGTCAATCGTTCCTCACTCATTCGTTGGACGTGTCCAAACCAACGGAGCACGCCCTTTTCCAGCTTAACGCTGACACTTTCATTCAAACCTGCCATATTGCGTATCACTTCGTTACGTATTCGGTCGGCCAAGGTAACGCCGCACAATTTTCGAAGTGATCGCATCTCCACAGCATTCAATTTACTTTCATGCATCTGCTGACATACCCAGGTTTCACTACCGTAAAGCAAAGTTGGCACTAGCACTGCGTTATGAATCGCCATTCGTGCTTCTTTTACGATGCTTTGTCGCTTTACTAACTGGGACAAAGCACCGTTAACTTTGTTTCCGGCAGCTACTCGCCGTTCTACATCCGAATCACATCTTCCATCCGCGCTAAACATACTTCCTAAATACACAATTTCATTCACTTGCTCTAGACGTTCCTGGTTTACCCTAATCTCGCATTTAGTTCTTACGTCACCTCTTTCAAATACTAGAACCTTAGTTTTACTTGCATTCAAGCGGAGACCCTTACTTTCACACCCCTCTTTGATATTAGTGACTAATGCCTGTAGGTCGGCTTCTGATGAGGCCATGAGCACCGCATCATCAGCGTACAGCAGACAGTTTACTGTAAAGTCACCCAAATTCACACCCATATTAAAATCTTTCAACTTCTACAGGCAACTGTCCAGATACACTATGAACAGCCAGGCGGACATGACACATCCCTGTTTGACGCCTGTACAGACATCAAAAAGAGGTGACACATCCCCCCCTACTCGCACGCAAGCCTTACAGTCCCTATAAAGCGACTGTATTGCCCGCAGTAGCGAGCCGTCCACACCATATCCTGGCAGCAAGTCCCACAGCGTTTCTCTCACAACGTTATCAAATGCTTTCTCTAGATCCACAAAGGCGCAGAAAACCTTCTGGCTAAGAGCCAGAAACTTTTCCGCGATCATGCGGAGAGAAAACACTTGATCCATGCAACCTCTTCCACGTCGGAATCCGCATTGAGCCTCCCATAAATACCTTTCAGACTTTTCTTGCATTCGTGCCGTTATAACCTTTGCATACACCTTACTAGCTAAGCTGACCAAGCTGATCGCCCTGTAGCTGGAGCAGTTTAGGCGCGAGCCTTTCCCTTTGTAAATAGGTACTACAACTGCTACTCGCCAGTCATCTGGGACCTCACCCGTCCGCCAGAACAAGTTGCATAACAGACATAGTGTGTCCCAGACACGCGACCCACCGTACTTGATCATCTCAGCAGTAACTCTGTCTTTTCCCGCAGCCTTACCACATTTCATACTTCTTATCGCTTGTTCTATTTCTTTCATACTAATGACTTTTAAATATATTTAAAGTAGTTTGTAATTTCGTTTTGTTGTTTCTACCGATCATAGAGTAAGCCTGACTATGCCTAAATATAAGAATAAAAGTAAGGTGAAGCGTGGCCGAGCTCTCCAAAACTATTGGTACAAGTACCTACCCTATTGAGTACATTATTTCTATTGTGTTTTTTTTTATCGTTTTAAGCTATCTTGAGAATTTCGAATGACGGAGGATGGAGACCTTGGTGACTGATGATGTCACCTACCTGATGGTGGACTACGAAAGTGGGTATAGGATCTCAGTGACGGTGCTACGTAGAACCAGCGTGTTTAACCTCATTCGAAAGGTCTCATGGAGACCTTGGTGACTAATAATGTCACTGATGGTGGACTACAAAGGTGGGTATATAAACCCAGTAACGGCGCTACGTAGAAGCAGCGTGTTTGGACTCATTCGAAAGGTCTCATGGAGACCTTGGTGACTAATGATGTCACCTACCTGATGGTGGGCTACAAAGGTGGGTATACGATCTCAGTGACGGCACTATGTAGAACCATCGTGATAGGACTCATTTGAAAGGTCTCATGGAGACCTTGGTGACTGATGATGTCACCTACCTGATGGTGGACTACGAAAGTGGGTATAGGATCTCAGTGACGGCGCTACGTAGAACCAGCGTGTTTAACCTCATTCGAAAGGTCTCATGGAGACCTTGGTGACTAATAATGTCACTGATGGTGGACTACAAAGGTGGGTATATAAACCCAGTAACGGCGCTACGTAGAAGCAGCGTGTTTGGACTCATTCGAAAGGTCTCATGGAGACCTTGGTGACTAATGATGTCACCTACCTGATGGTGGGCTACAAAGGTGGGTATACGATCTCAGTGACGGCACTATGTAGAACCATCGTGATAGGACTCATTTGAAAGGTCTCATGGAGACCTTGGTGACTGATGATGTCACCTACCTGATGGTGGACTACGAAGGTGGGTATAGGATCTCAGTGACGGCGCTACGTAGTACCAGAGTGTTTGGATCCATTTGAAAGAGGTCATGGAAACTAAGGTCACCGGAAAAATAATCTTGTTTAAAAAAACCTAGTTAAAATACCTTTTAGTTTTTTTGCGGTGTAAATATGGCTATTATCACCAAACTGTAATAGCAAAAAATATTACTTTAGCTCATTTAAGTTATTATTTTTCAGGCAATTAAGAAACCAGCAAAACTCCGAATCACAAAATCAGGAACTTCAGCCATTAACAGATACACGCGATGAAGGGGCAGAGCAAATTATGCCGGTAACATATTGTGTTTGCTTACACTGCGGTGTATGTTCGATAGTTTCCCTAGCTAATTTAATTTGACACTGTATTGTTAAAATGTTTGTTTTAGGTTGAAGAAGATGAAGAAGATTTACCAGATTTGATTATTGAAGAACAAGAATCACAAGCAGAAACAAAAAATATATCTGGAAGACGAATTATAGATATAGCTTACTTCTTTTTCAAAATACAAGAAATAGGCGGCCATGGTGCTTTTAACTGTGGTATACAAAGTTGGAAACTTATAGGAGAGAAACGTGTTGGACTTGCTTCTAAGTTTACAGTAGAATGTTTAATGTGTAAAGAGAAGTTTTCTCTTTGTAATGTCACTGGCGACTTAGATATTAATACAGCAGCGGTCGCGGGCGCCGTTTCAGTTGGTATAGGGTATTCGCAATTAGAGGAACTGTTATCAGCATTTGACCTGCCCGTGATGTCTGAACCTGTATACCAAAAACGCCACAACATTGCTTCCAATGCCTGGAACAAAGCACTTTGCAAATCCATGAATGATGCTGCTGAAGAAGTAAAAAGAATTGCTTTAGAAAAATGTAACGTCAGCAAAGATGGAATACCTATTATAGATGTGGTTGTAGACGGATGCTGGAGTAAGAGGTCTTACAAAAAGAACTACTCAGCAATGTCAGGAGCTGCTGCCATAATTGGAAGACACACAAAAAAGATTTTATTTCATGGCATTAAAAATAAATACTGTAGCATATGTACGCAAGACCTTAATAAAAATCAAAACCCAAGAACTCACCAGTGCTTTAAAAAATTTACGGGATCATCGACTGCCATGGAGTCAATAATAATTGTGGAAGGGTTTAAAGCATATATGGAAATGTATGGTCTGATTCATGGTCGCCTTATTTCTGACGGAGACTCTAGCACGTATGCGAAAATTTTGGAAGCAAGACCTTATCCTCAATTTACAGTTGAAAAGGTAGAATGTAGGAACCACCTTCTAAGAAACTTGTGCAACAAATTAGACAGCCTAACCACTGATACGAAATATCCTATAAGTTTCAGAAAACTAATCACAAAAAAAACGCATCATGAGCATTAGGTCAGCAATACGAAAATGCAGCAAAAAAATATCACGACACATTAGAAAATTTAGATTTTAGCACTCAAAAACTTTTTGAAGACATCCAGACTGTACATTTACATGCCTTTGGTAAAAATACCAAATGTAAAAGCCATTTCTGTAACAGTCCACAAAATGTTGAAATCTTACCGCAAGCATTTTTTACAAGTTCCTTATGGCAAAAAATATGTTTTTTTATTAATACAATTGCGGGGCATTCCAGAAGTCTTGTTCATGATGTTGACAGTAACATCGTGGAAAGTTTTCATAGCGTGGTAGCCAAATTTGTGGGTGGTAAAAGAGTGAATTATTCGTGCAGGCGTGGATACCAAACTCGATTTTCAGCGTCTGCAGTTAATTTTAATACTAAAAGAAAACCTGTTTCCATATTGTATAAAACAATTGTCTGGCAAAGTCCTAAGGGCAAAATGAGCACCTTAGATAACAAGTATCGCAGAAAAATAAATTTGTTAAAATACATTTATTACAAAAAACGACAGACACATGGTGCCGTAAATAAAGATTATGGAGAACAAACCATAAGGCCCGTTGTAAGTGATGCGATGCTAAAACAAATGAAGGAGAATTTTCTATCCAACTTAGATAAAAGTGAGCAAGAAGGAAGATAAATTGAAAGACAAACAATTTTGCAGAGCGAGTCAAGCGAATGGCTCGAACTCCAGCGCTCCTTGTTGACGGCTTCAAACTTTGGAAGAGTTATTAAAATGAGGCCTGATACTAGTTGCGCCAGCGTAGTCAAACAATTGCTCTACAAAATAAATATAGATGCTGCGCCTATACAGCATGGAAGAGAACACGAAAAAAAAGCGCTAGATCAGCTATCTATCTCATGCGGACTTTTTATAGATCCCGAGATTCCATATTTAGGAGCTACTCCAGATGGGCTTAGTGGAGAAGACGTGATAGTAGAGGTGAAATGTCCCATCTCAGCGCACAAGATAGGACTAGACGAAGCCATAGCTCAAAAAAAAGTAAATTTTTGGGTTAAAGATAGCTCGGGCATTTCGCAGGTTAATAAAATCCACAATTGGTATTACCAAGTTCAAGGGCAATTGCATGTGACTCGGAAAGCAAAATGTTTATTTGGAGTATGGTTTAATGAGTCAAAGCCTCTGAAAACAGAAACAATAATAAGAGACGATGATTTTTTTGAAAATAAAATGAAAAAAAAATTATGTACATTTTATTTAAATTGTATTTTGCGGGAACTTTTGGATCCGCGGCACAGTCGAAATATGGCAATTAGAAATTCGCCATATATTTTACAGGCAATAAAGAACAAGGAAGACCGGAAAAAGGTGCATAACTTACAAAAACCAGAAGACGAAAATATGTGCGTACTTCAAGAAGGAAGCCTACATGCACCACCTTCACCAACACTTATCCCAATAAATGACCAACCGACCTGTTCACGATATTTAAATTTCAGTGACTTTTAACGTGAAGAGTTTGAGATTTAGTCATTATTATACAATTAATTAATAATTATAATTGTAATAATTGCTTGACAGTGATAAAGAAAATAAAGGCGATTATTTATAGCTTATTGTTTATTTTGCTAATAACCCTAACTATTTCTGTTACTGAGATTCAATAAGCACTTACCTGGTCATCATCAGACCTTCAGAATGTATCATGTAGTAGCACTAGTGCTCAATTAGATAAATGTTGAAAGCTAGGTCATCCTTACTATTTCCGTTACTGAGAACCAATATCCACTTACCTTGATTTTGTTTTTTTGTTTGTATAAATTCATTACTATATAATTGGTCAAATATCATGTTAAACAAACTAATGTAATTACTGGCGTTTAGAAAAGAGTGGCCATGAGTTTTATTGCCAGGTTCTTCCTCAGGCTCTACCTATTGCTTTGCGAATCTGGCAGTAAATGTAAATGTAGAAGCAATATTCTTGACGTTCATAAGTGTTACTTTGTGACCTAAATGAGTAAAGATTTTTTATTACTCTCGCGATTGCATTGTTTACATCGTCATTATTATCTAATTGTCTTCTAATTTTAAAAATCAATGAGGTATCATCTGCAAACAAAACAATCCTATTCCTGTCCCCTACATAAAATGGTAAATCATTAATATAAATGAGGAACAAGAATGGCCCAAGTATCGAGCCTTGTGGCACACCCATTGTAACCATGGATCCTACAGAACGTGTACCATTAATATCGACCCTTTGTATTCTATTGTTCAAATATGAAGACAGAAGGTCGAGAGATTTGCCTCTTATTCCATAGTGATGTAATTTTTTGCACAATGTTTCATGTTGAACGCAATCAAAAGCCTTGGATAGATCGCAGAATATACCTAATGCATCTTGCTTGTCTTCCCAGGCTTCATGAATACATTTTAATAACTCATCACCAGCATCGGAAGTTGAGCGCCCTTTCGTAAAACCAAACTGTTATGTATGAAATATTTTATGAATATCAAAATGGGATAGCATTTGGTTGAAAATTATTTTTTCAAATACTTTGCTCAAAGTTGGCAGCACTGACACTGGTCGGAAATTAGACGGGTCTGTAGCGCTGCCAGCCTTGAACAAGGGTATGACTTTGCTGTGTTTCATTAAATCAGGAAATATACCACTGGAAACACAGTCATTAAACACATTTGCTAGATGCGGCGCAATGACCTCAATGATACATGATGCAGTTTTGACCGATAATCCCCAAAGGTCCGCGGTTTTCTTAATTTCAATACATTTAAAAGGTTTAATAATATCCTGAGCGCAAATATCTGTGAATACAAATGCATCCCTGTAATAAGGAACAGATTCTTCTAATAAATGTTCAGAGGAACTGGAAGACGCTTGCAGAGATTTAGTCGTCAAAATAGGTACATTTTCTAAAAAATGTTCAAATTCCGTCGCCACTTCCAGGTCCATGTAACATGACAATCATTTACTTTTAAGTGGAAATCCCTTTCTGTCACCATAGTTCTACCCGCATTCAGAGTTAATGATATTCCAAGTCATTTTTATTTTATTCACAGAATTAGAAATTTTATTATTAATAAAGTTTGACTTTGCAAGATAACATGTTTGTTTAAATATCTTAGAATAATTTTTAACATATTCCTGAAAGGTTTGGTTAAAATTATATGATTTTTCTGGATATAATTCAAATAATTTGTTTCTACTTTTAAAAATACCTGGTGTAGCCCAATCACTGAAAACAGGACGACCACCAATCTGTAGAGTTTTTGAGGTAAAAACTTTGCCAAACTCATCATTAATCAAATTAAATAAGTTTGTATATGACTGGTCTACACTAGTAAGGTCAGGTAGATATGGCAATCTCTTTACTATATTTTCTTTAATAATATTCACACGACTTTGGTTAATTGGTACATAATTAATTTGTTTTTTTGCAGACTTTATTACTAATTTTAGGAAACTTTATCCATTGGCCACGATGATCCGACTCTACAGGATCCACAATACCTTTATTTATTGGTTTAATATTAGTAAAAATATTATCAATACATTTTGCACTGGTGCCTGTAATACGAGTAGGTTCTAAGAAAGTATTATGCAGATTAAAGGATTTAAATAATTTTTTCATTTTATTTCTCTCTGATGGAGTTAATGATGTATCTAGTATATCAACATTAAAATCTCCACAAACTATTATAGATTTCTTAGAAAATTGGCATTTGAACAGTGCTTCTTCAAGCTTTTCTTCAAATTTAATGTACGGAGCTTTAGGGGGACTGTATACGCTTAACAAGATGAAATGCTCAAACTCAATACTGGCAATCTCAATAACTCGCTCAATGGAGAGGGCTACTAAATCCTTACGTTCTTTAAATTTTAAGTTTTTATTAATTAATATTAAAGTACCTCCACGTTTAGAATGTTTTCTATTGAACGAGCTAGCAACCTGGTGATTTATGAAGTTCAACAATGTGATTTCATGATCTTTTAACCAGTGCTCTGTAGCACAAAAAATATTAATAGAATTTTCATTAATGTAAAGCTCCAACTCTAAATCTTTACCATTTATTAAACCTCTAACATTATGGTGCACCAGGTTTATAAAAACAATATTTTTATTATGATTATTCTCAGGGGCCAAAGTCTGACAAAGCTGGCCAGATTTATTATCTGTTGTCCTACAAACTAGTTTTTTGGAATTTCATTTTCCAAATGTGAAGTGTCAAAATTATCCTGCTCAATAAAAGCAGTTGTACTTGCCAATAATTTGGCTTGAAAAAATAAAAAAATAGTTAGCAACAGAGCTACCTTTCGTTGTAAAGTTTTTAATAGAAAATATCTATCTAATGTCAACAGACTATTATTATTGAAAATAATATTCCAATCTAACAATTAAATTTTTTTGGAATATGATACCATGGTAAGTAGTTTCATATTTAATTTGTATCTTAAGTTGTTTTCCTTGTGGCTCATAGCAGTGCTGTATGGCAAGGTGGACAAAAAGACTTGTTTTACATTTAGACTTGATAACTTATCAAACATTTTTATAAGTTTGTCACTATTAATATTGCCTCTTCTACCAACCAGCACCACTATAGTGGACTGCATGCAGTGAGTACCAGTCAAAATAAAATCTATAATTTTAGAGTAAGAAGCACCTGTATATGTATTATTTATTACAGAATGACCTAACTGTGATAAATGATGTCCAAAATTTTTACCTATTTCATCGCAATACACTAAGATTTTTTTTTTCTATTTAATATTATATGAATTTTATATTATATGATATATTTATTTTATATTATATGAAGTAAGTCTGCTTTTCTTTTGAGAAAAATGATATATTAGATATGATTTGGTTAATTTTTCACACAATTATTGCGACATGCATCGGGATCAGATGTCATCAAAAACAGCTAGCGAAAAAAAAATAAACAACGTGTGATAGCGATATCGAAGTAAACACCTAGGTATTTATCTAGGATTTCTTTTCCTTTGTTGATCCCAGTGCAGTGCGTGCGAACCAAACTACGCAACGGTAAGTTAAAGTGCTTTAATATGTACCTACTAGTATACTTAGATATTTATTTAGTTCTTACTTTTATGTACCTAACCTTTGAACAACGAACTACTTTTTAGGGTTCCATACCCAAAGAGTAAAAACGGGACCCTATTACTGAGACTTAGCTCTCTGTCTGTCTGTCCGTCTCTCCGTCCGTCCGTGACATACGGACGTCACCAGGAAGTAGGTATCTCTTGAACCGTGATAAAATAAGTTATTAAATAATTATTATTTTAACAGTTGACATTTTCACAGATGATGTATTTCTGTAGCCGCTATAACAACAAATTACTAAAAACGAAAATTGGGGTTAACCAAATTGGATGGGTGACCAATTTTTTTCAGATTAGATTTTCTTTTACCAACTCGTATTTGTACGGAACCCTCAGTGTCGCGAGTCCAACTCATACTTGACCGGTTTTTTATTTTATATTTGTTAGATTGCTTAACTTGTAGGTACCGCGATTTTGATTGGTATGTGTCATATCTATACTAATATTATAAAGCTGAAGAGTTTGTTTGGTTGAACGCGCTAATCTCAGGAACTACTGGCCGGATTTAAAATATTATTTTTTGTGTTAGATAGCCCATTTATTGAGGAAGGCTATAGGCTATATACCATTAACCTACTACACTGGGGAACAGAGCAGTATTAATAAATGTCGACAAATCGAGCAAATTTTTATGCATCATTGTAGAATTTATAAGCGACGGGGTTAAATAGGTGCGACGGGACGTCGAAATATTCCACGGGCGAAGCTGTGGAGGTCATCAAGTAATAAATAATAGTTAGTTCAAGTTGCAACTATTTCTCTTGGCGTATATTGATTAACATCGATAGTACTTTTAGGTGCCCATACTTATTTTATTATTTAATTTAGATGTCTGATGGCGATGAAAAAAAGAAACATTCTGGAGCACAGAGCCGAAAAAGAAAGCTGGAGAAGGAAAAATCTCTGAAAAAGAATACAAGTTCTATTGAAAGGTTTATTGTTGGACCCGGACCATCTTCGGAAAAACACTTGGAAATAGAGACATATGAGAACCAAGATAATTCTACAGCAGAACTCGTCCCTTCAACGCTACTGCCTCTGCTGAATATCATCGTTAGTCGAAGAAGACGCAGAACCTCCTTGTGCCGAAGCGTCTCCGAAGAATATACTTCGGGAAGATGTAATTAATGATCTCGCGTTATAGCCACAGGTGTTATCCGATAAACAGAGGATATTTTTGATGGAGCGTGGGCCAGTACAGGTAAAATTGGGTTCATATTCTTTGAATAGTTCGAAAAGATCTTTTTCAAATGCTTATTATACTAAAAAAGATGTTAAATAATGAAACCGTTTTAAGAAATTGGCTGGTTTAAGGCTGGTTTACTCTAAATCAACTGATTCTGTTTATTGTTTTTATTGAAAACTTTTTGATGCTGATGTCACTCCTTTCAATGCTGAAATAGGTTACAAAGATTGGCAGCATTTGTCTATTGCTGTAGAGCGTCATGAAAAGAGCTTAGGGCACCTATCATGTCTTAAGAAACAAATCACATTAAAAAAAGTTATTTTAAAAGAAAAGTCGGTAGATTTCTTGAACCAAAAAGAAATTGAACGGGAAAAAAAACGTTGGGTTGAAGTACTCGAACGAATAATTAATATAATTCATTTTTTAGCTAGGCAATGTCTTGCTTTTAGGGGAAGATCTGAAAGAAATTTGTTTTTTTTTCTGCGTCAACATCACGGTGGCAAATACTTGCTAAAGAAGCGCCCACTTTAAGTTTAAAACCACTCACAAATACTCGATGGGAGAGCAGGGTTGAAGCAGTAAAAGCTCTACGTTTTGAACTGGGAAAAGTGTATGATGCCTTGTTTACCATATATTCCGATAGGAGCAAAGATGCGGAGTCAAGAAATATGGCAAATTCATTACTGGGAAAAATTAAGTCGTTTAAATTCATCTGCTCTCTGCTTATTTGGTTTGAAATTTTAATCAAGATAAATATAAATAGCAAGGCACTTCAAAAGTCAAACGTTGTATTGTCAGAAGCGGTGAAAATGATTGATAATGCAATAATAAGTTTCTCTGAATTCCGTAATGACTCCGCTTTTGAAAAGCTCCTTAACAGCGCTAAAACCGTAGCGGAAGAAGTCGAGGCAATAGCAGAATTTCCCACATCTGCACGCCCTCGCGCTCGTAAGTGTTTTTAATTATGAGGCGGAGGATGAACCGATCACAGACGCGAAAACACATTTTAAAGTAATTTTTTACTACTATTTATTAGACACCGCAATTACTAAGTTCGACGAACGGTTCGATCATCTCAATCAAAATAATGTAGTTTTTTCATTTCTTCAAAAATTGACACACTGGAAGGATTTGGACTCGGATACAAAAAAAGCACATTGTTCTAATTTAGAAAATAAACTTTGCTAAGCTGGCTTGGACTTATATTTGTGTGTACGAGTGTCCTGTAAGATATTATAGTTTTAAATTAAAATAACTATGAAGTTGTGATTTTTTTATTGTTGTAAGCGCTCATGGCCCCGCGGACGCAGTGTCCTGTAAACGATCACTGCGTTAAGCAACTTTCACTATGGCTGGTCCTCGGATCGGTGACTACTTTGTGGCATTTATATTTGCGAGCGTTTCCGTGCTTCGGAAGGCACGTTAAGCCGTTGGTCCCGGTTGCCAGTAACATGGCAGTCGTTAAGCCAGTTGAATGCCTTAAGGGCGGTTTGAAAAATTTCAACCGCAGTTCGCCACAACATGCACCTGTCCATTTCAACACGGCAATGGATGAGCCCTTTGCAGTGTTGAAATGGACAGCCACCTGTTACGTGGGACAAAAAAAGCAAAGCATACGGTGTAACGTAGTACGCCTCTGCCTACCCCTTTGGTGATAAAGGCGTGAAAGTATGTTATGTTATGTTCATTTTCACCCGAATTTTTTATGAAAATATAACTAAGTATTCCATTTTGACCCCGCTCCTACTAGGGGGCGCCAGGCTACTGGTGCACCACAAGGGCTAGAGCCGCCTTTGAAGCTGATATTAGCTTACTTTCGGCTACAAGCGCTATGTAAAAAAAATGTGTCACAATATTTTACACAATGTCACAATATTTATCAACAAATAATAGCAACGTCGACGCATCATAGGTTATTCTGAGGCTAAGGCCATTTTTACCTACAAAAGTGTTTCATTCACAAATACCTACTTATCCAAATATCTTGTTCTTCAGCATCTTCTTATCTTTATCTTAATGTCTTTAAATTCCCAGTTGATTCCGAATTGATAAATAATAATAATGGCCGGTGCAGTCTAGTACACATTTTATTCGGCTGCGGATCGATCTCCCAAACCCTTACGATTCGTTATACCTGTTGAGCATCTGCATGCATTCCGCAAATAGAAGTGCTATTTGTCGCTACTGGTCATATTGATAGATATATGTATAAGTAGTATCTATCTACAGCAGATCTATGGGCCTCCGCACTCTGGCTTCTTCAACTTAGTTGCTTTGTGGAAGCTCGAAACCGCAACTTGTTGCCAAGAGGCGGGATACCGTAGCTGCGCCCGGATGCCCGCGAGTCGTCGAAACCCGAAACAAGGTTCAAAGTTGCCGGTTTCAGCTTCTAAAAGAAGCTTGTGTGCGGAGGCGGTATGTGCTTCTTATTTAAAAGTAAGTACTATTACATTCCATTCTTTCGTCTGAGACCCACGACTGGCAGCTGGGCAGTCACCAGCATTCACTATCACATATTTTAATGTTGATCTTGATGTCGTCGAACTAAAACCGCTTAAGACCTAAACTTCTTTTGAAAAGTTTATTTTAACTAAAAATCTTAAAAAAAAAACAAGTCTAATAAATGTCAAAATATTAGTATTGTCAAAATTCTATTCCCGAAAAATGTGGTCTCTAAGAGACATTTCTATTTAATATAAAGCCTCGAAATTCATTATGGATTGTTATCAAACGGAGTCTGAGTTTATAGGTCCTTAATATAGCATCCTTTTTTTTGTTCAATACTCGACGATTTATTTTAAATTTTGTATTTTTTTAGACTCATTGGATTTTCTAAGTCCCCCGGTGAAAAGAATTTGCAGCAAAGACTTATTCGGTTGTTCTTATAACGCCGAGCCCAACAATATTCGATTGTTTCGGGGTATTCGTAAAAAGTTCGCATCGAAAGAGAAAGGTGAACCCAAAAAAGAGAAAGAACAACTGAAGAAAGACAGGAAAACTGCTAAAACTGGGGGAGGATCTTCGACTTCTTTGGTATTAAAGAAGACGTCGGAAAGGAAGGTAATAACCAACCTTATTCAAATCATTTTCTACTCATGTGATACCAATCTATTTATTGCCGCCAACTTTGTTTTCTAGATTCTTCAACGTTACACAGTCGTAAGTTATACAAGTTTGCATTCAGCAAACAAAGCACCGGATAAAGCAAATAAAAGTGTAGAGTCTAAACGCAAACCACTAATAAAAGTTACTGTTATAAGTAAAAACGACCAAGCACAAACAGCAAAACTGCTCAGAAAACGAAGAAGTGTACCAAAAAAGGTTCAAAGTACTTTGTCTAATCAGGAGAATTCAGTAAAAACAAATAACCTTTACGTAGTAGTAGCAGGACGAAGAAATAAAATATACGAAATCAAGACAACAGGCAGTGCAACTTTCTCCTCTGATCAAACTAGAAGTAATTACACTAAAAATGATATTTCGGTAGAGGGGTTGGCGCATGTCAAACAGCTGCTTCAATCCTTAAACATGGATTTAAAACCGAAAAAGGACAAAAGAGAAAATAAAACCGATGACTTTAAAAAAGCAAGTTTTTCAAATAATCGCAACGACCCTGCTGTACATGCAAGTAAAGGGATTGATCCTTATGATTATGAAAGATATACATATTCCAATAACCAAGGCAGAAAACAGAAACCATTAAATAGAAGCAGAGTAAGAGTATATGGACAGTTAGGTCTCACTGATGATGACCGCTACGTCCTCAGATATGGCGCCTCAGTCAATGACAAACCAGGTACTGTTTGCTTCTTGTACTTACAGCCAATGATTTCTAGAACACTAGCACGGCGAGTTATTGCCATCGACATTAGAACTACTCTTTTACGGCTTTAGACAGTTTGATTTACCTTCTTTTTAGAATTGATTTACAAATTTATTACATAACTATAACTAAACCATCTTTACGCTGTATCCCTGACGGAGTAGTCAAAGAGGACAGATCGCCAAGCTTCGCGATCCATGCATAGTTCTTTCGCTTCTTCAAGATTCATCAATCGCTTCATACACGCACGTCTGGGTATTCGCGTATTTTTGACTTTTCCGTTTTTGAGCAATCTGCTCACGTGGTCTTCATATGTAAGTTTCGGCCTACACTGACTCCTTCTATCCTCTACTTTCGCACAATATATATTCTTCGTCAATCGGTCCTCACTCATTCGTTGGACGTGCCCAAACCAACGTAGCACGCCCTTTACTTAAGCGCCACATTTGAGAAGTCTGTAAAAATAGGGCTTCAAACTTTTTGAAGCATGAAGCATGAAGCCATGAAGCATGGCGTGCTCAAAACACCAGCTAACTCTATCTATCTATCGGCGCGAGTCGTCATACAAACAAAAAGACAAACATAAGCTTTCGTAGAGCGTATACCATGACCACGAGAAACTGTTACCCTGAAGGGGCCAGCGTAATCTGTACCCGTGTGTATGAACGGTTTAGCAGCCTGAACAACACGACAAGGACTGTAGGGGGTGCGACCTGCGTGGTACCTAATGGGGTTCGTTACGCTACTAATTTAAAACCACTTTAGTAACTTTAAAGATTTATTGCTAAGTTTATAGTAAAGGATATGCTAAGCTATTGCTAAAACTAGTAAAAGATGGAAATGAATGCACCCGATCGCTTTCCGTTATGCACTGAGCTCGCGGTGCACTTAGTGCGGCCGTATTGTATCGCTGGGTGCGCAAAAACGTGATCGATGGCAATTATTGCCTCGAACAAGGACGATGATCGGCCATTTCGGACGCGATTGACTTCGGGCGAAGTTTGAAACACGGAATACATTTATGTACTGTCGAACGAATCAAATTGCATGCGGAGAGAATCCAGTATTTCTGGCGCAAAATTGACATTAATAAATCTGGACCAGCGTGACAATTCACCCTATGGTGATATTCAACTAAAAGATCAACGATATGATCCTTGCGCGGGAGAACTATAGGATGCATTTGATCGTACTCTAATGCGTAAGAAAATTGACTGCCGCGGTCGGTAAAAATTCGGTAACCTTATCGACGACTAGCGAATCCATCGAAAAACTAACATCAAAATCAAAACGCGAGTGGAATTTAATCCCTACAGAACCTTGAACGGCTTTAGTGGAACCCCCAATACCTTTCACAACATTACAGGCGGGGCGGTTATTTATATGCAAACCAAGACGACTACAACAATTATTACTAATAAAATTACTTTTAGAAGCCCTATCTAAAAGTGCTCGAACACTATGTCCCCTACCATGCAAATCGTAAACAACAACTCGAGCGGTTGCTAGAAGTACCGTAGTAGGGCTTGTGTGCAAAATCGATAGCGAGCACAAAACGACATCGTTCGGCTGGAGACGCGCGGCAGTGGCGCCGCCGTCGCCGCTAGGCGCGGACGGGGACGAAAACACGCGAGTGCGCTCCGAATCGCGACTCAACGGCCCGGGCGGCTGTGACGTTTTAGCGGACGGACGGTTAGGATTAACGCGCGAGGCACCAACTAAGTTTAAATTGGACGCGGCAATATTGTTTTCGAAGTGTAATAATGAATGGTGTCTACCATTACACTTGCGACAATAATGATTCGAATTACAGAATGAAACACGATGCCTCTCACTGAGACAATTGATACATAAATTACTAGAACGAACAAATTTATAGCGATCGCTTAGAGTGAGTTTATTGAACTCCGAACATTTATAAAGTTGGTCAGGTGACCTTGACACAAAGAACAATTTTTCGAATGCAACACTTGCGATTGCGAAGTTGTAGGTTCAAATAGGTGGACTACGATTAGTCGGACTATTTTTCGCTACTCCGTGGTTTAACGAAGTTCGCTGCAAAATTTGAATATGTTGACGAACGAAAGTTTCTAAATCGTCGAACTTAGGTATTTGATGGCCACGTCTATCCATTTCAAATAAGCGAACGGTTTCGGAATCTAATATCTTTAAACCGATATACAAAAACAAAAAATCACAGAGGTCATTGACCTTGACATTCTTTAGGGCGCGAACAGCTGATGCAAAAATATCTAAGAATTTTTTTAAGTCGTGTTCATTACACGATGAGCTATTTTTTATATTAAATATTTGATCCAAATAAGTGGTTGTTACTAAGCGTTTGTCTTCGTATTTGACCTTCAAAGTATCCAAAATCCAACTATAATTTACGGCGCAAAGTGTTATACCGGCGTAAATGGTTTTTGCTTTCCCGGTAAGTTTACTAAGTAATGTAATTTTTCGTAATCCGATAACGAATTATTAATATGGATCGTATTTTCGAAACTAGCGAAAAACAAAGGCCAATTTTTAATATCGCCATCAAATTCGGGTATTTGTATGGGCAGTAATTTAGGTCGGTCCCGTTTCCGGCTGTAAACAGGCTGGTCCGGGTTTCGAATCGGTGACTATTACGGGCACGGGCGCTTGCAATGACTTAGCGACACGTTTTATGCGACAAATTAAATCTTCGAAAAATGACATGGCGTCATAACTTAATAAGAAATCGGGATTTAATTTTAATTCAAGCAAGTTAATTTTATCGAGAACATTTTCGAAATCTAAGCGCAAAGTATCTAAGATTTCGATAGAGGATAAAAACAATTCTTTTATTGATTCATCTGCGATCCTCGATTAATAATCACAAATTGATTGCATACGCTTAAAAAGGCTATCCTTCTTAGCGTGTAATAGTTTTAACTGTGGATCCGGAATCTCTTTCGGAGGCATTGTTAAAACAAAACAACTATAGCTACCTATAGTGCTAAACTAACGACCTATCAAAATGGGAGCGGTGGTAGACAGCGAGACGCGGCGCGAACGAGCGTAGGTACTTGCGCGCGCGGGCCTAGGTACCTGTTCGCGTGGTCTACCTATTACCACAGCCGAAAGACACACAGTCGGTCGACGAAGCTGTCTAGACAGAGCAATCGTGCGGGGGGCAAGGGACGAGACGCGGGAGGGTTTGTCCCGAGCTGCGAACAAAATGTTGTTAGTAGCTCGGGACAGTCTTTCAGGGTTGACGCATTCACGACCGCTTGCTATGATTTTTGAATGTTTGTATAGATTTCTTTAATTCATGGGGTTTTAATATTCTAAATACAAATTTCGTGTTCATTTTGCAATCCAATATGGCCGCCGCGCCGTGGATATAAAATTTCATGTTGGGTATCGTATAAGGGGTTTTTTAGTATGCTAAGTATGAATTTCGTGTTAATTTTGCAATCCAATATGGCCGCCGCACTGCTCGACACCCCAAGCCGCTCACACCGGTGTTTCCTCCTGTCGCCTTACAGACTTATCATGCCTATGGCGATTGTATAGGGGGCCCATCTAGTGAGTTGGCGAGTCACCGTCTGCCAAAATTAGGATAATCAGATATAAAATGGCAGACGCCGCCATTATCCATAGTTATAATCACCTAGTTCATCAAACCCCCAACCCAATAGCCCATTTCTTAGTTAGCATATTTTACAATAGTTTAACTCCCATTGGAGGTGGTCCATTATCGTTCTTCTACATAAGGCGGGTGTGGACTGTCTGCAGTGGGGGTCCCATTTCCTTTTAGATTAAAATTCTCAAAGGGCCTCTGCGTTTTGGACCAGTATGTCCCCATGTACGCCTACCAAAAGCCCGGGAAACTTCATAAAAAAAAGAAGATACCCGTGAAAAGAAGAAACGTAATAATATGAGATTACATTTGTCAGCTCACCCTTGTTTGAATTCCCAGTTCCCATCCCCAGCTTCCAGTTCCCATTTCTCATCCCTAGTTCTCATCGTCAATTCTCCGGTGTAGGCTGCCGGGGACGTCCCTGGACTTGAATCCCTGGTTCCATTGCACGAAAACACTATTTATCCATGGAAAACACAATTATTGCGAAAGTTGATGCGGGCGCGCGCGCGGTCATTGTAGGACTGACAGCGAGCCTTCAATCCGTGAATCTGTGAGCGGCGTTTTAGATCGCGCGTAATACAGCTGTCTCGCTCTCCTTTTATGCGAGACAAGGTAGGTGCGAAAGAGAAATGGAATAAAGGGAAACGGGGGGAGTGTCGACAACTAATTAATTAAAAACAAATGTAGATCTGCGATGCAACATAGAAACGCGGTTACTCTTTTATCGTATACCGGCGCAACCAGCATCTAAAGACATGTTTTGTTGAATTTTATCACATATAAGAAATTTTTGTGATGTCTACAAATTTAGTGCTGTTTATGATATCACCAAGTTTAGTTCGACATAATAACAGAATAGCATTTGGCAATCTCTTAATAAAAATAAGAAATTTTTAGAGAAATTTAATTTACCTCTACCCTTTCTTTAGCTATAAAATTTCGTCATTTTTGTTTTGCGTACTCATTGCGTGGCCTGCTTTATGGCGTCCTGGAAGGTCCTCCTGGCCCCCTTGTAAGACTATTTTATTTATACTTAATTTAGATAACCTAAGTAATAATAAAATACTTTACAATTATTGTATATTATTTATTAAGTAGTACCAGGGGTAATATAAAATCTCCCGTGGTACTACTATATGTCATAGTAGTACCACGAGCAAAAAATATTTCCCGTGGTACTACCAGTAGTACCACCGGCAGTACCACGGGTAAGTACTGCTTGCCGATCCGGGACTAACCCCAGGCATCCTCGCATCGCAGATTTGCGACATGGCTCTCTTGAACCACTCCGTCTCTTTATCAACATCGGCAGGAAAGTTGGTTGGAAAGAAGTCCGCAAAGCGAATATACCTATGGTTGGATGATGACTTCACCGCCTCCACCACACGCAAGCCCTGTACGCGACGGGCGAGATCAAGGCTCGCAAACGATGTGTATACGACCGAACTGCACTCATGCCACAGACTACGCTACCGCCGCACCCATGACTTGTACCCTTGCCCTGGTATTTGACTTCTACATGTCTGTCGGGCTAAAAGTGTAATGGAATCTTTTATAGCTGGGATGTTCTTTATTCGTACAATAATTTCGAATTAGATTAAATCCCTATAGATATTTTTTCTGCTTTCACATTTGAACTAATGGCTTTACTTCTACATAATATTTGAGATTTAAGTCCTCTGTAATTTCATTTACTCTATTATTAGCAATTCGTTTTCATCTACAAGTTTTAACAAAATGTATTAAGAACGAGGCTGGTCAGATTTCCGGAGATCTTCTTTCGAGAATTCATTATCATAGTTATAAATAGTGAGATATTGTGTCGTTTTAATTAGAGTTCGGAATATGTGATAGCTGTGAGGAGAAGCAATTAGAACAAAACTCGTCGATCCTTACGTAAAAAGTGGTTACACTATCGGACCTACTATGCCAGAGTTTGTGGATTCTATTCTACTATTTCTGTCTATAGTAAGTCCAAACATTAGTAAACTAACTTTATAGCTATGATAATATGAAACAGTTTTAATTGCGGTCATTGTATACCACAGATAATGATTCTGCAGGAAGCGAAAGAAGTATGCATGGATGGCGAAGCCTGGCGATGTGTCATTTCGGACTACCCCGTCAGGGATACAGCGTGAAGATAGTTAGATATTTTGCTTTTTTAAGCAGTATCTTTTCAATTAAGGACGTTTTGCTCTGCTTGCAATGGGCGTGGGTGCGAACGAGAGCGCGACTGTTGAATGAGCAGCGTTGTGACGTATGCGGTCACCCACGTTATACGCACTTAGATCGTAAATATTTCATCCATTTTTTGAAATATAAAAAAGTAAAAACACCGGTTTTGTCGTATTATTTTTGTAGATTTATATGGCATTTAAAGTAATAAACCTTCGTTAAACCTATAAATTTTTTTCACATCTACTATAATTTGTATTATTATATACTACTTATTTAAGTTTGACTTTGCGTGTTTCCGTATATATGACATATTTTAAGGGTTCGGTATATTGGTGTCTCACTATTTTTATAATTCCGATTTATGAAAAGGTTTTAATGCTTTTCAGTGACTGATTTTGCTCAGCTGACCCAAGATTTTTTACCGCAAGTTCTTCCTCCATCAGCATGCATCCCTAACCAGTATGAAGCTAATCCTGAGTAAGATTACGTATTTACAGATACTGACCTATTTTGTTCCATGTAAATGGTATTATACTCAGTATGTAATTTTATTTATGTTGATAAATATTGGTATAAAAAGTAAAAGTAAAGTACCTATAGTAGGTATACAACTTCATGAAAAATTCCGAATGGGCTACTGGCGTGATTATTATTTATTATACAGATTATACTAAATCTATACTAATAGTTGTGATGTTGTGATTTTGTGAGGTGGTAGGGTTAATGTCTGAATCTACTGAACTTATTTTGAAAATTCTTTTAATGTTATAAAGGTGTGATCTTTGAGTGTTTATTGGTTTTTTTATCCCAGGAACATAAACAACCGGTACGGGAATTCTTTGTAAGTATGGAGTATAATTTTGTTACGAGCCTTAATTGCTATTATATTTAAGGGTTACAAAAGAAGCTAGTGTGCAGGCTGCAAGTTATGATGCTTATTATCCTAATCAACAACCCACTGTCTCCAACTTTGTATACAGGTAGGTATATAGGTATTAGGTATATAATTTAAATATTATTTATTATTTATCTATCACATCTTATCTCCGAAGGGGTGGAAGAGGCATATTATATGCCCACTTTTCACCATTTGTATTCCTGTCCCACGTAATAGGTGGCGACCCCATTGCCGTGTTGAAATAGACAGACGCAGGTTGTGGCTACCTGCTGTTGAAATTTTTCTACGCCCATATGGCATTACAAATAAATATGAATATTGTGGGACACTTTTCACACAGCGCCATCTAGCCCAAAGTAAGCTAATATTAGCTTGTGTTATGGGATATAGATAACTGATAAACATACTTATATATTTCTAAATACATACATATTATAGATATATAACACCCAGACACAGAATAAACCATCGTGCTCATCACACAAAGTTTTATCCTGGGTGGGAATCGAACCCACGACCTCTTGCGTAGCAGTCGGATGCACTCCCACCGCGCCACAGAGGCAGTCAGAGGCATTATTTTACTTAACGACTGCCATGTTACTGGCAACCGGGATTAACGGCTTAACGTGCCTTCCGAAGCACGGAATCGCTCACAAATGTAAAAGCCACAAAGCGGTCACCCATCCGTAACCAGCCATAGCTAAAGCTGCTTAATGCGGTGAACTTTTACAAAACAATGAGTCCGCGGGACCACGAGCGCTTCTGATTTATAAAAAACTGTAAAGTCGCCAACTACGCGTTTTAGCAGACATGAGCCTAATAGTACTGTGAGACTACAATATAAAGACGGGCCAAACTTAAACAAAGACCAAAGGCACTGCTCATATTATAAACATAAGGGCCTGTTTCGTGTAGTGCCAGTTTTCATAGAAATGGAAAACGAAGAATCTGGTCAGCATCCGAAAAAGTCTGACAGTCTTTGTACATATCGTCCACCTAGCTATCATAGTGTTGATCACCGAAGTGTGCAAAATCTTGAATCTTCATAGCAGGGTTGTTGAACCAGGTTCTTCAAAAAATAAGCAATATTTTGTAGGGCAATACGATAACAAACTTCTCAATGATAAAAATGCTTGGGATTAATTAAACGGGCGAAACTGCGGGCATCAGCTAGTACTCTATAAATTGATTGTGGGATATAAATGAACTCATTTCCAACCCAACACGCAATTCTGCTTAACTAGAGTACTTAACGACAATATTAGAAATTAGAGTTGCTAATAAAAAAAACGCAAAATCTATATATTATACATATTCACAGAAAAGAATCGCAAGGGACACAAGTAAACTTCAATATTCCAGCTGCTCCTAGAAACTATCCTAAGGCTTCGAGAATCGTAAAAGATGTACAATGCAGTTGCAATTACGTAGTGGAAAATAAACCAGTTGATAATAAATATGAACTTAACGCTTTAAAAGATGGTCAGAGCCCTTTAGTAATTATATCAGTGTATCCTAAGCAGAGCCCCCAGGAGATGATGAAATACAACACAGAATTGTGTCCACAATCTCATAAAGACGCATATGGTGAGTTGGTAACAAGTAAATCCAGGTAATAAGTACCATATAGAGTGAAATAGGACCCTACCATGATCTTCGGAGCCCACAACGTGCAAGGAGGTTCATCTGCTAGTGTCTTGCGGCACAGCACGGTCACCGTCAATTTCGTCATTTATAGACTTATCAATTGGATTAAAAAATATCTGTACTTTATTTTAGTAGTATTCGAAATGTTTGCTTTTGCTTCATCATCATCCGAGCGTCTGTCGCAGTTGCATCTCGCGTTTGATTTACGTTTTACGTTTTACTACAGAGGTCAATAATTATACCACTGCTGTTCCTTTTTATTACTATAAAGTATTTGAAATTCAAGTAAATGATTTTTCAGCACAGTGTGTACCGAAGCTAGAAGCAGATAAAGGCACAAATAGAAAAACCACTGAAACTAAAGTAGAACAAAGTAATAACAAAAGAAATAATTCAGCTAAAAAAAACACAAACAAGCCTCCTTTAAATCGCTCACGTTCACCCATCAAAAATGTTTCACAGGGAAAATTACCAAATAATGATAATGAAACTATAGTTCTCAAAACACAGACAGATGCAACTCCTGATCGTTTTAAAGCAATGAGAGTAATCAAAAACAAAATTTTGGAGAAGGATCGAACTAAAACTGAGACTCCAAAAACTTCCAAGATTAATCGTCCTATCGCTACACCGGTGCAAAGAAGTAAATCACCTGTGAAAAGATATTCTCCTACACGTTCACAAGAGAGAGGAACTAATACAGAACATGCTAAAGCAAAAAAGGATTTAGTAGACACTTATACGAAACAGCTAACTAATAAAATGAATTATAAAGACATGGTCCCTGCTAAGTTAGATAATTCTAGGGTCACAATAAATATAGAAGGAGATCGGGAAAACTATAACGTATTGTTTGATCAAAGCAAAATATCAACCGACCTCAGAGTAAATAAAACAATGAAGACTAAGAATTCTCAAAAAAATAGAGACAGAGTTACGTCACCTTCGTTAGAAAATTTATTATGGCCCGAAAAGGAACCGCATGTCCAGTCAAAGTCAGTCCCAATATGTGATCAGGTGTGTTACCTATAAATTAATATTGTTAAAACTATTACACTAGGTGTACCATCGTTTATTTTTGCTTTCAGCAATTCGATGAGAATATTACGAATAAACGTGTCTCGGGAATGACCGTTCGAGATAGTCTAGAAATTTCTCACAGGTAGATTTTTTGTATTATTATGTTTATGGATTAGATAGTATCATCTAAAATATTTTGTTATATTAATTTTATGGATTGGTCCTTGAAGCACAATGTTGTTAATTCAGTATTGGTATATTACAGACGTGAAAATAACCACGGCTGTGGAGTGGCGAGTACGCGGACTTACATTCATAGATATTGCATCGACGACCTCACAAATAGCCCAGAATCTATAGGTAATGTCTTTCACTACGGATTTTACTGAATCCTCGTCAAACTCTGCTACACACTCTCTCACTCTAGAGAACAGAATTAGACGCTACCAACCTAACTTAATAACACAGTATGAATTCATCTATTTCATATTTATGCCCATCGTTTATTAATTTTTACAATAATGTAAGAAAATACGGCCAAATAGTTGACCTTAAAAGTTGAATAACGAAATCGTATGGTATTAGGAGCTTCACAAATGATGCAACATGTGTATTATCGCCATATAGAAGCAATATACAAATACATACATACATATTGTCACGCCTTTATCCCCGAAGGGGTAGGCACAGGCATACCATACGCCCACATTTCACCGTATACATTTTTGTCCCACGCAACTGGTGGTGAGGCAAATATTCTCGTTAAATGCAACTGATTACTAAATACATATTATATATATTCAGATTGTTCTGATCATAATTGGGGCCGGGCAAATACACAATTTTAATCTAAAGGTAAAGGACACAACCTATTTATAAACCTACGATATACCTTATTGTTTATTTTAATATCGGCCACTCTTACTCTACCATCACTTCCTGGAAAAGTTTTAATAATACGGGCTAGTGGCCATTCTAAGGGAGGTGTGTGTAAATTTGTAATAGTAACTAGATCACCTTCGAGGAAATTAGGTTGCTGATATTTCCATTTAGGGCGGCTCTGTAGTTGTGTAAGTAATCCTTAGACCAAACTATCCAGAAGTCTTGTTTTAATTTAGTGCAATGATCGCAAAATTTTAAGCGATGAAGTGGGACTTCACTTACAGCAATTTCAGAATAACATGTTAGAGTTGTTCCAGTTAATACTCGAAAGTGTCCAGGTTGTTATACACTGACTATCATTTGAAATTTCTGAGTGTAAGGGTCGAGAATTAACCATAGCTTCAATCTGAATTTTTACAGTATTAAGTTCTACATAAGTCAAACAAAGATTCCCAACGACTCTCTAAGTGCCCTTTTATACTCTTAACACCGGCCTCCTCGTGTATATTTTTGGGAGAATAATGGGATGCTTTTTATCGTAAGCAATATTGGTAGCATTATGGAGCCGACCACCTAAGTACTTGCATTAATCCAAAATTATCCAATAATAATGATAAAAATTCAGTTATGATTTAAAGTAAGTGAACCAGATCAAGTAGTTTCAATAAGAACAGATTAACAATGATGTTTTATTTTCTAGCCCCAATCAAGCACTATACAGGCGATGATTGTTCTATTTCCGACCCTGTGGAAAGAGATAAACAGATCCGGGAACTTCTTGGTGTAAAGAAGTCCAACTGTATTACACCTAATTCTCTACAGGTTCTGCGATTTTTTTTTCATATATTTCGTGCTATCTATTATAATTAAACTAAAAGTAGCATAGTGTTATTAGCTAAGGGGCCGGATTGGGTTGCATAAATTTTAGAGGCATAACTTAAAACTGCATAACGTTTTTTGGCATACTCTTCGTTTCGCATAACGTTCAAACAGAATAAATCATTAGGCATACTGTATTTTCCCATAACTTTTTTATAATAATGATATACCCGCATAAAATGTTTACGCATAATTTTTTTTTACAATATCGATGAATAATCAGAACATTTATTGGCATATCACTCACTCTCGCATAAAGATTACAAGCCATACATATAGAATACCATAATGTTAACGAGTACATATTTTTATTTTTATATCTAAGCTTAAACTGCCTAAGATTGAAATGCCCACTGATTAAAAATGTCGATGGTCACTATACTAAAGTTCAAAATTTCAACACTTAAATATAGATATATATAAATAAAATACAAAAAGAAAGTAGGTAGATTAAAACGAGCGATTCTATTCTGGCGCATCGCCGCCCGCTGCGGCTGCCCGCTCGCTTCGCTCGCTCGGCTCGCGCGTTGTGGTCACAAGTCACCTAACACTCTTCCTCGCTTCGCTCGTCGTCGTACCTATTTACGACTTTGCTCAAGACTAGTCTAAAAAAATAACACGTAAAATATCGATTTATATGTTACAGTTTAAAAACTTCGCTATGAGTGAGATGATTATTTACAATGGTGTCTTATCATTTCTTAAATATTCTTAGTCAAATTATTATTCATTTATGATTTAAACGGTTATCCATACCTCCATTATGTGTTTTGTATTTTATGATAAATTATCTTTAGGCGTATAACAATTATACCCTTTACATTTAAGCTGATTAAAATTATGATAAAAAAATTAGAGTAAGTTAATGTTATGCCAATAAAACCATTATGCGTTTATAACACTCTGCTTATCATCATTTATGCGAGAAAACTTTATGCTGAACCTGTTATGCCAAACTACATTATGCTGAAAAAAATTATGCGATCGAAAGGGCACCCATTAGCTAATACCGATGGCGAAAAATTCCAACATAAGACGTCACAGCAAGGGTGCAATCTGAAAATTTGCTCTATACGTAGTTGTGACGCTAAGCGGTCGTTGTGACTAAATTACGATTTAAGTGTTAAAAATGCGATCTGCAGCATTTGACATTATTGAAAGTCATCTTTTATTTTTCTGATTTTTTTTAGCTGGACGGCTTTTGTGCCTGAATAAATGTTATAATTTGCGAATGCTTATTCTTTTTTTTTTGTTTTTAGGCATATTCTATGAATGAAAAATGCGGGCAATACCCGCACTGTTTCTACCGGAGAGAATGGTTTACTTATGTTTTTTTTGTTGCATTTGTAGTTATATACGCCGATAGCTTTGTAGCATGTAACATAATTTACAAAATATCATTTAGGTTTTACAAGTATGTATAAACAAACCAACAGAAACTGTTAATAAAGCCGACAGGATAGGACAGACTAAGGCCAGGTAGGTATGTTGCAACGTGTTTTCGTGTTACTAACAATATGTTATCCATTCGTCGCGGTAAACATGTAAGGGTACTTTTCCTAACAAATCTCTTAGGCCACGCCCTTAACGTGTTAGTAAAACAACATGTTTTACTAACACGAAAACGTGTTGCAGCGAACCCAGCTTAAGACTGCCTGATTTGTGGACAGGATATTTGTTGGAGGTAATTGGTTATATAATGCAAAGGCAATTTTTCAAATTTGTTTTTCTACTTTCAAAAGACAAACTTTGCCTCATTATAATAATATTATTCATTTAATTGGTAAAACTGCACAAAAACGCGTTCGGTACTTTTTGAGTGTATTTCGTTGAGATGGACCCCTTTTAAATCTGTATAGATAATGTCTTTCTTATATTTTTTTTAACATCATCTATACCTATAATATACTTAATAGTTATTATTTTTTTAGCGTCAAAAAACAAGTGGCGGAAATTAATTTGATAAAATATTGCCCAATGCTTGGTTCTCTAGCCAAGGTAGGCAAAAAAAAATGTTGCCCCAAAACGCATTGCCCTAACGACTTTTGTAGTGAACAGTTTTGTTGGGGTTACGATTACAACAATGACGAAGCTGTAGTATGTACAGACCAAAGAAGTGAAAGAGTATTGTCTCCAAGAGAAGAGACATCTATTGATAAGGAAAATCAAACGGTTCCTCGCAACACTGAAAACTCTGCTATATATCAGCAATTAATATTAAACAGAAATATACAAATATTTCTTCAAGTAGAACAATTTTCTAAACAAAGACCCATAATATTATCACGGAAACAATATGATAAAGTTAAAAGAATTATACAAACTAACTTAAATCGTAAATGTAGATGTAAAGAATTCTGTAAAAAACAAGAGAAGGACCGGTACAGCGATGTATGTGTTGGAGACGTAAGATCAAAAATGAACCAAACCATACCATTACAATTTGACCAACAAATACAAACTGATTGGGTTCGAAGTAAAAATAGTTTTCAAAGACCTAGTAAAAGACCTAAAATGATCTCAAAAGTAAAATATTTAGTAAAACTTTCAAAATCAAAAGATGATCGCCAATGTTTAGAAGACAAAGATGCGAAACAAGATGAATGTCCTACATTTAAGGATGAAGATAGATATTACCAGTTTCATTCACAGAAGGACAACGATGAAAATGTAGAACTATTAATACCGTATTCACAAACTTACAAATATTTTAGACCTACTAATGAACATTTTCAAATGCAGCAACGATATTCAACAAATTATAATAGATTCAAAGAGCTCACAGAAACCAAAGGCGAATGTGAATATGTACCATGCGTTACGATGGTTAATAAGAAATATCTACATAAGCAAGGAAATTATATTAACAAACAACAAACATTTATCGACAGCCAACGTAAAGACCTGAAAGAATGCACTAAAATAAATGATAAACATATATTTGGAAGTGGAGAACATGGAATGTTTGTTAATAAATATGACTGCGATGACTATGAAATTCATGGAGCATGTCAACAAATGGCTAAAAATAATTTAAATATACAAAATAAAGAATGCATAAAAGAAATTAAAGAATACCATAAATTTGTGCCTAAATATTGTGCAGATTGTGGAAAATGCTACAGATCAAACAAGGAATGTTGCAAGGAAATCCAAAATATTAACAATAATGATAAAATCCACAATCATACTGAACAAAATCAAATAAACGCAGTTAGTACAGATGTTAGAGAATCTGGTAAAAAATGTAAGGAAATTAAAGAACTTTTTAAAGCAGGACCACGAATTACTAATAAAGAAAATCATGCTATCGGTGATGGTTGTCGCAAGAAAACTGAATCTCGTTATATACATAGTAGAGAACATGTTGTATCCAATGGTGTTCGTCATAGAGGATGTGGAGAATATAGTATCAAAAGTCCAGAGGCTCTGATTAATAAGCTACATGCGAAACCTGAGCAAAGTAATGAAACACATAGTATCCATGTTCATCAAAATGCTGACATTTATAAAACAAATACAGTTGAAGAGAATCGTGTGACAAAGCAGGACCATTATGAACCTCATACTGAACGGTCGAATCGAGTAAAAGAGCATAAGCTAGTTAATACTTGTACTCCGGTTCTTGGAGACAATAAGGCATCGTCAGAAGAACATTTAAATCATGTCGCAACGCTTGAAAAACATCATCCAAATGAAATAACTCGCTTTAAAGACGATAAATATCAGAAACGAAGGAAAGAGTCAGATCATGAACAACGAATACATGAAACATATGTTGGGTTAAATGAAAAGTTTCAAGACTATTTTAGTGACAGTATTAAAGTCGATGAATATTTTGGTCAAAACGTAGAATATTGTAGACTGGATGTAGAACATTATACGAAAACACAGAATGGAGACAATACAATAAATGACAGATATATAGGAACCAGTGACAAAAGGTTCAGGCACAGAGGAGAACGTGATCATCAAACAGAAAGAAAGGAACAAATAAAGGCAGTAACGTTACATGATGATGAAAGAGAACAAAAACAAGATAATTTACAAGATGTCTGCTCAGATCAATCGACAAAGAATACCGTGTCTTCTCTGGAAATTCACTACACAAGTGTAGCTTATTTGGAAAAAAATGATTTGGCTTCTTCCGAAGTAGCAGTGTGCTCTGATTCAAGCGTATGTCATGTCAACTCTATCCAAACTATTTTTAGAGGTGAGCGTTAATATTTTGTTGAAAATTTTATCGGGAAGTATTTAGTCTAACAGGTTTTGCGTACATAACTGTCATTAAGGTTGTAAGTAAAACAGGTGTTGATATGCTGTATAACCCTGAAACCAGTAGGAATCAACTGGGTTATAGAGTTACTTTCCCATAACTTCTGTAGAACCACCTGGGCTGGGTGTAACTTCATCTCTTAATTTAATATTACTTTAACTCTACACAAAATGTATCCAATCGTTTGAGCGTGTAGAAGTAAAAACCGTACACACGCTAACCTTCGCCTTTACAATATTAAGTACTGAACTGGTATGAGGACTCGTAGTTTTTAAAATGTTTACTTTTCCAGGACGGCGAAAAACCCCTACTCCTAATCTAGGTACTTCAGTTTGCTCAATGTATTCAGAGGATGGATTACAATTAAACAAATCTACAAAGTTTATAATGACACCGCATGAAGTGAAACCTAACAAAAGACCATTTTTGAGAAGGCTCATGTCTTGTTTAGTTATGCGTTCCGCCAGAGCTTCCGAACTCAGGCTACCAATTTCACCTGCAAAAGAAATACCCAGTGTCAACAGTTCCGTTGACTCTTACCATATTAGTACCTCGCTTGGGGTGAGTATTGTTGTAACATAAGGTCTAAAAAGTCGTCCTGCACATGCGTTTGACATATTTGAAAGCAGCTTACTATCCACATAGCTATAAAAAGAACTTACTCTCTAACAAAAAAAGAGAGTGAATTAGTTGGAAATACATGCCAGTTGTATATAGGTAATGTATTTTCAACTATCTATAAATGTAACAGCATTTTTACAACACATCTTGGGGGTTGTATTTAATTAAGTTTGAATTGATTACGTGGAGGCGGGTAGAAAAGAAAGGGGGGAGGGTATAGTAGATACCTAGCATTTCTTACTATGGTAGACTGGGGACTCAGATGACCTGGAGTGATGAGTTTGCTGCTGCCGGTGTCTTAGTCACATTCATTATTACAGTTTATATAAAAAATATTATAGATACCTAGCATTTCTTACTATGGTAGATCACTGGGGACTCAGATGACCTGGAGTGATGACTTTGATGCTGCCGGTGTCTTGGTCACATTCATTATTACAGTTTATATAAAAAATAATATATACTAGACTTCTCTATGTTTAACAGCATGTGATTTTGACTAAGGCCCCGAATTTTGTGGGCATCTCAAACCAGAGATAATTCTTATTTATTCTTTTTAATGATGTCGAATGTCCTTTGCAGGCTGTAGAAGTGTCTTCTTCAATCTACGACACTTCGGCGTCTTTCTACAGTAACCACACAATATTACCAACAAACAGCAAAATCAAAAGAGGATTTTTTAATTCTGTCAGAGGTTTTCTTACGAACCGGAGGAGCTGATATTGAATTTTATATGGATGTTTATATTTTTATAATTGTTTATTTTGCTTTTTTATGGTGAAAGTATATTGTGAAGTTCTATAAATAATATTTTTATTCGCATTAAAAGACAGTGGTATTTATAAAAGCATTGATACTTGCATCTCATGCAGTAAGTACCACTTGAAAAGGACCGTGGGCCCTAGAATGCTACCCTGAGAAACGCCAAAACTACGTGGTTATTAGTATATTCTGATCGGAATTCCGATGGGTAGGAGAAGCGGGAACATGTTGCACATCTTTAATGTATCATAAATTGATCTGGATATTTGTCTAGAGGAGTCACAATATCACAGTTTGAAACACTATTTAGTGATATCGTAGGTATATATATATATATAGTTGTTAAGTGGCATGATTGATAGCTCTGACCCACAAAGCAAGGAATCGCTCCCTCTCGCTGGCGCCCTAATAGAGACGAAAGTAGTTATAGTACTGCATGCCAAGTTTACAGCAGGCTATAGGCGAAAATCCCATACGCGTCTTGTCAGTTGCTTACTATTCGTCTGTAGTAATTAGTGTAATTGGTAATAGTATGAGAAAAGGGTGACTCCTACTGATACGCTTGGTTGTATCTATTAGTATATATCGTCCATACCGCTTGTGTCGTGTGGTTGACAACTTATCATGTACAGCAACAATCAGATAAGCGTCATTGCCCGGACGTCCATAGATCATAACTAATACACCACTGGACTTACGGACGTCGAGCAACTGCAGAACCGTCTGAATATCACATTGCCTGATAGTTATATCAGGCATTGTGACGCCACAATTGGTGTCCAAGGGAAGCTGCTTTCCACAGTCTTAGATCCGCGAGTTGTCCACAAAGAAATTTGGAATAAAAAAAGTAATGTATAAAAAAAATTGTTACTGTTTAATATTTTTATTACCTGCCCTGCAGTGTAAGATAAAGAGCTGATGATAAAGTAGCTTAGCATTTTTAAATTACTTGTATATTTCATATTTTAATATGATAGAATCTAACGAGTTTAGAAAGCTGTGGGGCCCCATTTTTTGATTTGCCCCAGGGCCCTTGGTTACCTAGCTACGCCACTGCTCCGTGAGAAGTGTGCGTGTGACATTGTTTCCTTCCTCTCAACTTATTTTGAAAGGTGATTAATGTAGTGAATAAATTAAATTGGTATCGTGCCGATTCACGTGAAAACCCTTCGAAAACTTGGATAAGTAATATTTTTTTTTGTAACATTGGTTGTTGTCTGAACAAGATTCTCATATAGATATGAAATGAAAAACCAATCTAATCTCAGATTTTGAGCAACTACGAAAACTACAGCTGATTATAAATAGTATAATATTAGCTGTATACCCGCTATCTACTGTGTATGACGGTGCACTCTATATAAAGGCGCGCCAATTCGAGCAAAGTTCTTTTTTGGTTGCTGGGCGCCGAGACGTCAATACCAAGGATACGTGAGTCATTTCTTTTGTGATCATTTGTACGTGCGATTTAGAGAATTTGTGTGAGTTGAATCGTTGCTAAAGTGCTGGAGATTTGTTCCAATTTTAGTAATAACTTTTCGACATAATTAAATAATTAAAAGCTGTAAAATAGATAATTAAGTAGTTTGTGAGTATATTTCTTTATTAAATCCACTCATGTTCGTAACATCAGAAGTGGGATAAGACAACCTACATTGGAGCTCACTAAAGACCGAACAAATCTACCTTCACTTAATTAATATTTGTGTTTCGGTATTGTGTAACCTAACTACGTTTTCTATCAACTTACGCAAATTAAATTTTCTCACAAATGAGATAGAATGCCTAGGGAGAGTAATTAATGAGGGTCAGGTGAAGCCGAACCCAAGATTTGTGAAGGCTTTGTCAACAGTCTACAGGAAAGTTGGACCCAGGATTGCGTGGTCCCTTTAGGGTGCTCAACATCTTGCCAGGAGGCTGCAACTTACTTAAGCTGTTGAGTGATATTGACGTAAGCTATTAAGCGATAGCTACGGCATGAACGCGCAGGCACAATACATGTAGCCATGACGTGGCGAATGGTGTCCAGAGTTGTGCGCAAGTTCTTAGTAAGTGTCTGAACGTTAGAATTTTTTATTTATTTATTATTTTATTTTTTTTGTTTTCCTCTTGATCATACAAGTGTCACTAATTTCTCTGTCGATAACTACCCTTTCTTTCATTTAATTAATGCCACCAATTGTGAGCGATGAATGTGTCCTTGACACGTGAGACCCGGCCCTGTGGGATCTAACCCTGTGGGATCCGGCCCTGTGGGATCCGGATCTGGCTTGGAGGTCATGTTTTACACGACCGATGATACTACTGGAGTGATTGTCACTGCGTGAGTGCCACTGGAGTGAATATCACTGCGTGGGCTGCACTGGAGTGAATATCACTGCGTGGACTGCACTGGAGTGAATATCACTGCGTGGACTGCACTGGAGTGAATATCACTGCGTGGGCTGCACTGGAGTGAATATGACTGCGTAGGTAGATGGTGAGACAGTCTGTGGGGAAACCTCTGAGAGTATGTCTACCCGAAATTCAAACTGCTGATATCGTGAGCCGAGGTGTGCTGCTAAAGGTGACGCTGACACCGCCGCTGAAGTCTCAAGATATCTCATGGATTACAAAGCGTACAAGAGCTCATTTCTTTATTTTGAGACGTCTCTAGAGTGAAATATGTGAGCTTGAGATCTGATTTTAGATGACGTACGAGTAAAAGTTATATGAATTAAATGAAAGCGATATAGTGAAACGGGGATGCTTAGGGGAAGTAAGCCCAAAACAGGTATTCTAAGCCAAAATTTAAATTTGAGGATGTTAACAGCATAATTTTTAATGAATTAAGTTGATACATATGACGGAGTTTACTATAGTTTGATAAATTTGGGTCATATTACTTAAAACTACATCTGCAACATTGTTATGGCGAAATAACAAAAACCTTCCCAAAACTCATTTTGCCCGAAAGGGGGGCCTAAAACGGGAACTGATCGCGGGCAAAACGGATGGCGGGCCTAAGATGAGTAGTACTTTGAATAAAGTATGTATCTGTTTGAAAATATGTACCTAAATAAAATAATATTATAAGGCGATTTTTTTTGTTATAGTAATTAAATATATAATATTATACAATAACAAAGCAACATAATACAATAAAGGATCTGCATATGGGCCTTGGCAGAAGAGGCAGTACCATTATTTCTTTAGCTTTTATCTTTAGAAATTATGTTTTTCTGTTTCTTGCTATTATGACGAGTTTTCTTTGTCTTTTGCAAAGTAGCCTTTCAGTTTTTCGAAGTCTTCCCTTTTTTAATCTTAATATTTTCTTCTAAAACTTTCCCTTTGTTCTTCTTTATTTGGCGTATTTGTCAGGATTTCTGCTCTCTGTGCTTTTGTTCGTCGTTCTGTTTTTTTCGGGCCCACTTTAGGAACTTGAGGGCTTTTATGACTTACTAAATCCTTTTTGACTTCAATCGGTAAAACACTGTTATCTGCTTGAAGTATATAGATATTTTCTTATATGGTGTTCGATAAGTCAGTGACATGACTACTGGCATAGTCACCCTCAAAGTCTCGTCCATGTGTTTTCGCACTACTTTTTGGAGGAAGTCTCAACATTTTTCATCATAGTCCCCAAAGGTGTTCTGTCTATAATATCTAGTACAGTCTTTACCAAAGGATGTAACAACGTTCACGTTTTGAGGCATGGAGTTTTCTAATTGAATTGTCTAATTTAAATCAATTATAGAAATTGATGGAGACGGTGTTTGGTCAGAGTCTCTCTCATTGCAAAACTCATGAATTGTTGGTGGACTAGTTCTTGTTCTAAAAGTTGACGGGATCGGATCATGACGGTTTGGAGATTCTAGTAGATTGTTCGTTATATAGAAGCCGGCAAAAAAATTGGACTCATCGTATATATCATCTGTTTCCATTCTGTAGGCCACAGACCGGTTTTGCTGAAGCCGCTCACAGCGTTTTGTGTGGAGGCGGCTTTCAAATAGGCAGTGCCAAATTTAGTTGCCACATCATATTGAATTATTATTCTGTTCGCATGAGACTTCTGAAATGTTTGAAATGAATGGCAGAAGTTAGTCTAGGACCTAGGGCAAAACGGATAGGTACTCGTGTTGCCCTACCCATTTTGCCTTTTTGCTAGTAGTTAACAGTATTCGAGAAATAACCTACAAATAAACTCAAAATCCATAAATTCAAGATTACAACGTACTTGAATAAATGTATTTATATACTGTAGCTACACTATTAATCAGTTAATAAAGTAAAAGCAAAAATCGATGTGAACATACCTTGCAGGTTTTTTCCGAAACCGACAAAAAAATATTTTTGTTTACTGCGTACATGTTTCTACAAGCTTTGTTCTCGGGAGACTGCCTGGAGAAGCTCGGGGCACAAAGCGTCTATTGCACTACACGCGACATGTTCAGTGGCCAATCTGGCCATGTCGCATTGCCTACCCTTTTTAGGCTGTGTACCCGTTTTGGGCTTACTTCCCCTAACTGCAAAACGGATTGTTTGTGTGACCGCGATCGCCTGTATTAATATTGGTAACTCTATTTTCCAGATATCGAATCTGTGTCACAAGCATCGGGTGCGCAGCGCTCTATGCCTCAGCTCGATCCCGAGCGTAGGCCATCGACGGATGCTGTTGCTTGTCCCAGCGACACCACGAGTTCCCGGGTCGGGGAAGGCCCGATGTCAGGAGAGGCCGTATTAGCTGTATACCCGCTATCTACTGTGTATGGCGGTGCGCTCTATATAAAGGCGCGCCAATTCGAGCAAAGTCCTTTTTTGGTTGCTGGTCGCCGAGACGTCAATTTTACTCTTTAATACTGTGTCAATACCAAGGATACGTGAGTCATTTCATTTGTGATAATTTGTACGTGCGATTTAGTGAATTTGTGCGAGTTGAATCGTTGCTAAAGTGCTGGAGATTTGTTCCAATTTTAGTAATAACTTTTAGACATAATTAAATAATTAATTAAAAGCTGTAAAATTGATAATTAAGTTGTTTGTGAGTATATTTCTTTATTAAATCCACTCATGTTCGTAACAATAATATAAATTAATGTGCTACCAAACTAACGTAGGTATTTCATAATCCTGCTAGGTAGGTAATGAGTTCAAAAAGATTTTCTAATTCTACACTTTGAATAACAAATTGCTCTGTGTCAACTTAAGATCGCTATTTTAGCTTTATCACGTAGGTTTGTATAACCGTGGCTTTTGGTCCGTAGTGCAGGGCATCAGCGGTGGAGCTAAATATTTCGCACTCAGTATCAATAAAGATTAATAAAAAAATGTGTGTACCAGAGTACATAGGTATACTAAAAAGTAAAACTTCTTTTTGATATTTTTACAGCTACACTTCAATAAATTTTTAACATTCCTAATAATTAATTTAGGTTTTTTTTTACGATAAAATAATGCTAGATAGAACTTGCGTCAATATCGTTACACCTTCTCATCTTTTTGGCACCGTGCGCTGCGGGCATAGAATAGAACATATAACCTATCATTATATATGATCTGTGCCTGCGAGGCTGCTGCTGCTACCAAGATTATAAATTACTAGCACTGCGTGGCACTTTTGGAACCCCCGTCGCACTCTTTTAATCCCGTCGTTCATTACTTTTACTATAATGTATGAAAATTTGCCCTATTTGTGTATGTGTCCCGGGTAGTCGCGTGATAATATATAGCCTTACTCGATAAATGGGCTATCCAACACAAAAAGTTTATTTAATTTCGGACCATTAGATCTTGAGATTATCGCGTTCAACCAAAACCAAACCTTTTTTTTTTTGTTCTTGTGGCGATACTGTTGCTCCGCCAATAACTCAGTGTGAAACCAAACCTTTACTTATATCTTGCTTTTAATCAAAATTGACAATTCTAGGTCGACCAGAAGTACCTACCCTAACTCGTAAACCTATATGGTAGTTCCCAGTGACCTATAATCACGAATTTGGCAAAAATGAAGGTAGTAGCACAAATAAAAATAGGTAAAATAAATATATTGAAAATTAAGAGGGAATCTCCATGCCCCATACACACATAGTTGACACCAAAGACCAATTGTATGGGCGCTCATACAATATGGAGATCTAGCTAAATTTTCACTTACCTTAAATAAGGTACTAATTGTATTATTGGTATAATGGGTAGGCATGGAAGCCTCGGCGCACGAGTTCGACTCGCGCTTGACCGGTTCTCCGTATGTACATTATAATTTCAGATGGTTATTCCTGCGTAAGTGCTTAATGATGCATGACATTAAAAAAAAAATGCACTGAGGTGGCAGACAAGTATAAGGCCCATCTAATGGAAAGTGGTCAACGTAGCCTAAGGACGTTTGCAACACCAGAGGTGCATGCAGCACTCGCGCTAATTCTTGATGCTTTGTGATTGATTGTTTGTCTCTACCCAAAAATCGCTAAATCAATGTGAATTTTGGAAGGTAGGTACCTAACAGAAAATGCAACGTTCCACTGAGTTATCCAATTTCACAACACTTGTGCACGTTGTCAAAGCTTTTATGTTTAAGAAATCATAAATACACTAGTCTTGAAAAATTAGCATCGGAGTGGCAAATGCTTCCTTCGCTGTTTCCGCCATAATTAATTTAAATATTGGACAGTAATACAGGACAGGAATAGAAATCGACAAAGGACTGGGAATGAGTAAAACTAAAAATTTAGAAAATACATAAATACTAAAGACAAGGCTGTATGGACGGAGTTTCCTTTGCTTGACTGAGATCGGCTAAAACCAATAACAATTAACTAACCTCAAAACTTTGACAGGTCAGGATCAATCTGTCAGTGGTATTGTGTGTATTTTGGTTACCTTTTACGGTTTTCATTCATTTATTTATTATCTTTAAAATGTATTAAAATATAACAATTTTAATACTTTGTCAAACAAATACTGTTTATTATTGCATTTCAAAATGGCCTTTGTTAGACGGTTTGTGTCGCCGTTAGCAAATGCGATTAAAATCTATCCCATAACCGTTCAAAGTAAGAAACAAAATTTACAGTATTATTGAAGCCTCTTGGTAAACAATAACAATAATTTGCTGTACATTTTTAGGTAAAAAAATACATCGATATGTGGCACCGACATTAATGGCTTTGAAGCGCAGGGAAAATAAACTTGGCGGAAAAAAAATCAATCCTCGGAATCAATTTGTAGAATGGAATTTAGAAGCGGAATTGTTCGCATTCGGGCAAAGGCTACATGAAGATTTTGACCCTGACTTACTCATGCAGGCGTTTACTGATAGATCTTATGTAATTAAAGAAGAAATGAAACAGAAAGAAATGGGTATTGATATTCAAATGAATGACAACCGTGAGCTTGCTGAGAAAGGTAACTCAAATATTTGAATTTAGAGCTTGTTTAAATCAGAACGACATCTTGGATGTTCTATGTATTTTTAGTGTAGTCATAATTATATTATCGCATAGATTACAGCTATGTATTATGGTCAATATGGGCGCCTCTATGGAAATATTTATAATATAGGCAATGCCCACTCACTGCAAGTTGTGTATTTAACAATTATTAAGTACTGAGAAGTCCATTATATGCGAACTTTTCATTACTCACTGGTAGCCTAAATGTCCACACAATAGTTTATTTAATAAGGCAATATGGAAAAAGTGAAAATAATAATATGACTGCAATGCTTAGGTCTCAGGTTCGAATCCCCTGTCACCAGTTAGGAGAAAATATTTGTGTGCTCCACAAATGTGTGTGTGTTTTGGAGGTGTTTTCTGTAAATAACTTGAGTGGCAGCGTGCCAGGAGATTGGTGCAAGGCTGTCATCGTGCCGCTTTACAAAGGAAAAGGGTCACAGCAAGAGTGCAAAAACTACCGCGGCATAAGCTCAGCATCGTCGGCAAATTGTATGCAAAAGTTTTGATAAAAAGAGTGATGAATGAAACTGAAGGGAAAATGTGGGATGTACAAGCAGGATTTATAAAAGGAAGAGGATGCACGGATCAGGTCTTTTCCTTACGATGCATAGCCGAAAAATATTTGGCGAAATGTCAAAAGGTCTATTGCATATTTGTAGACTTGGAAAAGGCCTATGACCGAGTGGTGAGGCATGAACTATGGACGACACTGGCCAAGTATGGAATAAGCAGTCACTTGATACGAGCACTGAAATCTCTCTATGAGGGCTCCAGTGCTTGTGTCAGGATCAACGGAGCTTGCATAGACTTTTTTCACATTGAAAAAGGTGTGAGACAGGGTTGTGTTGTGTCACCGGCGCTGTTTAACCTATACATGGACAGTTGTTTGAAAGACCTGCAAGAGAGTGCGTATGGTTTAAAAATGAATGAACTGACTGTCAAATGCCTCCTATACGCTGATGACCAGGTAATACTGGCATCATCGGCAGAGGAGTTGCAGTTGATGGTTAACATTATGCATGATACGCTAAAAAGATGATGCTAGATGGCACTGTGTAAAAATGGGCAATTTTTATAAGTATATTTTGCAATAATAATGCTATGATTAATGTTTTCAGGAGAGCAGTTCATAAAATCATACATTCAAAATTACTTGGAGACTGTCTTACCAAAATTTCCCTTAGAAGGAATTAAAGGTGTTCACAAATATCTAACGAGTGAAGCCGTATTGGCTAATATATCACTGCATTTAGGCACAAAAGATATCATATTATCCAGTGTAAGTATAATATGTAAAAAATCTTTAAAAGTTAAGTTCAAGACCACACCCAAGGGCCTGAGGAATGAACTAGTCAGCACTTGCAATAGGCAATTGAAAAACATGGCATGTAACCTACATCCATCCACATTGTACGTGGAAACCATTTGCTAGTAGGTTAGGTCGCTTGGGATTCAAAATATTTAACTAAACAGTACTTACATACATATAGTCACGCCTTTATCACCGAAGGGGCAATTGTAGAGGCAAACTATACGCCCACATTTCACCATATTCATTTTTGTCCTATATAACACGTAACTATACAGTATTATTGCAAATACTTTTACTTCCAGCAATATCCAGTTGAAGACTCAATTCTTGCTAATACTTTCAAGGCAATTGTTGGAGTGCTAATTCAGTCCTCTGACGAAGAGAGAGCAGCCCTGTTTGTCCGGGATTTTGTCATCACGCAATTGCAAGGTGAGTAATTGGATAGATTCCCAAACCAGGTCATAGAATAAATATTTTTGTTTTTTAAATAAATAAATATCCATCACGCCTTATCCCCGAAGGCGTGGCAGAGGCATATTATATGCCCACTTTTCACCGTGTGGATTCCTGTCTCACGTAATAGGTGGTGAGCCCATTGCCATGTTGAAATAGACAGACGCAGGTTGTGGCTACCTGCTGTTGAAATTTTTTAAGCCGCCCATAAGGCCTTCAACCAGGCTTAACGACTGCCATTTTACTGGCAACCGGGACCAACGGCTTAACGTGCCTTCCGAAGCACGGAAACGCTCGCAAATGTAAATGCCACAAAGTGGTCACCCATCCGAGGACCAGCCATAGTGAAAGTTGCGTAACTCAGTGATCGTTTACAGAACACTGAGACCGCGGGGCCACGAGCGCTTCTTCTTTTTTTTTTTAAAGTTTTACATATATTCGTCTCGAGCTGGACCCGAACCAGCGTCTTCTGGTTCAACGCACCAGACGCGTTCACCAACTACACCACCAAGATCTGCTTGAAACTGACGAATTAATCCACCTCTTTACGTCTTAAGGCGCCATCGACCGGCACTTAGCAAAGTTGCATGGTGCGGATGAATAGAATTGCATCTATAATCACAACTAATTTCAACGATCAAAATTTCTTCCACCTCAACCATAGCAAAACAAACCTGTAACAGTTTACATGAATAAGTGTACAAACCTTCTCCATCTACCACATGGAATATTCACAGTCCTTACCCAAAAAAAATTAATCATTTAGCTATCAAGGGATGAGATAGTAATATTTGTCTGAAGATGTCACTTTCACAGTAACACCAAACTCATCCCTGGAGTCCCTTGAGATGACCGAATTTTCCAGTCATGTATATGTGAAATTCTGATTGCAACCAAAATCTCTACTTTGGTGCTCAGCTTCGTATATGATTAGAGCAGAAGAGATTTGCCTTTATTTTCAGTATTGTTCTCCCTATTTACGAGCCCTTATGTCAAATCCTCGTCTTTTAGTCACTACGTGAAATTGCAAGTGACGATGGCTTGGGCCCAGAAGATCTTATTGGACTGAAGTAAACACAAAGACATAATAAATTTGATAATGCTAGAATTGAGCCTGGCTTACACACAGCATATTATTCCATCCTTATTTCATAATTAAAATTCTGGCAGTTAGCTAAGGTAGAAGTCGCAGGAAAAGGCGCGAAATTGCATTCTGATTATCTCTACCAACCAATCATTAGCGCGTTTTGATTGGTTGAATATAAGAATTATGCGTTGTCAGGAACAAATTGCTTGTAATATGGTGTGTTGTATTATTGCCATATATAAAATTTACAGGTAAAGACATCAATGAATATTGGACAATAGATGAGCCATGGAGTATGTTATTAGGCTTTGTGGAAAAGGATGGCGCTAAAATTGAACCACGATTGATCGGTGAGACAGGGAGAAATACGCTGCTTGCTTGTTACCAAGTCGGCCTATATATCGACAGGCAAATAATATCCTCAGGTAAATGAGCTTTGAAGTATTTTTAATTAAATTAATTAAGCCTTTATTTCCGAAATAGGTACATACAAATACAATAAACAAGAGGTAAATTTCATATAACAAGATTAATTCTATAAGATATCCCTAACTTTGGCGTGCCTTTTGGCATAGGCCTCCTCCAGCTCTCTCCAATATGCTCTGTCTTGGGCAACTCTAGACCAGTAGGGTCCCAAAGTCAGACTGATGTCATCGTGCCAACGTGTTTTAGGTAACGCCAACGAAATGCAAACGTATTTTTAATTAGCTACAAATTTGAAATCAATAACTGAAAAATGAAAATATTGATTATCGTTATATTTACCATGTCTACTATCACGCGCGAGCATCCGATATTACGGCTTGTTACCAGCGCCAGTGTTGCAAGTGTTGTTACAACGTGATCATTGCGCTTGCAACAGTGCCTAAATATAGGATGCTTGCGCGTGAGAAAGTGTACATGGTAAATATCCGGATATAATCAATATTTTACTTATTTGAATGACCATGATAGTTTAAATATTTATAATTGAAAAATTATTATTAAAAATTATATAATTTAAGACTAACTCTTGGTCTAGTGATTAAGAGAACCTGACTACGAAATCGGACATCGTGGGTTTTTTTCCCACCAAGGCAATCTATCAATCCTAACACCAAAAGCAATTGAACAATTTAGGTATGTCTCATCTGTTTGTTAGTGGGAAATCTCCCAAGCCATTGGACTGATATTGACGGACTGTCACTGATAGATAGCTAATGTTTAAGTGTCCTAAATTACGGTTCCGTTTAATAAATATTTTAAATATTATTACGGTTCCGTTTAATAGAAGCGCTCGTGGCCCCGCGGTCTCAGTGTTCGGTAAAACGATCACTGAGGTACGCAAATTTCACTATGGCTGGTCGTCGGATGGGTGACCACTTTGTGGCATTTACATTTGCGAGCGTTTCCTTGCTTCGGAAGGCACGTTAAGCCGTTGGTCCCGGTTGCCAGTAAAATGGCAGTCGTTAAGCCTGGTTGAAGGCCTTACAGGCGGCTTAAAAAAAATTTCAACAGCAGGTAGCCACAACCTGCGTCTGTCTATTTCAACACGGCAATGGGCTCACCACCTATTACGTGGGACAGGAATCCACACGGTGAAAAGTGAGCATATAATATGCCTCTGCCACCCCTTCGGGGATAAGGCGTGATGGATATTTATTTATTTATTTTATAACCTACTAGTTGACGCCCGCGTAGAGAAGTTTTTCCGTTTCCCACAGGAACTTATTCCCGGGATAAAAAGTAGCCTATGTTATTCTGATGTATAAGCTATTTTATTGTAAAGTTTCATTAAAATCCTTTCAGTAGTGTTTACGTGAAAGAGTAACAAATCTCTATTTTTACAAACTTTCGCGTTTTCAATATTAGGAGGATGTGTTGTCATACTTATATTAAATTTATAACGCTATCGAACCGAAACAAATTAAAAAACACCTAACCACACTATTTATGAGAAGTAAAAAAATGGAGAAAATGTTTTATCCCAAATACCTATATTCTGTAAATTTAGATTGTGTTAATCTACTAACGAACACCTGACTGCCCTTCAAGTTACATTATTTTGGTTGTGAAATAAGTCTACCTACTACAGACTTCGTGTTATCAGTTAGAAGGTACTAAGAATCGCCCACCACACTAGTGTTTGCCCTGGTTGAACTTACCTGGTTGCTACCTGCAATGTCAGCCCAATATGTATCCCAATTTTACTATTTTTATACCTATATACTATTAAATACATATATACTATTAATATACACATATATACTATTAATATCTATTCAGTAGTTTTTACGTGTAAGAGTAAAGTAACAAACATCAAACATCCATACAAACTTCGCGTTTATAATATTATTAAGACTAGTTAATATAAATATTTAAAAAAAATAGTATTTGACGGCCGCGGCTTCACCCGCGTAGAGAAGTTTTCCCGTTCCCGTTTTCCACAGGAACTTGTTCCCGGGATAAAAAGTAGCCTATGTGTTATTCTGATGTATGAGCTATATTATTGTAGTTTCATTAAAATCTATTCAGTAGTTTTTACGTGAAATAGTAACAAACATCCACACGAACTTTCGCATTTATAATATTATTAAGATAAGTTCAAAATATTCTAGAGTGAACAGCACTTGATATTCTTTTAGGTTTCGGCGAAAGTGTAGCGACTGCGAAGGAAATGGCGGCTAGAGAAGCCCTCAAAAAGATATTCGGCACCGAAGACCACATGAAACCTATTAACTTCAAACTTGAGGGATTACCTAAGCCCGCCTCACAGGCGCGATATCAGATTACTGCTAGATAAATTTGAATATTATTATCATGTAATATAGTTTTGATATTAGTTCAAAATCGATTTTTATTTAAATATAACTGGCTTTTTGTAGTAAGCATATCAAAACAATATTAGAAACTTCAATTTCGCTTCATGGATGTTGAGTAAATAATGAGTCCCCAAGTAATAAACTATAGATTTGAAGCGCTCGTGGCCCCGCGGTCTGTATTCTGTAAACGATCACGGAGTTACGCAACTCGCACTATGGCTGGTCCTCGGATGGTTGAGCACTTTGTGGCATTGCGACACACATTTGCGAGCGTTTCCGTGCTTTGGAACGCACGTTAAGCCGTTGCTCCCGTTGCTACCTCAGTGGTATATAAAAAAACATGGCATTTCTTAAGTCAAGTTGAAGGCACTACGGACGGCTTGAAAAATTTCAACAGCGGGTAGCCACAACCTGCGTCTGTCTATTTCAACACGGCAATGGGCTCACCACCTATTACGTGGGACAGGAATACACAGGGTGAAAAGTGAGCATACAATATGAATGCCTCTGCCATCCCTTCGGGGATACGGCGTGATACATAAGTAATAACTATAGATTTCGTATCACTCATTGCTCGAGGTTTGGTATAGTGATCAAATTCACGTCAATAACTCTTTGTGTGCAAGAAAGTAAAACAAATATAACATTTTTTTTTACTAAAATCTATACTGTCCTTACAACATTTTTGATTACAAACATTAGAACTTATATAAAATCTACATATAAATATTAACAATTATAAACGTATAAAGAATTATGCATATTTATCACAATTAAAATCCTAAAAAATACTAGTCAATATGTGCGTAGACTACAGGAAATGCAGATCATTCCCAGAATAGGGCAATGATAAAACTAGTGAATTTTTTTTTTACTAGTTCTATCGTAGAACTATTCAGAAAAACGCCTGGGAATAAACTGCTGTTAAACCACTAGTTACTAAACACCACTTACACTGCAGTTACATTAGTCAATTGGGCGTTTTAAACATATGGAGTAATACAAAGCTTAGAGACATGCTCTTAGGAATAACTTGATTCTATTACTCAATATAGTCCAAAAAAATCGTATTTCTGTGAGCCCTGAGGAGACATGTAAAAGGTATGCTTGGTCAACAATAGATGAAGAGGGTAGATGTTAGTTAGAAGTGCTGACTGAAGAAATATTTCTACAGAATCTTTTCATTCTCAGTAAAGAGCCTTCAGATACATAGAAATCCCAATAAATTTATACATGTACATTATTTTAAATCAATGCCCTTGCATGGCCCACTTGGTAAAATTTTCCCACAGAACTTAATGTCGGGATAATAGTACCCATGTCGTATTCTGATGTAAAGCTATATTTCTGTAAGGTTTCATTAAAATCCATTAAGTAGCCTGACAGAGTAACAAACATCTCTACACACATCCAAACAAACTTTCACCTTTATAATAGTAGTAGAAAGTAGGATGAAATGGCATGCAGAATAACTAAATCTATCACAAATTTCAAGTTTCCTTTATTCATCATCCAGGCGCAGAGTCCATGATGAGGGTGCCATGTTTGTCCTTAATGCGCACGCGTCCTGAGGCGTATCGCGTTTCTGACGTACCATCGTTGTATACTAGTTTCACCGTGCCATCGGGGAATTCACGACGCTGAAAAATTAATAGTATAATATATGTAGTTAAATAAAGTAGTAGAGAAATAAAACTGGGAAATTTAATAAAACATCCCAACCAGTCATGCTATACAAACAATTTTGAAAAGCAATTAGTATGCTAAACTTTTTCCTAAATTTTAAAGTGAAAAATTACGTCGCCTTAAGACGTAAAGAGATGGATTAATTCTTCAATAGTAGGTCTTGGTGGTATAGTTAGTAACGTGTCATGGTGCGTTAAACCAGAAGACGCTGGTTCGAGTTCAGCTCGAGACTTAAAACAGTAAGTGTGAGTGGTTGGAAAATTCCTAATGTAGTTACCATGGCGTAACAGTTGACTGGTGGCATTTTTTTATAACCAACCACCACAACCAATAAAAAAAAAGTTATTCTTCTCAAAAGCAACATACATTTTGACAATCTATCATATACAGTTAACATTGGCACGCTGACTGGGCGTGCGGTAGAGTTGGCCGAAGTACTCTCCAGGCGGAGGGTGGACGTGGCGTTCCTGCAGGAGACTCTGTGGAAGGGCAACAGGGCCCGGCCTTTACAGAAAGGCTACAAGCTGTACTACACGGGTGCGCCTGGTGGGGAGAACGGGGTGGCCGTGGTGCTCTCCGAAGGGCTGCAGAGCGGCATCTTGGAGGTGAAACGCTGTAGCGACCGGCTTATGATCGTGAGTGTGCTTATCGATGGGATTATTACCCACCTGATAAGTGCCTACGCGCCACAGGCCGGTTGTAGCGACGCCGATAAGATGTCGTTTTGGGGCCAACTCGAGGGAGTGCTTCGGAGCATTCCGTTGTCACAGGGAATCATTTTGGGCGGCGACCTAAACGGTCATGTGGGTGAGAGGTGTGAGGAGTTTGAGCGTGTTCATGGTGGTTTTGGATACGGCACCCGCAACGTTGAAGGAGAAACTATCCTCAGAACGTGTGCGGCTGCCGATCTGGCCATTGTGAACACGTATTTCAAAAAGAAGGTTCCGGTCTGCTGGAAGAGATTTCTTTAAGAAATAAGCAGTACCGTTGTACTTGTGTTTCCTGCTATTTTCAATTTGTGTACATAAATTGTTAAATAAAATAAAAGAAATCCGAACATCTCATCACCTACAAGAGCGGGAGGCGTACAACTCAGATCGATTTCCTACTCACTAGGCGATACAGCATCGGCAAGGTGGCCAACTGCAAGGTCATACCCGGTGAGAGTCTTACTGCACAACACCGTCTCCTTGTCATGGACCTCTGCGTGAAGCCTAAAGGCAAACGCATCGAGCGGTGCCAGCGCCGCATCAGATGGTGGCTGCTTGTTCATCAAGCTAGGTCCCAGGAGTTCGTCTCAGCTGTCGGTGACAAGCGCACCGACACTGAAGGCAAACCAGTTCAAAGATTACTGGGACAAAGTTCAGGCGGCCATCCTTGGAGCGGCGAAGGTGGTGCTCGGTGAGTCTAAGGGTGGACGCAAATGTGACAAGGAAACTTTTAGTGGTGGAACGACGCAGTCTTGAGGGAGACCAGGGAGAAGAAAGCCCTCTTTAAAAAGTGGCAAGATACCGGATCTCTCGAAGACCGCGATGCGTACAGGGCTGCCAAGCGCGCCACAAAGAGAGCTGTAGCCAGAGCCAGACGAGACCACTTACAACCTTTGTATGATAAGCTGGAATAGTCTGAGGGGCAGAAGCTCATCTATAAGCTGACGCGCTCCAGGGTCAAAGCGGCACAGGATATATCCAAGTCGCTGTGTAAAAGACCCTGAGGGCAACCTGTTAAGGGAAGACCTCGCGGTAAAGGAGAGATGGCGCTCGTACTTCCACGAGCTGCTTAATAAACAGCATAAACAGGTGCAGCCTCCGGACCTCCCTCCGAATCAGGGACTAGTGCCACCGGTAACGCCTGGAGAAGTTCTGACTGCGCTTCGCCGCATGAAGAAACGGAAAGCTGTCGGACTCGATGGAGTCCCCATCGAAGCCTAGAAGGCGATGGGTCCTCGCGGTGTGGGCATCTTAGTAAACCTTTTTAACCGCATACTATTCAGCGGGCAGATCCCAAACCAATGGAGACTGAGTATTATTATTACAGTCTTCAAAGGTAAGGGGTCAGTGCAGGAGTGCGGGAGCTACCGCGGTATAAAGGTGATGTCCCACACCATGAAGATCTTCGAGAGGATTATAGACTCTCGGATCCGGCAGGAGTGTACTCTCTCGGAGTGTCAATAGGGGTTTCGCCCTGGTCATGGGACCACGGACCCTGTTTTTGCCTTGAGGGTTGTCGCAGAGAAATACAGGTCGAAGAACACTCCTCTGCACTGTTTGTTTCTAGACATGCAGAAGGCCTTCGACTGTGTTCCTCGTGCGATGATCTGGTGGGCACTACGGTCCAAAGGGGTTCCAGAGGTCTATATTGACACCATCCGGGACATGTACTGTGACTCCGATTCAATGGTTCGGACTGCTGTTGGCGACACGAAACCCTTCGCCATCACCGTCGGGGTACACCAGGGTTCTGTCCTTAGTCCGCTTCTGTTCAGTGTAATATTAGACGAATTGTTGGACAGCATCAGAAACCCGCATGAGCAGCCTCCATGGTTGCTTATGTATGCTGACGATATTGCGCTGGCAGACGCGGACAGGGGCAGATTGGTGCGACGTGTAAAGGCGTGGAAGGAGACTCTTGAGAACGGCGGTCTGAAACTAAATGTGGCGAAGACCGAGTACTTGGCACTAAACTCGAGAGATCCCACATCCGTCCGCATAGGCGGTGATTTGGTCGAGCGCACGGACCAGGTTAAATACCTGGGATCTGTTTTTCACACGTCCAGTGACATCGATTGCGATGTCAAGTCACGCATTGCTGCCGCGTGGGCCAAATGGCGGGAGATGACCGGTGTAATTTGTGACCCTAAAATGCCGATCTGGTTGAAGGGACAGGTCTACAAAACCATTATTAGACCTGTCCTTTTACATGGCAGTGAGACGTGGCCGATATTGGAGCGACTCAAGCAGGAGCTGCGTGTCACGGAAATGAAGATGCTGCGGTGGATGTGTGGAGTCACGCGGATGGACCGCGTGAGGAACTCTCGCATCCGCGGCAGCCTTCACGTCCGTGACATTGCAGACAAGTTGCAAGAGTGTCGCCTTTGTTGGTATGGTCACGTCTTGCGGCAACCGCCGGGCTACGTAGGTAACAAATGTCTAGCCATGTCAGCCCCGCCGGGTCCCGGTAAGAGGGGAAGACCCAAGAAGTGCTGGCTTGACGTCGTAAGGGATGACATGAATGCCAATGGTCTCACTACAGGGGATGCCGATGACCGTGCGAAGTGGAGGAGAAAATGTAGGAAAGCGGACCCCGGGCGTCGCGAGACGCAACTGGGACAGACGCTCGGATGATGATGATGATGATGATATCATATACAGATAACAACATAATAAGTATAAGACAATGCGCTCTAGAGATCGAGTGAAAGTTAGTGTCTGTGCTAGTGTAAACTGTGTTACGGACACTGGCGCCTCCCTCTTTCAAACCATACTACTATCTATGAACACATTTTTATTATACTTTTTTCATTTTATTAAAAGTATGTTTTGTTGATGCTTGTTTCAGTAAGCGCGCTGTATGTTTATGATGTGCGCGCGCGCGCGCGCGCGTGTGTGTGTGTGTGTGTGTGTGTGTGTGTGTGTGTGTGTGTGTGTGTGTGTGTGTGTGTGTGTGTGTGTGTGTGTGTGCGCGTGTGTGTATGTATGTATGTATGTATATGTACAATCACAGTACTCACTGTGTAACAGACTCATTGGGAACAAAAGGTGGCCTGTGTTAATTCTGGATATTTCAGGAGTAACATAAGCCATCTTATGTTTCAGTAATAAAATGCGACATACCAACGAATATTGATTTCAAAAGGTTGTAAAAGTAATTAACTATTTCAATCGTGTCGAAAATAGAAAGCCACCATTACAATTTTGACAGTATATCATAGACTACTATTACAAACGTACTCCAATATACTTTTATCGGTCAGCCGATAGAATTCTACTAACACGTACAGCGCCAGTGGCCGCTAGTCAGTGATATTTTTGATAGTCTACTACCATTACCAACGTGTAAACAATTATTATTCACAAAACAACTAATCGCATTCATGCACGCACGCACTACCAACACCTACATCACACACACACACACACACACACACTCGCGCGCGTAAGAGAGAGCGTCGAGAGCTACAGAAGTTGAAAGATTTTAATATGGGTGTGAATTTGGGTGACTTTACAGTAAACTGTCTGCTGTACGCTGATGATGCGGTGCTCATGGCCTCATCAGAAGCCGACCTTCAGACATTAGTCACTAATATGAAAGAGGAGTGTGAAAGTAAGGGTCTTCGCTTGAATGCAAGTAAAACTAAGGTTCTAGTATTTGAAAGAGGTGACGTAAGAACTAAATGCGAGATTAGAGTAAACCAGGAACGTCTAGAGCAAGTGAATGAAATTGTGTATTTAGGAAGTATGTTTAGCGCGGATGGAAGATGTGATTCGGATGTAGAACGGCGAGTAGCTGCCGGAAACAAAGTTAACGGTGCTTTGTCCCAGTTAGTAAAGCGACAAAGCATCGTAAAAGAAGCACGAATGGCGATTCATAACGCAGTGCTAGTGCCAACTTTGCTTTACGGTAGTGAAACCTGGGTATGTCAGCAGATGCATGAAAGTAAATTGAATGCTGTGGAGATGCGATCACTTCGAAAATTGTGCGGCGTTACTTTGGCCGACCGAATACGTAACGAAGTGATACGCAATATGGCAGGTTTGAATGAAAGTGTCAGCGTTAAGCTGGAAAAGGGCGTGCTCCGTTGGTTTGGACACGTCCAACGAATGAGTGAGGAACGATTGACGAAGAATATATATTGTTCAAAAGTAGAGGGTAGAAGGAGTCAGGGTAGGCCGAGACTTACATATGAAGACCACGTGAGCAGATTGCTCAAAAACGGAAAGGTCAAAAGTACTCGGATACCCAGACGTGCGTGTATGAAGCGATTGATGAATCTAGAAGAAGCGAAAGAAGTATGCATGGATCGCGAAGCCTGGCGATCTGTCCTCTCTGACTACCCCGTCACGGATTCAGCGTGAAGGTAGTTAGTTAGTTAGAAATTAATTTTGAATATCAATAAATTATTATTATTATTTTGACAGCTAAAAACAGCGATTCTGGTTCTATTCTACGGCTTGCCAATAGTAGACTCGGCCCTCTGGTGTGAGAGAGACTTGCTTTTTAAGTAAGTATATCACCTCTCCTTATTGTACAGTCTGTGCATTGCTGTGTGCTTCAATCTCCGCCTATCTACTTTGTAAGGCGTCGGATTTACAAGCGGACTCCACCATTTTGTACCTACCTTGTGGTCCTTAGCATGAACTTCGATTTGTCCGTTACTGAATACTATGCGCCGGTCCCCGTTAGACGCTACGGTAACGGCGGCTCCGTCGGGGAAGCGCCATTCCTCGCGGACATGCTCATTCTTCGGATCAAAGTACCTGATGCTGCCATTCGGTAGTCGAATCTCTGATGAACCATCCTTGTAACGTTTCTCAACTTGACCACTGGAACCAAACCAGTTAAACGTCGTCATAAATTTGTAATAACGTGGTATGTCAATACAATACTGTGGCACTATTTTGTAGTTGCTTTGTCAGACAGCAACCACTTTCACCTCACACATATTCCCATATGTGAACTCTGTGCTATAAGGATTTAAGGGCCGAATGTTTATCAATACTCAAACAAATAAATGTGTGTACACAAGTAAGAAGTGAAACATCTTTACGACTTTTATTTGCAGCTATAAATTTTCTCTCAACCGTCGATAAAAAAGTTTCACTTCAAAACAACATGGCGCGTAACCAAAAATCGTGATGATTTTTTTACTGATTTAAAATTTCTATCAACGTCGATAGATTCACTTCAAAAACGCTGCAGCCCTTTACAAAGCGACATTTATCCTCAAGTGTTTTTTTGAGTATTGAGTTTCATTGTGTAACATGGGCTTTAGAGTAGGGAGTCATAATTGAAGACGAGACCACTTGGGCCCCATCTTGGTGAGCCCAACCACATCTGCAAGTAGTGCACCTGCTGAGTAGCAAGAACAAGGCAACATGATGGTGCCTAACGAGATTGGAAGGTCAGACAGTAGTTGAACCCAACAATAAAGTATAGTCATAGCTGCTCCAAATTTACATAGGGCTTAAAAGTAATTAGAAAGATGCTAAGAAAATGACATAATTATTGCTACTCTCGTAACACCAGCAAAAAATCGTATTCATATAAAAAATACAGAAACTTACTCTGGAAATTCTAGTACTTCTAATCCATCTGCATGAGTTGTGTGGTATGTCTTAGTCTCGGCATAGTAATATTTTATTCTACCCTCATTATAAAAATTCTCTTTAACATCTCCATTGTAATAAATAAACTTACAGTACTTTCCATCTGCCGATATCTGTTTGACATTACCATTTGGAAATCTAAGCTCCCTGGATCCATCAGGTTTTGTAAATTCAGTCGGATTTAAACTTGTTTTAGTTAAACTAGTACTGCTAATGGTAGGTTCTGGGCTTCCAGATACAAGCTTATCTTCATATCGACTGTTGGGAATCACAGTGGCAGATCTAATTGATGAATGATTAAATCCTGAATTTGATGATCTTGTGCTCTTTTGTGAAACCCTTGGATCATATGAATGATTAGATATGCTATCAGTACCAGGTGATCTTGTAGTTGACTTGTTACTAAGAGATACAGGAGATTTAGATTTATTGCAGTCCAATGAACTAATATTATAATTTGGAGATTTGATAATCTGCAAATTTGATCTGCTGACTGAATTTGAATTGGATTTTTGAATGAAAAAATCTTTTACATTATCATTTAACCGTGGCTTATCTGTAAAGTTCTCGCCTTTAGGAGAAATAGATTTAAATCTCTCCAAGTACTTTTTTTCTAAATAATTATCACTTTCATTACTTGCAGTTTCATCTTTAAATGATTCAAGTGAATTAATTTCATCATCTATATCTAAATTATCATCATCTGAGTCATTGTACCCTACATCATACAACAATTTGTTTGGGTTTATTTGACTGAATGTATCTCTTTGACTGAAATATTTGGCATATCTAGAAGTAACATTAAGATTTGGAACACTTTTTGCTCTTGCCAGTGGTTTTGTTTTTCCTTTTGTTAAAGGTGCTGCTTGTCTAATTCTACATTGTTTTTCTAATTCATAAGCTTTATATTTGATATCACGATCAAGGCCTACATCTGATCTAGTGTCTTTAGTAGCCATATTATTTAATTTCTTGTTTATTTCTTCAAGATATTTGATATTTGTTAATCTACGAGTGACTTCATTATTGTGTTGCATTCGTTTGTTCAACTTTTTTAATTTTTCCATTTCCCCCTGTAAATCACTTTTCTCTTTTTCCATAATCTTAATTTGGTTTCGAAGTCTAGCTATTGTGGATGTGGACTTTGCATCTTTGACTCTTATATCCTCTTTAAGATCATTTATTTCCTTCTTTAGATTGACAACTTCATCTTTGTCTTTCTTGTTCAATCTTCCTCTTATTTCTCTTACATATCGATCATACATTTGTTTTTGCTTTGACAATTTCTCTTTTTCTTCAGCTAAATAATACTCAGATAAAACTCTTTCTTCATTCAATTTCTGCTCAAAAGCAGCTTTTTCTGCATAAAAATGTTGCCTATCCTGCTCAACTTCCTCTCTTAATTTTGCTAAATTGGCATTTTCTTTCCTGAATGTTTCTATTTCATCTTCCAATTCAGATAGCCTATCTTTTAACAATTCACTTGTAGCTATTAGTTTAGCATTCATTTCTGCCATTTCTGCTTTCATGACATCAGTCTCAGTCATTGTGACATCTGGGTCAGTTTTGTTATCAACCTCTTTTTGATTTACTTGTACTTTTTTTTTCTTAACACTAGAGCCTTTTTTCTTATTATCTAAATTTTTTGGAAATGTTACTGAGGATTTGGTGTTGTCTTCAACTGTTTTGCAAGAACAGCTTGATGCTGATGAACAACCATCACTGCAACAGTCTGTATAATCACTACAACATGTTTCAGCATCACTATGAGCAATTTCATTCTGTTGCCTTTCTTGCAATTCAGGAAAGATCTTCAGCAATTCAGGATTATTTGAGAGACATTTTTGCATTACTAAAGGTGTACTTTCGCCAGAACATTCAAAATTGTTTCTTTTTAAGAAACGGTTGTAAAATGAATTCTCCAAGTTAAAACTATCATTATTTACTTTATTTTCGAGAAGCTCAAACATCTGTTGTTCAGCTGACTCTCGTTCTTGTCTTAGTCTTGTCAAGCTCTCATCACAGCTAACATCAGAAACAACACTTTTTGTTGGAGATATAAAATTTTTGTAATACTCAGTTTGTTTCAATTGTCTTAGGAAGTCATTTTGTTCTTTAGTCAACACAGCTGCCCATGTTTTACCTTTATTGGTAACAAGTGGATGATTTTTTCTAGAAAATTCTATTTTTTGGGCTGCTTTTAAAGGTGGTGGTAATGAACACACTTTTGATGACATAGGACCTTTAGCATTACTGTCATTTTCATTACCTCCTGCTATTGAATTACAGTTTGAATTTGGAAGTGTAACATCTTGACAACTTTCCTGTGGGTTCTTTACTTTATTTTTTCTATTAAATGTATTTATTTTTAATTCAGGTACTAACAACTGTGGTTTATTCATGTTTTGTTGTTTATTAGGAAGATTTTTCTTTAGATCTTTTATGCTTTGTTTCAATGGGGAGTTTGAAGGTTTATTTTGAAAACTCTTCCTTCTCCACGGCAAAGCCTTTGTATTTTGAATCACAATAGCATTATTCTTTAGGCCAAAGCGAGCAGTACCTTCACCTTTTTTTAAATAACACTTTTTGTTTTTATTAGAAAGTGGGCTTTTCATTTTGGGATTTTTACTTTTGGACATTTTACTTTCTTTTTGAAGTTTTTCGAGGAGCAAAAGTTCAAAGTCTTTTTTAGGTGACAATATAGGCATGTCATCAAGAGATATTTGCTTTTTCAATGTTTCATTGCTACAATTGCTGACATCAGACTTTACAGATGAACTTTTGTGAATTACTTCTTGAGCGGGCGTTTTTACATATTCTTGAGACGTATCTTGTTTCAGTGAAGAGGCAGACGTTCGGCTTCTGCTTGACATAGGAGAATTAACGATAATTGCAGATTCTTGAGAGAGATTCAATACAGCAACACCTTCGATTAAGTCGTGAGCTTGCACCTTTTCTGAATTATCACTAGCATGCAGTCGTGAAAAACTTTCGTTACCAATATCGTCTGAAGATTGCAATAAACTTCGAAAAGTATTGTAGCTGGTACTACTGCTAAAGTGGCTGACAATTTCAGTGATGCTTGATAAAGGTTCAGGACTTTCTTGATACTGTAATCGTTGTTTTTGCAGTTTCCCGCGCTGCATCATTTGTAGTTGTCTCAAGACTTGTAACCTTTCCAGTATTTGTGATGGCGACAAGGAAACATCACTTTCAGAGCAAGCCTCATCCATAGTGTTATGATTTTAGATACAAATTGTGCACTAAAAAGCTAAACTCACTAAATACACGTTAAATCATTGCAGCAGCGAAGTTTTAAAACAATGTCAATGTCAACAAAACAATTTTTTTTTGGTTGTGTTTGCCCATATTGGCATAGGAAACTTTGTCCATACAGCCTGGTCTTCGGTATTTCTATTTTCTTAGTATTTAGTCCTGTCCAGTCTTTGTCGATGTCTAGTCCTCAGTCCTAGGTCCTAGTCCGTGCCCCAATAAGGCAGTGGATCCCTTATTGCAGCTCTCTATGGAAATTTGGCACTAACACAAACAACAACGCTATTCATTGCAATATATCACTTTCTTTAACTAATGCACTTCCGAACTCTTTATGTATGATATTCCACCATTATTAAACACAAAAACACGAATTTTACACTAGTTTTTGAAAATAATATACGACAAACGTGTTCGGTAAACGATCGCTGAGGTACGCAACTTTCACTATGGCTGGTCGTCGGATGGGTGACCACTTTGTGGCATATACATTTGCGAGCGTTTCCTTGCTTCGGAAGGCACGGTAAGCCGTTGGTCCCGGTTGCCAGTAAAGTGGCAGTCGTTAAGCCTGGTTGAAGGCCTTATGGGCGACTTAAAAAAATTCAACAGCAGGTAGCCACAACCTGCGTCAGTCTATTTCAACACGGCAATGGGCTCACCACCTATTACGTGGGACAGGAATCCACACGGTGAAAAGTGGGCATAATATGCCTCTGCCACCCCTTCGGAGATAAGGCGTGATGGATATTTACAAACGTGCGTCACTGCTCATCTTCGCGCCAAAAGTCCTCAACAAAACAAAAACTGACTGTAAACTTTACCTTTTTTTATTTTTGTATGTTCCACATGGGCTAAGGTCAAAGATCATGCTGCCTAGTTTTTAGGATTATTTGCTAAGTCCTCGTCAAGTCCAGTCTCAAGTACGATCCTAATACCAGTTGAGCGATGGAAACTTTACTAGATTTTTCTTTATATATTGGAGATATTGGAGCAAAGAAGAGGATTGATCAAAATTTGTAAGCCTTATTTTTGAAATAATAATGCGATTTAAGAAATTGCTTTTAAAGTTTTTAAAACCCTATATTAGCACTGACCTCCGTTATACACTAGTACAATATAGGTCAAAGTGCGGGCAGCTCTAAGCGTATTTTTTCAATGCTGGCAAGGCAAGCTCGCAACCCCGAGTTGTATAAATGTCAAAATTCTTGTTCATTTTTATTCAAAAATCATCTGGTTATCTTCTCATAGAACACACTACATTTGCTATGTCTAAGAGAAGTGGTTTTCATAAAGCTCCTAAATTTAAACCCGAAGTTAAGGTGATTAATAAATTAAAACAACCTGCAGGCATGTCTTTTAGGAAAGAGAAAGTTGAAGTTTTGTCTGAACCCATCAAATCCGCTGCTGATAAAAAGCTTTACAAGTGAGTGAATTTATTAATTAAAGTTAGGCATATAATTTGAATGAAACATTTGGGTACAACTGCAAAAATTATATTGTTAATTCATTAAAATCATTTATTTATAACCATAAAATAATGTGATGTTTTTAAAAGGACTATAAGGTTGGAGAACGGTCTAACTGTGTTACTGATTTCGGACCCGACTCGTCCCGCGACTAATGAGACAAGTTCAAGTGAGGAAGAGAGTAGTGGGTCTGATGAGACCACAGATCCCGAGAGTGACAGTGGAAAGTCAGGCCAGTCAGCTGCAAGCGATCATCATGGGACCAAGAGAAGGAGTGACTTTGATGAGGAAAAATTGGTGAGTGGTTTTTTATTGTACTACAAAATTTTAATGTTACTAATAGTTGAGCTCGAGGTCTATCCAATTGTTGAAGGTTTCCCGTTTCCCACCATAACTTATTCTTGGGATAAAAAGTAGCCTACGTGTTCCTGGGTTTTATAAGCTATTTATCTGTTAAGTTTCATTATGTATAATGTGTGAAAGAGTAACAAACATCTATGAACAAATCCATACAAAGATTCAAATTTAAACACAATAATATTAGTAGGATAATTATTTTAAATGCATAGTTGTATTTTTAAATAATTGCTGAGAGTAAGTAATTTGCTCCATTAAATTATATTAAAAACCTTGTTTAATTTTTAATTGTGGAAAGAGCTTAAAAATAATTTTTGGCTGTCTTTAAAAATGTTCAGATATAAAATTCTAGTAGATGCCCGTGGCTCTGCACATATGGTGAAGTTATTCCATTCCCATTTTCCACAGGAACATGTTCCCGGGATAAAAAGTAGCCTATGTGTTATTCTGATGTGTAAGCTATATTATTGTAAAGTTTAATTTAATTTTAATTATGCATGGATCGCGAAGCCTGGCGATCAGTCCTCTCTGACTACCCTGTCAGGGATACAGCGTGAAGATAGTTAGTTAGTTTTTTAATTTAAATCCATTAAGGAGATTGTAATATTTAAAAAAATGTTACTTAATAATGGCAAGGAACAAAAATAATAATAGATCTCATATTATGGGGACATGAACTAACAAACTAAATAAGTTATAATTCGTTTCAGGCGCCAAGAGGCTAAGTCCTACCAACTTTAAGCACACGGATATCAGCGATAGAGATTGAGCCTCTAATCATAAGAGCAGGAACCAAAAATAATAGAATACATCTCTAGAAGAAAGTGTCTATATTTTTATAGGCGAATTGATTGAATATACATTATAAACATTATCACTATTGGTATAATTTATTCCAGTGTTTTAGTAAGCTAAAGACTAACTATTCTCAGGGTTGAGGCGTGAAATTTAGAATACCCAGCATAATGCCAGCTTATAAGTCAAAATATATATATCGTAACATGATTCAAAACAGGAGCCAAATCATTGAGTCTTTACATGGGCCTGATCATTGAGTCGTTACATGGGCCTAATCATGAGTCTTGCATCATTATTAGATTAATCTACACAAAAATAATTCAAACTAAGTACCTGAAGGCGGTTACATTACCATGGGATTCGAAATCACATCTACAGACCGCGACAGGTGTCATCTCCACTAGAATGACGAGCCCGTAACCACATGGTCAGCATCCACGGCAAATTTTATCCAACAATAGAATTAATATATAAAAAAAAAGTGCATTTTCAGCTGTAAAGGAAAGAATTAGTTCCATTAGATTTGGAAAAACAATTGGACATTTGTTCGTGATTCGAACACATAAAGAGAACTTACCACTTTTTTAAAGAAACCCCATAAATCTTGAAGAGCAGGCAAATATTCCATTAACGCCGCTCTAAAAATCGTACGTAACAAGCTGTAAACAAACGCATAATCCTTCGTTAAACACACCATGTCATCGAGGTTATAAATGTGGTTCCAAAAATCCAAAGATCTTACCGAAATACATAGTCATCCTGATATAAACATTGATAAGAAGTCACAGGCGTGAACTTCCATTTACAATTTATAAAAGATTACTTCTTTTTAGCGAAGTTTAAAAAATATATTTACGACCGACATTTTTCTTCGTCGATTGTAGCTAGGCGAATGACGTTCCGTCACCACTGTCAAAAGACATTGACCAATTGACAGAACTATTTTAATTCATTCGTTCTAAGAACAGGTTAAGACATTCAAAAACATTCTGCTTACTCAAAACGCAAATTATATAAATTCGATGACAAGTAGGGAGAAAGAGTCAACAATCTACTCTTTTCTCTCTCTAAATCCCAAGACTAACAATAACGTTCCAATGTGACGTTTTACAACGTTACAAGATTTTGCGAGAAAGAGTAACAAACATCCATCCATACTTACAAACTTTAATAATTATTATATTAGTAGGATTTTTAGGACATTTGTACACAGTGCCATTCAACTAATATTACCTTGTTGGGATCTAAACAACTAAAAAAATACTTCAATATTTGAAAAATATATGCATATTATAGATAAATTACATCCAGACCCATAATAAGTCAACAAATCGGTCCTAAGACTTCTAGATTCATATTTAGGTACGCTAACCACTGGACCAGGAAATCAGTTTGTCCATGGACTGGACTATAGCAAAATATGACTTATGCTTAACGCAGTCATTGTTAACAGGGAATTAGGAAATTATGTCTACCTAAGCATGTTGGTAGTAACATTGAGAATAGAATACATGATTGTTATTTGACCATTGTATACTTGATTAAAACCTTTATATTTATAGTTGCGAAATACATAATGTTTCTTCCAAATTTGAATATGGTGTGCATGTGTGGCATTACCACTGTCTGGCCTATTTAGATTAAACCTAAATAGGCCACACAGTGCAGCAGTGATAGTATCACATAAGTCTTTTGTTTTGTACATCTTCATTCTTCATTTTGTTCATCTTTTGTACATCTTATATTCTTACCAAAACTTAAATTCTACAACATTTTGAAATTAACATTGATGTTATGTGGGAAATGTTAACCTCTGTAATAGTAGTGGAAGTAAACACCTATTAATTTGTTGCCATGCAGACGGGCCTCGTAGTCAGCCTCAGAATACAGGCAGTTTCAGCCATGGAGGCCACATATCGCTGTGTTCCGTTTTGCACCTACAAGTCGTCACAGTTTTGGTAAAATTCGGGCTAAATTTTGTAAACTTGCGCTGCGCTATGATCATAGCAAGTTAGGCGCAATGCCAGATTCTTACAATACTTGAGCATTCATAGCAGTTTCCTTAATGTATACCTATATTTTCTTACAAGAGTGCAGTGCAGTCCCTACGTTCTTATGAGGTGTTGGCAATACGATATATTTAGTACCCTACTATTTATACCACAAAATTAACAATACCATAAGACGTGTAGGAAAGAACTGCAGTAGGTAGGATGTGCCGGTATTTTCTGTAAATCCCTGACTGGTTTACGGGTGTAAAAAGATCTGCCTGTGATTGTCTTACTGTGTGTAAATATTGAGACTCATCTTGCAAAGTTTCATAGATTTTTTAGATGTATTTCCGATGTCCAATATAATTATAAACTACATTTGAATTGGGACAACATCCAATCAACATTGGGTGATATTTATCTATAAACTGTATGTTTAGAAATATATAAGTATGTTTATCAGTTATCTGGTTACCATAGCACAAGCTCTGCTTAGTTTGGAATCGGATGGCGTTGTGTGAGTTGTCCCAACAATATTTGTTTATTTTATAAATAAATAAATATCCATCACGCCTTATCCCCGAAGGGGTGGCAGAGGCATATTATATGCCCACTTTTCACCGTGTGGATTCCTGTCCCACGTAATAGGTGGTGAGCCCATTGCCGTGTTGAAATAGACAGACGCAGGATGTGACTACCTGCTGTTGAAATTTTTCAAGCCGCCCATAAGGCATTCAACCAGGCTTAACGACTGCCATTTTACTGGCAACCGGGACCAACGGCTTAACGTGCCATCCGAAGCACGGAAACGCTCGCAAATGTAAATGCCACAAAGTGGTCACCCATCCGAGGACCAGTCATAGTGAAAGTTGCGTAACTCAGTGATCGTTTACAGAACACTGAGACCGCGGGGCCACGAGCGCTTCAGTTTATTTTATTTATGCATAATAATAAAATGACCGGACGACTCACTCACCTATCAACAGTCAATACCCTTGAATGAAATGAGGAAGCTACATTTTCGAAAATTCGAAAGGAATTTTCGAAATTCTACCTCAGTTACGACATCGCTACTTCTAATCCATATCCCAAATTCACATCTTCCTTTGAAATTTTAAACGTGCTGCTGCGCGCACATGTTACTTCTGTCTTTGTCCGCGAACATTTTTTTACTATTGACACAGATAAAATTCAAGGTGAAGTGCAATATTACGATCTTACTTTACGTTAGATTGTTTAGTAAAGTCTTGAGGTCGCCTATTGGTCGAAATTATTGACATAAACTGACTGTTAGAATAATAAATTTCATGAGCGTTGTTCATTATTACAAACTAAACGGTTATACTCACGTGTAAATTTTGGGATAGCCCGACTAGTTTCGGACCTAACGGAGGTCCTTTTTCAAGAGGAGCGTCAAGCTACGTCGGAAGCTGTGCCAGTCGGGCTATTCCGAAATTCACACGTGAGTATAACTGTTTAGTTTGTAATAATTAACTGACTGTATTAAATTTCACGTTAAATCTTTTTTTTTTATGTTCATAAAAAGTGGAACAAAGTTTTAACTAACTAACTATCTTCACTTTGTATCCCTGACGGGGTAGTCAGACGGATGACATATCGCCAAGCTTCGCTTTCCATGCATACTTCCTTCGCTTCCTGCAGATTCATTAATCGCTTTAACAAAGTTTTCGCTTAATTAATTCTAACTATTTAGTTATGTTGTATTAAACGTGACGATCTACTTGATCACACGGTGATCTCGTCAGGGTCCAATGCATCCCATTGGTCCTTAACGAGATCACCGAGTCCCAAATCAGCCTCAACTGCAAGTTGTACACCTAGGGGCCTAGTCTATACTACTGACCATTGGCCGAAAATAAAACCAGAATCGCTGTTTTTGGCTGTCAAAATGTTAGTAGACTATCAAAAATGCAAATGACTAGCGGCCACTGGCGCGGTACGTGTTATTAGAACTCATCCGACGATCGATAGAAGTCTATTGAAGTACGATGGTGATAGTAGACTACGAATAAAAGTCCAAATTGTACCGATGGCTTAGACTGCCTCTGTGGCGCGATGGGAGTGCATCCGACTGCTACGCAAGAGGTCGTGGGTTCGATTCCCACCCAGGATAAACCTTTGTGTGATGAGCACGATGGTTTATTCTGTGTCTGGGTGTTATTTATCTATTTTTTAGAAATATATAAGTATGTTTATCAGTTATCTAGATCCCATAACACAAGCTAATATTAGCTTACTTTGGGCTAGATGGCGCTGTGTGAAAAGTGTCGCACAATATTTATTATTATTATTTATTTTTGTTTAGAAATATATAAGTATGTTTATCAGTTATCTGGTTACCATAGTACAAGCTCTGCTTAGTTTGGAATCAGATGGCGTTGTGTGGGTTGTCCCAAAAATATTATATTATATATTTATATATTATTCAGGGATTTCGGGATAAAGGCGTAAGATTGTATGTAGGTATGTGCTAGCTAATGCCCGCAGCTCCGCCCGCGTGGCCTAGAAAGTTGATCAGACCAAGAAAACACGTTGTACAAAATTTTAATTGGTTAATGGTAGATCCCCAGTGGTTTGCGTAGATCGATCAATCAGTCAGTTTCTGCTTCTATATATTTAGCCTAACAAATGTATTCTAGGTACAATCGTCAAGTTATATCCTTGCATCCATTTAGTCCTTAGTTCCTTTGATCTATATTTTGCTGAATTAAACCATGTCAAGACTATTCTGTTCAATTTATTCTGTGTCAAGTGCAGGTCGCAAATTGATAAATACGTGCGTGACTTTTGCATGGGTCGGACTATAACGTATAGTACAGTACCAGCTAGTTGACTGTTTTTCTACTTGCTTCTGACTTTTTGGTTCTATTTTTCACGAGAGTTTTCTTTTTCTCTGCCTACCCCTATGAGAGTACTCATTTCAATATAGGATGTTCGCAAAAAAAGCAGAGGGCAATGAGACAGAGCTTGTTTTATTTGGAACTGCACTAGCGAGCTTTAATAATTATTATCCTATTCTAGACAGTGTGGTTCAGGTCCCTGTAAGAGGCTGATACACGGCTATTTTATAGATTCATATTTCTGAATAACGGATGTGCAACATAGTGGCCTTAAGGTGCATATTTAACTGAATGACGGCGACGTAGCTTAGTCACATAGCACATAATTATATCAGAAAGTGTCCGCAATAAAAATCAATCTATGAATCTCAACTTCAAGTTACTGTAAGAGATTTTTTATGAATACAAATTATGTAGTTTCACAATCATGGTTGAAGCGTGACTATCTTAATTGACGGATTGCAGAATTATTTAATGAAATTACTAATATACAGTTAGCTATTCGTCAGGCATACGGTTTTTAATACTCGTGAAATTGCATATAATGTAACAGTATCAACGTTCTATACTCTGTCTCTTCACATAACTAGCTTTTAGGGGCCACATGTCTCTCTAGTCATCTCATGTCACTTGATCGAGACAACAGTTATGCAGTCAACTGGCGGGCAAAGAAAGTGTCCTATTTATTCTGGTCCGCACGCCAGACTATTATTGTCTATGCTGGAGGTGGTATATTATTGTCTAACATGATCATTGGAGTTACTGGACAAAAGTTAGTGCTAAGCAGCGTTACTGAAAGAAAACCTGTCGTAAAAAATAGTCCCACAATATTTATTTATTTTAATTGAAACAAATAACTACGAGTTTTTAACGCGCTTTTATTAGTTTCACCTGTATGTATGTTTGTCTGAAACCGACTCTTTTGGGCTTAATTTGGCCTTACTTTGAACGGTCAGATTTAATTTAAACTTTGCACACTTATCAAACACCGATGACAATGCAATAATTCGATTAATAAATCCGATTATCCTAATTAAATTCGCCTGGATTCATCAATTTCTTTTCGGATACTTTGGATGAGAGTAGGCTAGTGCGCGAACTAACGCATGCGTGCAGTCCCAGACCATGCCATACCAGAAATGTCAAGTCAGACCAGTCATGCGCGCTTTTTTTAGTTTTTTTTTAAACTATGTATTATTTACTCGCAGAGTCATCGAAACCTTTAAAAGTAAACCCAAGTAACCGCTGCAAATTGGCAAGCCACTCCACGCATTCACACATCGCACTAACTTTCCTCTGTCCAAGACTACCAGTTCTACTACTAAATAGATCTCAGTTACTGACCGAATGAAAGAATAAACAAGTAATGCTCCCTTTACTATCGTAGCGAACGAATCAGACCACTTCTAAACCGGAACCAGTTTCAAAACAGGAAGTGGTTGAAACTTTAAAATCGCTTGTATTCATGGTGTCCTGAATCGCATGCCGCAAATCGTTTGCTTGAAATAGATGCGTACAGATGAACGGACGGACGGACAGACTGAGCCGTTTTATAAGACTTTTCTAAATCTGAGGGTTTAGAACTCTAAAATGTACATTATGTAAGTTAACGTGATTTAAACGTATCAGAATCATGACATACATTTCGTAGATGACGTCATACTAAAACTCTTGTACTCTTTCTACCACCTCTTTGCATGTGCTTGCGGGGGTTGTGGGATCATCAGTCGGGCAATAGGTACATTCGAAGGACTTCTAGTAGACGCTTTATTTGATTACTCTACAGATAAGAAACCTGTGTTTAAATTAATAATATAAAGATATTGTCCTCATGACAGTACTGAAAATAGCATCAATCGTTAAAAAAGATATCTTACATATAAATAAATGTATGAATTACAACACATACAAACGAAAGCAAACAAATAATTCGTTTATAATATTGCACCTCATCAGTTAGCCAATAATCGTCTAAAAATGCGCACCATTTATAGACGAGGTTAGTCCGAAAATATTGGTGGAATTCCATTACTAGCATTAAATATTTTAGGATAACATAAAAGCACGGCTATATCTCTGGTGGGTTACACAGAGGTAAATAACACACCCGCTGTGCCAGTAGTTTTATTGGTCCCATGTAATAGACAGCAGGCAAAGACACACCGGGCACATTAGAAAACCTATAAAACAAATACAATCTTCAAAATTCTGTACAAAACAAAATAACGCCCGTAATCAATTGCCTTAAGATAGAATAGAAATGTATGGGGTGTATGAGGCCCCATTAAAATATTTGCCCAAGCGACCTCACTTGCAAGTGGTACACCTGTTGACTAACGTACGAGGCAACGCTGCTGCTGCTGCTGCTGCTTAAGAGGTCAGACGGCAGGAGCTCCAAACAATGCCGATAGTAATAAGCCAAACCGTATTGACTGTTAACAGGCAATCATAGCGGACCCCGAGCTTCAAATCCAAGCTGGGATTTGAAGTAACCAGGTGATGCTAAGATAAAGAAAGAACAGATATTGATTGCTGTGGAAAGTCGTTTCGGAGGAAAACAGTTACTTTATCCTTGACAGCTCCAAAAAAATGGAGCATAAAGTCATAAAGCACTTGAATGAGATCGATGATTTCAACTGTCAGCTAAGTCTAGGTCACTAGTACATTTGCATCACTCGATGATGAAATTGTTCTTGCACGATTGGGCAGCTTCACAGTCTGCTTCTTTTCTAGAACAATACTGTTATTTAATATTTGTTAACCGTTGAGGTGTTGTGCATTATGCATGTTACGGTTAACTGTTTCTATCAGATATATTTATTTTAGAGACATAAGCTGGTTTTCTATTTTATGGAACTTCAAGAAGTATTTATCGATTTCAATGTACATATTTTCATAAAAACATACACATCGTCGAAATTGCACTCGTACGTATCAAGTGTAACTTTCACGGGAAGCAATACCATCTAAAACCAAACAGAAAGCTGGTAGTACAACAGGTTTACGAATTGTGCATAACGTGAATACGAAATAATAAATAATTTATTTTGAAGCTAAGAGCGAAAAATGTCTGTCTAGTTTCGTAAGTATTGTTGTCAACAAGTAACGTCAGGTCACGGTTATGGTGCAATCCGTGCTAATGTACGATACTACAGGCCGCACGATTTACATTTTACCCGATTGTGTCGGTTGTGGACGAGCCAACAGTTACTCCTATTTGGAAAGCCACTAGTTGTGAGGACACCGCCGCGTTCAGGATTTCTTTCTAGCGATGTCGCGCATTATCTGTTTATGAAACGCTCGCGTTTTTCTAGAATTTCCTTTGAGTAGATAGTTCCATGGGTCGCTTATTGTAACATCTCCATAAACGCATCGTTGTTCTAGGTTAATATTTCACTGTAGTCATTTATTTACAGCTACGTATATAGAATAGGTATCATTATGAGAGATTAAATGACTAGATTAAATGACGAGAGAGCATATTGTTGGCGCAGTTCATTTTGTTGAATTAAAAGGCAGTCCTTTTAAGACAGAGTATTTCTGCCTATTACCAGACATTGGCATTCACAATAATTCTCCTTATCTAGTTTCTTATTTGCCCATGGAACTAACACGTATGCTTTCGGCAGGGTCACTTCAGAGGAAGTATTTTAAAATTGTTGAAGAACGCATGCGAGAGAGTTTGTAAAAAGCGATGCAAGATGTTCTTATCCCAGCTAACACTTGATACGGTACGATTTCAATACTAATGGTTGGTAGAGTACGATCTGACTTATTTTTATAGTTTGTCTCATCAAAATAGCAGTTTTGATGCCAAATGTGGGTTATATCTATTGATTATCCTGTTACTGCTAAAATATTTTCTTTAGACATCGCGAAAGCTTTTGATATCCAACTTCCTAGCGATGTAAGGCATTTTCATCCTATATTCGCGAAAACGTTGTCATTCCTTCAGTCTAAAATTTTGCATCGAGTCTAAACTAGTTACTTGATTATCTATCTTCACGCTGTATCCCTTACAGGGTAGTCAATCTGGATTATTAGTTAATCTGGATCAATAATTGACAAGTCACAAAAAAGATCGACTTGATGTTGCTATGCCTACTTATATATAAAATTTTAATCACACCTACACATATTTATATTTCTTTGACCCATATTGGTGCTAATTCTGTTGTTGAAACCACTAAACTAAATTTCTCTAAAATTTTCTTATTTTTATTAAGAGATTGACAAATGCTATTCTGTTATTATGTCGAACTAAACTTGGTGATATCATAAACAGCACTAAATTTGTATCTGACATCACTAAAATTCCTTTTATGTGATAAAATTCAACAAAACATGTATTTAGATGCCGACTAACTTAGTGATTGAACTGTCTATGTACATTTTTCACTTTTTGTTAAATTTTATCACATAAAATGAATTTTAGTGATGTCAGATACAAATTTAACTTCACACTAAATTTAGACGTTTATTAATTTTAGTAACCATTTGAAACGTGAAAACGTGTAAAACGTTATAACGTGAAAAATGTACAAAGGCAGTTCAATCACCAAGTTAGTCGGCATGTATTTATTTTCGACTGTCTATGTACATTTTTCACGTGTTGTTCAATTTTATAACATAAAATGAATTTTAGTGACATCAGATACAAATTAAATGCTATTTATGATATCACCAACTTTAGTTCGACTTAATAACAGAGTCGAACTAAAGTTGGTGATATCATAAATAGCATTTAATTTGTATCAAAATAAGAAAATTTTAGAGAAATTTAGTTTAGTGATCTCAACAACAGAATTAGCACCATAATGTATCTACGTTAGAATAATCTACTGGTATTAGCTTTTTATTTTATTTAAACATCATTTCTAGTGAAACTCGTATAGTTTTCCTTCATTACGTAAGACAATTCGCTGCTTTTTACAAAATTGAAAAAACGTTTCTACCTTAGTCGTGGCTTCAAAAAAATTGTTTCAAAAGTGTAGAATATAATTAATGGACAAGATTACTTATCTGGGTACAAAGATGTATTAGCGTGGCGGGTTTGTCGACCTCAGTTTAGACTTAGCTATAACGACTTTAACCATCAGTCAAAATATTTAGACAAAGTATAAATAACAGTACTTATGCGAGTGATCTAGAGTAATAAAAAAATTGGCAACATAACCGCGTGTTTGCGTTGCTTAATATGTAGTTGTTATGTATTATATACAAAAAGAAAGAAACAAGTACACAATATTGAATTCTTGAGTAAGAACTACGTTAATATTCGTAAGGTTTAGATAACGTTTGGTCAATCACATCATAAAGAATGAATAATCTTTTGTGTCATAGCATTTTTGAACAATGGTATTGATTATTGAAATAGGTATTGTAATATTATAGTACGTACGCAAATAAAAAACATGGAAAAAATTGTAAAATAGAAGGGCAAAGAGTAGCAGCTAACCATTGTTTATTATGATTTTAGTTGAACTTCGATTTCGATAGAATTATATTGGAGGAAAACTCAACAACAGCCACTCCAATTATACCAAATTCTCAGTATCTAAAATACTCATAATAAACAATTTTACAAGGAATTTTAGGAGTCAAGGGTTGCTACTGCTGATTTTCTCCGCGTTATTACTTTACTTATCTCGCCTCCCCAACTAAACATATTAGCACGTAACAGGAGTTTAAAGGCCTTCACACACTGGCTGCTTTTAGTGGGTTAGTCCATCTAGTTCTATTGTTAGTTCTACGATAGAACAAAATGAACCAAAAAAAAACCAGATTGTTCTACTGCTCACCACGATAGAACTAAATGGACAAAAATAATCTAGATTGTTCTACTGCTTACTACGATAGAACTAAATGGACATATTTAATCCAGACTGTTCTACTGCTCTACTGCGATAGAACAAAATGGACATTTTCATCCGTCTACTGCTTAATGTAATAGAACAAAATGAACAATAAATATCTATTTAGTTCTATTAATCTTAATATATAAAAGACAAAGTCCTGACTCACTGGTGACAATCAATGCCCAGCTCATACCCTTGGACCTAGATACCTGATATCGGCTTCGCACGCGTGAAATTTGCTTGTTACACAAAAAGTGTTTCCCGTAGGAATGAAATATTTTCCCGGTATAAAAAATTCCCTATTATTATCCCTAGGATTAACACATCCAGAAAATGTTCTATCTATATTCCGAATTCCAGCTAGACACTTAGACCATACTAGACATGATTAAGTATATCATTGTGTGTATTTATGTAATTTTAATTGAAAACTTTTTGCGCGTTTACAATAAATAAATCTTTCATTCATTTAAGTAACAAACGTCCAAACATAAAAATCATCACAAACTGTCACATTTATAATTGAGTAGGATGCATTCTCGTGGAAATACCGGGAAATCATTTCTTAGTGCTCATCTAAGGTGCTAATGCCTGTGCCTGGTTTCAGCAGTGTCGTTACTGTTTCCGTGGGAATACTGGGAATTCCTTTCCTTGTGCTCATTCAAAATATCTATAGAATACATTCAGCAAATTTCAAGCTCATATGTATAATAGATGTGTAGTGTATTTTGTGGTTTTAGTCACTTCTGTTTTTCATTAAGTACCTACTGAATACTTTCACTAAATTAGACGTTTCTATGTTTAATAGTTTAGGCTATCGACGAGGTTTATCGACGTCATTATCGTTCCCATGGAAATACAGGAATAAAATATAGCATATGACACTCGCTGACAATTTAGCTTTCTAGTGGTAAAAGTATCTTCAAAATCGGTTCAGTAGATTCTTAGATAACCCCCTACAACGTCACAAACTCACAACATAACTTACAAACACGCAGAGTTTAGATTTTGCTTTATATTCAAAGGAACCCTTGAATTCTAGGTAAGTATAACGAATATTGAGATGTCTCTAATCTAATTTTCTAAACTATAAAATCCACTATACTACCAGGACTTTAATTGGTCGTGCTAATAGTGTCTAGCACATAAGACCTTTTAGCCTTTTTGTTACCACCCCACTAAAAAGGCAACGGGTTCAAAATTTCTTCCAAATTTAACATCTAAAATAGACATACATAACATAACAAAATTTTTTACCCTTTAGATCAACGTTTCCCAAAGTGGGCGATAACGCCCCCTTGTGGGCGCTGCAGGCTTAAAGGACCTTAAAGTAAGAGACCCAGAAAAAAAAATTGGGGCGTTGTGTAGGCTTCGGGGGGCGATTTGTAATTTCATCTAGCTAGGAGGACTCTTAGACACCGACAGAGCTCTCGACTCTCGGCTACAACTTGTGAACATCAACTAATATTAATTAAAGAGATTGCTCAAACTCGGTTCGATATTTCTCTCCGCGTAGTTCATGTATCTGTCCTGTTTTATTCAATAAATAGAAGAAAAATCATGTCTATTGGTCGCTCCGTTTCGAAATGAAAGTAGACACAAACAATCAAATAAAAAGGCAATAGACACACTTTCGCATTTTAATAGTTATTAGTATTCCTAGATAAGGTAATTTTCGTAGATAATAGACCGTGGGCAATCATGTTTTAACAAGTTTTTGTTAAATAACCCGATTTGTGCATTCCTGTATCAATCGACTGATTCATAGAATACTTGTTCTTACTTGTTGAGTACAATTGAGCGTCGATGACCGCGGGCAATCATGTTTTAACAAGTTTTTGTTAAATAACCCGATTTGTGCATTCCTATATCAGTCGGCTGATTCATAGAATACTTGTTCTTACTTGTTGAGTACAATTGAGCGTCGAATGAGATAAACAATTTAATGCATGTTTGTCTTATTCCTGTCGGTACGTGCTGCTTGTGCAATCCTATATAAACGGAATATTTATTTTATTTTCGTTTGCGGTTTCGCGCGTAATAGATAAGCAGTACTTAAGTTCTACACTTACTTACGTATTTCTTAAAACAAAACAATGTCGGAAGTAAAAAAGAAGAGACGGCAATACTCTGTGATATTAAATATATTAAATTCGGATTCATTGAAAATCCCACAAAGCCATCGTCGCCTCAGTACCTTCTAAGTCTAAAAACATTTTCGAATGAAGCAATGAAGCCTTCAAGACTGCAAGATCATTTGAATAAAATGCATCCAGATAAGAAACACAAGAATGTAGCATATTTTCAAGACCTAGAGATGAAGCATAATAATACTCAGCCAAGTGTAGCAAAACTATTTTCGGCAGCTGCTATGCAAGATGACGACGGACTTCGAGCTTCGTACAATATCTCTTTGTTAATTGCTCAAAAAGGCAAACCACACAACATCGGAGAAGAGTTAATTTTGCCAGCAATAAAGCAAGTAATAACTACTGTGCTTCATAAACCGGCCCCAGATATTATCCGAAAAAATCCTTTGAGTAATAATTCTATGCAAAGACGAATTGATGAAATGGCTGAAAACATTGAAGGATCATTGTGCAATCATCTGAAGACTAGTCAATTCTCAATTCATCTCGATCAGTCCACTTTACCTACTAATGAAGCATTGTTGCTGTCTTACGTGAGGTTTATTAAACATGAGAAAATATGTGAAGAACTATTGTTTGCTAGAAATTTAGAGACCGATACAAAAGGCGAAACCATATTCAATACATTGGAAAAGTTTTGTGATGAGAAAGAGATTCCCTTGAAAAATATTATATCAGTTGCTACGGATGGCGCTCCGGCTATAACAGCGTACGTAGCTTCATAGCATACTTAAAAAATAAAATTCCAGATGTACTTGCTGTACATTGCGTTATTCATAGACAACATTTGGTTGCTAGAAACTTAAGTGAACGACTATTTCAATCACTGCAATATGTCATCAAAGCAGTCAATAAAATCCGTACCAGCTCTTTAAATGATAGATTATTTCATCAGCTTTTTGTTACTAAAGACGAAGATTCCAACCGTTTGTTGCTTCGTACTGAGGTTCGTTGGCTATCAAGAGGCAATTGTCAGACTCGATTTTACAACCTGTTTGACTCTGTGATAGAGTTCTTGGAAACTTAAGATACAGAATTGCCCAACAAGCTCATTACATCAAAAAATGATATAGCTTACATGACAGACCTATATAAATTGTTCAATGACATGAATCTCCAACTGCAAGGCTACCAACTTCACCGAACGATACCAGGACATTTTGAACTTGGAAATACCAGGCTGGGTGTTAGATCCGTTTTCAAATGTCAACACAGCAATCTCACCTCAGCTGGAAGAAGAAATTATAGAATTGACAACAAACGAGGAAATAAAAATCAAGTTCAAAAATGGCTATCAAGAATTTTGGCTACAAAAACCGATCCCTCAATTGTACCCTGGATTGTGGTCAATCGTTCAACGATTCTTGATAGCATTCCCATCGTCATATTTGTGTGAACGTGGATTTAATGCTGTGGCAAAGCTGCTTACTAAAAAGAGAAATCGTTTGCATGTTACCGAACGTGGCGACTTGCGGCTGTTCTTGAGTAAATTGGAACCTGATATCAACAAACTTATTAAACAGCATCAGATTCATCCTTCACATTAGTTTTTATATAAGAATCGATTGTTTGTTTTATTTTGAATAAATGATACTCTGTCTGAATACTATAAAGTTGCGTTTCAATAATCATTCTCATTGGCAGGTGTAGCCCGTAAGAGTTAACTTGAGACCTGAGCGTCGTTATGTACTACCTACTGTGCTCAGGTCTCAAGTTAACTCTTGCGGATTATAGTAAAAGTCTATTTTAGAATGAATGTTTAATCTCCGCTAATAAAGCTCACAACAATTAATTAATTTATTTTGAAGTTGTAGTGGTTTTTAAGTATGTGAAAAAATGGGGGCTCTAAAAATTTATTTAGTCTCATAGTAGGCAGTAGACAAAATAAGTTTGGGAACCTCTGCTTTAGACCCACCCCAGTTCCGTGCTCCGGACGGCACGTTAAGCCGTTGGTCCCGGTTGACAATAAAATGGCAGTCGTTAAGCCAAATTGAAGGCCTTATGGGCGGCTTAAAAATTTCAACAGCAGATCGCCACTGCCTGCTCCTGTCCATTTCAATACGGCAATGGCCTCACCATCTGTTACGTGGGACAAAATGCATACATATAATGATAAAGGCGTGACAATATGTATGTATACTTATATAAAACAAAGTCATTCGCTGCGTCTGTCGTTCTCGATAACTAATCTACTTATAAGATTACCATGCAAGTTTCACTAATACATAATATTAGATATAGTCATTCATTTGGTAGGTTTATAATACGAGGGCGGCACTGAAAATTTCGGGAATCAAGGAAGTGACACAACATTACTATTTAAAAATGTATTTATTGCTTTTCGAAGCATTCTCCGCGAAATTTGACACTGCTGCAATCCGAACTACATCTCAACTTGGACTTGAAATTGTTATGAAGTTACCTTTTTATTTACACTTTTTACTTAATCCACTATGATCAGAGATTTTGAACTCTCAAGAGTGCCGATGGGTTCTTTTTTACTTAGATTAGTTCTAAGTAGAAGATTGTCCACACTTTCCATAAAACCTGGTTACGTAAATGAACAATAGACAGTGAAGATGACCGTTGACGCATCGTCACGCCAGGAATACTATTTACCTACATGTGACCCATTTAACTCCTAATTATTGTCAAATGAACCATCTTTCGTGATATCAAGTTATGTCATCGCCTCATGATTTGCTCTAATAAATACAATACTCAGCAATAGAACAGTACTTTACGTGATCTATTAATGCCCTGTGACACGTCTGTTTTTATGAAAGACGTGACTAGACTCAATGCAAATCAGTGTGTTGTCATGTGCAGTTGTATATTGCAAGTTGCGTTCGAACTCGAAATTGTTCCGAGCACAAAGATGTTGCTTCCTTTGTAACAAATATTTAGTTTTTTGATTCCCCGTCAGCGACGTAGGCTACATAGGACAATACTATCTAGCTTGTGTCTAAAAAAGCTACGGACCTCGTTACTGCTTAAATTCCAATACCATACCATCATCAATTGGTATCAAGATACCAGCAATATTAACTTCGTAGGGCACAAAGTCAAGGGTAATCTCAAGTTACTGTAAACCATCAAGGAATGACGAATCGAACCCGTATTCACAATTCGTAAAGCTTCCGATCCGATGTGATAGATTTGAAAACAGGATTCAATGAACCTTTAGGGTCTGTGAATATTATTATTAGGTTCTGTAAATCACGTTTTCGAATCCGGTAGACACTAAAGTTCTTGGGTCATCGAAAACTTTACAATAATTATTGTGTACTAGCTGACTTGCCCGGCTTCGTCCGTGACATACTTCCAACCCCGTAGCACCCATTTAATCCCGTCGCTTATTACTTTTCCAAAAATGTATGAAAGTTTCCCCGATTTGTTGACATTTATGATTACTGCTACGCTTTTCTATGTAGTGGCGTGATGATATATAGCTAATAACCTACCTCAATAAATGGGCTATACAATACGAAAATATTTGTGAGCTAGAGCCACTATCGGATTTCTACACTATGTATTTGAACACTAAGCGGCATTCCGAGCATAAAGAGAGATGCTCGGAATACCACCTAGTCCTTTGCCATGACAGCCAGCTTCCGAATGATACTTTAGCAAACAGAGTACGATGATGACAATTCTATAAATAATATCAGACACTTCACTTATGATCTATGGTAGGCCGAGATGTGGACACTCACAGTGGGGCTAGTCCATGCACTCCAAAGTTGAGCAACGAGCTATGCTGCTGCAGCGACCTATGTATGGAGTGTAAAAGAGTAAGTATGTAAGTCTTTGAGGGATAAACTCTGAAATGAGGATATCTTTCAAACAATCAGAGAGTTGACATAGCTAGCAGAGTAAACACGTTAGAGTGGCAATAGGTTGGCCACATCTGTAGAAAAACCAGTGGCCGATGGAGCAAACGAGTTCTCGAGTGGAGACCGCGACTCAGCAAACGTACGGTATGGACGACCACCCGCGAGATGAACCGATCTGGGACTGGATGCGGAATGCGCAAGATCGTGTGTTGTGGCTTTATTTGGGAGAGACCTATGTCCAGCAGTGGACTGTCATAGGCTGATTTCGTTGATTGTGTGGGTAGACACTTCGCATAATTGGTCTGTAAACCACGGCTTTGTGGCATTTTCATTCACGAATGTTTCCGTGCTTTGTCAGAAACGTTAAACTGTTGTCCCCGGTTGCCATTAACATGGCAGTCGCTAAGCCAATTTGAAGATTTCAACACGACATTCCTCTGTCTGACTGATAAGTATGCTTATTCAAAACAATGTTTTGTTGTACAGGCGGCGTGTGCATTATGTGTCGGTGTTGGCAGCTACAGTGACCCTCCTGATATACAAGGATTGGCGCACTTCGTCGAGCATATGGTCTTCATGGGCAGCGAAAAGTACCCTAAGGAGAATGAATTCGACTCCTATGTAAAGGTAAGGAAATTTATATTTACTAATGGATAAGTTACGCATAGGACGAAACCAATATAATATTATTAAACTTTCCGATTTCGATGTGGCGTATTTTGACATATTGTGGGACATTTTTTATAATTTAATTTTTTTACACATCGCCGTCAAGCCCAAAGTAAGCTATTAGAAGCTGGTGTTATGGGATCTAGTTCTCTGATGAACATACTTATACGTCTAAATACATACATAATTATACATAGGAAACACCCAAACTCCGAAACAAACATTTATAGGTTCACACAAATATTTTTTCCGACCCGAGAATCGGAAACGACGATAAATTCTTGTTAAATAAATTGTTGGTGTAATTTCATTTCTTCCATATTAAATATATAAACGGCAAAACACGAGACAAAAGACATTTCACCGCACTGTGTGTTATAAACGCCATTTTTCGGACGTCCGCTAATTTCAAAAACTTATAAAACCAAGTCTTTAAAATGCTAGAGTAAAATTCCCAACTGATAAATATAATTAGTAAAGTCATAATATTTTTTTAAAATTCAGTGATTATTCATCTGGATAAAGTTAAGAAATATTTTGAACTGAAAATTAAAGCAAATAAAAATGATCAACTTATACTGTTTGGAACTGCTATTTAGGCTTTATACTTTAAGGCAATTATCAATCCCGTAAATTGATTAAAACCAGAGTTATATTTTTTTTCGATTTTATGTTTTTATTTTATTTCTCAAGTAATCCACTGTATTTGGAAAAGTTATTTATACCAACATTGAGGTCTACTGCTTCTCTATAGATAGAAAAAAAATCATATCCAAATCTCGTGGAGTCTAGAAGACCTCTTTTAAATTTTTGCTAGGGTTGTCACTTAAGTATAACCGGATTTTTTATAGTTTGGAAAAAATGTGTATGTAGTAATATATGATTAATTGGTATATCTCTTTATAAATTCAGGACCTTTTACAAAAACAGACAAACTTTATCATCAATATGTTTTATCCGGGAATTACCAATAACTTTCGATCTTCAATGGGGATTTTAATCTTGAGTGAAGTGAATTTTTTAATAGAATCTGCTATTCGCGTAAGCTTCTAAGCAACTACAGAATAATAATAGTGTCGTCTTACCATAGTGGATCTTGATGACAGACATATATATTATAAAAATAATAATAATTATTATTCGCTTCACTCAAGAATAAGATTCCCATTGAAGATTGAAAGTTATCGGGTATTCCCGAATAAAACATGATGATGATAAAATAAATAAATAAATATCCATCACGCCTTATCCCCGAAGGGGTGGCAGAGGCATATTATATGCCCACTTTTCACCGTGTGGATTCCTGTCCCACGTAATAGGTGGTGAGCCCATTGCCGTGTTGAAATAGACAGACGCAGGTTGTGGCTACCTGCTGTTGAATTTTTTTAAGCCGCCTATAAGGCTTTCAACCAGGCTTAACGACTGCCATTTTACTGGCAGCCGGGACCAACGGCTTAACGTGCCTTCCGAAGCACGGAAGCGCTCGCAAATGTAAATGCCACAAAGTGGTCACCCATCCGACGACCAGCCATAGTGAAAGTTGCGTACCTCAGTGATCGTTTACCGAACACTGAGACCGCGGGGCCACGAGCGCTTCCATGATAAAACGCAGTGTGTGAAATCGTAGGCAACAATTAACGTTTTAATTAGACAATATTTAATATGTGCAACTTTGTGAGATAAGCTATTCTAATGCAATTTCAAATGAAAACTTATTACCTATCAAACAATGGAATTAAAATAATAGGTATGTACTTAAATATTGTCCTTCAGTATATTTATATAACATTACAGAAACGTCACAGGTAAATAATAGGAATTATTACAAAAACATCAAAAAAATAAATTACATTCGGATAAATATACTATTTAAAAAAGTGACAACCCTTATGAGAAAATAACCGAGTAAAAATAAAATAGCCTATAGTTTCTTAACTCCACGCCATTTGGATGTGATTATTTTTTTATATATAGGGCAATAACGGATCTTAATTATGATATTAAAATCTTTTCCAACAACCGTGGATTTTTTGAGAAAAAAAATAAATAACGGAAAAATTTAAAAATTATATATCTCGAGTTCTAAGCAAGTTAGGAGGTTCGTTATTGGTTTAAAATATGTACTTTTATTTCGAGTTCTTATTGCATACACTTTTGGTTTTTAATTGATTTAGTTTTTAGTGTAGACAATTTTTGACCTTTATTTATATTTTGCATATTTGTGGAACTTTAACATTTTATACTGACTTCATTAATTATTTTTATCACCCCGGAGTTTTACTCTAGCTTTCTAAATTATTTGTTTTACACGTTTTTGTAATAAAAAGAGGATGTCCGAAAAATGGCTCTTGTAACACATAGTGCACCGTAAACTTTACTAAAGAATTTGGGTCCAAGAACATATTTTCAAGTCCACTTGAGAACTACATAAAATTCTATATATTTTTAGTACATTTGTTGTGTTAAAATACCACACTGATGTGTGACACAGACGCAACCCAATTGTCTATAATAATTATTTTATTATCGCTGTGCTATGACTGGTTAGTGTTTACCGCAACGCCAATGGTTTAGTTATGAAATTAACTTACTTACGCACAAGTCAGAATTTCTTTATAAAAATACCCGTATATTGCCCGCTCTTTTCCTCTGGCCTCTCGTGTAACCACATAGGCAGAAATAATGAGGACATGAAACTATACTAAAATATAATAAAGCCCAAGAGTTTTTACTGGTTCGAATAAATTAAACGAATAATACTTTTCTTTTTGTAGAAAAAAGGCGGATCAGACAACGCATCAACCGACTGCGAAGTGACAACGTTCTACTTCGAAATCCAAGAGAAGTACTTGCCACGCGCTATGGACATGTTCAGTCAGTTCTTCGTCAGTCCGCTCATGATGAAGGAGGCTATGCAGCGAGAGAGAGAGGCCATCGAATCGGGTGAGTGCTTCTCTGTTTAACGTATCCAATGTAACCTTACTAGCTTATATATAAGATTAGGTGACCCCCCCACTCCGCTTTGCCCATGACATACTTCGAACTCCCGTCGCACCTATTTAAAATCACGTCGCTTATAAATTCTACAATAATGCATAAAAATTGCCCGATTTGTCGACATTTAAGCAAGTAGCGTGATGATATATAGCCAATAGCTTTCCTCGATAAATGGGCTATACAATACAAAACTCCCTTTGAACTTTAGGTCGAGAAACGACGATAAATCGCTGTATCCTTAACGCGAACAATTTATAGGTTCTAGGAAAACATAATCAGTAATAATAGTATACAAGCTAAAGTATATTTTTTCACTCCTACAATTCTACATGCTTAATCGGCTGGATCAATTAAGATAAAAATTGGTGTGAAGATAGCTGACACCATCGATTACACATAGGGAACTTTTTTTTATTGTGGGAACAGGTTCAGTGGGAAACGGATACGGGAAAATATTGCTACGCAGTACTGTCTTCTTCATCTTTGCGTATTTCTAGTTACTTAGACCACTACCTGGATTTGGAGCCACGGGCTTGCTTTTATTGGCTGCTACGAGCTTTAGTTTGTATTTTATTTTCGGGTGTTGGGAGCGACCGCTGTCCGAGCTCAAAACCCCATAAGTGCTGCACCTCAGGTGTTACAAACGTCCAAAGGCTACGGTGACCACTTTCCATCAGGTGTGCCGTACGCTAGAGGACGCTCGTGGCTCCGCCAGCGCACCAGCGAATGTACTTGCCTTACTTGTTTCCCAGGAACCCGTTACGGGATAATAAGTATGTGTCAATCCAGGGTGTCAGCTATGTCCACGCCAAAATTTAACCAATTGGTCCAGCCGTTTATGAGTAAAGAAGTAACAAATATAAACACTCACAAACTTTCGCCTTTATCTGCGTGGTGATGTAAATTGAGGTGTAAGGGCGACCTCACCTGCTAGCGGTGCACTTGCTGATCAACGCACAAAGCTACGACGACGCAGATGTTTTTTTTTAAACCAATGATGAGTATTAAATAAATATAGTGGGACATTTTTTTAAATATTGTGGTAGTATTGTGGTGCATTTTATTGTTTTACACAGCGCCGTCTAGCCCAAAGTGAGGTAATATAAGCATGTGTTATGGGATCTAGACGACGGACAAACATACATACTAATATATTTCTAAATACATACATATTATACACAACAAACACCCAAACTCCGAAACAAACAATTGTGGATCACACAAATATTTTATCCGACCCGGGAATCGAACCCTGGACCAGTCAGATCAGTCGCGGCAGTCGCATACACTACCACTGCGCCAACGAGGCAGTCGATAATAAATGGAATGATATGCATAAGTTGGTGACGATATGCATACTTATTGGATTTATTATAGCTTTGAAAAGAACGTCAAGTCGTAATTTCTGTGTTTAAGATGTAATTTCAGTTTTAACGATACAGTCATTAAATTTTGCCTGTTGATGACAAAACGTTAATGAATCCGTGTTTTGATTTGCGTTATTAATGTATTGTAATTTATTTAATGTATTGTTTCACGCGCAATATTTTGTTTAAAAGCGGTTTATAAAAATAACCACGTGCATGAAGTGAAATAAAATCCTCGTTATAGTTCCAGTAGTAACGTAACATTCTGTAAACCACTAGAAACGTAGTTCACGAACAACAGCTAAAGCAGGGGTGACTCTCTCTCTCTATATCTCTAATTCATCATCCGTTCTGAACGAATGCATTGATTCTTGGGGACGTACTGCTAAAACGCACTTATTTATAGCTGAGCGTGCGCAAAGATGCATCCTCAAGGTGTGCTGTTACCAACCTTGCCTCTTCCCAACCACTAAACTCTATGAATACTGTCAGGACTTGACAGTGAGACAACTGTTTATATTGGCGACGGTTCTGGGGCAGCATTTTTTGACAGAATACGATGGTGACCAATCAAGACTTAATCACATTGTGGTTGAGTCAAGACCAATTAATACATTTTTTATACGCAGATTTTTCTACTTCCTTGGTCCCTACTTGTGTAATAGACTTCATCTAAAGTTAAATCTTCACTCCCTCAACATGTACAACTGCTAATTGAGAGTTAAATGACTTGACATGACTTCTCCAACTGAACTTTTTAGAAAGTGAGGTCTTAATTTTCAACCTAATCTTAGGTCTATATGTATATAAAAAGAGACAGAAAAAGAGACGCACACGCACACGCGCACTTCAAGCCGGCACTTCTTGGGTCTTCCCCTCTTATTAAGACCCGGCTGGGCCGACATGACCAGGCATCTCACGTGACCATACCAGCAACTGCGACAGTCTTGCAGCTTATCTGCAATGACACGGGCGCGAAGGCTGCCGCGGATGCGAGAGTTTCTCACACGGTCCATCCGCCGCACATCCACCGCAGATTCTTCATTTCCGTGACACGCAGCTCCAGCTTATGTCTTGTAAAAGGACAGGTTCAATGATGGCTTTTTTAGACCTGTCCCTTCGACCTGACCGGCATTTTTGGGTCACCAGTCATCTCCCGCCACTTGGAACACGCGGCAGCAATGCGTGCCTTGACGTCGTCTGGTCCGTGGGCTCGACCAAATCATCGCCTATGCTGACGGATGTGGGATCTGTAGAGTTTAATTTATCAGTATCGTTCAAATATGTAATCATTATATTGGGGACTATGCCACCCACATTCCAAGTGCTGTGGCATCTATATACCAAAATAAAAAAAAACTATGGACAATCAAAGTAAAGTACTAACTGTTAGAGTATAGATATTGTTATAGAACTGACTAGGAAGAGTAGGTAACTAACACGCGGTCTCTCTCTAGTGTAATATCTCTTCACATAATGTACGCCGTGCGCTTGTCTGCCACCTCAATGGAATAAAAAAAAATGCTCGAGGCTTCAAATTCACAACACGAACCAATCACCTATTAATTGTTTCTTCGCTTAACAGTTTATGTAGTTTGTGCGTATTGAAATTAATTCAATTACCAACAATATATGTAAGTGGTTTTGAAATCTACTGCTCTCTACTTTAGTGTAAAATCTTGACTTCGCATCTAGGCCCCTAGGGATATCTCTGAG